>CM028930.1:4272500-5551785 GCA_016801845.1 Polydactylus sextarius | reverse complement strand
TAACCTTAAAGGATATCTGAATTACTCAGACAAAAACTGAACCTTAGCTCTGGTTGTCAGCTGGTTAACACTATCTCTACAGTGAAGCATGGTGATTCTCAGCAACAGCAACGTGGACACTGGTCAGAGATTGGTGTGAAGCAACCAAATAAAGTGACCTGGAGAGACACACAATAATAAGCCAAAGCACACTACCAAGACAAGACTCAAGTAGCTTCAGAACAAGTCAGAGCCCTTAGAACAGCTGTAGATAGACTGTTGACACAAAGCAGTGCCTGTGCATAAAATCAGATTCATCAGACCAGGTTATGTTTGGAGATCAGGGGGTTGTAAATATTAGGTGAGGTACAGTTACAGTCTGTGTGAGATAATTTGAGAGAATTGCAGCGTGCAAATTATGCATGGATCACATGGCACCAGTCACTTTATTATGGTAATCATTTAAATCTTCTTACATAGCACCAGTATCTAACAATTATCCACTGTACATTTTCAGTCTAGCACCTAATAAAGCATAAACATTTGTGATAATACTTCATTGCTGATACTGCTTCATTTCCCTTCAATCCCTTTTTAGAATCCCTATAGTGAAAAAAAGGAAGGAAAATCAGGATAGTCACAGGATAATATTCACTGTAGTTTTCAGTTTGATGGTATAGACAGTTCGGTATTGTGTACATGCAAGTGTATCCCATAACTGACTGACAAACTGAATGGGACTGTCCTAATTACTGTGATGTCATAATGAAGACATTTAATTATTCCATAAGTAATGGCTGTATGGCTGACTCCATATACTGATATTGGTCCTCATGTACCAGCAAAAGTGTTTCAGTGGTTTTATATATCGAACTAAAAATAACCCATGCATCTGACTGAATATATGAGCTTATGCATATTATGTGTATAATTCATAACCCCAAAGAAATGAAAGTTTGTTTTAAGTCTTTTGCAAAAAGAATTCGAATGTTAATCTACATTTATTGCTTACAACCAAGACTTTAAGGATATGAGCAGTTTTCCACCTATACCTTATTGAAATGTACTGTGCACAGGGCCACTCCACTGACAGCTATAGAATTAGAAACTAACCCCTGTGCTGCAGCTGCTCACTGGGCTCACACAGAATGGTTGGTTTTCATTTCTGCAGTCTGTCCTCTGCACCACTATAAATACACTGAAAATGAAAACAACATGTTATTAAGGTCTGTTCTGAAAAAATAAAAAAGAAAAGAAAAGAAAAAACACCTCTGCTCATTGCTTCTGGCTATTTGTAGTCAAGAACTGTAGTTACTGTAAGTACGCTGCCAAACAACTGCTGGTTTTTGTAATATAATGGGGTCCAGTCCACATGCTCCTCACACACACCTGCCAGGTTTCCTGTTGTAGTGGGGTCCCCTAAATTATAATATATATCCTTGATCAAATTTAATCTGTTTTCTGCCCAAAATTAAGAAAGCTTAAGAGAAATGGCTACAGCAGTGCTACTGCAGGCAACATATTTACAGCCATATCAATCGACTGGATATTGATCCCGCTTGACTCTATCAAACAACAACACAGCAGGTTATTTAAATACTTTTCCAAGTGATGCATTCATTCAGAGAGTTATTTTCTCATCTGGCACTGTGTAGCTCAGAAAGGTGGGACTCATCAAGTGGCAAACCTTGGCTAGTCTCAGTAGAAAAGAGTCACCAGTTTTTCCTCTTATATATGATCTGATAACATTATGATCATTTAATTAGCATATTGTTTTCACAGCATTGTTCACTTTTGTCATCAGGCCACAATCTGTGTCTACTGCCACACCTCTATTCCCCTATATAAGGGAAATAGGTGAAATGTGAATCCTGACTCATGAATCATGTCCCACTGAAACATGCCTGTAACCAGGAATGTGAGGGTGGACAGATCTTGAACTGAAGCAGGTAAAGGCTGAAAGCCTCTGAAGATGTGCTCTCTGCTGAAGGTTCAGGCAGCAATATCTTTGAGTAATACTTGATCTTCTATTTTTCCACTAACTTGGAGGAATATGTACATATACATCCAGGGTGTTCATTGCACTGATAATAGTTGGGAGTGACAAAATAATTAGAGAAAGGATTCACCTGACTTAAAGATTGTAATTATGACAATCCCTGATTAATTGATTGCTTATAGACCATACAATTTGTTTGCATTTAAGGATGTGTTGTGTTTTCTAGTACAACTGGACCGTCATTTCTTCAGTGATGTGTATGCATGGTTCGAGGTGGTGCTTAATTTGTCTGCATAGTTCAAACCAATTTAGATAAGAATATATTGATAAATCCCAGATTTTGTGCACTATGTTAGATTTGTAGACATTGTATAAACAGAGATTTGTATGTACACAGTGTTTGGGAACGAGGCCCATTGTCCTCTGCCATCTTCTCATTTAACAGCAGTAGCTTATTATCAGCCAGATCAGTAGCTGGCTTCAGAAAGCACATAACCTTCTCTGAATCCTGAGTAGTATTAGACTTGTCTCTCTAAGTTGGGGAGCTGGTAGTTTGGCTGTACTCATCTGTCTGTAAAAGTCATTGCATGCCACTGATGAGAAGTATAAATGACATATAACTATAGAGCAGAGAATGAGGCAGTTTAAGTCAGTGTCTGAGCAGCTGTAGTGCTGTAGTGCCCTTGTGTCCCAGGGTGCCTCTCACTTATTTAACTGTGTGTTTTAACAAAGTTCCATTACATTAAAAATCAAGGTGACATTTAAATTAATGAATCTAAAAATAGATGTTTTTCTGCATTTGCAGTTACCTTGTGCAAATACAGGTCAGCAGTGACAGATAACAGCAGTCGACATTTGGCATAAATGTGGCACATTGGCACTTATTTTAGAAGACCTACAGTTCAGAGTACTGAAAGTATGGAAGGGAGGTGGGCTATGGTGACCCTGTATGACAGAGTGGAAAGAAGTGACCAAAAGGTAGAGTTATGACTGATTCGGTTTATCGTAACTGTCAGTCAGTGCAAGACATCATGGTATAAAATCAGTCTATTAGAAAGAGGATCTAAAAGTAAGAATCTTGATCTAAGTGATCATTTTGACACTGATGTCATTTCCATGGCAGTTGGTGTGGAGACCACTTGGAGAGATGAAAAAAACCTGTGCATTAGATCACAGGACATTTGTAATGTACGTAAATGAGCTGAGCTGCTGGAGGTCAGGTTTAATAGTGTGGAGCCAGAGCCACGAGCAGGTAACTGTTCGCCACCACCATAAATCAACAGAAGTTAATATCACTCTTCCCTCCAAGTCATTAACTGCTCTTTGCTGAAATTGGAAAAGAAGCATTTCAATTTATAACTTGAGCCTGTTGTCAGAGCGAGTTTCAGTCGTACTGCGACTCGTACTCAGAGAGCGGTGCTCGTCTATAGCGCAGAGATGGTGAAAATTTCTTCTTCAGTGTTTATACATTGATGTTCATGTCTCAACCATCTGTGAACTTTATGTTCACATGAACATGAGGCACCAGACAAGTGTCATAAATTTGAAATTCATCGTTGCATTATGATACAACCACATCAAGTCATTTACCACATCAAGTTGCTTTATCTTTAGTTGTATCTATTTATTTCATTTGTCAAATCATGATAGATACAGAAAAAAATGAATTAGTATCATTACGACAAATGTCTTTTCCCAAAGGACTATTTGGTTAATAGGGAACAAGGGAAACGAAGAAAAGCTCACACACGACATCTGCTCTTAGTCATTTGTAGCTGCAGCCTTTGAAACTGACATTTGGTTGATGTTATAACTGTGTTTAAGAATGTCAGGATTCAAAGCGTTTCAGAGCCGTATGCAAACACATTCAGAGGCAGGCTGATGCAATGATGAGTATTTAATGAAAAAAAAGAGAAAGGCAGAAAGACAGGAACAAACACAGAAAACACAACCAGGGACAAAAACAGACTATATTAGGCACATTACAGAACTCAACAAGAAACAAAACACAGAGCAGACACACTGACAAGGATTAAACTTTACTAACAACACAAAGGTGGAACTAATCAGGGAGGGGCAGATAATCAAAAATAAGGTAGCACACATAAGAAAAGAGTCATAGTAAAACAGGAAATGATACAAGTCCAAACAGATTTTGAGATTCAGAGAGAGATTCTGACATGTGGCTCCAGCTTAACTGGTCACCACTGTACAGGATTCACATATAAACATATATAGCCTCTAAATATCTTCATTGATTTATGTTTGATTTAAAATGATTTGTTGCATGGCTTTTATGAATTCATCATGAGTCACATGTTTGATAGTTATTGTAATGCCTCAACTGCATAATAAGTGTTTCATATAAAGCCTTTATCTGTAATGCAGTCATACATAACAAGAGTAAACCTATGAAAGCAAACATACATTTTCTGCCAGCATCATTACATAGAACAGATGTCAGACTTTTGCAGGCTTCCAGTTGTCGCATGCAGTCAAGGTGTTGAGACAGTAATAATATAATAATAAATTAACAACACAACTACAATAATACATGAAGTAAGCCACAAAACAAGGGGCAATCAATAACATTGCATGAATTAAATTTTGTCAATCACTGGACATTTATGGATTTACTGCTCTTTACACAGCAAATTTTGTAGTGTTAAATCAGCTCTGAGCTAGACATTTTTAACACTATGTTGGTGTTTATTTTGTCCCAGTCTTTGTAATATTAATTGAACACTTCTCACAACACTAACACAACTCTGATGCAGTGTTAAAATACCTCTACGCAGAGTTAATAATTAACTCTCCATAACACACACACACACACACACACACACATATATATATATATATATATATTCAGGTTTTCATAAGCACTGCATTAAATATTGCTCATTGCTTGCAATCAATTGCCAATCAATGTCAAGTCTACAGTCCTATCACTTGGAGTTGACTACTTAACAGTGCCCAATGACAACAGCTTCCTCACATATTTAAATCAATCTTATTTTGCAGTGTCATTTCAACTCTTGATTTTCACAATTTTTTAAAACTCTGGGAATGTTTTGCTGTGTAAATTCTTTGGGCAGATGGTCCAGCACCACTCATGCTCCAGCATATTTTTTTTTTTTTTTTTTTTGCATTATCTACACAATCAGTCAATTTTGTTGTTTCAAAGATTTGTTATATAGCATATTGCCATGTAGTACATTTCAATGCAATTTTGCGTAATACCACAAAAAAGCTTTTTTTATGTTGACAATTTTTCATGACATGAAGGACCCTGTGTGTCAGTTCTCTCTATGATTCTATGCCGATTGTGTTCTCTGCTCCTCCTGTTTTGTTGAATAGTGCATTTCTCTCTTTGCATCAAAACTGCTATTTTGAAGAGCATTTTTGAGCCTTTACGTCCTGGTGGGCTCATTCTCTCTTTTTCCCCCACAGCTCAAAGCAGACAACACACAACAAGCGCTGACTCCCACTGAGTCAAATGAAAAGCAATACTTTTATCTCTGCTTTCACATCTCTCTCCATTCTGCCTGTATTTGCCGTGTCTTCTCTACTGTAAGAGACGTGATTGGAGATGCTGACATATCAAGAAAGGACTCTGAGATGTGAGGTGGAACAAAAAAGACAAACTGGAAATGAGATAAAGGAAGAAATGGTGATCAAAAGGAGGAATTAAGGATTTAGGGATAAAGGAATAAATGGTATGAGGGAGGGGGTGAAGTAATAGAGCAGGGAGAGCAGACTGTGGATGCTGATGTCCAGATGGCCTCAGGCATGCAGCATATGTCACATGCCAACTGGTCCGTGCCTGCATCTGCCATACTCTGCAGAAGCTGGACACGATGCTGGCAGGGTCACTGGTGGCACATGGACCTGGACATGGCCGATCATGTCTGCTGATGATCATCAGCAGTGGAGGGAGGGGATGACTGACCTGACAGAGTAAAGGTTGTTTAACACTCTTCTGGGTGCAAATTAAAAAGGGACATATGGATGCTCCTGATCATGTTAAACTTAAACATTCATGTGTGTGACTGAATGTCTAAAAATACCAAAGTGTGTTCGGCCCTGATGTACTGGAATAGATGGAGAACATTGGATTATTTATGTGAACAGATTTAGGCAAAGAGAAACACAGTTCACTCCCCATCTATTATCACTACGTCAGAGGGACCATATAATCTAACCTGCATGTCTTTGGACTATAAGAGGAAGCTAGTGTACCTGTGAAGTACAAACTCAACTCAGAGAGAACCCATGATCAAACAGCTGAACTGTGCCAACTAAGACACCACAATTCAATTCCACTAAAAACAATCAAAATTTGTAACACTAACCTGTGAATAAACTGCTGTTTTAAAGTATAAATTATTAACTTGGCAAATCATTTCAGAATTCTGTTCTGGCATAGATCTATTTCCTCTTTAGGGATACAGGACATATAGGGATCAGACAACTCTAGCAGGTGTTCCTAAAAGCTAAAGGTAGATGAAGACAAAGCGGGATGTGGCAATTTAGAGAAACAGGTTATGGAGTTGACCTGATGCATACAACAATGCAAATGTTTCTCAAAGGCAGCCACAAAGTACAAGACACCACAAGTCTTTGGTGCCTTGCAGCACCAAAGAAACTGTTAACAAATGGTGCAAGGAATGTGAAAGCACAGATACCCAAGGTGTTGAACAACCTTTCAAACTGCCAAGAAACCACACATACCCCTTTGGACCCAAAGAATTGTGTGCCAGTGTCATAGTGGCAGACACCATGGGACATTGCCTTGTGACCATGTCCTGATAGGTCAGAACTGTCAGTGCAGCTGGTTTAATGCTATGGCTGATTGGTATAAGTCTGTGATGTCTGGGTAAGTTGATTCAGCTTTTAAATACAAGACAGAAGTCATAGAAGAAGATAACTAACAACAGAAGGAAAGGAAGGGAAACATAGGACAACACAAGCAGAATAGAACCTTGTCTAAACGATGTAAAGTATCCATAAGCCCTCCTACATTGTAGCTTATATTTAACTTACCACACTGAGGATGTGTATCATGGGAAAAGCAAAATTTGGAGCTGCTTTGCTGCCTCTTGGTGTCAACAGTATACCATCATAATGGGAGAAAAGGATTCCCAAATTTATCAAGGTATCTTACTGATTTATGTCAGGGTGGAAGCCTAATATAAGTATATCATTATATGGTTGTTGTGTTTTTCTTACCTACCAACTGCCACCCCTTAAGAAACTTAAGGGGTGGATACATTATTCATCTCAACTGATAGTAGACCTGCAAAATGATGCATGCCCTATTATTCTAGCCACAAAGGTTGTTACAGTCTTTCTCTCAAGCCAAGCCAAAAATGTGTAGGTAACATAATTTAGTCCTAAACACACAAGACATGCGTGAACAGCAGGTACTCTAGAGTTACTCTAAGGTTTTTAAAATGAAACTCAGCTTTTTTCTAGATGTAATCACCTGGTCCATTTGTTTTGGTGACAAGTGGATAATTCAGCTGATGATAAAATCCTTCCTGAACTTTATATACCCGCTGATACTGTTTCTGTTGCAGTGGTAGGCGAATACTCAAAACTTTAAATTAAGTAAAACTGAAAATGCAACAACAAGGGAAACAGGAATGATTGTAACACTTTGTGTCAAAATTTCAGTGATTTACTACGGACATTCAACACGTTATAGGAGCTGAGAAAAAAAGTACCCTAATTTGTCAACTACAAACAGCAATGCCTTTAACTTCTCTAACTACAGAATTCACGATTTGATTTCAAGGGCAGGGAGTGTCATTGTTATGATCTACCACAACACAACCTGGGGTAACCCTTGAGGGATCCTGGGGTGATCCACTGAAAATGGTTTGTAACATATTTTGTTAAAAGATGGTGTAACCATTGCCGCCTAGTTAACATCAATGAAATGATTCATATTTTTACTAAGAACCTACTCTTTCACCTAATAAGAGTCATCTAATTCAAACTTCAACAGTATCAATACTCATCAAAATATAGACTTGGTCCAAAAGATTAATTTCTCACCTTAAAATTATTTCTTTTTCTGTAAAACCTGCACATTGCTTTAAATAGTCATGTAAATTCACATGCAATGCCAGGAAAGGAGTGGTAACACATGAAATTGATAAACATGACTCTAATGTTATCCCTTATTATCCCTCCTCTTTATCAAGTGACATTGTTACAAGTCAAATCTTAGTGATATGTTCCAGGTTGATAGATGGGGTGCAGACCTTTTAAACCTTTTGATGTTTCCATTAATATCTTTTCACAAATTTAGCTTACATGTCTTCTGGGTCTGTAAACTCCACTTTCTACTCTATATACTCACATGATGGCATGACTCATAGCTGGAGCTGGAAGGCCAGTGTACAAAACATCTGTCTTTTACCACATGTAATTAGCTGATTGGTATGTCCCATGATGGTCACATTTATGTGGTACAAGGCAGAGCTGAAGATCTTTGACCTGGATGCTGAGGAGGTTAAATAAATGGTATTAAAAATGCATAAATGACTCATTCTTGACAAAAGGCAAAAGAGCTGTGTGCATGCACACATTTGAATAATGTAAGGCCGTAAACGGGTTCAGGCTTTTAAAAAGCTGTCAGTCAAAATGTACTTGTTGGGCTTGGGCTGAATTCTGTGGGGCTCAGGTCTTGTCGGGCTTAATTTTTAAGTCCTGATTACAGCTCTAGTACAAGGTAGTGCAGCAGTTTGGTGAGTAGCAATGAGGGAGACGCAGCCTCAGAGCCTGAACTGATCAATCCCTTTGATGAGGAGGTATACTAGGATAGTAAGGATCCCTTTGAAGACGGAAGGGAAATCCTCTGGGAAATGAGTACACACACACGACTACCAACTCACCTTCTAATGGCTCACATATTACTGGAATTGAACACAGTGGAGCAAGGGCAATGGTATGATTTTGGTTTTGCAGCCATGGCAAGACTAACGTCAATGACACGTTACATCCCTCTTCAACCCAACTTCAAATACTATAGCTTAAAAGAAGAAAAATATCATACTGTCTTTACTCAGCAATCAACCTTTCAAAACACAGGGATTGGACTTCCTTCAGGCAAAGCTCATTCCCCTCATCCAAATCATTCCCTATTAAAAACTCAAATCTGGAAAGCAGGACACACCCCTGCAGCCACCTGACTTGACACAAGGTCCATCTTCACAATGATTTGATGCCAAGGCACAGTTATGTCTTCTGTGCCAATACCTGCCACACACCAGAACCCACTCTGGACTCATTACTGAATGGCAAAATCCCCTCTGAGTAAAAAGACTGAGGCAGCAATGTCCCACAGGATCTTCACAGGGACCTTCTGACTGTTTCCAGGCAATGTGACAACACATCAATAATGAATGGAGCAAAGTCTACAGATCACTGAACAGTTCTCCAGACATCACAGGGTTGTCTAGGCTTTGGCAGAAGAACATTATGCTGGCCTTTCCCTTTAAATCCTCATAGGCTTTCAGCTCTAAGGGGCCAGACTTTTTTTTACCTCACTCAGACTCCACAATCAAACCAGCTCCATCCTTTCCATTACCACTGTCATTCTCAAAATGCCTAGTTCAGGATGGTTGATCTACAAAAATGGCCTGTGTGTGAGTGAGGACATCCTATAACACCCAAGATGTCCAGCAAAAAGTTTCAGATCACGTATTATCCATCATGCAATGAGTAATCATCATAACAAAGTAAGCAATGTAGATTTCAAAGGGTATTGATGTGCAAGAAACAGGAAGATTGACATCCAACACTCAAACAAAATAATGGCCAACATTTGCAAAAACACTGTCAGGGACGTCTACAGTCACCCATGATAAAAATATTAAATATAAGTCTGAGCAGCACAAACATTTAAAGACTAATGACATTTTAATAAAGCACATTTGAATGTCATAAATTTGTTACCACTGTAAATGTGAAATAATGCTGGAACCACATCTGGTACTGACACTGACATACTGCAAAAAGTCCTTATCAAAGTGCAGTCTGCACACAGCCTCCTCTAATACACAAAGGACAGATTATTGACTTTTAATGTTGATTTATAAAAGGGCTGATCACTCTCACTTGCATTGCCTCCCATTCTGAGAAAAAAGACAGATCCTATCTTAGTGTTTCTAAACCTTTTACCATTTTAACAACTGCAATTATTCCTGCCTATTGAAATGGGAGATAGAGAAAGGGGAGTGCAAGTCTTTTTTTTTTTTTTTTTTTTTTTTTTAGCTCGACTGGTCTATCATTGTTTAATTGTGTCAGCAAAGTGGAACAGTGTGCCAATGTGACCTTCCACAGCTTCAAATCATTCAAAATGAGCCTGGATTTACAAACTGGGAGGAACAAACTGCAAACTTTTTTTTAGCACTTATTAAGATAGTAACATATATTTAGAACAAGCTTTAAATGTCTCAAACTAGTTTCCTTTCAACAATGGTTTGTGTTCTGTATACATCAAGAAATATGGATACATCAGCACTCAAGTGATGATTTGTGCAGTCATGACAAAGTGTGCAGGAAACATGCTAAATGGATCTTCTGCCTAGTAAATATTTAATTCCGGTTTCTGATAATGATCTCCCATGTGTGCAGGCATTTCATTGCAGCAACCAAGTGAAACAAACCAAAAATAAATCATAATGATAAATAATGTAATGCTATACAGACTACCATCAAAAATGCATATCAAAAAAAGTTTTTTGAACCATCTGGTCACATGGTACATGAAGAGAATATGAAAGACTGTTATTGCAATCGTTAGGATCTGAACACAACATCTTCTGCTGTCCATCAGTGGAGTGCTGTGTGGTGAACATCATAGAAGACCTCTACTGGAAGGATTACCACATATTACTGGTTGACATAGCTCAGTAGTGCCTCTCCTTCCTCTGAAAGCTGAAGAGAAGCAATGCCCTGATACCCCTCATGCACAACTTCTACATTGGTACAACTGAGAACAGTTTGGCCAACTGCAGCACTGCACTGCAGCAAGAACCTACAGCGCATAGTATATGCAGCCAGAGAAGATCAATGGTGCCCGACAGCCTAGTTTAATTGCCATCAAGTGTTGAAACTTGGTCCAGCAAAGCTCAGGAAGCCAGAAATCATCCTTAACTACTGAGGTAACTCAGGTACAGAACTTGGTGGCTGAGATGCTGAAGAAGCAAGACACACCTGCAGCAGACTGATTATGCTGCAATATCCTTGTGAATGTCACAAAGTTTAAAGCTAAATAATTGCAAAGGCTTTTAAAATATTGTATACTGCCTCTGTTGCAGTCTGCCAACAAATGTGCAGGCTACAACAAAACAAATGGTGTTTTACCAGAAACACCATATACCATCTTACTGCTTTCACATAAATTCCCAAATTTAATTTGTGCCAGCTTTGTAGAAAAATCAAGAAAAAAAACGTGGCTTTGAAAGTAAAATAGATTTTTGATGATAAAAAGATGCAACTGATGTAATTCCTCTCTCACCTCTCTCTCTCTTTCTCTCTCTCTCTCTCTCTGCCAGCTTCAGGCCTGAGGCTCCAAGCATAGATGTCTGGCTTAGTAAACTGAGGCCCAGGTTGGATGTCTGGGTGAAGCAGTGTAATCTCTGGCCTGGTGTTGTTGTGCAAGAGGTAGATAACACTGATGTCAGACCAAAATCTCTTTCTGCTGTCATACAGCTGTGTATTTTGAGGATAAAAGGCAACAGCATGCTCCAGCTGATAGCGGGGTCCCAGTAACACAACATGATTCTGCAAATGACTCTAAACAACAGCAGAGTAATTGTCTAACAAAAATGATTCACAAGAGCTTTTTAGATATACCTTCTTTAGCAGTGGCACTGATATTGGTGATCAGTGGTGGTCGAGGTACAGTAATTGCTGGAGCATAGATAGTGTATTATGTGTACTACTATATTATGACTGGGAACATTTAGGAGGAAGACACTTGTCGACCTGTCAGAAAACCACCTGTCTATCCATCCATTGTCCCAATTGGCCAATAGGACCAATAATATGGACCACTATGTATTTGTAGTGTGACATTTGTATTGTGATGACACTTCTGTCCACCACACTCATGATATCATAATTTCTGATTAAATTCTGATTTGATGATAAGCTCTGTGATCTGATCGCTCTCAACTCCAGCTAGGTGAGATTAGCAGCCTGTGTATATCTAATTTGATTAACTACTTAGCTGTAATTTAAATTAAAACCCACATTTAAAAAGGTAGTAGTTATGTAATTTGAAAATGTTACCAAAAGTCAAATCAAATGTATAAAGATTGTGCCAATCAGCTTTAAAATGATTAGATTGTTACCAAAAGAGACATGAGTTATATTGATTACTCTGTGGATTATAATGATTTGTTCTTTAAAAAAATAGGACTTTGTGAGATGACCCAGCACAGAGAAATGGCTTTTTCAAAGAAAATTGTGTATTGGTAACACACCAATATACACTAACACACTCATTCAGTCTCAGTCCATAAGTATTTACAGTCTCAGTGTCCTTGGATATACACGCTACAGAGTCTTATACTCGCGCATGCACAATCCCAATTGGGAGCGTAAAAAAAAAACAGAACGCCTCCAGAGACTGAAAAACAAATACAGGCGATAAAAGAAAAAAGAATTCATCACACCAGGGAGGAGGTCTCCGCTGTGACTCTTTAAAGACCCATTTGTGCTCTATGCAGGATACACATTTGGAGACGGGCGGAGCCTTTCATCCGTCATTACGTGCATAATTTGGTCCGTTTTCAGAGAGCTTATTGATCCGTAGCAGTAAGCAGCAAACCACCGGATACCACACAGCAGTAATACCACCGGAAATCGTTGGGGCAGTGTTGCACAGTATAGCTCACGTGCGACCAGCGAGAGAAACAAAGAAAACAAAAAAAAATAAATCTCCATCCACATGCTGCGATTTATTTAATGGCCATACAAAACATTACAGTCTGCTGCCTCTTTTTATCGCTTTCTTAGACCGCGCGCTGTGATGTCCTTTTCTGTTGCCATGTTTGTTATTATTTGAAACTATTTATTTGTTATTAATATTTGAAAACTTCTGTCTCGTAATCTCAGAAATTGCACTTGGCTCTGCCCACTAGTGGATGCATTGCTTAATAACCATACCGATGTAGTATGCATGGGGCGTATAAAAGGTCTGACGTTAGGGACGGTCATACATCCTTATGTTTGTAAAGGGAGCATAAATGGGCCTTTAGACTGTCTGTAGAATGCCATAAATCTGACTTTGGATTACAGTTTGAGGTTACCTTCTCCTCTGAACAAAAGCAGCCGTGCCAGATCCCTTCTATCCATTTAAAAAAAATCCACGTCCACCCACAGGTGACAGACAGCTGACGATCATCCACTGATACCACCCTCATACCATGTATGTATGTGTCTTACAGACACACACATGGAAGAAATAATGTTGTGATGTACACTTTACTTATTGCCAATAATTTAGTCAGCAACCTAATAATGTGACTCCTAAGATCATGCTATAAGATGACAAAACTGAGTTATAACAGCAATTAGACATCTTGAATTAGGTCACAGTTGCTTTATGGCGGTTTTAGCATAGAAATGTTTGATTATACATAAAAAGTATATTTTACTTATCTGTTAGTGCATTTTGACTAGGACCTAGTATTTGACGTTCGGGTGCATCCCCCAGAGTGTGATGCACTTGCTGTGGCGTGTGGAGTGACGAAATTCCATCAATATCTCTTTAGCAGAAAATTCACACTACTGGCACACCACTGACCTCTCACTTTTAACTTTGACCTTCAAACTGACTTCTTGTCATTGCAGTCAGTCTGTTATTGTAATTGGATGTCGGCCCGGAACAAAACTGCTTTATAAATTCCAGGACGCAATGGTGTGGTACAAATGGAAAAATCACATGCAGCTCTCTCTGGTTGCCAGGGGAAAATATCAACATGTTCTGCCTGCCAGAAACTGTGAAACCTCACACAACTGGCTTCACAACATCGATGGGACTAGACTGAAGAACCATAAACAACACTAAGGTTTCACGCATCATGAGGCTCCACAGAGAAAGTCATGGAAGAGCTGATATTTGTATTTACCTATTATGATGAAGTGTTAATGGAGGACAATTACTTTTGGTACATCAAGTTTGCACAGCTTCCAAGAGCTACAACGGGCTGAGTAAGAATTCATTCAGAACATCTTTTGAAAATTTATTGTAGACTTGTCTTGGTCCCACAGATGGACTGCTGCATTTCAGAGCAGATGGCGGCAATACAACAGGACACTTCTTGTCTTGCATTGTTTCTTGTAATGATGCGGCTGTCCATTGCCATTTTGCACTGCACTTACATTGCTAACACAAACAACATGGACAACGGAGTTAGCAAACACAGCTCTTTTTTCTCTTCTTTTTTTTTACACAGACACAAATTAGCAGCCAACGAGGGGGAACAGCATCTGCAACACACACAAACACAAACATAACCGCTTCAATAAAATGCCTTACATTCAGGAGGTGCCGACTAAATATTAAGGACTATGGACATATTACAAACATTTCATGTTTGGGCACGCAATAGTAAGCTTACTTACCAGAGAGCTGAGAGTTGACTTCCTTGTTGTTGGACAAAGAACCTGACGGTAGCCCAAGAAGGACAATTTAAGTGTTGCCAGGGTGACGTCAGAGACATGCCTGCTTCACTTGTGGGAGAAGAGGAGTGTTTGCATGTTTTAGAGTTGCATGGTTATTTATGGGGTTGGTAATAAAGGTGTGAATTGTATTTTGTAACCAGAATGTAATGTTTTGTAATGTTATTTGTTAATTTGTAATGTTATATTAAATGTATTGATAGATATTTTTGTACAAAATGGAATGTTTTACAGATAACTGATTATAGACAGGTATAATAGTTTGGACTGTGGACTTGAAAACCCAGAGGAAACTTGACAGGTTTGGTTCGGTGTGAGGTGAATTTCTATGAACACCTGCATAAAACGTGTGAGAAGTGAATGTCAAAAAAGGGTATTTTGCTGTTCATTTAATTATTGAATGTATTTTGTTACCCTGGAAAGTTTAGTTTTGATTGATAATTTGTTTGAGATTTTTCTTTTCTTTTTATTTCTTTCTTCTCTTGGCATTTTCCTGCTGCTGCAGGAAAATAAAAAAATAATAGCATCTTTTTACCACCGATACTCTCACTACTCTGCTTTTACTGACCATAAGGCCAGCCCAGCAACATTTCTTACGCTTTCTTCTGTGTCTGTTTTGAATTTCATGACTCTACGACTCAAACAAGCGAACAAGCAAACAAGCTAAGAACAACAACAGTCATAGAGACAAATGGTATACCATCTTGTTGATGTAACAATCTAGCTTGTTGAAAGATGGAAAAAGTGCAATACTGTTTAGTTTTCTAGCAAAACTATTTAAATCTCAGGTTTGACTGCAAAACTTTAAGTCTACAAAGCAAAGAAACAGCTCCTATACTGGTCACCCAGGACCTCATATTCACTTTGATATCCATTGTACAAACTAACACAAAAATATTTCATTATAATATTACAAAATAACTCTAACCCAGCAAGTACGTCATAAACACCTGGATGGGTGATGAAGTGGTGAGACCAGGTCTTATGATTCTTCCAGGGCTCTTTAGTAAGTGAATCAGCCAAGGACACACACACACACACACACACACACACACACACACACACACACACACACATATATATATATATATATATATATATATATATATATATATATATTATAATCTAACAATATTATAATCTAACAATATAGGGTTAAAGGATAGAAAGAGCAAAAATGTTTAACATTTAAATATTCTTCCGCAAAGTCAATGAATATTGTGGTGTAAAGAATAGAAATCAGTACAAAACAGAGACAGCTTACCCTTTTTCTCTCCTCTGTTTTTATGGTTGTAACATTTCCACCAGCTCTATTTCCATTTGAGTACTGTGGCTCTCTGCCAACAATTGCTATCCTCTCCAAACTTTAGAAGGCAGGGATGCTGTGAGGTGATAAGGGAACCATTTTCTTATCAGGATGGATAGGAGATAAAAGTATGGACAGAGGCTGGACTGTTAATTAGAGCATTGATTCAACAGGACTCTGCTTTAGAGACCATTCAGGGTGGAGCCTGGTGGACACTGGACATTTTATTACACACACACTCATACACACACACATACAACTTGTCCCATGCCAACATTCAGCAGGCCACAGTGACAGCAAAGGACAAGGACAGGCCAGGGACCACTGATAAGCAGGCACTATTAGATCAGACACACAAACAAGCACAACGTGAGTGCAGACACTAGATCAAATTAGGGAGCATAATAAAACCACTTCATCAATCACAGGAGACAAAAGTCACTGGAATGATAAAAGAATTTCTGAATAAGAAGGGGAGAGCAGTAAGTTAGTGTTTGAGGCATAGTGTTTGCAGGTCATAGTTTAGGGTTCGTCCTGTTCGGTGGCTCAGTGGTCACTTCTAAGTAAATTTTGACTTGGGTAATTGTCAGTTACACTGTGGCTAACGCCCTCATCATTTGGGCAGTGGACACACTAGTAAGGAGAATAAAAGCCATAATGTCAATGTCCTCAACAGTATGATTCCTTTTCATTTTAGTGTTAGAAACCTGTAGTTGGTTTAAAGTTATTTTCTCTCTTTCTTTTGTTTGTTTTTTTTTTTCTTTTTGTTTTCACCAGTGGACTTAAGTTTTAATATTTCATTCAATCATGCTGACAGCAGTTTCATTTTAAATATTTAACAACATTCTGAGAGAAATCAATCACTTCCTACAGACCTCGGAATTTCAGTTCATTAATCTCTTCTAAAACTTTGTCAGTAATGTTTGAGTTTTGGTTTTCTGTCTTTCTCCAAGTTGTACATTTAAAGTTTTGACTGTCTGAGAACCTAGCCTCTTATAATTCTAAAACACACTTTCTACCTCTCCTGGTTTGAATGCTAATGTGTTGGATGTTGGACCTCTAATTTTATGAACTGCATTAAGCAGCTGCTTCTTTCTTATACGCCTGACTAATATTTTTGTTGCTTTGGGTCCCTCTTCATAATAAGTTTGTTCCAGGAAAGTAGTTCTCTTTTCCACTTCATTTCCTGAGATCTAATCCATTTTTTTCTTTGCTTCTTTAATTAAATGAAGTATCCTTGGGTCATTTTTGGCTTATATTTTTATACTGTTTTGTTACAATATTTTTCCATTAAATTCTGTTTTAGAAATTAATTTTCTTCACAGAACTGCCCCCATGACGTCTTAAATTAAAGTAAAAATAACTTTACCACTGACATTTTCTTTTCTCTATGTATTTATACATTTATACATATTTATTTATTGATCTCGTCAACAAATTCTGTCATTAAGCAATGAATTATATCTTCAGAGAGCATTATGATAACATAGATCTGCAACTTCTTCTATGAAGCCATCCTCTGAATTTATGAAAAAATAACATATTCTTATGTACACTCAGTATGAGCCTGAGCAGTAGGTGCAGTGCAGTACCCTCCAGTGGTCTGTTGTTCCCAGGGCTGTCAATCTAATATTTAGAGAATCAGTTGTACTTTTGTTATTTTTCTTTGTAAATGTTGTATCTAAGTTATTGTGCAGTGCAGTTTTTGAAGTCTCCTCCATATATTAATATCCCTTCTGATTCCAGAGCAATAACCTCCAACAAAGCCTTAAAAGAATATTTACCACAATCTATGACTATGACTAAGAGTTAGAACTTTCAGTCAAAGAGCTCCAACTTTAGACCCAAAGTCCATGTTAGATGGAGATGGCCCGCTTTAATGTCTACAGAGGAAAGGGCCCTCAGTAGAGGTCAGTAGAGAGCCTATTGAAGTTATATTTTCCTTTGTACAACATAACCAACAAATATCCATCTATCCATTTTCTACCCCTTAATCCCCACTTGGGGTTGGGCAAAGGCAGAGTACACCCAGTCTCCAGCTTGTCGCAGGGCCACAAGGAGTATTCAACAGGCGTACACTGTACACCGCCTGTTGCAAGGAGTACACCGCCTGTCCACACCTACGGGCAATTTAGTATGCTTCAGTTATCCCCAATGTTGCATGTTTTTGCCGGGGCTCCTGGAGAGAAAACGCACACAGACACAGGGAGGGAACATGCAAACTCCACACAGAAAGACCCAACGCCCGACCTGGGAGTCGAACCCAGGAGCTTCTTGCTGTAAAGCAACAGCGCTAGCCCTGTCTGCCGTGCTGCCCTAACTAACCATAAAATATAAAAAAAATAACAGAGGAAGGAATTCAGGCTATGCATCAGTCGTTTGTATACTAGTTTCTTCAGGTGATGGTAACCAGGGCTGAATTAAAGTCATCAAAAAGCATTTTGATGTAGGTGTTGGAGGTTTTCCAGCTGAGTGGAGACAGTATAAAGTGCAAGAAAGATGGTATCATCAGATTGGGGGAATGCAAACCTTGTAATTTCATAATACTGGCATTTAAGAAAATGTAATCATCATTACTGTTGTGAGGGCAATGGGCCAGTAATCATTAAGGCTAGTAACTGTCAAATTTCTTAGGAACAGGGATGATGGTGATGTTTTCAGGCAGGAGGGAGCTGCAGTCTGTTGTAGTGACTAGTTGAATATGTTCATGAAGACTGCAGCAAGCTGATTTGAACATGCATTGAGGGGTTTACCTGGAACACCATTGTGAACAGCAACTTTCTGATGTTCTTATTTTGTGGGAATTGACTTTATATTGGTTCTGTGTGAGCGGACTCTCACTCCATGTGGGGTGATGGTTTTGTCTTTCCTGGAGCTATTCTCAAAGCAGGCACAGAAGGAGTTAAGCTGATCTGGGAGGAAGGCTTCCCTTGAGGAGGGGGCACTGTGGTGAGGGTTATAGTGTGTGATTTTCATAATAACTTGCCACACATTGCAATGGCCATTGTCTTTAAGACCATCCTCTACGTGTGGGACTTCTTAGATTGCCTCTCTATATCTTGATTGAAGTGCTGTGTCTTGGGCTTTAAGTAGTCTCTTTACAATGCTTTAAACCAGGTTTTCTTTTAGAATCACCTTGAATCTGGAGCCTCAGACCATCCAGCTTGTTGACAAGAGAGCTTGCATTTGTAATAAAGAAGCTGGGAAGAGCAGGTCTGTAGAGTGCCAATTGTGGCCTTGTCCTGCATTATTTTCCTCATTTCTCCTTGCTTTTCTTCCTTTTTTTTTCCTTTTTCTTTGGCAATAAGACCACTACTGTAATGGCACCGTAGTGATTAGGATGAGGCTGTGAATAAAGGGAATGTAGAAACTGCTGGTAGGGTAATGGGGTTGAAAAGAATCCTGAAGGGCTGGTGTGCAGTCAATTCATTGATCATACCACAAGATCCTGAACAGGTGAAAGTGATGAGGAGTGGAAATGACACAATTGGCTCATTCTGGCAAGATCTGATCTGTTGAGAGAGAGAGATTTGTGATAAAATGGTGCATAAAGATCATCGCCCCTATGTTAACCTTTATTACAGTCATTAATTAAAAATAATAATAATAACAATATATGTAAAATGATGTCAAAACAATATCTGTTAAAATGTTATAACAAATCTATTTACAGTGTCAATATAATAGCAGTCACTGAAGTTACACACTGTCCATAAAGATCTTGAGGCTGGTCAACTCTTTCATATAACTAATATGTGAGCTTTACCCAGTGTCACATGCTGCAATGAGATAAACTGTTCATGTGCCACATAAAGAAACAACTTCTTTTAATGATCCCCTGTGTCTGAACCCCTTGCATCAACTACAGCTCGTAAGCCATTGGCAAAGGCCTGAGACATCCTGCTGCAAGTTGTATGGCTCTTGAGGCCAAAATCTCATTTCCTGAAATCTGACCATATAAAACAATGAGAAAAATAAATGTCTTATGTCCTGATTTACCAGCTGTATGACTGAAGTCATATATTAACATTTATGAATAATTTAATATGAAGCTAAAATAATCATAACAAAACAGTTAGTATAATCGGTCTCATCTTTTAAGGTCAAGCTTCATATGTATCCATTTGTTTATTACAGCCTCTTACAGAGGCCATCTGATAGAAGGAAAGCAATAAGAAGCAAAAAAGAGGCTTTGAAAATAAAGGGATGGTTAGACTGAATATTCATAACACACCCATATCAGGGCAACATTGAATACAGAGGTATACCGACTCAAAACACAGTACATTTACTAACCTGGTGTTATTGGCCATTAGAGTCCATTGTTTAGTCTTAAAACTGCACACCAATTGGATCGTCACTTAGACTAGCCTACAGCTATGGGTTTAATTATATGCATGGTCAAAATTTGTTAATCCAAGAAGAAATTGATTATTTCTTATTATTAGTGAGGAAAGGAGAATACACAAAAGCCCTATATGCATAAAAAAGATGTAATATTCTGCACATGAGCTCTGCCATCTTGCACTGTTGACATCATTTGAAGCCAAGTATCGTATTAAAAACCCTGCAATGTAACCTCCCAACCAATTGTACGTCAGTAAAGAATTACTTAAAATGACAAACAATTGTTGAGGAAAATGGATTTGATGTCTAGTTTGATGTTTTTCTTGGTATCATCTGCTAAAATGGAGGGACCAAGGCCTATGACCTGTATTAGATGCAATCCCCAGAGGGATGATCAAGCTGTTATTGCACAAATCCAACTGATAAATGACTCCCAAATTTTTGAGCTTCCAGAATATTTATAAGGAGACACTGTGGTATGGTGTGTGAGCTTCTGCTTTGACCATTGAGTGCAGGTCCACAATGTTGCGTCTCTGATGAGGTTTTGTTCCATTGTCCACACAAGTCAGTAAACATGCTTCAGAACCACTATGGTTTGTGTTAACATTTTGAGGCAGGTGAGAGACCAAACAGTGAGTATAAATTAAGACTTGTGATTATGACTTATTAATTCAGTGATATTCTCTTGTTTCCACAGATGACCTTGGATGTAACTTCTAGAGAAATGGGACAAACTAAGATCAGGGTAGTGATGAATGATAATATATGAGTCCGACAAGTCAAGAACCTTGACTTTAATCAGACTGCATACATGAAAAAGCTATTATACTTCCACTTTGAGAAAGTTAGAGAAACTATTTGCCATTTTAAACTATTGAAAAGAAGAAAAAAGAAAAAAAACAGTAATCCAGTCTTTGTCAGCAAAGGGAGGTAAAGAGAAGGTCATAACTAATGGAGAAATAGGGGAGCAGCCCTGAGGAACTGTTTTGCAGTATAAAAACTAAGGTGGCCCAGGAAGGACAAAAGCTCATTTCTGTGGAGGGCGATAACCAAGAATTTAAAATGAGCCAGCTGGACTGAGAGTTTTCTCACTATCAAAAAGGATAATACGTTCTGAAAACAGTTAGTCTGAGTGACATTAAAGAAGATAAAAGGAAACTCACCAAGGATTAATGGCAATCTGTGCTAATTGATGTAATTCTAGTTTATTACAGTTTTTTTTAAAGCTGAGGACATTGCATAATGCTCTACTCACCAGACCTCGGGGTTCATTGGGGCTCAAGCAATGAGACAATGAGTACATTTGTCTTCAGCTTTAGCTGACTTCATAGTCAAGGCAGACGGCTGGTGAATACTGTGTTGCTGACATTACAATAATAAATGAATTTTGCACAGGTAGGAGAGCTGTGATCCTGTAAAGTTTTATTCTGAATGTGGTGAAAATGGCAGCAGAGGATGAGCATGCATCAGTGATGCCATAATGACTTAGGGGGCACATATACATATAAGTTAAACTGCACATTAACATTTGGAAATATTGCTTTAGGAGTGTATGCCTCCACGAATCAGTTCAGATGCAGGTACCCTTGCTTAATTTTATGAGTTATGACCAAAAAAAAAAAAAAATGAATTCTGAAGTCGCAATGTCTTTTGACCTTCTTGGCCACCAAGATCTTGCAATTCATCTTGTAAACATATAGCTTGTGCCCATTGGTGGAGCAGAGGCATAAAGACATAATATAAACACTATTTCCAGTCATGTCTGACTGTATAAGCTGAGGCAAAGTGCAGTAAAATTTGTCAGATAACTGTTCCAGAGTATGAAAAATATACAAAACATTTTGGGAACTAACTAAAAACAGAGCTGGTGTAAATAAAGGGAAGCTTTGTTTATAATGATGGGAATTAGACACAGGTAAAGGGGAAGTTCCAGTGAACAGGTGGATCTGAGAATAAGAGGAAAATGTGAGGACATTTAATGGGCAAATAGGGTATGACGGAAGACAGAGATGAGACGGTGGCCAACATAAGGAGGGCTGAGGCAGACCACAAAGTTTCCATTCATCATGAAAGACGTTTATTTTCTATTTTGCTTAGTTTTCCCAGTTGGTTCTCCCAAGTAATTATAACCCCCTCTGTTCCTTCAGAGCCTCTTAATGCCCTTAATAATCATTATTTCATGAGAAACTGTTTTTGTTAATAAATGTAACCATTCATTGAGCGAGGGTTTCATAGAGGTCTCACAAAACTGAGCATTTCAGCAGTTTCCATGCATAATGTATTATATTCTATTTTAATTGTGATTTATCACATAATGGGCTAACCCATGGGGTTCTTGGTATAGACTGCTGCTCAAGGCTATCCACCACGCACTGCAAGACCCTTCCTCTCACAGTGGTTGCATATGGAACACTCCCACCGTGCGTAGAGGAAGATACTTTCTGCCTCTTTTCTCTGGTTCATCCTCATCCAGTGTGTTTTAATGAATGCATAGTTGCATTTTATACAAAATGTGGTATCTTATATTGTTTTGGCTGTTAATGATACAGTTTTAACAGAAATTTATAATGAAAATATAAATGAAAGAGTGAGATATGAAGGAAACTCAACCTGATAATTTGGCAACATGCTAACTGTGTACAGTGCATGACTGGATGGCAATATTGACAGCATCCTGAATAATTATGAGCTAAGTGAAGATGCTAATATGTTTTCAGTGTCTTAGAACCATACATATCTTTATAGAATATAGAACTAAAATATATCTCATCACATCATATTTTAGGGGAAGGGCTGTTAGCTAATTTAATTACTTGCTGCATTATATGTGATTATTGCTGAGGTATAGAGATGTGCAGAGATTAACTTCAAAACAAATAAAATAAAATAGAATAACAACTAAATAATTACATTTTAGGGGGTTTTATATATTTTTTGTGGAGCAAAAATATCATCAGGGTTATAGCAACTGTGCTTTAATATAGGAGCTTCCTTAACATGATGATTTATTTCTAAATTTCCAGTGAGTTCAATGTGATTATTACTGACAGGAATTATTACTAGTATGACCTTGTTTGAAGATAGATTTTGGGTACAAGCCACCAGATTACCTTTAACGATGAATCAAAAACAGAAGAACCCTCAGAGGAAACACTGAAGCCCAGACTCCTGCTTGATCTGATATCAAAGTCATGGCATTGAGAAGGGTGAGTGGACATGATCTTAAATGCCTCTGTTCTGTTACCTCCTCAGTGTCTTTCTCTCACTGTTGTAAGTGTGATGAGCTCAGTGGGGGGAGGAGGCTTGGAGTGGAATTAAACTGTGTCCACTTGCAAAAGGTTCAGATCAGGCGGCAGACACATCAGATATCAGGCATTTTAGCTTGAGTATACTTGAACAACTGTGACGAGAAAGTCAGGCTAAAACAGAGATTCAGTCAATTAAGTCAATTAAGGAACAAAAATCAAAGGTCTTGGTTGTGCCTTTAACTAGATGTTGCTAATGAATACTCCTGTTACTGTGGATGTGTGCAGCTGGCACACATCTGTCAGATGGATGTTTGGGTTGGTTACCAGTTTAAATGGAGCATGTGAGTGGTGAGCTGAATCAGGAATTCAGTCTCTGGTCTCTGCTGTTGTTGAGTCACAGTTGAGTCTCAAGAGCTGAAGATAGTGGTGATAATCTTGATGTGTTTGATTATTGTATATAATTTTGACAACTTTATACATTCTCTTACCAATTACAAAATTAACTCTGAGTACCAATGTTGATAGGATGCCCACCTACATGATGAAATAGTCGACTTATACCTGAGGCTTTCCACTATCATCACTGTCTACTACTGTTCAACAGGGTTGATGTACATTACCTGCCTTCCCCACACACACATTTTTCTAACTTCATGGTCTCTGAGGTACACATAATCACACTTTCTTATGCACACACATGCTTTCACACACACTGTACGCTCGACTGTAAGCCAGGTCACGCTCCTCCAATCTCAGCATGAAAGGAAGTGTTTGACAAGCGGTATTAGCCACCCCCCTCTCTGGATCATGGTAAGGCTAAGAGGGATGGATTCAATCATTGGCGTCTCCCTCAACCCTCCTCCCCGGTGTTATCAGTCCCCCTTCATCCTCTTCCTCTTCTTCATTTTGCCAGACAACTTTTTATCCTTCTTTTCTGCGTGCCTCATCCACAGCACACTCTCTCAAAGGTGCCATGCTGCAATCACAGCGCCATTCACAGCTTTGGGTTTCACTCTGTATGCTTTTGCATCCAGCCTGTCAAACGCAGAACGAGTGTTATAGAAAGTGACGAGTGGCACCACAGGTTTCTTACACCTCTCTGTAGTGGTTTTACATCATGCAAGTCACAAAGACAGTCAAAGGCATCCTGGATTGGAAAGCACCATGTGCTGACAGTCTAATCTTCCTCTGTCTCCCTTTGTGAGTGATTGCTGTGTTTGTGTTGCTCTGCTCTCTCCTGCTGGCGCTCCAGAGAAGTCTTTGATTTCCATTCATTTAAGGTAAAGCGCCTCTCTCTGTTCCGTTCTGATTTTGGATTGTTTTGAAGGTTGCTTTGTCTTTGACTGTGTGGCTTAAAAACTCTGCTTTGAAGTCAGTTTCCACAAAAGACCTTTAATGCATCGAATAGATTTCACTTCTTTTGATTCTGAAACATTAAAGGCTGCGTTGCAACAGATAGATGGTGACCATATCAGCAGTTGAAACGCACTAAAACTAGACATAATTATTTAAGACTAGGAAGAAGTTCACTTTTTTAAAAGAAAAGAATAATAATTTATTCTAATACATAAATGTACATTTTCATGTATTGGTGTTTAAGTGTCGACCAAACCATTTTTCCAGCTTCAAAGGTTGTTAACTATGATAGAATAATATGAGAAAAAAAACAAACTTACTAAATCTAAATAAATCTCTATGACTGAATAGTTAGTATAGTAGTGTATATAATAAGTCTTCTTTAAGTCTTCTCCATGACTTATTAACCTTTGCTCACATGGATTGGGAGTTTTCTGCACTGTTTCTTATCAGTGGAGCCATTTTCATGCAGGATTCGTGTCAGGGTTAATTTTCAGGTTTGTCACTAAGTCCCTCCTGTGTGGTCTTGGCTGTGTGCTAAAGGTCATTGTCTGAGAACCTGAGCACTGCAAACTAGAACTGACTTTCACATCTATTTTGCTCTGTTTAACTTCAACCTTGACCACTCAGTTATTGCAAATATCTTCCATTTAATAATTATAGAGACCACTGTGATATCAAGAACACTCAGTGCAGCCAAATTTTCTGTAGCCCTCCACAGACACAATCCTGTTTTAGACTAGTTCACGACTTGGTCTTCTGCAAAGTCAGAAAGGTGTGTGACAAAGAGAAATGGAAAACAAGTATTAAACAAACATGTCCAAATAATTCTGTCTGTGAATTTTCAGCTATAATTAATTTGTAAACATGTTTGAAGTTTGGTTTTGGCTTCATCACTATGTGATATACTGGATATACATAGATGGATGAGGTGGAACAGAATTGAAACAATTGTAGCTCAAGTCTGTAACATATGACAGAAGACAGAATCTGAATACTTCAAGAGGGTTGTAAAAGAGTGCAAGTATTAGAAGAAAAAATATATTTTCATGTCAATGATGAGTTATAAACACATACTCCTCAAAAGAAGCAATGACCCCAGTACTAGAGCCTCTGGCTCTCTCAGATTTGATCACACAATATTATTAGAGAAAAGGTTATTTTCTCTATTCAAGACAGTGTTCTTCTTCTGATGTTCTTTTAAAGTTGGCAAACAACGTGAAGGAGTCTTTTTGACCAAATCATACTGTATAACCATTACACCCTGTCTGCACAGGAGGTTTAATGTGAGAAGTGTTTATAGCAGCAGCTTTAGTGGTGCATTCTGGCTCAGTATTAAGTCTAAATAAATATGTATTAAGTTGGTGGTGTGTATACATAATCATAGCAATTATACATGTAAAATGAAAGAAAGTCTTACAACGTGACATTAACTTTGTTAAGAAGCATGTGGTCTGTCAGATGTGCATAATACAGAAGAATAAAACATTTCCTGATGTGCTGTTGACTCTAAATGGCAGATATTATAATCACAGCATACAAATCCACACACATCCTGTTAAATCCCAAAGTTCCAAATGCTTACCTGATTCACAGTGTCCCTCGTGCAATCAGATTAAGGACATTTGCTGCATATCGTTCGCTGCATATTCCTCTCTCTCTTATTCTCTCTCTTACTTCTCTAATAAAACTTAATCTTATAGTAAATGCCAGTAAGACCATTTTCCCCTCTACTTTATGAACGAATGCAACGAATTTCCATTATAAAATATAGAACATATTGGTGGTAAACAGATTTGTACGTGGCATAGTCCACGATGGAATATACCTGCATATATAAATGTTTTTAAGAGTTGTGTAAAAACCTTGAAAGAGCCAAAAAAAAAAAAAAAAAAAAAAAAAAGAAACTTTGCAGAAGGAACTTTCAGTGGTGGAGTTGTGATCTCCTTGCCCCTGTTAACAGCGGTCGTCCCATGCAGTGACCCCCAAATGCGTTGCTATCAGCTCTATGCAAAATATGCTATTAAATTACAAACAACCTGCTTCTGAATACAAAAGAGGACTGAAGAGGCAACAACAAGCTTTTCCTCCATCTGTCTCTTTTACCACCTCACCTCCTGTGTCTCTGTGTGTGTTTGAGGCCAAAAGTGCTCATTTGGATCACAGAGCTGAATGTTTATTATCTGGTAAGCTAACACACACTCAGACTAAATTCTAATTGATCTCCTGCTTGTTGCCAGTGAGCCACTCTTGTTGCCTTGTGTTGGCTGCTCACTGTTTTAGCATCTCAACACTGCTTATTTATAGTTCAACATTTCTCTTCCAGCATTTTTTTTTTTTTTTTTTTTTTGAGATTTGAGAGTTGTCATTTGGCTTTGGCTTGCTGTTAGTGGGGAGTCCTCACTAAGTTGTTACCAGCACCGGTTGCTTGCTGTGACAGATCCCATATAAAGGTCACTGAGAAACCTGAAAATGACCTGTTCACAGTTTATAGTCCATAGTTTATTTTACATTTTTGTGAATCTGTAACAGTAAAGTTATGTTGTATCGGCTACATACAGGTCCTGTTGGACTGACCAACAGCAATTTCCGAGATCAGTGCTGATACTGGAGAAAGTCTCAGCCTCATTTGGCGTAAGAGCTACATTTGTTATGTACTTGGTTTTGTATGGATTCTAAGGTTAATGGTAATGGTAATCTATTGGTTGATTTCATGTGAGATTGTTGGGCCACATTAAAAAGTGGGATATGTTGATTCTACCTCAAATGTTAGCTTTCAATTTGTAGTCATGCCATATCAGTGCAGTGACAAGCTAACTCTAGAGTTCAACATTGGGTAGCTGTGGCTCAGGAGCATGTCGTCCACCGATTGGAAGGTTGGTGGTTCTATTCCTGCCTCCTCCAGTCTATATGTCAAAGTATCCATGGGAAAGATAAGGAACCCCAAATTGCCCCTGATGGTTGCTCCATTGGTGAGTGAATGAGTGTGAATGGATGAATGTCAACTGAAGTGTTAAACGCTTTGAGTGGTCATCATAAGACTAGAAAAGTGCTGTACAAATACAGTCCATTTACCATCACCATTTAACATTGTGTTCATGGCCACGTCAGTCAGAGCTAAACCTCAGCCCTGACACAAACTTGTTGGAGCCCCTTCCCTCAGGAAGCTGCAGTTCACCAGGACCAAAACTTTTCACCACAACACCTTCCTGACACGTTCCTGACTGCAACAAACTTCATGGACAAGAATGGGAGAACCCCATGACAGTGACATGAAGATGAACCCTCCCCTCTCTACCAGTGCTACCATCCTGTATCTCCTTGTCACCTGCACTGCTGTTAGGCCCCATAAAAAGGACCTGCAGCCAGTTAGGGCAGCTGAATGCAATATTTCCAACAGCTGCCTTTAGCTAAAGAATGAGAGCACTGGCACTAAACCAAACAGTAAATGTGCTAAAAAGCCATGAGCTAAAAGAGGGTAAAAGCCTTGTACAGCTGCGGGGCAGTGACAAGAGTTCTCTGTGGTTGTGAATACTGCTTGGCTGCACAAAATACATTTGTAGTAATGTCCTGAGAGAGAAAGAGACAAGTGTGAGCTGAAGAGGTAAATGATGCATTTCATACATAACACATTTAAGATTTATTTTGTTCAGTCCTGTAGGATGTCAGACAATATATGAAAGATTTGTGTATGTGTGTAGAAGGTCCTTTTAATCAATTCTATGCTGGTTGGAGTGGATATTGCTGGAACTTTCCCCAGCAGCCATCTGAGTCTGCAGTGTCATCTGAGTGACATTATTTCATGTGTACACAAGAGGTTACGTTGCTTGTAGCACTTCTCCTCTCAGCACAGGAATGGTGGGGCAGTGGCCAAGGCCAACACACATACATTCAAAAACACCCACCAACATTTATCAGCTAACGTTTTATTTTCCAAATACAACTGTGATAACTCATATACTGCTGCAGCTGCAATCATGTGAGGTTTTTACATTTGTTAAACTGTGCACTGTGATTAATTTCTGCTCCGTCATCACAGACCTAAAAAGCTGAACTGTGGCTGACATCATCAGTCTGCTGTGCAAAAATTACATTTCATATGTGATTTAACAACATAATTTAATACAAACAAGCTGAAAAGATTTTTATATTTAGTTGAGATAATGTTAGTCTCCTTAGGTATTTTTCAGCCTTAATTGTACAACTGATATATATGGTTGTGTTATATTGCTAGTGCCCAGTTGTTCTTATCCCTTGACCTTTTCTCAGGTAAACAGTCATTACACAAATGGCTCAATAGCTGCCATGGATAAAAAAACAACCTATCATATGTCAGTCAAATGGACTGTACAGAGGCTACATGTGAGGAAACTGATCTCACCTTCAAATAATTTGAAGTAGAAAATACAATACGGTTTATTGTGCTCTATGTGATTGTTGTTATAGCTCAGCACTGATATTTTCTTTCAGTTGGTGAAGGTCTGTGGGTTTAGCCTGATAGTTTCCTACAAAAGAAAACTTGTGGTTAAGCATAAATTAGTCAGATAACACTGCTCAGACATACTTGCTCCTGTAAATAGACAGCAACAACAGCAAGTTCACAGCATTTCAAGGAAAAATATCTGTTTAAAGAGATCAATAATTTTCTTTCTTTACAAAGAACACTATCATTCACAACAAACTCTGATTTTCTCTTTCTCTGGCAAATTTCAAGTAAGGTTGTCAAGTTCTATAATAGGATCATGAAAATACCCATTAATCTATTTTTACACCTATCTGAGCAGGTGTTATATAAAATAACAATCTTCTTACTTCAGAAGAGCTTTTTAATTCTACCTGTCTTTTGAACAAAGCAATCACACTCCATCTACCAAAACCTGCCAGCTCAGTAACTACAAATAACACTAAATACCACAAACAACAAACATCATAATTTGGCCTGTGATCCATTTTTCATATGAACTGTACAGACTGAATCATTCAAAGATTTAGTCATTGCTAACAAACTCCTAGCACACACCTGATTCAGGGTCACCTTTGCCTGATATTCACTAAATAAATAAACAAAAACATAACAACCTAAGACAACCTAAAACAATCACTAAATTGCTTTTAACAGTTAGCATTAGCAACATCAAGTTCACTCACTTGTAATTTTAAAAATGTTACAGCTAACATTGCTTCTGCACTTGACTAGCTTGAATTAAACTGTGAGAATATACAGATGATATAAAAAATAATGTCAATTATGCATTTAAACATAGGTACATATGTCAAAGGGACTGGACATTTCATTCACATTAGAAGATGTAAAAAGGTTTGTAGAGGCTGAGAGAGATTCAGGATTTCTGTTGACAAACAACCATAGACAAAGTCCTTAGATCCAATAAGGTTTGAATCTAACATCTCACAATTAAAATAAATTTTCCTCAATTTCAGTAAATCTCAACAACAATACTGAATAAATAATAAATAATTTTTTGAGCTACAATGAGTGAAGTTAATTCTTTGAGATACAAAGGACACATGTGGGCTGCAGTGTGCCAGGTGTCTACATAGCACAGAGAGTATGAGCTTGTTTATGTTCAAAGCTACAATGTCACAGAAGTGAATTAAAATCATGAAATGTGCCCTCATGTATTCCTCGCATGTCCATAGCAGCCAATCTGAGGGCTGCTTTTTACAGCCTCTTCAACCTTCTCAAGTGATGTTCCACAGCAGAACTTTGTGTCCTCATTCTGTCACTGTGGAGGAGAGGAATAAGGTGGGAGGGGACAGAAACAGAGACACAGACACAGTGTAACATAACACTCCTTCTTAAAGAGAATAAGCATGCATCCATTCTGAGTAATATCCATCACAGTGCACTCCTGGTTAATTCACACAAAGAAGTGAGTGACACCCACTAAGGGTTTGACCACCAGCACTGCTGACTGGTTGCGGGAATGGAGTGGATATCAAGATTGATAATGAATTCCTAGCCCTGCCAAAGAAAACAATGTCTGAGCAACATAGGTTTTATTTCTATAGCATTGGTTATATGATGGGTTATTTGTTAGATAGATTCTGATTGAATATTTCAGCTAACCCTTTACATGGCCTGGGTGTACTGAATAGATGTGTGACAAGTGCAACATTGTGTTTGTGGTTGATGGCAGTCAGATTATTTTGGAAAGTGTTTTATCAGCTCCTACTGATTAGTTGTCCAATAATTTCCAATACAGAAGACCAGTTCATCTTGTAAGTTGGCATTTCTTTGAGGAATTGGAGAAGTATGTCCCACATGTTAATGCGGAGATAAAAGGAATGAGGTTACAATTTCCAGGTACATTTGCTTTTCTTCTGATCTGTTCATGAAAAGGTTTGAGGTTTGAAAAGGCTTTTAGACTGATTATAATCTGAATATTATTGGCATAATTACCAATTCCATTCTGGGCTTTACTCATGAATTGCACCTTGTGGCCAGCCACCTTAGCCGTTATGATGCCAGGCAGGAACTTCCTTGTTGTGAGGAGAGACAAATAATATAAGAATATAAGGATAGTATTGACTCTATGGTTTAAAATTTAGTTTAAATGGAAGTTAAAATTTTATTTCTTATTGGATTTTTCAAATGTCACTTCAACTTGGTGAGAAGGACAGAAACAATGTCAAAATACAGGGACACTCCCAAGAGTCTGTGGCTTTTCATTTCAGCTTTGCAGTTATAGAGCTTGTACTGATTGAATTTTGGCATGATGTTTTAGACAGAAATTCTAAAAATGTAGCCTTTAGCCCACACAGGATTAAAGTCAATAAACTGTTTAACAGACAAAAAAGTTGTAAAAAAAAAAAGTTGAAAAGTTACATGGAACAAATATCAACATTACTAACTAATGTGGTTTCTAGGCAGGATTAACATCCTCAGACATCTTGAAGTGGTTCTAAGACAGTTCGACATGTGCAGGCTACAAATCAGTTCTGGTAGAATGAGTGGTCAATTACCTTAGACAACTGACTTTGGCGGATCCAAAGATGATGAATCCGCAGTAATTAGACTTGTTTTTCTGGACTCTCTTGGATGAGATGCTTCTCATTCAAGAGACTTTCAGTGTTGGAAGAGAGGTGAATCTTCAAGAACGTACAATCAAATCCAGCTGCTGTGGATTCAATGCTTCTGGATAGCAAACCATGAAGAAACAAAGTTTTGACATTATCTGTCATGTTTCACATTTGACTTTTGATATTTGAACCATAAAATGTGAGATGTGACATTTAAAGGAGAACTTCAGCGTAAAACGATTTTTGGGTATGTAAAACGTGATAACGAGTTGTTATGTTTGCTGAGGAACAAAAGGAGGATTCATTCCCTTGTAGACAATGACCAGATATTGTCACCAACAGTTGAAATCCATGCATTTGCACAGAATTAATTTGTACTATCACTCCTCCTATTTTGCCCATTGTTTCGAGTTCATCAATCGACCGGTCACACCTATTTCCAACATGGTGGCGATCGATAACTTCTGCTAGGTCCGACCTGTAAAAAAAGTCTTTTTAATAAATGATCTGCACACTTACAAAGTTCTCAATGTCTCGATTTAAATGTTAGGACCGTTATTTTACTAGCAAGGAAGTGTGGAGCTACTTTGAGCTGTTTTAAAATAGTGAAGTCTTCAAGTTACCTTGGTACCCTAATCACTAGTATGGCGAGTCATAAAAATAAAAATGTTTGTAATGCAATGGGCTTTTGCTCCTCAGCAAACATAACAACTCATTATCGTGTTTTACATATCCAAAAATCAATGTACAACAAAGTTCTCCTTTAAAGCAACACATGTATATACATGTATGTCCATATCTGCTTGTTAGAGTTGAGTGCAACTGAGTTACACCATTGATCAACTGAATGATGCATTGCTTTTCCCACTTAACCAGCACAAACATTTGTATTTGCGGATAAAGTTACCAACTTAGCACTTCTGTTGCTAGATTTACTACTTCTCAAACTTAGTTAGTAATTTTCTTGTTTTAAAACACCCCTTAGCAACACATCCAGTGACTTTAGATACTCTGAACAGTAGAAGACAGTCACCGGAGTTGCCCAGCAAAGAGCATCTCTCTCTGCCAATGCACAGCAGGATCTCTGCTGCTACAGCTTGTTATCATGCATGGTTCTCACAGCAAGAACAGGCAAAAAAGAAATCTGCTGATTGTCATATTGGTATCTCACTAGCAACATCACATAAAACTGACACCCTCTAGTATAGTTTCAGTCTCCTGTGTGAAGAACGGTAGTTTTCCCAATGTGCTTACACAAGAAATTCTGTAAGAGTAAACAACAATCATGTGACTATTGGTCAACTATGGATGATTCTAATTATGAATCACCTTCTTTACAGGCAAACTCTGTGCAAAAAGACAGAACTAGCACAGGCAGAAAGGGTTCTGCCATGTAAATGAGAAAGGCCATTTTGGGAAAGTGGTCTGTATTAAAATATTGTATACAATGATTCCATTCCAGGGTGTACCCTTCGCTCATAAGCAGCTGGGATAGGCTCCAGTCCCCAGACTAGAAATTGCTTATTTTATACCTGTATTTAAATACCTGTAGGCGATATAAATTTACATATACTAGCCACAAAAAAAAATGCAATGTATCGAAGATGCGAGAGGTGAAGTGTAATATGGCGAAGGATCACTGTATAAGAGCCAAGATACCAACAGTATGAGAGAAGATGCTGAAATCAGTTAAATAGACAATATGATGTGATGTCCTCAATTTTACATGACAATGTCATAGATATGGGACTTTCACCTAGTTTTGTTTTCATGTTAAATCCTATCATCTAGATAAAACTGGCATCTGCCCAAGTTTTACTACAAAGCTCTGTCAGTCTGCTTTTAAATATCGCTGCAGCTCTTATCTGTTCACCTATGTGTACTTTTCTGCTGAATCGCTGATGATGAGAATAGTTTTAGTGTGAGGGGAGATGGTTTGAGACTGAGAGATAACCACTCCAGTTCAAGTATGCATCTCTTTACTCCTTCAAACATGCTGGGAATTAACCTTTAGATTAGGGAGAAATAGATAGAAATAAACAGACAAAACACAATGTGAAGATTTGGATTTACTTAGAGGTAGTGTGTGAGGGGATTTTCATAAGGCCTCTTCACATCACAGTAGGGAGAATGTACTTCATTAAATTTGTTAAAGCATGGAGATACAGTCGTCATGGAAATGAGTTTGTGATTACATTGCATATGCGTGACTGGCTGTGAAAGGAACATGGCCTTCCTGTTGAGCCTCCACTCTGCTGATTCACGGGTGATAATGTGACTTTTATCAGTCAATTAGCTGCTTAAACCTAACATGAGGCACAGGCTGTTGGACCTTTTGTGAAATTTAATGCTGCACAGACATTGCCAGCTTTGCTGGAGTGACTTTTACTCTTTTCTATTTTGATAACTGTCTTCAGTTCAGTTAGGGAATGTAAGTTGCATTCAATACAGATTACAACTTTTTCATGTGGTTGACTAGAGACTAAACCTACAACTAGATTTTTTTTTTCATTGAAAACTCAGGGTTGGCTTCAGGTCAGCAAGGTTGTACAAGTGTCTGTCTTCCCTGTGATACTGTCCAGCTCCTCTTGGAAAATCCCAATGTGTTTCCAGACTGGAAAAAAATGAATGGTATAATGTCTTCAGTGTCTTATGGTTCTCCTCCAAGAACTCCTCCAGCTGGAAGGACCTGGAAAAAAATCCACCAGGAGGGAACTAGGAGGCATAGTAATCAGAAAAGATCATCACAAGTCAACTAAATTCTTTTGAAGCGAAGGAACAGTGGCTCTACTTCAAGCTCTCTTTGAATGCATGAGCTTCTCACCCTATCTCTGAGGCTGAGCCCAGAAACCCTACAGAAGAAACTCATATCAGACTTGTGTTTCATTCTTTTGGTCAGTATCTGAAGGTCAGAACATAGAGTGACTCTCTTCCTCAACAGTTTGTGTATCAGACTGGTGATGCTTTCAATCAACTGCCTGCATTTTCACTTAGGGCAGCAACTCACCTCCTGCCTCATGTCTGTTCAATCAGGAGAATTATCTGGATCCTCACCAAACTGTACGATCTCATAGATCTCATCATCATAAATGCGACTGATTCAATTGTTTTTATTTTTTGCGTCAACTTCCATACATTTCCTGTGAAACTGATGGGAAAAAAAGCTTATCTTCCTATTTCAAGGAAAGTGATGAAATATTCCTGGATCCACACTCTCCAGCAACTTTGTTGGTTTGCATTCAACTGATTTGCAACAAACTGACACTGGGTGGAGGCAACAGCATTTTTTATCTAAATGCTCCACATCATCCTTAATTTCCCTTTGGGATCAATAAAGTATTCATCATCATCACCTTCATCATCATCATCAGTGAAGGCTCAGCTTCTTCTTCTATCGTTTTTCTAAAGACATTGCAGGAATCCTGCTTGAGATGGAAAAAAAAAACAAAAAAAACTTTGATTTGCCTTATTAGATTTTTTTTTACTTTGATTTTTCTTTATTTGATTTTTTTATTTGGCATTTTTTTGGCATCAGGTACAACCATCAAAAATAAGATTTTCTTTTTCAAATTTTTTGTTTATTTTATTAGTGTTCGATTTATTTTGTAAGTAAGTTTGGTAAAACAACAATGGCGACAATAATTTTACCAGTTTTTTCAGTTAATATCTGAAAAGTAGATGAAAAAAAAAATTGTATCATTAAAAATTCTTCATCATGGAATGAATTGATTAATTGTTTGACCATTTATTTAATGTGTATCTGTGTACAGCCAAGTGAGTCTGTATGTAGCTTTGAACATTTTTGCATAACACGTAACCTGAGTTAGGCATAATTAAACAGGATCAGGTGATGGAGGGTTTAACCCAGGACATCTCCTGCTCTTAACTGCTTGTTGGCAGGGAACTGGGATCCCCTCTGCACTCTGGATATTGCTATTGCAATATTTGGGCAACTTTAGTATCTTCTTGTGCTATGATCAATTTGAGTGTGTAAAAAATAGGATGGGAACTTTTAATAAGGAGTGTTTTTGTAGATCACATTTCAGGTTAAGGTCATGCAGTCAAGTTTTACTCATAATACAAATATCTTAATTAAAGTAGCTCTTTATTTCTCATAACTCTAACTAACACTGCTCTTCTAAAAATAGTCTGAAGTGAAACTAGAAGACTCAATAAAGAAAAAAAAAATCTCAAAACTACAGTATGTGTGGCTGTTTGGTGTGTTACCACCATCCTCTGTTCCTGTCAGCCACGAGGACTTGGGGTGAAGATGTGAAAATGTTCAAGTTTTCATTCACATCGGGCTGCAGCAGTGAGGACAGTTGATGACATGTCACATGAACATATAGGACTGATGATTTTTCCACCATCTTTGATATTCAGTGCCACAGGCAACATTTGAGCAGCACTAGAAAGGAGTACAGTAGGAATACAGAATCCAACATAGCGTTCCTGACAGAGAGCATGTGTGTATGTGTGTGTTTGAGTGAGAGAGATAGAGGGAGAGAGAGACTGAGTCTGCGTCTGTGTGTGAGTATGTGTGTTACACTGATGTGAGCTGATGGCTGCCATTAGATGGCACTGCAGCTCACTGTTTTAGTGGAATCTCATCTTCTGGTCTAATAAAACACTTGGGATGGTGGAGTACATCTGACCCCTGCTACTAGACAAAAATAATAATAATAACCCAAAATAATAATAAGTGTTTCTGGAACTCTAGCAACTTCAAGTTGGCAGAGTTGCCATATATATATATATATATATATATATATATATGAAGGGATAAAGAGAGGATAAGGAAGAGGACAGAGAAAGAGAAATAGAGTCTATAGTGCTCTGTTGCAGAGTGTAGCAACTCTGATCTGATTAAACACCAAGCTAAACCTTTGTCAATGAATACAGGAGTAGAGTTGACTTTTTACTCTCAGAATCTTCATTTGACAAGCGGTGAATACTGTAGTTGAAAAGAAATATGAAGCAGAAAAACGAATCATATTTACATAAATATTACATTATGAAATGACTCAAAATATAAATGAATGCCCGTATGAAAATATGAACACATTGCTTTTTAAACATGTATAAATTGACCTTTATAAACTACAAACAAAATACAGTTTTTAACAACTACAACTATTTATGCTTTTTAAACATCATGAAATATATACACTTGAAGCCTGAACTTGCCTGAACAATGTTTTCAAGTGGATGGCTGTGGATAAGCCTCAGAGACTGAACAGCATGTCACTCTCCCTCTCAGAGCAACCAGGAAGAGTCAGTAAACAAGAAATCAACCAGTACAGATAATCCAGCAAGAAGCGAGGTCATTAGCAAGTTTTGTTTTGTTTTGTTGTCTCCCGCTTAGCCGGAGGGTCTGAATCTCAGGGGCAGCAGACTCTCCTCTCCCCAGCCACTTCCACCAACTCCTCTGGGGGACCCCGAGGCATTCCCAGGCCAGCCTTGAGTCATGGTCTCTCCAGCATGTCCTGGGTGTCCCCCAGGGCCATCTCTAAGGCTGAGCCCAGTGGAGGAAACTCATTTCAGCTGCTTGTATCCGCGAACTTGTTCTTTTGGTTACTACATAGCTCATGACCATAGGTGAGGGTCAGAACGTAGATGGACCAGTAAATAAAACGGACCGGTAAAGCCTCTCCTTAAATCTCAGCTCCTCTTCACCACAAAGGACCGGGGCAGCATCTACATCACTGCAGACACTGCCCCAATCCATCTGTCTATCTCCCACTCCGATTTCCCATCACTCGTGAACAATACCCGAAGTGAGCACTCCAGCCTTTTCCGGTTGAGAACCATGGCCTCAGACATGGAGGTGCTGATTCTCATCTTAGATGAGGGCCTTCTGCAGAGGGCCATCCACCCATACTCCTAGAGCACTGTCCTAAGCCTTCTCCAGATCCTGAAAGCATGTGGACTAGTTGCGCAAACTCCCATGCACCCTCCAGCACCCTTTTTAGGGTATAGAATTGGCCTGTTGTTCCACAACCAGGGTGAAAACCTCCTGAATCTGAGGTTGGACTCTCCTCTCTAGTACCCTGGTGTAGACTTTCCCAGGGAGGCTGTGGAATGTGATTCCTTTGTAATTGGAACACACCCTCTGGTTCCCCCTCTTAAAGATGGGTCTGCCATTCCAGAGGCACCATCCCTGCTATCCATGCAATGCTGCAGATACCTGTCATGTGTGTCACAGAGTGGAATTTGTAGCGCTTCCAACTCCTGAGATGCCTGAGAGTTTGTCAAAATTTCTTCATGGCCAACTGAAAGTCCTCCTCAATGGCCTCCCTGAACTCCTTCCACACCTAAGTTTTTTCTTTTGTTTGCTGTAACATCGCTTGGCCTGCCAGTACCCATCAGCTGCCTTGGGAGTCCCACAAGCCAACCAAGGCCTGTAGGACTCCTTCTTCAGCCTGACAGCATCCCTCACTGCTGGTGTCCACCAAGCAGTTTGGAGATTGCCGCTATGAACGGCACCAGCTGCCTTATGACCGCGGCTCTGTACCACCGTTTCAGCATCCGTTGTATGGGAGTTAAAGGCCAGTCTAACAAAGTTCTCCGCCGGCCATTCCCACAACCCTTCACTGTGCGTTTTGGTCTGCTAGGTGTGGCCAGCATCCTCTACCGCCACCTGATCCAACTCACCACCAGGTGGGGATCTGTTGACAGCTCAGCTCCTCTCTTCACCTGAGTGTTCAAAACATATGCCACAGGTCAGATGAAACAACAATATGTGGATCATCAACCTATGGCCTAGGGTGTCCTGGTGCCTTGTGCACTGATGGACACTCCTATGCTTGAGCGTGGTTTTAATTATGGCCAAGCTGTGTCTAACACAGAAGTCCAATAACTGAACACAGCTCGAGGTTCAGATTGAGCAGATCATTCCTCCTCCAGGTCACACTGTCATTGCCCACATGAGCGTTGAAGTACCCCAGCAGAACAATGAAGTCAAGTTGGGGCACTTACCAGCATCTGTCACATCCGTTGGTGCATATGCACAACATATGTAACCCGTTCCCCGACCCTGAGGTGCACGGAAACAACCGTTTCATTCACAGGGGTAAACTCAAATACATAGTTAGAGAACTGGGGGGCAATTAGAATTCCCACAACTTGCCCTCTGCCTTTCGCCTGACCTTTCGTAACTCTAGCATAGTAGGGGTCCAACCTCTCTCGAGGAGTTTGGTTCCAGAGCCAGAACTATGCGTGGAGTTGAGGCCAACTATATCTAGCCAGTACCTCTCCATCTCCTGCGTTATCTGGCTCCTTCCCTGCCAATGGGGTGACATTCTATGTCCCTAGAGTTAGCTTCTGTGACTGAGGATCGCCAAGGCCCATGCCTTCGACTGCCGCCCAATCCACATGGCACCGGACCCCTGTGGTTCCCCCAGCGGGTGGTGGACCCACCGGGATTCAGACCCATGTCCCTCATTCAGGCTTTGTCCGGCCAGCCTTCATGGGCAATGGCCCAGCCACGACACATTTTCCAATGGGCTCCTTCCCCAGGCCTGGCTCCAGGGTGGGACCCAGTGTTCCAGGAAGAGGCTTTTTTCTCTATCATACACACACACACACACACACACACACACACACACACAAAGGAAAGTTTGTGTTGATATTGTTTACATCACTTTATTTAACATGAATTGCAAATTCATCCTAATTTATCATTAACCTTTATATTTGCTTCTAAAACATACATTATCACTTTGGAGTGGCCATCATTGAATTTCCATCTTTCTATGGGAAGCATAAAGCCAGGCAGAGGGAAAAGAGGAAAGGCCAAGAGAGGAATCATGGACATGTAAAGGTAGACATAAAAGTGGTTGGTGTAACACTAAAGGAGGCAAAATGATCCACTGTGGCGAAGAAGAAATAGAGGAAGATGGAGCAGGCCTTGTAATTCAAGTGGATTCTGATGGTTTTGACACTGGCTATAATTTGCAACTATGAACCATAAATCAGAATATATATTTGGAGTCAGGTGGACCACCAACGGATTCAGGAGGGAGAGCCTTTATCAAGCTATTCCTCTTTCTAACACCCAATATTACAGGGAAAGCTCACTACTTGTGTTTCAAGTATTGTAGAAAGTATGTTAGAACAGTTATTGACAATCCATGAACAATATTTATGCGAAAACCAAACAAAACAGCAGACAGCTGCTCATAAACCATGATGAATAAAATAAATGCCCAATCAGTCATATTACAGGGATTATTGACAGCAAATAGATCAGGCTGACCAAGTAGAGCTGCATATTTACAGAGCATGAACATAACTGATGGTAGGAAATTAGTGTTTAATTAAACTTTATGAATTTCTCTTATCATTTATTGTAGCATTAGACATGTTAATGATTATTGACCTGCCCCAGTCGACCGCTGGTTGTACTTTTCTACATCCTGGTTTTGATTTTAATGTGATTGATTAACATTCATTAAAAGCTGTATTAAATAGGCAGCACTGTTCAGCAACTGCATCAGCAACAATTCCCAAATGAATATAATTTTTTATTGATTTGAGTAAATTATAAAATATAATTGCTACCAAAATATTGTCTCTATTTGTTAACCTTCATATTTTATCTTAGGTTATATGTTTTAGGCTCAATCACCAAATTTGTTAAGTGATGTGTTCAGATGTGCCACCATGACAGGCACCAGTTGCCTGTTAATGATGTGTTCAGACCAAATGTGATTGTTTTAGCATTTCACTATCTTGTTGACAGTTAGCTGAGTTACCACAACCAACAGTTTTAATCCAGTAACATTTCATTATATTGATTTGTTCAGTATCAGTCATGCCACTGTGTCTCCGACTGTGTAGACATTGTTTTGTACATATTCAGGTGTGAACAGAGCCATGATAAACTGCTTGGCATTTGCATACTATATGAAAAATTATTTGTTTCATGTTCACACCATGTGGCAGTGTTAAATCACATTAATGAACGTGAAACAAAATCAATTAAAAACCACCCAATAATTTAATAGTTTAAAAAAATATAGAGGTGATATAGTTCTATATCTATAAAAGTACCATCAACCTTTCCAGTAAACTGCAAAAAATATATTTTTTATCAACATAGAGTAGATAAGTTATGTGTCGGTTAAAATACATTAAGTAAAATGTCTAGAGCACATCCCTCTTTAATCCAAATGTAAAATGGTGAATTGTATTAATGACAGCTATATTTTTTTAATTTTACTAAACCTAAACCTATAATCACAGACTTTCCTGAATGTAAAATGGTCTCTGGTGTCTTTGTTGCCTCTCTGAACGTGATCAAACCAGGGAGAAAACTTTCTACCAATGGTAATTACTGTTGCAGTTTCTGGAGGATTGCTGACCATGGTGATAACAGTGTCAAATGTCCACAACTAAACCAAGAACCCAAACACAGGAAGTAAGTGTTAAGCACACGTATTGAGCTCACACACTGATATATTGTATTGCGTTTTATTAATTTTTTTAATTCAATGTTAACAAGGTTCAACTTCAGTGTTAATATACTGATTGCACTCTGAGAATTATTCGGTGTTGACAGGTAGTTTACAGTGATTCAGTAACAGTTAACCATTTATAGGCAAATTGACGCAAAACAATTCATTAATTCATTGTTATTGCTCCTATAAGGGGTCCCCCCTCTGACGTCTTATCAAAACGTGGGGGTTAGTATTAAAATAGGTTCTTTCGAGTGATTAATATAAAGAACAAAATATTATTAAGAATATCGTTTAACATTGTAACACGACTATAATACAATATGAAATGGAGTTCATTTACATTGACAACGGAGAGCAGGAACCAGCACACAGCTGCAAATAGACAATGTGCTGAAGAAACTTTCCAGTGACTTGTGTAGAGACTAATTATCTTATAATGAAAGGCAAATTTCTCTCATCTAAATTTTTTCATTTTATTCTGACACCAGCAGCTGCATCTGAAAAATGTCCATTAGGTTATGGAGATGTTGTGCACATCCTAATTATGTTACTGATTATTTCGGATAGTTTGGCAGTAAACCAAACTATGCACAGTTTAACATTTTTCAATGTTTATCAGTCACCTAGTCATGTAGCTTTTTTCTTTGAAGACTCAAGTAAGCTTGGTATTATGTATCGTGTCATGAGTCCTGAGTTTTGCAACTTGAGGGAGACTGATCTAGTCCTGATATCCACACTCATGAACTCATTTCACTTACCGGCTGATCATTGTGTCAGCTGATCATCTGTCGTTTAAGTCTGAGACGGTTCAGAGCTTGAGTCCTCAGAGGAAACATTTTGTCATTTGATCTGCAGCATGATCAAGATGGTTTCAGTTCCTTCATAGTCCTGGACATAGTTTTGCCCTGTGAGTAAGCATGCTCAGTGGGTGATGCAAAAAAGTTAGTAGTTAGTTTTGTGAAGAATAAAAGGAAGATAGCCTCATAGAAGTTAGCTTGTTAAACAGTCTGTTTTGGAAAGTTAGTAAGATGATTTTATTCAGGTCCCCCTCTGATTTTGTTGTGAGGAAGGTTTGAGGCTCTGTTTTAATGATCTGACATGTCTTATAATCATCAGTATATTTGTTCTCTCAAACACTTTACTTTTGCCTGTATGAGTCAGTAATTGTATGTGTGTATTTGTCTCATCTTTCATGTTTTTTTCATCAGGTCTATGTCTCTTCCTTAACAAAGAATCTGGAGCTGTTTAAGCCACGCTGTTCAGAGGCAGGCAGATTGTTCTTGGCTCTGCTATTGGCAACAGCTGCACAAGGCTAAGTATTATTACAGAGAGCAATGTTATTGTCATTTTCACCTTACTTTCCTCCAGTGATGGTAATATCACTGCACTGCCAGAGCAACATTAAGAGCCTTTGGAGGGAGATAGTTTGCAGGTGAAAGACATGGAATAGTAATAAAGGTATTAGTATGCCCTGCCATGCCTGCCTTCCATCAAACCCAAACAAAGCAATTACCTCTAACTAGGATTTGATGGTCTTTATGTAGATGCTTATTTTCTACTGTTTGCTTGGAACTCAGCAAATACCGCCATTAAAAAGACTGCTGGCCACAGTGACTCTGCAGCTGAGACTGACAAGATGGGTCTTTTCAATTGGCTCACTTGGACAAAGACTGTGCAGACCATGAAAGCAGGACTAATGAAACTACTTCAGTCAAAATGTGTCAACAACATGACACACAGTTCTCTTATTAACACAGAAATATTGATGTAAATAGTGACCCAAGGAAGGAAGAACAACTACAGGGGACTCATTAGTCTGTAATGAAAAAAAAAACAAAAAAAAAAACATGATTTAATAAAATGTAGAAGTTATTAACCTGTTGACCAGAGGCCAAATATGAAAAAAACAAACAAACAAAAAAAAAACCAATGTGGTCATAGTTGCTAAAATCTACGAAGTTGTTCTCGGTCTAAGTCACATCTATTTGTTGTTCATGCCTATATGCTTTCAAGAAAATATGAAAAATCAGGCCTTAACTTGGTACAAACCATGGGTATTTTCCACCTTGACAACTGTATGGACTCTCTGAGCACCAAAGAAGGTCCAGAACAATGGTGCATGAGGTCTTTTATTTGTCTAAAAGACTACATGTCACTGTACTGCTGACTGACCTCCACAGACCTCCTCAGTTAATAATGCTGCCTATACAGAGGCTTCTGGGTTTGTACTCATGTATTTGAACTCTATACTCATGCTCCTTCTCAACCATGATGTTCCTCCAAGGAACATTGCCTGACATCACCATCACTGTTCACAGGACAATCTCAGTCTCATCTGTGGTTTCATGATGGTGGGATGAGCACCACCTGCTTTCCACCACCTGGAGTTGTTTTCCTGTCCTTTGGGATTCATCTCATCTTAAAGAATCTCTGAAAGACTAATTTCTTCTGAAAACATCTTCTCTTCTAACTCCTCTAACACGCTAACGTCATGTAATATTTAATCTGCACTGCTCTGCTCTGCTCTTACTTTATTTGTTTGTACTGTGTCTGGTGCAGGTGCACAACCTGCACCTGCAATCCAGTGTTTATATCCTTTCTTAATCTCTTCTCTTCTTTGCACTGAAATCTTAAGTCACACCCTCATGTGTAAATCAACTAACTAACTAAATAACTAAATGTAAATGTAAGTTTTTCTGTTGTCATGAATTTCATCATAGCACAAGATGTGGACAGGATGAAGTCATTAAGGGCAATACCAAATTTCAAAATGACAACAGGTTATTTAACTAAATAAGAATGCCTTGTGATGAGCTCAGTGCTCAGTCTGGAGAGCAACTGGAGCAGAAAATCTTCCTACATATCACAGTGTGAAAGGTTTTCAGGTCTTTCAAATCTTGGCAGGTAATCAAGACAATGAAAAGAGAAAGTGAATCTATTTAGGTCCCTCTGCTTTTAATTATCATGATGTTAATGACACATGCATCAGCTCCTAGGACATCAGCTCTTAGGACAAATGGAATGGGTACAATATTGTTTTTCTCTCCAGATACTGACTCATTATGGAGATTTAAAGGGACAGAAATGTTTTGATTACTACATCTAAAGATGAAAGCTTTGTTAAGTGTACAACTCTTATCTATCTGCCCTTCTACTTGCATACTAGTTATGACCAAGACTCCCAAACTTCTTAACTTACCAGCTAAAGCTTTAAACTTTTTCCTCATGGAATTTGCACGAGAATATAGTTTCTTAGTGGCCTTTAATGAACATCACCTCCCGTAAGCCCTAGAACACTGCAATATAAACATTGCTAGTTTGACAGATGTGCAAGTCAAGTGTTGCCTGGGGTTTAAGAAATTTCCATTTTTCTCTCATTTAATTTCATCACCCTTTCATTTTAATATCCCTGTGAAGGCAGTTTTTTTCTATGCTAACAAAAAATATTGATAAGTTTTGTGAGAGAGTTAATTGCAGTTAATCTTTAAGCTTGAAGTTTTGATTTCTATCATCAAGTTCTGTAGAACATACTGATTTATCCTTAAAAAAGCTGTAAGAAAATAAAATGAAATGAAATAAAATCCTGATAAAAAAAGAAACACATTCTTCAAGTTCATCCAACATAGTTCAATCAATTATCACAGGCAAATTATAGTCATAATTGCTACAACAACGTGGGATAGAATAGAATAGATTGGAATAGTCTTTATTGACATTGTGCAGTGGGAGTACCATGAAATAGGGGCTGCTCCCAAAGAGCGACCATACACCACAAAGAGAAAATGTGTGTCCCTGTACCTGCAGTATTCATTTGGGAAATAGAGATTAGAGATGGCAATAAATAAAGAAAAAAATAACTGCAACTGAAATCTGAAAGTAAAGATAAAGAAACAAAACAGATAATAAGTTAAAATGAAATAAAAATTAAGTAAGTCTTTGTGAAAGACCTGTATTTGACCCATTTATCCCCCATGACCTGCTTTTTATGCAGAGATTGTTGCTCTTAATACTCACCTGCCTTCCTGCAGCCTTTCTATTGTTCTGGCACAAAAGTAGTGTAGGTAAACTTCTGCCACTGTTGTAAATTGTACTGCAGACTTTTCCACCATGAAAAAATTGCTACACTATTCTGGGATGCGCATGCATTACACATTGCCATTCCCAACGTGTCCAGTCAGCAGGAATATGTATTGTGTCAGTGTGCATGCAAATGGAGCATGATAGTGGTTGTTCAGTTCAATTGAGAATCAAATTTAAAATTTACAGCACAGTTTTGTTTTTTGTTTTGTTTTTTGTGTATTAGAAACTTCTTATAGATACTCCACTCAGACAGTGATTGTACCTCTTCCCTCTATGGTCTATATAAGAATACATATGTTGGAGGGGTAGCCTGGCCAATAATGTTCCATCACAAAGCCAAAACTCATGTTCTAAACTACCATAGTTTTCTTACTGGTAATTAAAACTATATTGTTGATGTCCATATGTGCAACAGAAGCAGTGAAAAGAAGGAGAACAAAAAAATTGCACCTGTTTTGGAAGAGATAATCGTCGGGGACATGAAGTGAAATCTGTAAAGTGGGGTTTGCCAACAGAGAAAAAAAGAGCAGGAGGTACAGGGTTTTAACAGTGGCCCCCTGGGAAGCAAACTTGGCTCTGGTTAAATCAGTTTTCCTTAAAAAAATATCAGGCTGGAGCATAGCAGTGACTGCATACATATGAAGATGTGATAATGTTAATAGAACATTAGTGGAAAGAAAGAACAAGCATTCAGCTGTTATATTAAATATTTAGCTTATAAAAGAAATTCAAAAGGTTCACACCAAAGAGGAACCAACACAGATTCACAAGATCTACCCTTCGGGTAAACAGTTAGAGGAACCTCTCATCCATTAATCTTGGGAATGAAATTGTCTTCCATAACGTTTTAAACACTAGTACCTGCCATTTCAGGCCAATCAGAGGACAGCAGCTGCTTCAAAACTGCATCCATCTTTTAGTAGAACCAAACTTAAAGATTCAACTCTTCAAACTCTGATTCACAGTAATCAGGATTTTATCTTACCACTTTCTGAAACTATTGTGTATTTTACTTGTTCTTTTTCATTGTTCTGTGTTTGAAATTAAATAGGCATTTGAGCCCTGTGATAGATTGAGGGTCTGTTTAGGATGGACCGTGCCTCTTGCCCAGTATCAGCAGGGATTGGCTCATGCTCCTCCATTGGAAACCTCAAAGGATAAGTGTTAAAGATAATGGGTGTTTGTAAGGAATCAATTAGATTAACACTGAAAACTTGGTTCTTATTAAAAAAAAAAAAAAAAAAAAAACAACAAACAGACATACAATCTGTTTCATTTGGGTCATAAACTGCTCTGTGCACAAAAATCTGTTTCTATATTATGTGTTAATCATGTTATCACAATCCTCAGTTCGGCTGCCCAGTCCTAGTATTTAATGTTGATTAAATTGAGGTCACATTTTTGCTTTGATAAGGATTTTCACCTGGTAATGAACACCTATATAAATTGCCAAACACTGGATGTTACTCTGCATTGGATGTTACTCTGTCTCTGTAGCCAAACTGATGTCTCATCTAAGGTCAGTGTCATTCCACTACTTTACAGCTAAAATACCAAACATGTGTGGTGGTATTTTCTCTAAATGCTCGTCCCAGCTGCTAAAAAAGCACAACACACTCCACAGCAAAGACACACATGGAAGTTCAGAAGTTGCACATCGGTACCTATGAATTAAAAAAAAGAAATTCATGAATAAGGAATGAATGAATGAACTAATAAAACAAACAAACAAACAAACAAACAAACAAAAAAAAACCAATAAACATGAAATAAGTGTATAAAGGAGAGATGCTGCTGTGAAGAAATGTCATTCAGCCACACCAAACACACTCAAATAAACACACATAACATGCATGCCTTCAAGCATATCTACTGACAAGACGGTGGTCTTGTGATCTTTTGTGTCTGTGCATGCATTTGTGTGTGTGTGTGTGCTCTGCTTTGTGTTTTGGCTTGACTATAGTACATATATGTGGGTAACGGACGGAGGAGAAGCTGCTCAGCAGGTGAGTAAATATCTGAAATGCATGTTTTTGTTTTTTTTTTTTCTCTATGCTTCATCTTTGGTCCTTGATTTCTGTTTCAAGCGCTGCTGAGCGTGACAAAAAAGACATATGAATGTTTTTGGGATGTCAGTTTCAGAATAAAAGATCTGCTGAGGTCTGACATCTTAATTGACTACATCAGACAACCTAATTAACCTCAGTTATGAAATTAGGCTTTTAAAAAACGATTTGATCCAGTGGTTTTTAATTCATTTGCAAGGGAATGATATTCAAATGAGAAGCAACAGGGGTATGTCTAAAAACACTAAGCCGCTGCCTGCCTGGTTAATGGCCACGTCTTTCAAATACCATCCATACATTTCCTATTCTGCTTATCCGGTTCAGGGATGTGGGGGGTGCCAGGCCAGTCCCAGATGAGGGTATACCCTGACCAGCATGTGTTTGTGGGATGAAGCTGTAGTACCTGGGAGAAGTCCACACAGACACGAGAACATCATAACCTTTTTTTTTTTTTGGTGTACTTGTAAGACAAGCTGTATTTGTTTCTGCGGTATCATATATTAGAAACGTGTTGTGTATTTATCGTTGTACTTGTATTTTGTGGTCTTTGATGAGGTGGTTTTAAACACATAGGGCCCCACAGGTCTGTGTTTTACCTCCAGTGTTATTCTCTGTGTACACTAATGAAATGACACAGCATGACAGCAATTTTAAGCTGTTTCAATGTGCTGATGACATGGCTTTAATGGCTCTTGGTTTCAGAAAAATGATGATGTCTGATTATTTCCATCATAGAACAGCGGTGTGAGTCCAGCTCATTGTTGATTTATATTGGAAACAACAAAGTAACTTATTTTAAATGAGGCCGACACTCTCTCTCTCTCTCTCTCTCTCCCTCTCTTTCTCTTTGACCAAACCACCCACACAAACTTAAACTGAGTGATAGTGACAAAGTTTATTTTATATGTAAGAATGTATGGGGGGGGGGATACAAGCTTCTCTTCTGACATAATGGATGGTTCTAAATGGGTGAGAATATTTATGTTACTTTTAACCTTTCTGGGTCAAACAAAAGATAATCTACTGCTACAGTTAGGCAATGGAGTTTATTATACTCTATTCTATTTTGTATGATTCTGTTATATGATATATGATTCTGCTTTCTTCGCCAAAATCACTGTGTTAATAATGAATCATGACACATTTAGAAAGTCTGTTTTTGTTTGTTAGTTATATTTTGGCCGGAAATTAGCAACATACAGTGATTGCTTACTTTCACATTTGTCTTACTTTTTACACTCCACCCATCAGCTATTATACACAAACATAAATATGTTTATGTGAATATGACAGTTCATTTGGACAATCTGTGATTCTCAATTTGGCCAGAAAAAAAAGTCTAAATCTGCGATGGTAATAATCTGTAAATCACCTCTGTCAAACAGTTTGGCCTAAAGTCACACATACTGAAAAAAAAATTGCTCCCATTTTTGATGGTATTTTGAATGCACAGAGATACCGTGATGAGATCCTGAGGCCCATTGTTGTGCCATTCATCCAAGACCATCACCTCATGTTGCTAGGGTCTGTACACAATTCTTTGCACAGGCGTGGACCAACATTCCACAAGCTATAATCAACAACCTGATCAACTCTATACAAAGGAGATGTGTTGCACTGTGTGAGGAAGATGTCACCACACCAGATACTGACTGGTTTTCTGATCCCCCTGGACCCTTCCAATGCAGTAAAACTGCACATGTTAGAGTGGCCTTTTATTGTGGCCAGCCTAAGGCACACCTGTGCAATAATCATGCTGGCTAATCAGCATCTTGAAACTCCACAACTGTGAGGTGGATGGATTATCTTGGCAAAGGAGAAGTGCTCACTAACACAGATTTAGACAAATCTCTGAACAATATTTGAGCGAAATAGGCCTTTTGTTTACATAGAAGATGTTTTAGATCTTTGAGTTCAGCTCATGAAAAATGGGAGCAAAAACAAAAGTGTTGCCTTTATGTTTTTGTTCAGTGTAGTATGTGCTTTTCAAGTTGGAGTTGGGAGGAAGAGTGTCTCCAGGTTGAGGGCTCCACAAATATACTCTCTTTAGATGATGGAATTATACTGGTTCCATTATACCATGACCTTCAGCATGCAGTGGAATGGTTTGACATTGAGTGTGAAGCAGCTTGGATGAGACTGGGCATCTCAAAGTTGGAGGCCATGCTTCTCTGTCAGGAGGAAAGCATTGCTCCTCTCAGCTTGGGAGTGAGTTGCTGCTGCAAGTGAAGAAGTTTAAGTATCTCTGGGTTGTTCACAAATGGGACACTGGCAGACAGATCAATACAGCATTAGCAGTACGGCAAGTTCTGTACCAGGCTGTTGCAATGAAGAGGGTTGATTTATAAGTCAGCCTGCATTCCAGCTGTCACCTGTAGTCATGAGCTTTGGGTACTGACCAATGAATGAGATTGTAAATACGAGAGGCCAATATAAATTTCTAGCACAGTGTTTGGGCTCAGCATTAGAGACAGGGTAAGGAGCTTTGAATAGACATGTTGCATCATCATGTTGATAGGAGCCAGTTGAAGTAGTTCAGGCATTTGCTCAAGGTACCTTGTGGGGCACCTCCAAATTTAAGGTTCTCCAGGCATGACTGGTAGGAGACCTCAGAGTTTAGCCCGGAACTTGTGAGATTTTCTATTTTATTCAGTCTGACAACATTTTGAGATTCCTTGGAGGGGCTGAAAAATTATACTAGAGAGAGGGACACCAGGACTGCCTCATTGACCTGTTGCCATTGTGACCTACCCATAAATCAGCAGCTGAAAATGGATGGATGTATTATATTGTATAAAAAACCCACATTCACCATCCCAGCTTCTGGCTTTGGCTTCATCTACTAATATTTGTGCTGGTGTTGTCAAACTGTTGAGCAAAAGAAAATTTTAGGAAAGTGTCATTTTCTGGGAAGACAAATCAAACCAGTTTGGTATGACAGGCAACGTGGACTGATGTGAATGCCACCAGTACTTGTGTAAATGTTATTAGATGTAAATATTTGGTCCAATGTGACACAAATGAGAGTACTAATGAAGTGTGTGTGTGTGTGTGTGTGTGTGTGTGTGTGTGTATTGGGCAGCTACTTTAGCCTTTGTATTTATACAGTTTAGAGTGTGTGACCTTCTGTATGTGTTGGGAAATTAAATCCCCTCACTGTAGAAACAAAGACAAATGTGTACTGCTCCAATGATGTGAGACATTATTTTTAGATTCATGGCTTCGAAACATTTTTTTTTTCTATTGTTGTCCCCAAAGGTGTAGCAGTAAACAGTGTGTGTTGGTGTTTGTACGTACCCTGTGTGGGTGTGTGTAGAATCATAAGGGGCTGGTGTCACTTTCCTCAACTGTTTCTAACTCCAGTGTTTGCCAAATATGGATTGTGCTAAAGGTCCCTATTAGCATAAGGCTCCCAGTGAAGGTTCTTTGCTCTCCAAGTGCATGCCAACTGGCTGTGCTCTCTGATGAAGTGTCAGACACGGTGTTGTTATTTGAGTAATTGCAGTCAGCAATGTGGACATCGCAGAACTTTGAGTCACTGTCTGTCCTGCTTTTAGTCACATTAGCTGCAGAGGTCAGTCATTCCAGTGCTTTAGTCTAGGTTGAATTGTCTTAACATTTACACAACAGATTCCTGTGAAATTCAGACATCCGTGTCTCTGTCAGTATGATTCATAGTAACTTTATTTAGAGCCACAGTCACATTGACAGTCGATCTGTGCATGATTTAACACCAAGCAGCCTGACACTTTCCATCATTAGTTTGGATGATCTTATAATTGAAGTGGGTCAAGTTGGTCTAAACCAAAGCAGAACAAAATTAACAATCAACATTTTCTGTGAATATTAATTTATTTATTTGTGGCCAATGACAATATTGATGTCACTGTCATATCTTTATAGGAACTATGTTCTTCATGTGAGGTTGCCAGGCAACTAGGAGACACTCCAGGAAGTCATTGCTCCTTATCATAATGGCATGTTTGTTTATGGCTGGCTGCAGTATAGTTTTATAAGCAGTTGGAGGAAGTGGAGGCGTGTCAGTCATGTTTATACACAGTCTTTCCTTCTTGCTGTATTTACCCATCTCCTCATTTTAAGCTTAACTTACTTAAGTAACTGAAAAACCTATATTTATTCTACACAAAACAATGCTGCACCCAATCACTGAAGTTACATATGTACATACAGTAGAAGAACATATACTTGAAGCTTATGACCCACGAGGGTAAAGTAAAAAGTAAAACGTCTCATTACAAAGGCAGTCAAGACAGCTGAACAATGGCTCCCTGTGTGAACGAGCGTTTTAAGATTCACTGGATCTGAATGTGGCTGCAGACTCTATCATGGTGATTAAGACTCAGATTTAGTGAGGACAACTGGAAGTTTAACATTTCACTCGTCAGTAAAATTTGATGGCGTGGTAAACATCAGCAGTCGGGGCCACAGCAGTAAAGGTTATTGGCAGAGCAGTTGTTGACACACACAGCCATGATCATAAAGCTGCTTCTGAAGGACCGAAGAGCTAGAAAGCCATTTGCTATCTGACCTGAATGTGCAGCTTGCAGAGAATTTTCTGTAATTTTCTGTATAATTGTCCACAAATCCCACTGGTTCCCTCTGAAGACAAGTGTGTGTGTGTATGTATATATATATATATATATATATATGAATTAAGATATTCGGTAGTTTCATAGTTTCATCTTTCTTTTCATAAAAGGTAATTTCCTGAAAACAGCACAAAATAGTCTGTTTTTTTGTATGGATTAATATTTGGTGATTCCACAGACTATGTTTGAATGGTATATGTGAGACTGAGTGAAAAATGAAGTACTTTGCAGTCTCACTCTCTGTGAAGCTTAAGAGCCCACAGTGCTTTTGACTCTTGTATGAATCGGCCAGTTTGTTATTTTCATGAAGCTGTAAACAGGCATGACATTATATGTGAAAAGACATAGTCACTACACTTTATGTGTTGAGTGGGACAGAGCCGCGGGAGTGGTCAGAGATGAGGACATGCTGTAAATCCAGGCTCCCTGCTGATGATTTAAGCAGCAGCATCAGCCTTGTACCACAATGATGAGTAATGTCCAGCAGCACCTGTCTGCAAGAACCTCCACCTCTACTCCTTGTTTAAACCTCCCTCCTCCTCTGCATCCTTTTTTTCAGAGCAGAGGGAGGATATCTGGGGTTACACTCAAACTGTTTCAGTACCCAGCTTTAATCACCGACTCAGCCGTTCCTTTTATAGATTCAGCCTTTTTCTGTGCCACACAACACTTTCTCTCCATCTCTCCTTCTTCCTGTTTTTCCATTACTGTCGTTCTATAGGAGCGGATGGTTCAAATTAAGCGTGAACCCAGTGAGTGCCAGCGAAAAGGGGGCACAGCTGGGTGTATTTAATTAAGATTACAGACGTGTTGCCTGTATCACTTTGTATTACTCTTTCCTCCACACATTACAGGCTCAGCGAGCATGACATGACTTACGGCTGTGGTGTTTGGGCTGTGGGGTGAGTTTTAATTAACCCGGAGAGGATAGGCAAGACTGATACTTCCTGCTTCACTCTGCATGTTGGCCAAGAGAGGTGGGCCCGTGAGTGCCGGTCAGTGGAGCCCCATTGGATCCCAGCTGTTTCTCCTCTCCTGCCACAGTGATGACCAAAGTTTCAAAGACACTGTTGGGATACTAATGCAGGCATGACTGCATTACATGACTGACCTCACCCTGGGATAGCTCCACTATTTGGATTTGAAGGGAAGAACACTGTTTTAGATCATTGTAATAAAAACTGCTACCAGGGTAAAATAAAAAAAGGAACTGAAACCAAATCACAAAGTAAATAACATGTTCTTAGCTGAAATCAAATTTTAAAAGTAAGCTGTGATAAAATAATAACTTTGTATTATGTTGTAAATCAATTAAAAAAGTAAAACTATAGGCTCAGAATGAAACACATGGTTCAGACCGGTGCAAAGCACTGGGTTTCCATTACAAACCATGTATATAATAATAGTCTCTAACTCTATTGATATAACTGTCTAGCATTCACTCAACAATTATCACTGACCTCACAGTGTTAGCTCTAAAGTAAAGATTCCACTTTTAACACTACTATGTTCTACCTGAACAACTGAATAACTTTTTTATGACAAAATCACTAAATTCTTAATAGTGTTTTGTGATTTTTTTTCACATATGGAATTATTCATCTAATGACACTTGCTGGTTGGACAAGAGACATCAATTGGAATAGTGAATGTGATTAATCTCAATTCTGAAGTGTTTACTTTTTGCAAGTAGAATGATGCTAAACATTACATTCCAGCAAAGGCCACCAACATATTTTGTGTGTGTGTGTGTATTTGTGTTTCTGTGGTTTATGTATGTGTTTGTGTGGTTTGAGCACTTATTTGGATGTCCTGGTCCATCTCCCTGTTGGTTGTGATAACTTCTAGGCTGTTTGCTGCTGCTTTCGTTCAGTTTGCCTGGTGATCTACAACTCCTCCTCTGTCACTCAAGTTCAGCAAATCAGTAGAGTTCATGGTGAGATTAAAAGTTGGTGTCTGCCAGTCTCTCTGGGCTTCTTGGGGTGAGTTATATTGGTGAGGCAGTGTTTGTCAAAGGTATGCTTGCAGCCCAGATATCCCAGTCTCTTTAGTGCAAAGGGCCAAAGGGGAGAAAAAAAAGCTGGTCTGGTTAAGTGGATGTGCAGAAGATGAGGGTTTAGGAGCTCTCAGTGATGTGTTGTTGGTCTCAGTTCTGTAGGTTTTGTGTGTGTTTTTTTTGCTGGTTTTGTTGAACTGTCTGCTCTTGAAAACTTCATCTGACTTTCTCCCTCAATGTCTATAAATAACAACCATTAACACTTTTAATAGCCTATGAATTCCTTATGCTAATCGCTAACACTAATCACTTTTCGTAATTGCTTGCACAAATCGCAAATTTGCAACAGTTTATGAGGTATTTTGTCACTTTGACAATCCCTTTGCAGTGCTCCTGCCTGACATGACATAGAACAGTCAGCAACAGCTTTCCTGTTATCACGTGACTTTCATCTGGTGTACATCATGTATGCCTTCACCTTTGACTGATTTCCACAACTCTACTGACCTTTTCCATATTTGCACTGACATGCACATCCACCTAAAGGTAACATAATAGAAAGTGCTAGGAAGACAGGAAGGAGAAGGAGTAGTCTACCCTTCTGTTGCCACCGTTATGGAGTTCAAATAGGGATTTAGTGCAAGGGGACATTAAGATGAGTAACTATAAGTGACATTGGGAGCATTCACCAGAGGCAGAGTGATGGTGATCTGCAACACCATGAAGGAAAAAAAAAGACAATTTAACAAAGGTAGAGGAGCAACTGCAAATACCACTGGAGACTGCAGAGTAAGAGTGGCAAAATCTCAATCCCTAATGATAGACACACATAGAGAGGATGGTAAAGAGACTGATGTGTACAGTAAAAACTTTATGGACATTTTGACAGCACTGCTGTAATGGTCCATCAACTCAGTACTGTAGTGGCTCACTGGGATGTACCTTGATAATCCCAATGCCCAGTCCAGCTGTGGTGCAGAGACCACTGGGATTTCAGGTAACAGGTATAATTGTCTCCCTATATTTCACTCAGCCTGTGTTTAATCTCCTGATGTGTGTGATAGCTAATCCCAAATGGTTAGTTGGCAAGTAGGTAAAGGTGTTTGAGTGTTAAACATGTTAAAATCTTAAACTTACCGTCCACTTATATTTGACTTATTTTCAATTATGATAGATTTACCATTGGTGTAATATGATGTAGTGTCACTGTTACTATGAGACACAGTCTTACTCACATTGGGGGCAAAGGGTTTGGAAACAACACTAAAAGGAGGACATTTCATGTTTTGTGATTAAGTCCAGTTGCATTTTTTTCATAGTTTTTATATCTACATCAAGAGGGGGTCCTCTTTCATAGAGTTTATCATGTTTTTCTGACTTTTTTCTGAAGTTGTTATGAAGGGACAAACCAGCTACTTTGACACAGCCTGCCACATGTCTGTTACCTGTGAGAGTGAAATAAAGTATAGATAAATAAAGTATAGATAAAGTATAGAGTATTATATTACTGTGGTATTCAATTGGTTGCTACCTACAACCTAATCTAATTCTTTTGAAAATTTGATTTAAGTAAGTTTTAGTTATTTTTTAAACATTTGTTATTTTTAGATATGTATACATGCAATGCTAAAAATATTTCCATTGTCTTTCTCCTGTGTGTTTGATGATATGAATACAGAATATTTACATATTTATTACAGAATAATGTTGATTCTTTGTATATTTGCAGAAACAATATATCAGTGTAGCACTGATTAAATACCATTTTACTAAACTGACCAATTTTGGTGAAGTCTGGATGAAAACAAAGCTGACAGTTGGACATTTTGGCATCATTGGTGATGAAGGAACATATTCTGTGGGAGCTGTTAACTTTATTTTCTGCTCTCTTATTTGATTAAGAAGCAGGCCAGTGCTCATTGTTTCTTGGTGACTTCTCACTGGGCTGAGAACAGAACAACAGAGAGAGATTTGTCGCCACCAAGTCTCTTTATTTTTTGTTCTAAAATTGTTCTCCATCTAATGTATATTTAATATTGTCATTTGAGAGAACCCTCCAAGATGCAGGTTTTTAATCTTTCCTCAAGCAAGAATTGCTTTGACCTCTCTTTGTTAATGATGAAGTATTCTCTTGATCCTTTTCTGCAAGCTTTTCAGGGAACCATGGCAACTACACCAAAAAATGACTTCATTAATCAAAGACATTTACCATCTAAACAGCATTTGGTGGCAGAAAACAACTCCTCTAAGCTGGCCCCCATTTAGCAGCACAGCTGCTTGAAAGAGGTGAGTTATTTAGAGGAAACATCAGGCCCCATGGGGGACAGCAGCCATAATGGTGTGGAGTGGGTGGTGTTTGTACGCACCCACATTTCTACAACATTATGGGATGCCTTTAACGATGGGTTGACAGTTTATTACAATAAATCTTCAACACAGAAACAAAGAGAGGGCAGGAAAAAATTATGCAAGCATCAGCATCAGTGTTTGGGACAGTGTGATTGATTTCTCTGTCTATCCCTGTTGGCTCTGCCAGAAAGAAATCATACAGATAGAAAGGCAGCCAGAGACACTTTATCCCTGGAGAAAAACACTGCCAGGGATGGACATTGTTTATGCATATACTTAATAAACAGCACATAGTCCCATTTTTTAAGGAACATTCCTATATTGAGGAGTAGTCACAACACAGGTCAGACTGGTTTTTATAAACAAAAAAAAAATGTATTTTAGCAACATGGATCTAATTGCTGTTTTCTTGAGGATGACAGTGTTTTTCATTAGAACCTCTTCCAGTACAGTCAGACGGAGGCCGACACCCCCATCCACAGTCAACATCCTTACACTGAAATGTACCTCACATGGTGACGTTCAGACCAAATATGAAGAAAATTTGAGACACAAAATCAAAACAGGCAGCCACAGATTTGTGCTAGTCAATGCAAACAGATACAAAGATGAATCTTTGCTGTGATACGAAAGCCTGTCAGTGTTTGAGCCTCTGTTGATGTTAGTCAGAGTAATAATTAGAGGAGGAGCTTGCCGTGGTTACTTGCAAACACCTGGAGATGTATAATAAATATTCTGTGTTTTGTAGTGACAGAACAAAGAAAGAGCTGGTTTGGAGGAGCAGGAGAACTAGCAAGTTAGTTCTACAACTTACCTGCAAACAATTCCAACTTGTGGATTGTGAAAAACTGCAAAAACAGTCCAGAAAACCACATTTTGAAGTTTTCTTCCTTTGAATATTTCCCTTCAGATGTCATAAGTAGTGTCAGGTAGTAAGAAAGACATATATTTAGGTTTAGAATTGGTAGAATTGCACACTTACAAAAACAAACACATATTGTTCACACACCAGGCTGTAAATTTCCAAAACTTTTGTTGACTGCAAAGTTTTAGTCCACAGCACAAACAGCCTGACTTGAATTTAAACACACACACACACACACACACACACACACATACACACACAAAACAATACAATACAATCTTGAAGGAAAGCACGAAATCATTTTCTGCTGTGTGGTTCCACAAATACACTGGAACAGCACAGCTCAGGAACACAGAATAATTTGTTTTACACGTGCTCATGCAAGTCTCGAGCTTCCTGTTTTCACAGCTGAATAGAGTGGTAAGGCAAGCTGTAATATGTCAGAGGCAGCCACGTCATTCAAGAACAAACAAATACAAGTAATGAAAGAACAAAAAGACAGCAAAGCAGCAACTTTATCCTGGAGCCAAAAGGGAAAATGACACTGGCGCTGTGGCACATGTCGTGTCACTGGCTGTGAAATTACTTCGTCCCTCTGTTTTGCCCGAGGAAGACAGGTGACCTGAGTGCAGAACTGGACTCCTTTGAAGACTTAGAGCTGTGATTTAGTGGTGAACTTTAGAAGGACCGCTGCTTTTTGAGGCACTGGGCACTGGTCATAATAAGGAGGATATGAGGGAGCATAGGTGGAAGGATATGGGTGAGCAGAGGCCACTGTCTGGGCACTGGCCCCTCTGTGCTCCCTGTTATTTGAGACAGTAGGAATGCTGTGAAAAAGCCTCATCTCATTACAGCTAAGCCCCTCTGGGACAGGTATATTCCCATTAGACACTGGAGATAAAAAGCTGCCTGACTGAGCTGAGGAACGAAGGAAAATCCCATTTATTCACTCAGACTTTAGACTTCAGGGAACTTTTTCCATAAAGTATGTCAGAATCATGTTTCTACATCATTTAAAAATAAACTGAAAGCCCAGTGAGAGGTTGTTGGTGGATGGTTGATGATGTTTTACCTCATCATTGGGCTGTTCATAGGTGGTATAGGGCCATCTATGATGAAGGTACCATTTTAATTTATGTTTAGGCAAATTGCTGCCTCTTAATCCTGATTCTGGGGCTTGTTCTTAACAGACCTCACCACTTCTTTCTGTTACCATCTTAACTGACATTTAGACAAACTACTAGTGCTTAACCTTGAATATTAGATCCAGGAGTTTGATTTTTTCTCATGTTTTTGCTTCTCTCTTAGAATCCACATACATACATATACTTTTGGCATGCCACATCCAGTATGTGTTGTCATGGATTTATCTGTTTATATTCAATTCAATTCAATTACATTTTATTTTTAGAGGGCTAAACCATAAAAAAAAAAAAATTGTCAAGACATTTTACAAGATTGTAGAAAATCCCAATAGTTCCCATAGTTGTTTGTTCTGCATTTTGAGTCCAGTGAAACTGTAGCACTCTTTCCAACAGACGCAGATGACATATGCACAACTTATCATGTGATCACATAAATCTGTCTCTAGAATCATTATTATACCCAAAACTGTTATGATATGATCTTGGCAAAATTGCCACATACTGGAAAGTTACACCGGAAAAAAGTCAATATATACAGTATGTAGCAAAGATGGCAATTGTATCACATACACAGGGTTATGGGTTGTATGGTATTTTAAAATGATTTTTTTTCAGTGGAAGTGGATCAATGCTCCGCCAATGAACAAATTTTCAAGGTATCACAATCAGTACCACAGAGGAAAATCATGAATTTGAATTAGACCAAGAGTTCTATTAACATACACAGTTTTTGGGTTTTATTCCCTATTTCGTTTATGTTGTTTGTTTGGTAAAATGCAATGGCAGGGGCTTCAAAAGAAGTGCAGCCTGGGGGCTCATTGCCATTTTACAGTTACTGGCCACCTCATGTAAGTGGTCACCATATGGACATGAATAATACTCAAGTCTTTACTCTGTTGTTTAAAATGTTTAAAAAAGACATGACTGCAGAACAGCTTTAGGGATGTCAACAACAGTTAATGATTATGAAATGTTCGATCTGCAAATTAATTTTTCATAATAACGTTGCATTTGAAAGCCTCACCGCCACACATAAGAAAAGAGAGAAATATTAACATTTTCCACACAACACATAGCAAAGGTCATTGCTTCAACACCAAATCACTAAAAGTGTGTAGCAAAAAGAAATGACAGCTAAGGACAACAATTGCGCTTTGAAAACTACATCAGCCTACTCTCCAGTCACCCTGACTCCTAGTCTTCATTTACTGATGACATACTGCAGTTGGCTATAGGTTCTGGGTGACTGGCTCAGAGAGTGCTAGCCACTTTGTTTGTAAAAGATAAAATGGCAGAGAGTCTCAAGTGTCAGGGAGACGGAGAGAAGGGGCAAAGAAAAACAGAGTGTCAGCATGAAACGGAGACTTTTTTGGCTGAGGAATCCGTATGAATTGTGTTAATAGTGGAAGTGCCTCAGCTTCCGAAACCCAGAGGAGAGCCAAGAGAAAAACCCAGGGGCTTGGACGGCTTTAGTCTGCATCCCTTACAGTCCAAATGCCACAAATCCTGTGGAACTTCTTGATGCTCGACTGCAGTAAATCACTGCTGTGCTGGGAAATTAAATGCTGCCAAGTAAATACTATGGCACTGTTGTGTGTTGACTTAAATAATGGAACAGCTGAATGGGTATGAGCAGATTTCTAGATTGATTTTTTCCACATTGCTAGAGTGGGCCTTAACAATGGCGATTTCAATCAGTCTGGAGTCCATCCATCCAGCACATTGAGATTCTGGCCAGTAGTACAAAGTTATCATACTGTGAGCCACAGACTCTGCCACTCTGTCACCAAAGGCTGAGTATTATAATTTGGTGACCAAAACATTTGCTAATGTTCAACATTTGGATAATGACACAACCAAATGGATGATATGGTGAGCAAAGTTTGGAGGTTGGTTGACACATGTAAGCAGACAGTAGAACAGTGAGTTCTGACTGATTAATGGAAAGGAATTCTAAGCGTCAAAACAAATGTTTTATCACCTATTTACGACCTCCATAAATAATGGACAACTGCAGACAACTTGTGAGTTGACTGAAATGTTCGGTGCTAATACTTATATTATTCTATTCTCAAAGGAAGTCAATGTCTTTGAAAAGTTAAGAGACTTGTCTAAATAAGTCAAAGACTCTATTATTCTTTTTTAAACAATGGGCCAGTTTGTGAAGCTGCAAACAGCTTGGAGGACAATTTCAAAAGTTAGATACTGGTAGATACTGGTGTCCACATATGAATGAAACTAACAGATGGAAGTTATGAATATTAATATTTAGGATGTGACAAGTTACCAAAAGTTAAATATATCAATGACAATTAAATATTTTAAAACATGATACTTTGTATATGTACGATATATTGTTCAAATTGCACATAAATAGTATGATATAGGTGCATAGACTTAAAATAACATCAAATACAGTGTCTAGACATTATCCACACACAAAACTCAGTATGATTTAAATTATCTACTGATGAGATATATGTGTTTCTTTAAAGTTCATATCCACACATGTGCACATAACACAAAACTGTAACACAGTTGAATCTTACTGGCAATTTTAGGATATATGCTAATGTAGTGAAAACATATTGCACATTGTGAAAGGCTTGTCTGTGTTGTGAAATCTCAGCGTCCAGTGGTGTTAGTGTGATCACATTCAGTGTTAACGTCTGTCAGACAGTGAAGACTGAAGCTGTCTTATCATCCCTCTTCAATCTTTTCTCCTATGAGACATGCTACTCAGCCTCATCTTATCCAGTTGAAAGTCCCTAAAGTGAAATACACAATCACTTCCACTGTGCTATTCCCTCCATCCTGTGTCACTACTCCTTGTATTGCCCTCCCTCTCTCTACTTCTAGGCCTCTCAGGTAATACTGAGCAGACAGCTTTCATTCCTGCAACAGCAAAGATCACAGGATACATAGACAGGCTGAAACTCAGCCATAGCAGTCATCTCCCCTTTGACTGGCCGTCAGCTCATCACAGCATCACTGCAGTAGCAGACAACAGAACCAGACTGATGTCAGTACTCACACATCAACTCTATTCAGGCCTGACACAAGTGTAGAGAGGGTGGTTGGGGACTGTGCAGGGTGTACCACGACTGCTTAATGATTCTGACTGAGCAATCTGTCTCCTCCAAAATACGTTTATTCCCTACTAATTTGTTCAGCTAAATATGTTTTGTAAGAAAACCTAACTGATTAATGGGTTCTCTGCTGGCACTTTTTCAGGACAGGAGGTACCATGTTTTTATAATGAAGTTGTTATCAAAAGTCCAGGCAGGAAGCTGATTATAATACTGATTTTGTCACCTCACTGTTGCTCAGTCATGAGCTTGACCCTTATTTTAGTTACAAGGACACTGGAAATGTCTTACCTACAGTCTTTGCCGTGACTGCACAAATGACTGTACATTTTCTATCCAAACAGATGACTGTATATAAAGATGCACAATGCACCTCCTCTTCCTCCCACTATAAAAATGACTTACCTTGCAATAGTAACATCATTTGCAGCCAGAGTCTGGACCATATTAATCAGGTTTAGTTGGACTATGTCCCATTTGCTAACATGGAGTGGATGGGATTTATGACCTATACTGCAACCAGTCATCACAGGACAATTGTAATGTTTTCACTTCACTTTTGGGGAGCTGCCATGTTCTACAACTTTATACACTTTACACAACATCAGAAACACCTCTTGTCAACTTCCAGATGAATGTTGGGACCCAAGGTTTCCCAGCTGAACATTGCATTGTTGTGACTGTATATGTGACTGTACATTGTATATATTAAAGTCCATTATATCACAGTGTCCAATTTGTTTATTAGTTTAATTAGATATAATGTTGCAATTTGAGTAATCACAGCTGTGTAGACAGGACTGAAAATGGTAAACCCGTTTGTTCTTGATGTGTATCGAACTGTAGGACTGTATTGACAACAAAGGTGTTGGTAGCGGGGGAGAAAATCGTCTCAGGAAGTCCGGTCAGAACTCTTAGATGTCTTTTAGTTGGTTATTGTTCAAATCAAATACACATGCCACTTAGACTAGTGTTACTACTTAGACTGAATTGCAGGTCTGTGGGTTCTATAACATAAATAAACAGAAACACATCAGCTACTAATATTTAAGATTGTTGCATGAGGTAAACATCCTGGTACATTAGAAAAACAATAGCAAAGTTAGTGACTACTCAAACATGAAACAACAATAAATGAACAAACACAAATGACATAGATACTCCACAACGGGTATTATAGTTTGGGTGAATACTGGATTACTACAAACAATATTCTGACACGACACTGATCTGTTGTGCAGCAATAATATGTACAATGCACAGGCGCGCTGCTCTACAGCGGCACAACAGAGTTACGCCAGACAGATAAACAGTGCAAACTATAACAAATGCGTTATAATTACTTTATCTGCTGACTGAGGTATTAAAACACAAAGACGTTGGATACACAGTATAAATGAATACTGAGCGGTAACAATTTAACATGCGGCTCATCAATTACAACATAATCCGCCGAAGAGCAGCAAACTAATCATATAAACAACACTTAATATTTGTCCGAAGCATACTCAAGTGCAGTCATGAAAAATAAACTCACATTCAATGGACGCACAGGCTTGAAACAAGTCCACAAAGTCCAACACAATTGCCTTCTCCAGCTTAAACAACTTCAGCGGCAGCTCAAACTCCTGCGCATGCACCCTGGCTGATCATGCACTACCCACACACACCAGTAGGGCCCCGGGATCACAGATTGGTTGACAGAACTGTGATCACTTGGTCCCCACATGACCTGCGTAATAGGTGCCCCGCCAGCCTGTCTGCACACATAAACGTTCTGAACAAAACCCATCATAGTTACTTAGCCACTTCTACCTACATCCATCAGTTTCATCCAGTAAGAACACTGCTGAAGACCTTCAGTTGTGGTTGAGAGCACCTGTCAACTGGTAAATGGACCACTGAGTTCACATTACTCTTATTTTGTAGCCCAAGAATTAAATTATTTGTTCAAATTGAACATTGACAGGTGGTAGGAAAGATTGGCTAAGGGAAATTGTTCCTTATTCCAGTCCCCTTCTTATGGTAGAACACAGAGCCCCCAGTGAACAACTGTTTTACTGGCTAAAAACAAACCCTTCAATTGAGCTTGCCACTTCTTCCCTCTTCCTCTAAATCTCTAAATCCTTCAATAATAAAAAGAGAGCTGCGAGGCACACGTTGTCCTCACAGCCCTTCTTTGCTCTGAGCCTCTCTCAAACATCACAATGCCTGAAGTAAATGTCTATCTCCTGTGCAACAATGCCTTATTTCAGGGCTGTTCTCTGAAAAACTTGAAAGTAATTTGTTCACTTGAAAATTAACTTTAATTGGCAAGTCATTTGTAAAACATGTATATCAGAGTGTGGTAAAGTTTAAAGTAGGACAAGTCCACTGTATTGCTCACACAAGACTCCAACGTTATTAGAAAACACTTCTACATGATTGTCTGTTCCCTCTAATGTCATTGCTGTCAATCAGTGAGGAAAATATATAAACTGCAGGGACCCACTGTAAAAATAACAAGGATCCACAACCAGTCAAATCAGTGGAGAAGCTAACCTAACCGCATATTAAACTGCTACAATGCACATGTAATACCCCCTTTGAGGTCAGTGCAAATTCATGTGGCAACACTTTTTTTTCTTTCACATCACTATTTTCCAGTTCTCCCCTGTTCTCTAACAGTGAGAGCAAATGTCATTTATCATTTTGGTTCTTTAAAAGGTCCTGTTATGTCTGAATAAAGACATATCAAATGTCCTGTGTAACAGATTTAGAAGAAGTGTGGCAGACAGTTAAAACTTTGTGAAATTGTGAAAAAGCATGGCCCATGTATTTTGAAATGACCTAAGTAAAAACCTGTGTGTATGGGCACAAACAGCACACTTTCTCCTTTTAGAATAAACAAGAAAATCCCAAACACCTACATGAAACGATCTACAACTCTGTGGGTGTTGTTCAGAACTGGTACTAATGCGCTGAAAACTGACCATAATGGTCCATTTGATCTGTGTTAAGGTAGGAGGATGGCATCTGTTCTCAGTCAGTGAGTGTCTCTATGGTGGTTAGCTGAGATGCTTATGTCCTTGTGGACTGTTTGTATTATATTGTCTTTGTGTGCCTGTGTCTATGGCTTGTGAGTGTGCGTGCGTGTGTGTGTGTGTGTGTGTTCAGATGGTTTGACGTGATGTTGATTCATGTGTAATCATGTGCTGAGGCTGCTGGAAACAGGCCACAGCAGGCACTGCTCATGGTCCCTGTAACAGTGTGTAATGTGCGTGTTCATCATCACTGTCCCCAGACCAGCCACTGTCAGCTTTACAGTCCTTGTTAGAATGAAAAGAGAAGAGCCCTGTTGTAAACCATAAATCACTTACATTGAGTGTGTCTGCTTCAATGCAAATAGCCAGCTACAGTATATAGTAACATGTGTGCTCTACTGTTAGCACACATGTTACACATCCTGAATTGTTTTTAAAGGATTTCACATTATGGTTGTGGGAAATATAACTGAAAATGATTTGACTGTGTAACATAGTATTTTCATTTGTCTTCTTTATTGATACATTTGTTTTTTCTATTTTTACACATACACATTTTTTACATAATTTTCATGATTAGTGTTATTTATTATAAACTGTGATGTGAGAACATCAGATTTATATACGCTGTAAAAAAAAAACAAAAAAAAAAACAAAACACTCAGTCCTAAAACACACACACACACACACACACACACAAAAAAAACTTACTGCACCAAGAAGTTCTGGTGATAATTAGATGGAGCTGGTCATCAATGTAGTCAGGTGTCTGATTGTGTCTATATGTGATAACAAGTAAATGAGCTTTCTTAAATTAGACCATATAGCTGAGGAATAGGACCTGGGGTGTAGCCTATTATACCAAGTAAATATAAGAACCTCATTCTTTTTAATGTTGGGGATGCTCTTTACCTGTGTAAAGATAATTGATTAGTTAATTGTGCCAGAACATACACATAAAATAATGTAGGACCAAGACAGAATCCTGTAATACACCACGGGAAAAGGAAGGAGTCCATCATGTGTGTACAATGGTAAAACAGGAGAAAGAAAATGTGCAAAATTATTGATCTGTCTAATTACCAAATGCTCTGCCATATTCCATTGCTCGTTTTTAATTGTATTTGTCATGCTAAGTAGGTAGTGGAAACCTTTTTTCTCTGAGCCTACTGCTGAAAGCTGGTTGCAGAGGGGGCTGTGAATGAAAACCAAATGGTGATAGGGATAATTTGTGGTGAGTGCTTTCCCTTCAATTTGGAGTGTCTCACACAGAATTCTCCTCTAATCCCTGCTATCTACCTGTTACCATTTTCAAAACCTCTTTTGGCAAACCTCTGACATTGCAGCCTGCTTCCTGAAAATGACTAGTTTTGGCTTATATAGGTGTGCAGTTGATTTATACAAGTTTCTTTTAGTGAGGAATTAGCTATTTTAATGGTCAGTGATCACCTCCCCAAGTACAAATGTTTCACCAAAACAAGTTACTTCACAACACTCTTTTATTAACATAGTAACATCTGGCATTTTCTTTTCATCAGATGATAATGGGTGCAGTCGGACCATTCTCTGGTGCTGACACAGAACGGTAGTTGGCTGTGCCAGAATAGGACAGAGAAGATGTACATCTTACAAAGGGATGAGCAACCAGACAAAACTTTATGTATTCATTTATTGTGAAGCTAGTTTTATATGTCATCTTTGTTGTATGAAATATGATAGAAGGAAGACACATGTCAGTATATACATCTTCCGTTTTACCTTGGTTAAACTAACTGTAATCAAAATATTCCAGGCTGAATATATGCTTAAATTAAAGTTGAACCACCAGACATTTTACATCTGAAGTAATTTAATCGAATACGATCCATGACACTTCTCTCAAAATTAATTTTTTTGCTCCTGTCATCACTACTTTATCCCAAGACGCACTTGAAGCTTGTTAAGCTCGCAACCACTATAAGTTAGATGGAGTAAATCACTTCCCCTCATTGAAGTCTCACTGGTTGAGGGAAGCTCAATGAATCATCTCCCCACCTGTCTGCTGCATGTGACAGAGAGGCAGATGGGAAGTGATTGGGCGTAAACAACGAGGGCCCTGAGGAGGGATGATGTGACAGTGTCCAGGGCTCATCATGCTCAGTAGCCGCAGATACACATTCACTGCTTTCACAAGTCTCGAACATGCATGTGGATTATTGCTCCTACAGCGTAACATGGAAATATCATATGGACGATTGTGCAGGCAGTGACCAAACTCAGGTATAGGATGGCAACAATGAATGTCTCAATGAATGACATATTGCATTGCAAGTATTGTGTGTGTGTGTCCAAATACACTGTGTGCATAATTATTAGGCGTAATATGAGTATTTTGACCACATCATCCTTTTTATGCATATTGTCCAACTCCAAGCTGTATAAGCTTGAAAGCCTATTGGCAATTAAGCATACCAGGTGAAGTGCATTTGTGTAATGAGAGAGGGTGTGGTGTAATGAGATCAACACCTTATATCAGGTGTGCATAATTATTAGGCAACTTCATTTCCTCTGGCAAAATGGGTCAGAAAAGAGATCTAACAGGTGCTGAAAAGTCTAAAATTGTAAAAAGTCTCTCAGAGGGATGCAGCACTCTTGAAATTGCCAAGATGTTGAGGTGTGATCACAGAACTATCAAATGCTTCTTTACAAATAGCCAAAAGGGTTGCAAGAAACGTGTTGAGAGAAAAAGACTCAAAGTAACTGCCAAAGACCTGAGAAGAATTAAACGTGAAGCAACCAGGAACCCATTATCTGCCAGTGCTGCCACATTTCATAACTGCAATCTACCTGGAGTGTCCAGAAGTACAAGGTGTTCAATACTCAGAGACATGGCCAAGGTAAGGAAGGCTGAAACCCGACCACCACTGAACAGGAAACACAAGTTGAAATGTCAAGACTGGGCCAAGAAATATCTGAAGACAGATTTTTCAAAGGTTTTATGGACTGATGAGATGAGAGTGACTCTTGATGGACCAGATGAATGTGCCCGTGGCTGGATTGGTTATGGGTACAGAGCTCCACTCAGACGCCAACAAGGTGGAGGTGGGGTACTAGTATGGGCTGGTATTATCAAAGCTAAATGGACCTTTTCGGGTTGAAGGTGGACTTAAACTCAACTCACAGACCTACTGCTGGTTTCTAGAAGAAACCTTCTTCAAGCAGTGGCAATTTTTCACAGTTGCTGTCAAAAGTGGGATTGGCGGACAGCGAGGAAGAAAGCAGCAAGAAGGGATCAGCCCAGGCGGGTGATATTGTATTGGCGGCTTCCCAGGGAAGACCAGCAGGAGCCCTCAGCTGCAGAGGAGGAGTGTGATGCTGGAGAAGGGACACAGGGGGCCGAGAGCGGAGCAACAGGAGGTCCGCAGGCACTGGACCTGGGCTCACTATACCACCTCCTGCAGAAGTCTATACAGGATCAGGAGCGTGAAGCCTACAAGCAGGACATGAGATGGCACAGGATGCAGATCCAGCTGAACAATGTGCATGATGAGCTGGACAGGGAGCGAAGGAGTGCCACTGAGGGGCGTCAGCACCCAAGCCCTGATGGCGTTGGGGCTCCACATAGACCTGCAGTGCCACCCCGGGTTCCACAGTTACCTGCAGCACCGCCAGCAGCCCCGCCAGCTGTAGTGACTCCAGCTGCATGGACGAGGGCAGCAGTGCCTAAACTGGAAGAGGACGATGATATTGAACAGTATCTCACCACTTTTGAAAGAATTGCCGTGGCCTACAGGTGGCCTAGGGCTGAGTGGGCCATCTTCCTGGTGCCATATCTTACGGGTCAGGCCAGGGCAGCTTATGTGGCCATGGACATTAATGAGGCCATGGAGTATGATTGTGTGAAAGCTGCTATCCTGGCTAAATATGAAATGTGAAGAGACTTACCGGCAGTGCTTCCGTGATCCAGAGGTGCGACCAGGGGAGACCCCACAGGAGCTGTACAACCAACTGAAGGACCTCTACAGGAAGTGGGTGAAACCGGCAGGAAAGACTGTGGAGGAGATAGGAGAGACCTTCATCCTGGAGCAGTACCTGCAAATCCTAGCTCCTGATGTGCGGGTGTGGGTGAAGCAGCATAACCCACCCACAGGCCAGCATGCAGCAGATCTGGTTGAAGCTTTCCTTGCTGCGCGACCTGGGCCGAAGACTTTCCACAACCAGAGCTACAGTCGACCTGTGGTGGGAGGCAAGTCTGGGGGTTCTGGTGGGGGAGTTGGTCCTAGGGGGTGGGGACAGGTTAGGACACCAGTCACAGAAACCTACATTTCTCTCTATACCTCCTAGCCTAGCCCGGCCCCAGTACCCACAGCTTCCCTAAACAGGGCACCTTTATTATGTCATCATTGCAGCAAGCCTGGGCACAAGATTAGAGACTGTCCTGTTAGAAAAGCTGAGGGTCGAGCCTGTGTAGTGTTCCCAGACCTGAAATAGGGGGTGAGGAATGTGTTACCAGAGCTCAAACCATCTCAGTTACCATAAATGGCCAGACTACAGTTGCTCTCTTAGACACAGGCAGCAAACACACTCTAATCCAGCCCCAGCTGATAGACAGATCAGAAGAGTTGGGAAAAGGGCAGCTCAGTCTGTTGTGTTAATCGAGATGAACATGTTTATCCGGTGACTGAGGTTTGTCTGGAGGTCAAAGGTCAGGCTTTTTAGCTAAGTGTGGGCATAGTAGAGGGGTTGCGCTATCCTGTAGTGTTGGGGCAGGATGTGCTAATCCCACCTGATCTGGTGAGGTCTGCAGAGCCCAGTAGTTTGGTGGTAACCAGGGCTCAGGCTAGACAGCTTCCTGAGGAAGGCAGTTTTGGAGATGTTGCCATATAGCCAAGAGGATATGGACTCACCTGTGTCGGGTAATTGGCGTAAAAGCCGTAGACAGAGAAGACAGGAAAGACTGCAGGGAACAGTAAAGAAGATGGTAGAGCAGATGCCAAAACCTGAGGTTGACCAGAAAAATATGTGGGAGCCTCCTAGTAATCTGAGTGACCTGCAAAAAGAGGATGAGTCTTTAAAGGAAGCTTTCAGTAAAGTGACTGAGATTGATGGTGTTAAGACTGGGGTGGCTACAGCATTAACAGGGGAATATTATTTTGTTCGAGAGAACCCACTGTATCACCAACCTAAAGAGGGCGGAGCTGAGCAGGTTGTGGTCCCAAAGTGCCTCAGGGAAAAGGTGTTTAGTTTGGGACATGATATCCCCTGGGCAGGTCACCTGGGTACAGTTAAGACCCTAGAGAGGATAGCACAGCGGTTTTACTGGCCAGGTCTCTATCGGGATGTCCAGAGCTACTGTAGAACATACCCTACCTGTTAGTTGACCAGTAGACACAAAGCCAAGCCTTCCCCTCTGCAGTCACTCCCCATCACTGGTGTTCCTTTCCACAGGATAGGGATTGACATAGTGGGACCGTTGGAAAGAACCAGGGCAGGTCATAGGTTCATCCTTGTACTATGTGACTATGCTACACACAGAAGCTTTCCCACTGCGGAAGATCACAGCGGGTGTAGTTGCCCATGCTCTGCTACAATTAATCTCTAGGGTAGGCATACCACATGAGATACTTATGTATCGGGGGGCCGCCTTCTTTCCAAGGCTCTAAAGCAGGTGTACAGGTTACTGGAGATAAAGGGGATACGGACTACTCCTTACCACCCCCAGACTGATGGGCTGGTGGAGCGGTATAATCAGACATTGAAGGGCACGTTGAAGAAATTTGTGGCAGCTAACAGCAAAGACTAGGATCAGTGGCTGCCATACCTCCTGTTTGCCTATAGGGAGGTGCCACAGGCTTCCACTGGATTTTCATCGTTCGAGCTGCTGTATGGGCGCGAGCTGCTTACAGGTCAGGGGCCCACTGGATTTGCTGCGGCATGCCTGGGTGACCCACACAGAGACAGTCAATGTGCTCACCTATGTCCTCAGGATCTGGGACAAGATGGAGGAGATGGCCAGCTTGGTGGAGCAGAACCTGACAGGCCCAACAGACCCAAGCCCGTTGGTATGATCAGTCAGCGAGGCAGAGAATCTTCAAACCTGGCCATCTGGTCCTCTTGCTGTTGCCAACATCAGAGAACAAGCTGCTGGCTCGGTGGCAGGGGCTGTATGCAGTGACACGTCAGTTAGGGCCAGTGACTTATGAACTAGAGATGCCGGGCCGGCGAAAGGCAAGGCAGGCCTTCTGCATCAATCTTCTCAAGGAGAGGCATGGACGTGGGTTGCCACTCAACCACCAACTCATGGTGCAGGATGTGCAGGAGGGTGGAGAGCCTCAGGAGCAGTTTTGTCCCGTGGCGGTTTCTCCCACTGAACCAGACCTCTCACCAGCGACCTTCCAAAGGCTGATGGACCAGGTCCTGGAGGGCACTGGTATGTTTGCTGCAGCCTATTTGGATGATGTGGTGATCTGGAGTGCCACCTGGGAGGAGCATCTCAGACACTTGGCCAAGGTGTTACACCGCATCAAGAAGGCTGGGCTGACCATACAGCCAAGTGTGGAGTGGGGGTGATCAAGCCTCAGACCCCAGACCAAAAAGGATGTACAGTCTTTCTTGGGGCTTGCTGGATGGTACCGGAGGTTCATCCCAAATTTTGCAACACATGCAGCAGCCCTCACAGACCTGACCCTGAAGTCGGGGTCTGTAAAACTGATATGGGAGGAGATGCATGAACAGGCTTTCCAGGACCTGAAGTCGGCTTTGCTCAGTGAACCTGTGTTGCAGAGTCCAGACTTTGAGCAGCCATTTACTGTTTAGACAGATGCCTCTGGAATTGGGCTGGGGGCGGTCCTGCTCCAAGGGGTGGCAGAGCAGCAGAAGCTGGTGGCTTACATCAGCCGCAAGCTCTTCCCACAGGAGACAAGATACTCTGTGGTGGAGCTTGAATGCCTAGCAGTGAAATGGTCATTAGAGACTTTCAAATACTATCTGTTGGGCAGAGACTTTCTGTTAGAGACTGATCACAGAGGGTTGCAATGGTTGGGGAAAATAAAGGACTCAAATGCATGTATTAATCGTTGGTTTTTGTCTTTGCAGCCATACAGGTTTACAGTTCGGTACAGGGCAGGCCGACAAAATCCAGATGCAGATATCCTGTCTCGCCACCCTGGTGGCAAGCCTTCAGAAGGTGGAGGAAATGTGAAAAATGAGGGGTTGTAGGGGTCCAACCCATACATTTTCCACACATAGTCATACAGGAACACTGATAATTCTCCCACACACACACACACACACACCACACGCTCAAATGATTACCGATGAGCAGCATTAGTAGGTTAGCGTCTAGCGCTATTACAAGCAATATGAATAAAACACACAACCACATCGTATTTTCAGGTAGTTAAGAAATTTATTTACATTTGTTCAGTTAGTTACAGGTACTTACTAAATACTGGAGTAAACAGTGAGGTGCACACTGTTTCTCATCCCGTAGTTCACGGTGGTTTTGCGGGACAAACAAACCTGGCACTCACCCGACGGGGCACTTCCTGGTCCGTTGGCAAACCTGCCTGATGGGAAACCGGAGCTACGTCGGACACAGGTTCTTATCCGCTGGTCCGTATGGCGGAAAGAGTCTGGTTCGCGCAGGGGTGTAACATTTAAACCGGTTACAAACAGTTACAGTAATGAATATATATAATGTCATCCTTGTGTGTTACACATCCTTTGTTATTTATTATGATATATTTATATATATCATGAAGTATTTCTGGGGGTTGTGTTGTTGTGAGGATGGAGGGAGAGAGTAGTTGGGAGAGACCTCCGTAGGGTTTCTCCCTGAGTCAGGATGGTATCAACCAGTCTGCCACTGGGGGTGAGGCCTTTAAAAAGGGGAGCAAGCCTCAGTTTGGGGGAAGAGAGTGGTTGGGAGAGCATGGTACTGCTTCAGCTTGCTGTGAGGTTGAATTTCTACATTTGCCAGTATTTTTTGTATGTTTTAAATTGTTTTGCCCTCCATTGCCAATTTGAGGCCATTTTTTGTTTCTTTGCCCTAGTTTTCAGTTTGCTGTTTTTATTCTCACTGTGCACTGTAATTAAAATTAACTTGTCATTCACCCTTGATCCATCCTTGTGGTGCGGCCAGTCCTGAAGGCGGGGGTCAGAGAGGACCACTGTTTTTCACACCCAGGACCAAACATCTGCGCTGTGGTTCGTTGGTACCAAAATATTCCACCCGGGACTTGTCACGCCACTGCGTCAGAGTTCGGCAGAGCCCTTAAACCGCCATGAATTTGTTCATTTGAACATTTAAGTCCACTGGTTTATAGTCTTTACTTACATATTCACCACTCATTCAGTCTAACAGTCTAAATTTGTTATATTTCATTCTAAATTTCCGACGTAAAACAGTCCACCTAGACGTCGGCAAGAGGTGGCACCCTGGCTTTAATAGACTGTTAATAAATGCAATTTATTGTTGATTATTAATAATTGTTAATCAATATTAATAATCCTCATAAAGAGGCATTTTCTGTTTCCTTTACACAACAAAAGCATCTGACCTGAGCCATCTGACCAAAGTCCTGCAACTCAAAATGGGGCAGAGCTATTATTAAGGGAGAGTTATTTAAACTACCTAATTTATCTAACATTTCCTCTTATCTTCCATCTTGTTTGTTATTTGGGAAAGACCTTTAAATCCAACAGCCATGTTTAATCATCTAGACACATTTCTATTTCTTTTTTTCTTTTTTTTTTTGAGGCACAAGAACTAAGAGGTTGGTTTTGTTTGATTTCTGTGTGTGAGCTACAGTTTTCTTATATCGTATGTCTGGGGCTGAGCCACAAGCTTTACAAAATCTTTTCTTCTGCTTTTAAACATGAAAACAATGTGAACAATAGATCATTTGATCACTTGGCATGATTCTCGACTGTTCTTGTTTCAGTTGGCCTCTATATCTGTGTCTGTGTTAGTAAAAAAGCATGTTCACAGACAGATTTGGCTCAGTGTGAATCATTTAAACAAAAGAGTATAATTGACATTTCAATTACTGTAATCTGTCTGCGGTTTGTACTATTTTTAAGTCAAAATTCTACTTAAGCCCTTCAGAAATCTCCAGGTAAACACCGGATCCTCTCAGAGCTCTGCTTACGCCAATCTGACTTGACCCAAATCCTTATTAAACAGACCGCATTGACACAAGGAAATGGGAAGGGATGCACAGTCAGGCTTCTGCTTTCATTAAAGATGGCCTCAGAAACCTCTGCTGCCTCTCTTGCAGCATTTTCCCTTCAGCTGGCATCTGGCGGGATGGCCGAGTGAAGAGGGGCTGACAGGCAGTTACTGTATTTAACATCTCTTGGCAGAGAGAAAAAGTCATAGTTTGGGTTTGAGCACTGTGACAGCTGCTTTCTATCCACCATCCTCCATTTTTTATCTCCCCAACCTCCTCCTCCTCTAGTCATCTATCCTAAAAGCTGAGAGCAGCCACATTCCAAATGAAGATATGAATCTTTTACAGCTGAGTCTCAAGCAGGGTCAGAGTGACAGTTTTGTTTACAACATCATGTATAAATCAATCCTGAATAAAGACTGAGGCTAATTATTTGTTGGTCACCGTATCATGTCTCTTGGACTCATCTCGGCTCAGTGCTCGATGCAATATCAAGTCTTCATGTTTCAAATCAGCAGCAGAACAAATGAAAGCGATTACCTACAAGTGGCATTAGCTGAATGAGTTTCACTATTCATCTGCACCACAGGCCACAACACAGCCTGGAGAGACTGGCAAAGGCAAACCAAATGGAGTCTTAATGTTTTCTCTATAATTAGATTAAATCAAGTTGAAATATACTGTTTTGCCTTAGGTGACTCGTTAATGTGTACAGAATTATATTTCAGACCAAACTCTGTTAATCTAGAGCAGGATTTGCATAATGTTCCCTTTTTAAATATGTATATTAATGAATAGGGGAGGACTAAAGAGGGGAATGCATTAGTATACATTTAACCATCACCCACAGCCCCAGTTTTCCCAACCTACACACACACACACATTTCCACTTTTATACACGCTCCCTGTTTCCCTCATCTGCCGTATTAGGATTTCTCTCAGCACACAGGGAATGATAGGGTGTGATAATTATGGGCTGTGAGCCAAGTGTAGTCAACTGCTCCACTGCTTTCATCCCAAATTCCAAATAACTATCACCATTATTCATGAAGAGGCTGAAATGTGCAGGAGAAGGACCAGTCAGACATGAGAGTTAATTAGTGCTTCCAGGAATTTATAACGACGTCTTTGCATGAATTCATTTTAGTTTCTTTTAGTTTCAGATTCTTCGAATACACTGTATCATCAACACATGTGAACTGAAGCACATTTCCCTTTTAAATTACTCTAATTCTTAACCATTGCAAGTCCAAGTCAAATACTACTCCTACTAGTAGTAGTAAACACTACTAGTAGGAGGACCCAGTACAGATAAAGCTAACAAACTTTCATTCTCCCAGAGTTGGTGAATCACCACTTTATGTGTAGCGCCTTTATAGAACCTTTCACAGACAATAAAAAGTCACAAAGTGTTCCACATTAAAATGAAATAACACAATAAGAACTTAAAAATACCAAATACAGAACAATGATAAAATACATGAAACAGGCAGTTATACAAACCCTCAACCAAAAACCTGTTTAAATAGCTTAGTCTTCAACTGATCTTTAAAAGAATAAACACAAGTTAAGCAGTTTAATGTAAAAGGTAAAGCATTCCACAGTCTGATTGCTACTGCTTGGGATGATCGATTGCCTCTTGTTTTAAACTTAGTCTGGGAGACCACTAGTAGCCCCTGACCTGATGACTTAAGACTGTCACTCACATAGTGGAGGTCCACTTTTAGTCACTACAGTTAAATATTACTACAATTACTGTTTGAAGCAAATTTTAACCAAATCAAAGAAATTCATATAATGGTTGTTAAGATGTTTTAGTCTAGACAGAAGCCATTGAGCCCAGGCCACAGATGTGATGCTTTCTGCTTTGTCTGTGTGCACACCAGCAGAGACTGGACCTGCATTTATTTCAGATATATTTGAAGATATGAGCAACACACTAACAGATGGCTGTGTGTGTATGTGTGTGTGTGTGTGAGTGGTGTGTGTGTGTGTGTTTGTGAGCCTCCCACCCCATACCCCCCACAACAGTATTAGATGATTAATGATTCAGCTGAGAACATCAGGGCAATGCAACATTTTTCTTCCTTTGCCTCTCTCTCTCTATTTTGCCATTGTTTTGCTTCCTAGTTTTACTGAGACAGTAAAATTGCAATGCATGTCTAATGGTTGTATAATTGACATTTCAAAAGAAATTAAAATTTATTATTTGTGCTCATTGTATCCAGAAAGCAATGACAAAAACAACAGGAATTGCTACAGACTTTGTACATTATTTAGCATTTAGAGTCTTTTTTGAATAGTGTCTGATTTTAAGCAGACTTTGAAATATTACATGAATAATGATGTAATTAAGCCAAATTCCAGTTCTTGTACCTGCTCTATCAGTGCTTGATTGCTGGTTGGTGGCGTCTCTATCTTGCCAAATTCAACAGTGGCCCCTCATGTCGGCATCTCCTGCACCCACATGTCCCCTGGGCTGATGTACTCCTCCAGAGCACACACAGGCCTGGCTCTTTCTCTGGACACCCCTGGAGCCAACAAGTGGCTAAACACCTGCAGAGGCAGCTGGCTGTCCGGCTTGCCATCTGCCCGACGGCTTTACCCACACAGACAGTCCACAAGCAGGGCTGGAGTGCTGCAGCCCAGAACCTGATCCCACAGGACTGCTGCTAAAGCACCCAGGTGTCAGTTTCTATACTGGTTTAGAGTGAACGTTAATCTTAAAAAAGGCCAGTGAGAGAAGACAGAGAAAAAGCTGACTGACTGCAGTAGTGCAAGAGTGCAGTTTCCATTTCTCCTTATCATTTGCCTCTAGGATATCATTATTTTTTAGAATTGTGCTGTGTCTCAATTCACATACTTCCACAGACACACATTCGTGTGACTTCAAGTGCACAAGCGAGTTCACATCAACAACTTCGGTCATTTGTTTGTCAGAGGGTCGGTGGATAGATTCATAGCTCCTCTAATCTCCATGTTGCAAAGTCCTTGAGCAAAATACAGAACCCTAAAGGGTAGAAGTGATGTGTAGATGAACACTGAGTATAGAAGTGCTGTGTGTGAATGGTTGATTGTGACTTGTGCTTTGAGATGTCACAAATACTACCAAAGTGCTGTATAAATATCCTGTGGTGTTTGTCACTAGGGTATTGGCAACTGAACCTTAGGATCCAGTGGCAGTGGTCCCAGTGTCAGCTTCCACAGTTATAATCAGGTGATTATAACTGTGACATTGGTGAAAGGGATGGCCGCCACACCGCCTGTCACAGGGGACCCCAAGGTAACACCTCATTGTTTTCTGCCTGTTTTTGCCAAATATGAAATCTTACCCTGCCTGACTCCTCCTCTCCAATTTACTCACCTCTGTCTTGTTCATCAAGTTCTTGATATCATTCCATTTACACCTGCACTTCACCAGATCGTCGTTGTACCAACCAAGCAGTAGCTTACCTTGTTTTTCTGAATAGTGTGAATAAATATAAGCTGCTTTGAGGTTTTTAATGATGTCTCTGAGTTGTGTATTTGAGTCCATCAAATTCTGAACTGAACTTAACACAGTTTTTACAAGAAAAAAAAGGAAAAGGAAAAAAAAAAAAAAAACAGCATTCATTCACTGAATATCTTATAAAATGTAAATGCTTTAATATAGCTTAAAAGGTAGTTTGCTTTGACAAACAGATGAAAAAATTTGGCTTAACAGTTTCTGTCACTTGTGTGGGTGTTGTCGGATTTTTCGTGGAGGTTATTCGCCCCATATTTGAAAGCTAATGTATATAAATATTCAAATTTGGTCTATATTTCTTCTCTCAAGTCTCGGGGCTTGACATAAACTCTCTGCCACAGTGAAATGCTGCCAGCAAAAGTGGAGAGCACAGAAAAACAGCAGTCAAGAGAAGGCTAGACTTCTCTTTGGTGCGCTTCCTGTAAATAACTTCGGCAATATGCTCTTCCTGTAAATCCCAGCCTAAGGGCACCTCCCTCCTACACCTCTCATCTACATCCAGCCAGTTCTCCCCACCCCCATCTTCTTCCATCTCCTCTCATCTTGTCTCTTTCTCACTCTTCCCAGATAAGTGTTTATCAGCCTTGTATTGACATAGCTTGTCCATCTGCAGGATTTCAGGACTTCCATGCTGTAGTAGCTGATTTCACTGTTTAGTTCTTTCCTATTTCTGGTTTACAGTGTTTGATTTTGTGTCTCCAAATCCAAAGCTGAGCATCACGTATGGTCAATGATGCATAGGTATTGGTAAACTAAGAATTGATCCGTCTGTAATTTACTCTAAAACTTGACTAACCTGAACCCTAACCTAAAAGGACAACACTAAAGCTTCAGTGCAGAGAGACACATTAAGGAAGTAAACAAGAAAAGAAACAATGTTCTCAGAGGAGATCTTTAAGAGTATTTAACAGATTCTGTAAGACAGAGAGGGACCTGTCTGTTCTGATAGCATTTGGGAGCTTGTTCCACCATCAGGGAACCACAAATAGGAACAATCTGGCCTGAGACTGTCGTTTTTAGAAGAGATGGCAGTGACAACCCTGGATGAATATGACTTCAGTTTAAATAAGGTTTACTTGGACATGTTTTGGCTTACTAACATTAACACCAATTCATACTATTTACTTTTTGTTTAGTATATTATTTATTCATTTTCTATTCTTTTAAAGGAGATGGAGGATGTGGAGACATCTTTTTGTGACATCACTTTCCATGACATTGGTGACAACTGTTATTTTAACTAAAAGTATAAGAAGACCCAGGTTGGATTTAATAATAAGAAGTCTATAACAATAAAAGACAACATTGATTGCTTTACTTGGCTCTACTATGTCCCTGGTGAGTCCAGCATAAAGAGTCAGTCGATGCAGTAAACGGTTGTCGTGTTTGGCTGGAGTGAAAACAGCCTCATTCAGCTCTGTGGAGACTGAGGCCTCCCACTCTGTTTGGTCATCTCAGCCTCCATCACCCAATCCCAGACTCTCCCTGCTATGCCATCTCCCAGTCTTGGCTGCCAACTCCCTGTAATAGTCTCCACCATCTGTCCTACACTGCGGGACTCTAACTGCCCATTGGCACCACTGCAGTTACTACAGTCATGTGAGCCCCTGCATTTCCCAGAGAGCACTGACACTGGAGCCAAAATGGATAGATTCCTAGGCGAGGGCCAACCAGCTAAATGACTGTGCAAGCCATCAGTGGAATTAATGTTTGAATTCAAAATGTGTCCTTCCCTCCCTCTTGCTTTAATTTGATCTGCAAAGGTCAAATGTTAAAAATGAGATGTAAGGGAGAGAAGCTTCATTTGGAATATATTCTACAATTAACTTGAAGTGAAGTCTGAATGAATATCGCTCCATTATGTTGTCAGCATGAGTTTTTTTGTCTTTCAAGGGAAGAGAGAACGAATTTACAATCAGCTCTAATGATTTACACCTCATCCAAATTCTGATAACCATCCATCATTTCTAAATTATAGCTCATCATGGTTAGAGAGGAGCTACATGTGCATGGTGTTCATGAAGATTGAGTTGAGAACTATACAAAAGCATTCCTCATGAGAGAGGCAAGAGACTGGTAAGAAAAACAAAAGGATGAATCTTTCCTTTTGATATGTATGGCTGCATGACCATAACAAAGAGCATGATATTAAAGGACCTGTTCAAACAATGTGGAAAACATGCTCCATTGGGAAGGATCCTGATCAGATGCCTGAAACACCTCAACTGGTTGTAGCTCTATGTAGCTTCCTCAGTGGGAAGATCATGTCTGAGACTTCCTCTCCACTGTGATTTAACTCAGCTGCCATGGAGGTGTGGATTAATTGATGATTCCCACAACCTGTTTTTTAAGCTTTCTATGATCTATGCATGATTGGAGAACCTGGTAAAAGTTGAGATCAAAAAGGTTAACCACACTCTCCTGAAATTCACAATATATCCGCAGAGATCTTGCAACTATATTCTGATACCACTTCTGTGTGGTATTTTTTTTTAAAAATATTATTATAATTATAACTATAAGTATAACACAAAGCTTCTCAGTGTATTACCAAAGACAAAGAATCCTCACCTAACAGACATTATGCTACACTAACTAATCATAAACCTGAGAGAATAAAAATGTTTCAATTCATCTGAATTTAACCTGCGACCTACAGAAAGTCTGTGTTTAATGTTCAGCCTGACTTTGTGTTCAGGCAGTGTGAGCAGATTTTTCATGGGGCATATAAACATAACAACATAACCAAATAAAACATTACATCATGATCACTGACAGTGATCAACCCTTTGATACGCCATCAGAAGAGTTACGTAATGTCCCTTCAACACATAATTGGGCCTGGGTGCAATAGAAGATTAAGTAGCTAGTATAGTTTAAGGCATTCACTCCAGCAATAAGTAAAGCTTTGTCAGACATGGTTTCTGCCATTTTTTACTACAGTTAAAGTTTATTTAGGTCTGTAATTAGTGCCCGAGGGCAGCATCCCATTGCTTTCATGAACAAAGACAATCAGATTCCAGAGAAATCCAGAGAAAATGCCAAGTATGGTTAAATTATCTTTTTTTTTAATTTTTTTTTTTTTTGTCTAAATGGTAGTTAACTACAGTTTGGCCGGAAGCTATTATTACATTTTTGGGATCAACTGTAAAAACTTTGAAGAAAAACATTGGGTGGAAGACAAGAAGAATAGGTTTTGATTTGTCAGATGAAAACAAAGGTGAGAAAAATGAAATAAAAATGTGAATTGAAATGTGAAAATGTGACTGTGAATGAGTATATACATGAATATGTGCACTCATTTCTATTTTTGAGCTTCCATGATCATATATACTTTTTCTGCATTAGTGATTTATTGTGCACACACTGTGCTGCAAGCCATGGCTGATAGTGATGTTATTACTGAACTGATATTGGACCCACCCATAATTCAAATGCATAATTTTGATTTGATTTTCACTCCTAATTAAAATTAAAAGTAAGTTTTTTGTTATGACTTTTGCCTGGGGATAATGCACTTTAATTGATAATACAACTATGAATTCTTCCATTAGTGACATGTGTTTCATGAGTAGAATGTCAACATTCGATTCTACCATGAGCCTGACCTTGGTTTTCCTTCATGTGAATTATAGAATAATATGTGAGTCTGTGGAGGTTAGACTGCTGGTTTTGTACAGAAAAATCCAGATTCACATCACATGTTCAACTAGTGGGAAATTGTGACTATGGCATATATTAGATACCAATTCAGACCATAAAGACACAGGCATTTTCATACATGCCATAACAAAACATATTAAAGTCGCAAAAATGTAATAAAAATGTAACATGTACTGATGTTAAAGATAGTTTTTTTTTTTTTGTTGTTGTTGTTGTGTAATCAGTAATGGAGGACAATATGGGAGTGTTTGATGCATCAACACCTGCAGCAAGAAATTTTCTAGTAGGATGTCTATCTTCAATGAATATTACATGTCCTACTTATTCTTATTTTGTGATCTTTCTAGTGACAGTGAATATAATGTTTTATATATTTTGTTTGTAATTTGTAAAGGGGGGTGGGTGTATTAAATGTAGCCTAAAGTGGGAACATCTGTTGTCAGGAAACACAAAATACCAATCAATAGATTGAGACGTTATAGTAGGAAAAGCACAGTTGTTAGAACATATTTGATGCTTCTGTTCTATACACGTGTCCCTGTAAACGGTGACATAAGTTTGTACTGATAGTGACATCAGATGGGGATATGTCTCTGTGTCATTCTAAAGGGCATGGATGAACAGTGTCCTTTGTCTTATAGTGTACAGCACAAATCTGAATAATGATAATACTGAAACTCTTTCGTCTTGTGGCTTTGAGATGGTCAATAATTTGATTGAGAAGACTCTTGTCATTGTAACAGACAGTGATTGTAAATGTTATTATCTAAAAGATCTGATTCAAAGAGAAACTGTATGATATTTTCATTAGATTTTAGTTTAGTTTAGTTTTACACTAGTGAGTCACAGTCAGATTCATTTCTTACCATTTTAGTCCCTGAGGCCAGATCCACTGCTGCTCTCTCTTCTCCCACCTCTTTCCTTTCCTCCTCTCTGTTCTGATGGCCTTGATCTCACTGTCATCAAAAATCTTCACCAATATTCTGACTTCATGGAAATTCATCTCTCTGTGCTCTCAAATCACCAGCATGATTGCCATCATAACCATCATGATCATGATCAACAGCAGCATCAGCAGCAAGTTCTGCAGTCTGTCTTTTTGACCTGAAGTTAACCTACATGCACAACACCCATGCCAAGTCCCATAATGCATCCCTGTCACGGTAGAGCTGCTGTCCTGTTCTGTTCTGGCTGCAGCTGAATCTAAATGTCCACAATGTTCCTTCTCCTACAGATTTGTGGATTGTATAGTCACATACCTGCAGAGTATACTGTGAATTTTCTATACTTGCAGTGTGCAGTGGTGTGTGTGTGTTATAGAGAGGAGAGCGAGAGAGAGAGAGAGAGAGAGAGAGTCCGTCTGTCACTGAACAGCATGTGTATTTTCTGTGCCCGCCACTGTTCTCTCCAGTTCATTTGCACAAAAGCCTTGTGCTCAGATCGAGGATATGATTAGATTCTGGAGCACCTTGCTGCATACATTTGCCTAGTAATGAGGGGAGTGGCAGGGTTTTAAGCAGCTAAACTGTCTCTTGTTTAAATACAACACTTTGTTATAACAGCTCATGAACTTCCGCATCTAAATTTAGAGCAAGAAACGTCACAAGTGGCAGGAAGAAAAAAAAAGACATTAAAACAGAGAAGAAGAAATAAAATAACCCAAGTTTCCAAGCTCACTAGTCCCTAAGGCCTTGGTCCTTGGCTTTCACAGAGATAGCCCAGCCAAATGGAATGAATAATGAATTGGATTACTCTTATTAGTAGGTAGTCAATCTGTTGGCCCTGTGCTTGAGCCCAGCTCTTTATGGCCAGTAATGATCATTAAACCGTGAGAGGGCTCTTCATGGTCTCAGCACAGCTTACAGATGAGCCACAGTGGGAGGGCTGGCAATGTGGGACAAACAGAGGAAGGAAGTGTCAAGTGGAAAATTCTAATGGGTTGGATTATAGGAAATGTAGAGTTCACTGATGTTGGAGGATCAACATAACAGGATAGAAGGAACAATGCTGCTTTGATTTGAACTATTCTTTCTATGTTTATGAAACACAAAACACTGAAATACTAAAGCAACTCTCTACTATAGCAACTCAGCTGCTGTCATTCATTCAATATGATATGGGGTTCTGTTGGCTGTCGCTTTTATGAACTGTCCGTGGTGCTGATTTTTTTTTTTTTTTTTTTTTATAGCAATTCTGGACATACAGAGAACAGCTGAAGAGAAAATAAAGACAACAGCATGCACAAACCAAATCAAATCAGACTGAGCCAGTAAAATTACACTCTACTACAGATGGAACTTATAACAACCTTTATATTATAAGAATATCTATCAGCTCATGTGAATTTAGCAGACTACTACAACTTAAAATATTGATTGTGGTCTAAAATATTCTATTTTGGACACCCTTCTACTTCACAACATCAAGAAGAACATCATTTAAGTGAGTTCTTTGGTCTGGAAAGGCAAAAATAAAATAAAAAACACATTTGGAATTGTCAGATAATTACAACAAACAACTGAGGATGTGGTATAACGCTTGAAGTTTACAAAGAAAGGGAGGCTATAAAAGAATATCAAAACACCTTCATAACATAAAAAATTCCCACTGTACAAAATGTCATTAAAAATGTCAGAATTGTGGAACTCAAAACAAGACCACGAAGACCAAAACAATTTTCTTGGCTGAAGGGCAAAGCAGAACCGCCATATCTACAAAAGACCTCATTCCACTCTACAGCACTGATGCACTGAGAGGGTCTAATGAAAAAGTATTCAGAGGGAAACCTTATTTGTGACTTTATCACAAACATCTGTGTCTGAAGTACACAAAGACCCATCTGGATAAATCAGAGTTATTTTGAAAACAAGTGTTCTGGACAGTTAAATTTAAATCTCAGCTCTCTGGCCACTAAAGGTGTGTCAGTAGTATTTGATGAAAAGAACACCTTGCCAACTGTTAAACATGGAGGTGAAATATTATTCTCTGGAGTTGTGTAACAGCCAGTGGCACAGTTACTACTGCACAGATAGAGAGAAGAATGGACTCCACTAAATATCAGAACAATGAGGATGAAAATGTCCCACAGTTGGTTAAAAGGGTGAAATTGAAAAGAGGCTGACTCATCAGTTCAGCTCAGTGGTGAACACTCAAAATCAAACGTGGACATTCTCTTTCTGAGTCAGGTTCACTCTGTGCTTTTCACTTGCTCCTCCCGCCCTCAGAATTGTCTCTAACAGAAAACTGAATGACAGTTAAAACTCTGCAAACTCAGCAACTCTTGAGAATACCATCAAAAATAAATCAAACAAGTGCCACCAGACCACCAAGTCTTACCTCTCTCAACACAGATGTACTCATTAAGCTAATCCAAGTGTGGTTACTGCAAGAAACCACAAATTCAATAATTCTCACTTTATAAGTAATCTGAGCATGATTATGAATTATTAAACAATAACCATCAACTCCAACTCTAAGTACATTACTAATTTACTTTAGAGTTTTTTTTCTGTCTCATTTACTAGTTACAGATCAGTGCCTCCTTGTGTCACATGAGTAAATATTATTTGTAACCACCTTAAATTAGATGTTCACTGTGCACAAGTTAGTGAAACCTTATGGTCAGCTTGCAAATTGTAAGTAACCAAATTCCCCTACCCTCACACTTCTCATTTAAATTATCTAAGCATGCAGGGGACGCTATGATAGCTTTCATGTCATGAAAATGCAAAAAGAATTCTCTGGAAGTAGAATTTAGGTTTGTCTACTCTGCAGTACTGATCACCTCTGGACATGTTCAAAGATATATATATATATATATATGAAATAACTTGTCAAATCTAAAAAAAAAAAGTTGTTAAATTGTTCACAACAATGAAGAAGTACATTTGCATTATACAATGTAGAAGAATGTTTACATCTGTAGAAGAAAGAAAATGACTGCAAAGTCCTACAGTGAATATACAGATGACACCATCTGAAGTTAATTGTATAATTTGTAGGTTATTATTATTTGTTTATTATTTTTTGGGAATTTTTGCCTTTAATGATAGAGACAGTGTAGAGACAGGAGACAGCTCGACTCGGGTCGAACAGCGAACAGCTGCGCGGCATATACACGCCAATGTCTGCGCCATAACCATTCGGGTCCCCAGGTTATTTTCATGCCTGAACTCTCTGAGGGAATGAGCGTATGGGCTTCCAGCATGTGGGAAGCAGAAAAGCCGCCACTACTGCTGTGCCTGGGAGGAACCAAGGATCCATGCCAAGATCTGCCAATTCTCCACAGGTTTTAAGAAAATAATAGGGTACTTGAATAGGGTAATTGAAATCAATGTATACTATGGGTTAAAAAAAAGATTTCTACAAAAGAGGAAGTGTATTGAGTGTGTAATTAAACTAAAGAAGAATAAGTCAATGAAAGGAATATGTGCTGATAATTGTTGCAACGTTTTCAATCACAAAATGTTAGATTTCTCCATCATTTGTGCTGATGGGCACAACAGTACAGTTCACATCAGTAAAGAGACAAATGTGAAAAAAAGTACATAAATTTAGGTCTTTAACTTGCTGGAATGTTCTGGTAAATATTCATCCACCCTTTCTTTCCCTAGCAGCAGAAATAAAGCGTCATTACAGCAGGGTATCACTTATCTTGTTCCTTTAGTTCCAGGACTGAAATGGGTAATTACACATGACTAATTGCATTATGATACATGAGCAAAGCCACATGAAGGTTCGTGTTAGCATGTTTTCTGTTATCAGAACTGCTGCATTTAAGCAATTAAGTGCATTTAACACCACCATACAATACATTTTGTTCCATGACAAAGTCTGTGGAAACATGGTGCTGGGGCAGATGTTTTTCACCATATTTGCCTTGCGATCCTCATTCATGTGAGTGAATGTGATGCTAACATGACTTACCATAACATATCCATTGCAATCTTGTGATAGCAGGGTATTGGTGAAGAAATAGATTTTGCATTAATGTTAGCAAAACAACATAGCAGAGAACTATTGTTGTGAAAACTGTTCTCATAAAGAGACAATGTTAGGACCTCAAGTTTGGTTAATTTCCGGTAGTGAGCTTCCATTATTTCTTCAGAGCTGAAGAAGCGATGATTCTTTAGAAATGAGGTGAGCAAAATCAAAGAGGGATCACTGACTTAAGCACCTGCCACTTCCCATTACCTCACTGGTAATAATAATTAAAAAAACAAACATTCTCTGAGCTTGCCCGTCTGAGATTCCTTTGTAGGGTATTCCACAGTTTATGTGCATAATGGATAAAAGCTACTTCCACAGTTTTGTTTTGGGGGACTTTTGGGATATTTAGAAGACCTGCTATGGAGGAAAGAGGGACTTGTAGAGAGAGTCAAAATGACAGAGTAAGATGGTGCCAGTCCATTAAGAGCTAGAAGGACTCACATCTCAGAGAAACATGGGGCAATGTAGCTAATACAGGTGTCCAATTTACCTTAAAAAAACATAAATCAAAATCATCCTCCAAGCATCTACTGTGTTAAAGCTGGGCACATAGTGGCAATATTTCATTGGTGAAAGAAACATACTTTGGTTATCTGGCTGATTCGGCATTTAAATCAGTATAAAATAATACCCATACTTGTTCATTCCAATTCACTTTACTTTGTTTTTTTCCTGGTCAAGGCCAGGTCCCTTTTGAAAAGAGATTCTACATTTCAACAAGCTAACCTGGTTAAATAAAGGTTAAATAAAAAATAAAATTAAAAAAAAATATTCACAGCTCATTTTTTTCAGTACTATATCATAAGTGTCACCAATGTAAAAGTTCAGCAGGTTCTCACTCACCACCATTTTCCACTGTATATTTTTCCTTTTTGAGCTTTAACTACGTCTTAGGGTCACATGTCTGAGCTTGAATGCACGTACAGTATCATAACATGTTTTAACATAAATTAGTTGTTAAATTGCTCTTTAAAAGTTCAATTGATCAAGCAACTTTGTGTGCACCCTGAAAAAGTATTTTCCCATGCTCCATTATTTCTCCTGATTTGATGTAGCATGAGACAGACACTAATATCACTAAAGCTCACTCACAGAGCCCTTTCATCTTTTCATCATAAATAATTGCAACAACGTTGTAAATATCCAAACAGAAACATTTAAATTTTCCAAGTGCTGGAGGGCACAAAGATGGATATAGGTCAAAGAACAGATTTGCATTAAGCCTTCTTCATATGTATGCTGATGGTGATTTAAGGGTGCAGAAATTCATTTAGAGTGCAAAGGGTAATCGTGCATGAGGGGCAGCACCAAGAAATTGTTCACATGCTGAAGTGACACTGTGTTGGAAATTGAAAGCAGAAAAGCAGAAAGTCAAAATAAATCAGGAAAGCAAGACAAGTGGAACAATCTGCCACTATGTGTGTGTGTGTATGTGTGTGTGTGTGTGTGTGTTTGTATGGCAGGACTGGTGCAGGCCTAACCGATCCATCAGTATTATAAAACAGTATGCATTGAGTGTCAAACCTGAAACACCTTTCAACCTGGACTAAAATAATAAGACAAACCCAGTGATTTGCAATAACTGTTTTTGAGAAATGATATTTACCATAAATCGTATGCTGACTAAAGAAACCTGGAACATTAAAACTGAAAAAAATTGAACTTGTAACTTTTTGTTTCGTCTTACCTTTACTCTTCTTTGGTTGTGGAGTGACTCCTATTGCCCTGGTGACAGAGACACATTAACAGAATCCACAACAACATTGTGATACAGAATTCAAGTTTTATTTCCCTAAACACCAACAAAGATCCTGAATTTCACACTTCAGAGGAGGGAGCAGTGTTAATAATTAAAAGTTATTAATTCACAAGGCTACGACAACATTAGACCTTGAGCTGTGTCCCAATAGTGAACAGTGTTGTCTTTCTGTTTTGAGAACCGTGACAAATTGGCAAATTTCACATTTCCAACAGCTTCTTACAGAAAAGCTGCATCTGCTTCAACCATGTCACTGGACCAGTCAGCTGATAATGGATGGTTTCAGTAAACTTCCCATAGCACATTTTTAAATGTTTGATATTATTTGTTTACTTCAAAGCGCTATGTGCTAAACACAACACTGACACATTTATTGTTGTCAGCATGTTAAACATTTATCTTCACACATTTAGCAGTAACAGAGCAACTTTATTTGATTAATTAAAATTAATGTAGTGAATGCCAAGTCCCATTTTATTTTCTTTACTGACTCTTCAGCATAAAAAAAAAAAAAAAAAAAATGTGCTCATCTTTTATCAACTTGTCTCTAACGTGGTCTCTCTGTTAGATGGGTGGTGCACAGTGAGTTTTAATGTGAGACTAAATCAACCAGTCAACTGAAACCATGAGTTTTCACATTGCTCATCGTTATACCCTGTTTGTTTTTATGTCAAACCATACATTATCTCAGTAAACAAAAGCATATTATTTAAATGCAATAAATTTAATTACAGTGATCCCTCGCCTGTCGCGGACGTTAGGTTCCAGAACGTCCCGCGAGAGGTGAAAATCCATTTATTAACTTAGTAACCATTTATTACCCATTTTAATATCCCTACCTACACTCATATTAATCTTTCCCACACTTTTTATTTATTTAGGCTAAAAATTGCTTTTTTTACCCCCAAAATAATTAAAGTCTAAAAAAATAAAAATTCCTGTAGGCTGCACAATCCCACGATATAATGAGGACTCCCGCGATATAAATTTACATATACTGGACACAAAAAAATGCAGTGAATAAAAGCTGCAAGAGGTGAAGCACAAAATGGTGAGGGATTAACTGTATGATAAAACCACACACACACATATCCATAGTTATAGGTGAGTTTTTGAATGTTTAACTCGTAAACATTAGATCATAGTCTTATCAAATTAGAAGGTCTGGACAGCAAAAGATACATGTACAAATACAAATACATTTTTTGCAAATCAGATCAAGTCCATGTTTGGAGGTGGTTTGAGATTAAATTTTAATCACATCTGTATTTTACATGCTGGTAGCTACATAATCATTGATGTGATAGCTATATTCTCTTTATAATATATTTTTTTCACATCACATCAGGCCACTAAACCCAGTGAGGATACGGTAAAAGTGAACTGAAGTTATCAGAATGTGGCTTTCTGACTCTATACTCCACTTCACAATGTGCCACTTTCTGTAACTGTTATCATGCTGAGTGTCGTGACAAGCCTTGAAGTTAATATGAAACTGGAGACACCTTCCCAGACAGACAAGCCTACTCTCTTCTACAGTGCAAATCAATTTGCTGAACTGGCCACAGGACACTTGGAGCACTTTGAGCTACCAAAGCAGAGAACTAGATAATCTTTACATACCCCATCTTCAAACTGTTGCTTTGGCTGTGTGAAATTTTGTCTTGACTTACTGTCCTGACAGGACGATACCCCCCTCGCTCCATGTGTCTCTCTACTGTGTGGCACTTTGATTAAAGGTGGCAGGCAGCGCTCACATTACCATGCAGTGTAGCAACATGGGGAGATGAGACCAAGGAGACACTTCAAAGCCCCAATTCAGCAGCTCAGATCTGCAGATTGTTTAGTTGAGGACACAGTGGAGCCTGGGGAACATATCAAAGGCAAATAAAAAAAATAATGCTTTGAAAGGAAATTCTGAAATGGTACAAAGGAGTGTTGGGACAGGGCAACATAGAAAGAAAGACAAAGTCATCAAGAAATATTGCAACAGACAAAGACATTCTGGTGTAGATGATGAAAATAGTAATGAAGCCAAGTCAGGACAAGAAGGAATGAGACATCATTCAAGTATTGCTGTCAAACAGGTGTGTACAAACACACATTTTGTGTGACTATTTGTAAGGACTTAACCTCAACCCCATCAAGACACATCAGAATCAACTGCTATGGAAAGTAGCAAATCAACACTCAGTATAATGAGATTCCATGACCACCAATTCAATGGTGGAAATGATTTCATGAGCTCAGTAAGGTAAACTCTGAATGTGCTGTACACGCCTTTTGTCAGTTGTTCTTATTGTCTTTTGTACAGTATCATTGTTTTGTCTCAGTGCTATGTTCACCTACAACATCTGCATTGCTGCTAACACCACATTCAACTGATGCACCATCCAAACAATGAAAAAATAGTCGACTTGATTTAGTACAGTTGAGTACAAATTCAAATAAGTGGCAAGTGTTACATGTTTGCAATACACACATTTGGCAAATGCAAAATAAAAATTTGATTTTTTTTTTTTTGCATTTCATCTTTCTGTAACCTTCATTACACCAAATGTTCGTTCTGTCCACTCTCATGTTGCAGATTCAGTTTCTTAATTTAAGACTCAAACATGTATGGATGGATGTGAACATTTTTAATCAAATGTGCTCTGTCATGTTAGTTTTCCAGTTTGCTTTTAAAACCTTCACACCAGTAAGAGGATGTAGCAGTGCTTAGACACACTGGTTGTGCTGCCTCTCAGCAGGATTCTGAATGCCCGGCCAATCGGAAGAAAGTGAGCTGAAATTTACCAGTCAGGTGCTCAGCAGATATCTCAAACAGGCAGTTTGAGATAAATAGACTTTAATTGAGCTGTGAGTTATTCTGTTTCAATGCTCTTTAAATGAAATCTCAGAAGTACATGCAAAGCCCTGAAAATGAATATTGTTGGGTCATCAGACATCAAACATCTTAGGATTCTTAAAGGAGCAGAAAAAAAAAAAAAAAAAAAAAAAACAAGAGGAAATGGTACATATGTGCCTTTGTATAACAGGTCATGAAAAAATTCTTGTTACTCCTGATGGCTCAATACCATCTTTGTTCAAGATTAACTGACAAGCAGCCATGAAGATTATGAATCATGTCTTTCAGAACTCAAGGAGAAGGATATTTTTGTTCCTTTAGTTGGTTCTTTTTAAATATGACCAAGTTTGTCCTCTGGATTTCATTTGAAATAAGGGTTTTATTCTACTTTTTGTTGGAATGTCCATGAGTTTTCAGCACACTGAAAATATTCTTTTTTTTATATGAATGAGGAGAGAGTGTCACAGTTCCAATGTTGTAAATCTTAGTGCTGTCAAAAAGAAGTACTGTAGGAACAAACTTTTTCATAGACTTTCTCACTTCTAAGATGTACTTTATGGTTGTGGCATTGAATTAGCTCAGAGTCATAGAGGAAATAATATGTCAGTGTCAAAGCAAACTGCAAACCTTGAGGTCTTTACTAATTAATCTCTAGTTTTATTATTATTAGTTATTTTGTTATTTTTTTAGGATGACATCATGATTACCTATTCTAACTCAACAAATTTCTCCTACACTTGTTTTTCTAGTCAAGTTATAAGGACAAATCAAAAACTGCCTTCACTGTAATGAAGACCTTTGAGGTCTTTCAGGAAAGATGTGTGCCCTTCACACACCCAGTTCTTTTTAAACATCCTTTTACACTACACCACTCTACAATGTCACTTTCTGAAAACTGGAACATCTTCACCTCAAGCATGTATCAAACACAATAAATCATGTCAAAGAATTATTTTTTTGTTAAACGGATAAATAATCTTTGTTGAATTAGTCATCAAGACTGCAGCAGCAGAATAATTATGTAAAGGTTTACGAGAGAGAAAGATATCCACTCTGACCGTTAAGACAAGAAAGTGATATAAATACCTCCCATATGAAATGATTCATGTAACAGTTCCTTGATCTGCCACCATTATAATTAAAAGCTGGAGCTGTGTGAAACAATCTATGTAATATTAAATATCTGCAGCGCGAGTGTACAGGCAGAAGTAGAGCTCTCATGATTCCAATGTAAGGTGAAAAGTCTTTGCGTATTATAGCATAGGGTCAGAGAATATATATATATATATATATGTGTGTGTGTGTATACACACACACACAAACACACACACATATATATATATATATTGTCCTTAATTCTTTTCTGTAAAAGTGGTTAAACTGTGCCACTTTCCTCAACTGTGGCTAATTTGCTTTATAAATAATGCTCATGTCTTAATGTGGTGTCATAATGACCCATATGCAGTAAGTAGTCTATGGTTGATCCATTCACAGGAAAGTGGAGGGAAATGGAGTAACTGTGTCTTGAGCCAATTTCAAAGAAGATGAATACTTAGACAGAACATTCTTGATAAAATCAGCTGTGTCCAATGATGGAATTCTTCTTTAGAAAGGACCATGTTTATAATTTTATACTTATACAGTCAGGGGGTTGTAAAATATTCACCATGTACATGTCTTCCCTAAATCTTCAATCATCCTCTGGCTCCGGGTCAATGAACTTTGACCTGGACACAGTGGATGCTGTGCATTTTGATTGGATGTTGTTTGTTTGTTTGGATGATATTTCTGGTGTTAACTCCATCTTGTCTTGAGACCTTAGTGTTTTAGAGGAAAAGTGTCACGTGATGCCACGCAATTGTCCAGTTGTCCTTTCTGTATCATTCGAAATCTTGAGTCCTTGTCACATCAAGAACCAAAGTACATTTAAAAATGGCAAGAAAATATCAATCTCAACTTGTCCTTTGAGGATATCACTGATATTTCCTTCTGAGAAGCTGTGGTGCATATGAAGACAAATGCAGGAGAGATTGAGGGAAAAATGAGGCTGTTTTATAACCAGACAACCCAAACTATAGAGCTCAGTTTATTGAAAAGCAATGAAAACAACAAACAATGAAAAATCAGCATTAATACATTTGGATCAAACACACCTTTATATTCTCTCTCTTACCACTATCCATGTCAGAAAAGCGTTTTTCATATCAGCTTTGATATATATATTTTTTTACCTTTTCTCAGTGTGCATTGCTCTGAACCCTGTGATCGTGCTCTCTTTTGTGTTCATCTAATTCCACAAAGTAAATATGAGATTGTTTTGGTGGCAGTTTAGAGAGGAGCCTGAGTGAGTGCGTGGAGGAAACATTACCTGATGTCCCCACCCTCAATAAATTGCCTGTCCCCCATGAAATAACATATGGTCTGGGACTCATATCAAAACCAGAAGCTGTCTCACAGAAAACATCGCACAATAACAATCATCAAAGAAGTGTCCCCTTGGAGGACCTCATGGTATATTTTTCTTTTTCTTTTCATTATTAGTGGGGCTGTGCTTCAGCGCAGCCACTACTGACTCCATAGCAAAGCTATGGAGTCAGTAGTGGCTGCTGTCTTGCACAGCCCACTATTGTTATTGCTCAGCGTCCGTTTTTATTAGTGGGGCTGTGCCAAGATAGCCCACTACTGACTCCATAGCAAAGCTATGGAGTCAGTAGTGGCTGTCTGGCACAGCCCACTATTGTTATTGCTCGCGTCTCTTTTTTTATTAGTGGGGCTGTGCTTCGATAGCAGCCACTACTGACTCCATAGCAAAGCTATGGAGTCAGTAGTGGCTGTCTTGGCCCACTATTGTTATTGCTCGCGTCCGTTTTTTATTATTATTCCTCTTCCGCCGAATTTCTGTCGCTAACTTTCGTCCCGCACCGTTCATCGCACACAAACGAGTAATATATCAAAACGTCTTGGCTCGATCGGACTCGGGTTGCTATTACTTTTCTCTACAGAATATTAATTTTTTCATGACGTAGTCGCTAAAAATTCACTGAAATTTTCCCATTCATTTCTAATGGGAGAAGGTCAAAAAAACACACAAATTTTCAACTTCATTCAAACATCTACTGCTCTGGCATACTTTGACCTAGAGACCTCATTCCACCTGTCAAATGTAGACAAAAGCCTCGTGTGTGGATGTATTATTCAACATTTTTGCTAGGTTGAATACTTTTCGATCAGTCACAGATCATTCAACATGATCGATTTTTTGTAAATTTTAGATTTTCCAATGAGTGTGTATGTGGTCGGAATGTTCGCCTAGAGTGGCAGACACTGGACCTAGAGTGGACAGAGGGTGAAAAATATTCTCTAAATTTCTCACTAAAACTGTGCTCACGGCCTCAAATTTCACTCTACACATATAATATTCTCCAAAATTGTAGTCACACTCGTCCTGATTCCCACAATGTGTTTACCTAAACGATACCTTTTACAGTTTTTGAATGGGAAGCCTAGAAGCGACAAGATGTCGGTCCAAGGGCTCCATTCACTCCCATGTAAATTCAGCCAAGCTTTCAAGAAGAAAATCAAAATGTGAGCTGTGTTAAACTCGCTCTAATGTCCACATTTTTGACACTAGGAAGAAAAAAAAACACATCTCTGTGTTCACGAAAGCCTTGTAGCTGTGAATCTGAAATTTTTTTTGGGATATCTGCTTTACTTTTTGAAAAAATCGAGGTAGTTCGAGGTGTTGATTTGAGAGTTTTCTCTGATCGTTTGCCGCCTCTCAGGCACCTGTGAAGCACCGTCACCACGGCAACCGGTGTCAGTTAGGCAGCAGGTGAGCGTGTGTGTGCGTGTGAGTTTGTGTGTGTGTGTCCTTAGTGAAGCAGCTGCTTCAGCAGCTACTTTGAACATTAATAACTTCATGACAGTTGATCACACATAGACAAATGATATATCAAAACGTACGTCTTGGCGAGACTATTACTTTCTTATCCAAACCCAAATTTTTCATTGCATAATTTACGAATGAGGAGGAAATATTTGCTTTTTCATCTCATCTGATCATCTCCTCATGCTATGATTGGCGACGCTAGTCGCCAATCATTTCCCTCCTTCCTTTCCTCTTTCCTTTTCTCATATGATGATTGATGAAATGATTGGCGACGCTAGTCGCCAATCATTTCCTTCCTTCCTTTCCTCCTTCCTTTTGTCATATGATGATTGGTGAAATGATTGGCGACGCTAGTCGCCAATCATTTCATCAAATTTCATCAAATTGATGAAATTTCATCAAATTTCATCAAATTTCACTCTACACATATAATATTCTCCAAAATTGTAGTCACACTCCTCCTGATTCCCACAATGTGTTTACCTAAACTACAGCTTTTACACTTTTTGAATGGGAAGCCTAGAAGTGACAAGTGGTTGGACCAAGAGCTCCATTCACTCCCATGTAAATTTTAGTCGCTTTCAAGCAGAAAATCAGAAATGTGAGCTGTGTTAAACTCGCTCTAATGTCCACATTTTTGACACTAGGAAGAAAAAAACACATCTCTGTGTTCACGAAAGCCTTGTAGCTGTGAATCTGAAATTTTTTTTGGATATCTGCTTTACTTTTTGAAAAAATCGAGGTAGTTCAAGGTGTTGATTTGAGAGTTTTCTCTGATCGTTTGCCACCTCTCAGGCACCTGTGAAGCACCGTCACCACGGCAACCGGTGTCAGTTAGGGAGCAAGTGCGCGTGTGTGTGTGTGTGTGTGAGTTTCTATGTGTGTCCTTAGTGAAGTAGCTGCTTCACTTTGAACATTAATAACTTCATGACAGTTGATCACACATAGACAAATGATATATCAAAACGTGCGTCTTGGCCAGACTATTACTTTCTTATCCAAACCCAAATTTTTCATGGCATAATTTGCGAATGAGGAGGAATTATTCGCGACGCTAGTCGCGAATAATTGCTTATTCATCTCATCTGATCATTTCCCTCATGATGATTGATGATTTGGCGGCGCTAGTCGCCAATCATTTCCCAATCATCCTTCCTTCCTCTTTCCTTTTTCATATGATGATTGGTGAAATGATTGGCGGCTTCCTTTCCTCTTTCCTATATGATGATTGATGAAATGATTGGCACATTTCGCTTAGTCATCATTTCATCAATCATCCTTCCTTCCCTTACTTTCTTTCCTTTCTTAGTATAATGAAATGATTGGCGACGATAGTCGCCAATCATTTCCTTCCCTCCTTCCTCCTTCCTTTTACTCCTCCTCCCTCCCTGATTGGTGAAATGTTTTCCTTCCTTTCCTACCACAATGAAACAAACAAATAAGATAAGGTGAAAAAGGAAATTGTCGCATCTTAGTTGCGTAGACTGCTACGGCGCACAGCCCCACTCTCGCGGTTCCCCGCAGGGGAATTGTCTAGTTATTATTCCTCTTCCGCCGTTTTTCTGTCGCTAACTCGTCCCGCACCGTTCATCGCACACAAACGAGTAATATATCAAAACGTGCGGATCGATCGGACTCGCGTTGCTATTACTTTTCTCTCAGAATATCGTTTTTTTAGCGGCGACGAGTCGCGAAAAAAAACGAAATCGAAATTCCCCATGTAAGCGGATGAGAAGAGGTAAAAAAAATCGCAACTTTTCAACGTTCATTCAAACATCTATAGCTCTGGCATACTTTGACCTACAGACCTCATTCCAACTGTCAAATGTAGACAAAAGCCTCGTGTATGGATGTTGTATTCAACTTTTTGCTAGGTTGAATACTTATTGATCAGTCAAACATTGTTCACCATGATCAATTTTGAAGAAAATTCAGACTTTACAATGGGTGTGTATGTGGTCGGAATGTTCGCACTAGAGTGGCAGACACTGGACCTAGAGTGGAGAGAGGGTGAAAAAATATTCTCTAAATTTCTCACTAAAACTGTGCTCACGGCCTCAAATTTCACTCTACACATATAATATTCTCCAAAATTGTAGTCACACTCCTCCTGATTCCCACAATGTGTTTACCTAAACTACAGCTTTTACACTTTTTGAATGGGAAGCCTAGAAGTGACAAGTGGTTGGACCAAGAGCTCCATTCACTCCCATGTAAATTTTAGTCGCTTTCAAGCAGAAAATCAGAAATGTGAGCTGTGTTAAACTCGCTCTAATGTCCACATTTTTGACACTAGGAAGAAAAAAAACACATCTCTGTGTTCACGAAAGCCTTGTAGCTGTGAATCTGGAAATTTTTTTGGGATATCTGCTTTACTTTTTGAAAAAATCGAGGGAGTTCGAGGTGTTGATTTGAGAGTTTTCTCTGATCGTTTGCCGCCTCTCAGGCACCTGTGAAGCACCGTCACCACGGCAACCGGTGTCAGTTAGGGAGCAAGTGCGCGTGTGTGTGCGTGTGAGTTTCTATGTGTGTCCTTAGTGAAGTAGCTGCTTCACTTTGAACATTAATAACTTCATGACAGTTGATCACACATAGACAAATGATATATCAAAACGTGCGTCTTGGCGAGACTATTACTTTCTTATCCAAACCCAAATTTTTCATTGCATAATTTGCGAATGAGGAGGAATTATTCGCGACGCTAGTCGCGAATAATTGCTTATTCATCTCATCTGATCATTTCCCTCATGTGATGATTGGCGACGCTAGTCGCCAATCATTTCCCTCCTTCCTTTCCTCTTTCCTTTTCTCATATGATGATTGGTGAAATGATTGGCGACGCTAGTCGCCAATCATTTCATCAATCATCCTTCCTTCCCTTACTTTCTTTCCTTTCTTAGTATAATGAAATGATTGGCGACGATAGTCGCCAATCATTTCCCTTCCCTCCTTCCTTTTACTCCTCCTTTCTTCACATGATGATTGGTGAAATGTTTTCCTTCCTTTCCTACCACAATGAAACGAACAAATAAGGATAAGATGAGGTAAAAAAGGAAATTGTAGCGTAGACTGCTACGGCGCACAGCCCCACTCTCGCGGTTCCCCGCAGGGGAATTGTCTAGTTATTAGTGGGGCTGTGCTTCGCATAGCCCACTACTGACTCCATAGCAAAGCTATGGAGTCAGTAGTGGGCTGTGCGAAGCACAGCCCACTATTGTTATTGCTCGCGTCTCTTTTTATTAGTGATGCAGTGCTACGCATTGCAAACTATTGTTCTTCTGCGCGTTTCTTCTTCTTTTTATTAGTGATGCAGTGCTACGCATTGCAAACTATTGACCCCATAGCAAAGCTATGGAGTCAATAGTTTGCAGTGCGAAGCACTGCAAACTATTGTTCTTCTACGTGTCCCTTCTTATTAAACTTCCTCATCTTCCGTCCGATTTTCGATTTCGAATAACTCAATAAGGCCTCATCGCACACAAACAAAAAATACACCAAAACGTGCGGTTCGATCGGACTCGCTATGCTATTACTTTTCTCTACAGAATATTAATTTTTCGCGACGTAGTCGCGAAAAATTCACTGAAATTTTCCCATTCATTTCCAATGGGAGAAAGTCAAAAAACACACAAACATTCAAACATCTACTGCTCTGGCCTACTTTGACCTAGAGACCTCATTCCAGCTGTCAAATGTAGACAAAAGTCTCCTGTGTGGATGTTGTATTCAACTTTTTGCTAGGTTGAATACTTATTGATCAGTCAACGATCATTCACCATGATCGATTTTGGTGAAATTCAGACTTTACAATGGGTGTGTATGTGGTCGGAATGTTCGCACTAGAGTGGCAGACACTGGACCTAGAGTGGAGAGAGGGTGAAAAAATATCCTGTAAATTTCTCACTAAAACTGCGCTCACGGCCACAAATTTCACTCTACACATTAAATATTCTCCAAAATTGTAGTCACACTCCTCCTGATTCCCACAATGTGTCTACCTAAACTACAGGATCTACAGTTTTTGAATGGGAAGCCTCAAAGTGACAAGAGCACACCCTAACTGCCTCATTGGGTCCCATGTTAATCCAGCAAAGGTTTTAATGAAAAAAGCAGAAATGTTACTCGCTCTAGTGTCCACATTTTTGACACTAGGAAGAAAAAAAACACATCTCTGTGTTCACGAAAGCCTTGTAGCTGCGAATCTGAAATTTTTTTGGGGATATCTGCTTTACTTTTTGAAAAAATCGAGGTAGTTCGAGGTGTTGATTTGAGCGTTTTCTCTGATCTTTTGCCGCCTCTCAGGCAACTGTGAAGCACCGTCACCACGGCAACCGGTGTCAGTTAGGCAGCAGGTGCGCGTGTGTGTGCGTGTGAGTTTGTGTGTGTGTCCTTAGTGAAGCAGCTGCTTTGAACATTAATAACTTCATGACAGTTGATCACACATAGACAAATGATATATCAAAACGTGCGTCTTGACGAGACTATTACTTTTTTATCCAAACCCTAATTTTTCATGACATAATTTGCGAATGAGGAGGAAATATTCGCGACGCTAGTCGCGAATAATTGCTGTATCATCTTATCTGATCATTTCCCTCATATGATGATTGGTGAAATGATTGGCGACGATAGTCGCCAATCATTTCACCAATCATCCATCCTTCCCTTACTTTTCTTCCTTTCTTAGTATAATGAAATGATTGGCGACGATAGTCGCCAATCATTTCACCAATCATCCTTCCTCCCTTACTTTCTCTCCTTTCTTAGTATAATGATTGAAAATGATTGGCGGCGCTAGTCGCCAATCATTTCCAATCATTTCTTCCTTTCCTCATATGATGATTGGTGAATTGATTGGTGAAATGATTGACCTTTCCTTTCATTCCTTTCTTATATAATGAAATGATTGGCGGCGCTAGTCGCCAATCATTTCACCAATCCATTTCACCAATCATCCTTCCTTCCTTTCCTTCCTTCCTTTCTTACCATAATCACCAATCCAATTCACCAATCATTTCACCAATCATCCTTCCTTTCCTCCTACCTTTCCTCATATGATGATTGGTGAAAGGATTGGCGACGCCATCTTAGCATCATGTCATATAATTGCACCACAACATCATACTATCATATCGCTTTGTCTTAGCGCAGAGACTGCTGCGGCCACTGCATCACTCTCGCGATTTCCCGCAGGGGAATTGTCTAGTTAGTGATGCAGTGCTACGCATTGCAAACTATTGACCCCATAGCAAAGCTATGGAGTCAATAGTTTGCAGTGCGAAGCACTGCAAACTATTGTTCTTCTACGTGTCCCTTCTTATTAGTGATGCAGTGCTACGCATTGCAAACTATTGACCCCATAGCAAAGCTATGGAGTCAATAGTTTGCAGTCTTAAGCACTGCAAACTATTGTTCTTCTTCTCGTGTCCCTTCTTATTAAACTTCCTCATCTTCCGTCCGATTTTCGATTTCAATAACTCAATAAGGCCTCATCGCACACAAACAAAAAATACACCAAAACGCGTGCGGCTCGATCGGACTCGCTGTGCTATTACTTTTCTCTACAGAATATTAATTTTTCGCGACGTAGTCGCTAAAAAATTCACTGAAATTTTCCCATTCATTTCCAATGGGAGAAAGTCAAAAAAATCACACAAACATTCAAACATCTACTGCTCTGGCCTACTTTGACCTAGAGACCTCATTCCAGCTGTCAAATGTAGACAAAAGTCTCCTGTGTGGATGTTGTATTCAACTTTTTGCTAGGTTGAATACTTATTGATCAGTCAACGATCATTCACCATGATCGATTTTGGTGAAATTCAGACTTTACAATGGGTGTGTATGTGGTCGGAATGTTCGCACTAGAGTGGCAGACACTGGACCTAGAGTGGAGAGAGGGTGAAAAAATATCCTGTAAATTTCTCACTAAAACTGCGCTCACGGCCACAAATTTCACTCTACACATTAAATATTCTCCAAAATTGTAGTCACACTCGTCCTGATTCCCACAATGCGTTTACCTAAACAATAACTTTTACAGTTTTTGAATGGGAAGCCTCAAAGTGACAAGACCACACCCTAACTGCCTCATTGGGTCCCATGTTAATCCAGCGAAGGTTTTAATGAAAAAAGCAGAAATGTTACTCGCTCTAGTGTCCACATTTTTGACACTAGGAAGAAAAAAAACACATCTACGTGTTCACGAAAGCCTTGTAGCTGCAAATCTGAAATTTTTTTGGGGATATCTGCTTTACTTTTTGAAAAAATCGAGGTAGTTCGAGGTGTTGATTTGAGCGTTTTCTCTGATCGTTTGCCGCCTCTCAGGCAACTGTGAAGCACCGTCACCACGGCAACCGGTGTCAGTTAGGCAGCAGGTGCGCGTGTGTGTGCGTGTGAGTTTGTGTGTGTGTCCTTAGTGAAGCAGCTGCTTCAATTTGAACATTAATAACTTCATGACAGTTGATCACACATAGACAAATGATATATCAAAACGTGCGTCTTGGCGAGACTATTACTTTTTTATCGAAACCCTAATTTTTCATGACATAATTTGCAAATGAGGAGGAAATATAATTGCTTTGTCATCTTATCTGATCATTTCCCATATATGATGATTGGCGAAATGATTGGCGACGATAGTCGCCAATCATTTCACCAATCATCCTTCCTTCCCTTACTGTTCTTCCTTTCTTAGTATAATGAAATGATTGGCGACGCTAGTCGCCAATCATTTCACCAATCATCCATCCTTCCCTTACTTTTCTTCCTTTTCTTAGTATAATGAAATGATTGGCGACGCTAGTCGCCAATCATTTCACCAATCATCCATCCTTCCCTTACTTTTCTTCCTTTTCTTAGTATAATGAAATGATTGGCGACTATCGTCGCCAATCATTTCCCTTCTTCCTTTCCTCATATGATGATTTCACCAATCATCCTTCCTTCCCTTACTTTTCTTCCTTTCTTAGTATAATGAAATGATTGGCGACGCTAGTCGCCAATCATTTCCCTTCTTCCTTTCCTCATATGATGATTGGTGAATTGATTGGTGAAATGATTGACCTTTCCTTTCATTCCTTTCTTACAAGAATGAAATGATTGGTGACGCTAGTCGCCAATCATTTCACCAATCCATTTCACCAATCATCCTTCCTTCCTTTCCTTCCTTTCTTACCATAATCACCAATCCAATTCACCAATCATTTCACCAATCATTTCACCAATCATCATTTCACCAATCATCCTTCCTTTCCTCCTACCTTTCCTCATATGATGATTGGTGAAAGGATTGGCGACGCCATCTTAGCATCATGTCATATAATTGCACCACAACATCATACTATCATATCGCTTTGTCTTAGCGCAGACTGCTGCGGCCACTGCATCACTCTCGCGATTTCCCGCAGGGGAATTGTCTAGTTAAACTTCCTCATCTTCCGTCCGATTTTCGATTTCGAATAACTCAATAAGGCCTCATCGCACACAAACAAAAAATACACCAAAACGTGCGGTTCGATCGGACTCGCTATGCTATTACTTTTCTCTACAGAATATTAATTTTTCGCGACGTAGTCGCGAAAAATTCACTGAAATTTTCCCATTCATTTCCAATGGGAGAAAGTCAAAAAACACACAAACATTCAAACATCTACTGCTCTGGCCTACTTTGACCTAGAGACCTCATTCCAGCTGTCAAATGGAGACAAAAGCCTCCTGTGTGGATGTTGTATTCAACTTTTTGCTAGGTTGAATACTTATTGATCAGTCAACGATCATTCACCATGATCGATTTTGGTGAAATTCAGACTTTACAATGGGTGTGTATGTGGTCGGAATGTTACATGACTAGAGTGGCAGACACTGGACCTAGAGTGGAGAGAGGGTGAAAAATATCCTGTAAATTTCTCACTAAAACTGCGCTCACGGCCACAAATTTCACTCTACACATTAAATATTCTCCAAAATTGTAGTCACACTCCTCCTGATTCCCACAATGTGTCTACCTAAACTACAGGATTTACAGTTTTTGAATGGGAAGCCTCAAAGTGACAAGAGCACACCCTAACTGCCTCATTGGGTCCCATGTTAATCCAGCAAAGGTTTTAATGAAAAAAGCAGAAATGTTACTCGCTCTAGTGTCCACATTTTTGACACTAGGAAGAAAAAAAACACATCCACATGTTCACGAAAGCCTTGTAGCTGCGAATCTGAAATTTTTTTTAGGATATCTGCTTTACTTTTTGAAAAAATTGAAGTAGTTTGAGGTGTTGATTTGAGCGTTTTCTCTGATCTTTTGCCGCCTCTCAGGCAACTGTGAAGCACCGTCACCACGGCAACCGGTGTCAGTTAGGGAGCAGGTGCGCGTGTGTGTGCGTGTGAGTTTGTGTGTGTGTCCTTAGTGAAGCAGCTGCTTCAGCAGCTACTTTGAACATTAATAACTTCATGACAGTTGATCACACATAGACAAATGATATATCAAAACGTGCGTCTTGACGAGACTATTACTTTTTTATCCAAACCTGAATTTTTCATGACATAATTTGCGAATGAGGAGGAAATATTCGCGACGCTAGTCGCGAATAATTGCTTTGTCATCTTATCTGATCATTTCCCTTATATGATGATTGGCGAAATGATTGGCGACGCTAGTCGCCAATCATTTCACCAATCATCCATCCTTCCCTTACTTTTCTTTCTTTTCTGAGTATAATGAAATGATTGGCGACGGTAGTCGCCAATCATTTCCCTTCTTCCTTTCCTCATATGATGATTTCACCAATCATCCATCCTTCCCTTACTTTTCTTTCTTTTCTGAGTATAATGAAATGATTGGCGACGGTAGTCGCCAATCATTTCCCTTCTTCCTTTCCTCATATGATGATTTCACCAATCATCCATCCTTCCCAATCATCTTTCCTTTTCTTAGTATAATGAAATGATTGGCTTTCTAGTCGCCAATCATTTCCTTCTTCCTTTCCTCATATGATGATTTCACCAAAAATGGCGATTGGTGAAATGATTGGCGACGATAGTCGCCAATCATTTCACCAATCGTCCTTCCCTCCCTTACTTTCCTTCCTTTCTTAGTATAATGAAATGATTGGCGACGCTTAGTCGCCAATCATTTCTTTCTTCCTTTCCTCATATGATGATTGGTGAATTGATTGGTGAAATGATTGACCTTTCCTTTCATTCCTTTCTTACAAGAATGAAATGATTGGCGACACTAGTCGCCAATCATTTCACCAATCCATTTCACCAATCATCCTTCCTTCCTTTCCTTCCTTTCTTACCATAATCACCAATCCAATTCACCAATCATTTCACCAATCATCCTTCCTTTCCTCCTACCTTTCCTCATATGATGATTGGTGAAAGGATTGGCGACGCCATCTTAGCATCATGTCATATAATTGCACCACAACATCATACTATCATATCGCTTTGTCTTAGCGCAGACTGCTGCGGCCACTGCATCACTCTCGCGATTTCCCGCAGGGGAATTGTCTAGTTAGTGATGCAGTGCTACGCATTGCAAACTATTGACCCCATAGCAAAGCTATGGAGTCAATAGTTTGCAGTGCGAAGCACTGCAAACTATTGTTCTTCTACGTGTCCCTTCTTATTAAACTTCCTCATCTTCCGTCCGATTTTCGATTTCGAATAACTCAATAAGGCCTCATCGCACACAAACAAAAAATACACCAAAACGTGCGGTTCGATCGGACTCGCTATGCTATTACTTTTCTCTACAGAATATTAATTTTTCATGACGTAGTCGCTAAAAAATTCACTGAAATTTTCCCATTCATTTCCAATGGGAGAAAGTCAAAAAACACACAAACATTCAAACATCTACTGCTCTGGCCTACTTTGACCTAGAGACCTCATTCCAGCTGTCAAATGTAGACAAAAGTCTCCTGTGTGGATGTTGTATTCAACTTTTTGCTAGGTTGAATACTTATTGATCAGTCAACGATCATTCACCATGATCGATTTTGGTGAAATTCAGACTTTACAATGGGTGTGTATGTGGTCGGAATGTTCGCACTAGAGTGGCAGACACTGGACCTAGAGTGGAGAGAGGGTGAAAAAATATCCTGTAAATTTCTCACTAAAACTGCGCTCACGGCCACAAATTTCACTCTACACATTAAATATTCTCCAAAATTGTAGTCACACTCCTCCTGATTCCCACAATGTGTCTACCTAAACTACAGGATTTACAGTTTTTGAATGGGAAGCCTCAAAGTGACAAGAGCACACCCTAACTGCCTCATTGGGTCCCATGTTAATCCAGCAAAGGTTTTAATGAAAAAAGCAGAAATGTTACTCGCTCTAGTGTCCACATTTTTGACACTAGGAAGAAAAAAAACACATCTACGTGTTCACGAAAGCCTTGTAGCTGCGAATCTGAATTTTTTTTTGGGATATCTGCTTTACTTTTTGAAAAAATTGAAGTAGTTTGAGGTGTTGATTTGAGCGTTTTCTCTGATCTTTTGCCGCCTCTCAGGCAACTGTGAAGCACCGTCACCACGGCAACCGGTGTCAGTTAGGGAGCAGGTGCGCGTGTGTGTGCGTGTGAGTTTGTGTGTGTGTCCTTAGTGAAGCAGCTACTTTGAACATTAATAACTTCATGACAGTTGATCACACATAGACAAATGATATATCAAAACGTGCGTCTTGGCGAGACTATTACTTTTTTATCGAAACCTGAATTTTTCATGACATAATTTGCGAATGAGGAGGAAATATTCGCGACGCTAGTCGCGAATAATTGCTTTGTCATCTTATCTGATCATTTCCCTCATATGATGATTGGCGAAATGATTGGCGACGATAGTCGCCAATCATTTCACCAATCATCCTTCCTTCCCTTACTTTTCTTCCTTTCTTAGTATAATGAAATGATTGGCGACGCTAGTCGCCAATCATTTCACCAATCCATTTCACCAATCATCCATCTTTCCCTTACTTTTCTTCCTTTCTTAGTATAATGAAATGATTGGCGACGCTAGTCGCCAATCATTTCCCTTCTTCCTTTCCTCATATGATGATTGGTGAATTGATTGGTAAAATGATTGACCTTTCCTTTTCATTCCTTTCTTACAAGAATGAAATGATTGTAAGAGCCAATCATTTCACCAATCATCCTTCCTTCCTTTCCTTCCTTTCTTACCATAATGAAATGATTGGTAAAAGGATTGGCGACGCCATCTTAGCATCATGTCATATAATTGCACCACAACATCATGCTATCATATCGCTTTGTCTTAGCGCAGACTGCTGCGGCCACTGCATCACTCTCGCGATTTCCCGCAGGGGAATTGTCTAGTTTTTATTTTTCTTCCGTCCGATTTTCGATTTCGAATAACTCAATAAGGCCTCATCGCACACAGACAAAAAATACACCAAAACGTGCGGCTCGATCGGACTCGCTATGCTATTACTTTTCTCTACAGAATATTAATTTTTCGCGACGTAGTCGCGAAAAATTCGCTGAAATTTTCCCATAGAGAATGAATGGGAAAAATCTGAAAAATCGCAGTTTTTCAACGTTTATTCAAACATCTACTGCTCTGGCATACTTTGACCTAGAGACCTCATTCCAGCTGTCAAATGGAGACAAAATCCTCCTGTGTGGATGTATCATTCAACATTTTTGCTAGGTTGAATACTTTTCGATCAGTCACAAATCATTCAACATGATCGATTCTGTAAATTTTAGTTTTTCCAATGATTGTGTATGTGGTCGGAATGTTCGCGCTAGAGTGAGAGCCACACCGCCTAGAGTGGAGAGAGGGTGAAAAAATATCCTCTAAATTTCTCACTAAAACTGCACTCACAGCCCCAAATTTCACTCTACACATATAATATTCTCCAAAATTGTAGTCACACTCGTCCTGATTCCCACAATGCGTCTACCTAAATGATAACTTTTACAGTTTTTGAATGGGAAGCCTCAAAGTGACAAGAGCACACCCTAACTGCCTCATTGGGTCCCATGTTAATCCAGCGAAGGTTTTAATGAAAAAAGCAGAAATGTTACTCGCTCTAGTGTCCACATTTTTGACACTAGGAAATAAAAAAACACATCTCTGTGTTCACGAAAGCCTTGTAGCTGCAAATCTAAATTTTTTTTGGGGATATCTGCTTTACTTTTTGAAAAAATCGAGGTAGTTTGAGGTGTTGATTTGAGCGTTTTCTCTGATCGTTTGCCGCCTCTCAGGCACCGTCACCACGGCAACCGGTGTCAGTTAGGCAGCAGGTGCGCGTGTGTGTGCGTGTGAGTTTGTGTGTGTGTCCTTAGTGAAGCAGCTGCTTCAGCAGCTACTTTGAACATTAATAACTTCATGACAGTTGATCACACATAGACAAATGATATATCAAAACGTGCGTCTTGGCGAGACTATTACTTTTTTATCCAAACCAGAATTTTTCATGACATAATTTGCGAATGAGGAGGAAATATTCGCGACGCTAGTCGCGAATAATTGCTTTATCATCTTATCTGATCATTTCCCTCATATGATGATTGGCGAAATGATTGGCGACGACAGTCGCCAATCATTTCACCAATCATTTCACCAATCATTTCACCAATCATTTCACCAATCATTTCACCAATCATTTCACCAATCATCCATCCTTCCCTTACTTTTCTTCCTTTCTTAGTATAATGAAATGATTGGCGACGATAGTCGCCAATCATTTCACCAATCCATTTCACCAATCATCCTTCCTTTCCTCCTACCTGCCCTCATATGATGATTGGTGAAATTTTACCAATAATGGCGATTGGTGAAATGATTGGCGACGATAGTCGCCAATCATTTCACCAATCATCCTTCCCTCCCTTACTTTCTCTCCTTTCTTAGTATAATGAAATGATTGGCGACGCTAATCATTTCCCTTCTTCCTTTCCTCATATGATGATTGGTGAATTGATTGGTGAAATGATTGACCTTTCCTTTCATTCCTTTCTTACAAGAATGAAATGATTGGCGACGCTAGTCGCCAATCATTTCACCAATCATCCTTCCTTCCTTTCCTTCCTTTCTTACCATAATCACCAATCCATTTCACCAATCATCCTTCCTTTCCTCCTACCTTTCCTCATATGATGATTGGTGAAAGGATTGGCGACGCCATCTTAGCATCATGTCATATAATTGCACCACAACATCATACTATCATATCGCTTTGTCTTAGCGCAGACTGCTGCGGCCACTGCATCACTCTCGCGATTTCCCGCAGGGGAATTGTCTAGTTAGTGATGCAGTGCTACGCATAACAAACTATTGACCCAATAGCAAAGACTGGAGTCAATAAAGCATGAAACTTAGCAAACTATTGTTCTTCTCTGTCCCTTCTTAATTAGTGATGCAGTGCTACGCATTGCAAACTATTGACCCCATAGCAAAGCTATGGAGTCAATAGTTTGCAGTCTTAACACTGCAAACTATTGTTCTTCTGCGCTTTCTTCTTCTTTTTTATTTTTATTTTTCTTCCGTCCGATTTTCGATTTCGAATAACTCAATAAGGCCTCATCGCACACAGACAAAAAATACACCAAAACGTGCGGCTCGATCGGACTCGCTATGCTATTACTTTTCTCTCCAGAATATGAATTTTTCACGACGTAGTCGCTAAAAAATTCGCTAAATTTTCCCATAGAGAATGAATGGGAAAATCTGAAAAATCGCAGTTTTTCAACGTTTATTCAAACATCTACTGCTCTGGCATACTTTGACCTAGAGACCTCATTCCAACTGTCAAATGGAGACAAAAGCCTCCTGTGTGGATGTATCATTCAACATTTTTGCTAGGTTGAATACTTTTCGATCAGTCACAAATCATTCAACATGATCGATTCTGTAAATTTTAGTTTTTCCAATGATTGTGTATGTGGTCGGAATGTTCGCGCTAGAGTGAGAGCCACACCGCCTAGAGTGGAGAGAGGGTGAAAAAATATCCTCAAAATTTCTCACTAAAACTGCGCTCACGGCCCCAAATTTCACTCTACACATATAATATTCTCCAAAATTGTAGTCACACTCGTCCTGATTCCCACAATGCGTCTACCTAAACGATAACTTTTACAATTTTTGAATGGGAAGCCTCAAAGTGACAAGACCACACCTAACTGCCTCATTGGGTCCCATGTTAATCCAGCGAAGGTTTTAATGAAAAAAGCAGAAATGTTACTCGCTCTAATGTCCACATTTTTGACACTAGGAAGAAAAAAAACACATCTACGTGTTCACGAAAGCCTTGTAGCTGCAAATCTGAATTTTTTTTGGGGATATCTGCTTTACTTTTTGAAAAAATCGAGGTAGTTTGAGGTGTTGATTTGAGCGTTTTCTCTGATCGTTTGCCGCCTCAGGCAACTGTGAAGCACCGTCACCACGGCAACCGGTGTCAGTTAGGCAGCAGGTGCGCGTGTGTGTGCGTGTGAGTTTGTGTGTGTCCTTAGTGAAGCAGCTGCTTCAGCAGCTACTTTGAACATTAATAACTTCATGACAGTTGATCACACATAGACAAATGATATATCAAAACGTGCGTCTTGGCCAGAGTATTACTTTTTTTTATCCAAACCCGAATTTTTCATGACATAATTTGCATGAGGATAATTTGCGAATGAGGAGGAAATATCTTATCTGATCATTTCCCTCATATGAGTCGCGAATAATTGCTTTGTCATCTTATCTGATCATTTCCTTTCCTCATGATGATTGGTGAATGATTGGTGAAATGATTGACCTTTCCTTTCATTAATAAGAATGAAATGATTGCCAATCATTTCACCAATCCATTTCACCAATCATCCTTCCTTCCTTTCTTACCATAATGAAATGATTGGCGGCGCCAGTCGCCAATCATTTCAATCCATTTCACCAATCATCATTCCTTTCACCAATTCCATTTCATTGGTGAATAAATCCTTCCTTCCTTTATTTCTTATAATAATGAAATGAATCATTTCCCTCCTTCCTTTCCTTTCTTCCATAACGAAGCATTGTAGCATCTTAGCATCATGTCATATAATTGCACCACAACATCATACTATCATATCGCTTTGTCTTAGCGCAGACTGCTGCGGCCACTGCATCACTCTCGCGATTTCCCGCAGGGGAATTGTCTAGTTAAACTTCCTCATCTTCCGTCCGATTTTCGATTTCGAATAACTCAATAAGGCCTCATCGCACACAAACAAAAAATACACCAAAACGTGCGGCTCGATCGGACTCGCTATGCTATTACTTTTCTCTACAGAATATTAATTTTTTCATGACGTAGTCGCTAAAAATTCACTGAAATTTTCCCATTCATTTCCAATGGGAGAAAGTCAAAAAACACACAAACATTCAAACATCTACTGCTCTGGCCTACTTTGACCTAGAGACCTCATTCTAGCTGTCAAATGTAGACAAAAGTCTCCTGTGTGGATGTTGTATTCAACTTTTTGTTAGGTTGAATACTTATTGATCAGTCAACGATCATTCACCATGATCGATTTTGGTGAAATTCAGACTTTACAATGGGTGTGTATGTGGTCGGAATGTTCGCACTAGAGTGGCAGACACTGGACCTAGAGTGGAGAGAGGGTGAAAAAATATCCTGTAAATTTCTCACTAAAACTGCGCTCACGGCCACAAATTTCACTCTACACATTAAATATTCTCCAAAATTGTAGTCACACTCGTCCTGATTCCCACAATGTGTCTACCTAAACGACAGGATTTACAGTTTTTGAATGGGAAGCCTCAAAGTGACAAGAGCACACCCTAACCGCCTCATTGGGTCCCATGTTAATCCAGCGAAGGTTTTAATGAAAAAAGCAGAAATGTTACTCGCTCTAGTGTCCACATTTTTGACACTAGGAAGAAAAAAAACACATCTCTGTGTTCACGAAAGCCTTGTAGCTGCAAATCTGAAATTTTTTTTGGGATATCTGCTTTACTTTTTGAAAAAAACGAGGTAGTTCGAGGTGTGGATTTGAGCGTTTTCTCTGATCGTTTGCCGCCTCTCAGGCAACTGTGAAGCACCGTCACCACGGCAACCGGTGTCAGTTAGGCAGCAGGTGCGCGTGTGTGTGCGTGTGAGTTTCTATGTGTGTCCTTAGTGAAGCAGCTGCTTCAGCAGCTACTTTGAACATTAATAACTTCATGACAGTTGATCACACATAGACAAATGATATATCAAAACGTGCGTCTTGGCCAGACTATTACTTTTTTATCGAAACCCGAATTTTTCATGACATATTTTGCGAATGAGGAGGAAATATTCGCGACGCTAGTCGCGAATAATTGCTTTGTCATCTTATCTGATCATTTCTCTTATATGATGATTGGCGAAATGATTGGCGACGATAGTCGCCAATCATTTCACCAATCATCCATCCTTCCCTTACTTTTCTTCCTTTTCTTAGTATAATGAAATGATTGGCGACGATAGTCGCCAATCATTTCACCAATCATCCTTCCCTCCCTTACTTTCTCTCCTTTCTTAGTATAATGAAATGATTGGCGACGCTAGTCGCCAATCATTTCCCTTCTTCCTTTCCTCATATGATGATTGGTGAATCAATTGGTGAAATGATTGACCTTTCCTTTCATTCCTTTCTTACAAGAATGAAATGATTGGCGACGCTAGTCGCCAATCATTTCACCAATCCATTTCACCAATCATCCTTCCTTCCTTTCTTACCATAATCACCAATCCAATTCACCAATCCATTTCACCAATCATCCTTCCTTTCCTCCTACCTTTCCTCATATGATGATTGGTGAAAGGATTGGCGACGCCATCTTAGCATCATGTCATATAATTGCACCACAACATCATACTATCATATCGCTTTGTCTTAGCGCAGACTGCTGCGGCCACTGCATCACTCTCGCGATTTCCCGCAGGGGAATTGTCTAGTTAGTGGGGCTGTGCTTCGCATAGCCCACTACTGACTCCATAGCAAAGCTATGGAGTCAGTAGTGGCTGTCTGGGCACAGCCCACTATTGTTATTGCTCGCGTCCGTTTTTATTATTATTCCTCTTCCGCCGAATTTCTGTCGCTAACTCGTCCCGCACCGTTCATCGCACACAAACGAGTAATATATCAAAACGTGCGGCTCGATCGGACTCGGGTTGCTATTACTTTTCTCTACAGAATATTAATTTTTCGCGACGTAGTCGCGAAAAATTCACTGAAATTTTCCCATTCATTTCTAATGGGAGAAGGTCAAAAAACACACAAATTTTCAACTTCATTCAAACATCTACTGCTCTGGCATACTTTGACCTAGAGACCTCATTCCACCTGTCAAATGTAGACAAAAGCCTCGTGTGTGGATGTATTATTCAACATTTTTGCTAGGTTGAATACTTTTCGATCAGTCACAGATCATTCAACATGATCGATTTTTGTAAATTTTAGATTTTCCAATGAGTGTGTATGTGGTCGGAATGTTCGCCTAGAGTGGCAGACACTGGACCTAGAGTGGACAGAGGGTGAAAAAATATTCTCTAAATTTCTCACTAAAACTGTGCTCACGGCCTCAAATTTCACTCTACACATATAATATTCTCCAAAATTGTAGTCACACTCGTCCTGATTCCCACAATGTGTTTACCTAAACGATACCTTTTACAGTTTTTGAATGGGAAGCCTAGAAGCGACAAGATGTCGGTCCAAGGGCTCCATTCACTCCCATGTAAATTCAGCCAAGCTTTCAAGAAGAAAATCAAAAATGTGAGCTGTGTTAAACTCGCTCTAATGTCCACATTTTTGACACTAGGAAGAAAAAAAACACATCTCTGTGTTCACGAAAGCCTTGTAGCTGTGAATCTGAAATTTTTTTTGGGATATCTGCTTTACTTTTTGAAAAAATCGAGGTAGTTCGAGGTGTTGATTTGAGAGTTTTCTCTGATCGTTTGCCGCCTCTCAGGCACCTGTGAAGCACCGTCACCACGGCAACCGGTGTCAGTTAGGCAGCAGGTGCGCGTGTGTGTGCGTGTGAGTTTGTGTGTGTGTCCTTAGTGAAGCAGCTGCTTCAGCAGCTACTTTGAACATTAATAACTTCATGACAGTTGATCACACATAGACAAATGATATATCAAAACGTACGTCTTGGCGAGACTATTACTTTCTTATCCAAACCCAAATTTTTCATTGCATAATTTACGAATGAGGAGGAAATATTTGCTTTTTCATCTCATCTGATCATCTCCCTCATGCTATGATTGGCGACGCTAGTCGCCAATCATTTCCCTCCTTCCTTTCCTCTTTCCTTTTCTCATATGATGATTGATGAAATGATTGGCGACGCTAGTCGCCAATCATTTCCTTCCTTCCTTTCCTCCTTCCTTTTGTCATATGATGATTGGTGAAATGATTGGCGACGCTAGTCGCCAATCATTTCATCAAATTTCATCAAATTGATGAAATTTCATCAAATTTCATCAAATTTCACTCTACACATATAATATTCTCCAAAATTGTAGTCACACTCCTCCTGATTCCCACAATGTGTTTACCTAAACTACAGCTTTTACACTTTTTGAATGGGAAGCCTAGAAGTGACAAGTGGTTGGACCAAGAGCTCCATTCACTCCCATGTAAATTTTAGTCGCTTTCAAGCAGAAAATCAGAAATGTGAGCTGTGTTAAACTCGCTCTAATGTCCACATTTTTGACACTAGGAAGAAAAAAAACACATCTCTGTGTTCACGAAAGCCTTGTAGCTGTGAATCTGAAATTTTTTTTGGATATCTGCTTTACTTTTTGAAAAAATCGAGGTAGTTCAAGGTGTTGATTTGAGAGTTTTCTCTGATCGTTTGCCACCTCTCAGGCACCTGTGAAGCACCGTCACCACGGCAACCGGTGTCAGTTAGGGAGCAAGTGCGCGTGTGTGTGTGTGTGTGAGTTTCTATGTGTGTCCTTAGTGAAGTAGCTGCTTCACTTTGAACATTAATAACTTCATGACAGTTGATCACACATAGACAAATGATATATCAAAACGTGCGTCTTGGCCAGACTATTACTTTCTTATCCAAACCCAAATTTTTCATGGCATAATTTGCGAATGAGGAGGAATTATTCGCGACGCTAGTCGCGAATAATTGCTTATTCATCTCATCTGATCATTTCCCTCATGTGATGATTGGCGACGCTAGTCGCCAATCATTTCCCTCCTTCCTTTCCTCTTTCCTTTTCTCATATGATGATTGGTGAAATGATTGGCGACGCTAGTCGCCAATCATTTCATCAATCATCCTTCCTTCCCTTACTTTCTTTCCTTTCTTAGTATAATGAAATGATTGGCGACGATAGTCGCCAATCATTTCCCTCCCTCCCTCCCTCCTTCCTTTCCTACCACAATGAAACAAACAAATAAGATAAGGTGAAAAAGGAAATTGTCGCATCTTAGTTGCGTAGACTGCTACGGCGCACAGCCCCACTCTCGCGTTCCCCGCAGGGGAATTGTCTGAATTAGTGGGGCTGTGCTTCAGATAACCACTACTGACTCCATAGCAAAGCTATGGAGTCAGTAGTGGCTGTCTTAACACAGCCCACTATTGTTATTGCTCGCGTCTCTTTTTAATATTATTATTATTCCCACGCAACGTTCGGCGCGTAACTCGTCCCGCACCGTTCATCGCACACAAACGAGTAATACATCAAAACGTGCGGCTCGATCCGACGAGGTGTGCTATTACTTTTCTCTACAGAATATTAATTTTTCGCGACGTAGTCGCGAAAAATTCACTGAAATTTTCCCATAGAGAATGAATGGGAAAAGTCAGAAAAATCGCAATTTTTCAACGCTCATTCAAACATCTATAACTCTGGCATACTTTGACCTAGAGACCTCATTCCACCTGTCAAATGTAGACAAAAGCCTCGTGTGTGGATGTTGTATTCAACTTTTTGCTAGGTTGAATACTTATTGATCAGTCAAAGATTGTTCACCATGATCGATTTTGGTAAAATTTAGACTTTACAATGGGTGTGTATGTGGTCGGAATGTTCGCACTAGAGTGGCAGACACTGGACCTAGAGTGGAGAGAGGGTGAAAAAATATTCTCTAAATTTCTCACTAAAACTGTGCTCACGGCCTCAAATTTCACTCTACACATATAATATTCTCCAAAATTGTAGTCACACTCGTCCTGATTCCCACAATGTGTTTACCTAAACGATAGCTTTTACAGTTTTTGAATGGGAAGCCTAGAAGTGACAAGTGGTTGGACCAAGAGCTCCATTCACTCCCATGTAAATTCAGCCAAGCTTTCAAGCAGAAAATCAGAAATGTGAGCTGCGTTAAACTCGCTCTAATGTCCACATTTTTGACACTAGGAAGAAAAAAAACACATCTCTGTGTTCACGAAAGCCTTGTAGCTGTGAATCTGAATTTTTTTTTGGGATATCTGCTTTACTTTTTGAAAAAATCGAGGTAGTTTGAGGTGTTGATTTGAGCGTTTTCTCTGATCGTTTGCTGCCTCTCAGGCACCTGTGAGGCACCGTCACCACGGCAACTGGTGTCAGTTAGGGAGCAGGTGCGCGTGTGTGTGCGTGTGAGTTTGTGTGTGTGTCCTTAGTGAAGCAGCTACTTCAGCAGCTACTTTGAACATTAATAACTTCATGACAGTTGATCACACATAGACAAATGATATATCAAAACGTGCGTCTTGGCCAGACTATTACTTTTTTATCCAAACCTGAATTTTTCATGACATAATTTGCGAATGAGGAGGAATTATTCGCGACGCTAGTCGCGAATAATTGCTTTTTCAACTCATCTGATCATTTCCCTCCTTCCTTCCCTTACTTTCTTTCCTTTCTTAGTATAATGAAATGATTGGCGACGCTAGTCGCCAATCATTTCACCAATCATCCTTCCTTCCCTTACTTTCCTTCCTTTCTTGGTAAAATGAAATGATTGGCGACGCTAGTCGCCAATCATTTCCCTTTCCTCCTTCCTTTTCTCATATGATGATTATGAGGATATGGATAAGGATAAGATTTCACCAAGGTTAAAGATAAGATGAGGTGAAAAAGGAAATTGTAGCGTAGACTGCTACGGCGCACAGCCCCACTCTCGCGATTCCCCGCAGGGGAATTGTCTAGTTATTATTCCTCTTCCGCCGATTTTCTGTCGCTAACTCGCCCCGCACCGTACATCGCACACAAACGAGTAATATATCAAAACGTGCGGATCGATCGGACTCGCGTTGCTATTACTTTTCTCTACAGAATATCGTTTTTTCGCGACGTAGTCGCGAAAAAACGAAATCGAAATTCCCCATGTAAGCGGATGAGAAGAGGTAGAAAAAAATCGCAACTTTTCAACGTTCATTCAAACATCTATAGCTCTGGCCTACTTTGACCTAGAGACCTCATTCCAACTGTCAAATGTAGACAAAAGCCTTGTGTGTGGATGTTGTATTCAACTTTTTGCTAGGTTGAATACTTATTGATCAGTCAAAGATTGTTCACCATGATCAATTTTGAAGAAAAATCAGACTTTACAATGGGTGTGTATGTGGTCGGAATGTTCGCACTAGAGTGGCAGACACTGGACCTAGAGTGGAGAGAGGGTGAAAAAATATCCTCTAAATTTCCCACTAAAACTGTGCTCACGGCCACAAATTTCATTCTACACATATAATATTCTCCAAAATTGTAGTCACACTCGTCCTGATTCCCACAATGTGTTTATTTAAACGATAGCTTTTACAGTTTTTGAATGGGAAGCCTAGAAGTGACAAGTGGTTGGACCAAGAGCTCCATTCACTCCCATGTAAATTCAGCCAAGCTTTCAAGCAGAAAATCAGAAATGTGAGCTGCGTTAAACTCGCTCTAATGTCCACATTTTTGACACTAGGAAGAAAAAAAACACATCTACGTGTTCACGAAAGCCTTGTAGCTGTGAATCTGAATTTTTTTTTGGGATATCTGCTTTACTTTTTGAAAAAATCGAGGGAGTTCGAGGTGTTGATTTGAGAGTTTTCTCTGATCGTTTGCCGCCTCTCAGGCACCTGTGAAGCACCGTCACCACGGCAACCGGTGTCAGTTAGGGAGCAAGTGCGCGTGTGTGTGCGTGTGAGTTTCTATGTGTGTCCTTAGTGAAGTAGCTGCTTCACTTTGAACACTAATAACTTCATGACAGTTGATCACACATAGACAAATGATATATCAAAACGTGCGTCTTGGCGAGACTATTACTTTCTTATCCAAACCCAAATTTTTCATGGCATAATTTGCGAATGAGGAGGAATTATTCGCGACGCTAGTCGCGAATAATTGCTTATTCATTTCATCTGATCATTTCCCTCATGTGATGATTGGCGACGCTAGTCGCCAATCATTTCCCTCCTTCCTTTCCTCTTTCCTTTTCTCATATGATGATTGGTGAAATGATTGGCGACGCTAGTCGCCAATCACTTCATCAATCATCCTTCCTTCCCTTACTTTCTTTCCTTTCTTAGTATAATGAAATGATTGGCGACGATAGTCGCCAATCATTTCCCTCCCTCCCTCCCTCCTTCCTTTCCTCCTCCTTTCTTCATATGATGATTGGTGAAATGTTTTCCTTCCTTTCCTACCACAATGAAACGAACAAATAAGATAAGGTGAAAAAGGAAATTGTCGCATCTTAGTTGCGTAGACTGCTACGGCGCACAGCCCCACTCTCGCGATTCCCCGCAGGGGAATTGTCTAGTTATTTTTTAAATTATGTTTCTATGGGCATAAACACATGTTGAGGAATTTATATTAATGTTCCCAGTATTTTTCAAAGGTACTTTGGGAAATAATAGGACACATGGTAGTCATTCATCTAATGAAAAAAAAAAAAACACAAAAAAACGGCAATTAATTTCATTTACTTGAAAGTTTGCAAACTACTTCAAAACATTTACACCAGAAATTTACTTCTCAGCAGAGGCATTGTTATTTAACATTTCAGGTTTTTTAATTTCATGGAATCTTCCTCACTATAAAGAAAAGCTCTGATATTGTAAAATTAAATGCATCATCTTCTGATTCTCTCAATGTTCACTACATTTTTAAATCACAAACTTAAACACATGCAAAGATAACTTTAAATATGTAATGTGCAAATACAATATTAAGACACTGTTATTTTTTATACACTTTATTCTTGATTTTAAATGAATAAAAGTTTTGCCAGTTCATCTATTCTTAGTCTATTCTTTCAAGTGAAAACATATTTTTTACACATTTTTGCAAATTTATTAAAAATCAAAAATTTAAATGTATTTATTCTTTTCTTCATCAAAGTGTAAATGTAATTAATGGATTAATGGATGGAATTCAGATAAGTCTCGTAAATGATTATTTGCAAAGTTGAGAGCATTAATTAAAACTTTCCTAATAAATTAATACATGATTATTTCTATTAGTTTGGATTTTGTTTTAGTATCGTTGTAACCTAACTCAATAGAAGGTTTAAAATGGCAATATAAGAAAACAAAAGAAAGAAGAAAAAAGAAGAAGAAAAAACAAAGAAGACAAAAGTCACAACCTTTTATTAAAATAAATTTAAAAAATGGTTTGTTACAGATTTAATCATTAAGACAGCCTTTACTGTACAAACTATATGACGATACACAAAGTGTGTATGAGTGGGTGCGTGTGTAGGTATTACTTATATGTTGTGAGGACCAATTACAAAAAATGGAAATGAAAGAAACTTGTTTGAACAAGTTGTGAAAAACTAGACTGAAACATAAAACTGATGAGCACGACTCCCAGGTCAGACGCAGGGTCTTTCTGTGTGGAGTTTGCTCTCTTCTCCCTATGTCTGCGTAGGTTTCCTCTGGGAGCTCCAGTTTCCTCCCACCGCCAAAAACATGCAGCAGTGGGGATAGGTGAATTGAGCATACTAACTTGCCCATAGGTGTGAGTGTTAATGGTTGTTCGTCTATAAGTGTTGTTTGTCTATCTGTGGCCCTGCGACGAGCTGGGGACTGTCCAGGGTGTACCCTGCCTTTGCCTGTAAGTTGGGATAGGCTCCAGCCTCCCCCCAACGCTGAGTACAGAATAAAGGGGTAGAAGATGGATGGATGGATGGAAATAAGTCTGGTTCAAGATCTACATCTACATCTCTGACAACTACATCTCTGACAAGTCTATCACTTAAAGAAAGTCAGTTGATGAAAACATTGGATTTCCATAAAGAAAACCTACATCTGCTCTGGATATGTTACAGAGCTGTCAATTGTATTATCAGAGTGTATTGTATATTGAGGTGCACTAAATTGAAGAGGTTTCTGATGGGAGAGGAAGATTAAAGCTTTGATTGGGTTTGAGTTTGTTACTCAAGAAGCATCTTCACCACTATTCTCAACTGAGTCACCAGCTCCTGCACACAGAACTTTATTTTTGGGCTGTCAATATTTTCTTCATCTTTCTACAGCTAGCTTGGGAACTTATTTTTAACACTAACTACAATCAACTAGTTGTACTGCCCCTCTCCAAACTACTTTGGAGGTGGGGAGATCAAACACCTTATGTTGTTGATTTTTACTGCTGAGAATGTAAAACCAAAGCTACTCCTGCAGTTATCAGAAATATGTGTCATTGACAGTAGTTCTAAGTGTTTCATGAATCGATCTGTTTCAGTGAGATGCAAGGTTTAAAATAGCTACAGGCTTTTCATATGACTGCAATAACTGACCCAAAGGAGATCTGATCTCATGCTGCTGCACACACAATATGATTAGTTTTTCATAAAACTTTAAACTAGGTTTTGCTCTATGGGTTTCTTTTCTACAAGAGGTGCCCAAAATATCCATATCTTACTGTGCAGGAATAATATCATCCAATGGATGCGCCAATGTATCATCAATGATGTATCTTGATTCATCAGATAATTAACCTCTCCTGACACCATACACCCACCAGGATGTATGGTGGATCGCACCAGGTGATCCATCCAGAGTTGATTAAGCTCTGAATTATGTCTCAGCAGCATTAGGCCATGGATCACCCCTCTTAACCCATAGCCACTTAGAAGCTTTCTGTGCTACCTCTGTTGCAGTCCCAATGCTTGTTCTTCTGATTCACCCATGCATGCCTAGCACCGTATATGTTAAGTGGAGATAGTGGCTGGTTAAGCCTCTACATCTTCCTTCTACAGGGTACCAGCATACTCACCCACCTTCAGGTACTTCCCAAAAGTCCCTGGTGCTTGTTCAGCTCTCAAATACCTCTCAAATGCTTCATCTGGGCAGAAACCATTCCCCCAGGGAACCATCACTTCTATCATAGTAAGCTGTTTCAAGTCCTCTGACAGAATGACAGTGTCTAGTCGCACAGATGTTACTGCAATGTGTGTTGGTTGCTTGCCCAGTTCTACCATCAGTGCCAGTCTTCTGTGATGAAGTGTCCACCCCCAAGGTTGTTGTTGTTGTTGTTGTGGCTTCTCGACCAGTGGTAGTGACCATTCCCTAGTACCTTCAGAAATCTGTTGATGATATGTTCAAGTGCCCCTTTTCTATAGAAGTGGTGAGGAAAATGAGTTGGACTTTCCCCACAGCTGGAAGTATGCAGGGCTCAGTAGGGTGTCACATACCACTTGGATGTGGAACATGGGGCTGTTCTCACCAAATGTCAGTCCATGCAAACTTTTGTTCCACCGTACTTTCCCATCTCATCCAAGCTAACTGCTACCTTGTGCTTGACTTATTATCTTCTCTTCCACTGCTGCCCTCATCTCATTGAGGACTGGCAGGTGTTTCTCCTTACCCTGGGTCTAGTTGTCTTGAGGCTCTGGAAAGCAGGCAATAAAATAAAATAAAAGCTACCCAGTGTTTATTTGCAGGAATTATTTTAATATGAACAATCAGCAATAAGAAATGTTTAGTTTGCAATTACAGACAACTTGTCAACTTTGCCTGCTGGACAAGAAAAGACATCCATTTTTAAAAACAGGCCAAAAGCTTTTCAGTGCATCAATATCAAATACATGACTGATCTTAGAGACTGAACAATACTGTAAGCAAAGAATCTTATGCTTATGCCCTCTGGTGAGTTGACATTGACGCAGCTGGACTGAGTCTTTGTCCTTTGAGTCACACTAAATTGTCTCTGTGGCCAGCGGGATGATAAACTGGACCAGATGCCAAAATTTGGTACAATGTGAGTTTCTATAAAACACTGTTTGAGGAGGCAGCAATGAGGAGCGAATGAACAATCCCAACATGAAGACACAAAGAAGACAAGTTCCAATAAGGTAGATGTTTCTCATATGGAAGATCATCAGTTTATTTTTGTACTGTGAAGGTTTTTTACTGTGAAGAGGCAAATATGCCCAGTAGGCTACAGATATACCTTATTAAATGTACTGAAACAATACTCATTTTTGGTTTTGACAGCCCCTATGAAAATTGTCTGCCTCCACTACTGGTTTTCAAACAATATGACACAAGATGTGAGGGCCTTCTGTCTACCCTAAATAGCATGTGGCATGCAAACCAGGCAATCTGTACCAGTGTTGCAGTATTGAAGACATAAGTATATGCAACTTGTGCAGAGTGACAGAAAATCACCCATTTAGTTTAATATTGTTTTCAATTGAGTATTTATTCACATTTGAATACTTCTAAGCTGCTACCTGCATGAACACAGCAAACTCAGTCACACACACACACACACACACACACACACACACACACACACACACACACACACACACACACACACACACACACAGATAAAGAGAAGTCATCAGTAGAGAGCAGGGAAATGTGGAGTTATGGTGGGAGCTGTGACAGTAACACTGCTGATAAAGCTTCTACTTATACTCAACAGTTTAAATCAGAAGCATGCTCCTGATTCATGATGAGACAAGTGATGCTACAGGATATTGCCTTTCCACTTGTTCTCTTCCTTTATTTACTGTAAAACTTTCATTTGTTCACCAATTTACAAAACATCTGTGAGGATAGCCTCTTTTTGCTCACTGTTACTTTTTTGTATCTCAAGTCAATTTTGATTCATTACGAGTATTGTACTTCTTTACACACACTCACTCACTCACACACACACACACACACACACACACACACACACACACACACACGCACAGACACACTTTAAAATACATTATACGATGAACATTGTGATGTGAATCCCAGAGATACAGAAACAATAGAATGGGAATGTCCACTGCATAAACACGTATACAGTATATTTTATTGTGTCTCCAATCCTCATGTATGTGTGCATCTGAATGCAGGAGAGGAGGGAAGATAACACTGCTTCAAATTGTTGTAATCATGACAGCTTTCATGCTTCACTCAGTCTTTTACAGTGGCTTTCAGATAGTATGGACTCCATCTACTAACAGTACCTCATGTTGTGGGATGCACAATTTCAACAAAATAGTTCATTAATATCTGTCACTAAAACATTGCTGTCTTCCCACGTTACACGTTCCAGTTCATTCTGTGGTATCCTGAGGTATTCTAAAGCTAAATGAGATGTATAATATCTTCACTGTGTTCTGGGTTTTTCCTGAGATCTTCCGTTTGGGCTTGTCAAGAAAATCTTTATTAGGAGGCATACTGATCATATAAGTGAATCACCTCATCTGGCACCTTTCAACATTGAGGAGGAACAGCAGCTCAACTCTGAGCTCCTCACACCCCATTTTGGTCATTCGTATGCACAGTTTTATTCTTTATGCCATTACCCAAAAAGGTCATGACCATAGACAAGGCTGACGCTGTTGATTAACTAATAAATCCACAGCTGGTTGTGTACAATGCCTGCCTTACTACCTTACCATCTATCAACCTCTCACTCCCATGCATTTATTTTACAGCAAGTTCCCCACAATTTGAAGGCAACAATCCCACCCCAATTAAGTGAAGATGAAAATGTTACTGTCTCTTTGAAGCGAGTGAGCTCAGAGGAAATCACCAAGTAGCCTTAGATATTTAGGACTGACATGAGTGGCTGCATGGATTAAGAACAGACAAGATTTATTATAATAAATGGACAAGTAGTCCATTTATTATAATTCTCATAATGAATCCAATCCAACACACTTGGGCCTTGCATTGCTTCAATTAATGTTGACACTTCAAAAACATCATATAGACAGATGAGACAGTGCTTCATAGCTGTGGTGTTTCCATCAGGGATTTTTTTCTAAAGAGTTCCCGCTCCTTGATGTAATTACAGTAGAGAGGCATATCTTGGTAAATGCATCACAACAACATGCAATTACATGCATTCAGACACCACTGTAATAACAGGCCATCAGTTGGCATGTTTGCAGGACTGTGATAAATGTTAATGGACTTCTAGTGTCCTGTATGCTCACTTGTAACCTTAAATTGGAGTTTGCAGACAGTTGGATTTTTTTTGTGCTAATGTCCACACTTTTCAAAACATCATGTGCTATATATCAGTGTTTGAATGGATGAAAGAGAGCCTTATATAGAGAGCCTTGCTGATGTGACATTTAATGCCTCCAAACTGTCAGAAGTATGTGATAATTGTGTCAAACAAAAAAAAAAAAAAATCATATAAATCTTTACCACTGATTGGTGCATTAAAGGGAAGCTGAATTCCCAGTCAAGCGATCACAAAAGAAACTCTTAACATGTCCATCCATTAAGGCACAGAGTCAACAACACTGCCTGCAAATGTCCCCAATCATATAGATGTTCACACACATTTGGATGATGAGGAGTTTCCTCTTTGACCTTTGCCAACTATTGGTATAGCTTTATAATACTCAACTCTGACACTCAGTCCTATTAATGGAAGATTTTGATATAAAGTGTTAAAATTGTACAATTTGTTGACCCAACCACTGTGCCTGACCACAAGACAACACTGATATTTGCGATGCAGTTTTGTTACCTAGGGGGGACTGCAATTATTCTCATAACCACCGGATGTTACTTGTCAGGAAAACAGAAACATATTGTGTCAACAAATAACAAACACTGTTATTTTTCTGCTCAGGACAGTCTCGTCTTCTCAGAACATCTGTCTCACTGTGGTAGATGCACCAAAAAAGTTAATTAAATTAAAAAATATTTTTTTTTTTTTTTTAAATTTATGCAAGCATGGTGAGACATTCAAACCTCTCTAGGATTAATAGGTGACAGTTGAATACTGCCACAGATATTGCTCAGCTGTGTTGCCCCCAAATGACTGGTCATTTTCTAAGAATGCATGCAGATTTTATTGCAAATGTTCAGTTCCATTTTTTCAATTTTAACAGAACTGGAAAGATAGAGTTATGCAGGATGAACATGTCTGAAAGACCCCTAACCTTAATGCAGATATGACTCATTCAGGCTTAATAAGGTGGACTCAGTGAGAAGTAGCACCTTAATTAGACACTTTGTATTTTCTGTTCTGGATGGAATGACAGCGGCTTCCAGCAGCCAGTGAAACTGAACATCTTCCCTGAAGAAACAGGTGCTATTGACACTTGCTTTCTCATGTGGATGTCTGGAGCTGTCAAACGGTCCGCACACACTACATTTACACAAGTTACTGAACACAGAGAATTGTGCTGTGGTGTTTTGCTGCTGGTCCTTATCTCCAAGACATCTTTATACAAAAGGTGAAAATGAAGTAGACAACGCTCTAGGTTTCTATCTAAGATAAGATAAAGATGGATATTACTTCATTACTCTCACAGGAACATCATAGACGTACAGTCTGAGCCTTGCTCCAACAGGTGCAGCAGCAGATTTGAACTTCTCTTAACAAGCAAGCGCTTCCATCCTCTTGTGTTTTAGTCTGTGAAAACACCAGCTGTGCAAAATAACTAAGCACATTTACTCAGGACAGTCCTATACAAAAAAATAAAAATAAGCTTATTGGTCTTACAACAACTTACTTCACTCCCTCAGTAAACAAAGAATATGGGTGTGATACTGTAAAAACATGGATGTCAGATTGTTTTTTGTTTTTGTTTTTGTTTTTTGGCAACTATCAGACCACCTGGTGCATCCTGCAAGGGTTTTCAGGGGGCTGGAGCCCATCTCAAGTTTAACAATGATGAGGTCCATCCAGATAGGTCATCACATTCACATTCACACCCAAAGGCAACTGTTGGACTGTTGGGGGAAACTAGAATACCTGGAGAAAACCTACACAGACACAAGGAGATCATAAAAACTACACACACGAAGACCCCAGCTCAGGTTAAACTCCTTGTCCAACAACATAAATTATATTTTTTGATAAGAAAGTCAAAAACTCTTTAACTGCAGTAGACAAACTGTTTTCAGGATGCTTGTGGAAGTACTTTTTGAGCAATGGTAAAGTTTTGTTAAGGATTGCTAATATTTATATAATACTTGGCTGAACGATTGAACTGTAAGGGTAACACATGAAAGTCACTAACTGGGACTGGCTGCCACAATGACCCACATAAATGACAAGAAAAATGGGTGGATGGGCAATTAACAGCACAGGGCACATGTCTATGTATTCATATATCCCAAACACTTTAAACTAAGGTGGAAAAGTTAGCCCAGAGATGGAGAGATGATGCAATAAAAGTCAATGGAAATGTAATAAATAGCAGCGTTGCAGACCTGCTTCGTTTCTTATTCTTTATTTCAGGCAATGTGACTGCAGCATCAGTATATTGCTGCAGAAAGAAGAGTAACAACAAAAAAACACCACATCAACACAGGAGGTAAATTCATCCCTGAAAATAAATGTAAATGACATGTTAAGTGGGAAGCAGTAGGGAATGTTATGATGTAACAATGTTAGACCTCCAATCATGTAATCATGTTATTCACATGGCAGCGTGATGAAAACTCACTCATTTGCATCCTGATGACTTTTTTGAATTTCATATAAAATTTCATAATGTGTGTGTGTGCATGCACGCATTTAGGGTGTGCATCAGAAGTCCCACACAGTGCAGAAGACTAGGCAGTTAAGTGGAATGTTATGAGCATTCACATGGATTAAGCACCATCAGTCACCTATAGGCTTTACTTAACCATGCAGATATGTGACAGGAAGCTTCACACAGATGAATGTAAGATGTTTAACTTGTTGCAGAGCTGAATGTGTGGTAGTTTAATGTACCCCAACACAGTGTGCATCACACTGCATCACAGCGTGCGTGTGTGTGTGTCAAACCTCTGATGGAATATTTAGCTTTGCAGAAATTCTATTACATTTATTTCCCTCCCTTTACAGCAGAGACACAATCCTAGAAATTTAGGCATCAGTGGATGGATAACTTTCCTTCAGGGTTCCCATCCAATGCTCTGTAATAGCATCTCACGTTTACACACACACACACACACACACACACACACACACACGCAGACAGCCTGTAGCGTTTGCTTAATGCTAATTTGGCCAGTGGCAACCTTGTTGATTGGGTCATTAGTTGCTCCCTAACGTCCTGTCAGAGGTTTCATTTCCTGTGCCCTCTGTGGGTTAATGAGGTGTACGGCAGTGGGGAGCTGGGGGGTGCTAGTTGGTTTGGTGGGCGAGTTAGGAGGGGGCTGTTGGGACACTTTATTCTGCCGGTGTTTTCTCCTCTACTCTGCCTCATTTGCATGGCAGGAGGAGGCAAGCTCCTGATCAGTGGGGGAGTCTCCCTGACAGAGCCCAGAGAATGAAACCTAGCAGAGAATAGATGATTTGGGCCAATTAGGCCATTCAAACAGCGACGGTTAAGAAGTCATTATGGGAAAAGAAGGCGTTCATTTACACAAACAGGGGGATATACAAAGACATCAGGCTAAATACAGAGTGATACAAAAACCTTTCCCCAAGGAAAATTGTGGCACAGTTACCTTAAATAAATGAATGGATATTTGGAGGTTATAAAGGGTAAAAACAAACAAAAACAGCTACAAACATTCAAACAATTGTGACCTGTAAGTGGTGATAAAGTCCATATCACCAAATCCCAAATCAACTGGGATTGCATTAACAGAAAACAAACAAAATAGATTAAAAAAAAAAAAAAAAGCTTTGTTAAATATCTTTAGTACTGAATAAAAGTAATATAACAATCATTATCAATAACGTTTATGATATTTTTAGTGGACATAATAATGATATGATGACAAAAACAGTTGTCCATAAGGGCCACTGTAGGTTTTCCTATGTGCTTGGAAGCAGAGGCATGAGACAATGAGCCAATAAATTCTACATAGTAAACTATTAGGTTATTATAATAAATGTACTGAACAGCTAAAAGTGTTTTGAAGAGATAAAACACTTAAAACAAATTTAGTGATGATGCGAAGGAAGATTTGAAGAATTTTAATCCCCTGATTATCTTTGAAATCAGTAGATTATAATAGATCAATGGTTTACCTATTCATTGATCCCAGATTTATGATAAAACCCTAAATTTGCAGGTGCCACTATAATTCTGTGTTTATCTGCTGATTATGACAATGGCAGCTGGCTAGACTGACAGACTAGAAAGACTGGAAAATTGGCACACAGTTCTCACTCTGTCCACAGGCAACCATATCCACCAAGAAACATCTCTAAACGTCACCAAACACCTTATGTTTATATGTGATACCAGCATGATGTATCCTACCATGTTGGTTTATTCCTTTAAACTTCTCTGAAGTTAACGAGTACCTATAAAATTATAAATGTTATGAAAGGCTTTGCCTCTTAATATTATTTTGTGGAAAACCAAGCAAAAACCCCCTAAACATGTCATTTATAATTCACCTCAAATTCAGCACAATCGCAGAGCTAGTTCTCACCCTTTGTTACTTGGATAAATATGGCTGTTGGACTGTTATCTACAAATATGCATTCTGTACAGCCAATAGGAGTACTTCCTCCTGAAACACTGTGATCTATCTCACTCTAGGTTTAAAAGAAAAAAACGGACATTTTCTGCACTGCAGGGTTAGTAAGGTTTTGCTGATTTGCTGGTAACAAGGGTTTTATTTCTATGGATTAAAGTTGCTTTGATATTAAATTTTCTGAGAGTGGTGAGGAAAATTGAAAACAACAATTCCATCTGTTTCTCAACTACAAGGAGAGGCAGTATCCACCTTTCCTGAGGATTTGTCCTCTCACACACTGTGCTGTTGACTGTAATGGCTTGTAATTATGTGTGATTATGCTTCAGCCTCTCTGAATACGACAATCAAATCATTAAACTAAATTGCATCACTATGACTGTTTGCAGTGGACATATTGTTTGGGCTTTCTGCTAAAAATACTGCATGTACTGTATATTCAGATCCTTGGTGAACAACACAAACACAATCCCCATCTAGTGATGTTCATATCTGTAAAAACACGCGAGCAGCAGTGTTCACAATGGAACATGTGACAACACGAAAGCATGCGGCCTCTTTGGATAATTTCTATCATTTAAATATTAATGTGACTCCCTTGTCTGCAATGGTGGGCCATGCTTGTGCCTTTGAATGCAGATGGCATCAGACTGAAAATAAAGATCAAAGACAAGAGAAATCCCATTTGTTCTACTCCTTGTGTAATGCCAAGTCTTCAGGAGAATGTGCCTGCCTGATTTCTGGGCTCAGAGAGAGAGCTGAATGTAAGATGTGGCTGGCACAGATGGCAGCAGCTGATATCCAGCCAATGAGATGGAGAACACACTCTGTGGCTGCTGCTGTTACTACTGTTGGCCTGGCTTCGCTCTCTGCAGTCTGGGTTTCTGAGGGAGTGGCAGAGATGCCACTTTTAGCTGGTGGCTTCACATCACGGCAACACATGTGCAGCTCAGCCTGTCTTAGAATTAATGATTACATCTAAAATAGTCAAGCAAATTGTGAAGACAGTAGTTAGTTATTTAAGAAATGTGCATGTCTAGAGTCCAGTCAGGCAGGCCACTGCAGGTCCTGAAAGATGTAATTTCAGTGATGGAGGAATGAGATGAGTCCTTTGTGGGTTTGTATAGATACAAGCTCATCAAATATTACCCATTATGTCCCACAGCATCATCAAATTTTCTTCCATCTTCCAAATTTACACTTTTCAGGAATCACCTGCCCTCTTATCGGAGAATTTAATTCTATTATCCAATCAGTTTCAAGGTTAAAACTTGTGAAAAGTTTGTATACACATATAAACTGAATTTCTCATACTGATTTATTTTATGGGATTATCATGACAATTTATTTACAGCCACAAACTTTACAAAATCTTTTTAACCCCAATTTGTGCCCACACAGAGTCTGTCCTATCAGCACTAGTTGTCGGCAGGACAAGTTGTAGGCAGGACATCTGTCCTACTAATTGATCCAAGACAGAAGAAATGCATGTCTCTGCCAGGATAAAAAGATTATTATTGTATGAAGATATTCATAATTGCCATGAGTTATACATATGGACGTGTGTTCTGGCAGCCAAATCACTGAATTTGAAGGTAGATGCATTATTCATACATCATTAAATTACAAAAGATTTAAACATGGATGCTACTGACAAGAAGTGTTAGTTCCATGCACTTAAAATGCCACTATTAGCTAACAATAGCAGTTTCCTACACATATTGCTACAGACTGGGTGCAGGATCATCAAACAGAGACACGATGAGATTTTTTTTTTCAATCTATTTTTAAAATAATCACATAGTGGAATAAACTTAATATGTGAATTTAGAACTGTAACATAGCATTCTAGTTTGTAAGCATTAATCTTGTAAAGGGACAATAAGCATAGTTTACATTGTTAAAGGCAGGACATTAAAAAAAAAATCCATGTAAAATTCTAAGAAGAATCAGTAGAAAGTTTTATTTTGAAAAGTACACAACATTACACCCTTTCTTTATTTGCTGTCAGTGTATTGGTATGAGCGTTAATGTGTTTTCATCTGAATCATGTTCAAAGGACAAATACATAAAGGGCTGTAGCAAATTAGGGTTTGAGGATGAATCATAAAGGAATTCATCAGTAAAGAAAAGATACTGAAAATGGAATATGACTGAACTTGAAAAACAAAGGCTTCGAAGATGATCAAAAATTAATTCTGCCTTTCTTACCTTCATGTTGGCTTCTCACCTCCTTCTCTATAGAAGTTTCTGCTCTTTGTGTCTTATAGGGTTAATCTAGGAGCCAAAGATCACTGCTCCATCAGGGCTGCATCAGTGATCAGTTTTAGTCCCCCAGTTGTTCAAAGCCAAGTCGAGCTGTGCAGCCTCTGCCCCCTCAAACACATATGACATGTAACAGAACAACAGATCAAAGAAACTGAAGAAAACTTACACTATTCATCATGTCAGAGCAGGGTTCGTCCTTCAGGTTCAGAGATCAGTGACAGAGGGTTGGCAGCTTTACTAACTTACTCATATTAAATATGTGGACGTCCGCACCGCTGCAATTGACATCTGCACATTGACAAAACCCTGCGGAAATTACTGTCATACATTGTTTCCTCTTGTCTCCCCAATGATATAACTGAGGAGGAAATTGGGAAAGCAAAGTGTGAAATAAAGAGCTTTCGTTTTGCTGGATGCAAATGAAATGTCAACGCTGCAAAGGTAGGTAATGAGATTTTTCGCTACCTAATTTTCACATTGTTGACTGGAGTGTGAAAACTCTGACGAACATATTCATTAGATGTACTGCTTATGTAAAATGTGTGTGTTTGCCTTATGTGGCATGTCACCAAACTAGTCTAAGAATAGGCACTAACATCTGCATCACTCACATTAAGGACTGAGTATGAATATGTATGAAGACTGAGGTAACTGTGAGGGTTTAGCAGGTGGCAGCAATTGTACATATTGTTGTTCATTATTTTAACTGCAGAAGTAAGAGCAGCTTTTTGTTAAATGGTCTAAATGTGTGACAGCTATTCATTCATCAAAGACACTTTACAAAGAAGCTTGATCTGCTTCCAGTGAATGGGCTAAAAAACAAAAGGATTTTTGTATTCTTAACCCACCAGGGACTCGAAGCAGCTTTGTTTGTGATGATAGCTCACCACTTTAAACCATTAACCACCCAGCTCTGATTCAGAGTTGTTGGAACCATGGTTTTCCTTCATTCTCAACAAAAATGCTATTCATGTATACACAGAAAATAAAGCTCACTGTTTATTTATAGCAGACATGATATCAACTGGCTGCTGACCTTTGTCTTAGCTGGTTGAAATGAAATCTCACTGGCAGCACATTATGTCATTGTAGTCAACCAATGGCAATTCTTTTCAGGATGACTTCCTCTTGAGGGATAGACTCCATTATCAACATGCTTTTACCTGTAAATAAAAAAAAGAAATACATTTATAGCAGAGTAATATAGAAAAAATATGAAAATCTGTCAAACTGAAAACAGGGAAAACAAGCACAGCAGCACATTAATTTTTAATTAAATCATGAATTGTATTGCCTTTTCAAAATATACATTCATTCAATATACATTTTTGTAACATATTCAAATAAAAATTGGGATAGTAAAGCACTAAAGCATGAAGAATTAACCACTGTAACACTGTAAGATGTCTAGGCACTGAAGAGATTCAGTAATTTAGTGTCACAGGTCTAATTTTATCCCATTCTTCTTGAAAACAGTTGAAGCTGTGAAACAGTACAAGGTCTTTATCTTTTTTATTCTGTGTTTTTATTACTGTGCCACACATCCTGTGTTGGGTCAGATCAGGGCAGCAGGTCAGTTCAGCAGCACATCTTTACCAGAAATGCCTAAAATACTGATTCATCTCATACTTTACACATTTCCACTGTGTGATGGCCTGAGATGCCTCCAAGCCCAAGACATGTCAAAGTTTGAACACAGCAACTATAAGGCTTCTTTTTGGCATAGTAAAGTTTCAGCTGGCATGTGTTGATATCAGTCTAGAAAACCTCTGTCAAGTTTCACAATACAAAGTAACACTGATCTCATGTGGTTATATCAGCTGGAGATGATGATTCTTGCTGCAGTGTCGTCTGAGGGATGTCAGATCACAGCATTCCCTTCATACAGTGAAATTTCTCCTCATTCTTGGAATCATTTTTATTATGCCATGCATGAAGATGGTGCAATATCCTTAACAGTAGGAAGGGATGTATGTTTACAAATGAAATTGAGTTGACCAGACAACATTAAATATCTCTTATTCATACTAGTTGCAGTGCAACACATTACAGTCAATTTAGAAATCACTGTTGTCTTTTTATTTGCTGTTTTTTCCTCCTTTAATTTGAAAACCTCTTTTAGAGCTGCAATAATAATCACAGCATGTGAAGAGGGCTGGCATATGTTGAGTTTCTTAAATGTGTAAACACTTTACCACTGATTACTCCAATTACCACTGCACACACAAGGGTTTGAACTCAATGATATAGTTATTTGTGTAGATGTGGTGATTGATGTAAAGAGGTAATGGAAACCACTGCGACTGAATTTGTAGGAATTAGTGTATTGTACCAATGATTTATGTTCACAAAGACGTGACACAAAAAAACGAGGCACACCGTTTTAGCAGCCAAATAAGGATCATTTATTTAATAATCACAAAAAAGTCAAAACAAAGAAGAACTTAAGCACACAGAGGGACAACAAGGTTCCCTACAAGGAGAATGAGAGACAGCCAGGCTTTATAGAGTGATAACATTGGCCCCAGGTGCTCTCAGTTGGCACCAACCAAGCCCTGCTCCAATTACCAGGTATCTGAAACAGACAGAAACACTGTGACAGAAAAAAGTGCAGGGGTCATCATATTTAAATAAACCATTGGGTTACATTAGCAAAATGAATACTATCCTCTAATATCATAATAGCAAGAACTCATGGAGGAGACAAAGATCTGGGCTGATACACTTAAAACCAAAAAACAGGTACACAGCAAATTTTGTAGTGTTAAATCGACTCTGAAGGATTCATTTTTAACACTATGTTGGTCTTTATTTTGTCCCAACACTTTTCAACCCTTCCCAAAGTGTTGATAACACAACTCTGATGCAGTGTTAAAATATCTCTACACAGAGTTAATAATTAACTCTTCACCAGATTGTGTTAAGTTCTTGTTATACTAGTGTGTAGAGTTAAGATTTCAAATCTACACAAATGCTAATTTTACTTCAATTAGTGTCATCACTGCCACCGAGCTTATTAGTGTTTATTAGTAGTCCAATACTGAAACTAATGTTCAATAAAAGTTTGTGTTTTAATATGTGTTTAAAATTCCACATCATCCACTACAGAGTACAAAGTCTAGCACAGCAAAATACCCTCAACAAAACTTTTATTGCAAATTTGGTGCTTCAATATAAAAATCTTGGCAAATACAATGACAATAGCAAAAGTGGCAGTGATGTTAAGACAATGACTAAGCAAAGACTAAGGCGAACACAAGGGCTTAAATTCATGGGGAAATTAATCAGAAGACATACAGCATAGGGTCAAGCAAAAGAGGGCACAGATGACCACAACAGGGATAATGAGCAGACAACCAGAGTAAGAGACTCAAAGGAGGAGGACAAACCAAGGGTGGAGACACTGTAACCAGGGACAGGAACACGTGACCAGAAAACAAAGTAGCACATGGAACAAAGAAAAACACCGCGTCAAATATTTCAATAGAAAAAAAAAAAATATGAAAAAAAAATATTGCTTGTTGCTTGCAAACATACTTCATAGTCATCTGCAAATCAGTGTCAAGTTTACAGTCCAATGACCAATATTTGGACCTTTTAAAAACAACACAAAAAATACACATCAAAGTGTGACTTAACATATGCTCCAACTCCAAGAACAATGGCTTCTCTAGACGATTTCATGAGGATGGACTATGTTAGGAGAGGTGTGGTTTTCATAGTTAGGTCCCTAAAAATGACAGTGACACCAGCTTCTTTGCATATTTGACTCTTTTGCAGTTAAATCAACTTTTTTTGCAGTATCATTTCAACTCTTTCACAACTCTTTTTCAACTGATTTTCACAGTTTTGCAAAAGTCTGAGAATTTAACTCTGAGGATTTTATGTATACTAAAATAAATAAATAAAGTCTACGATCACACATAAGGTTGTGTTCCTTTATGGGCAACTAAATCAAACTTAAAGAATTACCTTTGTTATTTTGTCTTTAGTTCAGTCTGACATTAGCTCACAGTGTTATTTTTTCTATTGGTTGGTTTTAATATGTTGGTTTTATTCAGCTTCCTTTGAATCTCTTGTGTAGAGTAATTCGTGTAAATTCTTGTGTAGTTATTTTAATTTCAGTCTTGCCCAGGTCATTCCAATATTGACCTACTTTTATACTGCTAATCTGTCCTCTGGCTCTGAAGCACTGTGTCAAGGACATCACCTAAGATGATACGGTATGTGCCTCAAGGTGAATACCTCAGATTAATTCTTCACTCATGTTGTCATCTGTTCCTTTATTTCCTTTATTCGTTGTTATTTTTTTATCTGAAAACACTCAGATGAGCACTGACCCAGAGGCTAGTGTAATAAAATGTCTCCGTTGAGAATCTTGTCTAGCATTATTTAGACTTTATTAAGATTATAGTTATATCATAAAAAAACTAATAATTTGTTTAAATGATGATAGAAATGAAGACAAAATAAAGTTTTCTCAACTAGACAACAACATTAATGACCACCAGCACTTAATTTCAACAATTTACTTGACACACACACATTATGTCATGTTTGTGAGTATTTTCATGTATTGATATCCAAGAATTTGATTTGATAAAATCTTAACTGAAGACCTTCCCACTAGATTTACAAAAACTTCACCAAGGCTCAGACCATAGCTCATGGTTTTCATCAGTGAGTGGATTTTACTCTTCTGTAACATGATAACATGGTTGCATAGGCGGGGGGCATGGAACCTCTGTGTCTGTTCAAAGATGGTCTCTGATGCCAGATAAGGATTCTTCTCAGTGACACCTTCACAGTTTACATTTAGTCTCTTTGCCAGGGTCACACTCCAACAGTATGATTGTATGGTGAGTTTTTTTTTTATTATTTTTTTTTTTTATCTTTTTATTCAGCACTTTGGCAAACTGTGCACACTTTCTCTTGTAGGATCAGACCTTAAGTCTCCCAGCTGATGTGGCAGTTCCAATAAAGATGGATGTTTCATTTTAACAAACAAATGACTAAGAGAATGAGCTCTATTTTTAAATACACCTTGGCTTAATTGTAATCCATGTACAACATTCACAGACTCTAACACAACCATACAAAGAGGCACTTGTAGGTGTACACTTGTGTTTTGACAGTATTGATAGTCTGGTTTGTACACTACTCTTTGAGCTTCTTGTGCCTGGCCAACAGATTCATTCATTTGGCTTTTTATCTTGTACTTCCAGTGACGTCATGTAAAGCTAGAATAAATCATTTTAATTACTCCTACCAAACAACAAGCACTCACCTACTTAAGGCACATTAGATGTAATGCAATGCCATGGTTTATATTGATCTCACATCCAAACACACACATGATTCAGAGGTCACATCACCAACTAACATCCATTTCTTGGACAATCAGGCTCAATCATAACTACTGCTTGCCTTATCCTAACCTAAAGCTAAACCTTAACCTTAACCAACCATGTCTTCACCTACAAATGTAATAATTTACATTATCAGGGCTTGCTTTTTCCTCCCCAAATGTAAGTTTATTTAAGTCTCCACAATGTGAAGAACATCAGATGCAATCTGAAACATCATCCCTGGATGAGATCAGGCAGACAAATAAAAGACGCAATTCCATAAGACTCAGGCTGTATCCAAATACAGCTATGTAGTAGTACAACTATGTAGTAGGAAAAAATGAGTAAGTGACGATCTAGTACATCCAAATACCTTAGTATGCTTTCAGTAGTAGGCGAAAGGTACCCGTATGGCTTACTACTTCTGCTAGGATTGTACCTTTGTCTGGACTTTGCATTCCACTGAGTGACTGAACTTAATTGCAACAGACTGGTAGTCAAGGCTGTCAGTTATGATGTTACTGAAGGATGAGGATGTCCAACTTTAAAATGGTAATTGTGTTTCTGTTGGTGTACTGAAATGAAATTAATCAGTGATTCCAGTTGATTTTTCATGTTTGTTCATGCTGTCCCTCACAGCAGGATGTCTGTGGTTACACTGCTGTCTAAGGAAACACTGGACAGAGAATATGACATACAAACATGCCATAGGTAATTGTTTTTTAATAAAAAGGATATTAGTTGGTATAGACATACAGTGCTGTGTAAAAGTTATAGGCACCCCACATGCTGTGTTTTGGCAGTGCTGTAAAGACCATACATGTTTATCTCTTACTCTCTTAATGCAGATATAATAGGAAAATACAGGAAATTTGTACAAAGTATTTAAGAACACATAAAATGTACAAATGATTCAGACTCTAGCCACTGCCACATTTATTGCCCCAGCAGTGCTTCAGTGACCACAAGGGGTAAGCTGTTGGCCAAGTCACTGTTCGACACTCAGATCACTGATAGACATGCCTAACCTGCCATAAGATGTTGACAGATCCAACATCACATCAACATCAGATTTCAAGTTGGTCAAAATGGGAAAAGCCAATGGCCAAAGGATAATATCTAAAGACTCCAGATGAGGCAAACTAGGGCAGAATCCCCACCTCAGTGTACAATAAAGAAGGTCGTGAGAGACCTAAAGCATGTCTTGGGTGGCCCCAACTCATAATGCCTTGCCAAAGTGAAGTCAGAAGCTGATCCCGAGACCCCTGACACATCTGGATCTGCCGAAAGTTTCTGGCAAGCTAGTCATATCTATTGGTGTTCTGGGTGTGGAACAATGACTTTGTTATCAGCTTATTCCTTGTGATTGTTGGGTCACTGAAGCTCTGCTGGGGCAACAAATCTGGGGGTGGCCAGAGTCTGAACCCAGAATCAGAAACACATTTTATGTGTTTCAAAATTCCTTTTTTTCTTATTATATCTGCATAAAGAAAGTGAGCGATAAAAATGTATGATCTTTACAACACTGTTAAAGCAAAACATAGTAACACAGCACAGCAACACAGTACTGTAAATTTGCAACTGAAAGAACAGCATTTGTACTTGTAAAGATGCATAATGTAATAAATTTAACAACAATACCTCTCAAATATCAATGTTGTTTTCTCCCAAAATTTTCCACGTTGCATTTATCAAGCTAGCAGCGGGTAAGGTTGCATCACTGGTCAATAAATTAGATCTGTCATTTTACATTCTTGTCTTGATAATGTGAATTGATACAATAGATGATAATTCAAAGTGACATGAACAAATCGTGTCAAATTTGACTTTCTTTACAGATTTATTTGAGGGACCTGGTGAAGATAGAATCTGATAGATAGAATCTGCTCACTGAATGAGAGAGAACTACTGGGTGGGTCTTATGGCTTTAAGATAATGCATCCAGCTGCATCATGAACATCCAGGTTCCTAACACATCAGGGTGACCACTCGTTTTGTTCTGAGTACAACAATATACCAGAAAATGTTTAATTTTGAAATGATAACCAGGTATTTTAGCACCATAGGTTAAATAGCAGTTATGACTATGGTGACTTACTACTACTTACTACTCTTTTAATATGGCCACTTTAATTCCATTTTGTTTTCTATAAGTTACGTGAACTACTTTATGGAGGTGATAACATTATACCATTGATGGGTCACAATATATACCACACATTATCTGTCCTTCCATCACCACTATTTGAAAGAGTCTTTGACAGGTATATATGACTGAGTATAGGTGTGCTATAAGTGGTGTGCTAAGAACTTAAAGAGATAAATGATTATCTTGATGCTTATTGGCAGACCTGGTGGCAAACAACATGCTATATGTTTTTTTCTTGTTTAATAAAAGTTTATTGGAAAGGAACCACTTTTGTATATTATTGAAATTAAATCGAAGTATATGCTGGATCTGTGAGATAACTCTATTAGAAGTATAAATCACAGTATCATCAGCATATATGTGAATATGACATAAAAGCATAATAAAAAAGCATATTTGTGGTAGATCATTGGTAAAAAATAGAAAATAAAAGTGGTCCTAACAAAAAGCCTAGTCAGAGTTAGATTTCTAGGATAAAGTCTAAACAGACACAATAACAACAATCAAGTTATTTTTGTAAAGACAACTATATTCACTAATGTAAATACTTTATATCCATTTTTTCTTCTTTTCATTCTTAAAATGTGAAATAACATAGTAAAAGAAAAACTTCCATCCTCCTATCTGTTTGTTACTAAGCAGAACATCCTCATGCGGTTCTCACAGTACAGTTACATAGTAATCTTCAGGTCTGTAGGTGTATAGTCATTTATTTGAATATTAATATATTTTACCTTTGTACTGCTTTGATTTTTGTAAAATTACATGAACATTTGAATTTTCAAGAAGCTACCAAGTACTGCAATGTGAAAGATGTCAGATATTGTTTGTTGTCATTTGAAACCTGATTGCAATTTACAGAACAGAGGCCATACAATTAGGTAAACCATCCCACATGCTCTAGTGGTTAGGATTCCTGGTTGTCACCCAGGTTCAACCCCTAGTATGGGAATCCCCCTTGGATTCTTATTCTGGAGGAGAGACCTGTAGATTTGTTTACATTTCACATACACCTTGAAGTAGCTTGAGTGGATCTGTCTGGAAGAATGGGATGAACTGTGAGTACAAGGCTTAAAGAATTTCATGCATGATGGCACAGAATTGTAACTGCTGCCAAATGGGCTTCAGCAAAGTACTGAATTAAGTTTCTGAACACTTTTGAAAATTTAAAAGATGTTGGTTGAGACATATGATCAGGATGCCTCCGGGGCAGCTCCTGGTGAAGGTTTTCTGGGTATGTTAAAGGGCACACTCACACCAGTGCCAGTTGTTCTGTACCATTCAGTACCGTTGAAGCACAAATGCCCCCCTTCGCCTGTGCCCCAATGGGCCGCACTCACATTACCCCGAAAAACGTGCTGAAGCCCGGTTGCTTCCAACACATACGTCATCACACGTGGCGTGACATCATACGAAGTGACTTTTGTTTATACATGATTACAGCAGCACTATGGAGAGCAAACCTGACAGTGTTGCTGCAATGACTGTCTTGCTTTTTGTGAACTATAAGTCAGTGTCGCCAGTGTCTGGATTCATTGACTAGATTCGCAGTCACGATTGCGTTTTGTTGCATTGTGTATTTAACCGTGCTTGTGTGCATGTGTGACCAAGTGTACCATGCTCAAACACACCACTTCCAGTCGTTCTGGGTCTGGAAAGTCCACTGTACTCAAGCACAGATCATTTGCACTCACACTAGCCATAGAATTCAGGCTTAGGGGGCAAATGTGCTTGGGTACGGTACATTGCCTAGTGTGAGTGTGCCCCAACTCATCAAAGACCTTGTGGTAAATCCAGAACACACTGGAAAGATTATATATTTCATCCACCCTGGAAACACATCAGGATTCCCCAGAAGGAACTGCAGAGTGTTGCAGGGGAGCAGGACACCTGGACTGCCTTGTTGACCACTACCCAAATGCAAAATTTCACTACTTTTTAAAAAGCATTTTCATTTTTTCAATAGCTATAGAGAAAAAGGTTGAATGATAAAAATGTACTACATAATAAAATGTACAAAAGGTGAAAGGGACCAACTACTTTGTGTGGCCTCTATAGATACATTCCTGTGCTACAGCTGTGCCTGAGAGAAGCAGCAGCTCTACCACAAACTGTGCAGGTCTGTGTTCAGACTGTTTTTGAGCAGCTGAAGCCACCACAGTCACCACAACAAAAGTGCATCCCTGCGGAATAGACAATAAGTCTAAGAATAAGGACAGGGAGACGACAGAGAGAAAGTGCTTCTCTGCTTGCCTGGGGCTTTGAGTTGTTCATGCTGTTCTGTTCATGGCCTGAGGTTGTGCAATCTGTTTGACTGTTTAATGTATCAATTAAAAATCAGTGTTTTGCCTCCTGCCGTGCTCTCCAGTCTGACGTGCATAGCACCAGCCAAAGCTCCCTTCCCCCGGAGGGGCCAGTGATTCAAACACAAACTAGATGTAGACACCCGGACCTCTATCTACTTACACAGTTGTGAGGTAATTCACTCTGTGAGTGGGTGGAGTGACAGACTGTTAAAACTGTTAAAGAGGGAGTCTAAAGTTCTTGTGCATCAGTATCACAAAAAGTAAAGCGGTTCAGGCAATTATGGCATTTAGAGTATGCATTCATACAGGATGCACATAAAATACAGAAAATTGGATTCAATTTCACACAGATGAAGTAGGTAACATTTGTGCTGCGGCAGAGTAAAAAAAAAAACTTAAAAATTCAAATATATTTAACATTTTCCACAACGCAAACAGATTATGGAAGGAAGGAAGGAAAGAAAAAAACATAACAGGATCCTCCCAGTTCACCCAAAATAAAAATACCACCCCGAGTGCTTTACATAAATAAACAAAAAATCCATAAAGCCTCACTTTGTGGGGTTTGAAAATGCCAAGCTGTGGCAAAAACAAATCATCGATAGGTATATTGTATTTTTCACCTGCTTGTTCTTGTTATTTTGAAGGGATAATCCCATAACAACTCCGTACATAGATGTTGTGCACACATATTTTGCCACATTCCCAAGTCTTCAGCACTGAAACATTCATAAATGATAAAACTGATGTTCAAAGCAGAGAGAATAAAAGAGTAACCTGCAAAATCGAATGTGTCGAATTGAGAGTTAAAGCTGGGCTCGTCTGGTTAGTAGCTTTGACCGCTCAACAGAAAAAAAATAAATAAATAAAAAAAATAAGCTGTGGCCTTGAGTCTTTGGGGAATTATAGTGCAATTATTTTCAGCCCTATCTGTGATAATCAAAACGGTTTATACTCCTGACATTTCACAAACAAACATGTGGTTACGATAGTTTCAGGCTTTATTTCCATGTTATGTACCATAAAAGATTATGTAAGAAATTAACTATAAGCATGAAAAAACAATAAAGTTATTATGCAGACAAAAAAACAGGACACCCATACCTTATCTGTTTGTTACTAAGCATCATATGTGCACAGCAACTATGTACATCTCAGAATCTGATTGATTTTAGATGTTTGCCTTTAGTGGAATCATATCATTTCAGAATATATATATATATATATATATATATATATAGCATTGTAAAACAAGCATCATAAAAATTTAAGAGCTCTGGCTTGGGTTGACTGCTCCCGATGGCCCAAAACTTGAAAAAACAAACAAACAAACAAACAAAAAAACATTTAAACTTATTTACAAAATAACACAATGTCACATAATGTGTAGAACACTGTAGGAAGTTTCAGCCTGTAGGAAGCAGCACTACAGTATGTTTCAATCCTGTGAGATTGAGTGTTGAACTGGCCCTAAACCAAATACTGTGTGTGACCTTTACCACAGGCCAGTAATGCAAAGGGACTGAGCTCAGTGTTTGGTTCCATATCTGTATTCATGTTTGGACTGAGGACAAAATGGCCATTTGGATCAATGATAGAGTAAACATAACACCCTCACCCCCTTTGTAGCCCCACCCCTACTCACCATCACCAGTAGCCTCTATGCAGACTGATGCTCCATAGCCAAGGGACTGAGTATTTCCAAACTTTGCTAAGGTCAGAAAATGGCTGTTGCCCTGCCCTGGGGCTTTGCATCAGAAGGTCACGAGCAGACACACACAAACCACTGGCAAGTTAGGGAAACATCTTTATTAGATGAGAGGTTGGAGGAGCAAGAAATTATGAATAAAAAACTTGGATTATTAGAATCATTTTGTCAAGAGGATGTAAAAACTGAGCTCATTAAAGTGGCAGATATGCCTTCAAATACACTCCCACACTCAGCAGTGTTAAGCTTTATGAGCAGCTTTGTGTCTGTTTCTACCTACAAGTTGCTTTAACCTCCTGACTGGTGGAGTTTGTGGATACAGTTATTAATGACAATTTTAATTTAATCCTTTTCAAAAATCTGAGAACTTTTGTTCTAGTGACATGGTTTGACATTTAACTTATTACTAAATAACTAAATTACTTATAACTAAATTATTTAACTCAATGTACACTTACTGAATTCAAACTACCCCAGTGCTGGCCCTATGATGATGATAGAAACAACAATTAAAAAAATATCTGTAATTAGACATTGACATGCATCGCTAACATTGTTTATGGGACTAAAGTTAATCCCAACTGATTTTTGGCAAGAGGACGGGGCTGACAGTGTTGACAAAAGAGTGTCAAAAGAACATACACAGGCAATTTACCAACACAAAACCAATGCAGACACATGGAGAACATGGAACCTCCACACAGAAAAGTCCAACCCAGAATCTTCCTTGCTGTGAAGTGAGCGCGCTAACTACTGTACCACCACGTACAACCTTTTTTTGGGTAGAATCATGAGTGCATGACTATACGTTCAACTGGCCTCATGTTAGCACTTGATTAGTTATACATCTGGTGGCCGTGGACACAAAGTATGTTTTTTCACCTCAAAGGTAGCGGCCATTCTCTGATTCTAACAATCCTGTTTTCACCCTAATATTTTTTTCTGAAAGACCTAAAATGCATCAGTTCACTACCTCTAGTCCTCCATGGCGATTCTTCTGATTATAAACCAACACAGTTGTTTGAAATTTAAACATTCATTTATGAGCTTGTCCTTTCTTTCTCTGTGTGGAGGCAGGTATTTTGTCCTGCAGATGAACTGCAGCTCTACTGTTTAAAGGTGTTAACAGTTTTTGTTCTCGTAACTAATGCCACCAGTGGGCTAGTTAGCAATGACTGAACATTTTATTTGGATGTCAGACTGGTGCTTATGTACTCTCTGACTCCTGATGCAGTATATGGAAGAGAAATTCTGACTTTGGGTAACAAAATAGTGTGTAAAGCATGATTGTTCTTCATTTACTCTTCACATATCATTATAAATGGTGAATTTTATTCTAAAATGTCACAGTATTTTAAATATGTCCATAAAAAAACATTCTCAGACTCATAATCCATCCATCAAATCATCATTCATCTTTTTACTTACTCCCGATTTCATTCCAAATGCTATTGTTTAAACTGTGCAGTAAATGTCTTTTTAGCAAAAGCAATGAGTGGCATTGGGAGACAAAAACATTATCCTTCATTTTAACTGTTTTTCACACTGTTTTTTTTTTTTTTTTTTTTTACTCTTTTCCTGTTTTTACCTGATGGTTGCAAGTAAGCAGGTAGTTTGATGTTTTTGTCCTGACAAAGACACAACTCTTCCCTGTATAATAACTGCAGAATTCCACAGCTCTTTGTCCTACCTCCAATTTCTCCTCAACAAAAGTTGACTGGTAGGAGGACTGATTGTGCATGCTCATGGCCTACTTTTTTAGTGTTATGTGTTGTTGTTCATCATTGTAATCTTTGGGAGAAGAGTGAGTCTTTGGGGACAAAAAAACTCCCTGAGGGAAGAGAGAAACATCTCAGTCCCCACTGATTCTGAAGTGGTAACTCTCTAAGGAGTAAGGTAGTGTTATTAAGGCCGAACACTTGCACACACGTATACACACACACACACACATACGTGTGCAACAACGAGATGCAGATGCTGAACTGTGGCGCCCTCAAACATGTGTTTGTTTCAGATGAAGGTTAAGGTACCACCTGATCACTTTCATTATATTATATTTGACACGCAGGAACACAAAATAAGTGAGAGTGTATGGATGATGAAAAACCACTGTGGATGTTATTGGTGAGTGTGATGCACTGCTTTGTAATTAGTTTCTTTATTTACATTTAGGCCTAAATAAGAGGCAACCTCAATTAAAAGACATCCCAACCAAAATTAACTGAAATAAACTAGTATTTTAAACTTGCAGTCTGTCTCTTTAGGGAGGGAAGTATAACACAGAACATTTCTGTGAGGACAAGATGTGACGGCCACAAAAGAGAAGTACAAGTTTATAGTCATAAGATGTAGACAGTAGTAGAGTGTTTTCATACCCATGAGAAGGAAGAAAAGTAAAAACTGTGCAGCCACACAAGTAAGGGTGTTTTGAGGGAGGGCAACTGAACCTATAAACAGGTGTTTGCTCATTTTCTTTCCTATTTTTAAGACAATCATAAAGATTGCAGATTCTGGCTGAATATTTTATGCGGGTTGGGGTGGTTGGGAGCTGTGGCCATCTGGCTCATCTAGTGCATTTTCTTCCATTAAAGAGGGAAGTGGTGGTCCGCTGTGGAGGGAAACAAAGATGCGGAGTGATGGGTGTCCCAGCTGAAAGCTGAGTGCTACGCTGCACACACCTATTGGTGAATATTTCATGTCCTACCCCAATCACAGCAGCAGAAGACTTTAATGTTTGTTTACACATCTGTTCTCCTCTCCTGTATCCAGGTTGCTCTAATAATGATTTACTATTCAAACACAAAAAAGAAATACAAAAGCTTCACAGTGACCTACTAGTGAGTGATGCAGTTACTCTATTGATGGAATTGGCCTCAACTATTCATGAGATCCCAGCAAACATGCAGTATCTGTACATTCACCCAATTTCCTAGTTAGTTCACAGCCACTAGATGTTGCACAAGAGCACCAGCATCTCAAAACAATGCAAGGTATTCTCAACAAGCTATTGTTAAGGTATCAGTGAAAACAGCCCTAAAATGCACTGCAAGAACCACATCTGTACAAAGTTACCCAGTGTGTACGAGAGACAACAGAAACATCAGTCCAGCCAGTCAGTCAGTCCACGCTAGTACTGTTGTGATATCATGGGCATGCTGGTCAACATTTGTCAAACAATATCATAATAGTTAAATAATGTTATCATAATTCCTGTCATCAATCACTGCTTAAAACAAAGACATTTTACCCACCAAACTGTTTACATATGAAGTCACCCCAAGAAAGGCATTCAGTCCTGGGTTTATGTGCTGGAATTGAGCATTGTCCTGAATGACAAACAGGCACACAGACAGCTGGGAAAAAGACTAATGGGACTTTGCTGATGTTTTGGTGGTTGCTGATGTTTTGACTAGCCCACTGGCCCACTGCATTTGTCCTTGATTTTATCTCTTGGTTTTAGCTGAATAACAGCATTTCTTTGATGGAGGAAATTCCAAAAGTCTGAAGATTCATTCAGCCTGCCTTTTTATCTAGTACAATTTCTCTGCACCTCCTTTTCGTCGCTTTGACCTGTCTATTTTTAGGTTACCGTGACTTGATTTGTCAGTTTTAATGAAGGCATCGCTGAACCCAAAGGGGAGAGCCCGGACCGAGAGATATTTGATTGGGCCAGGCTGTGTCAATTACGAAAAGACTAATGAGCTGATGTACATATTTTATGAGACAGTGAGACAAAAAAGTTAAAAAATATATATAAAATATATAAAATAATGGTGTTGGCCCAAAAGGCCCACAGGCCCAGTATGCCAGATGGCCTTTCCAGCTCTAGCACTCATTGTCTTTGTCTCTTCATAATCATGGGGAGGGCCGATGGTTACACAGGAAGGTAACCACATGCTCTAACATGCATGTATGGTTGGAGGGAGTGAGCTTTTATTATGTGCTCTCTTTACACAGAAAACAAGTTTTTTTTGTGTTTTTTTGCTGTGTTGATGTTGAGGTTCAGAAGGAAACAGAAAGTCATTGTGCATTTGTTAAGGTCTATTGTTACTGTTTTCAGCGGCAAATTAATCTTTAGTGTGTGACATATAATGTATACAAAAGACAAGTCTTTAATAAACCCACTTAAATCTGACATGAATTCACATGAACTATTTTTTTTTTTTTTTTACCAGAGTACTTTCTAACTGTTACACTCAATCAAATTATACCATGATGCCATAATGCTATCATTTTCCATCTGTTCTGTATCATCCTTTGCTTGATTTCCCTAAAGAATCCACCAATTTACTGCAGGAACACAAACTCTATCTTCCAGTGGTTATTGTAAGTGGACATGTCTCTATGTTTAAGTGGTAGATAAGTGTTACAGTGTATTTGCGGCAGTAGTGTAATGAGGATAATGTCCATGACACTGAGTCAAATTAAAATATTGCTCTACTAGTACCCAGTTTAGACTGGACCATGAGCATTCATGTTCTCCTCATGGTTGCTTTTAATTTCTCTGTTCACTCTAATAATAGATAATCGAAAAACATGACAGCACTTTCTTTAACAATGTCACAAAAAAAAAAAATAAAACCAGACAGGCAAATGAAATGACAATAAGACCACAGAAGAAGGAACTACAATAAAGGGATAACATTAACTAAATAGGAAGCAACAGTATAAATAGACTTGTATGTTAAAACTTTATGAATGCTTTTACGAAAAAAAAAAAAAAAAAGTTTTTAGGGGGGATTTATAAGAGGTGAAAGGTTCTTCATAGGGGGCGAATGCGTAGTCTCTCGCAAGCTGTAACCAAGGACTAAACAGTAGAGCTCCATCAGGACAAATCTTAGATCAGTAAATAATAAACCACCAGACACATTAAGCTCAGTATTCCCCCTTTTGGTTGTTCATTTGTTTTGTTCCTTGATGTCACTTTGTGCTTCTCTCGAGTGCTCTGCATTTTCTGATCCTGTTTAGTTTGGGTCTTACATTTATTTTGCATTGAGCACAACATCTACCTGCCTGTGGGCCAGTTGGTTTATTCTTATTTAAAAAAAAAAAAAAACTCTGCGTCTACCAGACCATCTTTCAGCTTCTCTCACGGAAGTCTTGTACCTTCATTTCTGTCTGGTCGGGAAACGTTATCGTTACATCATCATCTTGGTGTGCATTGCCTGTCCCACATCATGCTATGGTCCAGTCAAATATAACTTTACTTTTCAACACATTCTATTAGTGTCCAGGGTTTTTGTCACAGTTGATAACATCTGTTTTCTGCAGATGCTGCCAGCTCATAGGAACCAAAATGTATTTTTACTTGTTTGAGATATTCAGGATATTTTTTTTTACCACTGAAGATGTTGTGATAAATATATCCCAACATGCAGATATGTGTGTTCTCTTTGTTTAGTATTCTGTCATTTCTCTTAATTTGTACTGTTTTTCCTTCCCTTCCACTCAGCTTTGTGCATGAATATGTTGTTCTAGGTGAAGTACATGACATTGAGTGAGGTTGAAGGACTGTTTGACATTTGAAAAAGATGTGTAATTTCCCATTAGCTTATGAATAAAAAGTTTACATATTCATCCACATTCTATTAAAACCACATCCGACAAATACATGAACGCTATTAACTCTGATTTCTTTACACGCCCTCAGCAAAGTCTTTCATAAACAGCCATAAATGGCTAAACATTTTGTGTAAATCCTATAAAGAATAATATACACCACAACTGTCAACTCAAAAAAAGAGAAAAACAAGAAATTCAATCATCCAGGTAAATTAGTTTTTTTTTTTTTTTTTTTTTTCTCCACCGTCCCTTTTTTGTGAGGGAAAAGTGCCAGAGGCTTATTTAATGATACAATGGAGCATAAATGTATGTATATGTAGCCTACAGAATAACATTATTTAAATTTTTCCTGTTCTGTTAGAGTTTCCTGAGTGCCCCTTGTTGTCTGCCTCTGAGATGTCTGACTCAAGCTTCAGCTCAAGTGCACACTTCACTGCCAGGGCCCCTCAATAAATGATCCAGTGAAGGCAGCAAGTAAACTGTATTTGTTTTACTCTAATTTCATTTACACTCACTTAATTCATTATCCTTATGTCTATATGATGACAATTTTGAAAAAGAGTACCTATGAGATTTAATCTGTTTATTCAATGTATCTGTTGGGATGGATATAAACAAAAGGTGGATATGTCGTATGTGCAGATAGTTGATAGTGTGAGTGGGAAAGATGGAGCAGCCACAACAAGAAGGAACCAAGTCAGTGTCATGGGGTATTTTCTTTTTATCTTTCTGCAAACAGTTAGAGGGAAAAGTCTTTCAGCTCTCATTCATGATCCTGTGAATAAAAGAAAAAGGCAAACCAGTTTGCTGTCTTCCCACACCTTTTAAACCCTGTCACCTACCATCTGTGGCAAATCAGAGAGTGGCTTTGGGTCTAAATCCAGGTGGCAGCAACCTGGTCCTGATTCAATGCTTCAATGCTGTTTTTTCACAATGAACAAACTGGAATTGATGAACATTTCAGCAGAACAAATCACAATCACCTGACAATATCCTCTGAAAAAGGTCAGACAAGTGAGGGAATTAAAGTCGCCCTATAAAAAATGAAAAGAAAGAATATGCATCTTCCTCTAAACACCAGCATTATTTTAAAAAAATCTGCATATTGGAAATAGAAGACATCTAGTTTTCATTCACATTCAACATATTAACATTTCAGTTAATTCTAGTGACTGTCCTCAGCCTGCCTGTCATACGTTTTTTCCACCTCTACTAGTGGAATGAAGAGATCATGTGATGCAGTTGATAAACTTTAACTCATTTATAAGATAAATTCAGTTTTATTCATTTTTTCTCCATGAATTAAGAAATTAAATCTTAATATTTATTCCCAGCTTCCGATATCCAGAGAAAAAATGGGGTTGGTTGCACATAATTGTGTTACTTTGACTAAAATTGGTCAAATAAAGCACTGCAAAATCTAAAGTAAACATGTGACCTACAGGTGGGGTGGGTCCTATTGCATCAAGATGCTCAGTGGTGAAACAAACTAGTTCTCTCTATGTATAGACTTCACACTGAATTACAACAAAGACATGTGTTGCTCTGAATGTGTAGTGCATGAATCTTCACACAGCAGGAGGTATTCACACTGGAAATGATGCCACCTCGACCCTTTATTGTACTTCCATCACAGATACAGGCACATCACTTTGATTTCCCACCAAAACATGTCCTAGTGTCATTGTCACAGACATCAGTGAAAGGGAAAGACAAAAAACCCATTCTCTCTGCTTTGTCTCTCTCATTTTCTATTCATAATTAAAGTGTCTCAGAGGACCCTTGGACTGCACTGCTCTATTTCCATATTCACACACAATGAAAGTCTGTAATGCCTTTGTTCTGTGTGGAGAAATCACTGCATTTCCTCTTCATAAATGATGTCTACTCATCCCCACAGAGTTGGACTGTTCTCCAATTCAGAGTCTAGTCTGATTCCTATGCAGCTGGTTGGCTTTCATTTCCTACATCTCGTAATAGTATCTAACCCTGCAGTATGCTCTGCCTGCTATCTCATATTATCAGTTCAATTTAGTGTCCCATCAATGTTATTTTCTTTGTATGTGGGGTCTGAAAACCAAATTGACTCTAAATAAAACAATACAAACATCATAAAATCACTGATGTACAAATCTGTATGAAGAAGACACAGCAGATCAAAATATGCAGGGCGAGTGGCACGCTACTACAAAGTATTCAAGGACTTCATAGCAGAATGAATAAAATTATCCATTAAAGTGCTGGGGCAGATTGGATTTTTTTGTAGATCTAATAAAACTGCAGCTCAAAGTGCTACAGTTGTGGTTTGGTTTCTCTCATGTGGTGGAGATCTGAGACATTTGTGTCAGTATCCACAGCAAACAACTGCATCCAGTCTCACTTCATGTATTTTTATTTATTTATTTTATTTATAAGAGACCATGTACACAATGAAGCATAAATGTTGCTATCTGATGCATTGTGATGCACAACTTAACCTGGAGCTGATGTTTTTTACTTCATTCACTACTACGAGATGCTAGTGGTCATATATGGGATACATGTGGCAGGAGATGGAAGCCTAGACCTTATTGATAGTGACTGGGCATATAAAGAGAAGATGCTTCACAAAAATACATACATTTAATGCTGATAAATACCAGTTATGTACTGTGACTATATCAGAATCAGATGACGCCAGTGCAACATTGGGTGAAAATTTTAGTCCCAGGTGAGAATTCTCACTTGGGATCAGTTCTCTAAACCTATAGTTAACAGTAAAACCTGTTAAGTCAAATCTGAAGGGTGGATGTATACTGTTATAAACCCACAATTGCATTCCATTAGTGTGTGTATTTGATGATGATTTAAACCTCATGTGTACATTCCTGCATAAACTTCCAGTGTCTCATTATTGTCGTGATGCTAAAATAACGTACATTTCAAGGTTGACTAAGATACTGAAAGCACAAATGTTACAACCATACTGTCCCAAAATACAAATAAACAGGGCTGTCTGATACATTATTTATTGCTCTACTTATTTTCGCATGTATGAATTATTAATCATTTTGCAAATACTAAGTGAAGTGATGTGTAACCTCAACAATCCTTTGTAAATTAAGTCACCACTTCTCAGAGATTAACTGGAATGTAACTGGTTTGGAGTTTTTCACGATTTCACGTCAGCTTTTGATCAACCAAAATGTTTCTAGAATCAAAAGAAAATACAGAGTTCTACAACGTCAAAGAGAAAGTTTTGATTGTCAATGGAGACAGGTTACTAGATTGACTGAAGGAAGAAACATGTAGACTGGTTGTTATGGGCCCAAAGAGTCTTGGGTGAGGACGAGGCTCAAAAAAACGAACAAAGGAACTTTCTTAGTAATAGAACAAACAGAGAGGATCTATCACAAATCCAAATGAACAATGTGGTGTTGAGGGGAGGTGAAAAGGTGCTGCATAGTTCTGAGGAAGATGAACTAATAAAGAACAGTTGCATCGCCATGTTGCAGAAAAATATATCTGTTATATTTTCATTTGTTACTGTACGAAATACAAGATGAGGTGAACTGCATGTTACACTGTCTACACCTCACTGACTGTGCACAGAGCTGTGTCTCTGCAGACTGTGCATGTGATCCATTATTGAACACTTGGTTCTATATATTTTACACATATAACTTAATGAAAGAACAGAGCAGACAGAACAAAGAAAGTCTCCATCAATTGTCATTGACAAGAAATTATTGTTCGCGTCTGGAAAAACACGCTAAATGTCATCAATTTCACATGAATCAAAACAGCTGTCTAAATTAAAACTGTGTGTTTTTTTTTTTTTTTTCAAACAGACTGTACTACAAACCACATCATAGTCAGATATAATGAAACCACTCTCCATTGTGTATCAAAGCACAGACCGACATAAATTATTGCTGTCAGCATACAGTAGACTATCTGGATTTTCTCTTCTTGTATGGGAGGAAAAACCTGATGCAGATACGAAATCTGCACCTCTGAATGTAAATCAACATTCCACAAGACAAGACACGATGGATGGAAGCTAAAAGTATGCTGGCAAAAAATGGAATGAGGTTAATAGAAAAGGAAAATGAGGAAGTGAAGAGGGTGCAGATGGAGGAAGGCGGGTGGGTGGGGTGTTCAATCTATAAACCATATCTTCATCTCTCTTCTTTCTCCATATCCTCTTTCATTTTGCACACATGTCCCTCCAGATTTCACACACACACACACACACACACACACACACACACACACACTGTAATAAAATGTAGCAGCTGTGTAAAATGTCAGGCTGGCCTTTTCTCAGATATACAGTTTGAACCAGTCCAAATGTTACCCTTTCTCCCGTTCACCAGACAGAAAAAAAAAGGAAGGGAAGGATGAGGAGAACGTGGATCAACATTACTTGAGGGACGGTGGAGACAGCAGGGAGGGGAGCGGCAGGCAAGAGGACTCAAGGGAATATGAGGAAACAAAGACAAAAAAAAGTGACAGAGACACACTGTGAGGATACAGACATCAGCTCAAAGAGGTGGTTTGCAAACTCTGCAATCTGAGGGTAAAGACAGACAGAAAAGGACATTACTGCTACTATGTCATTAAAAAAAAAAAAAAAAAAATTAACAAACTTTCAGCATTTTCAGCCAACTAATGAAAGCACCACAAATAACAGTAAAATGCCACACAGGAATTTAAGATGTCATCGTTATAGTTATCCTCATATTACATAATAATATTATTTTATGTTAATATTGATACAAAGTGTATTGTACTTTGAGTCATTGAGAAAATAAAACAAAAACATTAAATGAAAACAAATAAAGATGTTGATAATACCAAAATGAATATAATATTAAAGGTACATAGTTTACAAATGTGTGTAGCTGATGTTTTAGAGTACATTATGAAATAGTCGTTCATGTTTACCACGTTTCATGTTATTCCACAATTAAAATGTCATTAGAACTTGACCTTTCTATAGTCAAATCAAGTCACTGATTTTATTAATATAACCCTGTAAAGACTAGTCACTTATTAATTACAATATTAATTACAGCAGCTATTATTTGCTTTGGGTGACAAATATGTAATAATTGTAGAAATAATAATAATAATAATCAGAGGGTGTCGAGCAATAGCATGGGTACACAGCCGACAGTCACAGATCCAGATTCAACTAATTACTTTCTGAGACCTATGTGGGCACTTTTGTGTAGGTAGGCATAGTAAGGCACAAATGTGACTTAATCTGTTTAATACTTTATAATTCATTTTAATTCTGAAGTGAATCTGGAGGTCACATGAAGCCATTGAAGGGAAGCCAAAACCTCTAAAGTTAAAAAAACAAATGCACTACTGATTCCAATGCATGTGATTCACTGCTTGTGAAAGCAGACAATCTAATCATGGTGGGGTTAAAGATGGGGGGAAATGGCACGAGTAATTTCCTTCAGGTCAAGCACACACAGAAATGGTTTGATTCGAGAGAGAGACGACACCTAACACATAAGACAAGACTGAAGAATTTTTCTTTGTTTTCAAGTTCAGAATTTATTCAGAAATGACTTACCTTTTTCTTTTAACTTCGACTGTCAGGCTGAATTAATTCAAAAATATAATTACATATAATTATCTTGATGTTTTTCTCATTAAGTGGGAGAATGTTCCATTTAGCACTTAGCGCCATCATCTTCAAGAAGACCTTACCTACAAGAATCAATTGGATTGACAAGGACATGCATAAATAAAAGTGTTTTATCTGCATAACATGAAACCATGTTACGTGTACTGATTATGTAACCAAGATAAAATATGTTAACTGAGAAAAGGACAGGCCCCAAATTAGTCCCTTATAGGGAAGGTAACTAAGCACATCACATAAACTGTACTTTGTACATTTGTGTGTGATGAATCATTGAAATCTGAAATCTTTGTCTTGCAAAAAAGTTTTCTTTTAACAAACCTGTGCTTTCAGTTTCATTCAACTCAAGCTGTATTTGTGTGTGTGTGTGTGTGTTTCTGGCCATGATTTTTGTTGATTATGACATGTCTACTGATCTTTCTACTGATGCTCATCTCACAATCATGTGACATTGTGACAGCAAAAGTTGCTCACGGTTTACTACTCAGTGCTTCAGTGGCATCTACAAGCACACCATATGACACATTTTCCAATAAACACAATGTGAGTCTTGCTCCTCTACTATTATTTTGTCACAGCAATGTGCCACATAGCGTGAAGCTTCCTCAATGACATGCAAACAGAGGCTACCAGTAAACATAACAGTTCTTGCTAAAACTTATTGGTACTAAGTACTTTTTTTTTATTTTCTAGATTATGTTTGACTAAAACAAAGTTTGGTGAGGTCTGCTTAGGTGGTGTTTTATTGGGCTCCAATAACACCCATATATATGGTTATTTTATTGCCATTATCTTGAGATCTCTGGTTTATTCTTGTCAACACAAGCAAAAAAAAAGATTTGTTGACTTTGTAAATACAATGAGGATTATTAAAGTACATTCTAAGAAACGAAATAGTAATGTTGTTCATGTTATGTAACTTTGTTGTAAAAAAATAATATGGTTTCATTGGAATAATGTAATAGTTAGAGATTTCAAGGCTACAAAACACAGAAGATTCAAACTAACATAACCATCTCACTTAAATCTTACACGCACGCAAATATATTCTACTATGACGCAGTTTCAGACATGAGCAGTAACCATGGAGTGAAGCAACGTTGCCACTTGTATGCCAAGTGTTCGGGGGAAACCATTGTCCTTGAAAAATTTGGCAAGTAGAAATGTTTTCTTAGTAACACAGTGTGAAACTGTATATTGCGCCAACTGACTTCAAGTGTTTTCAGTTTTTATTGCACTCAGTCATGTGTTTTGGTTGTTTGGAAAACGGTCATTGCTAGCTTAAATCACACACACAGTTTCTTGCTAATGTGTTGTTATATAATTCTCAAAGGTCTAAAACGACACTCAGAGTTTTTTAAGATAATATAAAGAATGATTTTAAATGAAATGGAGACGGGCAAGGGCAGTATATAGCAGGCATAAACTAGAAATACTACTGCTGTTGTACTACTTCTATTTAGTTCACATTTGTGGTGAATGGCATCAGCTTTGAATATACAGGGCCAGCAGTGTGAGTTTGTGTTCTATCAGCAGCAGAACTAACAGTCACCTGCCGGTGTTTTTTTTTTTTTTTTTTTTTTTCATTTTTATAACACACAATGGCCGTGTGGGTAAATTCAACAATAATAATAATAATAAAAAAAAAAGAGATTCACTCTTCTCTACTACCGGTTTATTACGCTGTTCAGACAGGACTAACAACAAAAGCTAAGTGGGGCTGATGCACAGTAGCGGTCATTAGCCATCACTACACACTGTTTTGTTGTCAACAAACATACATGGCCATTAACCCATCACCTCAAAAGTTAGACCCTATAGCAGAGCTATGGCTACATTTCCACAATATGTGACCAGTTGAAAGTTATGTGAGATCATTTTTGGTTTCATGTGAGTTTCTGTCTCAATCTGTTGCCAGTTAATGCAGAGTTCACCTGCATTACCACCAACCTGCTTTTAACTATGGACCAGGTGGGTGGCCTGGTGCCTAAGGAAGCAGACTTGGGTCTGGAGGTCAGATTTGAATCCACCAACTGTCCCACTGAGGGACCCTTGAGCGAGGTACCCTCACAGCTGCCCTTTGCTCAAATGTGTGATGTTTTAAATGCAGAAGTCAAATTGCAGAAGTCAAGTGCTTAATGACAAAATTGGAATCATTGTCACTTAATTATTACTAATTAAATCGATCAATTGATGCAAGTAAGTTTTACTTGAAAATATGATCTGTTAAATTTACAAACTATATCTGTGTGAAAATAGTTTCCTAGGTTTTTAAAAGTAATACTTATTCCAAGTGTAACTGAGTAAAAAGTGCTTGCTTTATGGAGTAAACTTTACTTGGGTATTACTAATTAAATCCATTAGGAGCTGTGAGTCTCCAAATACATCTTGGGTATGTAATATTTCATATATTCTTTTCTACCCCTCTTTTGTTTCTTACCGAAGTTGCTCTTACATCACTTGTTTGTCTCTTTTAGATGCATGTTAAATCAGATTTAAGAGAGAGAGAGAGAAAGACATCAGTCCACTCATTGTCGCCTGCTGTGTTGTGATGAAATGGAGGGGAGCTGATCAATAGACAGACAAAGCAGGGCTAAAACTACAGGGAGCCACACAGCAAAACAAATCAGGGTTGTACTTGGACAACAGCGTTTGATTCTTGTGGTCCATATTATGTGATTCTCCTTCTATGTCTGGAAGTGTGGAGAGGAGCAAAATATTGGGCCAGAGCTTCAATCATAGAAACATGATATGTGAATAATGTTGCCGGGTTGCTGCACAAAATATCTCAAATTTTTGTTTTTGTTTTGCATTTCTATATTTTATATAATCATTATCATAGATCATCGCAAAATTAGGCTGTTACTGACGTATGGTCTCTGTGGTGCAGACAGACGCACAGCAGCTACTTTTCATCTCTTTTCTTTTTCTCATTATTCATATTCTTAATTAAAGAGAATAGTGATAAATAAGGACAAATCGAGTGCTTTATAAATGTTATCTGTCATATCTGACCATGAAAAATGTGAAAAAGAGTTTTCCTGAGAGCCACAGTAGACTTCAGTTTACACTGGAGGTGACAGTCAACGATCTTGACAAGCTTTGGATTAATTATCTCATTGTCTTCAGAGTGTGACTGTTTCTGAGGTGTTATATGGCAGCTCTTCCATGTGGAGGTGCTGATGATATTCCTGTATTTCAACACCTGTGGGGCCTTTTTTTATAATCACCCACACTGAGAGTAGCAAGTGCTGAAATGTGTGAGCGACTTGTTTTGCAAGAATATAACCATCAACATTTCTACAAAAGAGTTCATATTTTATTACAAAGTAGTTTGTTTTAGAATGATCATACAACGCAGGCACATCCCTACAAGGACACACACACACACACACACACACACACACACAACACACACATAGAAACACACAAATGAAGCTGGGTGGTGGTTTTCCGGGCTTCATGCACAGGCACAAAACATTTGCATCAGGTCACTACCTGTACTGGCCAACAGTTCACAACAGTGCACAATCTGGAGGCTGGAGGGTTGGGGAGGAGCATATATTTGACTAAGCACTCACCTTCCTCCAGAGGTGAGGGGCAGATTTTGGCCATCTCACAACCAAACAAGCAGAAAAATATAAAACATTCTTGATGCAAGATACAACCCCTTCCCCCTCACATAGCAAAAACAGAAAGGTGTATTCAGCACACTCATCTGTTCTGGAGCTTTCAATCATATCACATTTTTGTCATTAGGCTCTAGGCAAACACAGAGCTTTTGTGCAGCAGTCAGACCCTCTTTCTGTGTCTGTAAACTCACTGTATCCATTTAACACTGTACTACACCAACCTTCCAAACAGGACTTGGATGATTTTCTAAACAGCCATAAGTGCCTACAGCCATGCTAGTAGCAGTGTGAGGATTTGCTTAGGTACAACATTGCTTTGAGCTAAATGCCAACACCAAGCACTGTAACGTCTTCACAGTGAAAATACCAACATGCAGATGTTCAGCAGGTGTGGACAGGTTTTCCCAGCGATGTCTTAGGTGAGATGTGTACACAGGCAGAGAACTGCATGAATCACAAAGATAATAAGTGGAAAACGTTCGTTATCCCATAGAGGAAACCTATTTCCACTGATCTGTATTTTATCAAGACTGTAGACAGTTTTACACCAAGGCTGCAGGAATAAACAAAACTTTCAAGGTAAGACAGCTCCAACTGTTCCTGTGTGTTTAAGGCTGATTAATGAGCTGTGCTCATAACATTCTAAAAAACTATAAGTAAGTGTGTGGCAGTAGTATCTTTATAATCCTGTGCTCTTGACTAAAACTTGTTTGTCGGGATCGATGCTCTGCCTGTTTATACTGCACTCATGTCATTGTAAAGATTTTGCATTAATGTCACACAGCTAGGATGTATCCTGAGGAAAGAGCAGAATTTTCATACATGCTTTTAGATTAGATTTTTGTTTTTTATGCTGACTCCGTGGTTGTAAGTCTAAGCACACAGGTCACATCTTTACCTGTGGAGGTAACTTTTTGATCTGTTTGAGGATGCCATTATATTTTTTCTTACAAGACACATTTACTGTACCATTTCCTGTGTTTCCTCTATTTCCAGAGACACATCAGCATAAACTTCTTGAGACAGCCCGAGGTAGAGAATCTACCTTTAAACAGAGGGAGATACAATTCAGAGTAGCTACTGATCCAGTTCTTTCCTGTGTTCTACATTTAGCGCCTGTAGTCGTTCACATATTGAGGATATCAAAGTCTGACACTTTTTTGTATTTTACAGCTTCCTCCCCTTTTATCTAAGTGCTTTTATTGAATTGCCTGAGAAGCTTTTCTTTCCCTGCTGCCTTTTTGTATATTCCTAAAAACAAGATGTCACAGTTGCTTTGCTTTCTTGTGCAGCAAAAAAAAAAAAAAAAGAAGAAATTACAACATTAGTAATGTAAGAATAGATGACACCAACTAGCCTTAAATTTCATCACAAACACAGGCACACCAACATGCAACATTTGTGATTACTGTTACTGATTACTGAATATATACCGATTTAATTCTCACCAGTCCTCAGGAGTGCTGCTGGGAAGCAGTTGCCACCCTCGGGCCACATTGCCCCAGCAACAGATTACCCACCAACAGGTCACCTTCCTCTGAAAACAGATAAAAAAAAATCAACAAAAAATAAGGCAGTTTCTGCAGACCTGTACTGACTGTATGGTTATTTTTGTTTGTGTGTGTGTTTCAGCTGGGAAGCAGGCCAATACATTCATATAGTGTTCCTTTCCCCCAAGCTCGCCACACAGGTCAAATGGATCTAATAAATCATAACTAAAAGGGATGAATTGGGTGAGGGTTTTTTTGTCTGTTTTTTTTTAGGTGTATGAAGTGGAGATAAGGAAGCCATCAGTCTCCCTATCCCTCCTGCACAGTTCAATTTGTTGGCAATGAAATAGAAAAGAGGGAATGAGGAGAGGGAGAGAAAAGAGGAGAGCAGAGAAAGGAGGTAAATGTAGAAGTGTTTTCGTCTGTCTCTGTTTTCTTTTTGTCTCTTTCTTGTCTTTACCTTCTGATTTTCTCCATTTCCTAATCTGACTCTACCTTTTCATTTTCATGTCCTACTTCTCATCGACTGCTGTCTTTCTGCTAGAGCTTCCACAAAAGAACTAAAGTGTCAATTTGTTATTTCCTGTTTAAGAGTGGATTGGTTTTGTGGGGACAGAAACCATGTGGTTTGATGAGACAATAGTCCTGCACAGAACTTGACTCTTGACTTTTCCACTCCTCATGTGTGAACAGATGGTGGGCAGGGCCTCTAGTTCAGGCAGACTTCGTGGCTACAGTCTATATTAAAGGTTTCCACTTCAGTCTCCAAAACAGCCCAGTCACAACTATTCCCCAGCTGTGCCTCTTTACAAAATTAAGAAAAACAAGTCCATTCCTGACTCAGTACACCACCCAACTATTGTCACAGAACATGGTTTTCTCCTGCCTTGGCTAATACAATAAAATTCTGTTGGGCCTCCCTTCACATGCCTCAGTGCACTGCTGATTGACCTCCACTGGCTAAGCATGGCTGCCCCAATCAAATTCAAGTCACTAGTGCTGCCTACAGAGAAAATTCTGTGTCTGTAAAGTCTGTTTGAACTCATAAAGGCTAATGCTCCTTCTCAACTGCTGTGTTCCCTCAAGGAACATCATCTATCATTGCTGCGCACAAGACAATCTCCCTCAGTCCAAATTGTTCTTGTTTGTGGTTCCTTAATGGTGGAACAAAGGAAGGCTTCTGTATCTTCAGAAATCTGTTCAAGATTATTTCCTCTGACAATATCTTCTGTCCTTAGTAATGAATTACACTAACATCACTAACTAGCAGTCAATCTGCTCTTGAGGCCAACTTACATGATTACCTTGTACTTTGCTTCATTGAACTGATCCAGCACCTACTGCATTAAAACATTAGATTTACACCTCATTTGTAAGCTGGACCGTAACGTGTTACTTATGAACCTGCCATATAGGTAGACTTTTCAGTAACTGCAAATTGACCTTGTGCAGTGAAGCAAATATTTGTCTCTGCGAGTTGAATAAAGGATTCATTCTCCTCCCAAGAAGACACTGATGGAAAATAACAGAGATAATTGAAGTTCCTGGTTTTCTAAAATCATTCAACATCTGAACATCACAAACATAAACAACTGATACAGAATGTGATGCTGTGTTGTCAGCTAGTAACAGCTAATATCTGTACACTCTACAAATATAAATACAAATAACCCACTAGGAAGATTTATGAAATAACAGTGTACAAAAAGACATAATCTGAGCACAGATTGTTAGTGATGGTACAAGTCCTGCCTCTTTTGAATCCAAGCTGCAGCTACACAACTGTTCCTCAAAACTGTACCTCTCAAGGGGGATCAGAACAACAACCACAACAGATATGTTTGAATGGTATTTTTGAAGTTGAGGTGCAAAAGGTATTTTGTAATTATAGCACTCAGCGATCACCTTTTTCAGTATCTATTGATCATTTCAGATTTGCACACTTCTCTTTGACAAAGAGAAAGACAACTTCAGTGTGAGTTGACTTTTTTCTGCTGCCAGATATGCTACCTTTTCATCAGCAGCATACAGTGCAGGCTCTTTCCTAACTGACAATACTTAGTATTTATGAATTGTATTCCTTGGCTTCAGCTTCATCCCTCCGGTGACTGACAGCGAGTTTGAGCGCATCCAGGTGACGATCTCCTCGAAATTATCGTTCTTTCCTTTCTGCTTGACAACAATCCATAAAATGTCCCTTTATCATCACTTCTGTGTGACATGTCTGACAGCTCAATTAACTGTGCTTGAAAAGTACGTGTGAACCATTTTCAAACTTGTCATTTGAAAAAAAAAGAAACAACAATAACATCCCTAGACTTTTGTTTGTTGAGTTGTCAGATAGACAACATTGTATTAATTTATACCATTAATAGATTAAATTGTCAGATTCTTTTGATATGATACAACTAGAAATACATGTACATGTACATATCATGTCGTTTATGTACAACATTCCAAACATGTTTATCAAATCAGATTAGATCAAGCTTTAAGCTTTATAATATTTAAGGGTAAAAAGTGATGTTATTTTTTTTGTTTTTGATTAGAGTTGTGGTCAAGCTGAGAATATGAGACCATCAAAAGTGGTTAGAATATAACCAAATAATCTTTCTAAACATCCAGCAGTTGAAGCAATTTTTGGATCTATTTGGAGTCATGTTTGTATGAAGCTCCACTGCTGCATGTTCACAAATTATTCTCTAACTTTTCCTGTCTGCTGTTTGATGCTGGGTTGGTAGTGAACAGTGGGTTTATCACTGTGAACAGCTGCCTGCTGCTGCTCCTCAAGTGCCCAGTAAATTATTTGCCTCAAGCTTGACACTGTGCATGATCCAGCACATAGAAATTGAAATGGACAAAATATGGCTTTCACTTAGTGCACTACACTGCACTACACTGCACTATTGTGAGGAGACAGATAAGCTTCTATTTTTAAATATATCCTGTGAAGAGGCACTCAAACACAGACATCAGCACTGTTTTCAACAAAATACATGTATACACTACTAATTTGATTTGCCAAATCCATTTTTTAGCAAATGCACAGCAATTACTGTTTAACTGTGGCTGTGGTTATCTTTTGAAGAGTTGGTATATTCACAGGCGCAATATAAACAGCTTTTTCATTTTACTCTGGATGTACCAAACCTGTGGCTGATCATGCAAATCAATGCATTTCACTGCCCCGTGAAGGTAATTTGTGAAACACAAAGAAAAATAATGCCAAGAAGCCTCACTTTATTCATCGGGGAAGCACTGATTTTTAGAAAAAGCAAACAAAACTATTGCTGTATGAAATTTGATGATTGCCGGGAGAACTTGTGAACACTGTTAGAAGATTGATGTATAGTAACTAAGACTGTACTAACTATAGTACAGTCATAAGTCTAAGTAAGCATAGTATCTATGACTGTGTCATTGGTAATACTTGATTACCTTTTGTTCAATCAACTGAAAATGAGTCATTGTGGCAAATATCCACTTTCTACCACAGTTTTGTCACATACAATATAGAATATGTAATTAGTCTTTCTGCCATGTTTTTACACTAAACTCTCACTCTCTATTGAACCATCTCTTGTAAACATGCATAAGTAGGAAAGACAACTTGTGAGTGTCTTTAGTGCAGAGCTCCTGCTTCACCTTAATACAGTCAAAGATTATATATAATCCTTTCAAAGAAAGGATTATATATAATATACCTCATGTGGTGTGGGTATACTTTGGGATAATTCAGGAAAAGTTGCATAAAATGATGTCTGGGCTAAAGGTCTTTGGAGGTCTTAAAGGTTACTAAAATCCATCCAAAATATAAAATCTTTTCAGCCACTTTTGGTTTTTGTTACCTAGCCTCATTGTTACTAGCTAGTCTTTCCTTATAGTGCTTAGCAGTTAAAATACCTTTGATAAAATGCTATATTGCATACAATAAGTGGCTAACAAGCAGAGCTTTGTGGCATTCAAGTGTTCAATGAATTTTTACATCCAAAAGAGGCACTGGTCCATTTGGCCCATAAGTTGTAGTCAAGGCACCATCTCAGTTATATTCAAATTAACTGGTTTTGAATTGAATGTGCCTAGTTTATTTTTTATTTATTTATTTATTTATTTTTTGCTTCATGATGGAAAAAATATGAAAGTTCTCTCTGGGAGAACTATTGCGAAAGCATATATGGCTTAACAAGAGTCATGGAGAATCAACGTTTTTTATTAAAGTCTCTGTGTGGTTTGTCTCCACAACAATCAGTTGTGGCTGACTGCACACACATACATAAACGAAAGTTTTCTCATTCTACACACATCTTGCAGAAGCTTTGTGAAGCAGGAAATTATTTTCTCACCAGCAGTATGATTAAACTGGGGTTGAATCTGTGCATGTCCTTCAAGGTTTAAGCTAATCATTGGGGGCTGCTACTTTTCTCTCCACCTCTTTCATCTTTGTCAGATGAGAAACAATAAGATAGTGAGCACATGGGTCTTTTTATTGAAATTATAGATACATGGGAAGGGAGGCAGCACCCTGTAGAAAAATGGCAGCCTTTGTTGCTTTGAGCAGCTTAAAATGACTTTACAATGTGTTTGAATGTCCCACTATTACTTCTTGCTGCACATAAATCTAAGAATGTTTAAGTTGATGCTTACCAGTGACAACAATGTCTAAGCCTTTTCTCCAACAGTTTTAAATATAAACAGTGTCATAATGTGTACCTAATAATACCGTAATGACCTGAATATAAGACAACCCTGAATATAAGACGACCCCTCTTAACTTTTCGAAAAAATTAGTGAGCGAGCACATGACCTGTAGTAACAAGCATGCATCAACTAGGGGGAAATTTTTTTTTTTTGGTTTTGTTTTGTTTTTATCATTATTTGTTGGGGATTTTTGCCTTTAATGATAAAGACAGTGTAGAGAGACATGAATGGAGGAGAGGAGAAGTTATTTGACGCCACCTGTTGGGTTAGAGCCCCGGGTATCTGGACCCTGAATATAAGACAACCGTCTTTTTAAGACTTTTTTCTAGGGAAAAAAATACTGTCTTATATTCAGGTCAATATGGTAATAAGTTGTTTTTAATTTATAGCACCAGTCTATAGTCTTATTATTTTCCTTTATTGTATATACAAAAGCCCTGCAGCCTACATTTCTTTCAACAGATCAGTCCAAAAGATGCTGGAAAACAGCAGTCCCTCTATATGATTTATCGAGCTGACCATCAAAGACACAGAAAAGACACAAAGTCCTTCAAGAGAGGAAACATGATTGTTGCCACACCTCCGGGCGTGGCCAGACTTTTGCCCTATTATGTATCTCACATAACCATTGTGTGATACTGGGTAATGACTCACAATGAGGCCTAGCCTTTATAGAACATAAAGTTTATGCACAAATGTGAATCCACAATCACTAGACTTATAAGAGATTGTCTCAGGATGAACTCAGTAACAGTGGCTATGGTGAGGGAAAGAGTACATTGCATCAATCCTTTGCCTTCAGGAAAAAGTGAAAAAGGAGATTGGATTCTGCTCTACTTTAGGAAACAATCCCACAGGATTTGACTGTTGGATTCGCAAAAGAGACAGAAAGTCAAGTGTAGTAATGGTTCAGTACAGACGCAGTAGAGACTCCCCTGAGAGCTTCTCATATACCCCCATCACATCACTGCAACACGCTGTCAGTGCAGAGGCTACTGGACTGGTGAACTGTGCATTGATAAGTTTGGGACATAAAATGGAGCTTATGAAAGCATACTGCAAGGACAACTACAACCATATTTCTAAAATGTCTCACTGGTGGAAATCTGTTCTAATCGACTCAAATCAAGTGAGACATGATTGCTAGTAGACACCATTCTGAAAAGAAACAAGTACATAATCTCTGTATTGTAGGAACGTCTGTACATTTTCTTTGGACATTTAGTACATTTATCAGTGAATGAAAAATTATAGGACAGAACAGAAAGATGAACACTCCAAGCAAACTTTATTTGTAAATGAAAAGGATTCATTTTTGGTCACCACTGTGTCTGATGATTGATTGGATTAGAAAAAAAAAAAGCTTAACTTAATGCCACATCATTCAGACAGCCTGGTGAATGTCCAATGTGAAGTCAATAAATTTTATGTAATGGATCATAACTACAAAATGCATAAAATATGGGGCAGTCCAGCCTTTACTAATGTGTAGACACTTTCGGTGCTGCCACTGGTACACTTTCCTGTCAGCAAACACACCAACACCTCTTATGCCTTGACACTAGGGCATGCTTGCATTCCCTTCACTGTCCCATTTGCTGACACATGCAGTTTTTATCCAGCCCAGTGTGGCATTGATGTGGAGTGTCAATTATGACGACCCATCAATGTTGAGAACTCTCAGAATTTCAGGGCAACTCTCATCAACACTTGGTACCAGAGTGGACCTTTTTAACTACCTTGGTGACCTCGGCCAGACATATGAATGAGACTTTCCCTGAGTTGTCAACCTCTGTCTCCTCCTCCTAAGAAGACAGGTTAGCATTAACAGTATTCTTAGTCAGTGTCAGCAGTTCTTCTCCACTGTTAAATGTCACGTAGGCCAAATCCTGCTTTTCATTCCTGAGTTGTCTGATGGTTTGCCAGAACGTCTTTGAGGCCAACCATGTCCATCTCTACAGTGTCCCCAAATACCTCCCACACACAGGGACTGGTATTAACATGGGAACCACTTTATATGCTTATACACAATAGTGTCACTGTTTTGTGTGTGTGTGTGTGTTTAAATGTTTTATTATGTGGTAATTGTATTGTATTGTATTGTCATTTAAAATTATTCTCACTTTAAAGTTTCAAAATTTCAAGTCAAAATTCATATGATGTAAAATGAAAATCATATGATGAAGTTATGGTTAACTGTGAGAATGCAAAAAAAAAAAAAAGCATAGGCAAATCATTGGTTCCTGGAGAGTTTATATCATGGTCTCATAGTCTGTAGCTGCTGCAGGTTACCTCAGCTCACAACTGTAACAGTACTGTATGTGAGTACAATTTCCCAATACCATTTCAAACCCTGTGCATCACTAAATGTACACCTGTCAGTGTAAAAGTGTTTAAGCCACACTATTATTATTGAAATAAACTACAAGACAGCATGATTCCACTAACAGTTCTATAGGACTCAAATGCCATTCACTGTCAGTAGTTGTCATGCTGCATGAAAATATTTGTAAGTGTGGAGGTGCAGGACAGTGAGATACAACAAGCATATCTTGGTGAGAGCATTTGTGTGTGTGTGTGTGTGCGTGTGTGTGTGTGTGAAAATGGCCTGTCAGGGAGTTGGTTGTAGGAAAAGCAGAGCTGACAGGGGAAGAGGCCATGACGCTCATCCAGACCTAAACTCCTCTGCTTTATGTCAGTGTGCTAATGGAACCAGTGACAAGTCCTGTCCCTGGCCACCTCCACCTGTCCCTGCTGGAAAACAAAGACCAACACTAGTGAATTCCTTTGAGCTTCTCTCACCAATAAAGATCCAAAATAGCTGAGGGTAAAATTTGGAGGAAACATCTCTGTTGAAGTTAAATTTCATTTGTTTTCCACAAGACACTACTAAGGCTAACCACTGTGTAACATGTATATTTGCAGCTTTATTCACAGGCCATTTTTGATTAATACTATCAGTATCATAAACACTAGGCTTGTGTGGATGTAGACTAATGGCAGGAGTGAGGTTGGGTAATATCTTTTTGCAAACAAGCTCCATTTACCAGCCATCTTTTGCCCATCTCTGTGCTCACACAGCAGTAGTGAGAATAAAAGGTACAAAATAACAAAAGGTAAGTACAATAGTTTATGTAGCTGATATGGTACCTTGGGTGACTTGCCTTCGAGCATTCCACCACCTCCTGTCCTGACAACCAAACGGGGTGACAACCCCAAATGCAATCTGCCTAGCAATTACTGATGTTAAGGCCACTAAAATGTTCATGTGAGAGTGTGCTCCCATTCACTCCAATCCCTGTGAGGATACCTGAGGTCAGCCTAATCCTATCCCCTTTTTTGGCCCCTACCTCTGTATGCCAGACCTTCCCAACAGGCAGAATCTGTGTAGCTCACAAACTAGAATTAGGACACTTACTCTGATCTACATAATGATATTATGCCATGCATGTGAATAGAAGTGTTCTGTATGAAAGTGATTTTTTCACACTTTTTTTTCCCAACCTTGGAAAAAATACCCTTCTGGGTGACTGCCCATGTCACCAATGCCTAAATCTGCTGCTGGGTAAGGAATAAACAAGCCTCACTAGCAACATGGCCCTTTGATTTACTAAAGTCAGTTAGACAAAACCTTGCCACTACACTGTAGAATATCATCTTCCTCAAAGAGCTACCATTAATGTTAACAACTGTGTCTTTTCTATGCTGTGGAAATGTCTACAGTGAAAAGGGCCAGTAGAATAAAATATTGCCTGCATGGGCTTTCTGCTAAACGTCTAACACCACAACCTATCATAACAGAGCACAGATGTTTTGTAGATTTACATATGCACAACATTGCACTTTGTCTGTGAATATGCAAATTGCAGATAAGAGTCAGACATTTCCCGTTCACTTAAATTGCCAAGTCTATTATACAGTAAAGGTAGAAGTAATTGAGTTAACAAGTAAGTGTATTCAGATTGTTAATTATATGCTATTTAAAATGAAAAACAAGACCAAAAGTATGATTTTACCTTTAGTTATTTGTCTTTACTAGCACTGCTTTAGATGTGAAAGCATCTAAATCGGATGTTAAAGTGTTTGTGCCATAAGTGTCTTCACTATGCACACAGAGTGTTATTCCTATGAATGCGGATGTATTAACAGAAAAAAAAAAAAAAAAAAAAAAACAGAGAGTTTGTGATCTGGGTTCAAACAGCTGTCTGATGTACAAGAGTCAGCAAAAGTAGGAGTTCTCACTAGAAGTTTGAGAAGTTGAAGGTCACTGTGAAAATATTTATCCATCCATTTTCAGTTGTATATTCAGGCTTTGGTCACAGTGCCAAATGAACAAGTTCACCCTTCTTGCCAGTGCATAGTTTTCAGCTCCTCCCTAATCATGCCCAGGCTAAATGAGACATTTAATCTCTCCACCGTGCCCACTGTGAGTTCTCCCACCAGTTGGATATATCTGAAAACCTCTAGTGGGAAATGCCTTGGAGGAATCCTGATCAGACACACAAATGACCACAACTGGCTCCTCTTCACAAAAAAGGAGCATCTGATGCACTTCAGCCACTTGTATCTTTGATCTAAAGCTCATGACCATGGGTAAAGGTCTAAAAATAGATAAAAGAACAGCTTTGCATAGCCCAGCTCCCTCTTCAGAGACCACACTAATTTGTCTGTCAACCTCCTATGAATAAACCCCCAAGATACCTAAACTCCATCATTTAATGCAGCAACTCAGCCACAACCTGAAACAAGCTATCTTCTTCAGAGAAGCATGGCCTATAGGTGCTGACTGTTGAGTAACACTGAAGTAAAATCTCTAATGCAGTGCTTACAGAGGATGGTAATATATCAAATCCTTCTAGAAATTGTCATTTTTACATATAGATGATTTTGAAATGGTTATAGCTGGATTCAATGCTTTCATCCACAGTGGACAGAAGTTGTTATGCTATTTACAGGCTCATATGAACAACACCTCCAAGCACCATCACACTGAACACAGGGACCCCCAAGGATGTGTGCTGAGCCCCCTCTCTTCACTCTGCTGACCTACGACTGTACACTGTCACACAGCTCTAACCTCTTCATCAATTTCACTGATCGCTGACTGTGGTGGGTCACATCAGCAGCAACAATGAGATGCACTACAGGAGCGAGGTTAGCCGTTTGCCTGAGTGGTGCAGTGACAACAACCTCTCCCTGAACGTGGAGAAGACCAAGTTCATCGTTGACTTAAGGAAAGCACACACCCAGCACGCTCCACTAACCATCAATGGTGCCGCTGTGGAGAGAGTAAGCAGCACCATGTTCCTGGATGTGCAAATATCTGAAGACCTCTCCTTGTCAAAGAACACTGCATCACTGGCCACCAAAGCCAGCGACAGCGACTCTACTTTCTCCGCAAACTGAGAAGAGCCGGAGCCCCAGCCCCTATTTTAAGCAGCATCTACAGGGACACCACAGAGAGCATCCTGACCAGCTGCATCACCGTGTGGTACGGCACTTGCACCGTGCCCTGCCACAGAAGGTTCCAGCGGGTAGTGAGAGCAGCTGAGAGGATTATGGGTGTCTCTCTCACCTCCCTCTAGGACACATACCACACCCTCCTCACCCGCAAAGCCCTCTGCATCACAGATGATCCCACCCACCCGTCCAACAGCTCCCTGCCCTGCCCTCCCTTCTCCTTCTGACCCTCGCACACACAAATTCTGGACCTTCACGCAAATCCTCCCTGTGAACCCCCCACCTCACCACCACCGCACACATATGACCCTGACACTCCCAGAACTATCTACCAGCACACACCACTGGACTGAACATGAAGGGCACCTGCACTTTTAACCAGCTGCTGCTACGTGCCCCACTGTCTGCTTAAAAAGGCATCATTTAGGAAAAAAAAATAAAGAAAAAAAATAATTCCATCACATTTTGTACCATACTTTTATATTTAATAGTTTTTCTACCTCTTCTTGTTATGTTAATATTTGATGTCCATATTGTGATATATTCTTTATACTGTTTATATTATTATGTTTATAAGATATTTACGAGTTATGTTTTTTTTTTTTTTTTTAGTGTAACACTGTGGGCCAAGGGAGCACTGCAATTTCAATCCTGTGTATGACCTGAACATTTGGTTTTGACAATAAACCTGACTTTGACTTAGACTGGCACTGATTTATCATGTGATTTCTCATTGAAGCATAAGTGAAATATCAGAAAAAAAAAAAAAAAAAAAAAACTAATTCTGGCCCTGGCACTCTAGGTCTTGTAGAAGAAAAGGATTGTTGCACTCAAAAGTTTTCTGACAATTGCACTTCCATTTTGTCATTTTTAAAGGGTAAGTGTACAAATTCTGGAAATAATGTTATTTTGCTTTCTGTTGTAACTCCCAAATGGTTTAATATGAGGTCTCCTAGTGGGATACAGTAGGCAGAATAAGGTGACAGCTTTTGTCTTTATGACTGTGGCTAATTACTCATGGTAGTAGGTACCAGCAAGACCCACTGCACACCTACAGACCTTGTTCATTTGCTGCCAACGTTAATTGATTCACTATCTTCCAGGCAGCCATTAGTTTCAGCTCATTTCTCCACTGTGGAAAATTTTCAACAAAAAATGTTAACGGCCATCCCTCTGTAGGCAACTACAGTGCAGATAACAGCCCCCACTGGCATCATAAACCTGTAGGAGAAACACAATCAGTCCCAGTTAACCAACCTCCATTGCTATAGTATAGCCCTGTAACATAAAACTATAAATGCAGTTTAACATTGCTGTGCACAAATGAAAATATCTTGAAGTTATTTTTAAATGGATTGAAAGAGATTAATGTAATTCAGCGGCACCAGTGGCTGCCCGAGTGGTAGGTCGTCTCAGCTGAATGCTGTCTTTATTTACTACCACTGAGTGGGGAAAAAAAGGAAAAATCTCATTTATTTCCTTTACCTAAAATATAGTGAGTCCAAAGAGCTCTAGGAGAGTTGTTAGTTTTCTTCCACCTTTTTCAATAGACAAGGTCAGCCTGCTGTTGTAAACCTAACGACATGCGGTGAAGGTCCTAGTCAAATAACATTCAAATCAGTGGTGATGGAGGCAGCTCTGTGGCCTTTGTGAAGCTGCCATTCAGGTGGAAACTTTGCAGCCAGACCAGTGGCTGATGCCTGAAGAGTATGTGGTTTCAAACTGAATTATACGTTTATTTCATGTGGGTCTTCAAAGTCCCTGGAGAGGAGAATTGTAGCTCTAAGCCGTGGTTTTCCATTCAAAGAAGCTATAACACAGCAATTATGCAGATGCAGGTCTTATTATTTGTGGCAGTATATATTTAATAATGTATGACTGCACAGATGGAAGCAACAGGGGAGTAGGAAATCATGTTGAACTGTTAAAACTTCAGTGACAGTACAGCAGTTAGAGAAAAGGAATTGTTTTCTTTTGTGTGCTATGTACTGTTCCTTTCTTAATCCTAGCCAGCAGTCAAAGCTTCTTAAAGCTAAACATTCATGCATGAGTGGCATGCTTTGCCCCTGCTTCAACTTACACATGTAAATGAATGACCTGGGAATGGCAAAGGCACATCCAAAGAGAGTCAGACACTCCAATACTTGGCTTATTCACCACTCTTTCCATGCTGCAACAACAGCTCTCCTTAAAACCTATTGTTCTCTAGTGACTGATAAGTTCGAACAAACTAATGAACACATGTAAAGTGAAAACTTTTCTTTAAAAAGCTGTTTCATATGACCACAGATTGTAGACTCTTTCCATTGCCCCAGTTGATATCTAATGATCTAAAGATTTTCTAATGTCTGGAAGTCACAAATTGTTACATGTACAATGTCAGTGCTGTTGTTAGAAAGGTCTGGTGATATATTAGCAGGTGTGCTTTGAGATGTCTTACACCAGACACACTAGAGACACTGTTAATCTGATTGACACAATCTGTTGACACTGTCCTAGATATCTTTTAGTAATACTTACACACAAGTCTTAGACTAAACTCATAGTGCACCTTGACATTTTAAAAGACTTTTTAAAATAATTTAATGTAAAGGTTAAAAATGTTAGGGCATTTTTCATGACATCGTGGAAAAGCATAGTTTTTGAACCATATAGAAAATAACAGGTGTAATTCCCGGACTTGGTTTAACATTGTTAACCATGCAACAGAGGCTCCTTCAAATGTCAGTATGGATTCTTCTCCCAACAAGACTTTGTGAAAACTTCATTCATCAACAAGAAATCCAGGACTTGAATGAACATGGAAAAATTCCTTTTAAAACCACTGACTACTCTGAGTCCTTTGGTACGATATTTATGGAAACTTTCACTGAGGTGAACAATAAAAGGATGCCATCGTCATGTGCTGTCATACTGTCTGTGAGATTTCTGACAGAAGTCAGCCCATATTCTCTTCACAAATAACATCTCGCTATTGACTGGCTAGGTTCTTATCTTAACAACTGTTCAACTTCCTCTGAAAAACAAAATGACATAAAGTAACTGTACAGAAACTGGAAAATATTAATTTTGAGTCAAATGCCTGCTTTGGATTTAAAGTGATTTCATTCTTACTTTCAAGATAGATTTTGTAGTATATGCATTAGCATATCATGGCCATCATCTGCAACCATGACATACTGGCTGCTGAGTAACTGGTGATTTAGAGGTAAAACTTTCATTGTAAATTAAATTTCACGTAGCTCTGTAAACAGCTGTGCCTATTAGAAAACTAAAACATAATGGTGGATAGCTGTAGGCAGCACACCAGTCTATATAAGCTGATACACAGCTTCACAATGAGTAAAAAGATCATGGAAATATGCACTCCTGTGCTCACTCAGCTCATCAGCTGAACTGGACCTATGGTTTCTGGTTGTGTCCATCATGTTTGAAATGAAGGTGTGATGCCAAAGATAAGATGATTAAAACAAATGAAAATCAATATGTCTTCACTTCAAACTTTGTGCCTTGATGTTTACTGCTTAAAATAGTTAATTACATAAACCTGTCTGTCTGACAATAAAACCATGGTCACCATAAGAGACAATGTGGTGTTTGTTCTTTGCTATTTATTTAATGCCAGAGTTGAGCACAGCATCAGGTGATCACAGCTTTAATCAATAAATATATGGATCATATAGACTGAGAGTATACTCTAAATGCTGAATTCATGGGAGGAGTTAAGACATAAAATGTAGTTCAAATAATAATAGTTCAAATCAATGACAAGGTAAGAGATAACACAACATCTTCAGCACATTACCTGAAGTCCCCAGTGCAGGAGAGTTCAAGAAGTGTATTTCCATGGAAATGTTTGGTTATTTAGATGTTTATGACAATATCCAGGCAAATGTCAATATGAAATTGTAAATACAGCAACTCTGAAAGTGTTTGGCTCTGCATGCAGCAATGAACTTTGATGACTTTGGTGATTTGTCTCAACGTAACTCCATGCCCCTTGCATTGCTGTCATAATTCTTTTGCTTGAAATTGCAAAACACAAACTTTCTCAAAACTCCTCGATTGACGTGATTTTGCTATCAACACAAAATATGAACTCTTTATCGTCCAGCAATAGCCCCAGAATGTTTGCAACTCCTATATTATTATTATTTTTCCTTTGACATTATCCATGGTAGCTGATGTTAAATGTTAAATTCCACTGACAAAATGAGACCAGATCTTTTAGTATCCAATAACATCAAATGATTTTGTTTTGTCAGCCTGTTTTTTTTTTTTTTTTTCTGTAACATGAACAGTTAATTGCTTTGTTTGTAATTCTATTCATACTGCAGATAATGTTGAAATAGTTTCCTACAATATAGCTGGTTGGAAACATTTTCAGCAACCATTGTAGAAAAATATATTCTAGGAGGCAGAACTTTTCCACACTGTGAATCGACAGGTACGTCAGAGAAGACTACAGGCTGACTGAAGCAGAACAAAGAACTCCCACACATTCTCCAGTACACTTGCAGTGATAAAATGTATTAACTACATTCAGGTACATAGTCCTTCATTGTGTATTTTATCCAGAAACAAAGAAAGACCAAATTTTTTGTTAGCATCCCAACCCAGCTTAATCTTCACTGCTTTTAATCTTTGCAAACTTACTTGCCTTACTTACTTACTTATTGCCTGTTATCTTCATATGTTATTTTTACTCTCTACTATATACAATCTTAAGTACTTGATATATTTTCTACCATATTCCTTGATTTTAAAGTAATGTTGTTGTCGTCTCCCTATTTTGTTTTTTTATAGTCCTTCTATATAGTCTACAGTTATAGTCCTGAGGCTGTCTGTAAAAAATAAACAGGTGAAGCAAGACAACAAGCAAGAGGCATCAAGAAATCAAAGACTGAGAAAACGTGTTTTTTTTTTTTTTTCAAGAACAGAAATTGTGAGCCATTTCTCCTCTCAATGCTAACTTTGCAGTCTTCTAAGTTTAAGTCAAGACCAAGTTTTTGTCCAAGGCCAGTCACTATAAAAGATATCACTGGCATTTGAAACAAATATTCATGAACCTTAGCTGGTACAAGTCATGATATTAGATAATTTCTTATATCTCTTGCTGTGTCCTACACTGAGAACTGTTTGAGAAGACTGTATAATCAAAAGACAAAACACAACCAGGATATGAAACAGAGTAATGTGAACAAATGAGGCTGAAAATAAAATGCCACATCCCCATGTTGAGAGGCTGCTGCAGTCTTCTGTGGTGAACATGTGCTTTTATCTTCTGTTTTGGAAATGTGTCAGGAGAAGAGAGGAGACTTAATTATCTGCAGTATTGATCAGAAACTTCCGTCTTTTTAGAGCCTCTGGATGAATGCATTTGATTCTTTAATTGAAACATTTGCTGTGTGTCAAGCATGCAGTCCTCTGGCAGCTGCTGAATAGGGCCCGCTTTGCATTTTTCTCTGCTTATTGACGTCTTGTCGGCCTACAGCAGTCAGTGGAATGCTAAGGAGATATGGAAGTTGCAGTGAGCAGGAGCAGGAGACAGGAGAGGAGGGAAGGAGGCACACGATGGTGCTCTCATCCTGTATTACCTGGCTGCTCAACACATCTGCAGCCTATGGCTGCAATATAAAAGCAGCAATTTGATCCTTACACATGCAATGGAAAGAAGCTTTGCTCTATTTCCAGTCTGTTGAAAATCAATTGGAGGAGTGCATCATGAGCGTAGTTGATAGTGACAGAGTCTTAATTAATGGTGAGGGTAGCTGACATGTGGTGGATGACAGTGCTGAGTTTATCTTAATCCATCTTAAACCAGCTAATTAGAACGTTTTTATACTAACAATTTATCAAATGACCATGGTAGAACAGTGTAGCATTGTATGAAATGTTTGTGGTAGTGATGGAACCCACAATGAATCATCGCCTGAAGCTTCACTGAGCCTTACAGCAACTTTCAACTCATTGTTTAGCTGTCTGGCTGAAATCTGAAGATTTGATTCAGGTTCATCGCTCTCACTATGTCATTTTCAGCCACAGCAGGAAGCTACTCTCTGAGAACAAGGTTTGAACAGCCACCAGTCTCTATCAGCTCATGAGCTGAAGATGCAACATATTATTTATCCTACAGAAATAGTGGAAGAGGAATTTAAATCCATTACTCAAGTAAAAGTCACCACACCACACTGTAAAATGCCCATGTCATTGTGAGTGAATCCAGTAAAATGAATCCATTCATCACACAGACACTTTTCCGGTTTAAGTGCTAGTGTGACCGGGCCATTACACCAAACATGGGCACTGCAGTTTATTTTGAGTTAATCCCATAGGCATTGTGGTGCCGTAAATACTTACTAGTGGCCCAAAGGTGATTTAATGTCCCACTGGAAATAGTCCCAGTAAACGCACCATTTCCTCCTGTCTTAGACAGGTTTGGTAAGAAAAAGTAGCCATATATATTTATATATATATATTTCAATCTTTTCACAGGAGCTGATGTCAGTGGAAAAATGAAGACATTACCAATATAATCCTAAGGCCCTGAAAACTTCCTGTTGATCAGCTTCTTATTATAAGATGATGTGATCACAACAAAAAACAGCTCATTTTACAAGTAAGTGCTGCTCACCAATTTTTCTCTGCACCAACTGAGGTTTGAGATAAATGTTGTGCTTACTAACATAAAATACTTACAAATGTATATATTTAGCAATTAACTCAAAACTGATGATTTTAGCCTATTACACTATGATGTCCACCCAGTGATAAAAATTAAATAATAATAATGATATAAGAAAGAATGTAAAACAAATTAACATTGCGTCTGAAAAAGTTACCATATTTTTCGGACACTTAAAATCTTTTAATTTTCACAAAAATCAACAGTGCGCCTTATAATCCGGTGCACGTTATGTATGAAAATAGACCCGTTCATTGATATTGCGCTTTATAATCCAGTGCGCCTTATAGTCTGTAAAATATGTTAAATTAAATGGATGTGGACAGATTATCTTTGTTTGTCCTTATTGATGTTTTTATTTCATATTTGCTTATAAATGCTGTAGGTTTGTTTAGGCCTGAGCCAAGATGCTAAAGGAAACCTTCAGCCATCTCAAAAGTCTTATGATCAATAATTGTTGCATTAGGCATAAGAAAAGGTTCCAATTAATCTCAGTCAGACTTCTGGAAGGGTCCTGCCATAAGTAGAAGCCCAGCAGAAGTCTGACACTCCACAACACTCCTGGGAAAATTATGTGCAGACTGATGAAACAAAAGTTGAATTGTTCAGAAGAGAACCATCATCCTAACAGTGAAATATGGTGCTGCTCTGCTACCTCTGGGACTAAAAGACTCAATGTCACCAAGAGTGTCGAGGTATCTTACAGGATAATGTCAGAGTGGCTTCCTGCCAGGTGGGTAAGTCTACCACAGAAAGGCATCAAATAAAGAAAAATCCTCCTTTTGGAGCGGCCGAGTCAGATCCTGACCTGAACCTGACAGAGATGCTGTGGAATGAGCTCAGAAATACACTCACAGCAAACGTCTTAAGAATGTATCTGAGCTGCAGCAGTTCTGTGAGGATCATGGTCTAAAACAATTCTTCAGAAATATTGCGCATGTCTGATGTGCAGCTAAGACAACTGATAGAGAATAGTCTAAGTTTTACTCTGTACTCTCTTTTACTTTTATAGTGAGTGTTTCCTGTGCAGATAGTATTATAGTGTAAATCAAGAATTACATCTTATTTTTTTTTACCTATACACAGAAACTAGTTGCTTGATAAATATACAGTGTGCCATTACATGTTTGACCTATACGTACCTCCAAACGCAGGATAAATCACTTCCTCTTTTCCACTGCTAACCTTGCTGTGTACCTGAACCTGAGGAAGCCTGAGAGTCCAGTCTTCAAAAAATATGTGCAGTGAAAAAGAAAAATTCATAATGGAGGTGATGCTTCCTGGTAATAAAGTGTGTGCAGTGGAGGTGGTAATAACTCCTGACCCTATTAAATTAATTAAGCCACAGCTTATCATAATGGTGGAATGGAAAGAGAGACGGGGAAAAATGATTGTGGTGGAGTCTGGTGGTAGTGGTCCCTTTGAAAGCTTCTCGCTGATGAGGCTGGAGGGTAGGCACACAGAACAAACGCATAACTTATTAAATTAGTGTCGGTCTCCATGGGATGCACAATAATTGTCCTCCATGTCATTAAATTCAGCCTGCTTTTGGCTGCTTCACAGGTCTCTTCAGCCCAGCCACACACACACACACACACACACACATGCTGCCAATGTATGCAGATATCTGTGGCTGTGAGTGTGTGTGTGTGTTTTAATTTCCACGTCAAGGTTAACAAAGAAGCCTGTGTATTACAGCTGGGTATTATTGTGGTAGTTTTGACTGTCATTCATTTTAGTAATAACTCTGTGCACAACAAGTTAATGTTGCTTCACATATGCATAGAATTGAGTGTCCATACCCATTAGGGTCGGACTTCCATGGATCTGTTTGCTCTGACACATCCCACAGATGCTCAGTCACACTGGGATCTGCTTAATTTGGAATCTCAGTCAACACCTTTGACTCTGCCATGTTCCTCGAGTCATTTCTTGGCAGTTTCTGCAGTACTGCAGGGCTCAGTGCCCTGCTGAGGACACTGCTGTCAGGAAGTGCCATTGCCATGGGGTTGTGTGTTTTGTCTGAAACAATATTGAGGTAGGTTGTAAGTGTAAAATATCTTCCAGAAGAGTGTCAGGACCCAAGGTTTCCCAGCAGAACATTGTGTTGTAGTGAGATGATTAATGTTATTCACTTGACCTCTCACTGGTTTTATATTTAAATCACAATGTAAGCAGGATAAATTCCACGCTGGAAAATAACCCTAGCTGTATCTATATGACTTAATGTTCTATGGATGCCCCCCCCCCATGGCCCCAATGGCCATTGTAAAAAGGCGAAATATGATTGAAAAATAAAATAATTCACACTAAACAAATTAAACCAGAATTGCTGCTCAGTTAGGTATAGAGTGCATGTTTTCATGCTGAGGAATAGTGATGACATCATTAAAATAAAACTTTTAAATGTTAATTTACAGGAGCAGAACTGCTAGTGTACAGTGCTAAGTTTGGAACTGTCTTATGTAGCTTTGTACAACATTATCCTCTATGTATGTCTATGTATGTACCATCATTAGGGTTAGATAAGTGAAAAGTTTGGCTGATTAGTGGGTTCTGGAATTTTGATAGAAAGGCTTATTAACTACTGGGAGTCTGGCTTTGCTGCACTGCTTCAACATGATAATGCCCTCTTTTCTATATTGGGTCTCCTTGTGTGTCTGACATGATGAGGAGTAATGGCCTTTTAAATGGAAATATCCAGCAGCGTTTTCTCAAGGAAGGAAGCTGCTGAGATCAGATTTGTTTTTTTTTTAACCATCACCTCCCCCGTGGAGAACTGGCAAGCATCTGAACTGTTGCTTTCCTAATCCGATAGAAGTCAGCTGAGCTCAATGCTCCTTTTTGGCCAGCAATATGCTTGACACTTTCTGTAGCACACATTTGTACCAAGGGTGCTGAATGATCCAGAGGGTTTCAGAGATAATAAAAACCCTGGAACATGGCAGGAATTATAGATAATTGATGTCACAGTATACTGAGGAGGGATTGGGTTCAATAACATTTCACTGAATCTGAATCCAGTAACGAATCTGTTCATTTGAACCGAGTCATTTTTACTGGGGACTGAAAACATCCTTTAGTTAAAAAATGTTGTTTTTATTTCAGTACAGTTGAAAAAAAAAAAAAAAAAACTACCACAACTGCCACCATTATTTAACAGCCTAGATTCATTTTAATGATGGGAATGTTTCCAATTCTTTTCAGCCATCGATTTTCTGTCAATCATCTGGGATCAGGTCATGGTGGCAGCAGGTCAATAAGGTTGTGCAGGTGTTCCTTTCCCCACCAAAACTTCAAGTCAACAACAAAAGTTCACTTTAGATGAGGAATATCTTTCCACTGTGTTCATAGTCTACCCTATAGTCTATTGGGAGGCTCCCAGGAGGCACCCTGATCAGATGTTTAAAAAACCTGAAATGACTCAGTGAATGTCTAAGCTTCTCACCCTGCTTATACAGTTGAGCCCAGACATCTATGGAGGACATATTTCGGCTGCTAGGACACATCATCTCTATCCTTCCCTCCTTAAACCTTATGATAGGTTGGAATGTAGATCAACTGGTGAATCGACAGCTTCACCTTCTTACTAAGCCCCTTCTTCACCACAACAGTCCAATACAACGTGCACCTTACTGCTGACTCTGCACCAATCATCTGTCAACCTTCCACTCAACCATACCCTGACTCCCAACCTGAATTCAAATGGCCCATTTAACATGTGATTTAGGAACAGATAACCTGACAGTCATGACACTGACACTAATAGAAACAGCAACAATTGATTAAACTTAAACCATGGACTGGACTGCAGGGTTGTGGGGCTTGCACAGTATTTTTCCACCACTCTGAGTCAATCAGAAATTTTACTCCTGAGATGCTTTAGAATGTTGGGCCACCATGCTTATTTATAATGGCTTTGTGGAGTTAACACAGTTGTTAAATTGTTGTGGAAGCGTCAATATGAGATTTGTGAGCCACAGAGCACAATGAATCTGGATATTAATCCAATATTAACCTGCTTTTGAACCCATCTCTAATCTTGAGTGAACTCTTTCCAATGATTCTTACCATAAAGCTTTTCACTTTCTCTAGAGCTTTTTCTAACATTGATTAATTGATAAAGTTACTTTTTAGCACAAAATGATGAGGCGGTTTCATTTGTTTTCTCATCTTGATTGGATAGCCCACACACAGTGTGACTCGGGTTTTGAATGATCTGGGAGACCAGAATCTGGTCTTCTCCTCACTAAACAAACCAGACTGAGCAGCTAAATAAAGTAAAGCCTGTCAGTCATCAGACTTGGTGTGATCACAGCCTCACAATGCCATTAGACTGTACACGCTGTTTCTCCTGTGAATTACAGTTTCAATGCCACTAACAGTTTTGTTTTCAGTTAAACTGTAAATTGTACAACAGTTTTGATCAAGGCAAACTGTGATGGCAAAAATACACAAAAATGTTACTACAGCTGTCTTTTGTGTCTGTACTGAGCATCACTCTATCCCTTCAGATCAACCTCCAGTTGACAGGACAATCTCAAGAAATACATAGAATACATAGAAACACAGAAATACATCAGTCACAATACTAGGTATAACCTACAATTATTTGAATGTATGTAACTGGCCAATGGAAGATATTGCAGCAAGAGGTGACTTTACTTTTCACTGCAAATACAATTGGCTGTAACCACACCAAGAATACCAATGTAAACACATTGTTAACAAAGGGATGCCAAAGTATTATAAGATTTCAATTTTAATGTTTTAAGAGACAGTCCTCTTCTTGATTTCATAACTGGTTCACTTTCAACATCTTCTTCCCCAAACAGTTTTCTTGTAAATATTTGGTACAATCTCCCAAATGTTATCCACAGTAGTACAGAAAATGTAAAATTTCAACGTGTTTATTGAACGTGAATGTTCTGGCACGATCATCTGGCCAATTCTGTAAAATCTGTTACCTTGGCAAGTGAGGATTTTTAAAAAAAGGTGCAGACACTGTCTTAGGAAGTCACTCATAAATGTGTGAGCTCCTTGTATTTGCCATCCTAGGCTCAGTGATCACACAACAATTTCCTTCTTGTCTTCATACCACCTCCTTGTTTGCAGTGCTGTAGGTGGAAAGTGACATGATAAAAGCTTTATCTGTAGAACTGCTGAATGTCAGATAGAGAAAGTAACACTGGAACAAATACTCAACCAGAGAACTCGAGAGATAACTGTGATGATGAAAGAATAGAAAAATTAGAAGAATGAATAATAAGGTGACCTCTAAATCATAAAAAAAATCAGACAAAATGAGTTAAAAAAAAAAAAGACACAATTTGAGCTCCTATCTTTTGTGCAGCTTAGCAACAGTATGGACGGATGTGTCTACCCAAACAAACAAACAAGAGGCAGACGAGGAGTCTCAGGGAGAATTGGAGGGAGCTGATAATGAGGACTTTCCTGTAAACAATGGTTGAAACACTTTATGAATTTGATCTGTGACATGCACACAGAGGGGAAATAGACACATTCTGTTAATTAGCATAGCTAATTAGCCACAATGCAACAATAATTAATTTAAAAAGTGATATTTAAATTAATTATTGATTACATTAATTAAATCAGAGCGGGGGTGATGGCAGTGTGGGTAATTAAGATAAATGTTAAATGTGTTGGTAATTAGGTTAGGATTGGAAGGAGATGATGATGTAAAGACAGGAGACTGGGGGAGCGGAGCAGCAGACTGTCATGTGACTGTTCAGTTCATCCCCATGCTACAATAAGGAAGTGATGGAGACAGATGAAGAAATGGAAAATGGGCAGGGGACATTTGGAAATTATTCTGAGACCTGTAGCTGATAAGCTAAGGACTTTGCACTGTGTTTCTGTAGTGTTCTTACTAATGACTGCCTATTGATCAGTCTAACACTCCCTCCCTCCCTCTCTTTGATCAGTGCACTGAGTCACTGGTTAATATTGGAGTGTTGCTGGAGGGACACAGACCAACTGCTACTGGTAATTATACAAGGAAGAGAACTGACACTTGAGATTGAATATAAAGTCATTGGTGTTTTTTGCCTAGTTTTGCCCAGTTTGGCAACATCTGGGTTTTTCATCTATACCATCTTGTCTTTAAGTTCAATCTTGACCTGGCAAACAAAACTGAACAAACTGTGCTATTAAACCTCAATTGAAAAATAACCATTAAATAAAACAAAAAAGAACAGAAGGATATTCAAAGATTTTCAAATCCATTTGCTCTTTACAATAGACAAGGGTAACTAGATAGCAGTTTTATGGAATAAAAATCTTAATGTGTGCATATATATGTATATATATATATATATATATATATATATATATATATATATATGAAGTGGCATCATCTGAGACAATCAAAGATAATGGAATGGATACACGCAACTAATATATGTCCAGGTTTATGAGGTCTTGTCTGAGGGAAATAGGTGGTTTGTCCAAGAGATGGAAAGAGATGGACTCCAAGTGAAAATGAGGAGAACAGAAGGCAGCTTCACCTCCAAATCAGTTGACAAGCCAAATGATAATGTGATGGAGTGAGAGAGATAGAGAGAGTGGGAGCGAGCGGGTGATCAGATCAGGTGGGAATAGGGGAATAGATATGCAAGGTAACTCAATTAAGGGAGGCAATTTCCACCCTCCCCTCTTGCCCTGAAAGAACTAGAGCAAGTGAAGCCACTTACAATTGTGTCAGAGGACAAATGGAACACAGAGGCAGAGAAAGCTTGTACATTTGAAGAGGGGGGACTCAGGAATACAGGAGAACCTATATTCTGTCAAATAAAACAAGCTTGGTAAATGTCAGGGACAGAATTAACTGGTGTTTTAAAGAAAAATCCAATAACAACTTTCAACTCAAGTAAGTTGAATAGAAAAAAAAGCAGATTAACCTTAAAGATCTATTCTAAACAAAAAGATCATTACATGATGGTGGTTGTAAAAGAAAAGGTCAGGGATTCCCCTAAAAGAGACAACCACAAAAAAAACCCAGCATTGGACGTTTGCTCAGTATCACAGAATTTGATGTTTGTGGACAGCATTGTGGTTTTGTCCGGGTGGCTGCAGACAAAGCAGCAGTCTGAAGACACAATTAAACTCCTGACCAGATCATCATCCACTGCGATTGCTTGCTTGACCTCAACCAAAATCCCTAACCCTGATCAAACCTGAATCGTAGAGATAGATCAGCTATCAGATGATTTTTATTAAAAAAAGGCACAAATATTTTCATTCAAAGCAGAAAGAAAGTATTGTCTTCAGTGCCACCTACAGAACCATACAATATAATTGCTGTGTAAATTATCTTCAGATAGCAGACATGATTTAAAACTAATGTCCTCGTCAATTTAATGCAGTTCAGGTAGATTTAACAAATCATAACGGGTTTTGATCTCATGTCTCCATCAGTCTCATGCTCTGTCGTTTGACCTCATACATTTTACTTTTTCATCTCTCTCTCTCTCTCACACACACACACACACACACACACACACACACACACACACACACACACACACACACACTCATCCTATCCATCTCGTCTCCTTTCTCCTCTGTCTCATTTTCTGCTCTAAATAATGATGCAGCAGCCTTAAATCTCAGCCAGCAAATAAGAATGAATTTCTGTGGCCTGCCTCACAGATGGACCCTTTCAGCCTTTCTATTTATGTTCCAATCCAATCCATCCGTGACTCACTCACACCATTACATTCATTCTGGATAACTGCAGTATGCCTATCTGCTCTATCTGGGGTATATACCTGGCTGAAGTTTCAACCAGAATTTCAAACAATCTAAATATACCCCTCACTCACAGCAAGATGTAATGGCTTTAATGCACAGCGATGAGCCGTCTGACTTTTCTGTCTGTCCAAAAACATCAGTGTTTCACCTCAAAGCACTGTCTGCTCCTACATAGCCTCATGTATTATCTATTTTTGAGTTCTTTGCGGTAATGAAACATCCCCATTAAAGGGTAATTCCAGCCATAATAGCAGTGGTGGACAACAGCACAACATCTGGTCACAGGAAGCCTGTGGTAATCTTTGGTAGGAACTTCAACTGAAGGTCAAGATCAGCTTACAACTTATTAGCTTAAACAGGATTCGGTCATTGTGCCATGACGACTGATCCTGCGTAAACACTGGCTTAAAGAGAGAAAGGATTACCTGGAGAACCACTGATCAAGAGTAAAGTCTCTATGTTGTTGCCGTAACAAGTGTTTGGTTTAATAGCTTCATCAGGAGATGATCGCAGTATCAGAAAATTAAAAACAAATGCCCAAGATGACTTATGCTGATGATGTTAACACATAAGATAAACATTGACCTTGCCTGGTTACATTGTTGGTCTATTTACAACCTGTCTGATCATTTCCATCCCATTCAAACATAACTGAATGGATGATGATGAACTTATAACTTAGTCCAGTATTATTATTACTGATAGGATGGATGGTTGAAACTACAAATACAATACCCCACTTGTAACAAACTAGGATTATCTCCTTCTGTTCATTCTGTCTAAACCCACTTTATTTGTAAGAGCATCAAAGCTGCTGAGGCTGGATTACCAACCAGGCAAAGTGGGCAGCTGTTCAAAGGTCTTACCATTACAATACACTCTGTAGTTGTGGAATAAAAAAATCAAGTTCTGAGAAACTGGTAGATTTTTTTTTTTTTTTTTTGTAATTGTTATTTTTTAGCTTCGATGACAAATTATGCCTATTGATTCAATGCACTATCATGACTTGTTATGACATGAGTTTAAAATTTTCAGTTAATCAAAAAATAATTTAATTTTAAGTTCTGTTAATGTAAAATATAATTTGATAACGTCAAATGTTGAAGGCCAGTTGAGTGAACAGTGACACAATATATGATGAACACAGTTGAAACTCATCAAAGCAGTGGTGAATGATAAGTACTTTTATGCTTAATTACATATATTTGTATTTGCTCAGGATTTTGTTGATGATAGCCTCCTGTAAGACAAAGCTGCAATGTTTTCTCTTTCTGGATGGCGGGACACTCCGGTTAGCTCATCCCTGCATTTGTGTGTACTGCAGTCTGGTTGTACATGGAGCTACCAATTCTGCGAACGCAGAAATCATAGGGTTCTAGTTATGGAGCTTTTAACACTACTGTGTTACAGGTTGTATTGTTGTAATTGGTTTAAAATGTTTAAAATACTGCTAATGATCGCTAATGTTTAGCATGAGGCCAAGCTAAGTCGCTATTACTGCAGTGAATACTGTTTGTTAGTGAAGCAGTGATGACACATTGCAGCATTAAAAGATCACCTTATTTCTATTAGTTAAGTCAGTTGTAATTCTAATCTAATTCTAATGTAATTCTGCTAGCAGTTGGCTCAACTTAAAAACTCAAGTGGAGAGCATTAACATATATTTTTTTTCTTTTGACCCAGTGTTTTATTTTTTAGAGTGTACAGACAACAAAAAGATAATGTGTCCATGCGCAAATCACATTAACATACTAGGGCTATTTTTACTGTTTTTGAAAGATTGTCATTTTTCTTTTTTATATTGTATTTAAAAGTGTTTTTATGTGCTCGTCTTACAAGGAGGTACCACATGGAGTGTGAGAGTGTGGTTTCCCACATAGTGCAAATATAACACATAAATTGTAAAATTTAGACAAAAAAATCAAACTGTATACAAATTACTATAAATTACTATCAAACTGTATACAAATTATTATCAATATCAAATAAAAATTAGAATAGAGCATGCTTTTGAGGATTTTTAAAACCAAACTCCTATGTAACTTTTCTGCTGTTACATCTTAAACCAGTCAAATGATAAAATAACAAGACAGCAACAGTCTGTTTGAATTAGGGTCTTATTCTGTGAAATGAGCAGCTGATATATTAAATATTAAACATATTAAACACTATGTCTGAGCACTTTCCTGTAGTTTAAACTTTCTGACGATTACAAAGTTAAAGAGTTTGATGTGAGGCAAGCTGGCTCCACCGCCCTGATTCTGCTGCCTGACGTCCATCTGCGTCCGCATCGCTCCTTCTCCTTCCTTCCATGCTTCCCTCTCCATCTGTCTACTCCTCTCTGTTTGTCTCTCCTCTGCTCGCCTCTGTCTGTCTTCTCATCTCCTTCTCTCTGTTGTTGTGGGGAGCCTCATGTTGGCTTCACACCGTCTGCCTCTCGCCAGCTGACTAAAACTCCCATTGCTTGAGTGATGCCACCATGACAGTACCATTTTGAACACTACATATGTGTATATTTGTGTGTGTGTGTGTGTGTGTGTGTGTGTGTGTGTGTGTGTGTGTGCGTGCGTGTGTGTGTGTGTGTGTGTGTAGGCATGCATAGGTTTTTACAAAGTTAGGACATATGTGGCTGGAGCAGCAGATGAGTCCTTGACAGTAGCTATTGTTTCCATTGAAAAGCAGCCTCTGTGTTGGTTTTATTAAAAATTAAAGCGCCTGGAAGCGTGCATCTTTAGGGTGTCACAGGCAGTCTGTGAAATGGAATTGGGAGCGGGACTAAATGAGCCGAGGTAACAGGCAAAATCTGGGAAAGTAGACAAGCTTTGACAGCCACCAGACAGTCCTGTCAGTCTGTGGCACTGCTTTCCAACTCCAAACACCATCAGCTGGATGAAGCCATATTCCACCTTTGCAAAGGAAAAAAAAAACTTTAATTTTAGAGTGTATACATCTGCACCAATTCATGAAGTGTCAAGACGCTGCCCCCGGTATCTGTTCAAACTTTCAGAAATTGAAGAAGTAGCATGTAGCCACAAGAGATTTTGTTCTCCAGCCTGTTGAAGTGCGAATTACTTCATCCCCTGCTTCTCTCTGCTGCTTTTAACGCAATTACTCCTCTGACAAACTATACATCATGGGCATTTAACAAATGAGGTTGACAAACTGCAGTTTTCTCAGCTGTGGTTCTAACAGCCCAGCTTCAAGTTAACAGGTTATCACGCACTGAGGAGGGAGCCTAAAGTTTGTGTTCACATTTGTTAACTGTGAAGAGATCTGCTAAGACCTTAGAGGTATGAATGGTTTACAACTGACATTCACTGAAAGTTCCCTGACAATGAAGTGGAGGTGATGTAATAATACAAAACTACTCAAAGCCTTGAGAGCAAGATTTTTGAGGACCATGTTTTTTGCCCTTATATACTTACAGTACTGTGCAAAAATTTTAGGTGGGTGTGAAAAAAATGGAAGTGTTAATAGTTAATTTTATCAACTAACAAAATGCAGTGAATGAACAGAGGAGAAAATCAATATTTGGTGTGACCACCTTTTGCCTTCAAAACAGCATCAATTCTTCTAGGTACACCTGCACACATTTTTTGAAGGAACTCAGCTGGTAGGTTGTTCCAGATATCTTGAAGAACTAACCACAGATCTTCTGTGGATGTAGGTTTCCTCAAATCCTTCCGTCTCTTCACATAATCCCAGACAGACTCGATGATCTTCGGATCAGGGCTCTGAGAGCTATACCATCACTTCAACAACTTCTTGTTGTTCTTTCCACTGAAGATAGTTCTTAATGACATCGACTGTATGTTTGGGGGTTGTTGTCCTGCTGCAGAAAAATTTGGGGCCAATCATACACCTCCCTGGTGGTATTGTATCTGCCTGTATTTCTCAGCATTAAGGAGACCATTAATCCTGACCAAATCTCCAACTCCATTTGCAGAAATGCAGCCCCAAATTTGCAAGGAACCTCCACCATGATTCACAGTTGGCGCTCATAATTGTTCTGCTCTCCAGCCCTTCGGCAAACAAACCGCCTTCTGCTAGAGCCAAATATTTCAAATTCTGAATCATCAGTCCAGAGTACCTGCTGCCATTATTCTGCACCCCAGTCCCTATGTTTTGCGTGTATAGTTGAGTTGTCTTGTTTCCATGTCAGAAGTGTGGTTTATTGGCTGCAGGTATTCGATGAAGACCACTTCTGGCCAGACTTCTCTGGACAGTGGAAGGGTGTAACTGGTCCCACACGTTTCTGCCAGTTGTGAGCTGATGTGACTGCTGGACATCATCTGATTTCGAAGGGAACTAAGCTTGATGTTTTTCATATGCTTCATCAAGTTTCCATGGTTGACCACAATTCATTGCCTGCTTCTTTGTGTTTCTTCAAAAGAGCAAAACTATCTTCCACAACCTCACCTTGGTAGCAGAGTTTGGCTGTTCCTCATCTAGTTTTAGGCCTCCTACACGGCTGTTTCTGTTTCAGTTAATGACTGTGTTTCAACCTATATGTGACCATTAGCACCTGTTTGGTAATAATTGGTTGATCATATACCTGACTATAATCGTACAAAATCTCAGACTTTGTGCAAGTGTACCTATAAAACTTGATGCTGATTTGAAGACAAAGGGTAGTAACACCAAGTACTGATTTGATTTAGATGGTCAAACGATGTGTGATGGTCATAAAATTTAACAACTTCCAGCAATATAGTCAATAGTCATGCTGGAGATGAAAGCCAACTTTAGCATTCTTAAATACTCATCATAGACATTTTACCATGCTGAAGTTTGCTTTGTTCACTGACTTATCTTAGAGACCTAACATTTGCTAAATTCAGGAATGTCTAAGTCTTGGAGGTATCTTATCATAAACCACAAACTACACATTTGACTTGATTATATCATCTTTGGTTAAATTTTGGCAAATTATCATGACAATCCATCCAGCAGCTGTTGAGACATTACAATCAGTCAAAAATGATCATCCAGAGCCAGATTCTCCTATAGTCTGTGGCTCAAGCTAACTCACTAACACTGCATGCTGCTAAATAAGTGACATTTTGTTCAAAATCAACACGAAAAAGTCTTTCTTGTCTTTCCTGATCTAAACAGTATAGAGAAGGTGTTAGAAATCAACAAAATGTAACATTAGTGTAATAGTTCATTTTAATTAAGGTCCAAGGATCTATGTGGATAGATCCTTTCTTTGTTAATGCTAAAAAAATAGATGGTTGAAAAATGAATAGTTACTAAAACCTTTTTTCTGACCAAAATGCAGAACAAACAAGCAAAAGTGAATTTAGAAGGGTTTGTTCTACAAAGAGGAGATGTCCAGAGAGGACAGGACACTTACTGATCCACGCTGAGTCAGCAGCTGAGTGAAACAGGGAAAGAGGTTTAAGCTGGCAGAGGAGCTGAGGTCTGAGGTCTGACTGAGCAGGATTTCCAGGAGCTGGCTGTGTTTCACAAACAGCAGAGCAGGTCAGTGGATTCAGGGGTGGAAGAACAGAGTCTTCGGTTCGAGGACAGAAGAAATGACCAAAAGCAACACTACTGGCTGTCTACCAGAGAGGAGCAAACTAGAGACAGGGTCAGAGTACAATCTCAGCCTAACAATAATCTGGAATTTCTATTTGCATGTTCAAAAGTTTCAGAAATGCAAGATCAAACATAAATACTGGATCAGACCAGATCAATTTCCTGAAAGCTGTGAGTCAGATCCACACACACACAGGGAGACACTGATCAGCACTAGTTTCACAGTTGATTGCAGTTAGAAAGTTAACGTTCATTTACAGGTTGTCAAATCAAAAGATTTGTGTCTTTCTGAGAAAGTTGACTGCCTTCTCCCCAGTGACTGACCCTGATGCAAATAATTCACCCTTCATTGTTCCTTCCTGCTGATGGAGTCATGGTGACAGATAAAGACTGGGACTTGTTTAGAATTAGTTTAGTTGTTGCGTCAAGCATAATAAAGATCATTTCAACTGTCTGCTATTTTAGACTACATTAATGATTGCATGTTTGCTGTCACTGTTGCTAACGTTAGTAATGCTGATTTGCTATCATTCTGTACTGTCTGAGATAAGTCTGACCTCTGCCCTTTTACTCATCATGTCTTGAACTGGGCATTCATTCAGGGCTCATACTCACAGGCAGTACCTCCATCATGATCAGTGCTGTCAGATCATGGCTGAGCCAACAGAATCAAACCTGGTCCTGCCTGGTCCCTGAACCTCTGCTGTTATTGTTGTATCAGTTTGTTGTTGACCACAGACTTTACAGCCATGTATGATAATATTAGGTTATTCTGTTCTGCATTTACAAATATTTTAATGTTAAACTTGCGCAAAGGAATTTTCTGTCTTCATTTACAACCTTCATTTCTTATGACAGAAGAAGACACTGGTGTTACAGTCATATTGATTCGGTCAGACCGAGTCTCAAGTCCTGTGAGTCCACTTCCTGTGTGTTACTTGCGCTGTCATCACAATGTCAGTCTCCTGTCACTGACTGTTTTTTCTGTTCAAATGTCAGATGATTTTTGCAAACTTTGCAAACTGAGTACAGTGTGTTTAGAACACACAGAGGAATGTCAGACATTTCTGTCAGTATCTACCACAGAAGTGGAGAGCACACTGTGTTTTCCTTCATGTGGCCAAATGTTGTTTGTCTTTCCTAAATGGTTAAATTTACCTTGAGTGTGACACCACAGGAGTGGCTCTGTTTTTGTGTTAATTGATAGTGTGTTTGTTCAAGCTAACAGGAGGAGGCGGTGCTTGGGTTTAGATTACACCATGCTACCAGCTCCCTGTAGCTTTATAACACTTGATTGACTTAAATGTTTCCTCCTGAGCTAATTATCTTATGAGTGGGACTGTTTCAAGGCAAAAGAGTTTTCCTTCTCCAACATTTGAGTCGGACACCATTTTACCCACCAAAGAAACAGAGATTAGTTTTGCAATGATGGTTTTTTTATAGTCCTGTAAATGTTTCTGTGTAACTGTTCACCCTGGATTACCGTGTGCATTTGCACATGCACACAGCACCGATATACCCTCTCTCTCCAGGCTCACTCTAGCTATCTGAGCAGACAGTGATGCATGTCTGACTGCACCACTGACTTTATGGGACTTGATATAGAAAATCTCTTCTTGGAGCCAATTCGTGTTTCTCCTTGAGTGGCCTGTTCGAGTATGTGGCTCTGACAGTCTGCAGACACTGTGAATCATGCACTTAAGCCACTATGTTTGTGTGTGTGTGTGTGTGTGTGTGTACTACGGCAGTCAGCATCAGCATGGCTGGAGAAGACCACACGGTACAGAGTGCTACAGAGGTGCAGTGCTGTAGTTGTTCACTAGGGGGAGCACTTGGTCTGACATGAGCTGCTCGGCTGAACTTACAAATCTAATGAGCTCACAGCGAAGGCACTGATTTGGCACTGTGGGCAAGGTCGAGATCTATTGATCAAAATCTATAAAACATTAAACCACAGGTGTCAAACCTATGCCACAAAGGGCTGTGTGGCTGTAGGTTTTTGTTCCAACCAGTCAAGAGCACCCAGTTTGACCAAATAACTCTCTGAAAAGTGAGATCAGTTAATCAAATGAGTCAAATCTGGTGTGTATCTACTTAGTTGGAATAAAAACCTGCAGCCACATGGCCTTTTGTCAAATAGGTTTGACACCTCTGCATTAAACTGTCAAGACAAAAGGGGAAATAAGGACATAAATATCTGATATTAATCATAAATGCCGTGAACAATGCCACAGAAAAACACAATTCAACAACAGCCACAATGTCCACACTACTTGCAAATCAGAAACAGTTAATTACAAAGATATCAATTAATTATTAACAAATAATGCTTTTGTGTGCAATTTTTCCCTTCCACTCACTAATTAACTAACTAATTACTATCCGTTTACTTTTAATCACTAATCAAAAGTTAACGGATAGGAAAGGTAACTTTGGTATAAATTGTCTGTTTTTAAAGATGATTTTGATTTTGATTTTTGATTTTTTTTAAAGATTTTGATTGTTTGGTTGGTTGTTATTTGCTGCTGATTTAAAGCAGTTATACTGATGAGTAATGTTTATGTGAATGAATGAATGACTAAATGTCCACTTATCTCCTAATGGTTAGTGTTCCTGTGTAGTTTTATATATATATATATATATATATATATATATATATATATACAATCACAACACATATTCTAATGCTATTGTCAGCATTGTGTTAAGTTTGCCAGATCAGTCCCGGCTGTGTATATAAATGATTAATACAAACCTTGACCATGTGATACAGTTAAATGCTTTATTGAAACCTCGAGATGAGATTGTTTTATCAACTGCCAAATTAATGTGATGCTTTCAGCTAAAATGTGGCATTTATTTTCAACACGTGAACCATATTAACCCTAATTCTCTTCTCGTTCCTCGGTATTTGGAGGCTGTGACTGAAATGCAAAAAAAAAACTGAATAAAATATTTAACTGATTTTCTGATGTGGTTGTCAAGGATAAAATGTCTCGGTTTCCTACCTGCAATTACGATTTGAAATAATACTGCAGGGACACTGATATTAGGACTTGTCCGATGATTAAATTGCCAAAAGAGAACGTGGTGAAATAAAAAGGACATTCATTGAATTATAAAAACTGTTTACCCTCAGAGTTTGGTTTGAAAAGGACTACTGTCTGCAGTGTAGTTCTTATTTCCTGGGGATATATCCAGAGGTGTGCTGCTCTCATCCAAATATCCACTGAACCAAACATAAAACAACAGTCTCTGTCTAGTCATAACCAATGCACCAATGATGCACACAAGATCGTTAATATGGATCAGTAATTAATACGCATTTCCACCACTAGGGGTCGTATGAGGTCCGCAGATGTGCTGCTCTCTCTCTCTCTCTCTCTCTCTCTCTCTCCTATTCCACCATCCCTCTCTCACTCCCTGTCTCTGTCCCCGTTGCTGTGTGGCACAGGGAGATAATAACGTTACTACTACTGGGTGTAATTATTGCGCACAGCCTTGAGAGCTACACATGAATGGCGAATGATTCACTGCATACATATCACAACATTTGCATGCATTAACCTGTTTCGCCCAGTCTGTCCTGGAAACTCAAACTGGGCCCAAGAACCAAGTCAACAAGCCCTCCACTCACTGTAATCACCCATTGGTTCATTAGATGATAGGCTACATCACGACCAGGTGGAGAGGAGGGGTAGAAGAAGGGTTGTGTGTGTGTGTGTGTGTGTGTGAGAGAGAGAGAGAGAGAGAGTGTGTGTGTGTGTGTGTGTGTGTGTGTGTGTGTGTGTGTCATCTGGCAGCTGAGGAGTTAAAGTAATAAACGTCCGGCCTCGGCGCTCTCTCCATCTCTTTTCTCCAGAGTCAGGTATTCTAAAGAGGAGCCGGCCCGAGCTCGCAGGGAGGCAAGGAGAGATAGGGGGACAGTGAGGGAGACGTGGGCCGAGCGGCACTTTGACAAGCAGCCTAGTCATCCAATCAGGAGAGAGCTATCAGCGTGATTTACAGCCGCGGGGGCTGAGAGGGGGAGGCGCGTTGCGGGAAAAAAAAAGCAAATTGTTGAGTGAACAGCATCAGTAGAGAGTAGAGTGGAGGAGACCGCAGTGAGGTGCAGGCTGCCAAGAGGAGACAGAGCCAGAAAAACAAGAGGCCAAGTCAGAATTTTTTTTAATCGTCTGATTTGGGATCGTCACAGGGTAAAACATGATTTTCCTATTTTCCTAATATGGATTATGATTTCTTTTTTTCCCCAACTCCTCTCCAGACTGGCTTCGTCACTTCAGCGGCACTGCGCTTCATTGGAATGTGCGCTGTAGCTTCTCCGAGACGCAGCTGAAACGCAAGACAGTGGCGCTGGAATAAAGGGAGAGAGAGAGAAAGAAAAGATTGTGCACTCGCTAAAACTATTGATTATTGTTATTTTTGCTTTTTCCAGAATGCCTCTGTTTTAATGGGACAGATTTCTCCTGATGCCTTACACGTTTTTGGAGACTTTTACGCATTTTGGAGACTTTTACTGAAATGGGTGATGGAAATTGACATTTTGTCCATTTAACAGAGGATAACAAGGTTTATGATCTTTTTACCGAAGTGCACTTGTTTCTCCGGCGATGATTGTGCTTGTGATTGTCCTGTGCATCACGGATGGAGTGCTCTCTCAGATACGCTACTCTGTACCGGAGGAGGCGGACCATGGCACCTTGGTGGGGAATATCGCCGAAGACCTGGGACTGGACCTTACCAAACTGGCCTCACGCCGCTTCCAGGTCGTGCCCAACTCCCGTACGCCGTACCTGGAGGTGAATCTAGAGAACGGCGTCCTGTTTGTTAACGAGAAAATCGACCGGGAGCAGATTTGCAAACAGAGCGCCAGCTGTCAGCTCAACATGGAGGTGTTCTTGGAGAACCCACTGGAGCTGTTTCGGGTCGAAATCGAGGTGGTGGACATTAACGACAACCCACCAAACTTCCCGGAGACAGACATCACGGTGGAGATCTCAGAGAGCGCAACTCCGGGCACCCGTTTCCCTTTGGAGAGCGCGTTCGATCCGGATGTTGGCTCTAACGCTTTACGCACGTACGACATCACCACTAACAACTACTTTTACCTGGACGTGCAGACCCAGACTGACGGAAACAAGTTCGCAGAACTGGTCCTGGAGAAACCCCTGGACCGGGAGCAGCAGGCGGCGCACAGATACGTGCTGACCGCGGTGGATGGCGGTCAGCCTCCGCGGACTGGCACGGCGCTGCTGGTGGTCAAGGTATTGGACTCTAACGATAACGTGCCGGTGTTTGACCAGCCCGTGTACACGGTGAGCCTGTCTGAGAACGCACCGGTGGGCACGCTAGTTATCCAGCTGAACGCCACCGACCTAGACGAGGGACTTAACGGGGAGATAGTTTATTCCTTCAGTAATCACATCTCCAACCGTGTAAAGGAGTTGTTCAGCATCGACCCGCGCACTGGGCGCATCGAGGTGCGCGGAGAGGTGGATTTCGAGGAGAGCGGCTTGTATCAGATCTTTGTCCAGGCCAAAGATCTGGGGCCAAATGCCGTGCCCGCGCACTGTAAAGTGCTGGTAAAAGTCAACGACATCAATGACAACGCACCGGAAATCACCTTCAGCACCATCACCGAGTCTGTCAGCGAAAAGGCGGCTCCCGGTACCGTAATCGCACTGCTGAGTGTGACAGACCGAGACGCGGAGGAGAACGGACAGATCCACGTGGAAATCCTCGGTGACGTTCCGTTTAAATTGAAATCTTCTTTCAGGAATTATTTCACCATAGTGACCGACGGGCCGTTGAACCGGGAGCAGGTGGACTCCTACTCCGTCACCGTGGTGGCGCGTGATAAAGGGACCCCGTCACTGGCCACCAGCAAGTCCATCAGAGTCCAGGTGTCAGATGAAAACGACAATGCGCCCACGTTTACGCAGCCGATATATGATGTGTATGTGACCGAGAATAATGTGCCGGGTGCGTACATACACGCAGTGACAGCTCTGGATCCGGACATGGGGCAGAACGCGCTTATCAGCTACTCCATAGTAGAGTGTGACATCCAGGGCATGTCAGTCAAAACATACGTGTCAATCAACGAGGAGACAGGTTATCTGTACGCGCTCAGGTCCTTTGACTACGAGCAGCTGAAGGATTTCACATTCATGGTTCAGGCCAGAGACGCGGGCACCCCGGAGCTCTCCTCCAACGCCACAGTTAAAGTCATCATCGTGGATCAAAACGACAACGCACCCGTGGTTCTGGCTCCGCTGGGGAAGAACGGCACAGCCAGGGAACCACTGCCCCGCTCAGCTGAACCTGGTTATCTGGTGACTCGGATCGTGGCCATGGACGCAGATGACGGCGAGAACGCGCGGCTGTCCTACAGCATCCAGAGGGGCAACGAGAACGGCATGTTCAGGATGGACTGGAGGACAGGTGAGCTGAGGACTGCGAGGCGGGTGTCAGCCAAGCGCGACCCCCACCAGCTCTACGACCTGCTCATCGAGGTGAGAGACCACGGGCAGCCGCCGCTGTCCTCCAGCGCCAGCGTCCTGGTGGTGCTGGTGGACAGTGTGGCTGAGGGCCACGGCAGCGGGGACCGCAAAGGAACCTCCACTGCCAAAGATGGCACCCTGGACCTGACGCTGATCCTCATCATCGCCCTGGGCTCCGTCTCTTTCATCTTCCTCCTGGTCATGATCGTTCTGGCCGTGCGTTGCCAGAAAGATAAAAAGCTCAACATTTACACCTGCCTGACCAGCGAGTGCTGTCTGGGCTGCAGCTCCTGCTGTTCACATCAGGGCAGGGCCCGCAAGAAAAAGCTCAGCAAGTCGGATATTATGCTGGTACAAAGCGCTGTTAACGTGAGTGGAGCCGGTACAGCTCAAGTCCCTGTGGAGGAGTCAGGGAGCTTCGGCTCCCACCATCAAAACCAGAACTATTGCTACCAGGTATGTCTGACTCCAGAGTCTGCCAAAACCGACCTCATGTTCCTAAAGCCGTGTAGTCCGTCTAGGAGCACAGACACCGATCACAACCCGTGCGGGGCCATAGTGACAGGGTACACAGACCAGCAGCCTGACATCATATCAAACGGCAGCATTTTATCAAACGAGGTAAGAGTCCCTCTCATACCTTACAGTCTAACCCCTCCATCCAGAGACCCAAAGCATGTCTGAAATTGATTCATACCCAAATCTCCTCTTAGTCACATCAAGTCTGCCAGTTTGATAATATTTAAATAAGTGGGAAATATCAAATATGTTTCATTTCCAGTCCCTGCATTTATTCCCTCCATCAGTTCAGAGGCATGCCAAGGCCTCAGACAGGCTCACACAGAGAAGCTAACACATAGAGCATGCCATGTCCTCTGACTTATTTCAGGAAAAGGCATTAAAGCAGACACAATGATTAGAGCTCTGGCTGCTGACATGCTGCCTTCAACAGTCCTCAGGGAGGTCAGCTGTGAAACAGCAATCCTTGCATGTTCATGTTGTTGCTCTCCACGTCTTTGAAATGATAAAAAAAGAAAATTAGAATGAGAGTGTATAAACATAAGGTGGCTCAGAGCTGCTGGTTGCTGTGGGTGCTTCTGTTTCTTTCTGTTTGTGTGTGTGTGTGTGTGTGTGTGTGTGTGTGTGTGTGTGTGTGTGTGTGTTACAAAATACCCGGGGGAAAAAGTGTTCGCATTAAGCATACTGGTCACAATGTTGCTGAGTTGCACTAGAACAAAGATGCGTCTCTTGGCTGTGCCAGCCTGAATAGGTGCACTACTTTATCTTGCGCCTTGGCAACATATCTGTAGAACCATGCTCACCCCCCCTACACACACATGCACACCAAAGCCCCCCGTGGGAAAACAAATCTCACATGCACACACAAAACACACACACACACACACACACACACACACACACACACACACACACACACACACACTTCTTACCAGATGCAAATGATCCATGGTGTAATGGACAATAGCTGAACACAGCACAGCTTCATTTCATATGTGTGTGTGTGTCTGACATCATGATGGTGGTGATGTGATCGTGTTCTGGTGCTCGAGAGACAAGCCCTGACAACTGCTCCCTTATTCTTTCAGACCAAACACCAGCGAGCTGAGCTCAGCTACCTGGTCGACAGGCCACGACGCGTGAACAGGTACATGTGCAGCGAGACTTTGTGTTGTTACTGGGGTTGATGATGATGATGGGGAACCAGTGAGGTTTTGTTGATTTATTCCAACTTGCTCTTTGTTCGGGTTTCAGCTCAGCGTTCCAGGAGGCAGACCTGGTCAGTTCCAAAGACAGTGGCCACGGAGACAGTGAGCAGGGAGACAGCGACCACGATGCCACTAATCGAGGCCATTCCTCCGGTAAGAACCTGACTTCACCTGAGTGTGTGTGTGTGTGTGACCGGCTGATATTCCAACCCCAAGTTTTTTTGTAATCATTTGTAATGATTGATTTTTTTTGTAAGCTGCATATACAAAAGGGTAAATCAATGATGTCTGGCTTTTGTGAGACGAGATTGTAACCAGGCTTTACTGATTAACGTGGTGTAGGTCCATCTCTTCTGAAATCTGGACTCTTTTTACTCATTGCAGCTCATTGTGTCAGAGCTGAGTTTTGGGGTGGGGTGGGGGGTGAAAGCACAGTTTAATCAGAGCAAGCACCTTACACATGGCTGGAGTTCAGCATCATCTGAAGCATTTCAGTGTGTCCAGCAATCACTTAAAACTCTGTTGTACTTTGAGACATTCTGTTTTTTTTTTTCCTAATGCTACTGTAGCTTGTGATTTTCCTGTTTTTTCCTGTTTCTCTGTTTTCCTGTTGTCTGTGACCGAAAGAAAGAGAACAGGGGAATTTTAGGATGTGCGAGTCAGGTCCATTTTCTGTGAGCGTACTCTGACACGCAATGTTTTAACTTTTAAACAGTGAAAAACACTTACTGTCATCAAGTCAATGTTTCAGTTATCAATAATCATAACTTAGACCGCATCAACTCTTAGTGCACAGATCATATTTAGCTTAGAATTCAAATTCAAGTTCCAACGTTCCAAGAAAAAAAAAAGAGTGCAAGTGCAAATGATCGACTTAGTTGCTTGAAGTAACAGAACATAAAACCAGACCATAAGACAGAGGGAGGGTAATGATAAAGATTTTCTTATATGTTAAAATGAGCAGTTATCGTTCCATCTGTTGTGTGATAGACCAGAACTGACAGCATCTGCTTTCTTTTGAAGAAAAGAATGAAGAAACGTCCATTTATATTTCCCAAAATGTAAAAGATAAAACAAATCGCACAAAAAAAAAAACCCTTTACTGTATTTGGGTTAATCGCATAAAAATACTTTAGAAGCTAGTAAAATCAAAGATGTGTGTGTGTGTGTGTTTGAAAGAGTTATGTGTGGTAACCTGTATGTATGGGATCATATTATTTTAGATATTATTAAACATATCAATATTTTATTATTTTGTTTATTATTATCATTATATAGAGTGTTGATGATGATTATGCAACATGTATTTGTATATGTCTGTATAAATTACCAAAATAATTAGCACCAGGTCAAACTTTATTCATAACTACAGATTTTTTTTTTCCTTTTTTAACAAAGAGGGAAAAAATAGGCTAAAATGTCTTTCATCATATTCATTAGTCTATTATTGATGATGTCCGGTGGCTTTGTATGTTACACACCTGTAAAACTTGAAAACGGGTCACCGGGACGCGTCGGACACAACTAGGAGGGTTAATGTCGGCGAGGAGAAAGCGAGCCCGGTGTTGCTGTTTGTAAATATGCAGTGGCGGCGGCGGCATTAATGAGGAGCTCACTCCCTGTGAGCTCGGTCACTTCAGTTGCCGGAGACCACTCGACGAGACGTGACAGGCTTTTTAATGAGGCCACGCTCGCAAACCACAGAGCGCTGGGATGCCGACCAAATAGGTTGCAGCCGTAGCAAACAAAACAGCCGATTCATTCGTTCATTAGATTAATTAATGCATTCATTCATGCAGCAATTCTCCAACTGCACTCTCCTCATTCTTCCCTTTTTTTATTCCTTTCCCTCCTCACTGACCATATTATCTCATACCCATCCCTTTCTTCCTTTTCTTTTTTAATCTTCCCTGCCTAAAGGAATCCATCTGAGATCATACAATAGGGCCCCACTGAGTTATGAATGGCGGTTTTATGTCTTCATTCTGTGGCAGGCCCTCTGTGGACGGAGCCTGTCATCATGTCTGGTCGGCCACAGCAGGGGCCCCCCTCGCCGTGCCAAATGGAGCTTTCCTGCCACTTCCACTGTTACTCCAGTAAGGCTGGATGAGTTAGACAGACTCCAGTAAACAGACACACACAGAGCCGAGCCACCACAGTCCTGCTAGGTTTTCTTTTTTTTTTTTTTTTTTTTTTTTTTTTAGCTCTAATAAGCTCGGAGTCAAACCACCACAACGACTTCGGGTTTTTCTTTGTCACCACTATGGAACGTCTTTACTCCTAATCGGGCCTGAGCCAGTCGGCTCCTTGAGCTGGATGGAGTTGTCCTATTTCGAATGCATTAGCATTTCATGCCACAGTTCATATCATGTTAGGCTTGTCGTATACTAAATGGGGCTCATTTGAAATTTAAACCTGAGTTTTGATATCGAGATGAAGAAAAGTATATATAAGTACAAATGTGACATCTTGATTCTCTTATAGATGGATGCACTGTGATCCATAATAACAACGTTTTGAGGTTTCAGTATTCAAATATGGTCTATAGCCCTTTTCACCACCGTGGCACACCCAGCCAAATGCCATATGTGGATGGAGTTGTCCTATTTCAAAGTGCATTAGCATTTTTGTGTGAAGAACCTGCCAGCCCTTGTTTTTAACAAAAGGAAGTGATACTGAAAGGATCCTGTTAGCCCTGGCCTAAATAAGAATGAGACTGAAAGTGGAAGCTTTTTTCAGAAATCTGATTTAAATTTAAAATCACAAACCATCTGACCAAAAGTATAAAAAGAAAAAGGTAACTTGAGTATTCATCTGAGCACACATTAAATGTTAGCTTTGTTGTTCTGGTACATTCGTAGAGACTTGACTCATTGCTGTCGACACGTCGGACGTATCTGATCAGGCAGCTGATCTGCTCTCAGGATTTAACAGTTTTTGACATTTGTGGACGTGTTTCATCTGGAAACATGGAAGTTTTGAGGTTTTAAGTTCACATCTGCTTCAACTTTGTGTTTTTCACCACTGTTGAACAGTTTTATTCTAGACAGCTGCCTCCTGTTCCCTTCTACCAGAGCGTTAGCATTTTATGATCAGGTCTGAGCTCTGATACTAAAATCAGCTGTGTTGTTTGTCTGGTTGGGATGATGTGAGAAATGAGAAGCTCAGCTGCACTTTCACTACTGAACTTTCATCACCCTTGATGCCACGGTCACATTAGCTGTTTTCATGAACCTGATGCTTTGGCTCTGGTTTATCTGAGAGGTGGTGACCGGGTCAAAGACAGATGATCAGCATCACTGTCCTGCTCCATTCAGACATCATATATTAGATGGACTGCTTATTAGGACGCTGGCATGGTAAAGTCCAGTTAAAATCCAATCGAGACGTTGGTGTTGTTACATATCACTGTGAGTTTGTGGTTTCCAGTGAGTGTGAAAGCAGCTATTGTTGCGGCATTATCAGCCAGTTTAGAGCCTTTAAACAGATTATTTGCTGTGCATCTAGTCTTTGTTTGATTAGGATAATTGATAGCGTGGCTTAGTGTCCCCAATATCCGCTCCCACAATGCTGGAAAATGAACACAGGCGTTACTCTCTGTGTGCTAATTGAGTTTGTCAGCAGCAAGGGTACAGTCGAACTGTGTCAGTATTTAATAAATGCTAATGTTAAACAAACGTGTCCGTGTCATCCATCAGAGCTGAGCGTTAGCCTCCTCTCTGGGTTTTGACAAGAGATGTTGTGAATATATTAGAAGAGATTCAGGTAGAACTTTTTTTTTTCTTTTTTTGCTTCTAGGGCGACATTTTTTTGTTTTGTTTTATTTTGTTTTTTCCTTATCCGTGGAAATGAGATTTATCCGAGCATGTTGGTTTTGATGTTGCACTAAATTTGTTGAATAATGAATTAAAGCATTAACATTACATATTGGCAGAAAAACGCTCAAGTAAAAAAATGTTTGAATGCTCTTTCTGACTGCTGGCCCCACAGAGAAGGATGGGACTTTGCCCACATTGCCCCAAAAGTTTATTTATTTTTTTTTTTTTTGGCCTTTTTTTTCTTTTGCCTTTTTATCATAATTGTTATTGTTTTCATGCCAGTATTTTTTCTGCTGCTCCAGGCTGTTCCAAGCTGTGTGGTCGGTCGTTCTTTAATCAAAGGCCAATTTTTTTTATTATTTATTTATTTATTTTTTAAATCAAGGATGCACTTAAAAACAGTCACACTGAGTCAAAAAAAAAAAAAAAAAAAAATCACTTGCAACAGTTTAAACCAAAAAGATAAAACACAAGAATGGACGTGCTTCTAACTGTATATCTAACAGTTCTTTTTTTTTTTTTTTTTTTTTTTTTTAACGTCCGCTCAGACAAAATATCAATGGAGTTTTATTTCATTCGTTTGGATCCAATATGATTCAGAAGCTCCTCGTTAGTTCGGGCCAGCATCAAGATTATTTTCAAGGCGTTTCGGTGAGCGGTGGAGAGTGACAGAGAGAGAGAGAGAGAGAGAGAGTGCGAGGGGAAGGATTAGCACTAAAGGTCAAATGCAGAACTCAAATTAACAAAATACAGAACATAATGATTCATCACATTCTGCAGTGTGCAGTTACATGTGAAGCTCGAGGTGGGTCCTATAATTTTAAGGTAGATGCTGGTTATAATGTAGCAACGAGGATGAAACACGCAGACATTTACCATATTTAGTTTCTGTTGCTTCTGCTATTTAATATATTGATGTCAAATTTGGTACATCATGAACGAGAAATGTCAAAAAACAAATATATATTTTTTTTTTTCACTAACTTGATAGTATGTTGGTCTCAGATCTTGCAGGTCATAGACCTGCTATGTTAAACTATGTGAAAACATTTTTTGGGGAAAACTTTTTTTTTTTTTTTTTTTTTTCGTGCGTTATTGTGTAACTGTTGACAACGTGCCACAGCCCAGAAAAATAACATCAAACAGCAACAGCTGATTCTGTCAGACCAACAGTCAGACAGCCCACAGGGATGAGGCAGAATTATGAGCAGCTGGTAAACATTCAGTTTGGGGTTCTTACGTACGTACGTACCACATTCGCTTGCTTGTAGTTTGACTTTCAGATTCAGATGCAGATGCATTTCCAGACACGAAGCAGTGAAGAGATTTTTACCTGCTTGATTTAATAAATTCCAACCCAACCTATTAGATCCATTAGATTTGAATGTGAAAAATGGTTGTGGAGGTTGTTTCTTTAACTCCAGGTCCAGTTACTGTTTGAAATGCTGCTGCAGTGGAGTGAGCTCTGAGTTAAAGGTCATTCTCTACCTTCTGTGATGGCCACATTTTCTTGGGAATTAAATCACAGTGGAATCGAAGTGTTCCTCATTTGCTGCCAGGCCTTCTAGGACCACTTCTGCAGAACATCCCCTTCACTACACACACACACCCTCAGGGACCCCATTCCCAGTCGTGCTACATGTGTAAAGTACATATTATCAATATAGCCAATGTCACACACTTGAAGAAGATTGAGTCAAGACGCTTATCCAATTTCTTTCCCGTCCTCAACGCAATCCACTCCCATCTCTCCCTCTGCCACCGTGATAAATTCCTCCTTAGGCCTGCAGTTCACGGTATCACCGTGGTAACAGCTCGCTGATCAGTAATTCATTTTTTCAGACCTCTGCATACCAATTACCAAATGAAGGTTATTATTGAGACTTTGCGTTTGCCTCCCACCCCCCCGCCCCCCACGTGAAACGACAAGCAGAATGCTAAAGACGAGATGAGCCGTTGGAAAGTAACGATGGGTCAGCACACACACCACCACCACCACCCATACACCACCAACTTCCACCCACCCAACAACACCACCTTCCATTGTGTTTAGCTGAGTGTAACACATGTTGACATAGTTCTTTACCATCCTGCAGTGAAGTGGAGGGCAGATACTGAACTCTTGCTGTAATTCTCCAAGACAACAATTGTTTGACAAAACAGTTGGGAAACTGCGTAGCGGGAGCTTGATAACATTACCTGTAACCTTTATGTTGTGTTGTGCGTGTGTGTATAGTGAGAGCTTCATTTTTACAGATTTTATAAAAGCTGACTAATGTGCCAGGGGAGCATCTAATTTTGCCAAAATGTCAAGAAATATCAAGATGTCTTGATCTTCTGGCTTTATGGCTGAAACCAACCCCCTCCCTCCCTCTGTGAGTGTGTGTGTGTGTGTGTGTGTGTGTGTGTGTGAGAGAGAGAGAGAGAGAGAGAGAGAGAGAGAGAGAGAGTCTTATCTCTCTGGCTGAGTCTAAATGCCACATTTCCCGTCCCCATTTTGAGAATTAACACAGCATCCATTTTGTAATGGAAGCAGAGCTCTCATTCTCCTTCCGCTTTATGTTTTGATTTGTATTTTTTTTTCCTCTTCCCGGCACGTTCAGGTGCACAGACACCACATGTTTGCACCCAGCATGCGTTCTGATTGCGCCCCCATCAAGCCAGTACAGTAAGTTGTTTCCTCCTGTGGAAGAGGCCATATTAAAACGTAATGTGATGGTGTATTTATGGCATGTTGGTTAATATTTAATAAGAAAACCCTCTCCTCTCAATAGGAGACTGGGCACTTTTCCAAGCTGTTAGTGATGGCAGGCCAAATTAATCCGCTTTGTAACAAAGCAAATTCCCCGTTTGCTGACTGCTACAGACACACACCACAAACCACACTCACACACACCCCGCTTACTGAGACGGCAGCAGTCTTAGCCTGATCAGTCTGTATTCAGAGGGATTAGCAGCAGATAGCCTGAGCTGGACAGTACAGTTTTTAGCCCCAAACAGCGACACACACACACACATAAACATAGTGAGCAGATGAAGGCTGTAGAAAACATGCATACACAGGATCTAAGCCTCTACTACAAAAAACATATGGGGCGATGAAAACACAATTTGGCTTAAGGCTTACACTCGGCCTAAATAGCTGTGCTGAACAACTAATGTTCCCGTTGACTCGCCTTTAACTCGCTTCCCTGTGCTCTCTGACAAAAGGTGATTTTTCTCACAGACAATTCCAGCCATTAAAAAAATAGCTCTATGAATAATTACTCCACATGAAAGTGAACACACTCAAACTGGTTTTCATTCGTACCTGCAGCCAGCCTTTCATGGAGGACAATAGGTTTTAAAAAGGGGGTGAGACTGAGGGCCTGGGACAGGGGCAGGCTGGTAATCCAATACTATTGAGTTTGTGGTTTGCTTAATCTAATGTCCATGAGCACTTTGCTGGCAAAGGCTTTGAAGACTGCACCAGCCTCTCAACCCCTGCAAACACACACACACACATGCACACTCACACACATAAATGCCCTTGCTTTGTTACATAAATTCTACGCACCTTCTTTCTTCCACTGGAACCTTTTTGAAAAGCACATGTCACTGACCTGTAATATTTTTTATCTGATGACAGATCAGTGTATTTGACATCATAAGTTTGCACGGCAGACTTCTCAATCTGTCGAGCCAAAATTTAGTTTGGCGCTTGGCACTGGGTTTCTAGCCTCCATCACGTCCCACTGGGAATATATGAGTTTTAGCAACAAGAAGAAATTTGACAACATAAAATCCAGAGCTTAACGCATAATAGCACTATCTTTAACCATAAATAGATAATCAAAATATCACAGAACATAATATTTATTTATTTTTTTTAAATCAGACATCATTGACCTCAGTATTTATAATGCGTCACTCTTGCCCTGCTTGTAAAATGAATACTTTACATTATGTAATCTCCATTAATGGCTTTTATTTTGTTTTATGCGTCTATTACTTGTCTGTTTTCAGTGTACAAACATTATATATTACTGTCAAGAATAGAGTGAAGTGTACAGGTTTTTTAATGGGCTGTAGCTCGGTGCACAATAAAGAAATGAAGTGTATGTAAGTGCAAGTGTCATTTAAGCCAATTTAAAGCCGATTTAACAATGTTGGACATTTTTGAATAAAAATGCATGCGTGTCCTTCAAAACAAGACCACTTCCCCCACAGTGTTCTATACAAACTGCGTTAATACATTTTTTTCATTACACTACGAATAATCTCTGCAGACTGTGGGGTTTTCTGCTTTTGTGTGCTTGTTCTGTTTGAAGATTTCAAAATATTCTATAAACTAGGAGGTGGAATGGAAACTATACTGAGAACTGAGAAGTGTATTTACAGTATCTTAAAATTTCATTGAAATAGTTGTTGTTGCATTTAATTGGGTCCAGATGGACTGGAAACAGTTGGACTGAACCAGACACATTTCTATCAAAATATAGTCAGTAACGTCAGGCTGTTTATAGGATGTAACAGTGACATCCACTTGCACTAGTTTTATTGTCAGCTCTGTTGTTTTGACTTGCAGAAGTACCTCTGATCATGTCACTTGTCCTTGGTGTCTTATTGTTCTGGTTCCATGTCTCCATCAGCTACTTCCAGACTCTTACTTCTTTTGTGTTGATGCTGGTTGACATTTAATGTTACTGCAGCTAATGTTAATGCTAACACTGACACAATGACACAAAGCATTGACATCATTTATGAATTAGCTGGTTAATTTTAAACATTGTGTTGTGTCAGCTCTGAGCAGTTTTTTTTTCATCTCTCTGTTCCACATTTTCCCTTGTTCATTTTTGTTTTATATTTTGTATTTGTGACCTTTCTCTGTATCGTGTTTTCACCAATTACATCCTGGACACTTTCAATTGAAAAGGTGGAGGAGGAGATGATCATTGTCCTGCACCTGTAACTCCCAATACAATCATTATGGTCTGTTCTAACACTAAATAGCTACAGCTTGCTAGTCATTTTTCTTCCCCACAAGTTTTTTTTTTTTTTTTTTTTTTTTGCAGCACACTGGTGGGTGGTCCATCTGGTATTTGCCAGATTGCCAGTCTGAGTCCAGGTCTAAGTCTTACTAAAAAATAAGAACAAAAAATTTGAGCATCTAATACATGAGAATGCTGCTTTAGCTCCATCTTACGTGAAAAGAAAGTAGATGCACATTACATGATGCTGTATTTTCAAGGTAATCTGGCGTTGTATAGGTATCTGCTATGTATTTGCAATGTGAACTTAAGCAGTAAACTGTAGCAGGTTTGTTTTTATCTGCATTTTAACAATGATGAAACAGAAATTCCTGACATGAGGAATCAAAAGAGCAACAATAATCCTCTGGATGAAGTTATGTGTCAGTTTGTGCAGGTGTCTTCTCATTGTCTCAATGTTCAGGAAATGATAATGAAAGAACTCTTTTCCCCTCTCTTTTCTCTTCACCTGCAGGAGCCGATCTGTTCTCTAACTGCACGGAGGAGTGCAAGGCCCTGGGCCACTCCGATCGCTGCTGGATGCCGAGCTTCTTGCCCTCTGACGGGCGCCAGGGTCCAGACTACCGCAGCAACCTCCACGTGCCTGGCATGGACTCTGTCCCCGACACAGAGGTATTTGAAAGCCCAGAGCAAGTGACTGATAAGTCGTTCTCCACCTTTGGCAAAGAGACGCCTCTCAGTCATCAATACCACAACCACAACCACCACCACCTTCTCCAAAACCATCACCTCAGCCACCACCACCACCACAGCTCCCTAGAGAGGAAAGAGTTGGAAGCATTTCTGCCTAGCTCCAGAGCACCTTGTAACCCGGCTAATTTAAGTGAGTATCGTGCTTTGCTGAGGTCTAAGCACCCATCCCCCTTCTCTGATCCCCTGATCAAATTAGTTGAAAAAGAAAAGATTCCAAATTCAATATTCTCCCCATATTGGCTGCAGGAAGGAAGCATGAAATTCATTTCAGGTCCGACTTCGCTCAACCTCTCAGAGTGTTTAACTAACTCTTCCCTCTTTGTCAAGCATCTCCATTAACTGTGACTGTGATGATGTTATCTTCCCTTCACCTCATCATCCCAAATTCATGCTGCACACACACACACACACACACACACACACACACACAAACCTTCAGCACTGATTGGCTCGTGGGAACTTTCCAAATGAAACATGCCAAAAGCAATTATGATCTTTAAGGTTGCTTTGATGTGGGTTTAGATGTTGGCATTAAGGCGGCTCCATCTCATTATGCAAAAAATGGCTGCAGTAATGTAAAAGACACTGGCCCATTCACAAAGCCCAGCAATGAAAAATGGCTGTTTTTAATCAGTGAAGAAGAACAGGCGGGCGGCGAGCTTAACATCTCATTCTCATTCGACAGACGTCATTACATCAGAGCTGAGCAAAAAAACAATTTAAGATAATTGAGCAGAGGAACTTGAAAAAAAATAGTTGTTTTTCTCTTTCTTAACTCTCATTCAAAGACCACAAAGAGATACATCCTCAATCACTGCAATTTAGTGATAATACTTAATTATAATTTTGTCAAGTGGTGCCTGAAGGGGCCCCCTCCTTTCATCATCTGACACAGCTAGATGGAATTATCACTGTCAGAGCCCCGCTGCTTCCCCAGCACCATCATTTAAAACCTCTGCATGCTGTTGAGAACAGCAGGAAAAACACCCTATGAATCAATGTTTTATTCGTTTGATATGACTTTTTTTTTTTTTTCTTTTCATCCGGAATCAAAAAGTTGTGTCCGACAAGCAACGACGGCTCATGTTAGAATTTGGAGTCATCAGAAGTTGATCACTTGCAGGTTCAACTTATGAAGAGAGTATATGCAAAGACGGGATCAGAGCACGAGGAGCTGGAGATTTTAAACGTGAAATGAAAAATAAAAAATAAAGAGGTCGAGTGAATAAAATAACGTGGACATCTGTGCGCAGACACGGAGCAGAAAAGTGTCTGTAAGACTCAGTTCTAACAGTTCCCACACTGTGCATGATCCTGAAGTTACACAGCACATGTTTACCATTTTGCTTCTACAGCGTCGCCAAACACAGTTAAACTCAGCAGGGAACGCGACTGTCACTCGTCTTAAAATTCTATGACACGTTCTGTGGTTCTGCGACGTTCTTGCGACGGGACGGTGTGATGTTCAGGTGTAAAGACAGGGTCAGAACTCACACGTTCACAAAAGCTCTTATTTTTTTTTCACAGTGTCTTTGTGTCTCATCATTTGTTCACAGGTTTGATTCTCAGTCTCCCCCCGTTTTTTTCTCTCTTTTTTTTGACGAACACAAATCTTTTCCCTCTCCTACACGAAACCTGAATTTCTCCATCACGTTTATTTTACCAATCGACGAAAGGCTGTTTAACAAGTACAAAATTAACAAGTTTGAAATCCTTCAAGACCATTGTTCATTATAATGAAGAATTACAGCAATAATGCACAGCTAGCATAAGCAATTACTGTTATAGTTGCTAAAGAACAAGCTATTAAAACAGTAAAGGAGACATGAAGCATTGATGGAGAATAACAGCCGTGGGGCTTTAAGGTGAAACTGTTGGAATAAATGAACAGATATGAACAGAACTATCAAACGACCATACTTATACTTTAAATAAAGTGTAAGAAGATTATAACAACCTTATATTTATTATGATGGGGACTAAAGGGTTAGTTCAATAGCAGTGCAAACTAAATTGATAAATTAGCAATGAAAATAAAAAAGCTGAAAACAAAAACAAAAAAAGATGAAATTAAGACCGAAATAAGCATAAACTTTGCGGTGACATGAGTATGCTTTAGGATAACAACAATATATCAACATCATTTAATGGAATATAATAATAACAAAACATGTCAAACGCACTAATGATGTAATACAAATATAGAAACATTGGACCGTGGGTGCCAAGTGTTTGACAGCCAAGTTCAAAAAGGAACCATGTGATCACAGATAATGACAGTGGAAGCAAAAGTTCAAATGTATAGTGGTGCTAAGTAGTAATATAGCTTTATAAGATGAGTTTATAATATATATATATATATATATATATATATATATATATATATATATATATATATACACACACACACACACACACACACACACACACACACATATATATATATATATATATATATATATATATATATATATATATGCATATGTCAACACTATTAAGTGGATTCTAAAAATAAAAGATTATTTTAATAAAATTTTAACAGAACAACAAATAAACAAATATAGTAATATTCTTGTAATTCAACTTCACAAGGAACACACACATTTAAGAGTTAGAATAATAAAATAGTTAAGTAAATAAATAGATAAATAAATAAATTGTGACAGCGGGGATATATTTTATATATTTTGCTTGACAAGTGTATAAAACCATCTAATGGCATATTAAATAATCATATAATAACATTTCACTGAGTGGTTTTATGAGTCCCAGAGATTAGAAACCAGTGCGATTATAATACGAGCTGATCAACTTTTTTTTCCTGATATCAAACATCAAAGCAACTAGTGAATATAATTTAGCGTGATTTTTCATCTTCTGCATTTCGCCCCCTCTTTTTTCTCGTCTTTGTTCAGCCGGTTGGATGTCGTGTTGTTGTTGCGCCGCTCGGGCTCTAACAGTCCCTGTGTGTATCGCTCATGATGCAGCACTTGAAGTGAAGGACTTCGAATATCGCTGTGTTTCCCAGGAACACCGCCACTCATCCCTCTCTCAAACTAGATTACTGAGCGCCTTATGTTAATGAATGCGGGGGTGGCAGTGAAAGGGGGGGTGGTGAGGGTGGGGTTGTATAATGGCAAAGAGAGAACAACAGTCAGAGGGGAGGTGGGGGGTGGGGGGAGAGAGTGGAGTGCAGTGGAGGAAGGGATACAATGATGATACCAAGAGGCTGAAGATCCTTAATCTGATCAAGTCGGCCACTGATACACAGACGCTTTTGTCCTGGGACTCACAGGCCTGGGCCTGGACCTGGCCTGGGGTCGCACTGAACTGAGGGTAGGGAGCATTGGCAGTTCTTTTGTGGGGGAGGGATGTGATAGCAAGAGCTCAGTGATTACCATCATCAAACTCAGACAACACTGAGGCCAGGGACAGAGACAACGAGGAAGGAGGAGGAGGAGGAGGGTAGTAGTGAATGAGAGGTTACACTCCAGCCCACTTTTCAAGCTCAGTCTACCGCTTTTGTTGTTGTCCTAAATAAACTGGCTGTATTATGTTCACCAGCTCACCCACCACCCAGTGTCACTATTCCCACAACCCCCACCCCACCCACCACCCCAGCTTCACATACACAGTCACACACATATATTGTCCATGAACCATTTCACAAGACAGAAGTGAATTGGCCCCGATGAGAGATGTGACACCTCTTACCCCCTGTTGTTCATGTGTGAACCCACAAATTCTATGTGAATGAGGCCATTTAAAAACTGCACCCTTCCCTCTATACCCCACTTACACACACACACACACAGACACAAACACACACACACACACAGCTAACCATACTTTGTTTTTTCTGTTCTTCTTACAGCGAGGAAAAGGGTTTGCTAGCTCCTTTCGCGTGGACATATCGGAAACCGCGTGACTTTGCACAATCACTCCCCAACGACCAAGGCTATAAAAAACAAAGAAGCATTACGTTTTCAGTCCATTTTGTTACCGCCCCCCCCATCCCCTCTCATACTTCCTCAACCACTGAAAAATAGAAAAGTAAAACCACAAGACAACACAAAATGAGAAACGCTACCCTAAAAGGAGCTAAAGAATTACCTCCTTTCTGGAAATTCCTTGGATCACTGCCGGGCTTCGGAGGCCCCCCCTTCCTGCCTCCTCTCTCTTGGGATTAGGAGATAGTCAGACGTGGAAGAGAGGGGGGGATGGGATGGATGGACGCAGGCAGGTAGACAGATAGCCTTACTGGGAGGACCCCCACCATCTCAGCGGGACTGAGAATCTAAACAGCGGAGGAGGAAGGACAGCAGTGACGGAGAGAGATTAAAAACTGCTCACGGAACTCCGCCGTTTCCTTTTCCAATCTGTGTGTGCCTGTTTACAGCACTGATGTACACATCTACGAGGACAAAATAAAACTACACAAAGACTGGATGTGCACACCGAAGAGAAACTGAAATGAGAGCCACCCAGAGAAAAACCGCCACTGAGCCCTTTAGGCATTTGTACTTGCAGAGAGACGCCAAATTGTACAGGAGAATCTTTGTGCATTTCAAATGCAATATCACAGTTTTAGATTTTTCTATTCTGTTTATGTGGCCAGGTGTCTATTCTGATCTACTTCAAACTTTGTAAGAAAAGACTGTGGGCAGATTATTATTATTATTTTTTTTTTTTTTATTTATGCCTTTTTTTTTTTTTTTTTTTTTTTTTTTAAATCTTTTCATTTTTGGTTCTCCTTTGCTTTGGGTTTGGTTCGTTCACCATGTCGTGGGCTTGGACAGTGTTTGGCCTGCACTTTTCAGATTCTGAGGCGTCAAGTAGTTTCTATCATGTGTGAGAAGTGTTTACTGTACTCTTTTAAAAGTTTCAAGCTGAATATAAAACTATATATAAATCCATCTATATCTACTTGTTCTGAAGGCGTGCTATCCATTTGCTAGGTTTCCACATTCTGATTCGGAGGTTTGACTTGTTTAAGTACCCCTGACGAAGGCTTATGGTTTTCCCAGTGGGAGGTGGAAAAAGAGGCAGAACAGCTTTAGCAGATGTAAAACTCACATTCTCATTATTTGACATTTTCATTTTTTTCCACTTTTGAATATTGATAAAGATCATGTCTATAAATAAAAAGAAGGTAATAATTTAGATTGAAATCAGTGGTAATTTTGTGTCATTGTAACCAAAAAAAAAAAAAAAAACTTAAAAAAAAAAAAAAAAACTTAAAAAAAAAAAAAAAAAACTTAAAAGAAAAAAAAAAAACTTTAAGGGTCCATTTATAAAGAAACTGAATGAAAACACACGGCTAAATGCAAAGGGTGTTGTACACAATGCAGTTGGAATCCAGTATACACACATTTCTTTCTCACACATTACAAACACAAACACACCAATATGCCAACAATAAACAGAAAAAATGGTGAAAAGGAAGGTCTCATGTGCTTTTATTTTTTTATGTTTTTTATCATCAGACTGATTGAAGTTCTCAATTTCCTTCTATACACAGGAACAAAATGTCCCCAAACCCCGAAAACATCAGGTTCACTGTGTCACAATTAGTGTTCACAGCTTCCATCCAATTAGTCAAATGACCTCAGTTTATTAAATCAATATTAAATAAAGTACAGGTCCTGCATTATTACATTATTTTAAGTCATGTTTAATCATCAGTTTTCAAAAAAAAAAATCAGGTTCAGTCTTGATTGTTGCCAGAATGTAATGTATTTTGTAGACGCTGGTGAAACATTGTGAACTAAAACATTATTTTTAATTATAAAGCTTTACTCCTGCTTTTTTTTTTTTGTTTTAATCTTCAATCAGTTTGACACAGCGGCTTATGTAATATGATATGTGTGTATTATATATAAAAAGAGCAGTGGTGCTTGAAGCTGTATGCAGACATTTCCATGTCAAAGTCATGTGTTCAGAGATGTACGCAAGTAAAAGCCTTGACGCGTTAACATAAAAGCAGCATTTTAATTTTATACAATTTTTGTCATGATTATTTAAAAAAAAAAAAAAAAAAAAAAAACGTCATCACCGTGTTTGTCGTTTTGATCCACATTATGGCAACTGTCTGTCTGGATAATCTTAATATGTTTGGAAGTAATATTTGCTTCACAGTCAAACGCTTTAAGGGTCACAAGAGTGTAAAGAGGAGAGTGTGAAAAGAAAAGACGTGTGTCATATTTGAGGTCACGTGTCTTACTTCATGTCTCTGTGCGTTTAGCCATCTGTAACAATCCATGTTCTCAGTGGGAGGACATGTTCGCTCTCATTAATTCTCAATAACAAATGAATTTGTGCAGAACGTGTACGGTCTGGTTAATGCGAGGCAGATTATGTGCACGGATAAATCGTTTTTTGGCAGCTGGGTGAAGCTCTGGTGTTTTTTTGGCAGATGCTATTTACCAGACCACAGAGACAAACTTTTATTATAAGCTCGTTTGGGTTATACGGCCGAGGTTTTCAGTGCTGTAAACCTTTCATAAATTGATATTTTATTTGGAGCCTTTCAGCCAAAAAGCAGGTTTAAGAGCGTTTTGGTTTTCTGTATGAGGCAGCAAATAAAACCTCTAATTCTCTGTGTTGTTGGTGTCAGAGCATCATTATTGAGCTGAACGATTAAAGCTTTCCTGCCACATTATTATTACCTTCTCAAAAACACGATAATAGGTGAAAATGTCACCTCAGTATGTTCACTTTGTTGAATTATAAATCCAGGAAGAAAAAAAAAAGAAAGAAATCATCATCATTCTCTGTCTCCTCTGTTGTGCCGACATATTCTGTGGCTTAATCCCTGTTTTCCAGCAGCGCTGTAGATTTAGGAGATCTTGTGTGTTTTTATCTGCCGGGTGTAGATGTTGCAGCTGTAATCCAAGGTAGATTAATTTATTTACAGATGGTGATGAACCAATAACATGTTAGAGTTCAGATACACACACTAAACCATATGTAGTCCTGCTTAATCTCCCAGTACATGTTGAATATTCATTGATTTGTCGTCCGGCGGCAACAAAGGCAGCATTTTCTTTGTTGGTACACACTATGGTACAAGCAAACAGTGAGGAGTAGGAGTAGGAGTAGGAGGAGGAGGAGGCGTAAGTGGCACCTATGAAATTTCTCAGCCGTCTTTCTTTGCGGTTTCAAATCCTGTTCTGATGTTAAATATAGGATGACGAATGGCGAGGATCGGCAATGTGAACTGTCAGACTGGGCCCCTTTTGTTGCTGCGTAATGAGGGCAGAGCTATCAGAGCAGCTCCGTTTAGATTGAGGACAAAAGTTGAACGAGAGCAAGTGCAGTATAATCATATCTATTTTCTTGTTAAATGGAAGCTATTATATTTGACCTCCACTCGACTCTAATCTCTGTCACAAACCGAAAAGTTTTAATTTCCATGTGCGTTTATGCACACCAGGCTCCAAATGAGAAAAACTATTAGAGTATAATGAAAGATAATTTAAGAACAAAAAAAGAGAGTCTTACAATTCCCCAAACAAATGGAAGGACTTGAGGAGAGCCAGATGGAAATAGAGAGAGCGAATTCTCCCTTTCTATTTCCGGTGAGGGGGAGGGCAGGAGGAGGGGGGTTGGGTGGGGTGGTGGTGGTGAGGAGGTAATTGTGATAGTGAGTTTCAAAGTCACTCACTTCACAAAGGCAAAGCGGATTATAGGAAGCTGAACTTTTTCATGTCAGAGCTCTCCTCTTTTGCAAATGCCACTGGACACACACACACACACAAAAAAAAAACATCACGGTGAATCGGTGCTTGAATTCCCCACTGATCAGTGTGGGTAGAAATAAAACCGCAGGCGGGTGTGCATGGTCTCTGTGTGAAGGTTGATTATGGGCTCTTCAGAAGTGGATGAATGACTGATGGACACAGAACAAAACCTTAGAAAAAAAGGACAAGATGACAGGCTTACAGGGCAAATGATGACCTGCTGCCATTTTGACCATGAGAACTTATTTTCTTAGTTTTACTTTGAAATCTAATCTAATCTGATCAGGACTTTGGTGATGTGATCCAATGATCAGTTGTGCATATGGTTGTCATGTCACCTCAATTTGAAGGTAAAAGCTCAACATAGAATAGAAGAGTAGAATACAATATATTTTATTTGGCCTGCAAGGGGAAATGTATCTGTTTGACAGCATAAAATCCATGAGAATAGATGAACAGAAAAAAATAAATAGTCTGAAGTCCAGAAAATGCATACCAACCTCTGTATACTGTTGTGCTGTTTATCCTGATTTTATTCTGAAAGTCCAGACAGGAACTTATGTTTCTTATCTTTCGTGTATTTTTCAAACTGTGTCACAATCATTCGGATTTGTACTTCAGTTCAAACATTTCCACATTGGAGGTATTTTAATTTGAAAGGTCAGCAGGTGCGACCTGCTAGCATGGCTTCATCCCATATGGTGTTGCTCCACTATCTTGGCCTGCAGGTGGTCTCAGGTAAAGAACTGGGAAATGTGTCAGTCCACCGAGCAGAACCAGGACCATAGTATCCAGTATAAGTCCAGTGCTCACTTACTCACATTCCTTTCAAAACCTAATCCTAGAACATGACATCAGAGGATTTTCTAATACTAGGTTGTGCACAAAACTTTCAGGTAAGTGAAAATGAATTAAAACATTTTCAGAACTGTTTTTTTGGCATTAAGCTTCATTGTTGCTCATTTAGTTCAATCAGGAGAGACTAACCAGATAATGTGCAATAATAAAACAATTTATTGACAGCTTGTAATAGGCTTTGGCGCTTAGGCCCCATCAGGAAAATGTATATGGCGGCAAACATGATGGTGCAGATGAAGAGATGATCTGATCCGCGGGGCCTGGACACTGGTGGTGGTGGAGGAAAGGAGCAAGAGGATGAGCTTGGCCTGGAGAGGATACTGATAGTGACTTGGTGGGAGGTAGACTGCAACCACTGTAGAGGAGAAGGGGTGGAGGAGGGTATTGCGGTGCGCTATGCAGAAACGACAGCTGAATGAGAGCAGAGAGACAGACACATTTAAAACTTCACAGCTGGTGCCTGATAGGCTGCTGTCGGCCTGGAGAGATGAGGATTGGATAACTAACCCCGGTGAGTGTGTGATGCCGATGCTTGTGCGTGGATGTGCTATGTGGGTGTGCCTGAAGATAGTGTTCCTGCTTGAACTTCCACTAAGCTCCATTTTATGATACAGAGAAAAACTTACTGATTTGGCTCTGATAATGATAGAGTTGGCTCTGGTTTATGGCAGATCTCTAAAAGAGAGCACACAGCCACTTCATGCAAGTTAAGAAAACAGGACTTTAACAAATGCCATAGAAACCAGAGAGAGAGACAGAGAGAAAGAGAGACAGAAAGAGGGGGGTGGGGGGTGGTGGGGGCGCTGCTGAATGCCAAATGTTCTAATTTCAAATGCACAGTGACAGGCCTAATGTTAAGTGAGAGGGTTGGACAGACTGTGACCACAAGACAGCAGGGACGATCAAAAACCGTGATGTAGCCACAGTAACAGAGAGAGAAAGAACCATTTTAAAGGACAGATCTGATACATAAATAATTTGTTATATGATGTCAGAGGGCAAGTGATGTTACAGAAGAGTGGTCTTTGTGTCCATCTCACAAGTTTCAATTTAGACTTGACCCACATTGAAAATGTCACAGAAATGGCGGATGTGCGGTGTGACGGTGACTGAGGAGCTCAGTCAAACAAATCCATGTTTCATCTGTTTTATTTTAAAATGGGCTCTTTGTATGCTGGGCTCATATGACTGATCTACAAAGAGTTGCCACATTTTGTGATGCAGTATTTCCAGTAAAAAAAGTTGTGCTCTGCAGTCATGTGTTTTAAAAAAGAAAGCCGTCTTTATTTTATTTATTTATTTATTTGTTTGTTTGTTCTACAGAAGAAACCTCAGCACAGTCACTTTACTCTTGTGCAGAACAAAAAAAGAAAAAAAAAAAAAGAAAGAAAAAGGAGAGCAGTCAGTGTGGGTGATGGAGAAGGTGGGAGCTGAGCCTGTAGAGAATTCCTGCAGAAGACTTGAAGAAGATAAGTGAAGGGAGGATCACAATGGCAGAGAGGATCTGAGGGAAAAATGAAGAGATAAGCTTGGTGTTGGCGTCTTTGCCTGGACACTGAGGCTTGTGTGGTCAGACATCAATAGTCTTTCGCAGCAAGAATGTGGGATGGAAAAGTTTGCCAACTGAATTTGTTTTTAATTTGAATCAACCAAGTAACACAAAGGACACGGTGATAAGACTCTTCTATAACTGCAACTCCTTTTCTCCGACTGAACATTAATGGTTTAGAATCTGTTTCCATCCATGTGTTCAATTAAAGAATTGTTGATCACAAGCAGTGAATGTACACAATTAAAATTCACAACATCTAGGAGATGTTTTGAAGCATTACAATTAATCCTTAATTAATCAATCCTTGTCCCACAGAGGAAGGTTTTGTCCTTGTGCAGAATGGTGTGTGTGTGTGTGTGTGTGTGTGTGTGTGTGTGTGTGTGTGTCAAAGAAAAAACTGCCATAGCCTGTGGCACACACACACACACACAGGTTAATCAGTGAAACATGCCGCAACAGTTATAGCCCACAGCTCTGCTATTGTTTAACACTCCCTCACCCTGACACTTATTTTTCCCCCACTTCTAAACTTAAAAGAACACACACGCCTCCACACACACACATGCACACACACTTTCCCTATGAACCCAACTCAGGGCAATTCCCTGCTGCCCTGACTCACCCAGTCTGGACCGGCTCCAGCCAACAAGCCCTGGGGCGACAGAATGTGGGAGGGCAAAGGGTCGAGAGAGCAGAGCCACCCAGGATGTAGGCTGCTTAGTGTCAAAGTGATCACAGACACACACACACACACACACACACACACTCATCAGTAATAAGGGCCGACATGTCTAAATGGTGTTATCCAGTTGGGGCCTGCTGTGGACAGTCGTGTGGCCTGAGGCGAACAGGGAGAGCAGCACACAAATCGTGGTCACTTCACTGGCTGTGCTTGGTCTTTACTGTTTTTATTTGATATTGTGTTTGAGTTCAGTTTCAGTTGAGTTTTATTTGCTCTTTGCTGTTACAGGGTTTATTTTTATATTGTGTAATTCAAATGATAGTGTGTATTTTCAGTGAGAAAAAAATAACCTGACTTTTATCTCATGGTGAATGATGATGTATGATGAATGATGAAAAAAATGTAGACGTGTAGTCTAGGTTTATTTCTTGTGTTGTGTTTTACACACATCTCTCATCAAGATGTTGCATCAATCAATCATCTTATATCACACGGCAAAGATGTTCAGATAGATCTGTACACAAGTCCAATTCACTCAACCTATGTTTGCCCTGCTCCTACCAGACTGCAGCCACAGGTTAATCTTTTCGTAACACTGCTCAAAAAAAAAAAAAAAAAAAAAAAAAAAAGAATGAAGCCATATTGGCCTTTTTTTAAAAAAAATAGAAAGAAATTGAGATTCAACACAGCAGCAGATGGTGTGAATTAAGTGATGCAACTGAAGAGAGGAAAATACGAGTGGATACAAATTACTGCAAACACACGAGGTAAGGTTGCAGTACATCCTCTTTAAAAAAAAAACAAAAAACAAAAAATAAGATTTTTACTGAAAATATCAGCGGTAGTGAAAATGGAAACCTCTCAGATGATAAAAGATACTACAAGACACACAACATGTAGAGTAACTGGGGTTAGATGCCTCTAGGCGTCTGTGCTCCCTCTCTTCCATATAATAAAAAGTCATGCTCTGTTGCCGCAATGCTGAATATGGATGTTTGTCAAATAGCTTTCCAGAATTCCAATATATGCTCTTAAGATTTCATTTCTCTATTTGCATTTAAAGTGGAGTGAAGTACCGACTAATCAGTGTTGTTTGTTTGCTTTTTTAACTTTTATAAGACAGGGTTCTGTAACCAAACCAGAAATTCAACTAGTTTTGCTGGAAATCTAAATAGTATTTGTTTTGTTTTTTTTCACTACCACAGCACAGCCATATTTCAACAAGCTAAATGATGACATCAGCAGGATAGTTCAGGGTTTATCTCTATGGTTGTTGTTAGCTTGTTCGCTAAATGGATTTGTGGATAGACATTCAAAATGTCATGACACAACAAAAGTTGAGGAGTGTTTTACTGGCTGACAGGAGTACTACAATGCAAAAAAAGAGAATGGTACATCATAGATTTTAGTAGCTATAAAGTCAATGAGACAGACAGGCTGTGTGGTGCCGAAGACTCGTCACTGATGGCGCAGTATCTGGCTTTAGCTGATTTGTGGTGTGACGAACAAACCTTCCACACATAGCTCAAAGACTCCCTCCTCCTTCCCCTCCTTAAGCCTGTTGTTAGTGTTGCTCCCACATGTGGACTGCTGGGTTTCAAAGCAGCTAGCGAGCAATGTAACACTTCAGTATTCCCTGAAGGAAGAACATGAACATGGATGGATCTACCACTCTTACCAGAAAACAACAACCACAGAGACAAATGGCAGAAAATTTCATGGTTTGAGTGAGTCACCATTTGACCACATGTGAAACTGCCAGGATAGATACACTGACTCAGAGAAAACGGTAGAAGTGTCACTAGATTTAAAGTTGCTTTAGTTTCTGGTTGACTTCTTTAAACTCGCACAAAACAGAAAGCTCTTTATAAGTGTTCACCTCACAGTGAGGAGCTGTCACCTCACGACGCTCCGCTCTCACCATCCATCACTCCATCTCATTCCTATCTCTGTCTCTCCTCATTTCATGCCACACCGTCTGGCTCACTGTTCCTTCTCCCTTCTTCTTTCCCTGATAACAGACAATCTGATCAGTGTCATCAGTCACAGCATGTTTTCCTGCTCAACTCAACACAAACACAAACACAAGGCACACGTGCAGACATGCGTACTGTTACATGCCTGGTGAAGAAATAACTTCTAACTGCTGACAAGTACGTTGCAGCGCCATCGCTAACAAACAATTCCCACGTGCACAAACACAAACACACACACATATTCACAGTCATTCTTCAGAACTGACCGCCATATGTTTCAACATTTGGGGAACCATTTGGCCAGAGTTGAAGACAGTATGGGGGAAGGACAGGGAGAAGGGGAGGAGGCTGGGAGGGTTCTTGCTACAGGAAGAAATGATCTGTAAAAAACAGAGGCTTCCATCAACACAGAGACTAGGTTTTTATAGATACATTTTAAGATATATTTACTCCAATACCCAAATCAGAAACCCAATGATTATCTCAGTGAGGTTACAGTTACATTTAGGAAAACAGAACAAACTCAAACATCACGCACAAAGGCCGCCACCTTTATTTACCTCTGTGGCAGAGAAGGACCAGAAGCCATCTAGTTCAAACACAGGCCTTTATTCCTAATTTGCCTTTTTCTTCAATTAATGCAAACTTGACACTCCCTTCATTTTGCTTGCTGCCCTGATAAAGCCACTACATTGTACATCTCCACGGTTCAGATCACATCAGTGCAGGACTGAGAGGATAATCCGGGCACTCTGCTGAAAACATTTTCTCTTCTTAACAGAAAATATGGTTTTATGACATTGCACTTGAATTTTACATCTTTTCTTTTCTCTTGTCACAGAGCATCTGATCTTGAAAGCTTCTATATATATATACTCACCTCTTTGTTCACTTCTCTTTTCTATCAGTTGACTGACAACAGTATGACAATGACAATAGTAACTTTGTGTTATGTATGCTATGACTTGCACTTAAATTGAATTTAGTGTAAATTGTAGAGGACGCTGGAGGAGGTGTTTTGTCCATGTTTGTCAGCTAAAGCCGCCATCGAGTTTGTTGTTTGTTGTCTGTCTTTTCCTGCTGCTTTACTCTGCTGTTAATTCTATAAGATGAGGCAGCTGTTTGATTTATGCAGCTTAATATTGCTAAATAAAGTCAACAGACACCCGCCACGGTATTCAGGCGTTTCACCAGCCCAATTATAACAATAACATTAGTTAGCAAGTGACAGAAACACTTCTCTATATAAATTAGTACAACTCAACAGCACCACACTACATCTTGCAAAATTATCATGCAGTTGAATCAACACTTCCCTGCAAACAATTTCAATAAAAGCTGAACATTACAACCTTCATGAGGCAGGATTTACTGCAGGACTGCTGTATTAGTTTTAGCTAATAAAAAATGTACCTAATAAACTGCCAACTGGGTATATATCTGTGATAATCAGTTGTATGCGCAGGCTGCAAAATATCTGATGGGTATTTATTTGTTGCTCTTGCTGTGTTCTCCCCTAGGAGCAACTTGTATCTACTGATATAACAGCACAAACATCTGCATATATACTTTCAATACTTCCAATATTTCCTTTAACTAACCCTCTGGTACTTTTACTTGAGCACAATTTTCTTTTAATTTCTCCACCACTGTCCTGTGCATATAAAATGATCGGCCACAGCATAAAACCACCTGCAACATATTGTGGAGGTCCTTTATAAAAGCTCAGATCAATAAACACAGGGCCTCTGTGGTGTCTGGCAACAGATTCTTTGGGTCCCATGGGTTGCGGGTGGGGTCTCCATTGATTTGGCTTGTTCTGGCACATCCCACAAGATGCTCAACACAGATAGAGATCTGGATAGCTTGGAGGCTTGGTCAATGCCTTGGGCTGGGGGATGTTTTATGTTGAGGCTGACTAGTGTATACTAGGAACTGTTTAGTGAATGAGGAACAGGCGAGAAGCCAAGATGCCAAAAGAGTTTAAGAATTGGCAGAGAGTGAGTGGATGCATGAATGAACTGTAACAGCAGCCATAAATAAAATTATGTGAGTATAGTGGAGTGAGACTACATAACTATATTATGCTAAGAAATGGAAATGGTGGCTTGCATGACCACAAGTGTAAGTAACAAAATGCAGGCACGTTGAATTCAGGTAGCTTTCCCCATAGAAAGATAGAACATCAATCATTCCTGCAACAAACACAAAATTATCATCTCAATACAAATCAGCATTCATACTGTCAACTCATGTCAGCCATGTAGTATCCAATTTGGTCAAGTTGATAATTAAAAGCTCCTTTTTTTCTTTTACCTCAATGTCTTTGGTTTACCACAGAAAAACAAAAAAGCTGTGGAAAAAGCTTTATTCTTGAATTCTTGATCATTCTCCAAAGATCTACAGACATAATGATTAAATCTTTCAGGCTTTTTCAATGGTGAAGAGTACTCATTGTGGCGTTTGTTTGAAGACAGAAAAGAGAGAGAAAAGAAGAGAGTGGAAGAGGAAATAAAATAACTGCCAAGCGTGGTCAAGGTAAAGGCTTTGAGGCCATCTACAAGCAGCTTGATGTTCCTGTGACCACAGCTGGGAGGACAGCCAAACTCCCTGGATGCAACTATAAGAGAAGAGTTGACCCCAGACTGAACAGAAGGACAGTTTGAATGGCAGAAAAAGAACTGAGAAAAACAGATACAAGCTGACCTCCTACATCAAAGAACAACAGTCTCCGTGGCAGAAGACCCAGAAAGACCCCATTTTTGAAAGAAACATAAAAAGCCTGGAATTTGGTAAAAGACATGTTGACAAGACATAGCGCTTCTGGGAGAATGTCCTTTGGACAGATGAAACAAAATGAGAGCTTTTTTGGAAAGTCACATCAGCTGTTTTTTCACAGAAGAAACAAAGAAATGAAGCTTTCAAAGAAAAGAACACCGTCCCCACTGAGACCCAGTTTTGTTATGGTATTGTTTTGCTGCCTTGAAATTTGTGTGGGGCTCAGTGAAATCAGACAAACATCAAGTCAAACATATGGCCCAGGGTCAGAGAATGCTGTCTAAGCCACAGGTCATGACCCCTGCCACGGGATAATGATCTAAAACATTTGTCCAAAACCATTTAGGACATGAAAACATTGACCTCATCAAACCTGCTGTGCAGACTACAGCTGAGAGGTGCTCGATTCTCAGTCAGAACTGGCCTGCACTCGTCACCTCAGAAGTATGATCTGCAAATTTTCATACATAATCACCTAAAAGAATGAGTGAATATGGGGAAAAAAAGAACAATCAATGATAACTTAGATGTTCTTTCTTTAAATACTTAATCAAGCTTTTAAAGGTCCCTTGAGGCATTTTTTTTCAATCCAGCACTAGTATAACAATTCTATTTTACGTTTGGATTAAGGATCAATTAAAATTCACATTAAATTCCCCCTCTTCCTCATATTATACATTACTTAATTCCAATAATTTTCTTTCTACATGCATGTGTCTGTGATGATCTGCAGGGGTTCAATTATACTGTTATTATAGTGACATTGAACAATTCTGCACCGATAATTCATATCCAGTGCTGGTGTAGAAAGTACAGGGTCCTCTATACAGCAAAAAGGGTGTTGTGTTGTCAGATATCTTGTGACTTTTATGCTGAAGAGTTAACGGCTTGTCATAGACTTGTAATTGTCATGATTTTAACCATTACTCATTGTCCTCTAACCTTGACCATGTCATAAATGCAATGTGCAAATATTTGTAGGTTATAATCATGGTAATGGAAATGGAAAAGTTTTATCATAAAACATAATCTGTGGATTTTGCAGAATCATCCATGATCAAACTATAAACTGAGCCACAGCCCTTTTCTACACTATGTGCTGCCCTGTACAGTTGCTGTTTCATACCGTTAATGGTTAGGAAATGAGGTTTTGCTGTATTTGCTTGAGGTAGCATATTCTGACTTTCTGAGGGGAGCAGGGGAGAATCTTTGTTTTTTTGCCTTTCAGCTAACAGCTCCAATACAATCTCTAACAAGGTTTCACTTCCCAACAGTTTGTCAGACTTTCATTTATCTTGCAATCTTAAGTTTAGACAAATGCATCATAAAGGATACAGTAGTTGAAACAGCAAGAATCACTTTAATGCATGAGGGGTGGGACCAATAACATCACACACACACACACACACACACACACACACACACACACACACACACACACACACACACACACACACACACACGAATAACCAGAAACAAACAAGCAAACAGCGTATCAGAGCCATCTGCTGCACCTATCACACTCTACAACTGTGGACATGATCCATAAACAAAGACACCAGAAGAGGAGTTTGTGGTGTGTATGTGTGTTTGTGTGTGCTCAGGGGGTTAGGTGGTGGGATAATGAGGGGGGCTCTATTAAAACAAAACCATTTGCTCCTCTGCAATCTCAAACACTCACGCAGTCATTTGGTGATGTCAGAACAAGCCTGCAATGTGTTTCTGCTGCTTCTGAAATGTTGTGTATGTCACTGGATTCGTGTTTGTGGGCGTACACTGCCCCCACATGAGCACACACTACAACAGTGATCAAAGACAAAGCTGGAGGAAACAGTGCTGCTGAGAGTAACAGTGTAACTAACCATCAGTCTTATCCATCCTGCCACCATCCTCACCAGACAATGGCCCTAATGCATTGTTTGGTTATTTAACAAAAGGAGAAGAGAAGAGATTTCACTGATTTCCTATGGTTTTGGGTTTGTAACCTTGAAAACAACAGGCTTAAAATAACATTCACACGTGTGTTTGAGGAATTTCACCTCACAAGCTGATGGCAAGATATATGACTTAAAAAGCTTTTTTCAGGCCCCAACTCAGGCCCCATACACAACAAGCACAACCAGAACCCACAAATGATAACCTGTAACCCATGACTGTTTTAAATTAGTATTTGTGTTATTGATTGATTATTCACCCAAACTTAAATGATATGGTTGGGAATGTGGGAAAGTTTTTGGTGGACACTGCAGGAGACATCACAGAGAAAGTGTGTCTGGGTTCTCGTCTGATTTATGACACTAAAGACAAACTCTGACTTAATTGACTTACAGTGTGTCAGTCATTAATGACACCAGATCACTAAAGTCTTCTTATTCATTACATACAGATGTAACTAATGTTTTTGCACATGAAGCATGCACCAATCACAAAACTATTGTAGGTTCCTGGAGGTACTACCTCCATGGGGTATTTTCTTTCACTGAGGTATCCATAGGGGAATTTCATGTACCTCCAAGGTACATTATGAAAAATAAGATTTAAATAAAATGAAAAAATGAAGCCATTAAGATGTTACTAATTTTGTCTAAGCGCATTACTATTTATCATGTTTTGTTGGAAAGTCTGACTCAGTGCACTCTATTGACCAATTTAAAGTAATCCACATGAAATGCAGGGTAACTCCTGTGATTTGTAACTGTACATCATGTTTATGTCGCAGATTGTGATTGTCACAGGTCACACTGTCTCACAAAATGTCTTACATAATTTTAAAAGAGTGGCATCAAAACTGATAATGACAATAGCTGAACAAATGGACAATCATCCACTTGATTAGGATACAGGAAGGTTTGAAAGGTTTAACCTTTACTGCCGGTTGGAAAGCAGGGAGCGGCACTGGAGGTCTGAGGGAAGAACTGTTGTGTAATCCAGCAACTGGAGCAATAGCAGATAAGCAGAGGACACAGCGGTGCCGGGGCTCAGACTGAAAGCCTGATGGAACCCCCGGGGGAGATCTTTGAGATGATCCAGGACAGAGCAACGCCAACAGCTATTTCTTCTTTATCACTACCACTAACATCCAAGGATCAAGTCTGATGAAGGCCAGTCAGAGCAGTCAGGGAGGGGAACACAGAGGGATAACATAAGAAAAAACACTTATCACTGGTCATCCAACTGACTGGATGAATAGATAAAGTGACCAGCTCCTTCTATGAGGTAGCTGACAATTTATATACACAGCTATATATATATATATATATATATATATATATATATATACACACATACACACACACACACACACACACACACACACACACACACACACACACACACATATATATATATATATATATATATATATATATATATATATATATATAATTTTATACCTGACTAAATCTGTATTCCATATTGTGTTCAGCTGAGCTGTAGGGTGAGGCTATGAGTAGGAAGAAAGTATTCAAACCAGTGTAGTAATGTTTGCTGGTTAAAAATGTCAAACAACAACTTTTTCTTTCGGCAGAGCAGAAGCAGTTAAGCTTCCCCCTCAATGAACAATGAGGCGTAACCCCCCGTGACCTGGTGACTCAATCACAACTCCAGCCACAATGTTGTGAGAGAAATAAGGTACTGAAGGATCTGCTTAGTGTCAAACAGCACAGGACTTTGTTTTACCAAACAGATATATCTGTTTTTTTTTTTTTTTTTTTTCGTTTGTCCATAAACACCATATTTGCACTGAATTCACTAAGCTTTTCTTCTTGATGATAATTGATGAATACCTTTCATACTCAGTTTTTTACAATTTGGATGATATGTTCACTACACATCTTTCTTTGTCTAGTGTAAAATGTGGTTAAAGCAGCAGTTTGCTTGGTTCCAGAAAGCAAAGCCAAACACTATAAAGTCTGACTCTGGATCAAAGGCTCAGAGATATGAATCTTCCTGGCTCAGCTCAAAACTCTAATGATGCCTGTTCAGTAAGACATTGCAGAACACTGTTCTGTTCTGTTCAAACCACAAATAACAGATCAACAATTGACACTTATTACGAGACTCATCCTCAAGCTGCTGCCCAGCCCTGTTACTCCTGATTCTCTTCCCAACAATGTTGCTTTTCCTGCTGGCAGAAACTGAAGCATCTGCACTAAACTAAAAATAACAAGCAGTAAAACCTTCTGACATTACAGAAATAACAGCGGTGGCATCAGGTTAAGTCTCACACTAACATCCAGAAACACTGTCTGCGAGTGTTTTTGTGTTAAATGTAAGTTAAATGTAGCTTTTTATCCTCAGATGTTACATAAAACTGTACTACGTTAGCATCTGGATCCAGACCTTGGAGTTGCTCATGTGTCTGACTTGTTCAACGGTTTGAATCACTCTGCTGTTGTGCTCATTGACAGCTATTTGCATCAGTTCAAGAAACAGCTGACCAATAACAGCTTTTCACACAGGATTAATGGGGATGTCTATACTTTGGAGCTCAGAAAGACGATGACCTGACAGTGAGCCCTTGAACATATGGGCTTAAGCATTCAGAAAAATAGGGCAGAGCTAATCCATTTAATGCCTTATAGCTAATCAATAGTATCTTAAGATGGATTCTAAAGGCAACTGAAAGTCACCGTGGAATGTTTTCCCTGTCTTCAGGATCCCACAGATGCAATTGTTTCATGTCATTAACTTTTTGTTGTCACTGATGTGACGGAACTAGTTTAAGACACAAATACAGAACACAGCATGAGGACAGGAAGGAGTTTCAAAAGGTTTCTTTAAAAAAAAAAAAAAAAAAAAAAGGAATGGTGGGATTAGAGGAAGCTGAGACTGGTTGCTCAAAAAAAAAGGGGCACGTGTGTGTGACAGAAAAAGGAGGTTTGACTAGACAGAGAATTTGAAACTGAGTGGAGAAAACTCAACAAAGTCAGTTGGACGTACATGGATGTTCAAACAACAGGTATATGAATTCAAAAAAAAAAAACAACAACAAAAGACTAAGAAAACACCAAGAGCAGAAATGTAGATACTTTATGTAATAATTTAAGAAAACATTTCCACTTGTATTTTTGCTTCTTTGACCTGATTTTGTTTTTGAGTCAAACAACAGATTATTTATGGATTACTTTAACCAGAGGAAATGTCTCAGACTGAACATTAAATTATTTATGTGAGGCTAAACTTTTCTAAAAATAAATGTTGAAAATTACACAGCATCTGTCCATGTATCTTTCTGGAACCTGTGTCTCATGTTGCCCATATCAGTTATTTTTATATGCTGCTCAACAGAGGCTTCACCTCCTCGTTCTGTCTCTTTTGTCTGAGCTTTGGTCTCTCATCTGTTTGGCAGACACTGGTGTCTGAGGAAATTTCTGGCGCCTTTGAATAAGAGGCATCACCACGGCCTTCCCCAGCTCCTCCAGGAAAAGGCCTCCTCACAAATGTCTTCTTCTCATTCCAACCTGGATTCACCTTCATCCACACAACAAAGCACAGTGGTCTTTTTCAACATCATGGATGTTTCAGCCCACTGAGGCCCATAGGGAAGTCTTTCTTTTACATTATTATTGTGGTATGTCATGACTTACATAGTGTCAAATCACAAAATGCATTTAGCTCAAGGATCTTTACATTATCTCATAGAAAATCCAGCAGCACATGACAGCAGAGGAAAAACATAATAGCGAAGAAAAACCCCCTTTTTAAATAAGTCATCCTCCAGCAGAAAAAGGAAGGTTGTCAACTCTTGGTTCTGTTAGAGTCATTGGACTTCTTGTCAGCCCTGGTGTCTTTATCTCATCATAGAAACCTTTTGGTTTCTTGTCCTGACACAGCAGTGCAGGAAGAAGTAACTCAGCCTTGGTTCCCCACTATCAGCTCTTAGCCAAAGGCATAGTAAGTGAAGAAATTAGCTTACGTGAAGCTGTGGCTACTTGCTCACATGTCAGGGATGACAGTCATGCCCTGGTTCTTCTTCAGTTTTGTCTGTGGAGACTGGTGTGTTTGTGGCATCTGCACACATCTTCATCCTGTATTTACTCAGCTTAGCTGCTGAATGGTCAGCACCGTTTAACAAGACCTAGACATAGGTCCATGTTAGCTTCTTCACTGTGACTGTAGATGGTCACATAAAAACAAAACCAAAGCAAACCCCATTTCATCATTTTTTTCCCCTTGTATCTGTTTATAATGTCACCAGAATCATCAAATCCAGATCCACATAAGCCTGGCTGTCTGTCTCCTTCCATTTCTCTTTGAGCACCTGTCTCCCTCCAAAGTCTGTCATATGTATGACTATGACTTTTGATTGGCTCCTTCACGAACAGGTTAAAATTCAAAGTCACCAGTCCAGGATGCAGGACACTTTGTCAGCCCTGGGGTCGTCCTGATGACACTCAGTTAGCAGTCTGCTTCTGCTCTAATATGGGAATGAAAACTGGGACTAACTTTTTTTCACAGGCTGAGTAGCACCTTCATCATCACCCTCCATCCATCCTCCTTATCATCATCATCAACATTTGTTGTTCCCATTAGCTGTGGCAATCTCTGGATCTTTTTCTGTGTGTTCCTTCACCTCTGATAACAACCAACATGACTTTGAAATGGGGACAATGTTGGAATGTAACAAGTAATATTACATTCTCTGATATTTTTTTGTTTGAAATAAATTAATGGGCATTAATGGGTGAAATTTTATTTTCAGTTTGAGTATTTCAAATTATATCATAGGATATAGTAAGGTAACTGAGGAGGTCGATAATTCTTTTCATGTCACTGGTTTTCTGGAAACACATGAAGTCTCTAATATCAACAAATGTAAATTGTGTTTTTGTTTTTCAGTTGAATCGTAGTGACACGAAAAAAAAACAAAAGAACCAAATTCAAAAATCTTTTGCATCAAGTTCTGCTCTGGTGAACTCAGACACACAATTTGCATCATTGCCCAATACCAAACCATGTTAATGGTGATGAGGGATTAGGTCCTGCTGCTCTGTGTTTGTCCTGGGTGTGGTTTCTTGGCTTCAGTTCCCAACTGCCTACTCACCTACACCAAATCAGCTCAACGCATTCTCCAATATTACACCAGTTTGTCCAGTCACCTAGTTTAGAAAAGATGCTACAGCCAGCATGTCTTGTTTCTAGTAGTTTGTTACTTATTGGCTGCCAACTAGTCTGATCCTCGTCTGCTTGTGGAAAAAGCAGCCACAGCCATACCCTGTCCATCTTGTTCTCCTCTAAATCAGCCTCTAGAGAAAGCTGCCTGACTGTTCTCTGCCTGTTCTCGCTTCCTGTGGAGGAAATGGATTCCTGTTCAGCTCCATTTAAAGACTGATTGCAATAAACCTGAATTTAACAGTCATGTCTGAGAGGATCTGTCTCTCTACCACCCACGATGTATGATTGTACAGACAGCATGTGCCCACATGCCCTCTAACTGCACATGTGTGGAACGCACAGACACAAATGTCTTAGAGCTCACAGTTTATGCTACATCAACAATGGCAGTGGAGTGCATGGGTGTGGATACACATGTACTCTGTGCACTTACAAGGCTTCAAACAGAATGGCACATACTCTAACTCCTTCCCTTTCTCCCTAAGAGGAGGCGGTGCTTTTCAGCTAAATAACTGCTGCCCCATAAAAGCATGTCAGCCTGCCATTAGCAGGGAGTCTGGCAAAAGTTAAAGCTGTGTGATTGTAGGCGTGTGTGTATATGTGACAGAGCTGCAGGACAGTACAGGGAGCTGATCTGTTGTTTTTGTGACATCAACACATCTCCCACGCAAATTCCAAACCACAGACCTTAAGCTAAAATAACATTTTTTTTATAAAAACAAAAACATTTCTGAATTTCAGTTAAATCTCAAAGTTACAAACATAACAATTTAATCTTATTCCTAGCACTAGGTCTTCTGGCTCCAGGACTCTAATTAAACCATTATTAGCCACGAACCAGATGAAACCCAATGTGGACAAATGTCAGATTGTCCCAATTGTAGAAGCTAATTTATATTCTATATTATATAGTCGAAAATTATATAGTTGAAAAAACCATGGGTGCTGAACAATTTGGATATGAAAAAAGCAACAACTTTGAATTGATAATAAGACTTCATAACTGTTCAAAGTTGGTTGTCAAAGTTGAAAAATTAGGTCAAAAATCAAAGCTAAAGACCAGTGTGTGAAGTTGTCGCCTTCTGGGTTATTGTACACAGGAGGAAAGGAAAAACCACATGCAGTAACAAAGGCACTGAAACTAAAATGAAGCATGAGATATGATTTAAATAGTTAGATGTTTGAGTTTTATCTCATTAACCAGGAAGCTGGGGTTCAATGTCCAGTGTCTGACCTGTGTCTCTCTGTCCACTGTTATGCTTTTGACAGTGGGATTCTCTCATCGTTGCTGACTCTACTTGGTCACATTTGGCATCAATCTGATGGCACAAAAACACTTCAAAGTCAATGCTCCACATAGCATCAACAAATAGAAACAAGGTAACAATCACTTGCTGCAGCACCTTAAAGACATTATGGACACCGCTGGAGGTAGAGGCCCCCAGTGTAGAAATATTTTGTGTTTCACATGAGATAAACAACAGGGATACCTAAAGCGGCATATCATACCTGCATGCAACATAACCTACAAACAGGCAGCATGTGTTTTCAGATAAAGAAACTGATTTAACCGGTGAATATCCCAAACACTTGTAAAGCCACAACTTACCCAAATATTCACTTACTTGTTACATGTTTGTGCCATCAGACATATGTGGTGCTGTACAGACCGCACATTTTTACCGCAAATATGTAGACTTGTTGTCTTCATTGCTTAAGAAGATGAAAGCAGAATATTCATTAAAGATCTGAAAGGTGCAGAATTAATCACCATGACGACACATTAGTGGATATACAGAGCAACATGGCCACGGCAAACTACAATAATGTTAAAAAATGTATTAAAACACTTAAATTAAAAACATATTCCTATCAATTACCTATAAAGGTCCTGTATATCATGGGAATATGCAATAACACCGTTTGTTATTCATAACACGCGCACGCACACACACACACACACACACACACACACACACAGGTAGTGTGGTGTTTTATGTGGACTAGATGAAACAGTGATCCTGTTTGTGAGCCTGCAGAACTGGGGGAGAGCAACCAAGGACAACTTTGATGTTAATTTGCTTGATGATTTCTGAGCTCCTCTTCACTTGTACAAATCAAAGCACTAATCTTTATTACTGATTCATATCTTGATGCAACACATACCCTGCTTTTTTTAGCCCCATAAAAGCATATCAGCCTGCCATTAGCAGGGAGTCTGGCAAAAGTTAAAGCTCTGTGAGAGTGGGCATGTGTGCATGTGCATGTGTGTGAGGGCGTTACAGTATGATAGAAGCTGATCTGTTTTTCGTGTGTCAGTAACATGTTTCCTACTACAAAAAATTCTGATGCTGCAGCAAAATCACTGCTGTCAGTGTATTGGTCATCAAATGGATTCATTTGTGATGATGATGCAAACGCAAATTTGAAGCCAGAGACATTACTCATAGACCAAGGAGGTTATATAGAGAGGTCTAGTTCATATCTGATCAGACAAACAGTCATGGTCAAAGCATAACAGACAATCTGTCGAGAAGTGGATGAGTGTCTGATATGTTTTCTGCGGGGCTGATGGAGAAATGACAGCAGCTGTATGAGTAGGCAACGAAAATCATATGATGGGATACAGCAGGACAGGTGGGAGTTACTAGATCTGAAATACAGTTGGTGCATGTGAGGAAAAATAAAACAAATGTGAGATTAATGAAAATCCAACCCTGATACTTTATAGGTAATACGTCATGTATTTATTATTCTCACTGCTGATTATGGATACATCAACAAAAAGTCAGTTGATAGGCCAAGTTTTTAGCCTAAAACAGTTATGGGCTAATAAAGTGTTTTACTAAAAGAGTGTGCAGCTATTCTTTGTCTTTTTTTAATCAGTCCCCCAACTTCAGTTACTAGAGTCATCCTTTAACTTGCTCAATTGTATAAAATGTATTGCCCAGATTGTGATGTTTTGCATATAACACATTAAAATACTTTCTCCAGATGTAATGGTTTGGAAACATCCGGTGCCCAGTGACTGACAGAGACAGATGAAACTTATCACACTTCCAGTCTAGTATCAGCCTGATATCAGGTCTCTCCATACTTAGATTTTAAGCATGCACACTCTCGCACACAGGTCCCCTCACAAAACTAAAACTGATTCATTTCAAAGGAAACTATTATGGAAAGAGCAATTGACGTGTCAGTCCCCGTGGAGTGCTTCATCCATCACTGTCCAGTGGCCTTATTAGTACCTCACTAAAAAGGAAATCCTAATTCACCCCTGAGCTAAAGCTGCTGCCGCTAACTGCTTTGTTCATATAGAAAATCCTATCGATACCGTCTTCACTGACTTGCTCACTCATGCAGGACACAAACACAGGAAGTGCTACTCTACACACACTTGCAACCAGATGCCAACACAAGTACCTGAGTAGAGACAATTGCAAGCAATCTGCAAGGACTCAGCAAACTGGTGGAAAAAAATGCAATCAACATCTTGTCTGACTGTTCATTACTTCTTCATTATGGAGTGCAGACAAAAACATGAAACGCCTGAGCTTCGAGGCATCTTTTCCTATTAACCCTAACACAAAAGAAGGGCTGTTCTTACAGCACTCTAACATAAATGTTACAGGTGATCAGTATGTGATGATTTTTTCATTGTAAAATAGTGAAACAACAGTGAAATAAACTGTTTGAGGATTGTGAAAAATGTCTACATTGGTTATTTTGGGTAATGTTTTACTGCGAGAGTCATTCATTATTGATGTATTTTCTCTCATTTGAGTCAAGCACAAAATACCATACAATGATGCGTAAAAGTAATGTTTTTATATATCGTGACTATCAGTAACATATTCACATTATGCCCTGTCAGACTATTGGAAATGGTGCAAATCATTTTCTCTGACAGCAATTTTCAGACTTCCTCACTATCCATGACGGCTGTACTTCTGCCTCATGTTTGACCCTGGTTCCCAGCTAGGGAAGGCCACAAACAACCCATTACACTTTCCGTGGAAGACCATGCTAAACCGGTGTACCGGTTTAACAACTTGTCCTCCAAAATTAGACAACTCACATCTTCTAGAAAGAAACACATTGTACTTTGGTCATTGCAGTGAATCCCAACACCCATTCAACCATTTTCTGTTGATCACTGAAGAAGAGAAAAAGTAATGTGACCAGGAAACAGCTATTTGTTTACTGTGTTTGGTCTAAAACAATGATTAGGTAGTTTAAATGTGCAACCTGAAGATGAATCCTGGACCTAAGGTGTCCCAGCAGAACATTGTATCGTAACAAGATGATCAATCATATCCATGTTTTCATGTTGTGGCTGATCACTACTTTGTGGTACAGAGACAATGAACAATGACAATTTCTGCAGATGGTGGGGCTTTCAGAAGATGATTAGGTTGTTTCCCTGCAGCACTTTGGACAGGTCAAAGGTCAAGAAGGGACATCTGGGGGCAGTTTATGACCCCTACCTCCAGAACATGAATGCTGCTAAATGCACTATTCACTATTCTTCATGTGTTTTTAACAAGCAAACATTAAAAGCAGGAAATGAAGTACTTTTTTAATGGTGTCCTGGTAAATATGTGGAACAGCAGGATGGTGGCCTTAGTGCAACAAGTAAATGATAGTGTGTGTGTGTGTGTGTGTGTGTGAGACAACTACTGACATATATATAGATGTATTTCCCAGCCTTCATTAAAGACTCATTAAAACCTTTCAGCAGACTTTCAATGATGTCAACAATGACACATATTCCAATTAAAAGATATATACACATATTTTTTCTCCCTAGGACATAAACTAAATTTGCTCTTTGAAAATTATATTTGTTTTTGGTTATTTGAGAAATCAAAAAAAAACAAAAAACAAAAAAAAAAAAAAAAAACTGATCGTAAACATTTCAGTAACACTGTGAACATTTCATCAGACAATGGCCTGCTGTGCCCGTGAGCTATTAACTACAACACAGAGAATGCAACCTGCCTTTCACTCACCGATGTTTTGAAGTTTATATTTGAAATAAAAATGTGACATTTTATGTAAATCAAAGTCTACTTACCTATTTGCATTCTCATGGGGGCATTTCAACATCTGATGCGCAGCAGATTATATATTTCCATGTAAATAAGACTGCAAGTAAATATCACCTCACCTTAGACAACCGTGACCCTTCTGTCCTCACGTATTTTACATTGTACATGAAAGCTGATAATAGCTCATATCCTTTTTAGATGTCTCGGTAACTGTAAGTGTGAGGAGGCTTTGCTTTTACCATTTTTTTCCACCAGTAATTTTGCTCCCATGACAGTAAAACCTCTGAAAAGCAGAAACCCTCCTACTCAAGCAGTGTTTTAGTGCTCTCTGGTGCCCTGTGTGAGGCAGACGCAAGCAGCCGCTTCAGCTCCACACACGCAGTCTCGACTGTACTTAATGGCAACTAAAGAAATATGAGTCAAAGGATGGAAATGAAAGTCAATTATTCCCCCGTCCTCACTGTTTAACCCTGGTTTCTCTTTCACCACATTAATGATCAATAGGAAGTGTGAATATAATCTACTCAGCTGTGTTTGTTTACCTCCTTCACATCAGTATTAATAAATATGTGACTGTTCTGACTGAGAGGAGAATTCAAAATCCATGGCCTCTCTTTTAAGTGATTTCAACGGAAAATAAGTGTGTATGTGTGTTTGTGCGTCAACACTGCTACAAAAAGTCTGAAGACATCTTGTTCCATGTTGTTGCAAATACCCCAGCAAGGATAGCTATTATTCCATATGAAAGATTAATTGTGCTAATCATTAATTCAAACTCAAGGCTAAAGCTCGTCTGCTTTGAGAGCCCCTTGATGTTACTTTTTCTCTCCCTCTTTCTCATTCTGGGTTTATGAAACAGAAACTGCTGAGTGAATGTGTATGTGTGTAAAATGCGCTGTACCTGTTGACTTGGTGGTCAACCCTCAGAGTCTTTTTTTTCCTGCAGAGCCACCAGCATGGCTGTAGGAAGTATTTTGGTTGGTAGCGTAGTAAGAACAGAGCAAGTTCTGTTCAAAAGCATCTGATACAGTTTGCAGATGACGTCGCAGTAAGAGCGGGAGACACTGTGGAACACGAGGGTAGGTGGAGCGACTGGCCGTCTGGTGCAAGACACACAATCTGTCCCTGAAGACACAGAAAAGAACAAAGACATGTTGTTGATTTTAGAAATGCTCGGCTCAAATCACCATTATCAACTGATTATCAGTAGTTCTGATGTAGAGAGCATAAAAAGCACTGTGTATCTGGAAGTACTGCTGACTGAAGACTCAAGAAGCCGGAAGGGCCTGTTGGCAAAAGTGAGCACACCTCAATGTTTCAGCCTAAATCATCCTCTACTGAGGCACCGCTAGAAGCTTACTCGACTACTGCATCACCTTCTGGTTTGGTAACAACATATCTGAAGAAACGCAGCAAGTGAACTAAACAGAATGGTGAGAACTGATGAAAAAGATCAGTGGAGCCTTGTGAGACAAAAAAGCCTGCTGGTCATTTACCACCAATGCTGCCTCCATAGGGCCTCAAACATAATGAGCGACACCTCCCACCCCTCCCATGACCTGTTTTCCTTCATGCAGTTTGGGAAAAGATACACGAGCATCTGTTGCAGATCCAACAGGCTTCTGAACAATTTTACTCCAGGCAGTTGAGATTTCTAAACTCCCAACACATACATCCTGTCCAACCCCATACACCAACAACCACACACTCATTCTCATAGATGTAGTGTTATTGGTAACCACAAATGGACAATGTATCTTATGGACATTTCATGGTGTTGCCTTTGAAACTGCTTTTAAATACATGGCTGTTTTTTACTGTTATGTTATTTCCTTATCTTAGGCATTTGTTCAGGGGAAATACAATCTTCAATCTTAAAATCATTTTTGGCACATGGAGATATTGCCCACTGCAAGAGAGTCCCAAAGACTGGTTGTCATTCATGGCCAGTACATTTTTTTGGCCATTTTTAACATTGAATAACATTAGCTAAATGGTGTGTGGGTTAGCTTTGCTTTATATGATAAATTTGATCCTCTTTGTTTATTTTCTGTATCTAATCTTGATCAACGACACAGACCCTGAAATACAGTGCCTAAGTGCTGAAATTAAATTTGACTTGAGTCAAATGAAATTCCAAAATTGATTGATTGATCTTTCAGTTTTTGGTGAATAGAAGCATTTTTTTTTTTTTGTTACTTTTATCTTTCATTTTTTCAAATTTCACCTTTGCCAGTTTAATAAAAAAATGGACTCTAACCTCAAACATACAGTATTTGTCTATAGAATAATCCGATCTCATTCATATGTACTCTTTATTATTTTTTGGGGGTGGGTGCTCAGGTTTTCATCAGCAGAGCTGTCACCTGAGCCAAATTCCATTTATTTTGCGGCTGTAATAAAAGATTTATTTTCCGAAAATATTAAACATAAGAAAATATGCATATGCACCTTCACACAGTTGCAAAGGGTGGATGTATTGTACCTGAGAACAGACTTCAGCCATGTCTGCATCACATTATTTATACACAACTCTCTAGAGGAGGTTTTTCACTCAGCTAACAGTAATGCAATTGCATTCTGTCCATGTGGCTGTAAACGCCAACAAGTTAATGAATGTCTGATTAGAAAAAAGTTTCTCTGCTCTGTGCTTGTGGCTTTAGTTCGATGACTTTTTTTTCTTTTTTTTCTGTAAAGCACAATTATTCCCTCTCTGTTTTCCAAGACAAAAACGATCCATCTGTGAGGGCTGATTTTGTTTTTGGAAAGCTGGATTTTTGTGCAGTGCAGTGGCACCGGGGTGAATTTATTTCAGTAGCTGGAACAGAATTCTATTGTTTCAGTAAATCGGAAAAAGAGGTGTATACACACACACACTGCCCCCCTCCCACTATCAGCACACACAAACACAAAAATACTTGCATTGCTCTTCTCTGAGAGGAACTTCCATTGTCGTGCTTTCATTCCTGAAGCCAAGAATTATCACCAATCTCCATATAAATATATCAGTTATTTTTTGTTGTTTTTTTTTTTTTTTTTTTTAATATAGAGCTCCGCTGCTATCTTTTGCCAACTGTTGAAATGAAATAAGTCTCTAGTTTCTATATCTATAGACATGGTTTAATAATATTTGTGATCTAACAGATTCTTGCAATTAAGCTATAAATACAAAAGGGACATCAGTACAAGAAAGATGAGGTACTGTAGTCCAGGCAATATTTTCATCATATCAAGTAGGTAATAACCGACATAATAGCTTGATAACAATAATAACAATAATGTATCCTGTGTCAATAAAGAATTATAAAAAATCGATGAATCGTGATTGATGAATTCATATTTTCAAAATGTATATGTTTAAGGCTACATGAGTATATGATGCTGCCTTATAGAACATTATAAACAGTATTAGTGTGTAAGAGAGCAGATCAACACAATTAGTCATGGTTGGTTTATATTTAGTAACATGTGAGACTTAATATCAGCTATGGAAAATACATCATGTAAGTGTTTTGTTTATTGGAGGTGAATATCTGTATATAAGAAAAAAGAATGATGGTGGTGGGAGGGTGGGTTGGGCACCTTCTCAGTGCCGTCCATGAAGAGCATACCTCTCAGTCTGCTCCCCCTGGTCCCGCCTGGTCTGAATGATAAAGTATCCAGGCAGGGGGTCTGTCAGTGTGTAAAGGGCCTGTGCCCAAGTACCTCTCCTGGGGCACAGTGAACGTGGGCAGGGGGCCCCAGCTGGAAGTCTGATGACGGACGAGAAAGTAAAGGAGTCTCTCAATCTATACCCATGGAGTCCACCTCCCCCTGAGCTCACCTTTCTGCTTCCTCTCAGTTTCAGTCTGTATTCACTCCGTCACTGCTTCACTTAAGTCTTCCACATTAGTCTTCCTGTTTTGTTTCTCTCCACATTTTTGATTTCCTCTTCTTCCTCATCACTCTTTGTCTCCTCCCTCAGTCTGTCCTCTTTCATGTGGATGCCTACATGGAGATCTCTCCTTGTGTTATCACTAAACCCAGAAACACACACATACACACATGCATACAGGCTGCAAACCATGTGTCATTACCTTACTGAAAAAGCCTAGCCTCCCAGTTCGTTCCTACTCACACTGTCCACATGAATTAGATACTTTCTTCCCTCTGAATCGTCAGCTTTCTATTGGCTAACTGGAATGTGATAGCGATCATTGTTTGGGGAGCCACAGGTCAAGCCAGACCAAAAAAGTTGATCACCACCAATGGCCTGACAGCTCTAGCATTGAAATGTTATTTTATTTTCCAGATACAAAAGAAACTGAGACACAATTTTCTTGTCACTTATTGGGGACAAAGAGAATTTATTTTAGATTTGGTGCATTGGATGCCATTCTTCATGTTCCTTCCCCTGCCTCAAACGCCTTGATGGCCTTCCTGCTACAGTGAGTGGCCCGGTTGCCTCAGGCTCGGGCAACACTGAGATCCCCATGACACTTGTTCTTCTGTAGCAGCTCTGGTTCAATGGTTAAAGCCTTAGGGTGCCAATTTACAAGACCTATCTGTCTCTGAAGTGAGGTTCTGAAGTCAAGAATTTGATGGCGCTCTCTTCTTTATCTTGAAAGTGCTGCAATACCATTAGGATCTGAGGGCTACAAATGCCATATATGGCTCTCCTAAATTCAAAGGGCATAGACCATCAGAGTGTGCATTTGAAATAAGCAGAGCCCGTTGCATATTAAATGAAGTGACATGGCGGGAAGGCTCCTGTCATTGGCGGTGTTTATGTTTATATGCTTTTTGATGAAATATTCCAAAACTCAAGACAGTATGCAGGGTGCGCAGTGGGATTGATTTGTTCATTTACCTTGCAGGTTACGAAATATTGATCCGATTCACTTTTATTTGTGTACTGCCAAAGCACAACATACATTATCTCAAGGTGCTTTATGAGGGTCAAGACCCTGCAAAATTACAGAAAAAAACGAGTTCCCACGATGAGAATGACTGGGAAACAGTGTAGAGGAAATTTGCATTTTAACAGGAAGAAAGCTTAAAGACACCATGACAGAATTTCCAAGTGGTTTCCATCGTCAGTGCTCAGGTTTTATTGATCATTGATGAAAACTGATAAGTGGTCATAATTTGTACCAGTTCTGCAGAGTTCTGTGGGTACTTCCCAGAGTTCCTTGCAGGATATAACTGGCAGCTTATCAGATCAGTAAAGGAGCAGTTAAATGAATCCTTCCCCACCTCTGAAGTGGAAAATTTGCCACCACGAGACAAGTTGAAAAAAGGAAAGGGAGAAAGAATAGTAGAAAGATTGAAAAAAGTCACATGCAAACCAAATGTAATAAAAGAAGGACAGGAAATATATGTTGTGATTTAGGATGCAAAACTTATTTCATATTGTTGGATAATATTATTTTTGGGGGTTTCATTTTCAGTGTGTGATTACACATTTCACATTGCTTCTATTAATGGACAAAAGTAATGCCTCAATACTGAGCTGTTAGCCTCATAAATAGTTTTGCTGTTGGTATGGCAGACACAACAAATCAACACTCATGACTACAGTGACTATATGACAAAATTATGTCAAATCTACAGATTTAGATTGTGATTTAGAATTTGCACTCCTTTCTTTCTATCAATATGACCTGCAACCATCATTACACTTTCGGTCGTAGTATTTGTGTAGATTTGGGGAAATGAGGAATTGTGGTATAAATATCTCATATTGGACAATCCAATGAAGCCTCCTACAGCTTTCTCATATAAATATGTTTTACATGAATCATTTCAGATGCTGTTGGCTGAGTCTGACCCGGAGTAAACAGAGAGGTGACTGAAACGGCCGTATGACTAACTGCATATGAACCTGCAGGAATGTGCCAACTGTTGAACAGTGCAGGTGTTGCAGAAGCAGCATATTGCAGCTACAGTGAAACCTTCCTCCCACACTCCCTGGGCTCATTTCACCGTCGGCCTTGTGGGCAGTTTACAAACACTACAAAGCACAAAGGAAAATTTAATCCCAAATTCTCCAAGATTCTCCCAGATGACATCATGATCCATTGTTCTGTTTCCCTGATGGGCACCATGCCCCTATCACTACCTGCAGCCATCTATCCAACCAACCATTCTCATCCACTTCGTCAGAAACAGAAGCAGCAGCAGGAGGAGAAGCAGACTTCTCACACCTCACCTGCCACATTCATTGTGATAGAAGTGCTACTGAAATCAGTGTCAGTGAACCCAATCATGCAGGAAAACACTGAAACGCAAAGTAATTATGCTGTGATTCTTCCACTGTAGGTAATTAAACAGCAGATTCTCTTTTCACTTGATACAACATGCACACACACATTTGCTTGTTTATTACCTAATGTTACATCAAATCGACATTGTGACATTTTTGAACAGTGCCTTTGCAGTGCAAGCTGCAATAAATATAAACATAATTAAAGACTGAACAGTTATAGAAGGACATATGTTGTTAATTCTGTAAACCTCACATTGTAGGGTTTGAACATTTTCCTAGTTATCGTTTGAAAAAGACAGAGTGATGCTACAGTTGTGTGTATTCCAACACCAACACAGCTACACACACATATACACACACACACACACACACACACACACACAAAACACACTTGTATTCGATTTCTGGTTAATTGCTCTTCATTATCTAATAGCATGAACCCACATCTTGTCCTGCTCTCACTAAACCCTCCAGCTTTAATCTACCTGCTGCATTTAGGCTAAATAGCAGTCAGCTAGTCAGCTGCTCGTTCACACCAGACGGTGGCTGCAATTACAGCATTTTCTCATGTTTGCACTGTGTTCACTCCACATTCAAGGTAATTCACTCGTCCTTCAGCTTCCATCAGATCATGTCGGGAACATGATGTGAGTGTCTTTCTCCTGCACTGAGCGCACCTTTCAACTCTCTCCTTTACTTTATAATCAGCAGGTTGAAAGACAGATTTACTCCACAGGGGGAGACACTCACAGAAGCAGACAGATAGACACACGCGCTCACACACACACACACACACACGCTAACTCTCTCCTGTACTCTCCTGTACTCCTCCTTGCCATCATTAAGACCATGATGTAAGATTTGGCAAGGCGGCTCACAGGCCAGATAACACCAGACATAATAACTTCTGATCCTTGAGCTTCCCTTTGTTCATTCCCTCACTTTTGATTGCCCAACTCCCCCTCACCAACCCAACCTTCGCATTACACATACACCCACCACCCTGCTTTCCTTACACAACCACCTTTCCAAACATCCCCAAAGATGCGCTTCAAATAAAACCAAGGACTCCTTTTTTGGCGTCCAGGAGCCTTTGGCATCAGTGTTGGCAATGTGTTGCATCAGCATGCACATAAACATGCTATGATTGGAGGAGGAGGAGGTGGGGGGGGGGTGATGGGCAGCACTGTTTGTCACAAACACAGTCACGTGGCTCAGGGACCACATTATCCCTTAGGGTTACCTGTAACTGAATGAACACCTGCTGCTTCTAGCTGCTGGCACTCCCATGCATGACTTGTCTCTACCTTCTACTTTCTGGAAGGAGGAGGGGACATGGGGGTGGGATGGTCAGCTGGGCCCATGAACACTAATGTAAGGAGTCCCTGGTCTAACCAGGAGAGAGGTCAGTGGAAATAAATACATTTTATTGAACAAATACTTTGTTCAATAAAAAATGGATTTTAAATTTGTATTTTTCTATGTTGGACTAACCATTTTAGGTTCTTTCTAATCCTGGCACATGTGGCTCCATTGACCATCTTTTTTTTTTTTTGTGATTAGGAAAAGAACATCTCTGTTTTTGTTTGTTTGTTTGTTTGTTTCATTGATGAAACTTGGTGTATATATATATATATATATATATATATATATATATATATATATATATATATATATATATATATATATATATATATATATATATATATATATTGACAGATACTTTTTTTCATCTGGGGAAAAATCAATTTAAAAAACTATATTCTAAAGAGATTTCATTGTTAAATCTTACTGGTGCATCTCAGTTTTCACTGTGGCTGCTAAGATATAACATTATATGTACAAAGACTAACAGGACAGAATCCAAAGTAAGAAAAAAAAAAAAAAAAAGAAAAAAAAAAAAAGTGAATATTCCATCAGGGATTTTCAAGGAGCCCAGGAGAGGCCATGGAGAGAAGAAAAAGAATCATATCAAGGGCATGTTTTATGATAATGTGCACTCATTTTAGTAAAACATGTCCTCGATTTATTAAATCGTTTGCTCATTTTAGTAAAACGAGCACTTGGTTTACTGAAACATTCCCTTGATTTATTAAAACATTCGCTTAATTCAGTTTTTTAATCTTTATTTATTTTTTTTTAAATTGTTTCCACACTTCCCACCAACTGTGACTTCATTTTACATTTTTACATCTTTCCTGCGATTCAATAACTGAAGTGTTCGAGGGACCGTTCACCACACATAGATATGACTAGACAACCTATAATATACTCTTAATTTTCTCTTAACGACATATTTGTGACAATTAACGCGCATTATTTTTTTCTCTCCATTGCCTGTGTAAATCTTGACCAGCTGTCTATTTGCATTTTCTAGGTTTTGCTGTCATTACTTGACTGTTATAGCTACAATTATTGGGACAAAAGAGCTAATGCGAGTTTGCATATTGTCCAATATACTCCCCCCTTTTGTTAGCTCCTCATTTTATGAAACATCCAGTGGTGAAGAGCCACAGCAGCTAACAGCACAGCAGGACTGTGGCCTTGATTATGTAGGCAGGGTTGAAGAGGCAGCCATGATTTGCTTTGTATCAAAGCAAATCATATTTTTGTTCATCACGAACTGTACAAAGCTGGAGATTGTTGGACTTGACTTGTAATTTGGCATAATATATGTATTGAATCCCTCTGGGATCCACAGAAAGACTTTTCACATAAAGAGGCATCCTTGAAACTAACTCCTGTAACACTCTGTGGAACTACACACCTTCAAACAATAAAGTGCCGCAACACTCAAACGTTGTGAATTCCCAAAACAGCTTCCGTGACCGCCTGCTCTCCCTAAGAAAGCTTCAGAAGTTAATATTTACAGCCACGGAGAAGCAGCAGCTGATGCACTACACGAATCTAATTACACTCTGCCCCTCAAACACAAAACTGATGAGAATCAGTTTGATCGTTTTTATTACATCTTGTTGCTGAATGAAATCCTGTATGGATGTATGGAACTGTGGGATCACAGAGATGGGACGCAGGTCAGAGATACCAGAGGAGAATGGAGGCAGATATTATTGAAAACAGATTTGTTTGAGTGCAGTGGTATATCACAATGGTGCTGGTATTAGCTTTAAATTTGACTTCAGGCAGAAGTTAATAAGCCACTTATATGAGATACTTACATAAACAAGTCCATATTCACACATTTATTATTGGTTTTAAAACACTTATAGGCTCTAGACGCATGTATGAACTTAATAGGGTATTTATTTGCATTAATAGAACTTGTCAACAGTTCATAGAGCATCTATCCATATTGTCAGGATGTGTAATGATAATAAGAAGACAATAAGATTACTATTAATGCATTATAAAGGCTAAAAAGGCTTAAAAAATGTGAAATTGACCTATTATTAAACTCTAATGCACTTTGAAAAAACAAATCAGTTGGGGTGTGCTGCTTCAACTGACATAAGACATATGGGGCGTTTCCACCACAGGAACACGGCCATTGGCGCGTGTCTCCACCAGAGGAACAGTTCCTGACTGGGCCGAAAAAGTCCCTGCCCTAGGGAAGGTACTCTGTTCGGCCCCGAAAATTTTTAGGGCAGGGTTTTAGGTTGACTCGGTGGTGAATGGTTGTAACTGAAGATGGTACATGACACAGTCAACAATAAAGCGCCATTTTTAAAACCAGCAGCAGAGGTATCAATAAGCAAACAAAGCCAAATGTCGCAAAATGATTGCAGGGTTTCATAATGATCAATGTGTGGCAGCTGCCACAGAATCAATACAAGCCACTACAAATTACTTTATTTATTTTCTCCAACGCAAAACACAACGTTAAAGACTAACGAACAGTTCTCTCTCTCTCTCTCTCTCACACACACACACACACACACACACACACACACACACACATAAAGGTCTGCAGTGTGTAGTTTATTTATAGTAAAGTGATAATGTGGTTGCAGAGAAGATGATCAGCCCATCTCCCCCATCTCCCATCCCATCACTGGTAGGGGTCTTATCCTTGGTGGAGACACAGGCGCTACAAGGACCAAGTGAGAGGATGTTTCTGAAAAGTTTGTGGCCCACAAGTGTTGTCTGGCAATTGTTGAAATGTTTTCAACAATGTCAGAAATGTTGAAAATATATTTTTATGACATAGCTACTAGATACAAACATATACAGCTTCTTTTGTTTCTAGTATATAAGGGTGCTGATAAGAAATAATGATGTTCTTATGATGATCTTATGTTGTTTACCAACCGGATGCCAGCTGAGCTACACACCTTTTCCAAACGTTTCTGTTGGCCCTAAAATTAAGATGAGATGTGTATATGTATATGAGTGAATAAGTGTTTGTCAGTGAGTGAGTGTACGAGCAAGAGATGAGTGTGTGAGCGAGGCGTGCTGATTAGTGTAGGTGTGAGCTAACAGGAGGCTCTTCATTCTCAGTGGACACTTCCCTGAATAATGTCTCACAGCAACCAACAGACCTGCCAACATTTATTCCAGCTGTAAAAGTTTAAAAGCTAATCATTCAAAGTGAATCATCAGATAGCTGTACCTGTAAATAAAACTTCAGATCAGGTATTTACTCAACATACGCACATATAATTAGATATTTGTTAAATAATCTGAAATATCTAACTTATTTATCCAACTTAAAGCTATTATGTCATTTTGACTATGGCTGTGTTGAGGTCCACTTGCAAGCCTGGATGTAAGAGGTGACAATTCTTTTTGGTTGTTTTTTTTCAACACTTGAAGACCTTTACCCTGAAGACCAATGTTGTTTGATCTGAAAACTGATATTCCATCTGTCTGATGTTTTTTTGCTTGAACAGCTTTGGAGCTCATTTGAAACAGGTGGCAGGCAATGACTGTTGTGGCAGATCAGCAGTGCAAATTGTGGTGGTGACAAAAGAGAAGTTACAACACTGAATTTTAAGTGTTTGAAGGTTTTCAAGAATGACTCACAGCAGTAGAAGCAGTAGTTATATCGTGTCACATTGCTTTAGCCTCATCTGGCAGCAGTTGTGTCCTGAACCTTATGTGAGGTGGTTGGCTTCAATCATCCTTCCATTATTTGAGGGCAGCACCTTGTGATTCAGACATTTGCTATTTCACAGAATTTTCAAGAGGGAGCTCCCTCTTCACCGGTGTTTCACTGATTGGCCTCGTCATCACTCTGTCCTCTCTGCTCTCTTCTGCCGGTGTATTTACACCATCACTCACGTCCTCAGCCAGAGCTATCCAAATCCTGTCCCCCTCAGAGTGCTGTCTAGAGAGCAGAGTGCAGTGTTAGGTCGGAGGGCTGTATAGGTATCGTCTCTGAAAAATTTAGCTGCCTTCTGAGGTCAACTCATTTCTCATTTCCTGGTCACTTCCTGTGGCAGGAGCCTGGGTACATGTATCTTTTCTTTTTCTTTTAGCTAGTCTCAGTGTCCTACTCAATGTGACATCTGTCAGGTTATGGAAAACACATCACAAAACACAGCAACAGCGAAGGTTCCTTAAGGACCCAGGCTTTGTTTGTTTTGAACACATATTCAGTGCAGGCTCATCTTGGAGGTTATTCATTTGTTCTGCGTGTCATGAGATGTTGTGGGAGCAGATTGTGCATCATCTGTCACTACAAATCAGCAATCATGAGCAATTAATTGCATTTAATTACCCAAGCGCCTCAAGAAACTTCTCCACATACATTACATACACACGGAGACATACAGACTGCCAGCATTCCTCTGGCAACCTGAGTCAAAACATTTACTTCACTGGTAGTTAAGACAGTCGAGGTTACAAGAGAGCTGCTGGCAAAACACATAAGTCAACCACAAAGACGGCATTTAAAGCAACACATTAAACAAACAGGAAGCCAGGCTGCTTGGCTGCATGCATGTTAAGAACAGATACTTTGGCCTGAGCTTTTGAAACACATGCATCACCGACCCACCCACACACACATAGCAGGTGTGTGTATAAATGCAGGAAGGAGATGTAAATGTGTGTGCACTCAGAGGGATATGCCACTAAACCCAATTGATTACATGCTGCTTGACGGGAACTTTGCTCAACATATGACACACCTGGCAGTTAGTGGCACATCTGTTGCACCCAATTACATCACTGTGTGTGTGTGTGTGTGTGTGTGTGGCTGAGATAGATAGAGAGAGAGAGAGAGAGAGAGAGAGAGAGAGAGAGAGAGCATGAGAGGTGCCGAGACATGCTGTTCCTGCACCTAAAGCTTCCTGAGAACCTGTTTAGATTTTACACCTTTTGACTGGTGACAATAAACAAAGTCACATCCATTAACACATCCATTGTATGAGCTGGAGACTCAGTTAAAATGGTAAAATAAGAATTAGGAACAGTTTTGTTTGGGTTGAAGATAAGTAAAGTTCATTGATATATGTGACTGTTTAAGTTATATTCCTTTAACCTGAAGTGCAGAACTTTTGTGACACTGTTCTGGCATAAGAGTAATAAATCATGTCAAAACTGTAAATGGGGTGGGGGGGTGAGGTCTGTTTTTTGGTTAGTGAGTGAAGGTTGGATGCAGCAGATATTGGCAATGTGCTGAATCCTTATTCTGACCCTTGCCCATGTTCATGAGCTTTGGGTAAAGATCAAAACAATGAGATTCTAGATATAAGTGGCCCGAATGAGTTTTTTTACATAGTGTGTAGACCCAGTCTACATGGTGAAGAAACAAGTTAAAGTGGTTCACCTATAAATCTTCAGTCTAGTTGCTGCCACTGCCACCATGTCTCCTATCATTCAGCCAGGCCAGAAAAGGCACATCAATCATGAATCTGTGTTAATTATCATTGTTAATCAATTTCAATTAATTATTTTACACTCTGATAATTTTCTTTCTTTTTTTTAAGCATCAAAAATATTTCTTGGACGCTTCCTGGGTCGACCCCCCAGAAACTCATTTCTATTGCTAAGATTGCTCTTTTCCTTGGCTTTGGGAAACTTGCTGGTTATTACAGAATGCATGGTTGCTGGTGCAACATATACCTAATTATAAAACTCCTGCATTCTGCGTAATACAGCAAGATTTAACTGGCACAGATTAGGCTTAATCAGCATTGTAAGAAGTCCTTTGGCTTTGAGAGTCTCTCCTACTTTAAGAATGCAGTCGTGGTTAATGGCGTTAATTAAAACTGTGTTTTAATAATTCAGGTCCCAGAGTGGTGTTCAAAGTGACACATGCATCAACCTCTAGATGCAGCAAATACACCTTGAGAAGCTATACTTGGTTTCAACAGGAGAAGAACAATAGGAATATCAGTTTACAGCTCAGTCAGGTAAACAGCAGGCTAACACTGTGGCTACATACTAGGTGTAAGATGAGCAGCATGATAGCAGAGCAGCAGCACCAGCAGCTCTATTGAGTTGAGTTGTAGGTCACCACATTTCAGGGCCTACTACAGAATCACTGTGTTGCACATGCAAAACACACACAAACACAAACACACAAAAAAAAAAAAACAGACTTGATTCATAAACAAATTTGCATTTATGGATGTGTGAATAGAAACACTAGTAGACTCTTAGATGGTGGAGACATTTTCATTGATTAAATTAGGAGCTTATCTGTTTGGAATACAGCTAAAATGCTTTCTGTGTAGACACACTGTAAGGAGATTAAATGCCTTGTGTTGTTTTAATAAAGAAGATAAATATTACACCTCTGCGTGCAAATGAACTGCACAGGCTTTTATCATCTGCATTTGAAGTCCTTGTGCATCTGTACACAGTTTGGCTCTAGTGTGTGAACTGTTTGTTTCTAACAAAGAGTCAACAATGAGTCTAACAAAGCAATTTAAAATATGAATAGTACCCAACACTGAAAAAAAAAAAAAAAAAAAAAACTGTTGCCTTTGAACATGAGCAAAATTGGATTTTGATATAATTGAAATCTTAAGGTTCAAGAAAGTTCCATTTGTGAAGTCTGCATAGATAAAAGTCCTGTCCATAATATTGTTTTCAGATTCTAAACACTATTCATCTATGAGCTGTCAGGTCAGTCAGGTAACATGAAGCATGTTTATTAGACCTTTTTTTCACTGAAAACAGATAATGGCTGCTGCTACTGATGGAAACTGGGGGAGCGTTCCATCCACAGCATTAATGAAATTCGCACTCCCCAAATTATCATTGACTTTCATTTGATGTTGACTTTCACTTGAGGCTCAAGTCATTTCATTAATAAAATTTAAGTGTGTTTTGTCAGCTGTCGTTGAGTCCAACAGGATTAAATTTCACCGTGTACTAGACTTGTTCCGATACAATTTTCCAAAATCCAAACTCTAATACTGATCTGATACTATTGCATAACAAAGAAATAATCAAGTCTGTATATTACTTACTCTGTATGTGGTATGATTTCTACTGTTTTATGGCTGTTATGCATTCTCTGTGTGTGTTGCCTTGTTAATGGAGGATTGGTCCTAATGGTCTTCAAAATATGTAAAACCATACACGCTGCTGCAGGACACAGCTGGAACAAGTACTTCAGCAATGAATGAGACATTGAAACTCCTTCTATATTATCTAACATAGTTCTTGACATTTTGTTTTTCTTTCACAGAAAGTAACAGGACCGATTTACAAGCATCGTTTGCTTATTGGCAGTGAAAGTCAGAAAATGGATGCTGGCAACAGAAAGTCTAAAAAGAAGAAAGAAACTGGAGTGAATGAATAAATAATGTCAAAACAACTATGACACCATTTTTAGTTTGATTGTAAATGCTAAGCTTTATATAAAAATGTTCAGTCTAAAACAAAGGGACTCACACAGTTCTTCCATCAATGGGTTTTTGAAGTGCTGGGTCACTTTCTTCCTGGCAACATCCTGTGCAGTCTCCTAGTCCTTCTGAGGATCAGGTGGCAGTGTCATGCAAGACGGCACAGGCTGTAGTGATATCATGATATGAATGTGGAGCTGCTGGTTTGGAGTAAGGTGTGAGTAAGACACACAGGGATTTCCTGTGTCCTTAAGTACAACTCCATCAAACTCCCACAATGAATAAAAGTGTTGCCTCAATGCACATGAGATTCTTAAGGTTCAGGTAGATTAAATAAAGCTCCGGTCGTATCAACATTCCCCTGGCTTGGGCAAACCTCCGTTACACTGCTGATGCTTGAAAAACTCTTGAATCACGGACAGAGCAAGGCTATTTTGCTTCGATATTGGATATCAAGCAACTTCCATCTCAGATCATCTGACCGCATAGACAGCGACCTTCAATGATGTGGCACACTTTGCTTGGCAGAGCATTAATTTAAAATAGCTCAGCATGGCTGAGAGGAGTTGATGCAGCAATGTCTTTCTAAATGTAAAAAACCGGGTCAAAATTATCGGAACATTTGTCTCACATCCCCGAAAAAAATATATTTTAAACTATGGATCTGACACCATATTAGATTTCAAATCAGGATTTGCACAAGTTCTTCACAGCTGAATGCTAGAGCTATTACATGTTCTTCATTTATATAAATTCATTCATCCGGCAGTTGAGTGACACTGTCTCTGTTCTGTACAGGTGCTTCTTGGCTGTAAACACAGATATGGACATTTCTGTACCGGCTGGGTTTAAATTGAAAAATAATGTTGACAGCAAAACTGATTCCACTAATCTGCCTGATATTATGTGGACAGTTGTCCTTTAACTTGTGAGTGACTCTAGTCACTTATTTACACAGGGAAACGCACTACTGCTTTCTATTCACCTGAGATTTAGAGAGAAAAAATGTTTAATGATTATTACGGAATGCTGTCATAATGTGTTTCTGTATGTACGTGTGTGTGTGTGTGTGCCACACACCAGCACAAGGTGTGGGTACAGTTTGCCCAGGACACGACACGTCACACCCAATCTGTGCTGCGATGTCCGTGTTCCACAGAAAGAAGCTCAACTTACTCACTGCCATCTCGCCAAACACCGGCACCCAGCTTTGCCTGCTGCAGCAACACTCTTATTGATTTCATGTTTCACAATATTAATTAAAATTACTTCAGCAAAAAAAAAAACGGTAATACCACTCTAATTGATACAAGGAAAATTAGCTCAGTTGTTATAAAGCAGCACATGAGTTTATTGCTTACAAATCATTACCATCTAGCTGACAAGCGATTCCATTATGATGATGAATCACATTAATGGATGTTTAAGATGCTTATGGGGGAATGCTTGGCCTGATATTAGGCTATAATGAACCTCTGCAGTCACCCAGGACCAGGGGGTCGGGCTGGGGAGGGATCAAACCAGGACCTTGGGCCAAGTGCTGGAGCTGTAAAAAGTCTAAGATTCCAGGGGAGGGATACAGAGGATGTAAGGGTCGGGGGAGGTGGGAGGAGGGAAAGGTAAGCAGTCAGGTCCTTAGACAGAAGCCAGGCGGCAAGAGTAAGGAGGGGGCGTTAAAGGAAAGTCTCCATCAGCAGCCCAAGGCCATGTGAAAGAAGCCGAAGGCACCTGCAACAGTGGAAGGATTTCCCTGAAGGCTGAGTAAAACAAGCCCCGACACAGACCTTGAGCCAAGGACACCGGCACCCTGGACCTGCAAACACCGCCTCCACACGCTCCTCAGGGGTTAGAGTGGGAGGACGACTGAGAGACAGAGTGACAGAGACACCGACAGTGAGAGAGGGAGAGAGAGAGAGAGGGAGGGGGTTAGAGCTGGAGGGGGTGAGGAAGCAGCACTTTGTTTCCCGCATCAATGCACAGCAGTGAAGCCTTCCCCTCCCGTTAACTTATACACCGAAGAGGAAAAGTGAAAGAGAAGGACTCCACAGCAAAGTCAAAGCAGTCTTAAAAGTCAAGTGGTATATGAAGAGCTGTACTGACTAAAATTAGACCAGTCCAACCTGCAGCCAGGAACACATACACATGCACACAGAAACACACGTGTGGCTTGCAGAACATTAACAATCGATGAACACAAGAAGAAGAAAGAGGAGCAGTGGTCGTGTGGCTGATGTTACACAGCTTGAAGCAGCAATGTATGACAAATACTGAGATGACGAGAGATGATTTCTCAGAGACTAAATCATGTATTTTAATGGTTTTGGTTCAGCTTTCCATAATGTTACAGAATTAAACTAGTGGATGTGCCACAGGCAATTCATTACCCCTCATTCTCTCAGTAAAAATGTTGTTTGTATTCACTGATTCTGGAGATTACATTTTATGTGAAAAAAAAAGCCTTTTTTTTTTAAAGAAATAAAACATTTTTGAATTATGAATTTTGAAATATGAATTATTTAAAATACATTTTCCATTGACGTTCTAATTATGTTTATGTTATTATAACAACACTGAGCTGCAGAAACAGTAAAATAGTTTGAAGAAACCATTCTGCATGAAGACCACCTCCTTTCTAAACAAATCTATATCCACTGTAAAAATAAGTAACTGATCAAAGTAGATAATTATATAGTATTTGTCAGTATGATGTCCTTATGTAAAAAAAACAAATAAATAAATAAAAAAAATAAAAATAATTAAAATATTAACAGTATATTACACAGAATATTGACATATATTACTGTTTTGTAATACAGCACCAGCAGATGTAAATTACCCAATGGCAACATTTTTTTTTTTTTTTTTTTTTATTTTAATATACCGGACTGCTATGACAACCTAATTTCCCTTCGGGGATGAATAAAGTCATCCATCTATCTAAAAAAAAAAAGGCCCCTGCTAGTTAAGGCCTGTGTTGTTTACCAGTGGACTGATCCCACCTCTCTATTGCACATTAATCCTGGGTCCTGGCTAACGAGCTTTGACCTACACCACTCACCAGCCTCATTAAGGAAACACTAACCGCTGTGGGATGGCACCCAAGTCTGATAATACACTCTATCTATCCAGCATCATGTGTGCAGTCAGCCGGCTAACACACACACACACACACATAAATACATACATACATACATGCATGCACACACTCCTCCAGTGCTCATTCAATTAAGACAGTACATGAAGGTTAAGACAAGTGTCTGGGGAGGAGATCACGAGGAGATAAATAAGACAATTTCTAGCTGTGGGTTCAATACCCATAAGGGGAAGTAGTGTGCAGCAAGGCTTTGCAAGTACCCGATAGTGCTCGGACCACATTGACCCCTGCCTACGCTGTTAATGCATGTTCTGCATGTTATAGTGTGAAGTTTAGATTTGCTATACAGCGTTATGTTCTTAATTGAGCCCCTAGCATCTGATCACTAATCACCATCTCTTCCCTGCGAAACGAGCTGCTTAGATTTACCAAGTCTGCCCTCATCTACTTGCATCTTTAGTCTTTATTTACACAAGAGTCGCCATCTATTACACCTACTGTGGCTGCTCTGGCTGTGAAAAAGGAGCTCAGTTCTTCCATCAGCTCCAGGGGCTCCTAGCAAACAACACTCCTGAGATAAGCTAAGCTATATCGACTGCAGGAGACTGACTATTCACTGAGTGCACTATGTTAATCTTTTGGACTTTTTCAGTGGAAGGGATCAAGCTAAGCGGCCTTGGAGATGTTAAAAATGAGCCTGACACTCCAAATGGCATATACTTCAGAGGTAATGTGTTTGGTAGTTAAGGCAGCGACAGTGACTTATTCTCCCTCCATCTTCAACAAGGCAAGGCTTCTTCCGGCACTGCAAATGGACCATCTGGACTGCCTGTTATAGCTCTCAAGCAATACGACTGGGCCATCATTTTTTAAAGGGCCTTTGTATTTCTATATGAAGAAAAAAAAGCCAATTTGCTCATTAAGTTTGGAGGAGATGAAAAAGTGCAGGGTTATAAACAGACCTAATGGGCAGACATTAATGAACTTTTTGGAAGCTGAAGAAAAAAAAAAACCTCTAAAAATCCTCAAAGCCGAGGCCAGGCAGCTTGGAGCTGAGCAGTGAGGAAGCAGTTCTGACAGCTGTATCTTCCTGTGCAGAGAAATTGCAGTGATTTTAGAAGTCATTTAAAATTCTGACAGTCCAGTTGTGAAATATAGATCTGTGCAGGTATTTTGGAGCTGACTTCTTTTTTTTTTCTTCCCTGAAAAGCTGTTGGCTGGCGGGAAAAAATTATTTGGTTTCATTCTGCTGGGCTCTGATTGTGTGCCATCTAATATTAGTATTTGTATTAATTATCTTAAATTAACTGTCAAAGTGCTTAATTAGCATTATTAATGTTGTGTGGCATAAGCACTGAGTGGTGGCTGAAAAATGAGGCAAAATACCTCAGACCCAGCTTCATAGTAAGTCATCAAAAAAAAAAAAAAAAGACTTAATTACACTAATTAATAAAACTTTGGGGGACAGAGACTAATTTAACAAAGAAGGAGCAAAGCGCGAGGCCGAGACACTCACTGAAATATCCTCATCTTGACTGAGTCGGTACACCATCTTGTTTTTTTCCACAGCTTTTTCATCCTGGAAGCATCACAGACTCTCCAGCAGCAGGACTGTAGCCCTGCCAGGCGTCGGATCAGAGGGTCCTCTGGTAAGAATGTTTGGAGGTCAGAGGACAGGTGGCTGCCAGTTATTTCAGTTACTGCCAAGACAAACTAAAGCCTTGAGCACTGAGAGATGAATTATGAAGCAAAAACCAAATTAACTAATTTGCTCGCAAGCGAATTGACAGTGTCTTGAACCTTGGATTCATCTGAACTTCATTTACCTGGAGGAGGAAAACACATTTCTATTATCTCCTTCCTTTCTGACACCAGTGTGGTAGGACTGTATTGTACACCACATATTCCTCTAGACCTAGTACAACTAAAACATAGGGATCTGTGCTTGCTTTCAGGTGGGGCCTTGGTAGGTCACAGGTATCACGTGGACATGAGGAAAAAATACAGCTGTAAATGTATATGGACACCTCAACAAGGGAGGGCAGTCCTAGAAAAACAGTGTCATGGCAAAACAGACCTCTTATTACTTGAGGGAAACCTAAAGAAGTCAAACCTTTAAACCCATCACAAAACCATTTGGATCCAATCCAGTTAGGTTCAATATATCTGGTGTGGACATGTCAACATTCCTGCCAACCATGGAAGTGGGAGTGAGCTCCTACGGACCTGCAGGAAGGCAAAAATTGAGTTTTTATCTAAATACTGAATAAAAAGGTCTCGATGGTCTCGATGCCTGGCAGGAGGGGAAATCTGCAACAATGCAACACAAGAAATCAGACAAATGTAGGTGAAGAAGAAAGTAGTCATAAGCATGATATAATAAGTGTGTCTTCTGACTGAACACCTTGGATGTACTTTAAAATTGAAGCTATGGAAGACAGAGCTGATCAAGCAGAACATCTCTTCACTTCTGTGCAATACATATATACAATATATATATACAATACAATATATAAATAGCATAAACTTCATTAAAAAACTCAGTAAGAGCAGAAGTTTGGATGATAGTTTAGCATTAGTGGAAAAATACTTTGCTGTGGTTCCTTTGTGGTCTGAAAGCAAATGGTCCAGCCAGAGTGTGCTGGGAAGCAAACCAAGTTCGTCTCTTCAGACAGATTCAGTCCACTGGTTGCTGGTTGTTTAATTCACACCACAGTTCATTTGGCAGCTTTTCTCAATGAGCTACGATGAACTGTACTAACCAGGCAAACACATCAGTTCATTTTAACTGACCCACACTGGTCAGGGGTGAAAACATCCTGAGGAGAGGAGAAATTATATTCATTTGGTTGAAGCTGTTTTTTTTTTTTTTTTTTGTTAGTTTGTTTGGTTTTTGCTACTGAATTTTGTAGAAATAAGACCTGTTCCACATTTTTCATACACAGTATTTACAGTGCTTTCATATAAATAACTGCCAATTCTGAAGTGGCCAGCACACAGCACTTTGCTTATTCACAGTTCTCCATTTATACTTTCTAATGCAGAGGTGAAAAGCGACTGGAGGAAGGGCGAGAAACATCAACAGCAAAATGAAAATGTAACGAAAAAAAAATGTGAGCGTGGTTAAAAGAAGCTGACAGAGTGATGAGCAGATGAAGCTTGCAGCCACAGTACAGGAAGAAAACTGTGGTGAGGAAACAGCACAGAAAAGTAAGAACAGATGAAGTAAAAGTTGAAAAACATGCTGAATGTCAACTCTTCTTTTTTAATTGCAGATTGGTTCCTGTCGCCGTCTGCTGCTCGAGTCATACAGATGCTGTTAGCTCAGCCTCAGGATAGATGACAGCTCATCAAGATGAGTGTTAGAATGGGAATGTGGCCAAATGAGGGGGAGGAGGTCAGCACTGACAATACGCTTCCTTCTTCAAGGAGAAAAGATGCATATTATTCACTGTAACAACCCTGTCTTATTTCCATGTTTATTACATAAATTATTTACTTTGCAGTTGATCTCATAGTGACCACAGCAGGAAAATACAGTTTGGTCCAAATCAGTGCTGACATGGCTGTGGCTTCTCATGTCATGCTCAGGTTCCTTTGGTTTGTCGTACAAGTCCAAACATCCTGAATCCTCTATGCTCTTAGAGCCGGTGATTAAATATTCATGTGGAGTTGCACAACAGGCGGATCTCACAGTTGCACAGCAGGGCCATTTATCCGGTTGAGGCTGATCAGCCACTGGCAAAAAAATAGCCAGAATGACATTCTGCCCTGAGCAGGTCCCCCACAGAGTCTGATGGGTTGTAGGGTTTACATGCAGCGTTTTGGCAAGTTTGCAGAAAAAAAAAATGACCATCCATTATAATCTTTTGGAAAAAGGGTAAACTTTGGAGTCATTTACAGGGTAAAGACACAAGAGGCTGACAAAGTCCCATTCTACTCCACTCAGCCACAACATTAAAACCACTGACGGGTGAAGTTACCAATATTAATTATCTTGTAAAAATACAATGTTTTGGAACATCCATCTGGATCTTATTTTAATATACACCATCCATCTAAACATCATTTGAAACCAAACACACACACCCATGGCTAGCACTCCCTAAAGGCGTCATCTCCTCCCAGCGGGACAGTGCACCCTGCAGCACTGCAGGAGCTGCTAGGAAATGTCTTGAGGATGTGAAGAAGGTCCTCCAATCTTCAGGGATGCCAGTCTGGGTTGATCTTTGGAATTTGCTGGAACAAGCCTGATACACTCAAGCTCTGATACATAACCCATAAGAACCAGGGCCACATGTAGATGAACAACACGAACAGCCATTTGCACTCACTTCCACACCTACGGGCAATTTGGTATGCTCAATTCACCTATCCCCAATGTTGTATGTTTTTGGCGGTGGGAGGAAACCAAAGCTCCCGGAGGAAACCCACGCAGCTGGTCTGGGACCAACTCAAATAGAAGAAAAGAAGAAACTGAAACATAACAAAAAACAAAAACATATAAATATATTTTACTTTAAACATTGAGTGACTGCTCTTTTGTATGTGCTTATCAACTCTGACAAATAAATGATTATTGAATCTCAAATCTAGCTACAAATACCTTCCTCAAAGCCTTTAATAATGTTGTGCAAGTGTTAGTGCCTTATGTTACTCTCACTCGCTCTGATAATACTGGATTTAAAATGGTGATTTGAACCTTTCATATTTCTGAAAATACAAATAAACTGGCTTTTGGACAAGATGTAGAAAACATATTTTTCATGTCATCCAAAGGTTTGTGGAGGAAATACAGTAGAAGATCCCACTTTTCAACATTCACCACTACACTGTTCTGGTTTTCAGTACTTAAGCTACATAGGCATTTATCATGTTCGTAGCTGTGTGGGTGTCAATTAATCAATGTGTGACTGTGAAAGCTATTGCTGGCCTATAAGTCATAGGCATATGGTATTGGCTATGACGCTGACAGAATCTGTCAGTATGCTAATGGTTCGCTGTCATGTTGAGGACAAAGTCTGTCTTTTTCTAAAGAGTTCAAGGAAGCTTATTTCCTCCTTTGTAAAAGTACCTGTCAATGAAAACGCTGTGTCAGTCAGAGATCTCTATGGTGTTGGTGACAGATGTGCTCAGTGGGCGTGCTTAGCATTGTCCCTCATCCTGATGAGAACATCTATGGTGTGCACATGTACATTTGTATGAATGTGGTACAGAAAAAAGTTCCCAGTTTAGTAGACTGAAAATATGGTCACCCTGTAATAGTTAACATTAAGATATATTTTAAGAATGTTGATACACATGGGCTTAATAGATTGTTTCAAGTCTGCATGATCAGTTGAGAGGACAGGAAGTCTGCTGAGGAACTCAAGTGCACATGATCTATAATCTCAAAAATGTGAAAGCCCAGTGACGCCTGAGAATTCATGGAGCACAGTATTCAGTTGTCTTCATACAGAGGCTGGATGGCTCGTTAGCTGTTTGGATGTCACTGTGTCCATCAGCGTGACTGAAGGAACAACAACAATGCTGCCTCTCATGCTTCATTTGTGATATTGCACATTGGCATTTTTTTTTCTTCCCCTTAACCTAATTTTCAGATTCAATTAAAAAAATAATAGCAGCACAGAGCAATCATTATTCCAGGAACAATATGCTTTTAACTGTGACTTAGACTCACCTCTATTTTCTCATTGACAGCATGAGACATTGCAGGCCACAGGTACTATCTCTGTAACACTTCACAATACAATGCAAAGCTTTGTGTACACACACTCTTGCAAACAGAGTTGGTGTGTGTTTTTTATTTATGTGCATCAAGCCGCAGGGATGTGTATCGAAGTGATAGAAGGAGGACTTAATGCAATCAATTTAACCATTGTACACACAATGTGGTGTTTTTGAATCAGATGGGAATAATAGGCTTACAAGCTATAAGCCCATCCCACATCCAAATAGATTTAGGTCTACACCCCTAGGGGCATGGAGATCATTTAACAAACAGCCCTCCCTCACTAATTCCAGACTACTTAAGCTCTTTATGTCACTAATATCCAAATGAATGAAAAGTCATTCAAAAAACAGTATCGGTGAACAATTGAGAAATGGGCTACTAACTTCGCAGAGGAAGCAGAACAATAATGTAGCAAAGGGAGCATAGCAGAAAGTCTGGCACGGTATGATTTGTCTGTTTTGGCTGAGATCTGACTCTGCAGCCCTCCCACAAGGCACTGACTCTGGAGACTCAGTTGGTTCAAAGAATCGGAATATGTAATTAATATCTAGACAGCATTCTCCACAATCCCATTACATTCTCATTGCTAGTTCCTACTGAGAGAGCAGCTCATTTTCAACCGAACACAAAACATAGAAGAGCTTGTTTTCAACCTCAAAGCCTGAGATTTTGGTTCAATCAAAACCTTCTGAGTTTGTTTTCCATGCTAATGTTATTTACTCTGACTAAATACCAGAACCAGTGACTGTTTAAACAGCAGCATGCTGCCGGTAAGCTATTTGCATTAAGTGTTACAAGTAAGAATGACATCAAAGAATCAGTGGGAGGAACCTGGAGCAGCTTCAGAACTGTGTTGGGGTGGAGAAGTGAATGAGGCAAAACACTGGCAGCACAGACATTTATCTGACTTTTGACTCTCATGTTTAATTTCAATTCAATTTAAAGAAATCAAATAACTTTCCCAAAATCTAAAAAACAAAATACATGAAAACAAATATTTTTTTGTTGCATTTGAAGCAAATAGAGATTTAGTCAAAAATATAGAGTACTAGTATATAATAAACAGTAATGCCAGACACAACCATAGCTCTGTATGAATCTTTTTGTGTAAATTATTGTCATTAATAACATTTCCTATTGACTTTTTTTTTTTCTTTTGTTGTTTCATCATCAAGCAATGAATATCTTTGGATCTTGGACTATTTGTCAGACATATTATTTTCTTTCACTGTGAAGACCGATCAAGAAAAGAATGATGAAAAGAATCAATTAAACTACACTAAAAAAAATCAGCTGGTCAACAGGTGAATTGAGCTGTCGGTCTTTGCAGCAATTATGAACAGCAATAATGTTGAGCTCCATCCAAAAGGTTCATATCCCAGTGAATCCAGCAGCTCAGTCTACGCTGTAACAGATGATGCACTGGGCGTCATATTAATGTTTCATCTGTCTGAGCGGTTCAGAAACATTTCAAACTGTGCCAGCATTGCACCTGACAAGTTACCACACTTCAAAGTGCAGTTTGTTTAAGCGTAGTCAGATGATTCATTCATCCACAGTTCTCTCTGTCATCAGCTGTATTAACTGCAGAGGAGTGAGGAAAACACCCCTTAGACATGATTATTCTGTTGGATCTCATGAGTCTCACATACTTATACTCACTCCATGTTGTTTTGACTTTTTATATGGAATTTATCCATTCTTCCTATGACTCACATCACATTTGTTATTTGATTGATTTCCCAGAACAGACCGAATGGTTCTTGTTGCTGTTAAACATTTGGATATAAGAAAATAAAGCATTGGCGTTTTCATGAAATGTATTCTAGTCCCATGTATTTCAACAGAAAAAAGAGAAATTCTCCAACTTGAAGAATGTTTCTTTGTCAAAACACCAGTGTAGCTCTGCCAAATATCTTGTCGACCTTTGATGATCAAAGATACAAACAGTGGCCAAGCATGAATAGTGCATCAACAAAGCAGATTTAAAGTGAAAGAATAAAGCTAAAGGATTCATTCTGTATCTGTCTTACCATCAGCAGACCCTATTAATAATCCAAAGCAGTGATCTGTTTCTCAGTTTCTCTGTACATCTGGCTTCCAGTCCCTGTGTTGCTCTAAGCCCCAAGCCCACTCATCATACAACAGACAAATCTTTAAAAATTTCTCATCAAATAATAGTACCACATTTTTTAGGGAATATTGTTGTAATGTTTATTATGGTTAATATAATGTTGAAATTTTAAAATACAATAATTGTTTGATTTATTTTTTAAGGATAACATTTTCAATTCACCCATTAATAAATACTTACTAAACCATGATGTCAAAGGGGAAACGTGTCTTGTCCTGTAACTGCTGCCCGTTTGCCATCAGTTACAGCTTCCATTGTTCTTGGGTCAGTCTCTTCAAGCTTTACAATCCTAGCTGTGGGTAGTTTATTCCACCCAGGTAAAATCTCTCAAGCTCTGTCAGATTGGGTGGGCAGTCCCTGTCAACTGCCACCTTCAAATCTCTTCACAGCTGTTCTATGGAGTTTGTGTCGAACTCTCAGGGACAAAGACACCACAGTGTTTTTTCTAGTTTCAGTGCTTCAGGCTATTGTTCTGCCGAGTGGCTCCACTACTACAGTACCAGTCAAAAGTTTGAACACACCTTCTCATTATTTATTTTGTTATTTTCTACGTTGCAGATTAATATGGAGGACATGCAGACTATGAAGGAACATTGAATTATTGCTGCGTTCCAGTTGTACTCGGAAGTTGGAATTTCTGAGTTCTCAGTCGGAAATTTCACCTGGAGCACCTGCTGAAGACAGATTTCCAAAAGTCAGAGAATCCTCCTGACTGAGTTGACTCCGAGTTGAATCAAAGATGGCTGCCCTAGTGTAAACAGTAGTAGAAAACCCCTGTAATATTCTGTTTATTAGCACTTCTGACTAGTTTTTGTCAATCTAAATCACTCGTACACATAGTATTGCTCGCCGTATATATGGAAATGTATTAATTTTGTAAACATGAACAACAACGCAGGCCATGCTAACAATGGCTAACAATTTCCTGGTAGATCAGTGCCCGTTAACCGATAAGATTAAAATACTTTAAGTGTCGGTGACTAGAGGCTTCTGCCGATCGGCAGCCTGATTGAGAGGATGATCGATGATGTTATTTGTTTTGCCGTTACAAAAGACACACACACACTGCTACAGTTGTGCAGCGGATTGACAACTTTTCCGACTTTGTAACTGGAACGCTGATAACTCGGCTGTGATGTCATTCCCAGCTCCGAGTTCTGAGTTTGGAGGTAAATGGAATGTAGTATATGTAGTAAACAAACAATATGAAACAAACCAGAATATGTTTTAAATTTTAGATGACAGCTTTGTAAACTCTTGGCATTCTCTCCATCAACTTCATAGGGTATTCTTAAGTATTAATCTACAGTGTATTATATAAGTTGTTGTGTCCAAAATTTTGTCTGGTACTGTAAGTCACATGCATTTTTTTTTTTTTAATTTGTCTGTGTTCCTCACTCCCTAAATGCAGATCAGTCTCCCTGCTGCCGAGATCATGTGATCAGCAGCACCTTGTTTTCACCAGACATAGTTCTTGGAGATATGCCGGAGGCCTTCAGTTTTTGTCTCATCAGTTCAGTGAATCTTTTCCTCATACACTCAATGTCCAGACAAGTTGTCATATGCCTTTTACTCAAAGTGGCTCTTGTCCAGTCACTCTTACATAAAGTCCTTATTAGCGGCATGCTGCTGAGATGGTTGTCCATCTGGCAGCTTCTCACATCTCCACAGAGAACGTCTGAAGCTCTGTTAGAGTAATCGCTGGTCACCTCCCTGACCTTTCTTGGGCACATTGTCCTGGCTTCACACTATCCTAACATACAGTGAGAATTGTCATACATCATATACACTGGTTTGTGCCTTTCTATGTCCAGTCAAGTCAGTTTGCCACAGTTGGGATCCAAATAGTATTCAAACTGGCATAGAGAAATATGCTTTTAGGGAATTGAAGTGAGTATAAACTCAGCAAAACAAGTAATTTCATTCATTTGTGATTAATCTGCAACTCACTAATGTACTCAAACAGTGAAGGGGTCTGAATACTTTCTGAAGCTGTATAGTAAACTGCTTTAGTTTGGAATTTCAACTCTGATGATTCAGTCCTCATTATAAAGCTATCATACAAGCATTACTGCAATCAGCACTTCTTCCTGTTTATCATGAATGTTAACTTAAGCATGTTGTTCCTATCTGCCCTGCAATGACCTACCTCAACTGTGTGACTCATGCGTGGTGTTTAATTACCACAAGGGCTGAATCACTTAGCTTCCATTGACTAATTTATTGACATTACCAACACTGTGCAACTGAAGTCTGGTCTGAAAACAGTATTTCCTCTGTTTCCACCGAGTTCACTGTGCAGTTGGATTTTCGTTGTAGGATTTCATATCCAGTATGTGTCATATACAACACTGAAGTATTGACTGTTCAGTGCTGTTGTCATTTAGTGTCCCTCCAGTGACTCTATTTGGTCTCATTTTGTGTTTTATTGGAGGCATTTTACTGTTTAAGGTAGTTCCAGAGTGTTAAAAAAAAAAAAAAAAAAAAACAGGAGATTGTGAAAATAAGTGGCAAGATTATCTAAACACAATCGTCACTCTACACTCCCTGCTAGGCTGAGCTTGGTGGTTCATTGAAGACAGTTGTAAGGTCTTTAACATGCAACATATGTTATGTTTTAACAATAAACTACTCCCTGGAGTTGGCTGACTATAGTTGTAGAGGATATTATAGAAATAGGTTCATGATTTTATTCTGTATTATATAAGATCAAGTTTGTTCATAAGGCATGTTTAAAGATCACATTTCACAATAATAACTACAATAATGAAAAAAAACCCAAATAGTATTTAAAACATTGTTTTAAATATTTTTGTTTTATTTAAAACATTATTTACACAAAACATTGTTTTGTGCAATAATTCAGGTGACCTATTTTCACTAATCATTTCTCATTTAAACGTGTTTGACAAGTTTAACTACATTAAGGCGAAATAAGCCCCCAAATAACTGGGAAACACTGTCTTATATACATCAGTTGTTTCTGATAAATAATCTGATGATAAATTCAACCTTTATGTTATGGAAAATCAGTGAAGAGGCAGTTTGAGTCCTACTTGTAGAACTGGTTTTATTCCACAGGCACGATTGAGTTTCAGTAATTGCTTTCATTCTGGTTTCTGTGGATTTGTTAAACTTCATATTTGTCAAGACCTGCCACACTGAAATCTTTAACTGATTCTTTTAACTCTCCTTATTCTTTTTTTATTAGCAAAGAGCAATGTAGAAACATTCAGGTAACACAGACAGCCTTCATTAGTTAAAGTGACAAATATCGGCAGTGCAAGATGGTATCACTTGTGGGTGATTAATGTTAATTTCATTACAGCTGAAATGAATTTGGCTGTTGCCACCTAGCCAAGGTCTGTACTTGGCTTGTGAGTGAAGAGCAACATCGGGGCACTCTATGACCACTTCATCAAAACTAACAGACAGATGACTCTTCATGAAAAATGATGCAGCTGCATCGTATCACATTTGTCAAAACTGTCTGCATTTTAAGCATAGGGATATGAGTCAAGTAGATTGTGAGTACGGTGAGCACAGAGCGATAAAGGGTCCATTTGGGGGGTGTTTTGTAAATGTTCAAGCTTTCTAAAGGTCAATGGTACTTTATGGTAAGATTGTTTGATCTAACTTTGTTTCAGTGAAAGACTTGACTGTCAAGTAATTTCCAATTTCACGTTGTATAAACATATTGTTATGATTATTTAGTCACCATAGAGTTAACTTTGAGATTTGATAATCCATTACTTCAGTTAATAGGACATGTTGAAAATAAAACTGACTTTGAAGACTAAGGGTCTATAAGTGATCTTGAGATGCCCAATAAATTCAGGCCCAGGACCTTCTTGTTGCTACTCTATGTCTTATGATAAGATGTTTTCTTGTCATTTGTCCTGCTTAGATAATTACTGGCAGAATGTTACCACTCTGCTGTTTGAGTTCAGTATCTGCCCTCATCACTAAGTGCCAAATGTCCCATTTGTTGGACATTCCAGTCATTTCACCATCTAACTCACAGATGACCAATATTAATCCACTGATTTACACATGACACAAACACAATCTGCATAGTTAATCTGTCACCAGCTTTTTTCACACACTGAGGGGGATTGTTCATTTTCCTTTAGAGTTTGGGCAACATTTAAGATTATCATGGTTTATCATGGATTATCATGGTCAAGGTTTACACATGTGTTCTTAGATAGGCCTGGTCAGCCCCGAACCATCCCTTGGTTATATTTTTATGGGTTAAGGCTACTGAAGAAACTTCCTTGATGCACTCATCTATAACCAACCATTCAAGGTTGACAGTAACCTATTTCAAGCGCAGCTGGCTTTTGTTCCATAAGATTAAATTTTTTTCTTGATCTTACTCTGTAAAACGTTGAAGGATAATTCAATATAGTTTTTTTTTTTTATAGCCCCTGTCACAAATCACAAAATATGCTTATCTCAAGGCATTAACATTATCAAGAAAATCCAACAGTTCCCACTGTGAGCACCTCTTAGTGACAGTGGAGAGGGAGAACTCCTCCTTTTAACATGAGTAAAACAGAACCAGAAGCAGAACCAGACTCAGAGTGTGCTGCCATTTGCCTCGACTGGTTGGAATGAAAAGAGAAAACAGAAAGAATAACAGAGCGGAGAAAGATGGACCACTGCTCCAATATGAAGGTAGTACCTGTATAATCACTAATCTCACAGCAGTGCAGTTATGCATGGTAAACTGTGGAAAATTAACCTGAACCATCCTGTGTCTGTGTGGGTTTCCTCCGGGAGCTCTGGTTTCCTCCTACAGCCAAAAGCATGCATGCATTGGGGGATAGGTGAATTGAGCATCCTAAATTGCAAGTAGGTGTAGGTGATGTTGGGGACCAGAAGTTTTTTTTTTTCTTCTTTTTCCTAAATCAGGTCACAACTAACTGAAATTTTGGCTAGAAAAGAAATGTTTCAGTCCAAAAATGAAAGGCATTCCTCCAAACACTGAGCCTTTGTCAAGGCCAAAAGCCATTTACAACATCCTGAGATGCTAAAGGTCTCTGATATTGATGTTATGAACGGTGTCTGCTCTGGAACAGTGCCTTATTTTTAACAAAATACATGTATGTATATCTAAGTAGACATTATGTTCACAGCACAGTGGGTCCAGACAGATTTCAGTAGCCCCTACCCCCCCACACACACTCCAGCCCCACCTATATGTCAGTATGATGGATTACCAATTCACGTTAGATTCATGTGTCAGCAAGCTGATTTATATGCTATGTAAATCTGGTTGACAGTAAAGTAAATGTGTTTTCAGTGGAAGAAGTAGGAAACTTGCAAAAAAAAGTGTGATAGTCCTTTAAAGTCCAATTGGAATTATGCAGCAAGGCTGGAAGATCCACCTTAAAGATGACTCCACTTCAAAGGATTGCTTCAAGTCCATTAGTTCTTCCACTTTTGGCCCCTCTCTTATGATTGTGGGTAGTTTGTTTGTCTTCCAAAACATTTGACCCTTTCTTGTTTCTTGAGTTTGTCTGTGTGATTTAATGCCTTGGGTCGTAAACTGACAGTAACTCAGCCAGTAACTCACAGCCTAAGTTAAGTGTGGATGAATAAGAAGTGTCTGTATTTATCAAGCATCTCAGGAATTTACCACTAGTTGGCAAAAAATGTCTGTGTGATGTCACTTTGGTCTTAGGAAGAAGTATGAAATGTTTTATGAACACTCCCAATGTAGGAAATCCACTCCAACTGGCATAGTTAATGTGTTTTATGTTGTTTTACACAACATTTCCTATTTTAGTTGAATCTGCATCACACAGGCAAAAACACAATGTCCTTGGCTGGAGTAATTATTACACACAACAATGGCTAAATACAGGCTCACTGAGGCCAGTGTTTCCTCTAACTATCTCAGTCCTTTGTGATTTCCTGTGAAGAAAGTGAAACAGCTCTCCAATCACAGAGACTGCTTTTAAACATTGAGCACAAAGAAAGTAGAAAGAAAAGGCACTCACTGGTTTAAAACGCAGAAGTAGTCTTTGAGTTGCTTTCTAACTCTTCAGATGTGATAAGTGTGATTTCCTCACAGTCACAACACCTCTGAGTCCATCAACCTTCAGACGCTTTTAGACACTTCACAGCATTCAATGTCTTTCAGCTCCCATGGTTTAAAAGGCCATCAGCTGCTCCAGCTGTAATCAATCTCAACTATTATGACCCCATCTATAACATTCTCAGCTAAGACTTAATTTTTCATATGCAGCCTTTTTTCTCTCTGTACTTCATTTCTCATGGCCAATCAAAATACGCCATCTTCCAGTGAGAATGAGCCCAACTGCTCTGGTAACTAGAGCCCAGCCAAAGGTCTCATTGTATGGCCTAATTAGTGATTGGCTGACTCAGTTATCTGTGACACACCATGAAGCTGGACGATGGCTGCATTTATCTGCTGTAGTCTGCAGCTGTCTTTTGAATGCTGCCAGAAACCTCAGTTAAGTCTTTGATCAAAACATGACTTTTTGAGCATAACACTAAAAAAGTCATTTAGTCTTGTCCAACAGTAGATATTAACAATTCTAATTTATTCCTCAGTGTTCTTCTGCAAAACTGATTTTTGGCAAAAAGACAAGTGTAACCTCTTGTTCACTTCAGATTCACATAAATGCTGACCAACACTGAACAAGAAGAACATGAAGAACATATCAGCAATTCAGTTTAAATTGCTACGGATCACATTAAATTCAAGATATTTCTGAACTTATAACACAACCAGAGGTGGGAGTGTCCAGCTTCAGAAAGTAAAAGTCTTGCCACATTCCTGCTCCAACCATTGAAATGAACCAACTCTTCCTACAGGTAGATCAACTAATCAAAGGTAGCACTAAAACATGGCAGGACTTTTACTTTCTGAAGCCGGACATTCCCACCTCTGTGCAACACCAAAATGACTCAGATCATTTACCAGCATATTGCTTCACAGACATAAGTGTGTGAAGCACTTTAAAATGAGGTTTGGAAAAAGTGCTATATGAATAGCATTTATTCTAAAAGTAATTATCATAATGACTATACAATTGTAAAAAAAAAAAAAAGAATAATAATTACATTATGTGCTATGTTTTTGAGTATGACATGATGCTAGTGGGGAAACAGGAGTCCTGAGGCTCCTGCAGCACCCTGCATCCCTAAATCCATTCAAGTCACCCTTTATCACACAGGTTACACTTGAAATATTCAAAACAAGTATTTTAAATTTGAATTAATTACTTTTTTGCATGTCTCCACCATATATTTGTTTATGACTGAATTGGGGACATTGTTAGTGTTCTAGAGACAAAACCTTGTTGATGGGACACTGAGCTTCATTCATTTTGAAAAAAAAAAAAAAATCTATAGTGTGAATGTATCTTTAGGGTATTTAATGATTTGCAGAGAGTGTAGCCACAGGGTCATTTAGCTTAGGAGCTTGGTTATTTTTCATCCAATACTGTTGAGATTTCGGTGAATCAGCACTATTAAAAGTCATGCTACATTAGCTGACAGCAGTTCCTATTTGCACGGTAACCACAAATGTCACCAGGATTATGAAGGAAAAAAGAAAGGTTCACTTTGACAATCAGAAGATATAGTTTGTAACAAGCTCCTTTTATGGACATATGTGAAGGACAATGGAAATACTGATATAACAGGAAAATGTCAATCTGCTGATTTCAGCAATATGTGCAAGACATGACATCTGTGTGTTCACCGATTTGAAACAAATTTGTTCCAGTCAGGTTCCAAAAGGGTGATACTGGCAAAGTAGAAACTGCTCACCTGCCTGTTTAAAATTAACTTTGGCATTTTATCTTTTATTTATTTTGCACAATACACAAAAATGACTAAGATAACGACTAATACAGAGTGCAGGGAGAGGCAAAAATAAATAATGTCTAAGCTTTCACACTGTTATAATGATCACAAAATCAGCTTAAAGTAACAAATATTAATGTAATAATAATAGAACCGCATGATAACCACATGAAAGTAAAATTCATTGTTCTTCATATATGCACATAAAATATAACAGCAGTAGTAATAACAATATCAGATGAAAATAGTTAGCGTGTCAGTTTGTGAAACTGATATTAGTTTATACACCTGTACAGACTACTGTGTAATGCATTTCTCTAAGGGTGAGACAAATGAAATATAGATAATACTTAGTGAAAAGCAATCACTGCACAGTAGTTAAATGATCTTTTAGACGTCTTTTGTAACATTTTATGAAGGAACAGATTTTTGCTAAATTGGAAAAAAGCCATTCCATAGTTTAATACCCCTAAATCTTATAGAAAAATACAGATAGAGATAAACAGAATTATGAGAACTCGAATGTGAGATGAACTACAGGCTGCTAACGACACAACACAGCCAGAACACAAGACAGAATATGTGGTTTTATGAAGGAGGAGGTAACTGGGCCGAACGACTTGTATATCATAGTGTATACAACAAATTCTCTTCTTGTGCTCATTTAGACTCAGAACAAACGTATTGTCAGGGTGATCGATAACAGTAGGCACAAGCCTCTTTTGTTTCCACATGGAAAACTGCCCTAACTACCAACTTTAATATGTAAACGTCAGCAAGGATGGATTTTTAATCCAGAACTGGCAGGGTGGGGGATCAGAGCGGAGGGAGGTCCCAGCATCAATCATGTCAGAGAGTCGGAGGAGAGAAGGCGTGACAAATGACCAGGTCCACCATCAGCTTTCGGGCTCTGAATCTCCCATTACAGAATGAGAGGAGCCAGTCATTTATATACCAGAGCCCAGTATGGAAGGGACAAGCTGTGCACATCCATTCCTCTTATTACGAATGCTGCTGTAGTTGGGGATTCTTCTATCAGTGTTGGTGAATTATTTTTGCTGAGCTGTATCAAGCCTCCAGGACTTCGACACACACAGAGCTCTGTCTTTAACTTACATCAGTATGCTGTGCTAGCTTGTTTGCTGAGGCCACCGATAAATGCATCAATGCTGCATCTATTTTTAAGCTACTGTTCCTGCTGCTGCTGCAAGATAATGTCTTCTGTCTCCAAAAGGGAGGGAAGAGCACAAACCTGAACAGAAAGCTCTTTTACAAACAAGTAATATAGAGCTGGGAAGTATATTTTTAGTAGACTCATACATACACACTTGGTTCCTGATTGAAAATATATATTGTAACCATAACCCTAAAGACAAAGACATCCATCCATGCAGTTTTTGAGGGCTTATCTGAGGTTGGGTTGCTGTGGCAGGAGATGAATCAGGATAGTCCTTATGTCTCCCAGCTATTGACCCTACCAGGCGAGACAAGATACATCGTCTCTCCAGCAAGTTCTGGGTCCATGTGTAGAAACTGGATTAGTAGTACCCATTGTGATTACGCCATCAGACCATCAATTTATGAAGCTGATTTCCACAAGTGATAAAAAAGAAACTTCATCACAGAGACAGAATTTGCTAAATAAAGAACAAAAGGCCCCAATTGGCAAAAAGCACTGTCTTGTATTAATCTCGGAGGACAAGTGGCAGTTCATAATCCACTTCTCAGGAGGGGAAACAGCTAAGTGTTTGGGATACCAGCATTAGATAGATAGATAGATAGATAGATAGATAGATAGATAGATAGATAGATAGATAGATAGATAGATAGATAGATAGATAGATAGATAGATAGATAGATAGATAGATAGATAGATAGATAGATAGATAGATAGATAGATAGATAGAGATATGTGTGTGTATATGTGTGTGTGTGTGTGTGTGTGTGTTTTTGACTAAATCGACTTGATCAAATGCTAAACATGATGTGGAAGTACAAATGCATAATCCTTTGTTTTTTTGTTTATATATATATATATATATATAATTTACACCATGAGGTGACTGTAACACACAGAGTAAAAGCAACTAAAAAAACAAAACAAAACAAAACAAAACAAAACAAAGGAAAAGAACTCAAACATTCTGTTCTGTGTGATATGTTATGGTCCACAAAAGACCCTCAGCAGGACAAACCCACTGATGATGACACACTGGTGGAGCCTCTCCTGGGGCCCCTGCACACACTTGCCTCATTACTTCATAGCCATGCTGTGCAGCACACACACACACACACACACACTGATATTTTTGAACACGATAATTTGAAACTCACTGAAAACCCTGCACCTGTTTCCTTTATCTCTGTGTGAAGCAAAGCTGAGGGCATCTATCTCTCTGTCAGGCACAAACTTTATTTCTGCACTACACTGGTAAGATGACTTGTGTAGGTCAAACTATTGTCATTGAAAGGGAAAATTAATGCACAAACAGCCGAGCAATTACTTGATTTTCTCTTCTTTTTCTCTCTCCCCCCTCTGAGCTAATGTCTTTCTCTCCCTGTTTTCTCAAGACCAATCAACATATGGTGGCTTGCTTTGAGAATGAGGCCAAGTGTTCTGGCAACAACAAAAAGAGGCTCAGCACACACATATGCACAGATATTCATATATGCACCCACTAATACAGACAGAATACATGCACCCAGAGCAAGCATGCACACACACACACACACACACACACACACACACACACACACAGATGGACAGAAAGTCTTTGGATGTGTTGCTGAATTGCGAGCAGAAGAGCTAAAAGAAAAGAAAGGCACCATAACCTATTTGCAAAGTAAATGCAGCCTCATTACACAAGGAAGCATGAAAAGCAGCGCCTCTGCCACACATCGCACAAAAAGCCTCCATTGTTCCAACATAACATGAAGACACTCTGTATCTCCATTGTGGAAATAATAAAGTAGCGAACCCTTGTTCTGTGAATCTTTCATTTCAACAAAAGACGGAAAGTGTCTGATTCACTGTCTTATTCATCCAAGCCTGTCGCCCGTTTCCGCAGATGGAAGAAGGAAAAAAAAAAAAACATCACCTGCTGAAATATGTGATGCAGCTTTGAACTAATCAGGTAGAGGAGAATCTTTTGAATTTGGTGTTATTAAGAGGCAATGTGCTTTCTCAGGTTGTGGCATGTCAGACAAATTCATCCAGCAGATAGTGCCAGCACTGCCTTAAAGGAAGGTTTGAGAGAGATAAGGTGCTTCTTTATTGTTTTGACATTATGTTTGGCTTGTTGACATTATATCTACATTATAGTCTTGTGTTTCTCTCTCTGCCACTGTGTGCCATGGTAATAATAGGGATTCTGTACTCTAGCAACTGAGAGAGTCACAAATGGAAATCAGATTTGTGGCGTTTTATGTTCTTTTGTTTTGTGTGAAAAACAATGTGAAAGGTGGAAGCAGCAAGTTGTTATTTGTCAACTTTTCCACTTTTAAAAAGCAGAATTCAGACACCGAGACACAATTGTTCATTCTGTTTCTCTTTACTTGCACTATTCTGAGCAATAAAAGTGAAATAGTGTCGTTATAAAGAAAACAAAATGAAAACACCGGAAGCTAAATAGAGAAATACATTCAATTGTAGCAACACGTGAGGAGAGATAATGTAGAAATGACTTGTCTGAGCTACAATAGACTTTAAATTAGCGCTGAAAGACTGTGTTATCTGCCCATGGACTATTCATACAATTCTAATGAGTCTGGGAGAACTGTTTGCACAGCTAGCGTCTAAGATCAGTGGGTAAAGTACACATGTATAACTGCACTATCAAAGTTCACTATTGATCTTGTTAATTCAAGATTCACAGACTAGTTTTTCTTGGGCTTCTTCACCCACATATTGGAGTTTATCAGTGAGTGTAACTGAGCCAGTTGTCACCACATCATCTACAACTTAAGTCAGAAACAATAAACAATATGTACAAAATAAATGCAAGGTATGTCGTAAAAAAGTGACAATGAACCAGATTGAACGTTTGGACTGAGATGTTATTTATTTATCAGCTATTATAAGGCAGGATTTTATTATTTGGCAAACAATTGTTTGGCAAAGGAATAAAGACAATGGATGAGTTTGATTATATTTCTGAGTAAGAAAATTAGAGAGCAAAGGATAACTCATCAAAACAATTTTCTAATATTAATAAAATAATTTGCATTGTTATCAAGATGCACAAATTTTTTTCACCACAAAATGCTTCTGTATAACTGGATGATGAACAAACTAGATTTATAAAGAAACAAAACCCCAAACAGAGTTTTTAATCTAATTCAAGTATTTTAGATATACTAAAATATTATATATATATTTTTTTTTGATGTAACCAAATTTTACTTGGTTTAACAAAATATTTTTTAATCAGATAATTTGTATCATTTTTAATTGCTGGTGAGATATTTTCTTCCTTTTTGGTGTTTCTTAATAGAAGACAACTTATTGATGAGCTTCTCTGTATCATTTAAATTGCTAAATGAATAAGTAAATAATCCCATCAGACCAATGCATGGATTCCACTGTACTGTTTTGTATTTAATGTTTTTACTCCTATAGGTCAGTTCTGTTCATGTAATATTAGAATCCACTCTGACACAGATGGACAGATGAAGCTGCTCTCTAACTTGACCATTGGTTCATCTTAACACTCTGGCCAACTGTCATGCGAGAGATCACTCTGTGTGTGTGTGTGTGTGTGTGTGTGTGTGGCACCCGCTGTATGCCTTCCATACTTGATGTCTACCATATTACATTAAAGTGCAGGGTGTGTGTTTGGTTCTTTGACCTTCTGCTTGAATCCCTGTGACCTTTGGACAAAGGTCGACCTCCTGAGGTCGACATGCTGTGTGTATGATTTGTTTTTATAATTCACATGTTCGTCTATTTATTGTATATTTTCCTATTCCTATATATATTTTTCTCCATTTCGTCCTATTAAACAGTAACAGGAGTTTAGCTTTTAAATACATTTATACTGTATGTGTTTAATAATTTTTAGTCATTGTATGTGGCTGATTTACACTGATTTAAACTTTTATTGCTGGTGGAGTTAAAAAGCATAAATATTTAATTTCTGTTCAGCTCCTCCATTGGTTTATGGATGATCTATAAACTGCAAGAGACAGAATAAATGACATTAGACCATTGTCCAGACATACATTTTCTACACTGAGAGCTGTGAATCTTAATGTACTGGCTTACTGTTTGGCAGCGTGTCAGTAAAATTAAGAAGCCGGCAGACACATAGGGAATATTAAAGTATTTTTTTTTTTCCAAAACTATTATCATGACCAGTGAAACACTGCACTGCTTCATTTAAAAAGATGTGTTTTCTTGATGTCTTGGTTCTTAATTTTTTCTCTCCTGTATGCACAGCTGATGACAAATGGCAGAGAAGTCGACTAACATATAAATCACATGAATATTTATTTATTATGGAAAATAATATTCTATGTCGAAACAAGAAAACTTCTGTCAGTACCACTGATTAATGAGAGCACTACCGGTCTGTGCTGTTGATCTGGGAAATGATGCTGCATCTGTATTCGCTCCTGTTTTCACTGACGCTGCACTTTAAACAGACTGTTTTACCTGTGTGGTGAACCTGTGAATTCTCAATGTGCATGTCTGTGTGAGCGAGGCAGACGGACACATGTAGGGCCAGCTGATGTAGGGTTGTCATGGATCAACCTGCAACTGGCATAACATTTACACAGAGCAGGATCATTTCCCACTCTGCTGGACACGTGGTTTATATTAAGCCAGCACAAGTTTACCAACATTCTCTACAATACTCTTTCTCTCTCTCACACACACACAAACACACACATTTATATACTAATCCACTGCCTGTCCTAATGCACTGCAGCAGACAGCAGTGTCTGCATTCACACAATCTGCATTCATGTATGTGTGTTCGAGGGAAAGGGATGGTAGTCTATGTGTGTGTGTGTGTGTGTGTGTGTGTGTGTGTGTGTGTGTGTGTGTGCGTGTGTGTGTGTATATGACTACTATCATAATGCATGCCAATAAACAGCAGGAGGCAGCCGTTACAATCAGAACCTTGCATTTAACACACAGGACAGTAGTTTAGGTGCAATGAAAAGCAGCAGTGTGGCAAATAACCCAGCAGGATTATTACTATACAGTCATATCCCCATGCAGAGGGAAGAGGAAGGGCAGCTCCACCTGTTATCATGCTGTTATGGATTGTCAAATGGAGTCTCACAGTGTCAGGGAGCAGATTATAAATGTGCTCTTTCATAAATCACTGACTGACCCGTTTAAAGATACACTCCCTGATTTTGTCATCCAGCCTCGCAGACCACACTTTGGTTCAACCAAATGAGTCATTACCCTGCTTCTTGTTTATGCTAATTCCAAAAATAGGTCTAACTAGAATGTTGCCGGTGGGAAAGTTCTGCACTTGGATTGTTTCCTGTCAAACCAAAAGCTGTGCTCGCGACCATATGTAGCAATGTGTGCTATAGCTGCAGTTAATGTGTTAATTAAGCAGCTTCAGAGAGCTACCAGAGCACTGAGCTCTAGAGACATGAGGCTGGTGTCCATCTTCTCATCTTACTCTTATAAAGAAATGTAGTGTGTTTCTAAAGGATAATTATTCTCACCACAGCTGTGAATGTAAAGCTACCTTTAAAGGTGACTTCCCACAACAGACATGGTGTCCAGGTGTTGAGTTATAGAGCTGCATATTTGTGATGGACTTGTCCAGTCAGGGACTTTCTGGTTGTAATAGGCAGAAATATAAAACAACCCTGCAAATTCCAATATCTGGAAATCCCTGCTGACTGTGTGGAAAGGTGAAGTACACCATGACAGGTCTTTAGTCTATGTCAGGGCACTTTACAGGCAATTTAGAGCAATCAATTAACCAGCATGTGTTTGGACTGTAGGAGAAAACTGAAATGCCTAGAGAAAACTCACGCAAAAACCTTTTGCTGTGAGGCATCAGTGACTAACTATTGCACCACTGTGCCAGACTGCAAAAAATAACTATGTATGGTCCTTCGCTGAATACTGGACTGAGTATGTGTGATGCTGTTTGTGTTGAGAAGAACTGTGTAGATGTCAATGTTGCTAGAGCTGTGAAAGTAAAGCAGGACAGCATACTGAATGTCTACCTTGGTCGCCTGCCTCCAACATACTAGTGTTGACTAGAAGAGCATATGGTAACCTCACCCAGCATGGCTGCTGCTAGCAATCCACATATGTATAAATTGAATACATGTATGGTACTTTATTTATGTCCATATGTTTTGTATCAGAAAGCCAGTAAGAACATATCCATTACCAACCATGTTTCCTACATCGTGTTTTTTCACTGTGAATGTTTTCTGAATTAGACCTGAATCCAATCTTTCTCTTACTCCAATCAAGTTTTGTTTTACCCAAGAGTCTAAATATACTCATAAAAAGTAACAATGCTGCTGTCGCTACAAACTGTTGATGTTCTGAAAGATCATATATTTTATTGGAAGCCAATGAAGAGCCAAACTACCACACATTCAGCTGGCTTTTCAGTCAGAGTATAATTCTTTCCCTTGCCCAGACATCCTGTACCACTGGGGAGAGGCAAACACTCCAGCCTGCAAACTATACCAGAAGAGGTGCACGCTGAATCATATCCTCAGTTGCAACCCAGTGGTGTTAGAGTAAGAGTGATACCACTGGTGCCATGATCAAGTTATAGTTCCTTGGTGGGTTCAGTCAGAACAGCAATACAAGACAGTAGGCATCAGCATGGCCCCAGTCCCTCAAGAGGGCAAAACTTGATTAAATGTCCGAATACTACAACTAGCAAAGGAGCGTAGGTGAGGGTTAGTACATAGATGATTGGTAAATCAACAGCTTCATCTTCTAGCTCACAATGATGGTCCACCTGTCTCACTGCTGAAGCCGCACTAATCCATCTATCAACCTCCACCTTCTACACTACTCTCATTCATGAATAAAACCCCAACGCACTAAAACTCCTTCACTTGGCTCTGAACTCCGGCACATTCAATTAAAACAAAAAGGATACTTCAATAAAGTGCCAAGTCTCTGGTTTAATTGGAAGAAGTTTTGAGATTGGGACATTCATAGTGCCAGGTTTTTAGGGGTCTTAACTCAAGTCCACTCAAACACTGATTGCGGGCAGGTCAAAACTCCAGCACCAGCTGGACTAATGCATTTCAGCTTTTACCTGAATCACAAAACCTTATAGTGGTTCATAAAGGATTTATTAACTGTATATATACACACAATTCCCAGGGAGGTTTAAACGATTATTAATGTGCTCAAAACTCCCAGCTGTCTCAGACTGAATTTTCTCAGATGTTGTGAAGAATGAATGAGTTTATATTAATAATACTATATTAAGAAATATATCCTTTAGCATAGGTGTTGATAAATCCAACTGGTATTTACACACATTCACTCTCTGATCTGTTTTTTTAGGTATTGTTGTGTGAGCCTGTGTGCGTTTGACTGAAGTGAGGAACAGGAGAGACGGCGTAATGGAGGGATGTGATATAAATAGATAGATGGATGGAGAGATGGACAAATAGAGAGTGATGGAGACAGAGGGACAGAATCAGATTCTCTCTGCCTCTCAGTTTGTGTGTCTGTTTTCCATTTGTCCCCCTCTCTGCCCATCTCTGGCTGCCTATCCATATTTCACCCTGCTCTTTTCTCCCTCACTTAGACATAATTTTACATCAAATGGTCCCAGTGTGGAGCACAGTCACCCATACAGCCCCTACACATTCATTCAGCACTGCAGGCAGACCAACATCTTTATTCAGGAAAGCTTGGCCTTATTTCTTCAGCTCCATCATTCGTCCCTGACTTTTGGACAAACAACATGTGTGAGAGTGATAGATGTGCGGTGAAAAACATGGTAATTCATCATGGTAGTTATAAAGAACAGCCTGGTCTGGTCCATGTAAATACTGCAAAAGTGCATGTTGATCGTGTCCCAACAAAACTGTGCAAGATGAACCAAGATGAACCACTGAACAAGTGTTATTTATTTGTATTATAATTTGGGTAAAACAGAGTTTTGCAACCAAACCTTCAAATAATTTTGGTATTTTAGTTTCGGTGGTTTAAGATGGTGATGTCGGTTGGTTCGCTGTTTGTTACTATGGTTTTTATTTATGGCATCCATGGCACACATGTGGACTGCTGTGTTTCAGAACATCTAGAAAGCAATGAAGTACCTTTGGTTTTTCTCAGAAGAGGAACATGAAAATCGAGGGCCTGCTGTCATGACAGCATCCACCTTTGTTTCCCACTATTGTGAATGTCTGCCCTGTGTTCTTCATAGCCCTGTGTGTGAAGTCAATCAGCTTTATTTCCCACTGTCTGTTTTTGCCTAGTGTATTATTCCTGCTCATTCTCTGGTCTCAGCTCTTGTTGACTCCTATCGGGTTTGTTTGCCTGATCCACTGACTGCCTACTTGTGTACCCAACCTTTTTCAAATAACGTATTTTTTTTCCACTGAACTCTGAACCAACATTCATATTGGTCAGTGCTTCATATCTACTTGAATCTTATGGCCTAAACCTTCTGCACATGTATATGCTTATCTGGCTTAGGATAAAGAATGCAAGTAGAGGGAACAGCTTGGGTCTCTCCAAAGTTCACAGTACAGTGATCCTTCTCCATATTGCACTTTGATACACCATTTTTTGTGGCTAGTATATGTAAATTCATATCGCAGGAGTCTTCATTATATTGAGGGATTCTGCAGCCTACAGATATTTTTTTTTTTTTTTTGATTTTAATTATTTTTGCAGTAAAAAAAGCAATTTCTAGCCTAAATGATAAATAACAAGTGTGGGAAAGGTCTATAAGAGTGTGGTGAGTGTTTATAAAGGCTAAAAAAATAAAATATTGTTACTACTTCGCAGATTTTCACCTCTTGTGGGGGCATTCTGGAACCTAACCCCTACTATAAGCGAGGGACCACTGTATATCTGTCACCACATCTATGGCTGACTAATGAACATGTTGTATCCTGTTTGTTTAACCAACATGTAAAAATAGCGATTTGTAGTTTCACAGGGAGTTACCTACATACACATGAGACAATAGCAGGTCCTCTGTGGAGTTTCTGACCTCCAATAGTGCTATGCAGCAGCAGTTAAATTTGTCTCACATGCACAGACATGCAGGTGATGCTCTATAAATTCCTGCTGATGGTTTCACACTCACACTGATCTCCAATCATCCCACAGCAGTGTGCCAACAAAGACAATGAGGAAACAAACTGAAAAAAGAAGACTTTCCAGGATGTTAACAAAAACAAAAACTTTTTAACATATTCAACTGAGCACACATTGGTTTCAGGTCATTGTTTTGAGGTTAAAAATTCTTTTTGCAGATTTGCATAACTCATGTAATTCACCACAGTAAGCATGAAGAGTGAACTAACTTACTTATATTTGTAGTACTTCATATTTAGAGCAAACTGATTTTGAAAATTTACTGCACAAAAAATATGGTAATTTGGACAAAAATGATTGAAAACTTAATGTTCACTGTGATGGATTACACAGCTTCAGCAAATTTCACGAGGAGGCTGGATTATTGTGTCACAAAGAAAGTAATTGAATCCAGTAGAGCAGCAGACACATGACATTCAAACTGAACACAGTAGCATGAATTGCAAAATGATGATTCAAAGTAAATATTTTTAGCTGTATATCTGAACATCACACAAAAGGAGAGAGCAGACATCAGAAGGAGGCGGCACTGTACTGAGCTGAAGACAAGCTGCATTCTCTCAGTGAACAGGGCTCAGTGTGGACATTGTGTGTATGTGGGAAGTTAGACAGGAATATACTGTTAAAAACATTTTCATTTATGATATATTCAATGTGAACATTAAGCGTCATCATCGCTGTGCTGTGTCTATACTCTGTTGCCCAGAGATGCGTTTAGGCTGTTCTTGTTTTGACAGTCTGAGCAGCAATCTCTGCTAACATTAAGTGTCCAGCTCATGTTAAACACATCACCAGCTCTTCGTCCATTCAGAGCTGACCTGGGATCGTATCGTATCAGACAGCTGTTGATATAGAAATGTCATCAGCTGTTATTTTAAAATTCAGTTGGCAGTTGATGGAAACAAATTCTGACAGACTGCAACATGCACAAACAGGCTGACAGACAGACGGGCTTATGGGTAGATGGACGAACAGACAGGCAGAAGTGCAGAGAAACAGATGCTGGCTGATCTTTTCTTGTCCCTGGGGCGATGGACAGATTGGTCTCCATGGATACAGGATTAAAGCAGCATAAGACCATCCTGCTGTTAGGGCATGCATATGTGGATGTGTGTATGAGTGAGCCTCTGTGGGTATGTGGGTGTATGTGTGTGCGTGTGTGTGTTTGTGTAATTCCAAGAGGATCTATGTATTCACCCTGCAAATATTTCATAGTGTGTGATCAGGAAGTTGCCAAGTTCATCAAACCAACCAAGAACATGGTTTTTAGAAGGGAATGTTAAAAGTTAACATTTCTGAAAATGTCAGAAAGATATTCAGACACCAGTTACTCAACATGATGCAGCTGACTCTTTTGGAAAAATCCACACATTAAAACTATCAAACTGTTGGCTGGAAATAGAACTGGACCATGAAATGTTCTTGCAGACTGTGTTCTCATTAGGATGGATTGGAGTGATGGTGATCCTATACTGTACAAAATATTCAAAATATTCATTCTTCCACTATTTTATGGTCTATGACCATATATCTACAAAACACTTGGCATCCCCGTTAGACTCAGCTGTATATGAGATGTTAGCATAAAGATTTAGCTCATAACATTGCCTGGTGTAGATTCAGAGTATTTCTTCCTAATTTGCAGCAGTTATTAGAGCCCTGTTCAGCCCACACCATCGCTAGCCTGCATTCAGTCGTTATGTTCTCACGATCAGCTATTCCGTCAGCACGCAGTCTATAAATGGGCTTTTGAGTGGTCAGAGTGAGGAGCTGTTATTGTGCCATAAACATCATGAACTACTAGAGTAATGGGTGGAAAAGGTTCAATATCCCAAGAGGCAAAGCTTCAGCCAACCTCAGCTCAGAGTGCATAATAATTAGCATTTAATAAGCTGGTGGATAGTTTTGCACTGAATCTGAGGAAACACCCATATCACAGGGAGACAGGTCAGACTGCTTCTGAGTTCATGGCTGATAAATGAATTGTGCAACATTTTGACACACTCTGTGCAAAAACAGTATCATAATGAGGCTTAAATAATGTCAGAAATACAATTCATACTACTGATCTGGTCAGTGTCACTGACAGACACAGAGAGATACTAAATGACTTTGAATGGCACACTGTAGCTGAAAGTGTGTGACTCTGGGATTGTTGGTTTCTACGGGCACTTCTTTCATTAGTGTGTTAATGCTGCATGCTCCATTAAGATGATGCTGTGGAAAAGTGTGTGTGAGCATGTGTATGAGTTGGCAGAGGTGACAGTCCATCCCACTTACCTCCCCCTCTGGAGCCACAAGCAAACAATCACACCCACCTGTCTCACTATCCAATTCCAAATCCATTCAGTTTGGTTATGTTTCAGTTCTGTGGGCTCTCAGGACTGCAGCACCAATTGTTATTCAAGGCTTCCCCCTCATTTGTGTGCGTGGATGATGGGTCGCCAAATTCGATTAAATCGTAATCACACTTTGTCTACACACATACACGTGCGCGCACACATTCACATGTTAGTGTGTGTTAATGGGCGCAGGCAGCAGCCCCCCACAGTGCCATAGATCAATACTGTTTAAAGTGTTGCTGTGTACTGGCAGGAGGGCGAGGTGAGTGCAGTGAGAGTGTGCTGTAAAATGCCACAGGCCTAATTAAGGATTAGTCTGTATGAAGTCATTTGGTTTAAAAAAGGAAGCGAACAGGCCCCGTGAGTTCCCTACAATAAAATGGCTCCCCAGTGGATCTTTAGCTGGCTGTGATTTAGGGAGATAGGACTGCAACTAAAATCACACTGTCTCAGATACGACAGTCGACAGTGGAAGTTGGCAATAGGGCCCAAAGGCCAAATCCTGCATTGTCTCAGAAATTCATTGTGGGTATAACAATATGAACGTGAAGCACTTTTAAATACTAGTGAAAGTGATAGGAGTTTACTGTCTGTGGTGAAAATTAGTAGTCCACAGTGGTGAAGCGAAACAAAACCAATTAATTATATGCAATAAAAAGTCTTTTTCTAACAAAATGGAAAAATGAACATTGATAGGAGATTTCAGTTAACCAACTGGTGCAAATGTGGATCACATTCTGATGTGAACAGACAGCAGATTATGAGCTGCAGTAAGTTTTGGCATCTAGTCTCTGATCTCATCATCGCCTCAAAAGAAATTTCAATGTCAGCATGATGGGGGCCATGAGGAGCCACAGAGTATTCAGGTAGGTGGTGTAGCAGAGTGCTGACAGCATCAGGATCAGTATTTACATACACTGTGCTCAACTGTTTGTTTTATTTTGTGTAGAACACTACAATACCATATTTAAGGGAAGGCCTCAGAGCCAAGAAGTGATGATGAATTGGCTTATAAGGACCTGAAAGTTTTTTTTTTTTTCTTTTCCTATTGTGTTTGAGAACAGGTGAGGAAAAAGGGAAAAGTTTTGCCAGGACAGGCTTTCTATAGTTTTTATATCTTTATTTTTCTATCTATCTATGAAACAAGTAAAAAAGTTTCTTCTTGTGAAAAAAAAGTCTGAGTTCTTTTTGTCATTTTTGAAGAAAGGTGAAAAAAATTCTCAGATCATATTTCTAAGTTACTTGACTTCAGAAAGAGTATCCTGCAGAACTAAAACCCTTTTTTTTTCATCTGTTCTCCTCACTTGCCTTCAGGGTTTCCATACATATTGATTCATCCCCAAGTTTGAAACGTCATTAAGCTCCCAGCAGTTGTTAAACTGTGATGTTATGCACTGTCTGCACAGCTCTACTTGCAATTACACTCTGTGCTTTTGGCTACCACCAGGAAGGAGATACATTATGAGCACATCACAGGTAGGGAAATCCTGGAGGACACAAAACTTTATTCTGAAATTCCATCTACTTCCAGAATCACAGAGCTCCCATATGACTGAGTCCAGTCCAGCCAATGTTCCTCCTCCTACTCATGAATCAGAAGCTGAAGCGTCCTCATTTTCTCTTCAGTATTCAGAGACATGCATGTCTGCAACAAAATAAAGTGGAGAAGCAGAATTGTTTGACTAAAATTTAAATCATCGTTTTCTGTGATAACTTTTCTCACAGACCATTACACATTTAAAATCATAGTGATAAGAATCTGACACATTCAGAGATGTAAAGTCACGCTTACAGGGACAGAACATGTTGCTTGGCAGCACATTTAGGCAGCTGCTTTGACTCCATTACAACATAACTGTCAGTTTACTACAACAGGCAATGCTCTGCTCTCTGCAACTGAACCTTTATGCATTAAGGAACAGTACAACATTTATTTGCTTGAGTGTTTGCTCACCAGTGCTCTAACCTAAATAATATGATAGGAACCACTTCTGAGAACACAAGCAAAACTGTTGGTGATAAATGTAGGAACACTGTAAGGTACTGTGGCAACAACACAAACATCTAAGATGTAATGACAGTATGATATAACAAGGCTGTGCAGCAGCAGTAAAGAGGAGGACAGATGTGTTGCCAGAACCAGGCAGACTTCACTGAGTGATTCCTGTGGGAGTGGCAGGCAGTGGCCAGGTACAGACATCATGTAGCTATTGGTGATCTTTATCGATGTCACCGACTGAGGGAACGTGATTTATCTCTCTTTGAGCAACAGGAACTCGCAGGGTAATCGATTTCATTCAAACTGATATGTATTTATTTAGCTAGCATATGTATTCATACAATTGTGAAGAAAAATAATCTCACAAATAAATGATACCATCAATAGCTGTGTAAAGATCAGGGCTGCAACTCTTACAATTGATCTTGAAGTAAAGTTTTTGTCCCCGGAATTATTTCTGAGTTGCATAATTATTTTCAAAGCCCAAGGTGATAAAATGGCTGCTATAGCTAATAGTTTAATGGCATATCCATATTAAATAATTTACTTTGACTGGTGATGTGTCAACTGTATACCTGGCTGCTCCACAGTCCTCACAGCATGATGTTCATTGATGTTCAGTCTTATTCATTTTGACCGGAAGCTGAACAGATGATCTCATTACTATCATCTCATATCATATTGTTAGTTTATGTATGTGTTTATTTATATCATAGACCAAAAATGATCATTTTTAATGCACTAAAACTGAGAATACCTGATTTGGGTTTAAGTGTAACTGACTGTGACATTTAGAATTGGACTGATTGATTTATTTTAATATAACATTTCTAGGATACTGTGATATGGAGCTTACTGGAGTCATATGTGCCCTGTTGACTGTTTAATTTAGGAAAATATATATATTCATTTAAAAGCTTATGCCCCGTGTAAATTTTTGAACACATATTTACTGGTTAGTTTCATCAAACCATCAAAGATTAAATTCTAGTTTCTTGTGCCACTCTCATCTCGCTCTGTTTTCAAATTTAATGAACAGTTTCTTTAGAATCCACATCAGAACCAGCCAACTTTGAATTTCACTTACATTGGAAAGATAGGTTAATAGTTTAGATAGTTTAGTATGTAAGAAAGTCATCTGTGTTATCAGAATATTTAATGAATACAAATGTTACCATAAAATAAAACAAAAATAATTATCTCCTCTCCTCCGCAGCTGTTCTTCTATGGATCTTTTTTAATAATTTGGAACATGGTCAAACCAGGCTGTTTAGCAGCATTAACATATTATGTACCACATGCTTTTAAACGTTGCTGTAATTCAAACTTACCTTATTTACTTAATAAGTCTACCATTGATCAAGATGATACTTTTATTTCTGAAATCCTCCAAAAAGTATTTATGCTGTTCAACTGTCTTAGACTGACTATTTACGGCCTAAAGATTTTCAAAGCACATCATAGTACAGAGACAGCACCAGTAAATGCTACCAACAACCTTCTCATGGTTTCAGACAATGGATTTGTCTTTGCTCTCATCCTGTTAAAAAATTAGTGCTGCATCTGATACAGTCAATCACAAGATCACTTTTTACAAAGACTAAGGCATGATATTTGGGATTAAATGAACAGAAAAAGGCTACTTTAAATCATACATATCACATAGATTTTAGTTTTTTTCATATAAACAACAACTCTTTCATGCATACTCAGTCATGGAGTTCAACACGGTTCAATCCTGTTCATTTTGTGCATGCTACCTTTAGGCAATATTATCATGAAGCAGCATGTGAACTTTTTATGCAGTTTTGATATCATTTTTATGCAGATGATATCCACTAGTATTTAGGTATTAAGTCAGATGAACCTAATCAGTTTGGAAAACTTTTAGAATGTCTAAAAGACATAAAGGTCTGGATGACTTGTAACTTTTTATCTCTAAACTCAGAAAAAATGTGATCATACTCGGCCCTAAATGCTTCAAGACATAATTTTCTGACTACATAGTTACTCTGGATGACATTACATTTGCCTCCAGTTCTATTGTGAGGAACCTTGGTGATATGTTGTTGGTCACTGGTCTTATACATTAGACAATTCTCTAGAACACTCTTTTTCCATGATGCAACATTGTGGAAACTAGAAACATCCTGTCTCAAAAGGATTGTGAAAAGTTTGTCCATGTGTTCATTACCTCTAGATGGGACTATTGTAAATTCTTTACTACTAGGGTGTTCCAGTAACTTCATTAAAACCTCCAGCTAATCCAAAATGCGGCAGCACAAGCGCTGACAGGAAGTAGACCCAGAGAGAATATTTCTCCTGCATTCATAATCCTCCTGCTTACACATAAATCCCTTAATGATCAGGCTCCATCATATCTTAAAGAGCTTGTAGTTACTTATTATCCCAATAAATTACATTGATCTCAAAATGCTGGTTTACTTGTGGTTCCTAGAGTCTCTAAGGGCAGAATAGGAGGTAGAGCCTTCAGTTATATGATGGAAACAGCTCCCAGTTTGGGTCCAGGAGACAGACACCCTTTCTACATTTAAGGTTGGACCTAAATTAGTCCTATTTTGTTAGCTATTAGTTAGAGATGATGCAGGTGGGCCTTGGACCTTCTCTTAATTGTGCCTCCATAGGACAAGGTTGCCGAGGGAACCCCCACGATGCACTGCGAACTCACTCCTCTGTCCCTCTCTCTTTTTGTCTCTGGCACTCTCTGTCTATGCATATAACCCTATTGCATGTTATTAACTTTGTGTTCTCTCTCTCTCTCTTACAGTACTGCTACACTATTATTATTGTTATTATTATTATTATTATCATTATGATAGTGTTAAAGGAAATGATATGTGTTATTATTACTATTAGCACTTATTATTAGCTGATCAAAACAGTGTAAAATGGCCATTCCTGGTCTCCCTCTTTCTGCCCCTCTCCTCTCCCTTTTCTCTCTTTTTTTTTTCTTTTCACTCCAACTGGTCAGATGGCCTTCCACCCTGAGTCTGGAACTGCTGGAGGTTACTTCCTGTTAAGAGGATGTTTTTTTCTCTCCAGTGTCACCAAGTGTTTACCCACTGTGGAACTGATTTGATTTTTTTTTGTTTTGTTTTGTTTTGTTTTTATTGGCTTGGTGCAAAAATAAAACACATAGCAATATAAAATACATATAAATATAAGACATATTACTGACTTTTTGTAGAGCATAAGAGAGATATCTCTGACTATGGGCAAATTCAGAGACTCTGTTGAGCTCTATAAGAAAATCACGAAGTCTGTGCCCTAACTCTAACTGAAATGACCTTTTCGTCATTTGTCTTGGTAACTATTTGTCAAATAGCTTCCTCAGGGGTGAAGCTCTCACTTTTAGTAGCATGATTTACAATTTTTCAAAAAAACACAGGTGGCTTCCATAATTTGAAGGGCCATTGTAAAGATCGATAAAAGAATAATGACGTTTCAGTGGAGAAAATGCTTCCAACTGCATCAAAGAGCCACTTCCCCACTGAGAGGTCTGTGAGCTGCCACTGCCTGGTTATAAAGCAAAATGAATAGATTCAAAGGACTAATTGTTGTGAATCTACTGTATACTGTGGATAAAAAGAGCCCTGTTGGAAAATGAATGCAGCAACCATTTGGGTATATAAATAGCTTATTTTTCCTCCTCTCTCTAAAAGTCACACTGCTGGGTAGTTCAATATAATTTTCCAAATCAGCGTTTCCTTGAGTCACTATCTGACACCACTGACGGAGGCGCCACACAAGAATCTGTCCTCTGCAGTCATATCATACTGAATGTTATGTTATGTTTTTATGATGCTTTCTTCTTTTCCTTGATTTAAATCAACCATTTCCACAGACATGAATGTCAATAGTTGGTGATTCAAAAGAACCCCCATTATGTTTTTTTGAAAAGCTTTCTACAATGTATGCACATGAAGGTTCTCAAATGGACACACGACGTCCTGCAGCCACATTCAAGGTCAGTATAAATTGCGACATATATGACTGGTCCAATCTGAATGAATTTTCCTTGGAATAATGAGCTGTAAAATGTTGCTTTTGATCATTCATGAGTTCTGTTCAAAAGTGCACTAAGGATTCTATCAGCATATGCTTTAGCAAATAAAATGAAGTTGTTTACTGAATTCAACGTCATTCCAAAATTTGCATTTGAACTATATTGAATTCATATTCTTCAGGGAAACTTTCACTTTTGAACAGTTATTTAGTCTAAGAAACATTGATGATAGTAGTTAAAACTGTTCCTTTACTCTCATCTTAACTTTTGTATTAAACAATTTTAGCATGCAGAATTTTGTTTTTATTATTAAATCTCCTTATTAAATGTATTAAATGTTACAATGTTATTATTATTATTTATTAGAAATTAATTCAGTGTTTCTGTCTTCTTTATCAAGAGATGCAGGCAATATGCTACATTTGTTGGCATCTAGCTAAAAGCAGATGGAAAAAAAAAAAAAGAAAAAAAGAAACAATACTGCATCTTTGTTAATTTAACTCAACTTGATAATGATAAGTGAAATGTGCAAAACTGCTCCTATGTGTGTGTGAGAGAGATGGTCCATGATGTGGATTGAAAGCGTGTTTGCTGTACTGAGCAGATGGATTTCACTGATTTACCATGTGGCTGGATCTTTTGGGTAAAGCGAGAGCATTTCAACTCTGGGGTAAACTGTTTGAATTACACTTTGACCTCTGCACCCTTTCTATGTGACCTCCAGGATCCCACCCCCCTCACCCCTCCCCAACACACACACACACACACACACACACACACACACACACACACACACACAGACCAAGACACATCGAGTCCCTACCAGCTCATGCCCAGCCCACGTGCTACATTCTTATTACATTATCCACATTATACATCAGATTTAATTTGAGATTATTTGAGATTATTCTAAAGTTAACATTGAGTGGCTGGTCACATGCCTAAAGTACTATTTCACCATTTGACCAACATCAGTATTTGCACTGGGTTGTCTTTCAGCTGACATTTATATTGCAGTTTTATGTTAGTGCAGCCAGGCCAAAATGTTGTAATGTTCCCCTAAGCCCAATATTTTATTCAAAATACAGTTTTCACAAGCTGTTTATGAGCACAACATGATGAGGATAATTAATACAAGTGATACCTCATAAACCTGATATCCACAGCACAGATGGCTATCACTGTCACATAACCTGTATATATATATGTGTGTGTGTGTGTGTTTATACTTATGTGAACAATATTTGTTGGTTGGTTAAAGGGTTGGTTTTAGAGTTGTGCTTAGAATTAAGTTAAGTTTAGGTAATGGGTGGGTAATGTTAGGGTTAGGGACAACATCATGCATTGTGACTAATAGTCACAGCTTTAGAGACACACACACACATGTGTGTCTGATTGTAGTGTTAATATGAATGCTCAGATTTCCCCTGAGACAATACAGGGCACAGTCTCTGTTACTGCAGCTCTGCCTCTCTGACACACACACACTCACACACACACCCACACACACAATGGGAGCCATACGGTCTGGAGTCTTCAATGATTAATGTCCCAAGCCAAGCCACATCACAAAGCCAGCCTAGCTGAATGACAAGCCACAGCAGCTTGGGAAAGCTATATGTGTATATGTGTGTGTGAAAAGCTACATTAAAAAGGCATCAATAATACACAGTCACATTGAATCAGAACAGTTGTAATGAAATGGCAACGTTATGCACTGTTATTTTTTACTAGCCTGACTCAGATGACTCCATGTAATCATTGTCCATCAGCTGATTACATTTAAGCAAATTTAGATTCTTCATTTCTTGTCACAAGGAATCATTTAAGATGAATGCTATTGAGATACTGTTGTTGCTAAATTTTGCAACTCATCTCTGGACTCAAGTGGACAGTTCTTCAGCTAAGACACACAATGGCTACATTTAATACTTCACTGACTGACAAGATGTTCGGTCCACATCAGAAACAGGCACAGACGAGCAGTCATGTGATTACAAACAGACAAATTCAGATTAGTATTGCAAAATCTTTTTAACCAAACAGATAGTGGTTTAGTAAATAGCTTAGTAACAACAGTGCATCCTAAATCCTGAATCTCTGATCAGGATTGTGAACTGCAGCTCAAAATTCCAGAAAGCGCAGGTAAGTCAGTCCACTGACGAGCAGTGATGCTGTTGATTTATTAAACATTAGCTCATCACCTGATACAACTATGCCATGACATTAGATTACACACTTTAGGTTTATTTAATTGTTTCTGCTGCAGTAGTTAAATCACAAATGAAGCTAGAAAACACAGAGGGATAAAGACCAATAGGTGGGATAAAAGACAAAATAGGTACATAGGTGTAGTAGGTATTCAGGTAGGGACACTTGATTGGTGTGTTGATAAGTAAGTTTAAGTGGTTTAGGTGGTTTTAAAGATAAAGAAGGCAGGTTTACTAGTTTGTAGTCTAGCTTTGTAGACAAATAGATTTAGTATAGGTAGGAAGGCAGGTAGGTAGGTACATTACAGTAAACAGGTATGTTTGCATGACTAAATGTCTCAGAACCAGTCCTGTTTTCAAGTCATAGTTGGCAATTTAGTGATTTCATTAACAAGTGCTAACTAAGTATTTGAAACAAACATAAAACAAATAACAATCAAATACTTTCTGAACAATTCATGAATTTAAATCAGCATATAAAATGAACATTTGTCATGACTATGTCAGGGACACCATTAGGCATTCACAGTCTGTTCAGTGTTCCCCTCTGGAAAACTCATTACTCCCAAAAATGTATATTTTACAATTTTTTTTCTTTCATGGAAGCCCCTCGTCCCACCCCCGCCCCTCTGTGCATTAGTCAGGATGTTGTTGCTTCTCTGTCTGTGTGGATGGATTCTTTTCAGATGGCCAGTAAAATTATTATTGATTTCTCAAGTGTGTCTGCATGAAGTAGGAACTGTCTGACAGCGACACTAACATCCTCACAGCAGCTCAGAACACAGCAAGAACCACAGTCCACATTAGCTTTCAAACACAGATACATATCTCATGTTGTCCTGTGTGTGCTTGTTGCATGAGCAAGCAGGTATCTAATGACAGTAATACAGCACTTCTAGCATCAGTTGGGATGTTTGAGATGCACTACAGCTGAAAAAGTCAGCTGTAGTGCATTGAGAAACACTGTGAATGTCATGACAGGTCAGATGTTAAATGGCATGGTCCTTAATGTTCAACATCTCTGTTAACAAAATGCTAAGCATCCTTGGCTTGTAACTACTGTTACTAGACAGAGATATTCTGTACTGATGACCCTGCTAGCTCAGCTGTCAATCAAACACAAACACCATCCAACCCACTCAGAGGCTTCCAGGCAAAATTAATGTTTCTGATTTAAAACGACTGAATTAAAAACAAAAGAAATTGGCAACACATTTAAAATCAGTTTGGCAAGAATCTGGACTGCAAGAAAGATTATTTTTGTGATTTCAATTTGATTGTAAGTGAATAAGTAGAAACCTTCTGGGGTATGTTGCCAGGATTCTTTCCCATTGGTGGGTTGTTGGGTGTTTCTATCCCCCCTTGCTCTGTCTGACTCTTTCATCGTAGTATCAGGCATTGCCAGTGGTCTCTCTTTCGACACTGTCGCTGTGACAACAACCTCTCCAACATTTACTCTTTACCCTGAGCCAGACATGAATCCTCAGTCACACACATGAAGAGTCATTGATGATGAATAAATCACCAGAAAAGAACTGGGTCCTTCACTTCAAGTACATTGTCATGTAAGAAGATTATAAAAGCATCTAAATTATGAATTATTTTCAAAGATTTTGTTTTGTGGCACCCCAACAGAGCTGCCCACATGAATCTTGACATCACAGTGCATTTCACTGATGCATTTGGCGGAGTACACTGTACTTAGTCAACAATGACAAATCAGTTTTTGTTGCTATTTGAATTAATTTTCATTCTCCTCAGATATTTTTGAGAGACACATCATATGGATGCCAATTATACAACACTTGTGTTAAAGAGTACAATAGCAAATTGTTCTTGCATGTGCAAAAGTTGGTGAAATGGTCTAATGGCTAGCCTCTGTCCAGAGATGACACAGGGAGAGGTCTTTCGGATACTTTCTGCAGGGATTATATTAAAAGAAGCATTGAACTTCCATAAAGTTAGGGCACTCATACTGCATCTTACACTTTGCAAAGAGAATGTGTAATGCTGCAGATTTACATACAACAATGGTGAAAGTTCTGTATTTTATAGAAACAGAACAAAAAGCGAAAGAAGCAGTAGGACTACCAGGTAAGTTCCAAACATCTGGATCTATAACTTAATTCCAGCTGTTTGTTGTGGTCATAATATCACAGCTGACTTTCATGATGAAGTACTTCCATTGGCTGTTAATGTAGAATAGCCACATTTTATGAAATAATGCAAAAACAGTCCAGCGGCCACAGTTGTGTGAGTAAAACAAGAGGGGAATTTGCTTTGTGTTTGGTGCGAGCACACAATAATGCAATGTGGATGAACACACACTATTGTACCTCCACACACCCATCTTTATCTATCATCTGTTTATTTACTGTATCTTAGTGGCTGGAGTAGTATTCCCTGTGAAAGGTGAATTTATCTCAATATGTAAAAGAAATTAAGATTTACCTTATTCTAGCACTCTAACTATTCTGTCAGTGCTTCAGCAGCAGCCACATACTGTTAGACGAACAATATTTGACATGTTAGTTGTTTTTTTTTTTTTTTTTTTTTTTCAAGGTTTGCAAACTCCTTAGTCTTTTCTTTTTCCAGTTTTTTCCATACAAGGGTAAACTCACAGTGAGTCATAATCTCATCACCTCCAACCAGAACATGGCATTGGTGAAAAAAATGAACCTTGTGACTGTTATTTGAAAGAAATGAGACATGACAGGGATAAAGTGACTGTTTTTTTTTGACAGACTAATGTTTAACCAGAAAGCCTTGCTTCGTTTCAGACTGCTATTGTGTTAGCAGGCAGGGAGACACAAGGCCTGGCTGTGAAATGATAGATGTATTGAGATGTAATGGACCTATCAGTGGCAAAACCAACTTGTGTTATGAGGCCCTGCTGTAGAGTGATGGCTGATGTCCATTACTGGGCTGACAGTGGTGCGGGGGAGATAGTTTTACAGCACTGAATTTCCAGCATCGGCTTTGTGACTCTGACAAATGTGCAGTGTGCATCACAACAGTCAGAGCACTCTCAGAGAGATAAAACTAGAGAGTCAGATAATTAAAGAAGAGACAGAGGGAGAGATAGATAGCGGTGTAAGGCATACTACTACTGAGAGCTGGCCTTTTATGAAAAGCTGTGCCATTTGGTTCACCTCTGGTTCTAGTTCCACCTCTGGCCATTTAAATTAGTTTGTGTTTTTGGCTCAGAATCATAAACATGTCCATAGCCTGTGTTTTATTGATAGATTTGGTCAGATTGGACTGAAATGATCTATGGAGTAACGTATCCGTGGGTTTGAAGGTCTCTGAAACACTGCATAGCACGTTAAAAACTGTAAGAATAATTTACAGGTCTTCATTTTATCAGTAATTTTATTTTCTGTAATAACAGCTATGCAGCAGATTTAAGTACTCCTTACTGTAAAACCTAGAGTTCGACTGGCCATCACATAGGCTACATTCTCATTACAAGGCTGGGTTGACTCATTTGAATTTTTCGGTTAATCAAACTCAGACTTTTTGTTGGGATTGTGTGGACACATCAACAAATCAAATCAGTGACCTGAGTGGGAACAATCAGGTCAAGAACTCATGTAGATTTATGCCTGTACAAATGACCTTGAATGTTGGCACCATCACCCAGCACCGGTAGCACAGAGGATAAAAGCATATTTTTCTCTCACTTATTTGACCTTAATGTGTACATTAGGTCAACTTGGGAGCAGTATAAGAAGCCTGGTCTGGCAGAGTGTGGCTCTCTCTCCTCCTCCTGCTACTGAAAAATGCTACTTCTACTGAGAATATAGACAACAAAGTACCTTATTCAACTCAAGTTATAACCACCACCTGAACCTATCGAGAGCTTAGTCATATTGGTTTTGAACACTTTGTGTCTCTTGCCACCACAGGGCCATTAATTCAGAAAATGCGTCCATGGATTCTATCACAGTTTGAGAGTGGGGACAAACTTTATCCCCAAATGCTGATAGAATCCATGGATGCTTTTTCAAATGTATTGGATTGCGTGCATTTTGGGTTGGAGGATTTTGTTGCCATCACATTTTTACATGCAATCTCTCTGGATCTCTAGCATTACCACATCACAGTAGTGGTCTGTGGCACTGTCATCATGCTAATGTGCTGTGATTGTCCACACTTAACACATTGTCTTCATTTTATGGATAGAGACTATTCCCTCACATGTGGGTGGGATGTGTTTGACTTGTGTCTTTTTTCCTTTCTCTTAAAAAATTATAAAACAAATGGACTCTGAACGACAGTAATGGCTGACACACCCACTAAATTTGTTTTCCTCTTGATAACCAGTTTGTTTTTCACAGTGTCTCTGTTGAGCTGGTTACTGCAGCTTCGTGTTATCTCTGTGTGCTTGGTCACTGTTTTCCAGTGACTGCACTTTGCATTGTGCAGTCAACGTGACATGGATGACACAAGTGCGCTGAATGCACATTTACAAACTCCCAGTTCTCTTAGAGTCACTCAAGTATTCTCTGCGTTGCTGGGTCCTAGGAGACTTGACAATGCAGCGCTTGCCCAACCATGCTATCTTGATTGCCGTGGTAACAGCTTCTCTCCCGGAGGACCAATCAGCCGAACTCTTTGTCTGTACAGCAGACTGTTTTCTCTTGCCTGGCTGAACTGACCCTTCGCAATTGCTGCTTGACCCATGTCATCGTGCAGACAGGAAAATACACATCAATGGCAGAGAAGAGCTTCTATCAGCTGACAAACTGAAGATCCACACAACACAGCTGCCAGGTGAGGGGAGGAGGGGAATGGAAAAAAATAACATTTGACTCATGCTGAATCATTTGAACATTCTGATTGTTCCACAGCCTTGTTGTGTGTTCATAGTCTTTGGGAAAATAATGATACCTATGAGATGCACTTAAAATAAGGCGCTCATTTCTAGTGTTGTGTTTCAGTATCTGAAAACTTCCACCACACCTTTCCGATGTAGAAATTGGAGAATTGGGCAAATCAGCACACTTAAAACTATATAAATAACACAACAGATTTGGTCAGGTGTATGGATGTGACACAATGGTAATGGCAACTACTACCTTTTTTTTTCATTACATTTTTTTCATTTCCACCTGCACAGAAACAGGTGCAGCCCAGGAGGGAGATGATCCAGGTTAGTCTTGTTGCTGAAATGCAGAGGTACTGAGCTTGCAGTGAAACCAGTGCTTCTTCAGATCTATCAGGTGTCAGCAGAGGTTGGTGAGTCACTTGATGTGCAGTTTCTGCCAGCCTGCCTATTGGGAAGAGATCATGGGGAGGACTTAAAACCTGCTGGAGGGATTATTTTGTCATAGCCTGTCCCCTGAGAGACTCTTGAACTCTGTTTGGACTCATATCATTACTTGTTTTATTTTGATAGTCATGTATCTCACGTCTCTGTTCTTATTTTTTTTTTCCTGCGCTTGTGTTTCTGCTAGAGACTGTTTGTGTTCCTGCTGGTACTCCTCCTTCACTATTGGATTCTTTGCCACCAACTTGTTCACCTTGTTCTTTTTCATTAAATACTCACTCCACTAGCCTGCCTCTGCATGTGTCTGCTTTGAATCCTGACGCATTTCCTATCTAGCCAGGCTGTTTTTTTTTTTTTTTTTATCACCAAACTGAGGGTGCAGAAGCAATGGGGTGGGAGTATTTAGAACTGAAAGCAAACAAGACAAGGGACAAGGGAACTCATTTACAGAGCAAAATGTATCTCTTTTATTAATCATGTGACCCTAATCTTCATCCTTCTAGCAGCAAAGAGTGTGCTGGGGCAGAGGAGGTGTTTAGATGAATATGTAAGACTACTCTGTCTGACACACAGATCCTTAGCTGACTGAGGTTTGTGCAAGATAAAAATCTAAGGCCCTCTCCATGACTGAGAGACCAGCAGGCTTACTGTGCTGTGCATTGATAAATCCATGAAAACGTCTATGATGCCAAAATGGCAGACAGATTTGTAATTGTGGATTTTTCTGTCAGTCCCTCCCTTTGGTCAGATTCTCATAGGATCTATAATACTTTATAAACAATTTTTTATAAGTGTTAATATCTGTAGTATTCTACCATCATTTGGTTGAATCTGTAATTGCTTGTGCTTGTAGTATATTGTACCCCAAATCACCTCTTTAATAAAATATACTGGAGGAGATGTGACTTCACCCAGTTGTAGATGATTGGCCTAATATTGGAAGTGAAACATGTAATGTTCAGCCTGCATCTATCACATCATGCTTCTAACTGCTATAGTTACATGATTTAAGGTAAGGTTATACCTACAATATACTTATGAACATTGAACATTAATACAATACTGAATATCTGCATCCAGTAAAAGGAGAAAAAAAAGGTTTTTTTCTGCACAGGTAAATGATCTTCTGCCTACTATAGATTTAGATTCCCCTTCTGTGCTTCTCTTACTTGATCTCAGTGCAGTTTTTGATACCAGAGATCAATGCATACTGCAGGACTGACTGGAAAACCAATTTGCCGTTCCTCTATGTTGATCAGCACATTAAAGACACCACTGAGACCAGCATTAACCTTTGTAGCACTGCTAAAACGGTGTGTTTTCTGTCTATGGCAGATGCCAAGTCCCTAAGTAATGGTTCTCTGTCATCTAGGTTATTGTAACGTTTGTTTTAAGCTTGCCATGTGCAACTAAGTTTTCAACTGGCTCAGCAGATAGAATTTTAACTAATGAAAACTTGATCACATTAAAGGAATTTAATTAAAATCCCTTCAGTGGCTGGCTGTCCATATCAGGTCAGACTTTAAGGTGATGGCAGAAAAAAAACTCTCTCTCTCAGCTCTTAGGAAACAGGGCTCATGTTTGTTGTTGTGATGCTACTGGGCGTTTTCCTCTGAAACAACCCGCCTGCTGACATCAGACTAACTCAATCCATTGAAGAATTGAAGTTCTTCATTATACCTCCATTTTTATTCCATGTAGTAGCATTTGTAGTACAGTATGGTAGTAGTAGTTGTGTTGTGGTGTAGTATATTTGATAACAGGACTAGTACCTGGGCTGTATAGCGAATTTATCTTGACTTGACTTTATCTCAGAGTAAAAGATCCATATACAGGATATGATGTAATCCAGTCTTACAGTCTAAGGTAACCATTAACACTAAAGTCAATTTGAAGAGAAAAAAAAATGTTGAGTACTAATCCAGATAGTGCTACAGAGTACATCTGACTATGCCTTTGTAATTCCCTGCAGATAGCTGCTTTCAACAGCAACCTAATCTAATGTAAAGTTCCCGAAATACAATTATCCATCATTCTCACTTCTAAAATAAAAGTTACTAAGGGCATTAGAGTTTCACATCCCATTGTCTTTAATTCCTGCTGGGCTGTGCTAATTACAGACAGAGCCATATGCATATGCTCATCTGACTGAAATAAGCAGTGGAATCCTACAGTGTTGATTTGTTTCTTTGACAAGCTGTCACCAGCTGCACTGCCCAGGGGTTTCACACTGTATGAAAAGAAATTCTGCTCCTACTAATACGTGGTTTATACTCACCATATGACAGATAATAAATGAATATTGTAATATCTTGAATCCATACATTGTAGCCCTGCATTGTCTGCCGTTCTATTTGTAGCTGCCTGCCTGAATTGTAACATGAGCTCAATGCTAATTAGAATGACAAAAGTGTAGTGACGCACCCCTGATGCACCTGCATCAACACGTAAAATACTTCAAAGGCGCAGATGTCAACACAACAAGGGGAAGACTGAGGAAATGAATAATGTAGAAAGTCACAGGTTCACCTACACACACACACACACACACACACACACACACACATACACATCCATCCACTGCACACACAAAAAGAGAAAGCATGTGAGTCAAATTACAGATACAAACCCCAAGGGAGCAGCAACCATATTACAAGTCCAATGTGAGAGAAAGAAAGCTATGTTAATGCATCTTTCATGAGCTTGGCTCCTCTGCCCCACAGTCCCTCTGCAGTCCGGCTAACCAGCCGGCTAGCTTGCTACCTCCCCATGGGCCCCAGATTTCCCCCACTGTTACCCCCATGCAGCACATCTGGGGACTAGGAGAGCACTATCACTAATGCTATCAGATTACCCAAACAGTACAATGGCAGGTGTGTGTATGTGTGTGTGTGTGTGTGTGTGTGTGATGGGTATATTATGTGCATCTATTTGTATGCAAAATTTGGGGACCCCGTGGGCAAATGATATGTTTTGTTTTTATTACATAGTTTAAAGTAAGTAAGAGTAAGAGTAGGTATTATAAAGTAAATGCAAGTAAATACAACCCAAGACAGACTTTAAAAATAAATGAGCCATTCTTTAAATGTTTATGCAAAGTTATTATTATTATTATTATTTTTTAATAAATGTGGCATGTTCACATCCCCCTCCTGGCTTTATATTGGAAGCTAAATCACAATACAAATAATGATTTTTTAAGGCAGGATAAAGAAAACATTCCTTGTCTTTGATTTGAGTTATTAATAATAGAGTTTTAAAAGAGTTATAATTTATATTTGAATATACGTTTATGTTTTGCTTGCTTGCCTAATTTTCCTTTTTGTCAGCTCTTCCAGTCATAGCACCCTGGGGCCTTGCTGAAGCAAATGTTTGCTAATGAACCACAAGATGTAACAAGAGCTCTCACTGGCTGTGAGCTGAACATGCTGATGATGTTCCACCCCTTCAAACTGTTTTGGAGTTTTTTAGATGCAACAGAAAGTTAAAGTTTGTAAATTTGTTCTTGTTTTATTCAGGCAAATACGAGGTGCTGTTGTAGCCTGTGTCTGTTTATTGGCCACAAACAGCCAATGGATGTGTTCCCAGACAGTGATAGCACTGTTGCTGTAACAACATGCTCCGGCTGCGTGGGAGTGAAGTGTGCCTGCAAATGTGTATGACAGCTCATACTCATACTCAGACTGATGATCATGAAACACTTTGAAAACTTACCAGGAACTCTTTTTAGATATTTCTCTGACAGCCTGTTTTCTTTTCCCTCTCTCTCTTTACACACAAGATGATTACCAGATTCTCCTCTGTATTTACTGTGTCATTTGAGATTCCCAAACTTTTTTTTTCTTCACTTCATTTAATGAATTCTGTGTTGGAAAAAAAAAAATCTGGAGGTTGAAAATGGTTTAAACCTCAGAGTTAAAACTGTTTTGCCCCATTTTCCATTCTACCTCACTTTGAACAGGTTTTCTTCTTGTTCAGTGATTGAAACAATCTATATGGCTATAGGAACTAAAACTATAGATTTCATCCCTTGTATGAACTAGATCCGGTCCAGCAATATCTGCAGAAATAAAAGACTGCAGTTCATACATAGAGCATCCCCAGGCCTTTGTAGTACAAAGCATTTTTAAGTCAGATAAAGGATTACTTCAACACCCTTTGGCGCTCCATGGAGAGATGAGCCAGGGGGTTAGAGGTGGGTGCTCAAGCTGTGTGCAGTATTGTCTAGGACCTCACTTCCTCCATGGCCTCCAGGCGTTAAACTCATACTCGCAGTTCTTAGTTTCATACCAAGCTGGTCTTTCTCAACCAATTGTAACCATCTAAATCATCAACTACATCTAAGAGTTTTGTGCACTGAGGCTTGTCTAGACTTTGTCAACAGCTATCACAACAACAGCACAACAGCACAGACGGGTATGGATCATGTTGGATGTCCTGGGGTTTGAGGTTTAAAGTAGTTTTCAAAAGTTTCACATTGGTTCATTGGTCAGTGTCACTGTAATGTGACATTGTAATGTTTTTTTTTTTTTTTTTTTTTCCTGCTGTAAAAAAAGAACCAGATGTTACACAATACCTACCATACCTACACTTTTTATTTGAATTTGTGGAGTTTAAATGTTCCCTCTGTGTCTGCATGGGTTTTCTTTGGCTTCCTCCCACTGTTCAAAGACATACAAGTTCACTGATGACTCTAAATTGCACAAAGATTAGGGTGTTTGTCTTTCTGTGTGAGCACAGTACTTCTCAGCAGCAGAGACAGGTAGTCTAGTCAGCACTGAGGGAAAAATGAATCCAGCTAGATTCCTCAAGAAAACTTGATGCAGAGTGCTCGTGACCTGTCACAATGTACCTTTCAACACAACAATGACCCAATATGATTGCAGCGACAAGAACACTGGAGTGGTTTCAGGACAAGTTTCTGATTGTCCTTGAGAGGACCGGCCAAAGCTGAGACTTAAACCCCATAAAACATCTGAGGAGAGACCTGGAGATGGCAGTTCACAGACAGTTCCCAGCCAATTTGACATAGCTTGAGAGGATTTACCTGGAAAAACATGATAAAATGCTGAAAACCGGGTGTACCGGGCTTGCAAAGTTACTCAAGAAAGCTCAAAGCTGCAAATGCAAAGGGACTTCTACAAAACACTGAACTACAGGTCTGAATAGTTATGTAAATTACTTTTTTTTCAATTTCCTTTTCAATTAATTTACAAAAACTTTTGTAAAAACATGTTCTAGCAGGCAATTTATCTGTCTTGCTGCCTGCTCAGTGAACTGATGGGCTGTTTAAGTACTTGCATCTCTTTTTGATTGTTAGGGAAAATGGCTGTCGGGATTAATACAGAAAGAAATCACCTTAACTTTAGAAGCAATGTGTTTATTTATATTTAATAAAAATAAATGAATAAACATGTTTTCTCTCAGGAAATGAACTTCAGTTTCTGGACACCTTCTACCCCAACCATCTTATGTTAACTCCACTGCTGTTAATAAATGTAGTGCTACATCCATTCAAAAAATGTGTTGTCTCAAACATAATCTCAGAGGTGATTTTTTGATTTTTCCTTCAAAACACACACACACACACACACACACACACACACACACACATATATATATATGTTCCAAGTTGTTTCCTTTCTTTTGTTCTTTATTTCTCTCTTGCTGTAGGGAACTTCAGATCATTTGTGCTTTACAGTTGGATTAAGTTTCATGAGTTGAGTCTTTGATATACCCTTTCGTGGTCTAGTGCTTTCTAGTCTCTCAGATGTGCACAGCTTGACATTTTTCAGCATAAGCGCCATCTTTTCCTAAGAGAAAGCATTACTGTAAACCAGTGTTTGTGCCATCTCACTTCCAATATCTCCTAAAAGTGAACATTCAGTGCAGGTCCTTTTGCATTTACAGTAATAATCCTCTGGCATTTACGACAATATATTAATCACTGGTATGATGTGTTTGCTCTCAGATGTCCACCTCCACTTGATCTCATGCTGTTGTATTAACCATGGAGTCGAAGCGGTGCCAGGCGCTATGAATGGACTGAAGCCAGTTCATCAAATATTTGTAAAAGCCCATGCTTTCTGGAAAATAACTTGTTCCATATATCGTTTAACATGTTGTTTACAGGCTCTTCTTTTCAGAGTCAGTTTCATTTTTACAAGCAGCAAACTAAAGCAACTAAAGAATTACTGACTGAAGAGACAGTGTAGCTTCATTCTGCTGAGAAGCACTTAAAAGATGAACAGTGAGGTATGAATATAAACTTTGAATTAAGTAGCATGTTGTTGATAAAATGGATGAACTATTAGTACTCTGATGTTTGACTATGATGGATGGATTTCCGCTCACTGAGCGTGGGTAGTCTTCAAAGAAGCTAGCTATATGTTTAAGACAAACAGAATGGTAAAAGAAGCGGCTGGACTTAATTTATTAAATCTCCCAGCAGAGCTTGTTTGACATTTTTTAATCACACTCTGTCGTACATCATAACTAACTGTAATTAAATTCAAACTAGCTAATTCTTCAAACCATATACTATCATGTTGCCATGTTGCCACAATTTCCTTTTAATTAGTGCATTTTTAGGTTATCAGAATCAGATTAATTGTAATAAATAAGCCAAGGGCAGCATCAACGAAGCGTGAGTGAAAATGAGCAGAGACAGAAGACTTTTTCCTTCAACTTGATATAAAAAGCAGCTATCAGAGCAGTGCTGGGGTGATAGGAGGTGGATATATGTGTGCGTGTGTGTGGTGTGTGTGTGTGTGTCTGTGTTTGTGTGTGTGTGTGTGTGTGTGTGTGTGTGTTCGCTAGACATTGACAGAAATGTGATAACATCGTACTATCTGCTTCGCATTTTAACTTGACATGGTTCATGCAGTAAGTGCACAAGGGCCATTATTATATGATCACATGATCAAAATAGGCTCATTAATTTTAAAAGATCTAAGAAATATTACACTGAAAATCTGCTCCATGTTGCCACGACACACGTCACAACATTTCTTAGTTTCTGCACAACACATACGCACACACACACACACACACACACACACACTTTTTTTTTAGTTTGTTTAGGCCTCAGTGAGCTACCGTACAACTCATTTCTGAGTAAATCAAACAGAAGCATATTGTCCTATTTATCACAAACCACTTAGTGTCTTAAGTATCAACAAACATTTATTTTGAAACCCCATATGTGCTTACATTGCTTGAATGGGCAGTAACCTTTGAAAGGGACCAGATGTTCGTCCTTGGTAACATCTGGACTGGGACTGAGCTCCACCCACTTGTCATCATGCTGCTGATGCCAAGTCAGAATGGATCATTAATGACAACACATGACAGTCATGTCAGTAATATGATGATCCACAAACTAACCCCATCCACTTGGCATCATTTCTGGGTGTGTATACATCACACAGAATTATTATTTTGGTTAGAAAACCTGTGGTCCCTCATAATGTGTCATATTTAGATTTATGACTGCATCAGGGTCAGTTCAAAGCAGGGTTTGATGTCATGTCATGTAACACATCTTGTCAGCCCTAGGACCATACTGATACTCCTCCCACCCAGGAAGAATTCCTATTTGGTGACTACAAGGTAACAGGCTCAGCAGGGCCCTTGTCCATATCACTTGATTGTTAGTCTTGTGGTGTGGATCATGTTCTTTGTTGTCCTTCACTTCTGAAACTTCCTCCTCTAATGCATCTTCAGTGTCACTGCGCTGTTGTGTCCTCGCTCCATCTCACCAGTGTCATGATCAAAGATCTGATCAAGAGTCTCACACAGAGTCAGTGTCAGAATTTGGTCACAGTGGTGCCTCAGAATAAAACATCCCAAGGAAGCTTTATATACCAGCGCTGCAGGAAAGTGACTCTGACAATATTCCTATAACCTGCAGGTGTAATATTTTGTGTGGATGGTGTTTTTCGCACAAGGGAGTTCTCGGCGAAAGTGTGTGTGTGTGTGTGTGTGTGTGTGTGAGAGAGTTAGGGCTTCTAAAGAGGTCTGAGCGTAGATTTCTTTGGTGTTATAACTGGATAAAAACAACTTTATACAGTCCAATCTCATATCTCTCTCAAAATCATTGGAAAATCGCGTCAGAAAAAGACTTAGTCATAAAGTTAAACACATTCTAGGAAAATTCAACAGTGCATATTTGACCATTTATAGTGTGTTAATATTAGAAGAAGTTTGGTTCCCTTGTTGTCTCAGAGCTATTGCTCCGGACTCATAGGGAGTCATATATTAAACAAAATTAACTAAAATTTTCAGATATTGTTTGTAAACTGGTCAAATTTGACTGGAACTCAACAGGACCAACAAATGCTCTGACATTTTCACTTGTTGGACTGTTTTTTTGGTAATTCACAATCTGCAAATATTCACAGCAAAATAGCCAGTTGGACTACTCCTTCAGGAATATGTGACTTTTACTGTGATGCCACGCATTGCCCAATGTCCCTTAAGCATTGGGGAATGTGTGGCATCACATCAACGTATATAAACCCCAATGGCATCATTCAAAAAGGTCAGTGGTCAAAAAAAAAAAAAAAAAAACAGTGTGGATACATACCTCTACCTACCTTTCACACTCAACAGCCAAAGCAAAAGAGGTGGAATTTTGTGGAAACTTGTGTAAATGGTGGCAGAGGAAGGAGGACACATTGCTTGCACTGATGGCAGCACAATTCCCATTTGTAAGACGAGGGTACACACAAGAAAGTACAATGTTAAGTGAACAAAGCAGGTGGCAGAAATTCATTTGGTGTAAATGTGCATTCAGTGATCGCACAACAGGAGTGTTTGATTCAAGACATCATTACATCATCGAATACAGTATATGATTACACAGTGTGCTACATCTGAATGAATGTAAGATCTTGTTTAAGACACAGCATATGATAACATGCTTTCAGCTCCAACTACATAAACATATTATAAACAGCTTTGATTATCAAGGTGAAAACATAAGTCCATCTCCACTGCATGTCTGGTTAGTAATCACAGAGTTAACTGTCTTCCATATGAATTAATGGACTGTGTTAACAGTAGCCAGACTTCTGCCTCAGACTGACTGCCCAATAAAGTCATGTTCTCCTCTAGAATGTCACTGTCACTGCTCAGAGCTGAGGCGGGAATGGATTTCTGTCCCAGGCGAAAATGACAAGGGAGGGTGCAGAGGGCAAAAGCTCAAACAAGACAGGAGAGCTTGAAGCAAAGCACTCAGCTTTACCAGGCACAAAGAGTGGACAGAGCTGCTAATGCAGCCAGCAACACTTAACACCAGCTGCATTAGCAGGAATACCACCTCCTCCGAGGTGGCTGCCATGCTCACTTGGCTCTTTGGTACACACACACACATACATGCTGAGGTATGAGCACACACATGCATACACCCACCATCAGCCAGGGAACTTGGGAATCCTCTCATAGGGGAAAAGTTGAGACATCAATGAACACAAAGAAGCAGAAAAGTGACAGTGACGGAAGCAAAAATGCACGTGTTGATACACAAACACACACATACACACACACACACTTTACATTGTAAGTGGGAGGAAAGTTTTTTACAGATGTCTTTAAACGTACATTTCATGTGTGCTGTCTAATTAGGTGTCTTAGTGTGTGTGCGTGTGTGTGTGTACATGCATCAGGGAGCAGTCTGTCAGGTTGACTGGAGCGTGATGTAGCGATTTGTAACTCTTAAGTCACGTCAACTGCTTCGCCACTTTCAATTTACAGTCTCCTTTTAACAAGCTAACCCCAGGCTCCCACGACATCCCCCAAACCTCCTCATACACGCACACACACACACACACACACACACACACACCCTTCTCCTTACACCCAGCCTTTGCCCTTACTCTTTCTAATGATTACCCCATCATGCCAGTCCCAGCCCTCACACCTTCATGCTTTGTTTTTGACAGCCCTTTTTTCCCCAGAGTTTTGGGGCAGCCAGGTGTAGGAGGCTGGTGGGGCAGGAGAAGATGGGGGGAGGGGGTTGCGTGGGATCTGACTTCCGTTTTGTCACTAACAGGCATACACACTGAGCAGAGTCAAGAAAAGTCAATGCTCTGCTGCTTTCTTCTCCCCTCTGTCTGCCTACAGTTTGTCGCTTTGCCTGTGGGGAATTAACAAACAGTCAAACATTATATCTGTGATTTCTAACACGTGTTTACTGGAAAGTTTCCCTAGCAGTGAAAGATGGGAGGAAGGGAAGGAGGGGATGGGTGAGCGGAGTGGGTTTTGAAATCTAGCAGATAATGAGTGGAAGCTATGTAACACTGACGCTCTGTCTTCTTGTGGAATGCTTTTGATTGTGTTTACCCCTCGTCCCTGTTTCCTTCCTCCTTTTAGCTCATCAGAGGCATGAAGACGTCCTTGTCAGGCATCAAGCAGCCTCAGATGGAGGGACGAAGGGAACCAGAGGTGGTTCAAGATCTGAAACCCCCAATGAGTTCAATCAAGTTGCATCCTGATAAAGTGGACAAAGCTTAATGAGCAACGCTGTCTTTCCCAGCCTTGGGATGATGAGGAGTAGAATTCTAATGGTGTTCTCAGACAAAATACAAAGCTAATTTTTATACATACAAGGTCTAGGCAAAGACAAGATGAGCCATGAATTCACTCGATGCTGTAACTTAAAAGTTCATCAGCAATGAGGTTTAGAACTGGAGGAGGAGCTTTTCGTGGCTGTCTGCGGATCTTACTTTGTAGAGATAGAACAAAAAAGGCCTTAGAGTCCTTTCTTTGGCTGTTGCAAAAAAATTTCAAAGACTGTCCTCGTACAACTAACATCAAGATTTACTGCACTGTAGAGCGGTCAGTGGGCCATTAGCCGCCTGTGGGAGAAAACTGAGCTGACCAGTCATAGCTGTGTTGTCACTGTAGCTGCCGATGTATAGTTACATTTTTCAGGCAGTGTGGAGCCTTTTTAACTCTCTAAACCTCATGATTAGGAGATAAACTACCTCACCTCTACAGTACAATGCAAAATGGCATTATATCACTGCACAGTTAGTTTCAGTAGCTAACCCAGGGGACTCATTTGTGCAGAGTTGATTTTTGCATCTTGGCTCTAACTTTGTGACAAATGACTTTCCTGTAGATGGGTGGAGGCTTTCAGAGACTGCAGGTGAATGCATGGGTGGAGGTGGGACTTTTACTGTATGAACAATAGAAGAAGTGGGCATAAAACTTAGCAGTTTAACAAACCCTTTACAATGCTAGCATATTTAAATATAAACTTTGTTAGTATATCAGGTACAACCACTAAATTTATTTTATTATTGTTATTCACCTGTTCCCACCTGATCCCAGCTCTCTAATCACCCTTTTTGCCTTTGGATCATCTGCTCATGCTCTTGTAAATGTTCCGGTATGTTTTCTTTGTGTGCTTGTTACCTGCATGCTTGTCATCCCATCTGCTACTTAGACATTTTCCATTAATTAAAGCTACTTCAGTGCATTAGACTGCCTCTGTGTCTGGGGTCCCAGCTTGTGCTCTACCAGCAGCCTTGACACTGTTCACTTTAGCTGTTAGACTGCATTAGTTTCAGCCTAATAAACTGACAACTGAATAGCAGCAGTGAACTTCTGGACAGAGGTGACTTCTTGAAGTATCAGGATCGTTTGTGTTGCACTACGAACACTGATACATTGTAAACTGTTGTACCAGAGTCAAACAGATGGTCATTAGCATTTAGCAGCTTAGCTTCAGTCACAACATGGACACAACATTCTGGTTGTTTTTTTTTTTTTTACATCAATAGAGAAATAAGTATCAGATTTGAAAGGCTGTCATTACAATATTGCCAAATATTTGGGTTTGAGGGCATAATGAAAATGCAAAAAAAAAAAAAAAAAGTTAAAACACATACTTTTTTTTTTGTCATTTCTGGGAAATTTTCAGATTTATTCCAACCAGAGAACATAGAGCATACAAACACACAAAAGCATGTTTTGTTGTGCAGTGATGAGTGGAAAACGGATGACTGCAGATCTTGTCCATGAAGACACAAAGCTGTTTCCGCTTCTTCTGCACAACATTCATCTGTTTTGTGAGGAAGAACAATGTCTCCTCTGTGCTTCTGTCTGTTTCTCCCTCATTACCAGCTAAATTAACTTATCTGTCACCTTTGACCTCTGGCTCCTGACTTCAGAGAAGAGCCAATAATCAGTTATATTTCATTTCCTTTAATTAATCTTATAAATCCTCAGGACCAGCTCACATGACAGAGCCCAGCAGGGACCAGACTGAACATCTGGTCAATAGTTTTACTACTTTCAATTTCACATCCAATATGTAACATTATTATCATTATTGTTGAGTAAAAGCTGAATAAAGCAGAAGACTTTTAAATAACAACATGTAATGAATGGATGCTGGAAAATTCAAGATTTCAAATGGAGTTTTTGGAAGGCCTATTAGAATACCACATGAAAAATAATGGGTTTTTGTTTCCATGTCTCACATTCTCATGGCGTAGAGTCAATTATATCTTATAATTTATTTATTTTCTTTATTACATAATTCATGCCCACACATTTTATTGTCCAATTCTCTCCATGTAAGTCACTGCTCATAGTTCTGTGACATTCTACATGTACATTGTAAAGTGTTAAATAGCTTGGTGAAATAGAAGTGAAATTCCAAAAAAGTTTAAACCCCCATTTTCCAAATTGCAAAAATCACAATTACAAATAAAATATTTGGTATGTGTTGAACACCACAGCTTTACATCCTTGTGGGGTTTGTTAACAAGAAACACTGTGATATTTGGACACAATGTCTATTGTTATAATATGTGAAAAGTGTACAGGTATATATTAATGAATGCATTTGGAATAAGTGGCGGCACATCCCTTTCCAATGTCCTGCACTCTCACACTGATTGTGTGGGAACAGTGGACCTAACCTACTTACAGGGAGAGAATTCTCCTCCAAAACATCCTTGTTGACATGTTTGAAGATGCCCAGGGCAACACAAGCTGCCGCTATGTGCATTTCATTACCAAGAGCAAGCCCATTTTCAAATCCTGTTAGGACTGTCAGTGGGATGCTGAGGGTTTGTTAACATGAGAGAGGGATTTCATACCAGTTCATGACTTCTGCGGGGAAATGTGTGTGTGTCCACCAAGATATCTGTGCATGAAATACAGACTGTGTGGTAGGAAAAAAAATGTGTAACACATGTTTACAAAACTGAAACGATAGTTAATATAGTCACGCCATATTAAAAACATGCTTATTCTCTATAGGTCATAGAAACATGGATTCAAAGTCAGCCTAATTCAAGATAGGTTGTCCCCCGAGGCCTCTGTAAAATGTTCTCTTTTTTAGTGGGAAGCTGTTGATACTTTGGAATCTGTGATCTTTAAAATTAGAATATGTTAAACTTGCTGTGTGAGAAATACACCATAAGACAATATAATAATATACGCTATGATTGCCATAACTTATTAAAGTTGTATAACATTGTCACAAGTGGTGACAGGAAAACAGGAGAGGGAAAAAAAGAAATAAAGGAAATGGCTTGTTATCAGATCAGACCAAATATGAGTCTCTCATTTATTAAAGACAGGAAACAAAGGCAGTCCTTGGTCAAATCAGACAGCAAACAGCAGCAAGACGGATTCCAATAAACAGAGAAAACAAGAGGAGGCTCTAAAAGATGTTGTTTTGCTCACTTCACTTGAAAATAAAAGTTGCACTTTCTTGTGTGTCATGCCAGGTGAAAATTAAGCTACCATCACCGATGACAACATGATCTCTGACCTTAACCAGCATTTTAACAAGTAAACATTTATTGGTGATGCTCCCAACAGCCACAGATGGCGTCAAGATGGTGACTACAGTGTGAGAGGTGTACAGCATCCTACACTTTTTTTTTTTTTTTTTACCACTTTACCACTGTTTAAATTTGTGTGTGGAAGTACACAAACACACATATATACACACACACACACACTTCCATATACATTATATATACTTCCACACACAAAACAATACTATTGGTGCAAAGAAGTTCAGTTGTAATTGTGAAGTTTACAACTGAGTGTGTATATGCACAAGATTACGCTGTAATTTCAAATCATCCCGAGTGCCCACTGAGACAGAAAGTAATAAAATTTATTTCTGAATCTTCATAAAACAGACACTGACAAACTGGACCAAGCTTCATCTTATGGCAGCTGATGTTACTCAGACTGCTGTCATCTCATCAACATGCAGCTAAATCTCTGGGTTTCTGAGTGATTGAGATGTGATGAGATGAGATAAGATGATACATGTGGAGTCATGTGGGCACAGAACTTTGTAAAGTGACTGGAGGCTTATGAGGAAATCAGCATGAAATACTTGCATGTGTGCCTAAAACTAAAAAAAAAAAAAAAAAAAAAAAAAACCTCAAAAGTGAAAACGATAAGTTTCTGAAAGCTCTCAGTGTAGAATGGCTTTTAAAACTAACAATCTCATCAGAGTTGGTGGTTTGAACGATTTTCAGGAATTTCAGGAATAAACACTACTATTAAGGTGAGATGGTTTACTTTGTTTGTTCAAGATAATTTTATAAATATCAGGTTATATCAGATTCGGTGTTTGATATCTGTGGAGATTAGGTTTGGGAGTGTTAGAACTGCAACTGATACATAAGCAGAATGATTTGCTTTGGATGAAAAATGGTTTGGTTTTCATTCATGCTAAAGGTACAACAGAAGCATTACTGAAAACGCTGCTGTTAATATTTTTTAATGCTAGTGTAAAGTGTGTGAAAGGCCTCTGTCCAACACATGTGATGTTATTGGACACAGGAATAACCCTACTCTGTGATTATGATTATGACATTTTTTTTTTTCTTAAGATATCATGTCATGTTAGCTTGCCAGAGGTGGTCTGTGGTTCTATAATGCAACAATAAGTGTCTTATGAATTCTCAGTGAGCTCTTTTTCTTTAAATAATAATAATAATAATAATATCCATATATCAGAGTATTGTGAAAGCACAGCTGTAAACCAAAACACAATATTTAACCAAAGGGCTTCTGTTGATCCATCACTCATCACACATCACACTGTGATACAAGTCATGTTAAGCTGCACCTGCCATCCTCCATGCCAATATTGCTGACATCCATCGTGAACTAAAACTACAATTCTAAGGTTAGGATTAAGGTTTTTATAAGATATGTGCGCCCAGTGTGTGCCCCAAAACAGGTCTCACAATAAATAAATCAGACCATTGGAAAATAGAGTTATCAGACAAGATCGGAGAAGATACTTCTAAATTGAAGGAAATCATAAAAAAATCATTGAGTGACCGCAAGATTGTATATCCTGCTTATATTCCCTAAAGATTTATGACTAAACGAGATTGAAATAAGATAAAAAACAGCATGAAATCTATGGATATTTTATTTTTTATGTTGCAATATTATTTCTAATACTTACCTGCATCTGTTTGTGTGTACAGACAAGAGAAAGGGGTGGTCCCCGATCCAATTCACTGGTGACACTAACACTGCACTATCATATAGCAGATACTATCATGTAACCCAGTGATGTTTTGGTTGGTGAGGTCTCAGGTTAAATTTGTATTTAGATATTTAATGTGGTGTACAGAGTTTACAACCATGTGTTTTCTATGTACTGTACAACTGAGGAATGTCAAGATCACTTCACTGCCCAAATAATATGTTTTACTCCCATTCATAACTGGATTTCAGCAGTAAAACCCAGGCACTGCGTTCCTACCTGTGGTTAAAATGCCATTAGTGCCATTGGTTTTACACCATAAGTTTTTATTCTACAGTTATATAGTGACACTGGTCTCACACTACTTCCTTATTTCTGTTTTCATCTTCTTTTTGCTCTCTTGGTAGCTTACTGCTCCATTCCCTACGTGGCACAGACTTTCATTATTTTGGAACCTAAGTGGGTGTAGCCTCTGTGAATGGTCTTCAAGTGGTATGATTAGTCTGAGCCTCCTGAGTAGAACCACTACCACACACACACACACCTGCATAAAGAAGGAGGATTCTCGCCGGACTGTGGTGTGTGCACACTTTTTTTCCTAAAGTCCTGGCAGCCACCCTGTCCTGGACAAAGTAATGTGTCAATATGCTCCTCCCTGTTACCCTCAGGGGTGCCCTCCTCATCTGTGAGGTAATGTGCCCCACTGACTCTTGGCTGCCATGCCTCAAGGACTCACCACCTCCTCTTCGTCATTCTCGACTTTCTGCTTTTGCATTTTTTGTGCATGTTGTGGAAAATACACAAAGCACGGATTACCACTTAAAGTGTGAAACAGCTGCTCAGGAGCAACCAAAGTCGGCTGGAAGAAAATCAATAGGCTGTATTGACAACTTTAAATGAATGTGAAGGCTTGAATTCTTCACAGTCATTGCTTTTAACAAGTGCTATAGACTTTTTTTTTTTTTTTTTTTTTTTGCTTGATGTTAATGGAGCAACACATCAAAGCTGGTTTGATATTTAGATCATCACTTGAGTTCAATAACACCAGGTAGAATCAGCTCTGACCCTGTTTACTGCAGAAATTAATGCTTCATAAAGCAGCAGGAAAGACAAATGATTCCAATATCACAGCTGCTGTGCTATTGTGACAAATGTGCACAGCTCATGTTTTGTGATGAGATTAGAGGCAGTTCTAGCCATCCTCTCAAGACGAATCCCATTAAAATCAAAATTTCAATCTCATTTTCATGATAACTGTTTGAGTGTATTTGCATTAGAGTGGGTATTTGTCGCAACAAACCAGCACTTCTAATTCAAAGCAATGTTCCACACATGACAAGCTTTACACAGGGAGGAGAAATGCAAAAACAAGAACAAAATGAGTCTAATTGCCTGATCACATAAACATCTGTAAAAGGAACCACACTGTACTGGTCATTATCCAGCCAGACAAGCTTTCACAGGCTGCTGAATTGAGTTTTAGTCAGTTTAAGACAAGTTCTCTCAACTCCCGCAAAGCAGAGAGTTTTAGGGAAATCAGAATCGTCTCTTTGCAATCACATCATTTACTGATGATGTGATTATGTTTGTTTCAGCAGACAGTGGGGTGGCCGCAGTCAAAAGTGAACTGGCTGTGAGGAGAGTCAACACCACAGTTCTTTAAGGAAGATTTACATTCACAGATGTGCATCATCAAGCATCAGATTATCCTGAAGCTAAATGTGATTCTAACCTGAATTTAAAAACAGCAGACCTAACTCAAACTCAAAGGTGACAGAATCAAAAAGTGTTTTTACCTTGTCTTTATTGAAGAACAGTCGTCCACCCACATTCACGAACATGTTTTTTTATTCCTGGGAAAGTTAATTTGAGTGGCAGTAAAGGCAGCCAATCAGTGTCAAATGCTTGCATTGAAAGTGCTTGCAGATGCAGAATAGGTGCAAAACCACAAGTTTAAAATCCCCACCTAAAACAGCTTTATGAGAGAGGTTTTTGTTAAGCTTCTGAGGCAATACACATCCAGCCAAGTTTGATTGTGTATATGTTACATCACAGAACATGGATTAAAACCCTGTTTAAACATTCTGTTACCTTTAACTTAACTCCTTAATTTCCCTTTGCGATTAACAAAGTATTCATCTATCTATCTAAACTACTAACTGCCTAACCCTAACCATACCTTGAAACATGTCTTCACCTTAAAGGGACATGTTTTTAAACAGATTCCAATCCCCACAATGTGTGGCCCACACACACACACACACACACACACACACATACTAACACAGTCTCTTCTCAGCATCTTTAACCACTCAAATTGGTTTCAATAAAATGACAAACACTCGTGTTACCAAAGCAAAGCAATAGCAATTGAGATTTGCATTATATTAATTAAAGACATTTGTAGATAACTAGTAGTAAGGCTGCATATCTATAATAATATCAGTGCTGTCAGCAATTCTGCAATAATGTAGTCAGTCTAATCTCTTCGCTGAAAACCTCTTGGTTGTTCTATCCATTTGCTCTTATTACTGAATGGCCGACCCTCACTAGTATTCAGCTCACTTCAGTTTGATTCAACACACCAGACTTATTAACTTGAAATGTGAAAAGATAAAACACCATCATTTTTTCATTTGAATGAAAGTGCATGTGAATTACAAGGTTTTCATTTCACGCTAATATAAAACTAGCTTTGGTGTTAAAACAGTCTCACTGGCATTTTTGTCCACTTCACTCTACAACAGCTTTAGTTCACAACCTGTTTATAGCCTTTTCATATCAGCTAGCAGCCGATCTCAGCTCACCAAAAGAAACATTTATCTGATAGTCATTTATCCAACTTCTACTAACTTATCTTATCTACATTTCTTGTGTTCCAGTGTTTGAAATCCTACTAGTTATTCATCCAGGAATATCACCTGCATGTTCTAAGGTAGATTTTAATGACTCTGAAGTTATATTTCACATATTGTTCAGCTTTAGTGAACTTTTAGATTTAAATATGTAACATTGACCAAGAGCACGCCATCTTGACAGAACTGCCAATACTCCTGCCCTAATCTCAAATAATGAATTAAAACCATACTGATCAGAAAAGTGATGACTTGAATATATATCAGCAAGATAAAAAATAAATAAATAAAATAAAAAACCTCCTAAAATGACACAACCATTTACTTCACATGTATTTTCATATTTTAGTTTGACACATGTCCAGTCTGTTGACAGCTGTTGACTAATTAGGACTGGTATTTCCAGGTCTTGGTATCTAAATAATCAGGGCTAACGATCATACATTCAAATTCATACATTCATGATGATTTCAAAAACAATTTTTTAAATCATTATAAATGTCTTAAATCAAATCCATTAGAAGTCTGTATTTCTCCTTGATATCTGTAATTATGCATCATTCAGAGAAGTTAAATCATCCAACAAGTGCAGTAGTTAAAATTACCTCCAGGGGCCATCTTTGTCCTTGCTGAAACCAGTTATACAATTAAATTTGACTTTGGTGCTGGTACTTTGGGTTGATCATTCATGGATCGAACATGTTGAGTCTCCAGTTGTGGTGAGGTAGTGCAGTGTTCTCCTCCTCCTCTATTGTGAGTTGTTTTTAGGGATATGGCTGAATGACAAGGAATGACATTGCCCAAACATTATATTCAAGGGAATTTTGTATAAAATTGATCGCATGTCTGAATTATTTGCAGGAAAAAGGCACTGACAGAAGGGGAGTTTAGAAGCTCAATACAATTTAAGGGTAATGGGAGATAATATCAGTGTGTGATGTTGATAACAGGGCTACAACAGCAGCCTGATTGTGCATTTAGGTTTATGTTTGATTGGTTTTGGTGGTAAAGTAACCCTGATGATTCCTGGCAGATATTTTTAAACAGATGACAGTTTTAAGGAGGTAATCTTTAACCTGTGTCAGATTGCATTTTGAAATAACCTTCTCTGTTCTGTCACCATGCAATTGCTCTTCAGTCTGTGCTGTGGAGATAATAGAGAACAGATCAGAGACTGGCAGAAAGATAGAGACAAGACCAACACAGATAAGAGGGTAAGAGGGGAGAGCCTCAGGGTGGGAGGAGGTTGGGGGCCCAAGATCTGTCTTAAGATACTAAAATCATAGAAAAATAATAAAAAAAGAAATATCATTGTATTTCACATTAAACACACGGTGAAGTAGAAACAACCTGGTGGGGAGATGTTTCTATCTTGTTTTTTTTAGTTTCTTCTCATGTGCTCCACATGTCCAAAGCTCTGTGTCCTTGTCATTGCTGAGACAAATCTCCCTGTAGAGAAGTTCATCCTATCTTACTATGTTTATCTTTCACATGCAAATGATGTGACCTCCTCTGATAGTGTTCTCTTGCAAACAGAGATAAATCAGACACACCTCATGTTATTCAAATGCACTGAAGACTAGTTTATTACCTCAGATCTGCCCAGAAACAAACACATACAAGTGTAAGTTCACTTTTTAGTGATTAAATTTAGATGTTGGGTTTTTAAGCACTTGAAGAAAAGTAATTCTAAAGATACATTATTCTTTGATTGATTGCGTTACTCTATAATGTATTCAGATATTTTGAGGATGTTCCTTCCACATTTGAGATGATTTTTTTCAGATGTAGATGTAAATGCAGATTATATCAAATTGCAGTCTAATTAACTCAAGTTAAAAAAAAAAAAAACAGTTAGAATGTAAACTTAACAATTCTTAAAATGGAATGTTCACATACAGAACGGAACATAAATTAACAGCATTATGGTGGCAGTTGAATTTGAGTGAGAAAATGAGCAATGAAATCAGAAAGATGTGTCAAAACAATAAAATGTGTAACGCAGTTTATTCCACATTAACTAGCGGTTTACATTTTTAAACAGGAAAGTCAACAAATGCATACCAGCAACGTGGAATAACAATATGTAAAATGATGCCTTGGTCAGGGTATTACATTTTAATATTGGCCCACATTAATCATTTTCAAATCTAGATATCTAGTTTCTAGCAAGTTCACAACATTTGAAAAAAACTATGGAAGAGGATTGTGGTTTTTACACTTTTAAACACAGAATCCTAAGCTTGACAGACATAATTTTTTGGAAATATCTAATACACAACAAAATAAAAATAAAATATAATGTCAGCAATGTTGACAAAGTATATATGCAAAACATTAAAGTGATGTTCTGAAGTAATTTGAACCCAGGGTGTATTTCGCTGCTCCGTCGAACATCCTGTCAAGAGCTATAGTTAAGAATGAAAGTAGATGGGGCAGTCAGCCAAACGTATCGTAAGTCGTCATTTTTTAACCACTAATAAACCTCAAAATATCACATCACTTCATTAGTAGCATGAATAGGGTCATGAAGGGTTCTGAAGTACCGATTACTAAGTAAGTGTACCAAGAGTTTATTAAACAGACTGTTTAACAAGACTTACCCAACGTCTCGTTTTCATAACAACTGGTGGTGAAGATGTGATTTTTTTCTAGGCAATGCAAAGGTGCATCTGCACAATTGAAAATATTTCAACAGCATTGTCAAGCTTATGGTGACTTTGTGGATAATTGGAGCTTCTCTTTTTCATAGAAAGAACAAAAAAGGGTTTGGAGAACAGTCAGAGATGCAATAGAATGACAAGGCAATTTCTGAACATAAGGATTTGTTACTGGATTCCAGCTGACAGTTGTAGTTATGGTATCATAGTGAATTTACATCTTATAGGTAAATAATTGCACAATATTTGCTTCACATTTGGTCTGAATGCACTTTTACAGATGCTAGGGGTGTTGTCAAGGCAGTTAGCCAAGTTTAACCTGTAGGGGGCAACCCAGACGCAGGTGTTTCCAAAAGCTGGCACAACATCTTGTGCTCCATTATATACAAAGATTTCATGATGAGTGAAAATGAGTTCATAACATCTCCCCGTAGCTTTACTGCAGAAATGAACCAGGAAGAAAATCTGTCAAACGGCCAGGAATTACAGCTGTCGCACATGATGTACTCAGATGACAAGTTTGAAAAATGTGAACTGTCAGAGAAAATGATTCTGATGCTTCAACAGACTGACAGAACAGAGTGCACGTCTGTGACTGATAGAGAAGATACACTAATGTGGGTTTTATGCATTACCATTTTTCATGTTTCACTTCTACAAGAGAAAAGGCTTCAGCAATGATGACTCTCTTCTTCTTGGATTAATACATATCTAGATAATAGATAACTAATAGGTATCTCAGGAAAACTTTTCCCAACACAATTGTAAAGAGTAAAAGTGTTTTCAACACAGTTGTTGGAAAACTGGGGTTGTATTATACTCATAGTTGTCTGGTAGTCCAATATGCAATTAATCTGTTGATCATTTTGTGAATATGCGTAATTAACACAGATATGAAACAAGCTGTCAGGATACTAGAGTTGATGAATGAGGTGTTAGGTGTTTTCCTCTACTGTACAAATATTTTATTTTGTTGAACAAGATTGTGTGTTAATTTTGAGATATTATGAGGTAGGGGATGTGATGAGTTGGATGAAAACATAATAATAACTATTACAGTTCATACTTCATATTTCTGGGTCAGTTCCAATAACAACACTAATATATGAACAAAGCCTGTCTACATTATTCCAGCAATACAGCACATTTAACCCACATCACAAATCCACATCACCCTTCACCATATTTTGGCAGAGACCTCAGTCAGATTCGAGCAGCATGTGTCCCATCTTTTGTGTCCCGTCTGATGCAATGCATTGTCCCCAGGAGGGCTGTTTCATTATGGCGTTAGCTGCTTTATTTCCGCTTAAAACTACCTCTCACACAACAATCAACTTGAACGTCTCGCAGGACCACTGCATGATCTGTGTATGTGTGCACTCTGTCAGTGAATGTGGCGAGGGTATTCCCAGGAAAGGGGGGTTTCTCCACTTCAATGAACAAGAATAATGACTTGGTGGTCCATTGAGGGAAGGGACAAGTCTTACTGTCTCACTACTCTCCCTCCTGCCATTATTTGCCAATTACCAGCATGTAAAATTTCTTACGTGTACCCTCTACCAGCAGGCACGTCCATAATAGCTTTCTAATTTACTAATTCATTTTTTTAAGATTTCAGTTATTGTTTGATGAGCTACTTCAGTTCAGTAATTGGGGGCTATTATTAGTCAATTAGTTCAATTACCAAGCCCAGCAAATCTTAAGCCCCCTCCTTTAAATATGGATGTTCTTCAGCAGTCAGTTTATATCATTTCACCTTATTCTCTAATTTTGATGCTTGTTGTGGCAATCGAAGAGTGATTCCTTGAATTATCTTCTGTAAAAAGACATTAGCAGGAGTACTGAAGGGAAAATTTCCATTACAGTTGAGATTGGCTACACTGTCAGGCAACTTTCATTATCTTTTTAAGAGGTTGGCAGTGGGAAATATCCCCTGGCACTGTCATGATTTTTCAAAGAGTATGTTCTGCTTTCTGCTAGCATAGATAAATAGAATGGAAATTATAATTAAACTATATAAACTAATATATTGTATTTGGCTCATGGTTAGGGATCCAGACCATTTGCACCATAATGATACTGAAGATGTTCCTATTCTTTCGTATTCCAAATCCACTGATACCCAACCTGTTCTGTTATTATTCTCAAACTTTATGTAGAAACTCTACCATCAAATATGATCAAATAGATTTTGATGTACTTTCAGAACTGTTCAACCTGCCTTCATCTATCTTGAATGAATTTTTGACCCTTAACATTGTTGATGAAATCACTGTTACAATTTGTATGAAGACTGAAAGACACAGCACATCATCACAATGTGGAAGTATACTGGGTGGTAGGTGTTAGTTTTGAGCTGTGTAAGGATGCTGAGAACCAGTAAAAAACAGTAAAACCAAAACAAATGGTCTGTGTTTTTGACACATCATCTTCAGATTTTATGGTTAATAAAAATTAAAGATTATTCTTTACTAAAGATTTTCAAACCGGCTTTATCTAAGCTTTCCACAATGCTAACAGATGTGGCGTGTGTTAAGAGTGTCTTAGAATATAAGCTTGTGTAAGACATGATATAGGTATAAATTGTTTTCTGTCAACACTGAACCAAGGCAACGAAAGTATTAATAGCTTTGTGGTTGTATTAGGCATAAATTAAACTGTTTGTTTAAAGTCTGGCAAAAAAGGTGGTCCTATGTATGAAACAGAATAGGCAGCTTTTAGCTGTCGAATTAACAACAACACATGTTCTAGTTCATCACGTATCAGGAATTTTGGCAGCAGATAATGAAAGCTGTGAATACAGTAACCCTTAATATTGTCATTAATAAAACATTCACTGTTGATTGGCTTTCATGTTTTTGTCATTAATAATTCTAGAATTATAAGGTAGTTTGTTAATTTTCAGGTGCTGCTTTGAGCTGAGGTCTGTTTTGGATTTACATTTCCTTTAACAGATCAAATCAACAGATAATGATCACCTCCAAAGACAATGAGTTGATGCAACAGGTGAGGAAATCATTCAGGCTACATGTTATATATCATATCTCCAGCATCTACTTTGAAAACCAATGATGCATCCTGATCAAACGCTCAAACCACCCCAACTAATTCCTTTGACATGAAGGAACAGCGGCTATACTCAGTATTCCAGGCTCCTCATCCTATCTCTAAGGCTGTACCCAGGCACCATACATTTCAACTGCATGTATCTTCAATCTCCTTCTTTCAGATGCTACCCAAAGCTCATGATCATAGGTAAGGGTTAGAATTTAGATCAACTGATAAATCATCAACTCAACTCCCTTGTCACCATGATGGTCCAGTACAACACCTGCTTTACTGCCAACACTGCACTGATCCACCTGTCAACCTCCTGTTCCATCATACCTGAACTCCATAAACTGTAATCAACTGTAGTTAAGTGCAGCACTGAAGAGGGAATAAAATACCCTCACCAAACCTCTAAGCCAACAGCCCTAATTCACCATGAGATGCCAATAGAGGTGATGAGTTGAGGGGAAGAACCAAAGAGTCCCAAGAGGAGAAACTTAAGTTACAAGACAAGCAGCAGAAGGGTCATTCCTAGAGTGAGCAGAATGGGAGGCAGAACCTTAAGTTTTCAGGCTCCTACCCTAAGAAACTAGCTTCCAGCTCTAGAAGGAAGACACCTTGTTTGCATTTAATTTTTGAAAACTTTGGTTTTTGCTCGACTTCACTAATTGTTTAGTTTACTGAGCATTTTTTCTAATTACAATGATTATGATCATAATCTCATCTCGTCATTACCGCTGTTATTAACACTTAACAAAAATACATATCATTTTTGTTATTGTCACTATAACAACTAGTTTGATAGTGGTTGAATACAGAACAGAACATGCTGCCATTCCTGGTCTCTCTTCTCTGTACCCCCCACCCCCAATTTCTCTCCTCTCAACCTGCCATAAAATATCAAATAGCAAGATAGCAAGACACTGGCAGTCAGTCTACTTTCTTCATTTTTACAGCAGTGAAAGGAAACAGATGTAAGTGACTTTGAACCAGACAATTACAGAAAAATACTTTACAGTAAGACTTCAACAACAATATAGTGCATTATTATTATTATTATTATTATTATTATTATTATTGCAGGTTCATCTATCCATTACCTATATTACTCATCCTTTTGAGGGTAGCAGGGGGCTGCAGCCATGGAGTTCATACTTGACAGATTGCATTTACCAAGGAGCTGACACATATAGACAAACAAACACCTATGAACAATTTAGAGTAATCAATTAACCTGCATGTGTTTGGACTGTGGGAGGAAACCAGAGAACCTGGAGAAAATCCTTGCACACGTGGAGAATATGCAAATATCATACAGAAAGATGCCTGATCAGGTTCAAACCCAGAATCTTCTTCATCATCATAATCTTCTTCTTATCATTGTTGTTGTTGTTATTCTTAGCCCAAAAATACAGTAAGATGCAGCACAAGTATACCATCATATTATTGTAGTAAAATTAAAGGGAAATTCTGGCAAATTTGGACCAATATTCCACTGTTTTAAGACTGTCAGCAATGCCAGCTGCCAAAAAAAAAAAGAAACAAATCAGTGTTACATTAGCAGAGATGTCATTGTAGCGGTGAGCCTGACACAAAAACGCTGTTTACCTTGAAGTCAGCAACCTGCTCCTATCTCTTAGCTTAGCCTATTAGCTATCTCTGCTAACGTAGCACTGATTTAATACATTTTTTTTTTTACACAGACATTACACAAAGAATTATAATTTAACTAAATAGCTTAACAGAATATTGGTTAAAATGTGCTGGACTTTGCCCTTAATAATCATAATAAATTGTATATTGTAATTCAAGTTACCTAGTCCACCTGTATATATATTAAGTCCTATTTAGAAATAGGGAATTTGGCCAATCACAGAGACGATACCTAAATCTTAAATGGAAGCACAGTACATTTGTGCAGGGACAGTATATCTGAGTTGAGGCAAACACCTCTGGGCACAAGCAGAGCTACTTTGCACTATGCAAGACTATACAGGACTGTACAAAAGAAAGAGCAGGGTTTTGAGGGAAATCTTTACAAAATCTGAACATGAAATGAAGAAATAATGCTATCAAAATGAAAGACCATTCTATTGGATAAAGACAGGGAAGAAACTCCATACTGAGCTCAACATCCCTGGCTTAGGGGTTCTTTCATGCTTTCAGCCATCAGGCTCCACAAATGTCACATTGCCCTCCTACCTAAACTTACTAAGACATATACATATCCATACACTACTTACAGCTGGCACCACTACAGATATTGCACATGTACTTATGAAGAAATAGATACTGTATGAGGCTGGACCAAGTCTAACATGCATTAACTCTAATCCTGAATAGTAGTGTGCTATTCTTTAGAAGCATAGTGAAGCTGAAAAACTGAAAATAAAATAAATAGAAGCTGTAGGCCTATAGGTAATATTAGAGCAGAAAATTAGATTTTATGAATGGGAGACATAGGTTTACATGAATATGTCTATATAATATGAATATGCAAATGCCAGGATATGAAAAGAAAATTCACAGTTTTGTGGAACAGCTAACCCAAGTACCCAAGTAAATATTAATTCATCAGGAATTCATGATTCACTTCATTTTATTTAGCACACATTCTCATGTGGGAGACACCCACCTTATACCTTTTCTACATATGCTAATCGCCAAATTCTAGGAAATTTCCTACATTGTAAAGTTACTGGGAATGTATGATTTCAGAACATTGTTTACTATTCAGCTCTTTATCAAAAAAAGCAACTGATTTATGCATTCACATGTTATGCAGCTGATGGGTCTATCTTGGTTCAGTAAATCTCCATTCATGTCTGTGCTGTACAAGCTATGCATACACATTATGTGTTTGTACAGTAGTTGTTTTGTCATTTCCTTTGTCAAAGTGTTGTGTTGTTTTGTTAACATAAGTACCACCAAGACTAATTAGTAGAAATCTCACCCAGTGATGGATGCAACAGTTTATCCACCACGCACCGTTCCTCAGGCATTTGATAGAGGAGCCCCACAGCTGAGCAGCAAACCACACAACCAACTAGACTCATTTACATTTCCCAAAGGAAAAGCATTAGTGCAGGGATCTACTAAGATTGTTGCTGCTGCCACTGCCTCTGCTGCTGTTGATCCATGTGCTTTTTATCTGTGCCTCATTGTTCATGAGTTGTTAGCTCACAAGTCTTAGAGTGCTGTAACTCCAACCCTAAGTGACCACACAGTGGACCTACTGGTACCAGCCCATAAAAGATCTAGCACATGAATGGGGTATCCTTTCTGCTACTTGTCTTTTTTTTAAAAAAAACCTCACAATTTGTAAGTTAAAAGCCCAAAAATGATTTGGGTTGGCATCACTTTACTCCCACGTGTTTGTAAAATATCTGGCTCATCCAAACATAGTGTGTCTTGTGTTTTATGGAGTTTGATTGAAATATGTAGGCCACGTATATTTCTTCAACCAAAGAAATTCCAGCAAAACTATTTTTTCCCTCTGCACTTCAGGATTCACAAGATGTTAAATAACTAAAAGAAATGCATAACTGACCAGGTCATATTTCTTTATCAAGTAGACTATTCTGAATGAAACAACATCTCACAACCACCTGATTATCTCTTCATAGAATAAGGTTTCACAAGGTGTCACAATCAGAGCTACACAAGACTGGGGTATATAATTTGTGCCAATATGATGAAAACGACATCTTGAAAGATGGATAGATGTGTTTAATAATCTGTGACAAATATTGTGCTTGTAGTTCAACCCTTAAGAATTTCATTTTTGTTTCATTAAACTAGATCATGTTTTTTCTTATGCGCTCAGAGTCCTTTAAATGCTATTTGGCAAACTCCAGCCGGCTGTCATACAGCTTTTACACAAAGTGTCTTCGGTCTGATGGAGCGTTGCCAAGATGTTTGAATCTCCTCTAGGAGCATTTGGCCAACGTGCAAATCTGACTGGCTGCTGCAACTGTATCCCTCAGGTATCCTCAAGGACACTAAGGAAAACACTGTAAGTTGTCCACTGTAACCACTTATTAGCAGGTTCAGCAGGGGAGCTCTGACTTCACCAGAGAGAATGAGAATGCAAAAAATAAGTTTATTCTTTATCTGTTCTTTAAATGATAAAATGTAAGGTTTTAAAATGTTTGGCAAATGACTGTGAAATGATAAGTCCAAATCACATATGTAGAGTTGTGTAATGTACATCCTCTTTTAATTGCAAGCCACAGTGTTTGACTTCTTCTCAAATGACTAGCTCATGTGCTGTGTGTAATAACACGGCACAGAAGATTAGTCGCTCTCACCCTCCAGGCACCCTCTGCCCTCGGCCTGACTGACAGCCTTCTTCCCAACAGCAAGGAAATCTTCTAGTAGCAAGGATCTGTGAACATGTAAGACAGTGTTTGTAAGAGATGATCCACAGCATGATGCATGTTAATCACCTGAACCTCTTGCTAATCAGAAAAATCTTATATCTTAAAAAAAATATTGTCCCTCAAACAAATTGCTCAAGAAAATGGTAAAATCTGATTGGCCATCTGAATGAAAGTTTCATAATCTTCAATGTTCATTGAAGGCATGCTATAGATCAGTCAAGGGCAACAACAGTAGCAGTAGATGAAAAATGTCAGTGACATCACCACCAAACTTCACACGGTAGGGTTAAAGATGCCACAATCTAACAGGACTTAAAAAGTAGAAATATATAAGATATAACATGCAATCCAAAGAGGTGCAATTGCAAAACTTCTGCTACAAAGCATTAGGGACTGAATGTGAACCTCTACCAAAATGATGAAAGCCCAAAGTGTGAGGAAAAAAAGGACCTGCTTTTGATCTAAAATGTGCGGTGTAAGTCATGATGGTCGCAGCAGATTGAACTGAAAAGTCTACAGAAACATTTCGTCTGCCAATTTACAGAGACATGTCTCTGAACTAAATTGAAGAAATGTTGTCATGAAGCAAGACAATGACCTGAAATACACAATTCCAGTACAATGAAAAGCTTCATTGTCATGGTGGAAAGTGAAACTTAATTCCCTGCCTGTGACAGACAAAAGCTGAGTAAGGCTGTAATAAAAGACTGTAAAAGTATCACATATTAAGAGTGCAGGAGTTTAGCAGTCAGTAGGTTACAGGCTTTATGTGGTTATTGCAAACAAGGATCAAGCAAAGAAATATTAAATGCTGATTAATTATAGTTAATGTAACTGTGCCTTTAAGTTTGACCACCTTCGCAGTCTGATATGAAAGGTGCTATGTCATAAGTGTTTGGGGAAGTATTTAGGTTTAAAAATCAGCAAACAAAATTTGAAAATTCCAAACCTCTCAAAGTAATTTAATCTGAAACACAAATGTCTACATTGCAAAAAAAAAAAAAAAAAAGAAAGAAAGAAAGAAAGAAATTGGTCTTGGCCTGTATACAGTAGTACTTTGTTTTTTTTCTTTTTTTTTTTTTTTTTCCTTCCCTTACATTGGTACATTGGTCCAGCATGTTGCTACAAAACAAGGGTCAGAAAGTGAATAGACACCAATAGACACTACCCTGTCTGGTAATGATGGCAGTTAATTAAAAAAACAAGAAACCTTGGAAATATTGGAAATGGATTTCTTCTCAGTCAATTGAAAATTGTTTTGGCACACACACAACTGAATGTTGCATGCTGTTCTGCCACTCTATCGCCAATACAATTCAAATGAACTGAATAATGAAATGACACAGGGCAAGAGTAAGTACAAGAGTCAAAGTTTTAAGGGGAACTGGTGAAGTTTTGTAACAACTCAAGGAGTAGCTGAGACAGGCAGGGATGAAGATGAAAGGATCGGCAGATAGAGAGAGCGAGCGAGTATTTGGCAGACTTGGGAGAGAGAGAGAGAAATGGCAGTCAGTAGCCAGTGCTCAGACCAAAAGCCTAGTGATTTATCCTAGGGTCCTCCATTAGTCAGATGGATGTTACCGTGCACAGATTAAGATTAGGATACATTCATCAATGCAGCAGCGAGCACAAATGCATTACGGCTGGGAAGTAAACAAGGCAATGGCCACCTAGAGGAATCAATGTGCATAATTAAAAGGATAATATGGAACAGCCATCCGTCATTTGGCCATAGAGGTGTCCAACGAAAGCTGCAAATCACTGGGCTGGATGGTCGTAAGTGTGGACTAAGAGAGAACCAGATGGTGCTACATATGTGTTGGATTTGTGTTTTCAGGTAGCATATTTTGTATGGGCCTGTAGATAGTTTCTTTGGATCAATTAGCTCTTATTTCGTTCACTTTCCATGTTCTGTTCCTCAGTGCATTTGTACCACTTCAACTCGCCTGATGCTAAACTTAACCCCAGGTAGCCTCCAGTTATATACTGCATGGCGACTCATTTCCACCTACCACTAGCAAGAATGTCTACTGAGCCATCTTTTGGTTTTAATTTTCAAAACTGCCTCTTCACTGTTATACTTCTATATCTGGGGTTATCTAGGGTTAATTTCATGAGAACACTAAATCACACAATAAAATGATTGTGACAAAAGAAAAAGTTGGACAACCAGAGTAACTGTAAAAAAAAAAAAAAAAAAGAAAAGAACAAGAAGAAAAGAAAAAAGGGAAGTGAGCTTGTCCTAATGTAATGACTTGTGTGCAAGTCACACACACAACTGACTGTCTGTTGGAGGTGTGATACTTTGATTTGATCTAAAATCCAGAGAAGTTGTGGCTACTAGAAATGTTTCAGGTGCAGCAGCCCTTTAGCAACTACATCTAACACAGTGCAGAGTTAACCAAATTAAAACAGCTTGTTTATATTATATGAAGTTTTATCTGAATTTTGGCTTTCATCCAAACCAACTTACAAATGAAACTCACACCTCAATGGAGAAGTCATCATGGGCATTTATAGTTCAGTATCTTGCCCAAGGACACTTCAACATGTGGACTGGACTCAGATCAGCATTCTTCCAATAATGTGTGAACTGCTACATAAAGCTGTTTCATTTTATTATTAGAGCTTGTCATATACTGATACTGATTTTGAGGGCCAATCCCAAAAACACTCACATAAATCTTTTTGTTCATCTGCTCAAATGTTATAAATGCATACACATAGTATATAAAGGAGTTTATTTTCTTTCTAAATTATGCTCTGTAGAAAAAAGTTTTCATATTTGCACATATGCCAATAACATATGTCTGTCATAGGCCAAAATGAGCCAATAAAATCAGCCAAATTAGTCAAATTGGAAGTCTTGCTTTATTTATCATTGCCAATAACACTGATATTTATATTTATTGACTTTTTTTAATTACTGTTTTATTTGATGGCTTTAAAATTAACCTTAACAAGAGCTACAGTATGTTGCCTTGGCAGCAGTATCTCCTGTCAAAGCAACGCAGAATATTTGAAATTAATTGTGGGTAAAATGATGTTGAATTCAAGGTAATGCAGATGGTGTGTGAGGAATGATGTATTATTTCACTGAAATCTCATCAGTGAAGGATCTCCTCATGGACCAAAGAGGGAGACTGAACACTCTCCAACCCAAATGTGAACCTCCTGCCCACTTACCTGAACTGTGTGGTCATACAAAGTGAGCGCTACCCACTGGGTGATGCGTAATTTAAAAGGATGGTGGTAACCTTTCCTCTCTTTCTCTATGGCATTGAGCAGCTTGATGCATCCATTTTAAAACCACTTTCTCTATCTGACCCCCACCCCTACCACCAACACCACACACATGCACACAGACACACACACAGTCCTCTACCATATGGTCCCATGTAACATCATCCATCCTGCTTTCTGGACGCTGTAGTATTAAGTGAATATGTCTAACATATGAACAAATTACAAGTAATGACTGTGTGTGGGTACTTCAGAAGATGAGCCCATGGGGGGACAAAAAGTTTATAGTCATTTAACCCTTTCATGCTTAGTGGTTTCTACTAAGGTCAACTACTCTAGAGCTGTTTCACTGTATACGTGTGGTGGTATAATTGCATTGAAGCCATCAAATTGCACACTAGTGCATCACACCACACACTGAAAGTCACTGGACAGATTGTATAAGTGCAAAAATCTATCAAAACCCAGATGGCCAATGGAAAATTTATACCATGAAAAGGTTAATGTCCAGTTTTTTGCACCGATTTTCCTTACTGAAAAATTTAAATGAAGGAAAATTGGGTTCTACAAAGTTGCATTTCTGACTCGTCAGATCAGTTTTTAATTAAAAAGTCTACTTTGCCAAGATAAGACATTATCTCTTGTTATGATAAAAACAATAACAAATTAGTTACTAACTAATTTTCATGAAATCAGACATTGTTTTTATTCTATTTATGGTCAGTATTTTTAAGCCCTAGCCCAAATTTAATGTCTGAAAGTTTGTGACCTGACTGTCTACTGGAAATGTTTCAGGAGCAGTTTACATCTAACTAGCAATTACATCTAACACAGTGCAGAGTTAACACAATAAAAACAATTTGTTTACATTATATGAACTTTTCTCTGTAATTTGGCTTTCATCCAAACCAACTTACAAATGAAACTGACACATCAGTGAAGCAGCCATCACAAGTATTTAGAGTTCAGTATCTTGCCCAAGGACACTTCAACATAATGGACTGGACTTCCTATAAGTGCACAACCTCCTCTTGAACGACAATCCTCAGTCTCTCTGGTTTTCCCCGTTATTACTCATTTCAGATTTCAATCTGTAATGAGTACTGGTTTTATGTAAATGCAAACATTTACATTGTGAGTGTACAACATAAAAAGGTGATCATACAGAGCACAAAAGGCCAGTTCTATATGTCCCTTTCTCCCAATATTACTGCACATGTGACATGACAAAGTTAATAACATGAATGTTAATAAAATGAACTTGAAGTCAGCTGTTGCTAAATGCAGGCATGTATATAGATTCACAAATAGACCTCATTCTTCAGACACACAAGCTGCTGCTGGTAGAAATACACTAAGTGTGTAAAGACAGTATGGTGCAGTTATGACCCAGCCATGGATCCTGAATGGCAGCAGATTGTCTCTAACAGACCAAACGAATACTCCACATTGTAATGTTTTCTCTTGTCTGACATACGATTAATAAAGAAAAGAATACATAACTGAAAAGAAACCATATTGATTAGTGGCACTCAGTAAGAACCCTTCATAATAAATCGAGAAGACTGGAGCATGGCTGGCACTCATAAAAGCCATAAAAGATCACTATTTGCTACATATATCAGCAGGCTCATGTTGTGGACTCAACATGTGTTTGCACTTGAGAGATATCTGACTCATAACTAGATCATTGTGGAAGATTCATTTCCCTGTAGTGGATTGCTGATGAGGATTAAACTGGCTGAAATGTAGTGCATTATAGTGTATTTTGGCTCAGTGCTTTGTTATACAGAGAGGGATTGGCCATTGAATAGTGTGGACCATGTTGACACACTTAGTGGAACATAGATTTCCTACAGCAGCCATTCATTTGTTGTTGCCCTGCAGTGAGAAGTAATGAATGAGGGGCAGGGTGGGGAAAATGGTTCACCAGTGTAATTTGTCTCTCACAGTGGCTGGAGGTGAGTATGAATATGCATCCAACATCCTTACTTTTTGCGTCTAATTTTTTCTGTCTTCTCTTTTCTCGGCTAAGTCTTTACAAGTTTTGCACACCTGGATTTGGGGTATCCTCTCAAGCTTTGTCAAATTCCACAAAGAATCATCGTTTCAGTCTTTGGTCATATGCACTCTGGAGCAGGTTTTCTTCATTTGTCCTACCCCAATTGCTGACTACATTCCCTGTGTGTTTGGAGTTCTGCCCTCAGGCTTCAAGTTTTGTGTTCTCAGACCACACAGTCTTCTTTCTGTATTCTTTTAAATTCCTTTAAATAACATTTTATCTCAAAGCATGCTGTCATATCCTTTTTACTCACAGTGGCTTCCATCTCACTGGTCAACCACAAAGGCACATTACTGTGTGTATCTCTGTGTGTGTGTGTGTGTGTGTGTGTGTGTGTTTGTGCTTTTCAGAGTGATATCCAATCAATTCAATTTGCACAGGTGGAGCTGTGGACACAGCTCGAAGGATAATTAAAGCAAATAGGATGGACCTGACCACATTTTGAAGTCCAACAGCAAAAGATCTGATATTTTTGTTTAGGTTTGGTTTTTTACACAATTGCATCAAACATGGTTATGGGATGATTTGTGGGTCAACGTTTGCAGCTGGTTATTGGGTCAGATCAATACTGCAGGGACTGTCACTGTCACAAATTTTGACAGTGTTTGGATCTTTGTATCTTAGATCTGGAAATTTAAAGCATAAATGTTGGACTGTTTGGCCTGTTTGGTATTTATTCCAGAACCAAACTGGGACTATACACGTATAAGACAACGCACATTTATTCATTGCTATTGCATTGTAATATATATCAGTCCAGACTGTTTTTAAGTGTTTTTAAGTGTTAACTGTTTTTTCACAGTAATGCATATAAAAATATGATAAAATAAATAAATAAATAAATAGGCTATAAATGTGAAAAGAGATGAATCCTGATTTTTGACACTTTTTTTTTTTTTGATTTTTGACAAAAAGCAACAACAACAACAACAACAACAACAACAACTATTACCACCAATTATCTTGGTAATTATCTTGTATTTACCCTATATTCTGTCTAGCCACACATCCTTTACTTTTCTTTCCAGTTTTAATTACTTTCATTGTTTCATGCTACAGCATGGTTGTCAATACATCTCCCATTTTATCTGTTTTCTGTTTTCTAGATTTTCCAGTTGATTTTTCTGTTATATTTTTTTTTTTTTTTTTTTATACCAGGCCCCCCTTTAAATTTGTATTATACATACTGTACTTCCCCCAAGCAATGTCAAGTCATCCTTCATTACATTTTCTTTGAAGAGAGGACATGCTATGATGTTTTGAAGAACAATAAAGAGCCACAGCTACACGGTCTTTAATACTGCAGTGCCTAGATTAATGCATTAGCTAACAAACACATGCATTCTTTATTTCGCTGGAATTAAGTGAATCTAGTGACCACGTAACACACTGTATTTTAATGCAGCACAATATGGTCGCTAGCACCTTGCTGCTGCAGGACAATAAAAAAAGTAAAGGGCTAGATAGAGTGATTGAAAGACGTATTCAAACAATGAAAAGCCTGTGCCAGCAGCTGTGTCTTACTCTCGGAGGGATAATGCACCCTTGGGAGAACATAGATGACATTTCTGCTGGCACAAAGAGGAGCGTGGCACCCAGCTTCACAGGGTCAGCAATGGGATGTAATGGAATATGATTGAATGTGATGGAGGAAAATGGCAGTAATAGCAGTGGTGGTGTGGTGGAGGAAGTGCTGTATGCTCACATGAAATGATTGTGAGGAAACTTGATGAAAATACTGTCTAGCAGCTGGATGCTTGGATGAACAGGCGTGGTAACAAAATCACGGTGCTCATGAGCTGACAAACTGAGATGTGATGAATTCAAATATATTCACTCCAGCTAAATAAATATTTCAAAACAACGGATATACTAGATGGGCAATTGCAGCAGGGGATACCAGACAACAATGAATTACCTTTCAACTGTATCTTGCTAAATACAAATGTACAATACACTATAGCCTCATTCAAGTTGGTTGGATGTCTAATAATAGGTTTTCTGAGTATGTTTAATCTGTATGAGAACCTGGGTTGGATCCAGAATATGTTGGATAGATTACATATCTCATCTAGTCTGGGAACACCATGGATCCACCAAAAGGAGCTTGAAAATGTTGCACCTGGACTGCCCTGTTGACCTGCTCCGATGTGACCAGACCTTGGGTTAATGGCTTAAAATAATGTAGATGCATTGGTGGAACATTGTTTGTCCTTGATTTTTGTTTTGTTTTTTGTTAAACCAATTCAAGCAGTTCATTTTGCATACTGGTCTTGCTGCACAATAACTCATTTTGACAGGAGCATGATGATATAATAGCCAAACAATATGACGGTGTAAAGATCAAGATAACAGTACTGACAGCACAGAGTTACACTCATGACAAAACCGCTCTTTTAAAGTGCTCCTGTCAGTTGAAAGCAAGATTTGAAATGTCTTTTGTCCACACTGAAGATGCTGTCTGAATTTGATCCAAATCTTCTGACACAACAGATCAATAGACCTAAAAGCAAACTGCTACAGAATGATCTATGGGATGAAGGAACCCAAGTTGAAAATGTATTCATAGGATAAGCCTATCATACATGACAAGCACCAGGAGAACAGTATAGCGGTAATATTAGCTAGTTTATTTTAAAAAATTAAATAATACACATGGTTTTAAGAAAAATGAATGACTGTACCTCAGACATCTGAAGGTCCTGATCACCCTTCTTCTTGTTTTGGAGTCTCCTTCACACAGCTGTGTATCATGTTTATGGCACATCAACAAACAGATGCAAGTGAGAATGTTCCTCACTCAAAGGATTTTCACACATTGTAGTTTTTGTGATGACTGTTCTACTTCAATACACGTCTGGTGCTGCATGGACACATCTTCAGTGATGAATCCGGGCTCACAGCATTTTTCTGGTCTTAGATAATCAAACACCTTCACTTGGGTGATTCAGGCAAGAGCGATTAACCCATTGCCTGCAAACCCCTGTTCTGAACTGTACTTCAGGGATGCACCCTTTAGATCCAGAGCAATCATGATGTTATTTTATAGTGGCTGTTCTGGCCAGCAGTCTTTTTACAGTTTTTTTTTTTTATTTTGCGTTTTTACAGTCATTTTTTTTCCATGCAGTTTTCCCAGGATTCATAAAGTTCTGCATAGACTGGTTGGAGTGAAGCAGTAGAATGATGATATCTTCTGGTAACTTAAGGACCTGTCGTAGGTTTAAGTTTCACCAAGTCCAACTGAGGGGCAAGGGTGGCATTGCCCTCGTCTGCTTTTTTTTTTCCTTTTTATCTTAAAACCCATGTTCACTTAACCTGACTAAATCTGTAATTCCACTTCTGCTGAGTATAATAACAGATACAAGCACTATGAATGAGTCATCAACTTGATTAATCAAAAGAATTAAAACATTAGATTCTGGTGACTGTAATTATCATAGTCACTGAGTCAAATACATAAGAACATAGTAAGAATCACTGATAGGAATTTACTCTGATTGTAAGTCCCTATAATGATGGGGAGAACACGGTGTAAATGCATTCAGTAGCCATTACTGACTAGTTGCATACAATCATAGGGATTTTGCTGCTGTTGCTGAAGATGATGATGATGGTGGAAACATTAATGATAATACCAATGATAATCATTTAGGCAGTGATAAGTGTGGTGAAGCCACTGCTGAGATGGGCCCTAAATTGGTTACAATACATGAATTGAAACATTTCATTTCTGATAACTGATATTTAACTCAGACACTTCTCTGTGATTAATTCCTCTCATTCCAGTTTCAGCTTAAGGGCCCTCGTCCATGCCAATTCACTAAGTGTGAAGTATAATCCTCGCTTATTACTTCTAATAATATCGTTCTACTGTCTGCATAATAATTACTTCAACCGTTAGGCTGCAATTTTCCTCTTGGTGAATTACTCATTAAAAAGCTCATGTTTAGGATATAGAAAATGAAAGCATGCAGAGTAATTACAAAAAGGGAAAGTATAGCTTATATCACTCTTGATCCTGAAATTGACCCACAAATAAACCTGGACTATTGTAGAGGGTGATAATACATCCTATGATAAGCACAATATTCACAGTCACTCTAATTGGGAGAATTTCGTATGAAATATATTTCTGTGAAATTAAGTATTTTTGCTTAAGACCCTTTGGATCCTCCTTAAGGGCCTCAGGCCCCTGAGACCCCCCTAAAGACCGATGTAACATATGTCACTTCCCCCACGGACCCCTGGAGGTCTCCATGACACAGGTTGGGAACTGCTGTAGATTGCCGGAGGCTGCTGAGGCTGGTGGGTGTGTATGCTGTGGCATCTCTAAGCTCTGGAGCACAGGGCAATACATCTCAATTAGAGATAGGGAAGCAATATTCATGTCTGGGTCATGAAATAGGCTTGTGACCAGAGCCCCAACATGTGTGTGTGTGCGTGTGTGTGAAATCAACCCAACTCCCAGAGCCTATTGTCCAGCTGCTGTGCAGCAGAGAACAGGAGGCCCATCTTTGACACTTGCCCAGCCTTGATTGCCTGAGCCAGGCTTCTCGTCTCCCTCCTGACCCTTATACCCTCTGGCCCATTAACAGGACACACACACACACACATACACACAGGTGCACACACACACACACACACACTGGACACAGGCACACGGGCACATACACAAATGCTTTTTTTTTTTCTATCGCTCTCTCGCTGTATTTGTGGGGACTGTTTATTTGTTAGATTCTTGTGTTTCTGAACTTTGTGAACCCAGTTCATAACTAACTTTAGGGCTACAAAATAAGCACAGACTTTTCATTTTGAGAGTAATTTGAGACAAATCAATCTTTTCCTTCACACCCACTGGTTTTATAGACTGACGCTTCTCATAAGAGAACGTTATGTTTAGTTTGAAATCAGCCATTCCCAGTTGGTAGGTGAGTGTGGTGTACACACCCTAGATAGATGAATATGCAATTTACACTTAAGAATACCTCAGTGTATGTTTCCAAATGTTTTGTTAGGGAAAGTTGTGGTTGAAGTTGCCACAATAAAATGTTGAGTTGGCTAACAATTAGACTAACAGTTGTACTGTAAATCAATTGTTTTAATTATTAACAACCCTGAGTTCAAAAGATTATGTGTATAAAAGAGTAACGTAAAGCTGAAAATAACAGCCTGGGCTGTCCCAAATGACTCAGCAGACCCTGTGTTTATTTGTGACACGTGTATATATGACTTTTCATTTTTTGAGGCAAAGTACCAAAGTACCACGGTGCTCTGGTATCATTATGTTTTTAAGTCTTTCTTATCAATGGAAACTTGTAGTCCATGGCCAGATTCTGGTCCTGTCTTTAAATGCACATGACTCAATGTAGCCTCGTCTTTTAAAAAGTGCGCATAGCCCTGTGCATGTCCTAGACTCATGGTGTGAGCAGTATCAGAGTGAGACTGGAGTGAGACGGAGCAATCACTCCGGTGTTTCGATAAAAAACCCGTGCCGTGCTCCAACTATAATTCACACACTCCGCTCCACTCACATGCTCTAAGTCTGGGTGCGGGGGAGTTAGAATGTGCTAAACTGAATGACAAGGAGAAAATCAGACCCGACCTTTATTTGAGACCAGCGTTTGTTGCCCAAATGTGTTGCTGCCCTCGGCTAATAAAAGAGACAAGCGTCTATTCGCCACTCGGCTATTATTTGCAGCTTTACGGTATTTCATTGGTGTTCATAATAAAAAGTGCCATATGACTGCAGCCAAACCCTGTTTTGCTACCAGCTTTCAATAATAATGTGAGTTAAAGAGAGTTCTACACAAATAAAGCTGACACCCATTGACATCCATTCAATCAGGGAGACTAACAAAAGAGTGTGCAATAATGAAATGAATGTTATTGACAGCACAAGAAGAATCTTTGGCATTTAGACCCAGGCAGGATGTGGGAACTGTGGAGGCAATGCATGGACAGAAGATCTTGCTTGGGGTGATCTTTCCCCCTGGGGTTTAGACACTGGTGATAGTGGAGAGGGAGCTAGAGGATGAGTGTGCCATGAAGAGGTCTTCAAAACAGTGGCTTGACTAGAGGGAGAATGGTAACCAGGTAAAGGTGGTGAAGGGGAAGTGGTGGGTCTTGCTGATGCACGATGCTGAAATGACAACTGAATGAGAGCAGAGACTGACAAATGACACTTTTAAATCTTTGCAGCTTGAGATTGATTGGTTGAAACCACCAGGCCGGGTGATGATTGGATAAAGACAGGGCTAGCAGGTGTGTAATGTGAGACATGTGAGTGTGTGCAAAGACAGTCTTCCTGACTGAACTTCCGCTAAGATCCATTAGCACTAATTATCAATCTGGTATTGATGGCAGCAAAAAACTGAGCATGTATGGCTAAGTCAGATACGTAATAAGAGATCAGCCACACAGGTTACTGGAGCGGGTATGTTTGATCAGAAAATCCCACCCTTGGTATAGACATAGAGTCAGAATAGAAATACATAGCACTGCAAGTTTGTCTCAAAGTAAGAGGTAGAGTTGTTTCTATCTAGTTTACATTTCCCCAACCATTTTACAGCCTACACAGATCCACATTGTATTTTTAAATAGCTACATTGTAAATTGTGATCCCTCTGGCTTCAGTCATCAAAGAGCCTGAATGGTTCTGTGGTCTGATGAGACGTCCCCGAATGTGTGTGCTGATACGAAAAACTCCTCTCTTACACAATGAAGACAGAATTACGGAATCAGAGAGTTTGACAAAAGAAACATCAGCTGCTTGTTTATTACAACAGCTCCCACTCCCTCAGCATGGAAATGTTTTTTTTTTTTTTTTTTACCATAAAAAATCTACAATTCTCCCACATTAGACCTGTGAAGAAATGAGAACTGGCAAAATGTCCTTGCTGTCAAAATTCTCCAGCTTAAACCAAGACACGCTCAGGAGTAAACACATAAAGAAAAAGCACAACCCTCCCAACACACCCCACCTTCACCATGCTGATATTTGATCCAGCTTTCTATCTCACCATCTTCCTACTTTAATTCCCTTGCTACCTCTCTCTGTAATGCAGGGCTGTTTCTTAACTGGTTTAGTGTGTGAGTGTGTATGTGTGAAAGAGACAGACTAGTGTATAATCTTGAATGTAGCTTACCTGTAGGGAGTCTGGCAGTTATTAAAAACCAATGTGTGTAAGTGCAGAGCAAAAAAAAAAAAGGAAAAAAAAACTTTTCACAAACAACAAAACCACAGTTGTGTCCCCTTCTCTTTCTTTTATCCATTTTTGTCTCTCTAGTCAGAGACTACAGAGCCACAGTTTAACTTAAGACCAATATCTTGGATTGCTTTTATGTAGAGACAAGGTTTGGTTATATTAAGTATTGAATATTGGAATCAGTGTCGTCTTTCAGGAATTTCAGGAAAACATTGCAGCCATAGAAATTGAACATTGTGGGAAAAACAGGCATTTGTATACATTTTTAAGCTGTCTTATTTGTAAGACAGTTGATGACTTTGTTAATCAGTTTGAGGTAAAAAGAAGACATCAAGTTAAAAGGATCCCTCAAATGTTGCTAGCTAGTGTTGTAGCCGATAAATAGTAAACTATTTCCTACATCTGGCAGACATAGTGTTACATTAGTATTCATGAATGCACATCTGATATTAACCCTTTTCCTTATCTGTGGTTTGGTCTGCAACAACTTCTTAGGGAAATATCTTGCTTTTTAGCCTCTAAATATCCAGTTACGATTATCAGCTGATCTCTAAATGTCGTCTACATGTTGCCTGGTGCTGTGTAGTTAGTTTTTGCAAAGATTTTTTTTCACTAATTACAGTTGACTGCTGCTGTAAACCAGATCATTCACAGTTAATTCAGTCAATTTATCTAATATAAATAAACTGCTTTGCTCATATTTGCAAATTTAGAAAAAATGTTAGATATGCTTAATAATGTTTGTACATTGATTTGGTGGTAAAAAGCCAGTGTTAGCTAACAAATGCACATTTGAAAACATTGAACTGGTTGTGTATTGTCTCACGCAACATACTACTATACATTATAAAAGGAAAAGAACATAGCTTGGGAGGATTTAGAAAGAAACCAACAACATCAACACGAGTATAAACAATTCTTACATGTGGTACAAATTCCATTACAACAGCATTGATTTTATTCTCATATAATAAGGTTTCTGGGCATGTTTCTCTGTTAAAAGCAGAAAGATTGCTGAATAATAACATTTCCAATAACAGCCGATGACTTTGAGGTAGAAAATGTGTCTGATGGTGCTGACTTTGGTGTGGAACAACTAAATGATGAGGATTAAATTCCACCTGACTTATTGGAATCTGATCAATAGAGTAGTGATGATAGTCACAGCCATTAAAATAAACAGTTTTATGCTTTGTTACTCATGGGTGACATTTATTCTATTGAAAGACAATGCTTAGTTTTTAAAGTCCTCAGGATATAATAATCTCAAATAGCTAGGGGAAATGAAAAATACATTTGAAGTCAAAGAGTATTGGAAGATCAACATCAGAAATGCCTGGTTAAAATTAAATCAGGCTTTCAGTCTGGACTTTGTGATTCTCTAATTCATTGTGTATGTTGCCCTGTTGGGTTTTATTTTTGGGTGTACAGCCTTCTGGTCTGTACTATCACTAAAATTCTACCGAAGTTGTAACACACTATTTGAATATAAACCCCTTACATGGAACCTTGGATACCTAAGTTGAGTTGGGTGAAGTAACAGGAATTATTCTGGTAATGACTGAATAATAAACTGTGCTTTATACCACAACAACATTTTGGTCACTGTATTCCTCTGTATGGATTAAGTGTCTTGAGAATTTACAGGCATTCAGCATAAAGGGTCAACAATCAGGTCCCAAGACAATATCCAATGCCCCACTAATTTACTTACATTTAATGCATTGTATTCAGTCCACTATTGATGAAAAATTGCTTGTATCTTTTTTTTCTTGTATTACTGTTTGGCATGAAAATGTAGGTCTTAAGAGAAACCCTTGTTCTTCAGTCCTGAATGACTGACATGATGCTAAACCTGATGCTAAGTGTTATTTTTCCTGTGTTAAAGGTTGGATTTGCCCTTAAAAGCCCTAATATACCTGAGTTTTAACTGACTGTTGAATATGTTTGGCAGATTGCCCTGCCTGAAAGAACTCTTCACCCTGAGAGGTTTTCAATAGTTGTGTTTTGCTGTAGAAATTGGGTGTTTTGTGCCCTGAAGCAACTTCTATTTCATAGGAATTTACAGCCTGACAAAACTGAATCATGTCTTGACAAAAAAAAAAAAAATAAATAAATAATAAAAATAAAATGGTAAAAGTACAACATACTGAATGTTAAAAATATATTGTCTCTAACCTGGGTCCCATCTCTAAGTCATTTACCCACTTAGGACATCAATCTAGTGAGACAAAAACTTGTTCCTATCTACTGCATCTTCACTATGTTTATGTTACATAATAGTGTTTTACCAAATTGCTCAAATGCTATTTGACATATACTGTATATGAGTCTGTGTGGCTTGTCTTCTTAATTAATGATTCTGTTCCTCAGAAAGGAGTGAATGAACACCTTGGAAATTATATTTAGATAATATGTTTTGCTTATCTGAAGCCCCAAGGATTCCCTCTCTCTGCTCAGGTTGCTTATCTTTTTTCTACAAAAATACAATTGAATCTGTGTGCTGTGGTCCGATGCCTCAGCGCAACAGGATACGTAAACTCTGCCCTTTCAGTTGAAATAGATTGACTCTGTTAACTCTGCTATTTTATTTTAACATCTATTAAATATACATAATACAAGTTGCGATTTGTATTATCATTAGTGATTTGTGCCATAAAGTAAGGTGGAGTTGAATTCAGCATTTGTATTACACCCAACCAACATTATGTCCACCTTGCCTACCATTCTTTATAAATAAAGGAATATATATATATATATATATATATATATATATATATATGTGTGTGTGTGTGTGTGTGTATTTTGTGTGGGTGGAAATGTTATGCTTGCCATCCTCACAGCTTTCTTTTTGACACAATGTATGCAGACAATCAGGGACACAAAATATTGTGATGTGATGTGGATGAGAAGCAGCATTTGGTCATCAACCAGCATTTGGTGTCATCAAGCTAGAAGAAATTGCAGAACAGAATATTGAAAAGTAAATAAGTAGTTTTCCTTCCTTCACCAAATCTGCTCTTTCTTATTCGGTTGCTGTAGAAGTAAAGAGAATGTAGCTCTTGGAAGGGTCCCAGGAATTAACTAAAAGGAAACATTTAGCATTGACTGAGAATCCAATCTTGTCTAAATCCTGGAAGAGTATCATAGGATCTTACATGTGTCTAAAGTTTGGAGTAGTATACAAATAACTTCCAAATTAGACAAAGACAATCATTTCTGGTTAGGAATGTCACTAGGGCCACATTTACAACGGGAGAGTCAACAGAGAAAACACCCCTGCGAGAAAAAGAGAGAAAGTGAAATAATGATATCATATAGTCTGGCGTCCTTATAGCATCAGATTTTGGGACATCTTAGCTAGTCCATGCTAGTCCATGCGAGTTATTTAGCTATTACTATGCTAGTTTTGGCCTTAGATTGATGGGTCTGCTGAACAACTGCATTACATAGTGTCTTGTATTTAGGGAAGATAAGAATATCTAATCTAGTTCTCCATGGAAGGTTTAATAATCTTCATGCAAGTTAGCACTCCTTTCATCTGAACAATTTATGGACCTCAGAGAGAGTGTCATATCACACCTCTTGATACCTTGACCATAACTGTGTCATTTATTATGATGGGTTAAAGATACAAGTTGTGATGTGTCTGAAGTGATGTTTTGTTGATGTTTTTGATGTTTATTTCTTGTACTGTAGTAGTTTAGCAAAGGAAGTGAAGTGGCTGAAGCTGGGAAAGAGAGCAGAGGGTAATTGTACACTAAACCACAAAAAGCACAGTTGACTAATTATGCATCAAATTATGCAAGTGGCTCAACGGCTGATTGTTGCAGAAAAACATGGTAAAGAAGTGCAATAATTGGGTGTAACCTCTGTGTTAACCAATCTGCAGATGATTCAATCTGGATGTAGTTTGAAATGGTCCTGTAGGCAGTAGATCTGATTAGCATAGTGGGGTTGGTAATAACTCTGTAAGGTTTATATAAGAAATTCATGTTAATATGTAGTCCAATATTACCCCATGTTGCTCCAGACTTGAAACAGCATGTGGCATACATGAGTTGGGCATGTACAGAAATGAAACTCGTATAGTGCCACCCTTTGTTCTTGGTCAATTCCCTTGATATTCTGATTCATTCAGAGGGTTATGGCTAAAGGCTCAACGGCAATTAAGAACAAGTTAGGGAGCAGGGCAGGGGCAGTCTATTGCGTCTACAAAAGAGGGACGAGAAGATGTTGTCGGTATATACAGATTCCAGGGGAAACAGAGAAAGATAAAATCTATGTAATCCAACTCTGTAATCCAAGGTTTTTTCCAGTTTCAGTGAGATCACTACCCCAGGATCCTCAGACTGCTCAGATGGGAGTACATCAAGGATATTTAAAAACTCCCTAATATTAAAAAGAGGAAAGTAGACCTCAATAAATACAGTTTGAAGAGATGGGAAGCGGAAACTTTTAGACATTTAGTTAAAATTTTAGGTATTATATTATAAATTCTGCATGTAAGATGGAAATCAAATAATAGTAAGAGGCACAGTTGAGTCCTTATTAATTTTTAGCAGAAGTGTTAATAAAACTTGCGTGTTTGTGGAAGGATTTTATTTTGGTTTTTGATGGGAACACCATTAGGCCCTGAGGTTTGGAGAAAATTATAGCATCCACAGGAGTTATGTCCTTATTCAATTACTTCCTAATACCCTGGTCAAGACTAAGTTATCTGTAAATCTTGACAGAAAAAGTGATGAAAACGCTTAGATTGTCACCTTAAAGCAGGGGAGTATAACAAAGAACAGAAATCTTTAAATGTGCTATTGAGTTTCTCTGATTTGGACTAACCTCCCCAGTAGGGGCTCTAATAGCTGAGATTAATCTTGATGCCTCCTCATCTCGGCTTGATCGGGAGAGAGTTCATTGAACTCAACTTGAAGGAGTAATCATTCTTTATAAAGGTCATGTGATAGACCGTTTTGCATAATATTCATCAAGGGAAGCTACAGAGCATTTTAGGCTAGGCTGAGAGGCTGGTAAACTTTGAGGGTTTCTCAGATTGTATCTTTTTTATTTATTTATTTTTTTTATAAAATTAAAGATTGGTTAAGCTGCCATTGGTAAGTATTTAGTTGTTTCTGAAGAGACAGTGCCAAGCATCATGAAGCATCATGTTGGTGAAGACAACTGCATGAAGAGCTGAGGTGCAATTAAATTTATTGAATGTCAGTAATGATATTAATCAGTAGGTTTTGTTTATGAAATACAACTAGTTTATTTTTTACCATAACCTCCTTGTTGAACCAATGACATGACCAATGCTTTCCATCAACCATCATGTTCAGATAGAGATAGAACCTCGGCACCCATGTGTCACTGTTCAGTGATTATTCAGACAAAATCCAGAATGTTACTCTTGACAAACAACAATTCTACACATCATTAGAGATAGTAAATTGATTATTCTTTTGTCTCTGTATAAACTAGTGATTTCACTAACAGTATGCGGCCAAATGTTCCTTAAATTAAAAAGAATTAAAAAGAAGAAATAAAAACCCTGCAGATTGACCTACCATCTCTCAAATATGCCTTACTTGCTTCATCTAAATATAAGTTAAATAAATATCTACATAGCAGAAGGTATTCTAATATATGATCTTGGCAAATTTAATAAAATAAGCAAAACACACAAAGAAAAGAGAAAAAAAAAATCAATCCTGTTTTGTCAAATCCCATGTTTTGTAGTGCTACTTTAAGTCTGTTCCACATGTGACTAACAATTAATATGTGTAGTGTTTGGTGACAACGTTCAACATGTGTGAGTTTTGCAAAATTGTGATACTATCCATAAGAAATTAATCACATAAACTTTAATTTACTGCATACTTGTTAATACAGTGGATTACTTTAACACCTTGGCCCTCTAGAGGGATAATCCAGCAATGACTGCTAGACATGAGTAGTACAAATGTCAGTGTGGTTCTGAATGAAGTTCTAGTTGTCTGTCTGGCTCATAGAGAGGAAACAATATGGCTTCTCTGTCTGAGTATCACACCACAGGGAATTAGTAGCTTCGCTCCAAAACTAGAGGCATCAGTATCGGACTTCAAAAGCCCCAATCAGCCGTTCCCTGTGCATGTTCGCGCCCACCCACAAATATCTCTCTTTACATGTGCTCCTGTCTCTCTCTCTCTCTCTCTGTTCTCCTGGAGCTCTTTCACTCAATCTCTGTCTCCCTGCAGCCTCCCTCCACCCACTCTCTCTCTTTTCATCTCTTCCTTACACACTCATGGTCTCTCTCCATCTACCCCTCCATCCTCGAACTAATTGAAGCAGGTGGCTTCTTTTATTCCCTCTCTCAAAACCTCTCTGCTGCAGTTACCAGGCATCTTGATTACAATGTGTGTGTGTGTGTGTGTGTGCGCACCTTTATCTGTGATTCTCCTTTTGTATTGAATTCGAATCCACTACTGTGCAGGAGTCTTCATGCAAGTTGTGTGTGTGTGTGTGTGTGTGTGTGTGTGTGTTAGCGAGTCGATGAACATGAAAGTGAAATCCTAATGGCTCTTTTCTCTTCCAGCAGATGCCTCTCCAAACGCCACTCTTCGGGCCTCAACATGCAATTAATCAATTCAGCTTGGTAAGAGGATCTATTTATACTCACACACACACACACATACACACACACACACACACACACACACACACACACACATGCTCATGACAGACTTTAATGGTAGCTCTCACACACACAGTTGGGAACATGGCACCCTGCAGGGATAGGAGGAGGCAGGATAGAGTGAGACACATATACAGACACAAACAAAAGACAGAGAGATGGGGAGGGAGAGAGACAGCCACTTTGGTTTCTGTCAATTAAGGAGGATACATTGTTTGGCTGACAAAGTTAACAGTCCCTTAAACGGCTCCCATCAAGCACTGATGCAGCTCGTCAACCAGCCACAAAGAACAAAAGTCAACCTGCTGCTCATGGAAAAGCTTCATTTACTTTTTTTTGTGTCTGCATTGTACAGGTTAACTTGTTTAGGCTGAAATCAAATCTCGTGCTTTAGTGTCTGATATCCTGTTGGAGTAAAAATAATGTGTTCCATTATGAATGCATTATTACATTAAGACCACCTGCTTTATACTGTGGAGGTCCCCATGACCCACCAAAATGGTCTGAACAGTCAGGACATTGATATGGAGGCTCTGGTGGTGTCTGGTGTCTTGCACTGGGACGTTGGCAGCAGATTGTTTGGGTTCTGTGGGTTGTGGGCAGGGTTTCTCTGCATCCGGCTTGTTCTGCACATCCATCAGATGCTAGACTCAGGGATCTGGGCTTGGTCTGAAACAATTTTCAGTAGATTTATCTGTCAAGCTAACTTCCAAATAAATAAAGGACCCCGGGTTCTTCAGCTATTCACTTCACCTCTTTGAGGTTTTTAGTCATAATCCACTGTGTGAGTGGTCTTGTTCACTTGTATATTTATTGCAGTCATTACATTGCTGGGGGGTCCTTACCTGTGGTTGAGACAGAGCTTAGTCAGCTTTTTTTCATTCATCTGTCTTCTTTCACAAAGGCTTCTTTCATTTACACAGGAGCTAATGTATGACTGGAGACACTGGAGACATCAAGCCTTGACTTATAACTTCAGATAACTCTCAATTTTGTCTTCTTACATCTTAAGTGCAGTGCATGGTGTGGCCACCACCATTGTGCCATCCACCTGCATGCTCACTCACAAGGTGAATTGGGATCTATATTGTTAAACCGTCCATCCATCTGTCCAACCGTCCTACATCCATGGATTGATCTTTTACAAGCCATCTAGTTATCAAGTCATAAGAAAAAAAGAAAATAGACCATAGCAACAGTGCTTTCAATTGTAGGCACCCTCCTCTCTGCTGCATCCACTCTTTTTAAAATTGGGACATAATTTACATTCATTTGTAGAAACATTTTTTTTAACAAAAAGTTTAGCCATTTCTGTATTTGTGGAGTGGAGAGTGTTCCATTTGCAGTTTGTTGTTAATGTAGCCAAAGGTGTCTCTAATCACCTTTGCAGGTGGTCTGGGTGACTGAATCTGCCCTTGATAAGTCGGTAAAATGTCAGTGATATTAAAAAATGAGGGGGTAAATAATGCCCCTGATAATTAGGAGTACCTTTCGCCTGGGTCATTTTTCACAGAGGTCAGATTTTCATATATTCTAGCATGAATGTGACCAGTGTCCCCTGTGGACCGCCACAGGTGACTCATGTTCTCTTTTGTGTTGTAAGAGAGAAAAGGAGCAAAATATTTCCAAAACGGCAAAAAGAAAAAAAACAAAACAAAAAAAAAACTGCCCATACATGACCACTGCTAGTAGCAGGAAAGAGATTCGGGATCCAAATCATTTACCAAACTCCTTAAAATCACTCATGAGTCATGGATCTGAACATCTATTTAACATCTTATTCAGTTGAGTCCTACCACTTTTGATTGATATAATCAATAAACGGCATTACATCTCTTACATCTCACTTGACAGGCAAACAAAATGTACCCAACTTGACAACTACTAGTGGAGCAAGCAGAGCTACGGCCACTTGGTCACTCATTCAGCAGAGAAATGAAACTTACCCAACCCACGAGGCAGTGAGTGAGTGAGTGAGTGACTCACGACCACCACCATGGGACCTGAAACAAAAGTTACCTGACTCATCACCGCTACTCACGGCTCCCTGCTTGTGGGTGGCTCTGGCTTGACTTGTGGATCCTTGCTTGTAGCATAGGCTGAGTGAATCCCCTGTATATCCACACTCAGGCATGAGTTCTTCCTGTGTTGACTTCTATAACCACCGTATAAGCTTGTTGCCTACGCTGTGAGTGAATTAATACTCTGCTGATCCACTCCACATACATTTTAGACCAAAATAAAATAAGATATTCCTTTGTAGTAGTGACCCTGTCCTCGTTCATTTTCTGCACAGCCTAAATTTGAGCTTTAGGTTTAAGCTTATGTCAGCTACTTGATTTTCAATGATAGGCTGTTGGTAAGTTTCTTATGCTATCTGTGATATCTTGTAATCCATAAAGAAGCAGTAGTCAGGGGAGTCCTTTTTTTAGTAGTTTATTTACTTCTTCAAACAAACACCAGAACGGAGCGCTCTCTTGCTCTAGGCCTGCTCATACATCTCACTCATGACCCTGAAGCCTCACTGTACCCCCTAGCGGTGCAGTGTGATACTGCAGTTCTAATAATCATGATTCATTAAACCTTCTTCTTCTTAATAGTAATAATAATAATGATAATAATAATATTCTTTATTAAGTCTTGTGTGAATGTGCCAAAGTTCTTGCTAATACTGGAAACACTTCGTTTAGCAATCAGGGCCTTTTGGGTCAAGTGACTCAAGTGACTCAAGAGATTCGCACAACCCAAAGTATTACATTACTGCATGTTCAAAAGCGTAGTCAGTGATGAATTAATTCAATTAATTTCCAAACCTAAAAAAAGGAGGTGGTAGATGAATTGTATTATTCTTTTGTATTAAGCATGTGGCATGGAATCCTTATCATTCAATTACCAATATGTTCCTGACGTTTACCTGCCTTATCTTTATGCAGACAGCAGTGAGAGGGGAAACAGGGGAAAATCAAATGCCTTAAATTAACCTCTTCACTGCCAGAAAGCAGATGGTGAGCGGGTTATTAATTTTCTTTTGTTTATTTCAGTTGTAATTGAAAATAAACAAACACAAATTCAAATGACTGAAAAGCAATAAACATAATCATAGAATGAAATTGTTTTTGAATGAAATGGTTTCATATACATATTCAGTTCAGTGGTATATGTGCATATAAACATACCTACAGACATACCCATGACCATCACATTAACCAGTTTATTAAACTGTATTTTCCATTTATTCTACTGATTGATAAAACGTATTCTGTTCTGTCGCTTACTGCTGGGTAAGTTCACCTCTTCACCAAGATTGTAGCCAGGATATTAAAAAATGCAGAGGTGATAACGATTGACAATAATCAAATTAAACAACATTTATATGAAATACAATTAGATGTAATTCATTAATTTTAATTAATAAACAATGTATAAATTATATAATGACTATAACAGTTATACATCATTAAATCTTGTTCACATTGTCAGGAACAATAATGTGATTGGAACATACTAATACCTACTGTAAATACTTTTGAATTACTTTTTGTTAAACAACATGAACCAGATAATATCTGCCATAAATGATGTCATAGCATCGACATTATGTATATTATGCATAACAACTAGGTCTATTACTTGATAATGGGAAAGTGGCAAATTATTAAAAAAAAAAAAAATGTAAATGTCAAAATAAGCAATTAGGGTTTCAAGCTGGAGAAGGTGCAGGGAACTGTATGTTTTTACTTTGTCTCAATCTGTTTTTCAGTTAAAGGACACCATGGTTCAATTAATTTTTCACATTTATTGTTTTTGGAAATTCCCCCAAGGTAGACATTCAGAAAAACTCTCAGATGGAGAACTACATTTTTTTTTTTGTTGTTGTTTTGATCCTTGACATCCCTCTGAGAGGTTTTGGTCCTTCTCATATTACTTCTATATGAGTTTCCTCCAAGGACTAAATCAAACTTATTAACTTTTTGTATTGCTGCAGAAAATAAATCTGTGAAGAGATCAGAAATTTGGACACAAGGTAATCATTTATAGTGGACCATGTAAAAATCACAGTGACAGTAAATAAAAAACTCATCACTTTGGGAGACACTTCATGTTTCTGAGAAACAATAGTGACATGATTGATGACTTGTTTGGTTATGTGGTACTTGTTTGTTTCACATATTTTATTAGAAACATTTAATTGAAACTGAAGTTTCACCAAACAGAACTCACTGTCTTAATCTAATATTCAGTGAAAATGGGCACAACATTACACCATATATAGAATAATCTGTTTGTCTTCTAACCACTCATTGATTGGCTCAGAAGGTGTATGATAATGACCAAAGGAAGTGCAAAGTCAACAAAGATTATCTTTTCCTTTGGATGAGCAGTTCTTGAAAAACATTAAGACAGAAATATTAGAACAAGGTCACTGAGTGTGTTAGGGTTGGGGTAGCAACTAATCCACACAAACGATTGTTGCATATGTTCTGAACTAAACACACTGTTACTTACATTTCACATACATTTTCCAAAAAAAAAAAAAAAAACAGTTCACCAAGGAACAAGGTACAAGTTGCTGTTAAACACGTTGTTTAAAATAATCCACATTCACTTGCCACTTTATTAGGTACACCTTGATCAAAACTAATGCAGTATAATACTGTAGCCCTGCAATAAATCCTTTCTTAATGAGGATTATAATGTTTAGTTTTTATTGAGTCTGTCTAAGAGGCTGTTGATTTATGTTAATGCTCATTTTATGCGGTGTGATTAGTAGAGCTGTTGAAACTCACTGGGTTATACTAAGAGGTGGCCCTTTTATTTTGTCAACTTAAATTCATATACATGGGGGTAGATAGAATATTAGGAACGACTCCTGTTCCTGTTTCTCACAACTGGCACAACTTTTTAGAAGTATACTATTACATTAGAAGTCTAACTTTGTGAGAAAAAGGCATTGCATGAGGGAATATCAGGACACACTTCAATAAAAAAAAAAAAAAAAAAAAAAATCATGTTGCATTATTAAGTATATAACTCCTAAGCCGACTTAGTCACTTTTTGTCACGGAATGTGATGGGACACCACTGTGGATTGTGGATCTTTAACCCCTGTCGATTCCTCAGTATGTCTTTTGTGTTCTCCATGGCACTGTGCACTTCCTGTCCATAGAAACACATTAGTTAACTGAGCTGAGGAGGAGATGGGGTCTCACAGAGTAATAAGCCAACCATCAATAAGTAGCAAAAGTCAACATAATTATTTGATATACAATTCATTTCAATTCAATAGACTTTAATTAGGTGCTGCACTTCACAATTAATTAAACAGAACTATGTTATAAATATATATATATATATATATATATATATATATATATATACATATATATCAGCTGCTGACCTGAGAAGGAAGATCATGGCCCAGTTAGAAACCTGGAACCCCTGTTGAATACCGAAGTTGACTTGTTAAGTACCCTCAGAAGATTTGCTAGTAGATGTGAATGCTGCACTAATAACAAAACCTGCAGCAACCATCACTGAGACCAATAAGCTGATTCACAGTACAGCAACAGTAATCATTGAGATGCTTGGGTACAAGATGGGCTCAGGCAAACATTACAGGCAACACCCACCGTGGCAGATCCGGTTAGAGGCCAAGATAAGTGCGACATGGAGAGAAGTCAGCTAGCTAGCAGAGCTACAGAAAGGCAACATAGTGATCAAAGGGGCACCCAGGAAATACAACAAGCTCTCCATACCAGAAGCACTCGAAACTGCCAAACAGAGATTAACAGCTCTGGCCATCTGACTGAAGTGATACACCAAAGAGGCAGAGGCCAGGAGAATATACAAGCTGTTCTCCACTGAACTGGCCAAGGTGTTCTCTCAGTGGCAGGGAAATAATAACAGCCGGTCAGACCCACCAAGAGCTGAGGTGGAACAATACTAGAAGGGAATATGGGAAAGAGAGGCATCACACAACTCATTTGCCCAGTGGCTAGTGGACCTAAGAGTTCACCACAGCAATCTCCCAGAACAAGAACCAGTAACCATCTCAATGGCAGACATCCAAGAAAGAGTGTCAAAAATGAAGAGCTGGACAGCACCGGGCCCCGATATGATCCATGCCTACTGGCTGAAGAAGCTAACTGCACTCCATGAATGCCTAGCAGCACAGATGAACAATCTGCTGAGAGATGGGTCCCACCCAGAGTGGCTAACCCAGGACAGTCCTAATCCAGAAGGACCCCCAGAAGGGACCCATCCCATCCAACTACCAATAACCAATAACCTGCCTCTGCACAACATGGAAGGCCCTGTCAGGCATCATTGTGGCTAAGATGAGTAAGCATGTGGCTCAATACATGAGCGGGGCTCAAAAGGGAATTGGTAGCAACACCAGAGGAGCCAAGCACCAACTGCTGGTCGATAGTGCAGTCGCTCAAGACTGTAAGAACAGACATACCAACCTGTGCACTGCCTGGATTGACTACAAGAAAGTCTATGACTCAATGCCTCACTCATGGATACTGGAATGTCTGAAATTGTACAAGATCAACAGGACCCTAAGGGCCTTGATCCAGAAATCGATGGGAATGTGGAAGACAACCCTTGAGGCTGACTATAAGCCAAAAGCCCAAGTCAACATCAAGTGTTGCATATACCAAGCACTATCACCACTGCTGTTCTGCATAGGCCTGAACCCCCTCAGTCAGATCATCATCGAGAGTGGATATAGGTACCAATTCCATGAAGCAACAGTGAAGCAACAATCAGCCACCTGCTCTACATGGATGACATCAAGCTGTACGCCAGGAATGAGCGAGAAATCGACTCACTAATACACACCACCAGGATCTACAGCAATGACATAAGGATGTCCTTCGGATTGGATAAGTGTGGCTGGATGGTCTCAAAGAGAGGCAAAGTGATCAGAACTGAAGGAATCGACCTACCAGAGGGCAACATAGGTGGTATCCAAGACAGCTACAAATACCTTGGTATCCCACAAGCTAATGGAAACAATGAGGAGGCCACAAGGATGTCAGCCACAACCAAATACTTCCAGAGAGTAAGGCAAGTCCTGAAAAGTCAGCTGAATGGCAAGAACAAGATCCGAGCCATAAACATGTACGCACTGCCAGTCATCAGATACCCTACCAGGATCATAAGCTGGCCAAAGGAGGAGACAGAAGCCACTGATATCAAGACAAGAAAGCTCCTCACCATGCACGGAGGGTTTCACCCCTAATCCGGCACCCTGAGACTGTACACTAAGCAGAAAGAGGGAGGCAGAGGACCCGTGAGCATCAAGGCCACGATCCAGGATGAAACATCGAATATCCAAGAATACATCAAGAAAAAAATGGCCACAAAGGATGAACTGCTAAGTGAATGCCTCAGACAGCAGAAACCCACTGAGAGTGCAGAGGAAGAGGAGCAGACGACTGGGAGGGATAAGCCCCTACATGGACTGTACCACCGTCAAATTGAAGAAGTGGCTGATATCGAAAAGACCTACCAGTGGCTGGACTCACAGAAAGCACAGAGGCACTAATCATGCCAGCACAAGAACAGGCCCTAGGTACAAGAGCCATAGAGGCCAAGATCTACCACAGAAGATAAGACCCAAGGTGCAGACTGTGCAAAGATGCCCCTGAGACGGTCCAACACATAGTGGCAGGGTGTAAGATGCTAGTGGGGTCAGCGAACATTGAGAGGCACAACCAGGTAGCTGGAATAGTGTACATCTGTACCCAGTATGGAATAGAAGTACCCAAATCCCGATGGGCCGTGCCACAGAAGGTGGCTGAGAACAACAGTGCCAAGGTTCTGTGGGACTTCAGCTTTCAGACTGACAAACAGCTCCCAGCTAACCAACCGGACATAGTGGTGGTGGACAAAGTGCAGAAGAAGGCAGTAATGGTAGATGTGTCGATACCAGCTGATGGCAACATCAGAAAGAAGGAACACATATAGGTTGAGAAGTACCAAGGGTTGAAAGAACAGCTGTAAAAGATGTGGAAGGTCAAGACAAGCATGGTCCCTGTGGTAGTAGGAGCACTCGGGGCAGTGACCAACACTGAGGTAGCTCCAACAGGTCCCAGGAACAACATGACTGAAGCCTCAGTCCAGAAGAGCACAGTCCTAGGAATAGCTAAGATACAGTGCAGAACCCTCAAACTCCCAAGCCTCTGTTAGAGGACCCGAGCTTGAGAATAACACACTCAGATTTGTGTAAGTCCATCCTTTTCCAGCCACCAGTAGATCTTTTCAATATCAGCCACTTCAATTTGATGGTGGTACATTCCATGTAGGGGCTTATCCCTCCAAGTTGTCTGTTCCTCTTCATCTGCACTCTTATTGAGTTTCTGCTGCCTGAGGCGTTCACTTAGCAGTTCATCCTTTGTGGCCATTTTCTTGATGTATTCTTGGATGTTCGATGTTTCATCCTGGATCGTGGCCTTGATGCTCATGAGTCCTCGGCCTCCCTCTTTCTGCTTAGTGTACAGTCTCAGGGTGCTGGATTTGGGGTGAAACCCTCTGTGCATGGTGAGGAGCTTTCTTGTCTTGATATCAGTGGCTTCTGTCTCCTTTGGCCAGCTTACGATCCTGGCAGGGTACCTGATGAATGGCAGTCCATACATGCCATTCAGCTCATTTTTCAGGACTTTCTTTGTTCTCTGGAGGTATTTGGATGTGGTTGACTTCCTTGCGGCCTCCTCATTGTTTCCATTAGCTTGTGGAATACCAAGGTTCTTGAAGCTGTCTTGGAAATCATCTATGTTGCCCTCTGGTAGGTCAACCACTTCAGTTCTGATCATCTTGCTTCTCTTTGAGACCATCTGGCCGCACTTATCCAATCTGAAGGACATCCTTATGTCATTGCTGCAGATCCTCAGCAGGTGGCTGATTGTTGCTCCACTTCGGAATTGGTACCCATATATATATATATATATATATATATATATATATATATACATATATATGGCCTGCCTTTCTCATCATTCTCACAAGTGTTACCATATTTCTATCATTCTTTCTGTCCAACTACTTACTGCACCACTGTAAATAGTGGTGCAGTGGTTTTCCCCATTTGGGTGATTCATCACAGTGACTACAAAACACAAAAAAGACACATGATTCATGACCTACCAAGTAGAGAAGGAGGGTGAAAATAAAGGAATGGCATAATGTAGGTAGCAGCAATAGAAACGAAAGAAAGGAACACAATAAGAAGAGATATATTTCAGATGATAGAGACATAAAAAACTAAAAAGAAAATATGAAGATAGGTAACTGAAGGATAGCTCAAGGTGCTCATTAATATAAAGGGAATAAGCCCAGGCTTTGACTTAGTCTGCTCACTAAAATGTCAAAGGATCTTAGAAAAAATCTGAATTAGATGCGTTGCATGCTAGTATGCTTTCCAATGGGATTCTCTGATAATCATCTGATCAAAGCCCTATTGTTTTAACAGGAAAAAAGTACACCAAGGGCAAAGACATCTGAAACTTGAAAGCATGCAATATTTACATATGCTATCAACACTGTCTAGAAAGAATAAAATAGCTTGATGATCCAAAACTTGTGTTGAGGTATTAGCCAGGATCAAAACATAGATCCCAAAATTATAAGTAGAACAAATATGAAGTGAGACCGCATAACTAAATCTGTAACAGCTGGCAATCACATATAGCAAGGGATACAGTGACAGTGAAGACGCCACTGTAGCTAAATCACAAGAGGGCAAATGGTCCAGCTTTCCTTGAGACAATGTACATAACCAGGATGTATGTAAAGTGTCAGTTTCTGTTTTCTCTTTTAGTCTATCCATATAAAAGTGGAGTCATAGAACTTTTTTGATTGAATGGTAAAGATTCTTGACATCTTGATATTTCATCACTAAATTTTGCTTTTTGTAGCTGTAGATGAGTTCATAATCATAATATAATTAAAGTGAAATAGCTGATAAAGAGGACAGGAATGGAGGAAGATTTTTTGTCTGTTCAGGTCCTCAATACCAGGGGGTGATTTCCTGCCTTAAGTGTGGTAGTTTAAGTATCTCTGGATGGGATGAAGCAGGACATTGATAGTCCATCAGTCATCAGTAAACCAGGTGTTATGTTAGACCATCATGGTGAAGAGGGAGCTGACAGAAGGCTAAACTATAGATGGCAGCTGGAAAATTGATCTTAAATTGACAGCAATAAGGAGGAAATGAATAACTGACAAAACTCTTTTCGGATTCTTGTGCGCAAAATGTTACATGATTTTCCTCCGCAGAGTGTCTGGGCTCAGCCATGGAGACAATGTGAGGAGTTTAGACATCTGGACAGTAGAGTGACTGCTCTATCAGTTTAAAAGGAGCCAGTTGGGTGGTTGCAGCATCTGATCAGAATGCCTCCCACTGGATATTTTCCCAGTATGTCCAACTGGGAGCTGATCTCATGGTAGAAGGAGGAAAAAGAAAGAGCAGAGAAAAGAAAGTATGGGCCAGGTGGAGCTTGAAAGGGTTAATTATGAGAGGGACACCTCGACTACCTTTATGACCTGCTGCCACCTCAATATTAGCCCTGATAAGCTTATGTGCTTGTATGGATGGATGGATGAATTGTCTACTTGGCAACATCAAAATTTTTGCCAGCAACAAAGAGTTTGGCAAAGTCAACAAACAGTTCAGTGGTGGGCAGAGCTTTAGCTGCTGGGATAAAGCCAACTGTGAATTAAGGGAGCCTCCTCTTGAAACTCTCAGCCACCTCTGATATCTACAACAGATTGAGAGCAAAAGAAAAAAGTAAATGAAATACAGCAGCTGGAAAGACTTGAGCAGTAAATTGAGGCCTAACACAAAAGTTAGCTTGGTCTGAAACCTAATACACTGTATGGGAAGGTTGTACAAAATGTACACAGATGCATTACATAATAGTTGTAGTTGTACAAAAATGTTTAACTCTGTTCTGTTAATATTCTATTAATTGTGAGGTCAAATATGGTAGCTATTCAAATATTACATAGAAACAGGATTTGAAAGGCTATAACTACATTTTTAAGTGTTTCCTGTGGTTTTAATGAAAAAATATTTAAACATGAAAATATACTGTATCATTGTTGATTGTCTGATTTAAATGCTTTATTGTTTTCAATATTGCAAATCAATGTAATTAATCTTCAAGTTTCAACTCATTCTAGACTTCCTGACACTGCTTGAATAAATCAAATGCTGAAGCAAAAAGCAAATCATGAAACCAAAGCAATGATGTAACCTCTAACAGATTATAAATCAGTCAATGGTTGAATGTAGTTCAGCAGATCACTGGACATGGACGTGTGTCATGGGTGTCATTAGTAACTAAGACTGATTTCTGTTATGTTACTCTTTGAAGTTACTTGAACCAACAATAATTAGGAAGGTATAGTTTACATTAAACAAAATTAATATTACTTAATTATCAAACATGTCACTGTTGCTGTGCTAAAATTCTCAGACATTTTGGAAATGTTGTCCAATATTGAGAGAGAGGAAACAAAATGGCTGTGACATAATCCAAATAGGCATTTTTCTGTATTAAAGTATGTCCATTAAAAGTGTTTTTGCCATTGACATGGTCAGATGGTTCATTTAAATGTCTGATAATGTTATATAAGGAATCCCTGCAGAGACAAAGTAAGTTTAGCTTTGTTTATGCAGAACCAGCAGTTATATTGCCCTGATCAGAGTCATCAGACTCCATTGACAAAAACTTTTATTTTACCTTGCAGGACAAGGGAGTTGCTGCTCTTAGGCTTGTGAGAGATGTTTGTACCATAGCAGCTTTCACAATAATTTTAATCATTTGATCTCACTTCATCAGTCTATCAGTCTGCAAGAGCTGCTTTAACATTACTTAAAGCTAATAACACAAATATGCAATCAGGTCCAGAGTGACTGGATATCTTAATATAGAGGTGCAAAAAAGGCTGCATTGAGATAACAACACAATGCAGCTGATAGACAAATAAATAAATACATTGATGAAGGAATTTCATTGCCATCAGTGGTTGTTTCACCAGTTAAAGCTAAAAACACTCACTAATCAAAATTATGGTGATCTGGAATAGTTATGTTAGTAATGTTCTTTTTGATAGCAGATCTGATATGGCTTGTTTGTCTGTCAAGCAGAATGAAGAGCAACAATTTTGGATGATAGCACACTGACAATGATCCTGGGATCTTTGACTGTCCAATGATTTTCTGCCTAAGAAATATTAGGGATAAAAAAATAATGGAAAAAAAACACAATTCACTTGGCTTCTGCTATTTCTTTCTCTTTATTTTCCTTTGAAATACCTTTAAAAATACCACCACCATCTGTGCAGTCAGTTGGTCTGTTAAAAACAACATCTTGTTTTTGCGTATTACTTGTTTTTACCGTTTGGCCGTTGTAAGTTTATTTTTAATGTTTCTGCATCATTTCATTAAAGGTGATTAGTTTGAATTTTCTTCCTGGCAATCAATATGCCGTATTGTCCTTTAGAACCTAATCCACCATTATTAGTGCCAGTTGTCTTTTGTCTGCATGGAGCAGCCTCTGTTAAATTCACGTTTTAGTTCCAGAGCCCTATATACTGCACATTATGTTAGTTAAAACCACCACTGAAGTGGGTTATACCTAGAAGCAGAGCAGTTGGAGGAGAGATAAAACTCTTAGTGCTCTGTTCTCCCCAGGAGGTTGTCTTAAACCCACTGCTTCTCTCAGAATGGCCTCCTCACTATCATTTCCTTAAGCATCCACTGACTTCCTCTGATCCAGTTTTATTCCCTCCATGTTATTTCCTTCTTTGTTTGACAGAATACATCACAAGAGTTTGTTATTCAGATATACATAGTATTTTCTGACATGCTGGAGATTAGTGATTTGACTTCAACCCAAGAAAGGGGAGAGTCATTTAACACATTTTTTGCAACATTTCAGGCTCCATGAAATTAACTTCATTACAATTGACAGCGTAATGAATAATTATTGTTATTAGATTATTTTCATTCATCTAAACTGCACATGTGAGTTTATGATTTGTTTTCTTTCTTGTAATTTGTAATTTGGATATTTTCTAAGCAGAACACTCATGATCTTGGATGTGTTTGGTTGCCATAGTAACAGATGTTGGACTTATTTATTGCACAATAAGTGGCAAAGGCACTTTTACCTGTTAACTGGCCTTTTAGTAAATATAGTAGTGGTGCATGCAGATGCTTTTTTTTTTTTTTTTTTTTTTTTCCACACATTATTTATGTGGTTACATTTGTGTGCTACAAGTGTCCAGACCTTGTGAAGGTTGATGGTACAATGTATGACAGGCCAGTTAGTGCACCTACAAACTGTTGAATCTTTATTTTCATCATATTTTCATTCTGAATATAGTCATTGAGCTGGACGGGCCACTGAATCATAGGTGATTCTAACTTTCTCTTGGGCTTCACACTGTAGACTCTATGTTTTTTATCCATGTGAAATGGTACACAAGTGCTGTAGTTATGTCGAAAGTGCCAGCCATACTAAAAGCCAAGAGAGTCCATTGCTTTTGTTATTGTAGTAGTCTAAGTGCTATATTTACCTGTATAAAAATAACAACACATGTTAACGGCCCTGAAAACCTATTCTCCCAGCTTACTATGATTGATAGATTTAATCACAACACTTTCTACAAAAAGCTCAGATTTTGTTAATTCACTCAAGGGATTTTCAGTATATTTTTGTTTTGTCATGTGCTGTTCTCACCAGTTTGACATTGACAGTGCTTCCTCACTCCGACCAGGAATTAACAACATTTCAATCTCAATTCGTTGACAGTTGCCACTTGTTTATATTGCTGTCACTGTCAGTCAAATCTGATCAAGCCACTCAAACAGTTCTCAGAGCAGCAGATAGCTACAATTTTTTTGGTACTAATAAATAATCCCTGAGGATGTTATCCCTGAACTTCACCTTGTTGTTATTGTTGTTTATCATGGATATTTAGACCTCTAGGAATCTGTGTTTAAAAACCACACAAATACACACACACACACACACCCACGTACACAGCTAATATTCAGAAATACACAAAGGAGTACACTACATACACACACCTGTGCTCGCCACTGACCACTTTGGCTCAGCCCAGCTAAAGATGATTAGTTAGTACAAAGCAGTATTAAAACTAATTACTCCCATTAGAAAACTGTGCTGGGCAAGTGCATAGACATTTCTTTCCTCTCCTGTTTTCTCTCTACCCGAGCTCTCTCTCTTCTTTTCCCAGCCTCTCTTGCTCCCTCTCCCCCCTCCAGTCTCTCTGCCGCCCACACACAGCCCAGCTCGACTGGTTGCAGACTGGGAGTTGACATTCTGAGAAACCATTAAAAGTGCTCATTATTGGGAAAGAAAAGGAGGGCAGAAATCAAAGAGATCGCTGCTTATTCTCTGCTGGGGTTCCCTGATCTATTGTTGCACTCATTCCCCAGCTTCTCTACCTTTCTAGTCACATCCTCCCCCTCTTTGTTTCTGTCTTTCTTTCCCCCTCTTTGTTCTGCAGCCTCAATTAAGCTTTCCCCTCCAGCTCCTTTGCACTGCTGTCAAAAATCTTTTTTTTTTGTCTACTGAAAACACACAAAAATAAATCATGTCAACACTGTGAAGATTTCTTAGCTGTTATAAATATGTTCTTTTATATTTCGTAATGTCATGAAAAGATGTAATGTTCGCTGTTTTTACTCCAGAGACTTCTTCAGAAGTTCTATAAAACATTATCTGACCTGAGTCACTGAACTGCAAACTCATCCATTGTCACCTTCACTGCACGTTTGTATCATTTTCAATTAATCTTCTTTTGAATTGAGCTAATTAATCATTTGGATGCTGTCATTTGTATCTGGCCAGATATGCAAATAATGTATACCATCCCATCAGGGGATAAATGTTTCACCCCAACTGTAGGTGAGGCCTGCTGGTGTTGATGATGAGGCACAGTATTATAGGTCATTTTGGAAGTGAGACCAATGCACAACAACACTTACAGGCATGTATTGCAAACAAAAAGTGAGCTTTTAGGTGACTTTCATTGACACCTGAACTTCCTGTGGATCTCATTTCATAAAGCTTATCAGAACTACTGGAGATGGTTGCAAGCATCAGTTACATGACCTTTGTTGTCCCTGTCACAGCTAAAGTTCATAAGTCTCTTGCAGCAAAGCTGGAGTTTGGGCTCATCAGTAGAATTCTTTTAGTTGGTGGAATTAGATGACCTTTCAACATGTTGGCTTGTTCTTTTGAAATGTAGACAAAAGGGATTCACCCAAAAACCTTGGTGGCCTGAAATTCATAATCTCTCTGACCCTTAATTTTCTGCCATCTGTCTTTTGTTGACTTTCTAATAATGACATAAAATGTCCCCAAAAAAGCAGTGGCCAAATACACAGGTGGCATATACACTTGGATGAAATCCAGTGATAATGTGAGCCAACTGATTAACCATTTTACATCAAGTAAATTTATTTTCATCCCCATATATCAGTTGTGTGAAAACGTCCTCCTTTTAACTCGTGTTAACTCTAGTGTTGCTCTAAGAGTTCCACCTTTTTTCATTGTTGCTAATGTTCCATCTGTGATATTGAAATAAATGGTGATGTTACGTATGCACGGGGCTTGTTTCATCAATTTATTACATTCTAGGCCCTCCGCTGGGGCAGTGCCAAGTCTGACTCTCTCTATGGACCTCAGTGATGTTGATGATCTAATCCAAAAATGGGTATGCTGTCAGAGTGCTGGGATCAGCTGGCCCTTCTGTATAATACAAACACAACTTTTAAAAGCTCTTAACTAGTTTACATGTAAAGTGGCTGCAGTTCCATTCTTAACCATCCACATGCTTGTGGTTTGGTCTTACGTAATGGGTCAAATATATGAGCATGGATTGTGAAAAAAAAGAAACACTAGCAGTATAACCTCCAGGAATCTAGGATCAAATGAGGGGCAGAGGTAACGTGAGACCAAGTAAAATGGCCTGGGATTTGCATAAATGACTCAAGATTTCAAAGTAAGCCCCACAAATCTCCAAAAGCATCTCTAAGCCCTTAGTGGGACTATCAAGCAGAGGGGAAAAAAAAAGAAAGGTGCAGCCCATTTTGCATTCTATAATGAGACACCAAACCAGTCCAAATGGAAATCGAAAGGTAAATCCACTGTGTAATTTATTACCTGTTTTCCTGTCTTTGTTCACAGAGGGAAAGGAAGGATGGGTGGTATTAGGGGGAGTCTTGTTCCCTGATCACAGGGAGGTCAGCAACATCTCTGCAGCTGCAGCACTGGACACATGAAGGAGGTTTCAGGAGGGCAGGATGTTCAATGGGGTTTGAATGAAATGAAACTCTATGAGTGAGTTAGCATAAGCATTGCTATATCACCTGTATTTATTTAGAAATTGAGTACAAAGTGCCATTGTTCAATCAGGAGAAACATTTGACATATTTGCAGAATGCAAGTTTGTACAAAGGGAACACAGGACAAAGTCTGTAACGTGTTATTTTTTTGGTACTGTAACTTTTCAAGTATAAATCTATATTCAGATAGCTGGGCATCAGTCAATAAAAATGAAATATAGGGATAAGGGGTGCCGACCATAAACCAAAATGTTCACAGTTTGCATCCAGCTGGTTTTGATGAAATCATTGTCACTTTATTTATAATTATTCCGGAAAGGTATAAAATTTCCCTAAAACTAATTTGTTGTGGCTGTATCCAAAGACTAACAATGAGGTGAACTAACTTAGTTAAGACAGTTTACTTTAGTAAACTGTCTAAATAACAACAGTTTACTGACCTTCTGCGTAAAAACATAAAAGTCTGACTTATTTACTGAACATACGAGGGTCGTTCAAAAAGTTCTAAGCTTCACCCAGAAAGAACAGTCATAACTGAACAATTTTGTGTTTGCAACAAACTACCACTTCTTATAAAACTAGAAAAACAAATGCAGATTTCTGTTTTAATTTCTGTGACACACATGCAAAGGTGAGAAGTGAGTGAAAAATCCTACAATGGACCAAACAGAGGCCTGAGCAGTCATAAAATATCTGCAAAAAAAGGTATGACACCCAATTTACAAGGACATGGTAAGAAGTGGGCTGCAGAAGTCAAGTGGGGCAGGGACACCACAGAAGATGACCCTCGGTCAGGTCGCCCAAAAACCTCAACCACTGATGAAAAAGTTGATGCCATTCACTGCATGGTTTTGGATGACAGATGTCTCACTGTCCAGCAGATAGCCAAGTCTATAGGCATCAGTTCTGGTTCAGTCCACACTTTTTTTAACTGAGATCTTGGGGATGAGCAAACTGTCTGCAAGATGGGTCCTGAGAATGCTGACGCCAGAACAGAAGCTGAAGAGGGTTAACATTTCCAGAACACTTTTGACTCACTTCTAGGCTGACCCTGAGAATTTCCACCACAGATTATTGATGCTAGATGAAACTTGGGTTCACCACTTTGAACCTGAATCAAAGATTCAAAGCAAACAATGGAAACACTGTGGTTCTCCCCCCCAAAGAAATTCAAGCAGACAGCATGTGTTGACAAGGTGATGGCTTCTGTGTTTTGGGATTCTGAAGGTGTAATTATGATAGACTACCTGGAAAGGGAAAAAAAAAAAACTATGAATGGACATTATTATGTATCACAATTAAGACAAATGAAGGAAGCAATCAAGTCTGAACGCAGAGGGAAGCTGAGGGCAGGTGTGCTTTTGCTTCATAATAATGTGCCTGTTCACACTGCTTAGGTTGCAGTAGTTAAAGCAGCCAAATGTGGCTTTGAATTGTTACCCCATCCCCCTTACTCACCAGACTTGGCTCCATCTGACTTCTTCTTGTTTCCTAAACTCAAAGCCCTCCTGCGTGATCACCATTTTGAAAACAATGATGAGGTCATATGTGCTGTGGAGAATTTTTTGGAGGACCAGGATTCCACCTTCTTCTGTGATGGGATTCTGTGATGCTTGAGTATCATTGGACCAAGTGCATTGATGCCATGGGGGACTATTTTGAAAAGAATGACAAAAGTCTTGTTTCTCCAACTCCTTCTGGGTGAGGCTTAGAACTTTTTGAACTACCCCCATATTCAATGAAACTAGTTTTCTGAAAACCATCCATTTACATAGAAATAATGAAAACAGTAAACTACGGGGGTAGGAAAAACAACACTTCATTTGGGTGTGTGTGTGTGTGTGTGTGTGTGTGAGTGTGAGTGTGAGAGAGAGATAGAGAGAGAGAAAGGGTTGTGTGTTATTGTCTACTGGATTGTGTATGTGTGAGTGGATAAGTGGGTGCATTAGGAAGTAAATGGAAATGTAGCAATTATTGCCTCAATAGCTACAGTACTTCAGTGGTGAAAGACAAGAAAGGAACTCATCCTTTCAAACCAATCAGGAACTATGAATGTAAAAAAAGCATCAGCATAATTTCACCCAGACAAATCTGAACCACTATGCACAACTGTGTGTCTGTGTGTGTGTTTGTGGTCTAGGTGTTCCTCACATTGCTGGGAATTAGGGGGCAAAACACAAGACCACATAATGTAAATCATTAGATTATAAGGTGAAGAAGGTTTGGTTTAGGGAAGTAATGGTTATGACTGAGATAAAGTCTCCAGGAAATGTGTGTGAAAGGGGGGTGGGAGATGTGGAGTTCTGTGTACATAGACATTTTTTGATTGTATATGAATATCTTAATAATACACAACTTAAGTCCCAGATTTTATCCATCCATCCATTTACTACCCCTTTATCCAGAACTCAGGGTCAGGGAGGTGGGGTCCTGGAGCCTGTCCCAGCTGCTTACAGGCGAAGACAGGGTACACCCTGGATGGTCTCACTCACATCCACACCTACTGGTGGTGCTGTGCTGCCCGTCCCAGATTATTTATAATATATAATTAGATTTATATGAAGAGAGGTAGGATTCCCAGTGAACACAGAGTTCTATGAGTAAAAGCCTCATTCATTTTCTACATAGACAACAGTACTTTTTGTGAGAACATTTTCAGATTAATATTATGCAGGCTCCTAGTTCCACTCCAGGAGGAGAGAAAATCTCAATGTGACATTCAATCAAAGACTGGGAGAAACTGTTAAGAAAACAAATGTTTCAACTGTGGGATAAATTAATGTTTTTGGGAAAAAAAAAAAAAAAAAAAAAACTAAGGATGTTTCCTGCTTTCAGTCATTATCTCTCATTGTCTTACTGTATTCTCTTTGTCTTTGCTTTTTTTCAGCTTTGCTGTCTTTTTTCATCTCTCCCATTATCCATCACACAGAGAGGCCTGAGCACCAGGCCCCTATTGTGTCATGAAAAAGATCTCGCACACAATACCCCTCTGATATACAAAACACACTCACTCACAAGCACAGTGCCTTGTGTATTATATCCCTCCTAGCTTAGTCATTGAGGTTTTTTTGCTTGCTTATCTATGGTGAATGGAAGAGGAGGAGATGTGGTGAGACTCAACACAACTCACAGCAAACTCCAGACGCACTCAGTGATAAGGTCCAATAGGTATAATATTACAAAAATATTTCATAAACATAAATATCAGTGCACTGTTGCTACATTTTTATTACGTTTTACTGTTTTACAGCAAATGTGAAAGAATGGCTACTGGACCCATAAACTTTGACTCATATCACTGCTACTCTTACATTACTATACATTGTGACACTGACCTAACTGTTTTAACTGCACTGATGGCACACTGTAGTGTGGAAAGCAACAAGGATGCACCTAATCATTTTCAGTCATGCAGTAAACTGTACAATAATCTGTGGTGACAGGGCATATAGAGTAAAAATCTTATGAATGTGTTTTTTGATGCAAACGATATCTATATATTACTATGGGATATTGTCGTACACAGTGTAGCAAACTGATTCAATTTTCCAAACAACTTCTGGGTTTGATGTCACTTTAACCAAAAGCAAACATAGACTATAACACATAGCAGTCCAGAAAGATGATTTTCAGTAACTGATGATAATGTAACTGTGCTTTTATGCAGTTTATTGACATTTGGAATGCATGACTGCAAGATTTTTTCACTGAATCACTGAAACCTATTGTCACTAATAAATGCAAGATTAATACAAAATCACTGATTTCATGATAAACAACTTGAAACAGTTTTCCAACAGGAACACTATGCTATACACTAAGACAAATTAATTAATAGTAGTAGTAGTAGGAGATTAGTAAAATTTCAGAGACATCAGTCCAAGTTTTTCATTATATTGTTACATATGCATAGGATGATAGCTGATCATTTGCAGCATGATGTCTTGATGCCGTTACAGTTAAATATGAGTCATGGTGGACGTTGGCTTATTGTTTCCTCATGTAGTGTTGTTACTTTAGTATATCTCTTATATTATATGACAACATCTGTTGTTAGAAGTCAACACGCTTGGGCTGATTATATTTTGACAGTTAAAATGAACAAGTGAGAATACCATGATGATAATTATAAGAGGATGACATAATAAATACAGCAAGTAATTATTATCCACACAAAGACTAATCAATGCAGAAAATGTCAAAGTAATCAATACATTTCACATGTGGAGTTATTGAGTGTTATTATTGAACAAAAGTAATCAACAGTTGCTCAGGGAGGAAATTATTAGCAGATATATGAACTTGATACTGTTGGGTAATATTTACACAAGAAGCTTCTGGTAAACATGCTACAACTGATTAGCTTCTTGGAACAATGTGGATTTTGATTCTAGTGATGTTTAAATTCTGGTGATGTTTAAATTGACAACCACGGTGTTGAAAACAGTTACATGAAGAGATTCTCAACAATATATGCTAAGCTGGGGTGAAGAAATCGTTGTACCTCTGCTCTCTGCCCAGAATTATACAATTTCTGACCAGGAAAAAGCAAACATTTAAATTCAGCAATTTTACACGCTGCACTTCAGCCTCCTGGGGTTAGACAGACAATGTATGTTCAGTGTAGCTGAGTGTAGCTTCACAGCTCATGGGCCTTTCAGTTCTTTTCAGGTGCATCTGACCCAGTTGATCTGGAATTTACCAAGTGCCACTTGATGCATTTGCGGATATGTATTTTTATTTTTTCTTCCTGTGAGACTTTGCTCAAAACAGTGTCTCAGAGACTGCATCTTTATTATCTTTCTATTATCTTTATCTGTATTGTGGTGTGATTTAAAAAGGTTGCCAGGGAATCTAGTGTTTAGTTTAGAATTTAGCTTCATTCACTTTTTGACAGTTGACAGACTTCAGAGAACCATGAGTCCTAAAACAACCTTTATTCCATCATTTGAGGTGGAAGTTTTCAGCTCTTTTGCAGTGTATTTCATCATGGGTTGGAGATTATGTGTCTCCGTGTGTATTGACATAAATCCATCAAAACAACACTGCTAGCTAGCATGTGTGTATGTGTGTTCCACTAGATTTACACCTGCTGTCAGCTCTGTGATTGGCCCAGGGACAGCTCAGCACATCCCCCTGGGCTTCCAAGCTCTTTATCTTGTCAGAAGAGCAATCAGCAAAATAAAGGCACACTAGATTTACCTTTTCAGCCCCCCACTGGCCGGGTGGGAAAAAGACAGGAATGGATGTGCCTGTGTATATGTGCTGTTCCTCTCCTTCTCGCATCCCTCCTTTCTTCTCGTCGGGTGACAGATATGTGAAGATCACTCATTCCTTATGGCCCAGAGAGGGGTGGCATCCATCATTCTCTTCCTGTACCGCCTCCTCTCCACACCTTTACTTCTCTCTGCAGCCATCCAGCCACAGTACCATAAGCTGTCTGTCAAACTGACAGCCCCATCCACTATATCACAGTGAAGCTGTGTGGCCCATAGGACTCTATTAAAGCTAATCTGCTCCCTTTGACAAAGGCCACTGGCACAGGCCAGCCACCATGTTATTTGTGTTTGTATGTGTGATTAAAATCTAAACACATCAGTGATTCTTCATTTATCTGTCAGTCATCAAGCAGAAAATTTTATGTAATTAATTTTCCTTAGTGCATTTATTCTGTATCACATTACAATAGAAGGATGTAAATGTCAAGATGTTCTAAAAATAATTATTAAAAAATGTATACAGTGTAACAAGACACATCCTGTCTTTTACTAGCAGTAATACAGATGCAGAACTATTCCTATCAGTGTCGACATTGTTGCTGTAATGTTGCGTCACTGTTAACAACTTAAAGACTTCTCGAAAATGTGTTTTTACACACAGAAGAGAGAAGGTCTCTCACTATACGGACTGTGAATGTGAGATCAACACAGCATCTGCAAATTTTGAATTTCATATTTAACCATTAAGAATCTTGGTTGTGGTATTGGTCTTTCTTTATTGTATATAATGAACAGACATCAGGTTTATTGGATTGTTTCCATTTGACGTTGAGTGCCCTAATAAATACCAGTAAAACTGTCAATATGAGTTCTGAGCACTGGCACTTTTGACATCTGAATTAAACACTGATTCTTTGAAGGTGCGTTAGTCATTGTGTGGTAGAGTCAGAGCTGTAGGTGGCTTATTCATTCAACCATCAAAGTGGCTAGAAAGGTAATTTCTGCACTCGTGACATCTATGGTGTTGAAAAGTGTGCAAAGGATGAAATTAATTGTGTGCAGTGTTGCCAGTCTTGCCTCTTCCTCCTCCTCAATCTTCTTCTTCTTCTTCTTCTTTTTCTTCTTCTTTTTTCTTCTTCTTCTTCAGAAAGCACTTCAAAATAAGTCTAGTCACTTTTTGGACAAATTAGAGTTACTTTCCACAAATTTGAGTTGCCCATACTGGCCTGAAAACTGCATCTACTCTGTTCAGTGAATGACAGGGAGGTGGAGCAGTAGTTTGTTATTCAGATGGAAGCTGACGCTTTGTGAGACGAAAATAAGATGGATATATGGCTGTTTCTTCTTTTGTCTGCGAGTGATCGATTTACATCTTAGCTGCTGTTCTTAAATCATGTGTCTAGTGATGCAGTTTTAAAATCAGAGTAGTATAGTAGCAGTGATATGTTTTGGATGTGATATGTAGTCTTAATATCCTGTGTTGATGTAACTTGATGTAACTATTTCATACTTGCTCCTTTGTCAACAACAATATAACCAACAACGGTTATCACCAAAAAGACACAGAGAGAAAATAAAAAAAAAAAAGAGTTTTATTCTGAATTCATTACCTCCCAGAACCAGAAACTTCTTGATATACAGTCTATGGTTGGTCCATGTTTGCTCCTGGTTGTGTTCACTACTGTTTCTTGTACATTTTCCAATTTACTTGCCTGTTGTGATCATCGCCTGTTAGAATATTTACAACCAGAACCTTCCATGTCTAAAGCAGGTGCCTGGTGGAAATTTTCAGTAATAGAATTCACCAACTCATCATCATCATCATCATCATCATCATCATCATCATCATCACTGACTGGATTAGTAGCTTTTATCAGCAGCACTCCTCACTGGTGACTGAGCTCAGTGTCAGCTCAGCTGTGATACACACTACATTACCTCCTCATTAAAAGTTTATTAAAAGACCGTGAAAGCCAGAAACCATCATGATGTGATGACTCTGCTGAGTTACCTTAAAATGTTGCTTTTATATGCTAGATTTGTATTGAAATAGGTCGAGGCAGCAACAGATTGAAAGCACTTCTGAAGACAGAACATCTCTGCAATTATGGGTGGTTGTTGTACCTCAGAACATTTGAAAAGAACATGGAAAAGTGAATGAACAGTGTAGTAAGTTGTCAGGCTTGCATCTAAATGTGGCACAATTTTTTACCCAAATTTTCCGAAAATATAGAAAAGAAAATGTTAATTATTGTGAGTTTTCATCCTCATTATGCAAATATTAGCAGTTGAGATAAACAGCTGCTGGTGTTTCTTCAGTTGGTGCCAACAAACCAGGTCAGAGGAAGCAGCAGTAAGATGGTTAAAGTTAGAATCAGAATTCAGACAATGAAAAAAAATGTAGAAAACAGGTATTCTCAGAAGTTCATACAGACATAATGTCTTTATCTCTCCAATCGCAGCTTCAGGTGGATCTTTCAACACAACTGAACAAAACAATCCAAAACAATATTTATAACTAATTTGACAGGCTGCCCACTAGTAAAACTGTTTACTTTTTTAATATTCATATTATTATCTGTCAAATACACTAAATCATTTTTTGTTTTTTTGTTTTTTTACAAAACCTCTTCTAACTCTGTCCAACCAATCATAATAAAATTATCTTGTGTGGTGTTGGAAGCTGACTATCCTCTCACAGCCTCCAGCCCAGTCTCTGAACCTTGACTACAACATAAATTCAATACCTGCTACTTTCCATGTGGAGTGAACTGAGGTGCATCCCCAGGGCTGTCATTTCAACTCTGCCTTCCCTCTTTTGTTGCACGCAATCCCCTGCTTCTTTACGCTTCTCTTTGACTCGCTGCTGAGCTTCATACTTCTCCGCTGTCTCTCTCCCAGTAAGAAAGGAAAGTAGAGAAAACAGTTGTCTCCCTTCCCTATTGCCATTTTGTCTGTGTGGTAGAAGAAATATTCACTTCCTCAGGTAATCATATCATCCGTCCACTTTCTATTCTGCTTATCCTGTTGAGGTTGGCTGGAGGGCTGCAGTCATTCCTATACTGTGGACATGAGGGGGGCACACAATCACCAGTCACCAGTCACAGGTCGATCACGGGGTTGACATATACAGACTTAGACTCACATTAATACCGATCACTAGTTAACTAAAACTGGAAAGGACATACACACAGAAGAGAAAAGACCCCAGCTCAGGTTCAACTGAGGGGGAAGTACTACCAGGTAAAAGTGTCAGTAGTGCAAGTAAGTAAAAGTCTATTCAACATTATAATGATCAACAAAATAACTAATATACATCATATGCATATACATTATAATTCTTTCATTAACATGGTCTATGCATTTCAGTTTCTTTTATTCTCAGTTCAGTGATTGGTTGATTGGTTATTGTTGTTATTTAAGTATTGCACAATGAAATAACTAAATATTCTATACAAGATTTGGACCTCAACTTAAAACAATGTAATTATATGTTTGAATCATGCTTTATCTGTAAAACCTTAGTTTTACAGTTTTGTTTTACAGGTAGTATTTTATGAATGAAAATGTTCAAATTTGCTTTACTTGAGTTAACATCTGATGCTTTTTTTTTGTTTAAATTAGCATAAATTGGCAATTTAATTTAATTTAATTGCTCAGTCTGTTTCAGGTCTCATTTACAGATGAACAACAACAGAAATTTTTCAATTCAAACTCAAACTGTTCAACTGTTTGTAACGTTTCAAATGCTTATTTCACATTAGCTTATTTTGTCCAATAAATTAAAAGATTTAATACATGCAAAGGCAAGTTGTGGAAGCAACTAGAAACCCTCTCCAGAAAACTGTTAAACTTCAGATAAAAATATCTAGAAATATAAGAAATTCCAAAACCATCCTGCAGGCAATAACATATATAGATTAAAATTTGCGTGAATATGTGAGATGAAATTTATTTACCAAAGCACCTCGAGTTTGGTTAATGCTATATTAATGTAAGAGTGAGACAAGTTTACAGGAAAACAAACAAACAAACAAACAAACAAACAAAAAAAAAAAAAACGCAGGATTAATTCCCTAGGTAAGATTACTCTTAATTTCAGATGTTTAAATTAAATTACCTCAGTCCACCACCTGTCCCACCTTCTCTTTTTTGCCGTGTGCTGTGGAGACTCAACCTGTGGGTCTGTTGGCCTGTTTTCTGTGTTTGTCAAGCGCTAACACAGCAGACAGTGACACAGTGCTACCATTACCGTATATGTAGCTCACATTCCTGGCTAATTGGGTTTGACACCCCTGAGGCTGTATATGTTCATTAAAAGGGGGATTGAGTGGGTTGGTGTGAATGTGTGTGTGTGTGTGTGTGTGTGGGAGCTTAAATTGCAAAGGTAGTGGTGTCAAGAAAACTCAGATTGAGCCAAGCTGTGACTTTATTGTTGGACTGTTGTCTGAGAACACTCAATGATGACAACACTTCTTTTGCTACATCACACTGTTGTTTGTTCCTTTGTATGTTGACCAGGGAAGAAAAAAAAGAGGCATGTTAAGAATTAGAATTAGAAAGCGCAACACCAATTTCCTTACTTCACTCTTTAATACACCACCAAAATTCTTTGCCATGTTGCATTTTTACTCTCTACTTTTTATTTCATCCATTCTAATCCGTTTCTACCTCTGCTGCCAGCCTCAATGCATCCACGGATACACTGATTATCTAAAGTTGATAAGCAATTTGTGCAGAGAGCAGTTTTTGCAGAAGAAACCACCGCCTCTCTCCAAGGGTGCTCAATGCGACAGGATGAAAGCACTTGGATGAATGCTCTATTCCTCCACTGCATGATATTCCCCTATTCATTCAGGGGCGTTGTGTCAGGATTGCTGCAAGTTTAGTTATTTGCAAGACACGACTTATACGCTGACTGTACATCAGATTGCTGGAGAAGCAAAGGAAGAAAGAGGAAGAAAGGGAGGAAGAAGGAGGAGAACAGGACACGTAAGTGAAAAGGCGAGAGCCGGCAAAGAGGCGGGACAGCTTGGCTCATCCCTGAATAGATGATGATCACAGGTGGCACGGGGCGTTCGGATGATGATGAGCAGGCGGAAATCACACGAGCGGCACGCAGCTGTACCTATTCAGAACAAGACAAGAATTTTAGTACAAAGTTAAAGTTCTAAAACTTTGTTTTCTGTCGGTCTGTGGAGGAGAGGAGTTAAATACAGAGAAGTCAAGGTGACTTCAAGATTAAATGAATGGCATAATGGGATTACCATTACATTTGAGACGGGAGTTTCAGTTCTTTTTGTTGCTGGTAGTTGCACACAAATACTAAGTTCTTCTTAGGTTCATTTCTCTCTTTTCATATTCTATCTTACTTCAGAAAACTATTAATATTAATAGGTAAAATAACTCAAAAAGTTGTCAAACAACCTTTTAAGTTATTGCAAAGTAAATGTTGATTGTGCAATGCAATGGTTACAGAACAACAACACCATCACCACCAGACTGGTTCCGTTTATGCCTCACTTTCATTTTTAATGTAATAAAGTAAACTCACTTTACAGCACAAATGTGGTGGGGGCTCCTTGTTCAGTCAGCTGGTTTGGTTGAGACTGAAACAACAAACTGAATAAAATACAATAATAAAATAAAAAGTCATGGATTTTAAAGGTTGTGCTTAACTTGGGGTAAATTTTCTGTCTTTCCCTCTAGTGCCACCAGCAGGTTTTTGATTAAGACTGAAATGAAATGAACAACTTGGTGGATCACATAGAATATACTGTGAACATTCTTGTTTCTCACAGTTTTCAACTTTAGTAAACCCTTGATTTTTCATCTTGTTCCACAAATTTTAATTGTGCTGTCTTCTTTTTCCAAATTCTTGATATTCACAAGAGACTCACTTATACTTCCTGTTTGGTGTTAAATAATAAGTTTTAAAGTTGCTAACGCTCTAGAGTGTCGAAAACATTTAACTGATTAATATCAACACATTGATGCGGTCAATATGACCATGTTAGCATCATCATAAGAAATCTTTTTATTATGCGAATAAAGTAAACTATAAAAATCCCCTACTGTAACGTATCAGTATAGATGAGTTTGGATGAGTTTGGAAATGTAAACACAATGCTTCCTACTGCTTTACACACCTGTAGATTGAATTCATTGAAAATAAAACCTTTCATCAGTAATCATACAACATTTACATTTGAGGGGAATATATTGGTGTTCTTTCTACCCGGTGGTTGTATTTAAACAGGAAATACAACTGTGAAAGAGCAATGAAGGAGTAGAGGCTGATGCAGAAACATCATCTCCCAACGCCCTCTCATCCTCCCATCATGTCATCTTAGCTTGACCAATCTCTCTCATCATCAGCTTCTGAATTGACATTCCTTCCAAACTACTAAAGGTTCTGTGGTGCTATCCTTCCCTCCCTCCCTCCTTCCTTCTTTTCATTGTCTTATCCCCTCCTCTGGTAAGGCCTTCACCGGATGCTCATTAAAATCTTCTCAGCAGAATCGGACAGGGAGAGACACAGCAGACTTTCCCTCCATCCTCCCCGCTTGCTCACTGTTTCTTTTTCTGCCAAAAAAGAAAGAGCTGGGTGAATGTGTATTTTTTCTCCAATCTACTATTTCAATTTCAAGTGCTTCTGGGAAGGTTGATTATGTTGGAAAGACCCTTGCCAATAAAAGTTGTTTACTGAGCTGGACTTGGAATGAGGGTGCAGAGAATAACAGCATGTTTGTGAGATGGAAACAAAGAAAGAAAAAAAAAAGAAAAAAGTGATAGCCTTTCAGTCATTATTAGAAAGAAAGACACAGTTGGATTGCCTGGATCTGCCTGATTATATGTGTGTACTGAAAACTTAGAAACATAGAATTGCTCAAACAAATTGACATCACTATACATTGACATATCTGTCTTTGTGGTTTCTACTGTCAAAAACAAACAAAAAATGTTTTCTCGCTGTCACATGCTGTTAATGGCCTCTGCTATGAGAAGCTAGCTGACAGATCAAGATAAATTTGGGTGTCATCTGCATAGTTGTCATTTTTTTTTTTTTTTTTTTTTCATATTCAATATTGCTCTTAAATAAGGGCCATTATATAGTTGTACTGACTCATATTTAATGGCCATTTCTATCCTGTGATCTCGTTGAGGTATCTTCTGAATCCAGTTAACAAACATCAGTTTTAGGTCAATCTCCAGTGTTTCAGTAGAAGCAGACACAGTATAAACCACCAAATTGCTGAAACATTTTGATAGACATATAATCATTAAGCTTCACCCCCTGCGAAACACACGTTATGTTCACCGAATGCTCACAACACACACACACACACACACAAATGCAGACGGTCATGTTGGCCCAGTGGCTACCAGCACTAATTGAATGTCTTTCCTGACAAATGGACTGTTGCAACTTCCACCTGCAATGCACCATTAGCTGTTCCTCTCTACTTTATAAACCAAGGATCATTTGTTTGTGTGTGTGTGTGTGTGTGTGTGTGTGTGTGTGTGTGTGTGTGTGTGTGTGTGTGTGTGTGTGTGCGCACGTGTGTGTGTGTGCATGTGTGTGTGTGTTGGGAGGACTTTGATGATGTCAACCTTTACTTCTGTTCATTCTGTGTCAGTTGTGGTCATAAAAGGCTCTGCAACGGTCACATTCAATTTAGTTCAACCTTCAAACACTTAAGGCACCGCAATGTGAATAAATGATTCAATGAAGCTTATGTTGAGTGCACTCATTGCTGAATTACATCTACAACATGTTGGTCATTGAATGAACAGTGCAGTAGTAACTTCTATAGTGAAGATAATCTGATGTAAATAAAAAGTACAAAAAATGAAAATCTCAGTGGTATCATACATATGGGGTGGTGAGTGAAATAAGTCCAGTATTCATCCTCCCTTTAGATCTGGTTTGGTCTCCACCAACTCATGAGGAAAATAATCTGTCCCATGGATGTATCTGTGACTCTTGACTTCTGTTGCAAACTGAGTGATAACGGGATAAACAGTTCATTTCAGGTCCGTCATCTGTGGAATTGCAGTTTATCAGCATTTCATCTGAGTATTGTCATATTTGCCGATCAATACAATTTTAATTCAATCAAAGTGTCTATTTTATTTTGCACTGAACAAAACATGTTTCCCTATATAATAAAATCCTTTATTTGCTGTCCACTTGAATGCCATGCTATTAAAATGTGATATATGAAAAGAATAGAAAAATAATTGTACTAAAAACACATTAATGATAAAAAACACAGTAACAGCAATTTGGTAAATGCAATAAAACAGAATAGTTCTGGTTTGCGCAATGCAGGGAAATGTAAAGGAATATAAACAGTAGGAATATAAATGATATACAGATAAGATGGAACTGCGCATATTGTGTAAACTGCAACTAAAATAAAACTAAATGTGCAAATACCAATCCTTAAAAATCCTTGCAGCAAAAAGGTTCTAGCTTTAAATCTAACCTGAGTCCGTTCTATGTTTGCATGTTCTCTATGTGTCTGTGCAGCTTTGCTTCAGGTGCTCTGGCTTCCTCCCATGGTCCAAAGACATGCAGGTTATGTTGATTTATTACTCTAAAATTGCCTGTGGCTGAAAATGTGAAGACTGAGTGTTTGCTTGTCTATATGTTAGATCTGTGATAGACTGTCCAGGGTGTACCCCACCATTGCCCACAGTTGGCTGAGATTGGTTCTCACCCCCTTGCGACCCTCAGACTGATAATATAACATAAATGGATAATAGATAGATGGATAGATAGTGTTTATGGGTGTGCACTTAGCAAACCATTTGGGGTCACGTCTCTGCACTTCCTTAGTAAATAATTTGATTTAGAAATCCCACTGAACCCTGACAGTGTTTATTAAGTCAAATGAATTTTATTTGTATTGACCAATATTCCAAATTTGCCTCAGGAGGGCTTTGCAATATTGTACAGCATACAAGGCTTTTGTCCCAAAAACAATTGGAAAAAAGAAAGAAAGGACAAAGAGCAACAGAAGATAGGATAGGCACACATGGATAGGCAGGTAGCTGTCGTGTAGATAGAAGATAGGAGTTATTTACAGTGTGGACAATCAGGATATATCATTATCATTATTACAGAAAGACATAAAATATGACATATTGTATCACAACATGTATTAAAACAACAGATCCAGATTTGGGGGACTGATTAAATATAGAGCTAAAGATAAATTAAGTCTGTTGTCAGTAGGTGAAAAGATAGTTTGAATGATGGCTTCTTCCTTTAGAGGTATTAGGAGTTATGCAAATTTTAAGGGGGTGTGTGGGGGATGGGGTAGGTGAGTTTACGTTAATGTAAAAATATCCATTAGTGGAGGAGAGGGGGAGAAAGGACTGCTTATGGACCACATTCTCCCTCCCCCAACTCCCACCTTATTTAACAGGCATCTTCATCAAGGTCTGGGCCCATTAAATACATCATTGGAGCGGTGATTAAAAATGAAACAGACTTAAATGCGGTAATCAATCATTTAATAGGTTAACAGGCTTAAAAATATTGTAGCGCTCCTTCAACCTGAGCTCACTGTAAGGCAAGAGACGAAAGAGGGTGAGAGGAGGAAGGAGAGAGTGCTGAAAATCATTTGTGACTTATTTTATGACCAAACCAAATGTGACATTATTGTTATAAAGCAGTGTCACAGGGTTGGGTAGCCATCAGCAAGATGTCAGACTGTTAGAATAGCAAACTGTTGATCAGTTATAGTCTACTTGAACTGGCTGTTCTGCTGAAAAGTGATAATGACCGGGTGCTGGAGTGTGATGCAAAGATACATTCATCTAATTGCACATGGCAGCAATTACCATGCATCTACATGGAGCTGAAAGAGTTTCAGTTGCAAAAAGCTCAGCATGGAGCATCTTTTGAATTGATGCATGAATACATCCTATTAAGAAAAACTTGTGCTCTGGATTCACACAGCATTTAAGCATGTGAACACTGTATTCTCAAGAACGCCCCCCTACTGGTGTCACTCCAGGATTTCTTTCTTCCCACTATGATATGAGATTACCAGCAAATATTCTTCTTTTTCAGTTTGGATTGGGAGAAGAATATGACAGCTTTGACATGATTCAAAATGTCCAAATTGTCACCTTTCACCATCTGTGCTGAGTGCCACAGATGGGTGCCACAGACTTGTACTGTAAAAGTGTGATGTAGGTTTGAATGGTATGTTGGAGGAAGCAGTGAGAAAAACAAACTCTCTGCCAACTGAATGACTTACAATTTAAATGGCAGAGTGCTGAAAAATCTGAATGTTAAGAAAATTCAGGCAATGGTTGCATAAAACAGTGCATCTACAAAATGAAATCTAGTTAAACTATGTGCACAAAGGGAAAATTATGCATTCATAGTCTTCAATCATATTTATAGACATGTATAGATGCTGTATGTTGATGGTGTGCACATACATCATGTTGTGTCGGTCTCCATCTCTTTCGCTAAAAAACTGTGGCATTAATTGAGATTTTTATAGTTTCAAGTAACAATTTTATGCTTTAATATTGGTTATAGATTTCAATCACCCTATGGCTTTTTTTGTAATAGATGAAGCACCTCTGAGACAAACTGGTTTATTTTGAGCATGGTGACTGCTGACTTGGTGACTTGACCTGTGAGGATTGTGCACTACGCCATGGAAGCAAACAAAAAGGACACTGACCTTAAGGTCAGTAGGAGATTTGTTGACTTTCTGGGAATCTACGGAAGAAAAGACTCTCCTCTGGTTTACTTTCTATAATCTCTGAGCAGTCCAGATAGACTGCCAAACTCACTGTTACCCACTGTTCGATACCAAACCTGCAGTTGACCTGGGCCGACATGGTGATCTGTTATTGATAACATCAGTTAACAACTACGGAGTAGTGCAAATGTTAAAAACTAAATTGGACATCATGCATCACTTGATATATTTCAAATACAATTCTTACTATGTCTGTAACTTTGTTTTTTAGTATTTTGTTTCTAAGTTTGAGAATTCAGAATATTTTGTGAAGTTGAGCACTTCCAGAAGCCACATACTGTTTTAAAGAATCTCTATACTATCCCAGTGGTATCTTTAACTGATGTCATCAACAATAACATCATCATATTTTTTTTAATTGCAGAGAGCTTCTCTGACTCAGTAAGTTCTGGCTTGTTTCATTTATTATAGGTTGTTAATTTGCCTGACTCATGCAAAACATGCTTTTTTTATCTTTAGTTTTCTCATGCCTACTTGAAAACCATGGTAAGCATGAATGAAATCAGAGGATTTTTTTTACATTACATTTTCTTTTTGCAACTGTCCCGAGGCTTCATCACCATTCCCATTATGAATCATGAATGGAAGAAGGTATTTTGCAAAAAATCTGGTTAATATAAGAAGTACGTTTTCATCTAAGGTGGACCGACAAAGCATAGCAGCTACACGTCTTTGTTCATGACCATTATGCACCACTGGGACTATTTATAGCACCACCATTGCATGAATTTATCTCACATGCACCTGTAACACATGATCTGGAATGATATCCTAATCATCAGTAGCAAATGTCAGATATAATGATTTCTTTTATAGCACCCACATGGCAACAGACTTTACGAGTTGTTTAACAGAATGATGATAAAAGGAAGAGACCATAAATGTGAAGGTATGAGATAGAGAAACAGTAACAATGTGCTTTTGATGGAAATATTAGAAGTAGGAGTATGTATATCTGTTAGATTCTGTCTCACTGTACTTGTTATTCCCACTGCACCATTTAATGGAACTACTGTTGTTTAAAAGCAGTGTATGAATGGGTAACAATATAAACATGATTTTATACATCTGGCCTTAGATGTTTGTAGCTCTCATGTCATTATTAATACAAAAAAATTAGAAAAATAAAGCATGGGTGCATAGTTTCTCCACAGGTTTTCCCTTTAAAGGAATAGTTAAGCATTTTGTGAGATACATTGTTATGTTGTATGCTGCTTTACCTGACCTATTTTCTGGACTAATTGTGTTTATGTAAACTTGTCAACCCACCGCACCCTCCTGAATGAGTTAGGCCATATTATTATACAGTGAGAAAGGAGATTAATATCTTTTGTCCCCACAACCTTTTTCTTGTAATTGGGTTTCACAATGAGGCAACCAGCCCTGTCCCCGTTAAAGGGTATTGTTAGAAATATACATTGCTTCCTGTCAGAGAATGTTCAGATGGATATTAATCTCATGTCTGCGTATTAGGCACAGATATGGAGTCAGAACATGGATTTCCTAACTTCGCATAAAAACTGAAATCAGGGGAAAGGCAGCAACCCTTACGCTGACACTTACCAACATGTTTAAAACTGACTAATTGAAATGCTGTATTTTTCTCTTTTTTCATTAATCTGTTTTGGAGGACTGACATGCTGAGAACTTGGTAATTTCTTGGTAAGCAACAGGAGGTGGAGTGTCTACCAAGGTTCTTGAGGTCTTGTTTTCTTTGGTGATACTAGGTTTGAGTTTTGTTGTCAACATTACCAAACATGACAAACTCACAGACATGTTTGGCAAACCTTCCCTCTTGTTGGACATAAGTGCACAGAAGTAAATTTCAGCTTGTGCTCAAAAAAAATGATAGACAAAAAAAAAAAAATCACACAACACCATCTGTCATGATTGTGACCATGATGACAGATTTATAGACAAGACTCAGCCTCACATGTAACAAAGTGATAGAATAACCCCAACGGAACAAACACTAACATCACAAATACCTGAATACATACTGTACAACAACATGATAACTAATGACTCTCACATCCCACGGTGTTCTGTAGAATAATTACATAATACATTTCACTTCTATATCAAAGAACAACTATATTAAGATAATCTATGTATGTTATATGTTAGGTAAGATCCAAATAAACCATAATCCACTCAGATGTGTTCAGATGCGTTGAGTTCATGTGGAAAAGACACTGAATGATGTCAGACACCCTGCATGTGCATCAACAAGAAGTTTCTTTCATTGTTCCTTTCAGAAAGGAATTGGATGCCTTATGGCTTGATCACTTTTTTGAACATTGTATCTTCAACCAATAATAACTGCTCTGTATGTACACTGAGGCAAACTTCTGTATTTTGAGGAGGACACCTTGAATAATACCCTCAGTTTAGCCTCTTTATATCCATTTCTGAGTAACGACAGCAAATGTTATTAATTAATATTAATGTCACGACAGCTGAGCTTTGTTCCACATGTTCCCTTCATCAGACGCAGCCCCTCGCAGGCTAAAAACCTTGACTGGTCAGTGGACAAAGTTTTCAGATGACACACAGAAGTACATTTAAATTTAATCCAACATGCTCTTCTCCTCAATTAATTTACACTGACCTTTCATCAGGACTGACTGAATAATTAAATGAGTTTTTCTATGGGTTCTGTACTGAGTGTCTCCAAGGGAGAGCAAATAGAAGGATATCCTGAAATAGAAGTCAGCAGAACAAAACATAAAGTGTGTAAGTCAGAATAATTTCTCTACTGCTGGACTGCAAAACCAAGCACACACATTATGTGTGAAGCAGTTGTGGATGCTACTAGTTGACATTTATAAGGAGTGACATGTTTCTATGAGGTTGAAAAACAAGGCTGTGGAATAAAATTCACAGGCCAACAGGCCAAAATGACTAAAATCATTCCTATATCTGTCACTAATTTAGTCTGAGTTGTAACACTGTCCAGAGAATTATTTTACACATTCATGTGTGTGATTTATGTATTAATTTCTAATTTTGATTCTTGTGTCAAATGGGTATGGGGTAGATTATGGTTTCATCTAAGTTAATATGCTATGGGTTATGGTCTGGGGAGCATCTGTGAGTAAAATCTCAGGCATGTGATGATTTCTCTCTGAGCACTCACAGGGTTAACAGGAAGTCATTGAGTATGGCTACTCAGACTGGATGAAATAATTCTGATTTGATATCCTAAAAAACACAGGTGGCTCTAATGTTTTTTCAACTGATCACACTGACCAAATGTCATATTATCTAAATACAGAAACACTGCACACTGTATCAGTTTTTCTAAAAAGGGTGACCTTTTAGACTCACTTAGCATTTCTTGGTTTGTTTTTCCTTGTATCAAGTAGTCGCTTTTACGTCCTGTCCTTGAACATATCCCTCTTGTTGAATGCTAAGTCAATGAATGTCTGTATATTGACATATACTGTTCTTGGTTAGTTAAGTTTGGTCTTTTGTTTAGTATTTCCCAAGTTATATATTTTGTTTCTCCTGTATTAGGCCATAGCTATTATAAATTATATATTTGCTAAATGTAGTGGAATGTTCAGTCATTTTATTAGTGTAGAAATAAGCTGAGAGAGACTCAAGGCAGATAAACTTGGGGTAGGGAGGTGGGAGGGGGTCAGGGTGTCACTTGAGTCTGCTGAACCAGAAAAGCTGTTTTTGTTTTTTCCCCAGCCTGCCACAAGATTGGACACGCTGTACCTTATTTTGGTAACCCCTCTGAAACGTTCATTTCTTGTGTGAAAGTGAAAAGAGAAAAACTGATCTGTGGAAGAAAATATAATTCTGTTTGGTGCTGTTGTTTCTTCTACTGTGCACAGCAGTTTGATCCTGCTGGCTTCTGTCTTATATATGAAGGTTAAAAACCATACAAATCTCACACCAATCCACTAGGGACAATTCCCCATTCTTCCAAAATGCCTTCTTATAAAATATCTCAACATGTACCTGATGGATTGGAACAGAATCATAGTTCATATAAATGTTTTAAAATTGCTGATCCCCTTAACATTAGGTCAAAATGCTAGTTTGTTCAATAATATATATCAATAACCAGTCGACAGCCTGTGTTGGGGCTGGTTGAGGCACTGTTTTTCAACCCGGTTCAGTGTATATAATGAAATTGTTAATGCAAAAATGATGAAAAGTCACATTAATGACATGTTACTGTGCAATCCAGCACTTGTGTTTTGAATCTTCATGTGTGAGAGTGTGTTATCACCATTCTTGGTGAGGATGTATGTTCAGGCATATTAGTGTGTGTGTGTGTGTGTGTGTGTGTGAGAGAGAGAGAGAGAGAGAGAGAGAGAGAGAGAGACTTTGTCCTAGTGTGATTATGTAAATGCAATTAGAGTCTCTTTATCTGTTCAAAGGCACCCGGATGAAAGCGAAGCAGACATGACCTGTTACGCATTCCTATCTTCTGTCTTGTGTTCATCACAAGAATACTAATGTTCCTGCATTAACCCCAGAGAGACAGTGGGTGAGTGCTGAAAAAAAAAAAAACATTCACACAAACACACAATATCACCAACATCATAATGGAAAGGAAGAACAGAGTGTGAATATGTAAAAAAATAATAATAAGCCACTAATTTTTGACATCAAATCAATATGAAAGAGGAGAGTAAAAGAGAGTACTAATGAATAATAGACCTGGGAGCAGGATGTGTTCTGCATGAGGACAGTGAACATCACACACACTGTACTGTCACAGAGTCTTTTAAGAACATTGATGAACTGAAGTCAACCTCACTGCTGCTGCTGCTGTTTGTTTTAATGAGCCTCAGCTTCTTAAAGTCTCCCACCATAAATCTGAACACCTGCAGTGTAAATCTTGTCTGTGGTTAAAGAGGTTCATTTCATTACATGATGTGAGTAACTTGGCTCCAGAGCTCTGACTCAATGACATCTCATTATTTTGACAAATAACTGAGTCTATCAAAGCTGTTTTGTGGGCAGGGCTTAAAATGGGGGTCACCATTTTTTGCCAAAGCCAAAATCAGTTTTATTACTCTTTTCTTACAACTCATCCATTTTTTATGATGCAAAACAGCAGGCTAGTCTTGTGTCTTCATTAAGATTAATCTGCTTCACAGAATGGATTGTATTTTTGATTTTTTTGTTCATTAGACGTGCAATTTCAATCACCAACTTCATTGTTAAAATATCTAGAGGCACAAAGAACAATCACCAGTGCCTTGTTAAACTGTGTGTACACACAAACACAGAATAGAACATCAAAGGTGAACAAGAACTGATTTGTACTAGTGTATGTCCATCCTTTAGCAAAACCACAACTCTTTGAAGGCTGCAGGTTGTTTTAATTTTCTAGGACCCATGCTATAATTAGCACAAATTAAACTTCTAATGTCAGTCAGCCAAAGCAAGCGTAACGTCAGTCCTCTCTGCCTGATCTAACATCATGCTCCATATCTTCTGGATGAGCGGCGGGTCCCTACAGAGACACCAACGCTGTCCTGGATGCCTGAGGTGGAACAATGCTTGACTGATGTCCCATATGTTGGCTTTACTTTCATTTATCACTCTTCCGTAAAACAGAACATTAGTTAAAGAGAAAAAAGCCGGTCAACTACTGCCGGCCATTTAAAATATGTTTTGTGATCACTGGCTCTCCAACCATGTTGCTTGATGACATCCAATCGAATATTCATGCACAATGTGTCTTTGACTAAATTCTACTGATGCCCTTCACCTACAACTGAACATTATCTGGATTTGAATTGGCAGATGTCATTAATGTAATAGTGTAAATAATTCTTTTTTTTTTTTTTTTTTTTTTGTCTTCTAAGACTAATTCACAAAAAAATATTTCATTGAGTTGTCTATTTAAACATGTTTGTGTTTGTTTTCATGTAACGATAGTGATGGTGATGATTTGGTCTTCATCCGATGATTTTAAAATTGGTGTAACCAATTAGCAGTAATTTTGGAATAAATCTTGAAAAGAACATTAACAGTACTAACCTTGTGACAGGATTTATTTATTATTCCTCTCATGGTTTCCCCGGCTCCTTGGTGAGAACTGAGCTGTGTGTTCTGGGCTCAGTTAACTACATGAGTAATGAGTGAAAAAAAGGCAAATTTATCAAATCAGCTCCAACTCATTGACTTCCTGCTTCACATCTTTAAGACAGGAATGAGCTACGGTACAGCTTTTCTACTGATTTCATATCTCAGGAATATTAGCGAGACAAACAGCCTGCTGCCGTTTATGATTGGCTATATATCAGAAACGATGCAAGTTTATCCATTACATCAGTATTTTCCTTGTTATATACAGTATTACAGTCACTGCCAGATGACGTTCATATGTTTAAATGTCATCTTCTCAATGGATGTTTTTATATTAAACCACCTGCTTTTGAAAGGGTTTTAGAAGCACAGTATGTCATGTACCTTTCCTTCGCTATAGACAAATCGTGTAAGTTCCTTTCTTGTGTAAAGATGATCTTCTTTCTGAAGAGATAACAGCGAGCAGATGCAAACATTTATTGTCATTTAGGCACCAATGTTAAATAGGGTTTCTGAGAAATGTGAAATAAAGTGGATGGTGTTTTACTTTCACTTTTACTTTACTTTACTTTTACTTTACTTTCACGTTGGAGAATAAGATTCACAGGATTTTCATTCGTGTTAAATCCTCCAATAAATCTCAGTGTCTGCATGCATCATGCTTGTCCACTTATCAAGCAGATGATCAAAAGTCTTTACACAGGTAACACACAGTAAGAATAACTGTAAATAATAACTGTTAACTAATTTCATAGAGATATACAGTTAGTTGAGACTCAATGGAATGACTATGAAAGACATACCAATTTCCTACTCATTATGAGTAATTTTTGTATAACGTTTTGTGTCATATACTTCCTGTTTTTTTTTTTTTTTTTTTTGCCCAGGCCTCCATAGCCAGCTCACAACAATGTCAGTGTAACGGGGTGGCATCCTTTCAGCGCTGAGCGCAGTGGATGACTCATTCCTTATTTAACAAGGCAGCCTCTCCGAATGAGCTCGGCTGGCAAAATAGATGAGGAGCTCTTGAGAAAATGAGCACAGAGGAAATGTAAAATGGAGGAGCATCAGTGGGTTGTACACCCACCTCCCCGTGCCGCCACCCCCTCCCACACACACAGCTTTAGGCAGAAGGAGTTGCTGGTGCTGGCACTTGCACCTCGCAGGGCGCAGTCTCTCTGAAGAGACTTCATTTTGTCCCCACTGGATACGAGGCTACGGCCCAAGTGACACACAGGGAAATGCAATGTGACAGCAGCAACAGCTATGGGGGAAAGCTGGTGGTGTATGCATAACAGAGAATTTAGGACTGTGTGTGTTAGTAAGAGGGGGTGTGTAGAAATTTACATGTGTTTGTGTGCTGGATGCTGACGCAAAAGAGTGAGTAAATTCCTAGTCACTTTTGAATTTACATTTACTATGTGTTTGCAGAGGTGTGTGCGTGCATGTGTGTGTGTTTGGCTGAGGTAGAAAGTGTATTTTCTCCTGGATAAGCAGCACGTACATAATGCCTCCTCTCAGCCACTGTGCATTGATGAGAGAGTTTGGAAAATGGAGCCAAAGAGAGGCTACAGCCAGGAGAACCTTCACTACCGCCAACAACACAGCGGCAGGGGAGGGGAGAAAGAAGGTCGTAGAATAATAAGCATCCAGGTGACAGTAGAGTGTCCAAGGCACCTGTGTTGGCACCTGTGGGTTAGACATCCAAGACGAGAGGCAAGAATGCAAGTAGTTCCAATTATGTTCCAAAATGAAAGTGAGTATAGATTTTATGTGTTATAATAAACAGGTAGTCAGTAATGTGTATATCTGTTGGTATGGTTACAGTTGTTGCCAGTACATGTCTGTTTAAATTCATGTAAGCTCAGATCACTGGTATGTGCATGCCAGTGTTCATGTTTGAAAGGTCAGGGTTGGGGTGGGATGAGATATATGTAAATAAAGCTAGAAAATATGTGTAAAAATAAACACGATGGGTTTATTGTGTATAAAAGTGTAGGATGATGTGTAAAATCCAGATGTACATGTGGATTATGATTTGCCTGAAATAAATATTTGCACATGTCTCATGCTTCCATGGTTCTTTTCATCTTGATTCTCTCTCTGAGGGCAGATTGAGTTGACAGCTGAAACGAGACGTGTTAAACACCCCTCACAACCTCCTCCAACCTTTACACAGTTATTCCACCATTCCCACCACAACTTAATCAGGCAGAAGCCTTGACCATGCCATGCTGGACACCAAAATTTCAGTGCAGCTCTACGATCAGTCTGCGTTCCTGCCATCATGGATGACGGTCCCAATAAAGCCTGTTGACTCTGATGACAAAAGAAACACTGGGGAGCATAAAGGTTAAGAGGAGTATTTTGAAGTGAATTTGAATCTGACTTTGGAAGAACAGTCAGCCCACCTAACTGCACCTTCACTTTCTGCAATCTCAATAATCCCTGCATTTTTTCTCCTCTGTTGCCCCACCTCTTCTCTCCCCCCTCAGTGCTTCTCTGCCACACCGTCCTCAGTGTAGATGTCATTATGATTTTATTTTTTTTGCAGGGTTACTGCTCGGCTAGATAACATATCTTGTTACAGGAAGGAAGCTCTGGGGAGTTGCTGGAAAGAATGTATAGGACAGATTAAGTGAGCTTTCTGAGGCTGACCATCTTTCCCCATGTGTCAGGCGGAGAGTCAAATGATTTGTAAGTTTGCCCCTGCGCCCCCTCAGTTTTTTTTTTTTTTTTTTTCTTTTCAGGACACACTGAAGAAATGCTCTCAAATACAAATGGACATTTTAGTTATTTCTCCTGAAGTGATAAGCAAGGGTCAGCAGAATCCCAACCAAATGCACAGTATGAGTTTTGTATTATTGTCATAATCACTGTCAGTGTTATCTTCATGACCACTATCACTAAAAATGCCACAGAACTAGAACATTGAGGGTGTTACTGCCTCAGTCTGCCCTCAGACCCATGGGAAAGTGCTGCTCCTTAGAGCTGGTTGGCTCTGTATAGCCCTGTGTGGGTTTGGGATCTTTCTGTCTTTCTAGCTAAATCAAGCCTAGATTAAGTCTAGATGGGGAAAGGTTGGGAGGTGATTGCAATCAAGCTTAAATATAGTATAGGGCTAAATCATAGATATGATGGGTTACAGTATGTCAACCCTGATAGAGCAGCTGTGAGGACAAATCATCCCCAGCTTTATTCTCTGAATTGTTCCTGAACATTACCAATGAACTCATGCAGAATAGTTGCATGTGAATGTGATTCTTATAAGAGTGGGTTAATGAACCCACTAATAATTAAGATGCTATAATTACTTTGCAATGCAACCTTGTCCCCTACACTGACCTGGAAAAGTGTGTAGGTGGAGTGAGACAAGAACAAAGTTATCAGTGTGCACTGTATATACTGCATCGTTGTTATTTCGATTGAATTATATTTAATGGTCACATTAAAAGGTAAGATTCCATAGCATTTTTGAGTTAGTGCATGATCACAAGTTCTGAGATATGCTATAAAGTATTTTGTAGTAGGATAAGGTCTAATACTAACAATATTTCAGCAGATGTAACTTCATTAATGAGGGTAAATTACTCAGGGATGGAGGGTTTTTTTACATTCTACATAACCGGCATAATAAATTGCCTGAGGCAAATCCTTGGAGGCAAAATGCCCAGACACTCATTCTATTTCTTGCTTACACAAGGGTTTACTCACAAAAAAACTAATTTTAGGGGGGGGGGGTTTGATTTGGCCTATTAGTTTAGTAGAATTAAACGTTCAAACAGCAACATCTGTTTTCCCTGTGTTACCTGAGGGTCTGGCTGTTTCAGGAAACACAATTACTTCCATCCTATAATTAACATGAGATTCTCATGGAATATTAATTACCACCGTAAAGTGCAATGGACCTCATTAAAAGCAAGTTTTTGTGTAATGTCAATCAGTTTCAAGCCAAAATTATGATATAATTATTAAGCCTCTGTGGGTGATGGATGTTTTGATCTCACTGAATGGCATCTATGATGTAAACCTTATTCTGGGTTTGGTTGACCAACAGGAATTAATATTAATTTTTGTTTAATATTAATTTTTGTTTGATTAATATTTGTTTGAACTGACAATAGAGGTCAGACCTCAAAATGTCCCACCTACGTCTTAATGACTTTTTATTGAACGAGTGTCACAATTTTCTCAAATATGCAACACTGATGGTGTGTGTATTTTTTTTGTCATTTATTTCATTCTAACTTAACTTGAAATATGAATCACACATATAGAATAACTGTGAACCATATGCCCAGCATTCCTGTAAGAATGAAATACTGCTTACATTTTAATGTGTCAGTAACAGTGATGTCATAGCATTTCAATCACAAGCAGCATGTCAGTATCCTCCTTAACTTTTCATTGTCGTAAACACATTGTATACAACATTATATATGTTGAGCCAGTGCTCAGATACAGGAAAGAGGGGAAATGTCACTTTGATTCTTTTAGCTGAAAGTAACTTCACTCTCCAGCTGACAAGATTAAGTGGTGTTAAGGTTGTATCATTTTGACGACACTTTATTACTTTTTCAGGATGAGCACTTTACAAATATTGATTTGTGTGTGATATAGATTTAACAAACACAACATCTAATTACCTTTTGAAAAGTGATATTAGCAAAAAATTGATAGACCAGGTTGGGTATACCCATCAATTATATAACTATTTCCCAGGCAACTAACTGTGCCAATTAGAAATCCCACACACTCCCTGATATGATATCTCAAAAGAAAAAAAAAAAAAACTTTACATAAAAGATAACAATACAGATGGGTTGTATTAATTGGGAACTTTGCAGGCTATTCTTAGTCATTTTGCATGTATCAAAAATCATGCAATAAATTGTGACATTCAACATTAATCATAGTAGTAAACACACTTGAGAAAAGGACTTTTGAGTAGTGAATTGAACAAGGACAGATCGCTGCAACTCCGTAAATAGAATTCCACAGGGATTTCATTTGTTTTCTTTTGGATCTATTTCAGCCACATTGGGCTTTTTTTCCCAGAGTCTTCAAAAATAAAAACATCACATCACACTATTTTCAAATCTGCAAAGCATGAAACTTACAATTAGCCCCACACATTTTACAGCACACACAAGATAACATTAAAAAAAAAAAAAATAAAGTCCTGCATCCATCAGGAAAACCACCTTCCATGCAATAAAAGACTATTAGTCATAACATTCTGACCATTAACAGGTTATTATAACATTTCAGTGGACCTGGTACCTGTGGGTAGGATATGTGAGGTAGTAGGTTTGTCCTCATACTGGTTGTTGGAAGCAGCAAAAATGGTCTTTGTAATGACTAAGATGAGAGAGCATCTCCAAAACCGCAGCTCACTGCAGCTGCACTGGTTTGTGTCTTACTCATATTGCTGACCAATGACACAATGGACTTGGATTGTATGTTTGAAAAGTAATTAGTATAATCAAGTATAGTAGAGGCCCTTGGTAGATGCCTTGTGGTACACCACAGTTTACACCATCAGGAAAGGAAAATGACCAGAAAGCCATTTTGATTTAGTTCACAAAGTCACAGTTGAACCATGTACCTTTGGACCATCATAGAGCAGGTTCTACACTTCATGGTATTACCAAAAACACTACACAATGACTTTAACTCACAGGGGGGAACATATTGCAGTGTGTTATCTGTGGGACCCTCACCTGTGTTTGTCCCTACCTGGGTCAAAGTTCGAGGCCAGACGTGGAGTCTATGGGTTTCCCAAGGCTATAAATTCACTCTCACATACACCCACTTATCTCAAAGGTCAACCATTTAGACCCTCAGGTGTCGTAAATCTTGCTTCCTGGCTCCCCGACAAGCCAGACACCAGGATTACAATTCCACATCCATCGCTCACACTAAAGCCTCTAATTCCCTGTTACACAAGGCAGAAACAACCCTCCCTTACAAGTGCTCCAAAAAGTCAAGGGATGGAAAAAAGAAAAAAAAAAAAAGTACTTTAGAAAGTATTTTTGTAAAGGAGCCAACAGCCTGCAGTGACTTTGCAGTGCCTTGATAAACAGATTCTGCTATAACACATTATCCCACAAATTCTACCCAAAGCTGCCCCTGATATGTCAATTAACACTGTTTTAATTAGCAGCATTTAGCTTTACCACTGCACCTGAATGTTCAACATGCCCTGCCAACACACAGCACTACTTCACTGTGATCCCATAGGCAAATGTAATATAATTACATGAAATGACCTTCCGCACAGGAAAGGTATGCACCTATAAAGACATATATAAAGACATGACACGCATGCCTAGCCCTGATAAAAATGTACATTTATGTGTGTACAATTAATAAATTCACCCACCATGTAATATATAGACTTATTTATACACATACAAAATGCATGTAATGTGTATATCTTATAACATAACATGATAGTATTTATATACATTTATATAAATATATATGTGTACAATATACAATTACACATACATGCATATAGTCTTAACAGTAGTGGTATTCTAGCCATTGCCCTTTGCACTACAAGCCATTTACACAGCATCTCTACTTTGTTCTTTTCTGTCATTCAGACCAGTGAAACAGTCCAGAACCGAACCACCAACTATCAAAGGGTGGGCGACCTGGTCTAGCATCTACCTCTTTATCTACAGCTGCCTGTGTGTGTGGGATACATAATCCCATTAAAGTGTTTTTTTTCTTTTTTTTTTTTTTTTTTTTTTTTTACATACACAATTATTCATTGTGGGTATTGCATATATGTCATAAACTGCACCTTCATACATCTAATACACACATATGTGATAATAATATATCCCCCTATATGTGACATATATAGCAACATCAGTCTTGGTTATAGGGTCATATATGTCATGTACTGAATTTACATATGGGATGGAGGACATGCAAAAAAAACAAACAAAACAAACAAACAAACAAAAAAAAAAACACACACACACACACACAATGGCCGCAGCTTTAAAACTTTTTTGTCACAAGTATAATTAAATGAGGCTGCTACATTAAGAATGCCTACACTGCAGAAGAAGAATTAATGCTATTAGATGCATCATGTCATCTGTATGATTCATCTGAAAAGTATATCACATGTAAAATTAAGATGACAGGACTGATGACGCATAATTCCTTTAAGAATGCATCTTTTCTTGACCAATACATTCATGTTTTTTTTTTTTTTTTTTTTTTTTTTTCATTTAATTGATTTCAGTATAAGAAGGATGTGATCATAACTGACTTGATTTTACCCATAAATCTGTTCAGCCTTCAACAGTACAGTTGTAAGGTAGGAACCAGGCACTCACAAAGTAGAGAAAACTCTTGGGTTGTTCTTTGATTTTTAATTCTCTCTTTGTTTCTTTATTACTTTATTTTTATTTTTATTTTTTTTAATTGTGATTGATAATTTACATCCACTGTCACTCCTGACAAGAAATATTCATAATTTGCAGCACCACTCCTGTCAAAAGTCAAAATATGTAAATATTTGACCAACATTTTTTTTTTTTTTTTCTCAGGAGGACATTTTAACGAAGTTATTAACAGTCATTGTTATATCAACAGTAATCTTAGTGAGGCTTTAACCAATCCTTAGTGTCTTCACTGGGTAATAGTGGGACAAACTATCAAACATATGTTCTCATTTGGCTTAATTTAAACTAAATGAACCATTAGAAGATTATTGGTAGCAAAAATAAAACAGACGGTCCCTTTTGTTTCGAGTGATATTGACAAATGTTTTTTAAGTTGGTTATCGTCCTTCATCTCATAGTGTTGCTCAAAGCAGATGGTAACTTTAAGACTCAGATGGCCAAATTTGCACATATTGAATGCCAATTTTTTTTTTTTACAATCTTTTTTTCATGTTCTAGACATCACGTTTAAGCTGTCCTACGCCTACACGCGGAACACACCACATGCGCTTACAATTAATTTTCAATCACCCCACTTAAGAGACATCTAACCAAAGAGCAGTAATCATTTGAGAATGGCTTTCATATTCCGGATTAAAAACTGATTTATGCACATAAGCTGCAAGAGCTTTACACAACCACCTCATTACACACTTACATACGTGCATGCACATGGTTAATTACACTCTCACACATACACTCCTGCACATGTTTGAGCCCAGCATGACACATACATACACACAGACAACTGACAGAGAATCACTTTTTTTCATTGAGAAGGTAGCAGAGGAGGTTGCTAGGAGACCACTGTTGAATTGCGTTCACCGTTAGCCATGTTAGCGCCGGCTGCCTTGCCTCAAGGTATTGCTGGGATTTGAGATTTCACTGGCGAGGTGCAAGCGGCTGAGGAGATAAGGCTGGAGAAAGCAGGCCGGAGTGCTGCGGAATAGCAGGGATCAAGCTGAAAGGAGAAAAAAGTCGGCAAGCTTGATCCTATTCTCCCTGTCCAGATGTGTTTTTTTTTTTTTTTTTTTTTACTTCTTTCAGCTTCATGTGAATGTCTGCATTCACTGTAGCCCTGGCACAGATAGCCTTCCTTCACTAAAGCTGAAGACATAATTAGACAATTTTCAGAGGATATAGGATGGTGTAAAGCTAAAGTTGTGGTTTTTGAATGAGGTGAGAGAGGTGAATTATGTTTGCCAGGATGCAAAAACACAAAGCACAGACACACTTATATGAAGGATTATCTTTAATAAAGATAATTTAAGGAAAAAAAAATAAAAGGTTCAAAGGTTTGTGCAGCTGCTTAAACAGAGAAATACATTGGGTGTGATGCATTTTTAAGCTGATTACATCAAAAAGTCATCAACATCAGCCGTAACACCTTAATAATGCAAAGCACGCTCTATGACACGCTCTATGGATGAGCTCCAGGGAAGGGTGGAAGTGAAAGATAAAGTATCAACAAACAAAATGCATTACGTGAGGCCTTGTTTACCTATTGAACTGGGTTGATAGCAGGACGGTGTGGTGTGATTCTTACTGAACAGTAGGACACAGTGACCTCTGTAGCCACAAATGGTGAAATTACAGGTGCCCGGGACATTAAGTTCTGTTGGACTCTAAGTCTGATCAGTGAAGGGTGGAACTAAAACAGAGAGGAAAGGACACTTAAACTGCATGTGTTCTGGTTACCTCACTCACAACACAAGCGTAGGTGTCCACATCTCTGCTGCGACGCTGCTGCGTGCCAGGCCTATCTTTTTACTTTAACTTTACCTTTTGATGATGGCCATTAATAATGATAATAATCATCCAGTTGATGATCTGTCACATCATTTCTGTTTACCACCAAAAGAGAGAGAGAGAGAGAGAGAGAGAGAGAGAGGCAGGAGAAAGATATAGCCCTGAAAAATGTTTGCTTTTTATCCTAGAAATTGAACCTCTGCTGAGGGTACCAGGTTTATGTAATAGTGCTGGTATGATGTCAGTATGACCGTCATCTCCTGTTTATCGTCCCTATCGTGATAGCAAAACTCTTGATGAACTGTAGAGAGGCATTAACATGGATAGGAAACAAGAACCAAAACATTCCATAATGTGGGTCGTGTTGCTATATTACCCGACTAAATTACTGACTACTGTATCTTACCAGCTACTCTATGTACTAAAATTTTTGATCTTTGTTTATTTTCACACGCATTCTGTATTTTGATACATTAAAAAAAACCTTTTAAATACATCTTAAATCTAAGCAAGGGACATGAAATACAGAAGAAGAAGAAGCGGGGAACCAGGTCTGGATTGTCAATAAAACACACAAATACACAGGTGCAGTTCATCACACATGGATTTATTGAAACAAAAAAGAAACCGACACTGTTTAATGTTCTTTTTTTCTCATTTTGCTTATTTCTCCTGAGAGTAATAATCCAATTTCATCCAGAATAAGAGGTTATAACTCATCCTTTTCATGCAGCATCACAATATAAAAAAGTCAAGGAAAGTTCTTTAGAAAGATGTTTTTTTTTCTTCCCACAGACCCCATCCCAGGTTTATTTAGGCATCCAGTCCCTAGACAACACATCAATACACAAACTCAGCGTGCATGACATTAGAATGTCACAAAGTTATATTCCTACTGGGATATAGCGACTTTAGCAATAACAAAGTTATTAGATTAACATCTAGTTTTGTGATAATTACATGAAAATAGATCATGTGAGAGGAGTCATGGGTTATAGCTGCACAGCAGCACATTCATACAGGCACGAAAGGTCATAGTCATTACTGAGGACAGTGACACAGTATTAAAATTGGTGTGTGTGTGTGTGTGTGTGTGTGTGTGGGGGGGGGCATGACAGACTGATGATATTAAAACCGTGTGATGGTGGTTTTGAATGGTGAATTCAGGATTTAAAAAAAAAATATTGATTTATCCTTTTTTTAAAAAACGTGTACCCATTTAGGCACACTTGTAGGTTTGGAAGTGAGTATTCACCGACATCAAGATGCAGAGTCTGTAACGCACTCGCAGAGAGAGGGTTTGGCACAACACAATATCCCATTTCATGGCTTGGCTGGGAAAAGCCTCAAAAACAGGCCATGTGTGAAAACTCAGCCTTTTCCACCTCACAAGCGTATCTGCTTGTGCCTGTACTCTGAAATGTTTAACACCCCATGTAACAATGTAAATTGGACACCCTTTGGGGGAGGCAGAAGCAGGGAGAGAATGTGGAATGATAGATTTGAAGTGTGTGTGTGTGTGTGTGAGGTCAGAAGAGAGAACAGCAGGGAATTTACATACCAAAGGCAGTAAACAGTTCCTTTGCATTTCTCCCAAGCTAAGAGGAAAATTGTCACCATTTGTTGACATCCATTTTTCCTTTTTTTTTGGCCAACACCCCTCCTAATTGAGAGCCCTTTTTGGTAGGTTGAGCTCTGGCAATCGCCAACAGAACTCGTGCTGTCCTCTGAGGGGCCTCCAGCCCTGGAGGAACCCCTCCGACAAGCCTGTAAGCCTCTCCTCAGACCCTGGCTATCTAGAACCACCAATTACCACTTCCACTGTCTGCCCACTCGCTTTCTTTTTTTTCCCATTTTCTCACCATTTAGCCTCTTCAGTCTTATTCTGTCTCTCAATGCTCCGTTCTTCCTTTTAGTTTCAATGCTAAGTCTCCGTGTCTGTATAGCCACTTCCCATATTGCCTGTTCCCTCCTGTTTCTCTTTCTTTTTCATCTCCTCCCCATTTTCTTCCTCATTTTCTCTCATTGCCCCTGTCATTTTCACTGCACAGCTCTCCGCCTGTTGTTGTGTGGGTGGGAGAGCCCCATCTGCACCCCATTAGGCCTGGAGAAAGGGCATTTTGTAGCAGCGCTAGGTGGGAATGGTGCAGCAGTGACCTCCGTCAGTAGGGTTTAAAGGGACAAAGCAATGTAAACAGCTCCTGTAAAGAAAAGGCCTCCACTTAGCTCACCTAAGCATCAGTGATTCAATGCTGAATAGTTAGACTGGTCCATTGGCGTGCTGATGTAGCATAGGACTGTAAATATGATGATTGTCTGTGTTGTTCACCTCAGAAAGGATAGAGAAACTTTTTGGAAATTATCCACCATCATCCAGAGGAATGAATTTGGGATTGGAGGATTTACTCAGAAGTGAATGTGTGTTAGTGTATTATACCTCAGTCTACCCTAATGGAGTTCTGAAAACTCAGCTAAAAAAAAAAAAAAAAAAACACTGAGGCTAATGTATAAAGGTTGTACTTATATTCTGATTTGTTTGCTGTGATGGTTTACAATTTGTCTTTAAGTGAGATTGATTGCACCACACACCAATATGCAGTGCATGCTGATTATTTTTTGGACTCCATGACTTAACAAATCAATAAACTCTTTATTAAATTCTGAAAGGAGACTTTCTATGGAGCCTGGAGAAGTTGACATTCACTTGCAAGGTTGTCACTTCAACATGTTTTTGAAGACACTTTGTGGTGTGTGGCACAGGAAGAAATATGCCATCTCAAATTGTTTGTCTAAAGCTCAGTCTGCATTTCCTGAGCAGTGGTGAAATGAGTGGAAGGTGAAATCAGAGAGCTGAGAAAGTTGAGAGGAGAGAAAACATGGGGACAGAAAGGTACATATATTTAGAGAAAGATTCAGATTAGATATTGATTCTTGAAGTCCAGAACAGATATTTTGTATTAAGGCTTGAGCTATTTTGGGATGATATTCAATACTTTTAGATCAAGCCATTTAATACCAACTACAAGTCTAAAATTCTAAAGTTTTGCTGGAAACTTGGATAGACTGCATTGTTCCCAAAACATAAACAAAGCTGATGTAGGATATAAAGTTCTTTTTTTCTCTCAGAGCATTTTCCAGTAGAAGGGTTCTTTTGAGGAGGTTGAATGTGCTCAGTGAAGGACAATATAAGCAGCCTATCAGTTTGTGGTGCATGGTGTATTTTTTATGCTGACATTTTCCTGTAAAGATTGGACAAATCTTTGGAATGGAATGAAAGTCAAGTTTCTATATAAATAGCAGTAATGCCCTCTACCCAAACTTACTAAAACATTTTAATGGGGAAAAATGGAGGAAACCATCTTCCAAAGTAGGCAGACACGCAGTAGACAATGTTAATAAAAGCAATCAGATCCAAAACAAGTGAATGAGACCTATAGGTTTTTAGGATGATCCATGGTTCAAGGCAGGAAGTATGACAGGGTTCACAGTAACCTCAGCAACTATGCTTAACATGTTATGTTGAATAGATGGAGTGGTCGCTTCAGGAGAAACTATTAAAAGTCTATTTTTTAACTATATACTCTGAGAAGTCTATTTGACATTTTCTTCCCATTATGTTAAAGTATGATCTGGTATTGAATGGAAGCCACTGAAGGGAAGCTTATATGTGGTCAAATTTTCTTGGTTTAGATGTAATTTTAGCTGCAGCTTTCCACACCATTTGATAACTCAGTTCTAGTCCAGACCGGTAAAACAAAACAAGAAGTGCGACAAGGTCATGATCTTGGGATCAGCCGAAGACAGAAAAAAACAGTCTTTCTATATTACATATATGAAAACTGGCCTCAGTGATTTATTCAATGTGCTGCTCAAAAGAAAGGTTGGATCAAATGTATCTCAAAGATACTTGGCTGTCACACGTGATAAAACAGATACTGTATCTCGGAGGCACATGGAATTTCAAAACCTTTTCTCAGCAGACAAGCAGGCCTTCCATATGATAATTTGAGAAGAGTCAGATGCTTTTAGAGGCCCATAAAGAGTGTAAACAACTTCGATGTAAATTTTAATTTATGTTCATTTTTTCATTTATTCATTCATAATTCATGACTGCATGCAGTGATGTGAAATATAGAGAGAAAAATAGAAGACTGAGAACAGAGCCATGGGGTGTTCCATATTTCACAAGCCAACTACCACTTTCATTTTTTAAATCAAAACTCATCACATGTACTGCAGAAATAAGTCAACAAATTCACAAGCCATTAGATGCAAATAAGTAAAACACTGTAGTTTTAGGGTAAGTGTGCCTCTAGCATTGATATATTTGTGGCTATAGCAGTGGGAAAAGCATACTTGTAATTCAGTTCACACTTGTGGTATTGAGGTAGGAAGACAGTTTTGATTTCTTTCATTTGTAACCCATCTCCGTCTCCTACAGGCTTCTGTTTCAAAATATAGGGTTAGAGAAAACGCCATCCCAGAACATGGTTCCGGAAAGATAGGTAAGATACCAGTTACTCTGAGTTTGCTGAGGAAAACTTTACATAAAGCGAGTTTGATTCACAGAATTTCTACTATTAATTCCTCTGCTCCTGTCATTTCCTCATTAACATAATTAATATCAAAGTACAATTATTTGAAGGACTGAGAGAGACATTGAAAAAGGTCAAAATCCTACAAGTTACCCAAGAACTGTCTTCACTAATTTTATGTCTTTAAAGATCGATTGGTTTCCAGTGTGTGGACAGAGATGATGATTTTTTTTTTTTTTTCAAATAGTATTTCAGTTCTATCTTGAGTGTTGAATTATACAGTTTTTAAATGATGTTCAGTGAGATTTTTAATGTAAAACAGGATCGTGGGAAATCACACTCATTTTTAATTTCCAATAGCATATCAACCAAATCATGAAGTTAATAGTGGTTCAGGAATTGAAGTTACTACCGTAGATCTGTGAGGTTCTCACATATGTTTGATCTAATGTATGTTCATTTTCTGCTGCCAGTAGCACTCTGTACTCATCAGAAATTTTAATCTAACATACAGTGGGATATCAGCACTTTAGCTTCCATTAAGGAAATTAAAGGCTGCTACATAATGTGCTCCAGTTGACTAAATTGAATAAAATGTAAAAATATTAACTTATTGACACTTTTCTCCAACTCAGGTCGTTAGTGAGAAGTTAAACCATCTAACCATTGGTTCATGTGGTAAATGCACTGATGGGGTGGTAATTTGACATATCAATTTGTGATAGAGGAAAAGTGAGAATCAATATCAAATCTGCAGGTTAAATTGTGAACAAGCTTGTTGACTAAGACAAAGTCAAAGTCCCTTTTAATAGTCAGAGTAAAGGAAAGGGAATTACTCAGTTGGGAAAACCTCATTTAATGATAAGAAAACATTTTGTTGAAGAAATATTTCACACAAACAAAAGTGCAGCCTATGAGAGTCAAGAGTCAAACGTTTTATAACTTTAAAACTGGCTACATGATTGACAGATGAGTTTCAGTCATGGCTGGGTAGGTGTATCAGCAGTGCTTTTGTAATACACCTTCACTTTCCAATACTGTACATACTGTAGTTCTGCAGAAGATGTCAGTGTTCATATCCAGGATTTTTGCTCATATCCAGGATTTTTTTGCCTCATTTTTGTACTGTAGGTCGAAGTGGAAGTGTACTGTCCCTTGTCATATTCAGTCTTTGCCGTGGGTGGTGTCACGGGAGATGGGGAGAATCGTACGGGCTGTCTTTACTGGTAATCTACTTTCTAGATTTTAATATTTTTTTGTTTTGGAGTGACAGTGAATAAGAACTAAGGACAGAGACCAAAATTGTCCTGGCAATCCAGTTAGCAAATGTGTTGCTTTTATAGAGAACAGATGCTGGAACAAGGTAGAGTGGCAAATCTGAAGACATGAAATATATATATATATATATATATATATATATATATATATATGGTGCACTATAAATATAGTGCACCAGATAATAGGAAGTGATACTAGGGTTGCTGCTGGATTCAAAAGTTTAAGCCAAAAAAAATATATATATATATATATATATATAGCACTTAAAGCTTCAACTGGTAAAAAAAAAAAACAGTTCAACAGGTAAATTGTCTGGTTTCCAGACAAAAGATAATGAATAACATAGGCGTAAAGAACTCAGATTTGCACATGTATGCCCAAAAGAAATAAAAAATAAATAAAGGCAAAAAAAAAAAATATGTACCTCTAGCATATGTGACATTGTGTTTTTGTGATTACCTATTAAAAGTTTAATGAAACTTGTGCCACACCCCCAAGTTGACTAAGGAATACTCACAGACTGTCCTTCACAGTTCCCTGACCGCAACGCCACTAAACATTTATGGGGGCGGTTGGAGACTTGAGAGAGCCAAACATCACAAGAAGCAAATCATGCTAGGATAACATGGTTCATCAGACTTTGTAGAGACCATGTCAACTTGAGTGAATGGAGCTGCAATTGACCAAAAAGCTGTCTCTTTTCCCGGCAAATCAGAAACAAGTATTTGTTAAGAGCATGATATACAGACTGTATATTACCCCTACAATAATCTATACTGACTCGTAGCCATTGTTGCCACTTCCACAGACGCTCCTGTCCTGCACTGCCTCTCACAACAAACTGCAGCTTGGGTCAGTGTTGTGATGTGATGTTGGATGTGTGCCACAATCTGATATCCATTGCATACTAATGACTTCTGAGCGTTTGGCTGATGTAATCAAATTGTCACCTTGTGCTCAGAGAGCAGTGAAACAGCAACACTGTTAGATAGAGGTTGTGTCTCAAAGCGTTACTGTGTTGTCAAACTATGTACAACGAGGCAGACTGACAAGTACTGCTGTCACCATATCCATGATGACGATGATGGAGGCATTGTTTGCAGCCAACCTGTCCTTACACAACAGCAGTGTATACACCAGCAAAGTACATCACTTATTCTAAATAAAAAGAACTGCTGCATCCACTTTTATACTCTGCCTGTTTATGTTTCCTCTTTATTTGTGCTCCATCAGTCATCATGATTACTCTGTGACTGAAGGTGACATTTACAGGTAATGATTACTATACTCATGCATATGAATTCACATATGTTAAAAGTCACTCAATGCACACCAGTTATTTAAGATTAAAATTAAAATAAGTGTGTCATCTGAAAGTTTTCTTCTTTCTTTCCTTTTTTTTTTTAAACTCAGACAATTTGATCCCTTAGAAAAAACATGGGAACACTGAATACCAGGAGGCCACACTGGTGACCAAAGGAGCCATGAAGTGTGCCAGAATGCCACAATTCAAGATCAGTCTGAAGCAGAAGGTGCAAGTCCAGCTCCTGGCAACTGACCAGCTCATCTACCACTGTTGAACAGGAAGCTGCGTGGTTACATCTGCTGGCAGCAGTAGGCAACATCTGGCAACTTCTGGTAATTTGAAGTATGTTTTCCTGAAACAACATGTCCCGGATTAGTGTTGCTAAGAGATGAGAATGTCTTTCTGTTTACCTCACCTGCATAGATGATGAGGTCATTAATTCTCTTTGTATAGTTCAAATTATATTTTATATTTTTGCAAAACACCCTCCTGTTTCTTTTACTATGAGATTTAAATAAATAATGAACCTTACAAACACATGCCTTTAGTCAAGATATGCTGTCAAAAAATTTACAATTTTATTAGCTAACCCAGAGTACAGAGAAATAACATACAATAAAACTGGATAATACATTTTGAAAGGACAGAGTACAGTTTGAGCTGAAAGATGAAGGAGCTGAATAGGACTTGGGTGGATGTCAGACACAAACAGCGTTTAAGGAGTTTATGGAGCAGCACCAATAGAATCGTCAGTGCAAACTCATTGAGTCATTGAAAAGCAACAGACAACAGGTTCAGAGTTAAATTGGTGAAACGATACAACTGAGGCAAAACTTGAAGCAACAACTAAATTTAGCCAAATTAACACACAGTAGAACAGCATGATCTGGCACTAGTGAACAGTGAGACACAGGCTTGAAGGCTGAAGCCTTGATGGTATGATAAGAGGCATCTGTGTAGTTCATGCTAGTGTCCAGGTAAGCTAGTAGCCCCGCCCCCTGTGGTCTATAGATCCTGACTGACATGGAAATAGACAAAAAGTTAAGAAGAGGAGAACACAGATGCACAGAAAAGCTGTGTAGGACACTGCAGCCCCTTAACAGTTTCAAAACTTAACTAGGTACAAATGTGAATGGTTAACTACCCAAAAGAAATTAGGTTAGAGATGTTTTGATCCCCCTTTCTAATGCATGAGCTTGCATATCAACCACTATTATTGATGGCCAAAACATCATAACACAGTATTTTTGGATGGAATCATCATTCTAACCATAGTGAATTTATTGGAACAAATGATTACTTATCTACATGGTTTCCATGGAAACAAAGGTGGTCACATTAGTTCAAGGCCAAAGGCACCAATCTCAACTTTGATTTTATTCTGAAATCATAACCAGGAGTTGTGGTGGGTGTCTTTTCACCACTCGATGTCTCATTTTCTCTGCTCATCCACAAAACAATATTTGGACAAGCTGTTATTCATTTTTAACATGCTATATGTAAGTATTTTAATTTGAAAGTGCATTCAACTAACCATCTTGCTGCATTCCTGTTGCTGACACCCTGCAGCTCCACCATCTTGGAGTGCAGCTGGTGATGGTAGCTCCTGTTCTGCTCAGGTGGAGAACTGGGACACAACTGGAACAGATACTGTGGCTTCAGAGCAGAATGAGGACTAATGTCGCCAGCTGCAGTTAGCAGGCTAGCTGTTCTTCAGCTGACAACACGCTGATTGGACTGAATGTTTTATTCAGGTGTGAAACTATAAGTTTATAAAAACAATATGTTTTTTTTTAGGCAGCATCTCCAGCATTTCTCTGGTCTCAAAATAAGTATAGTTGGGGTCACAAAAAGTGAAAAATAATATAAATATCATATAAATGAAATATGGTGAAGCAGGAAGCAGTAATGTATATTTCAGGATGGTGAGGAAAAAGGCAGTAAACAAAAGATAATATACCTCAAGGATTTGTCAGTGTTTCCTTAGAAGTATCTCCTTAGTAAAGAACAAATTGATATGATTGTAGTGGCAATAACTAAGTTCAGCCATAAACAAAGCCAAACAAAGCCAAAATACATTTATAGGAATTTCTCTAACTGTGCTGGCTGGGATAAACTTTCTAAACAATGATTCATTTCTATTGAAGAAATAATGACAATGAGTATTTTGCAGCTGAATTAGTAACAAATGCAGAATACATTTAGTTAAGCAATACTATTGATTCCATTTTTCTTATCTTCAATTGTTTTTCTTCTCTGCCTTAATGCCAGAATGCAGTGAGACATTAAGCTACTTTAGAAAAATAGAAAAATATAGATACTGTTAAATTTTTGGTCAGCACTGTTGCAGGTCAATGCTCCATTGTTGGGAATGAGAGCCGCAGGGAACCACAACATAGGGGAAGACTCAATTTCATCCTGATTGTGAATTGGAATTAGAGTTTGAAAATCTAATCAAAATCAACACATGTTTCTTGCCAGACTTCAGCTGCATTATGACTTTTATTTAGAAGTTTTAAATTCAGGCAGCTGACAATAGCAGTCGTTTATTATCTGGCTATCATTTCTACCTCTCACTTTGTGTTTGATTGTCCACTTATCAGTGCAAGTGATGCCATATGTCCAGTCGTGGTGGCATTTTATCAGTCTGCTCGGTATGCAAGGCAGCTCTCTTACAGCAACACAGTGTTGTGGATCCAATAATTCACCTGTCTTTGCTTTTAGAGATCTGGGGAAATACATCCATTTACAGACTAAGGGAATGGCTGTATTTACATTTAGATTTATGGCTCATTCTCATTGATCAACATAGTTTATTGCACTCTGGAAAATAGAGGTAAGGAGAATGCAAAGAAAAACATAATAGAGTCTGTCAAAGTAAACAGTGAGAAAGATAAAGAGAGGCTGAGACGGTGTTATACTGTCTTACACAGACTCAACACGCCATATACAAGATTTCATGGGTATAAGCCTTGGCAAGCAGCTAGACTGTACATGCTTTGCATACACATCACCACAGCTAATAACATTAACACTATGGCCATTTAAACAACTAAACAAGCATACAAACAGCTCTAACAGAATTAACACAATATGTTTGCCTGAGCTCAGTGTCCAGTGTTTCACTTTCACACCATTCGCCCACCAACTCGAAACCAAAGTCCAACCATCACGTCACCTCCATCAGTCACTTGAGTTCTCAACCCTGTTACAGGCTAACAGTTGTGGCAGTGATCTCGTTCTTTTTTTGTTTCCAGGTAGACTCGCCTGAGCTCCTGATTACCTGCAGGTGTGAACAGTCTACAAAGGCCGGTCTACCCCCCTCAGTCTCTCTCATTCCTCCTCGTTGCTGTGTGCCAGGCAGCAGGTTTTGCTGCTTATCCCACCCTTTTGTTTCTGACCCTAGACATCAGATAATAAACATATTAAAACTATCTTTTTTTTTTTTTTTTTTTTTTGGTCTACCCTTTTGTGTTGCTTCCCTATGAGCCGGGGTTTATAACAACCCCAACTTGACGTCTTTCTTAGGGAGAAGAACCCCAGGTTTGGATTGGACCATTTGTGAGGGAGCCACTTATGGAAGGAAAACTAAAAACAAAGTTGCCATAAAATAAAGTATTTAACGGCAACTTAAAATTTCATATTTTTAAATAAATATAAGTTTTCAAAGGACATTTTAAAATATTTTCAAATAAACATGCTATTTGGACTTCAAATCTCACACTTTATTTGTCACCAAAGAAAACTAAGAGTGGGCTCAAAAAAGGGGTAAACTGTGGCTGGTGTAGTGAGGTGAGAGTACTGAGCAATGGCTGTGTGCTTTTACAGATGTTTTTTTTCTGTGTTCCTGATATAATGGTGCTGTAAATCCATCTATATGTTCCATAGTGTTTTTACCTCCGCCAACAGATTGCAGCCACAATGGTCGCACAGAAGAGGTGTAATGATGTATGGTGTCATCACAGTGACTGATGTGTTGTCCTTCACAACAAACAACACTAGAAGCCAATATGGGTCACTCTACCCGTGGGGATGTAAATCCAAAATGGCACTTAATGTTCAACAAGAGCATTAAATGTTCCATCTCTGCCTATGTCGACTACTCACAGCTCAGACGTGAACAGAACAAGACTAGACAGCTCTGACATCTGAAGACAATTGGCAGTTGAACACTGTGCTACATGCGGCCCTGATCACCACAGACTGATGAGTGTGATATGAGTCAAAGGCATAGAGAAGTTATTCTGATCCCAGTTCAGCGAGTCTGGACTAACATGGCCTTAAGAATGATTAAACCTAAAACTCCATTGCAAGTCATATGGCCATTACACTCTAATTAGTTTGCTCATGCCATTTTATCACGTAATGCTCGCTCAGTGTATGAGCTTGCTGCTCTGCATTTGGGGCCAGACAGAAACAAAAACAGAATCAGTCAACCAGCTGTTTTTAAATGAAAAGAAAACAGCTCTTTGGTGGAAGTGCAGACATATTTGCAGGCTTATCTTAAACATTATTCATCTGTAGTTATATGGCACTTATCATACAGAAACATCAAATTGCCACCACTTGTAAATAGAAATAATTTAAAAGCAAAATTCCCAGCATCCCATAGTGAGTTGGTTTTAGTCCTTTGAACACATGATGTTTCCCAATCCCACAAGGACAGACTGCCTCTAAGCTGCTCTTGGCCTACTAGTGGACTTTTGTCTCTACCAATCATTTACACCCTAAAACATTGGAAAATAGACCAAGGTCCAAACCTCCTGAAGTCATCCTTTAAGAAACACTTTAAGTAACCCAGCAATTGGCTCTGGTTCCACAGTCATTTACTGGGTTGCAGTCTCTGTGGGCTCAGTTCCATGAGGGTGCATTAAAGTGCATTGGATCCCCACTTAAATTAATGCACCCTTGCTTTTTCCCGTCTGTAGTTGCTATGGGTTGAGAGCAGTCCAAGTCATTTGACTTCAGATCATTTCACAGTGCTCGGATTGACATTTACATAAGCATCATCAATTTTCAGGAGAATCTAGTGACACTGATTTGTCACCGTTCAAATTGTATTATAATGTCAGCTTTGAGTCAAGTATAGATATGTTAAAGTCATTAACTGTTTTCCCATTATATGATCAAATTAGAGATGCAGCCTATTTGTTTTACTCACAAAAACACAATGTTATATAAAAGAATGAATAAATAATAAAGTTTTGAAAATAAAACTTAGTTTTTGGTGGAGTGAGTTCAGTATTCTCACAGCCTGAGGAGAGAAACTGTTCTGAAGTGTAGTGGTCAGGCAGTGCATGATTCCTTATTACTTGCCAAATGGCAGCAGGGTGAACAGGCTGTGGCTCAGGTCAGTTTGGTCTTTTAGAATCCTTTGGGTTCTGCACAGGCACCACACCCCAACCTCTGTGGATCTGTTGCCCTGATACGACAAATGAAAGTACACGGGCCTGTGAATATTCATGTCAGGCTCTTTAGTATATCTTATTTACTTCAGTGTGAGACTTAATTTGTGTTTAATTGATTCTGTAAAGCTAATATTTACTGCTACATCAGTCTAATAATCTCTGATGCAACTCAACTTATGTATGTCATTGTTTTGTGGCTCATGAAGAGCAGTAGAAAGAAAAAAAGAAAGAGAAAAGCTATCTAGCTCTACCGGTTAGGGGCTTTATTGTGTCCAAATAAGTTTAAGCAGTACTGGACAGAATGGAGCTCTAGTATAGTGTCCTTTCAGTCCATTCATGCTTGCCCAGTAACAAGCACGAGCTGTGGTTGTCCAAGAAATATCCATTACATCGTATAAATGAGCACAGACCGCAGTCACCAAGGAATTATACTGCTGGGTATGAACAAGCAAAAGCCACACTTACCCAGGAATTACGGTGTCCAGTACCTCAGCTGTGGCTTAGAGCCAAAGGATGGACTTCAAGACTTCAGAGCAATAGACTTGTGTAAAACTTATAGTGTAAAATATATTGAATATGACCTGAGAAAAGTTCTTTTTTTCTTCTTCTGAGAAACAATGAAAACAGATTTGCAAGCTGTTTGGCTCAGAGCTCTTTAAGTTTCACATCAACTGCCCATCTGATTTTAGATGCTGCATCAGTAATTTAATACTGAAGCTGTCTCCACTTGCCAAATGCTATAGAGTTTTATGTATTTTTTCCAACAAATTAGAACTTTCAAAACAAATATAATGTGCAAACTGTTTGATCTTCTGTACATAACTTAGACAGTCTGGACAATTTTGATCTTTTTGATCTATAATGACTAATGAGTGCCACTGACCTGAGAGGAGAAGTGAAGAATTTAAAAGAAGCAGTGAGACAGAACTGTCACAAGAAATAACCTGCATGCGATATCTGGGTTTACGACATCTGGCTTCACCAGATCTCAAATGTAATCACCTCCCTCTTCTTTTTTCTCTGACTCTTTTTTCCTTTCATGAATAATCTATATGAACTCTGAGTGGAGGCCTGCAGGCATGAGGTCTAGCCATGTCCTTGGTGGGAAAGACAACTCTAGCAAGAAGACCTTTGCTAGATCCAAAGCTTTGCCTGTTGTCTTCCAGTGGAACAGAAAAGCCAAACAATAGCTCCAGCAAAGTTTGTACCCTTGACCGTGTTACGAATGGCTGCAGGGGATGAAAGGGTGTCTCGTGTGCGTCTGTGTGTCTTACTGTGTAAGATCTGACAGATGTGGGTCTTTTAAAACAGTGGATATTTTTGAAACTGATGCTGCCAGAAGTAAATGTTTAACCAAAGACATCAATAGTAAATGTGTGGTTAGACATAATTATTACACTGAAATAAATTAATTTTCAAAATGAACTTAACATTAACCACACTGCAATACAGTACAATAAGAGCTGCTGTATGAAAGTTAGCTTTGATTGGAGGAATGCATAAACAAAAGCAGAGGAGTCAGTCTGAAACAAGGATAAGAACAGGCAAGACACAACTGTTAGACTGGTGTCTAAAGGGATTCTCATTCCATATTGGTGGTTCCATTGTTTTATTAATCCAGATTCTGTGCACACACTTATTTAGCTATTTCAATAAAGGTAGGTTGGAGTGGCATTTCAGCTATATGGTAAATGGATGGAACATTCTGATTAGTTAAAAAAAAAAACTTGAATTGGAAGAATATGTTCACTTTAAAGTGTCTCTTGTGCACTTCAGAATTGTGTTAATGTGGGAGGAATAACTCCCCCAGCATCTTAAATAGGAGTAGGGATGAGTCCCTCACTCATTACACACTAGAGTAGTTCTCAACAGGCTAGCTTACTCTTCAAAAAGCAAACATTTTCTAGTATGACAGTTGAGACAGATGGTTTGATGAGGTTAGCCCCTTAGCCTTGTGCTCGTGCTCCAAACATCTCCTTGATGTAGTAGACCAATATTGCTAAGCTGGTTCAGCTCTCAAGATTGAAAGTTACAGCACTGTTTTCTAATGTCCAACAAAAAGAATGGACTTGTTGACATTCGTGCCATCATCTTGTCATGTCTATATAGACTAGATGTTGGGATTTCAGTGTTTTATTTAAGATGTTGATCTGTTTTGGTACAAAGGGATCAAAATAAAATGTGATGATAATCCTTCAAGGAATTTTTAAGTGCAGAAATCTGGACCAGTTTCCAAATATTGGGCTGGCTGTTATTGCCATCCCAAGAGTCATGCTAATTCTATCTTCAACCGAAAAGTTTACGTGAAGCTGTAATTTCACAGAAATGCTAGAATTTTCTCCTTTGGTCAAACACTTTCAAAGCCTGGAGGCTCAGGCGGCTGCAAGATGCTTTTGCATATCTTTGTGAAAGACCAGAAGAATTTACAGACCTCACATTTGAACATTTCATTGCTCTTAATGGCTTTTACTAAAAAGACATTGCCACTGATGGCAATAGATGCCTATTTACTCCCATTGCCCCAATGTATCTCATAGAGATCAACACACCAAGAGGCTAAAATTAGCATATTACACCATTTTTTTTATCAAAATAACTTCATTTTTTTAACACAAAAAAACAGAGGAACCCTAAATTTGTAGAACAGAAATTAAAACTGACAATTACAGAACTACATTTCAGGGATATGTATACAACTTTAGACTAGATATATAGATAAGTAGAACCACTGCCATGCATTTACACCCCATCCACCAACCAGTCCAATTATAGAATTTTGTATGTATTTTGAGTCAGTTATGGCTGAAATCCTAATTTATGTAGTCACATTGACAGAACTTTGTGTTGTCTTTGACCATTCTTCTCTGACCTGTGATCATCAACATGTTTCTGCCATGTTTTTTTTTTTTTTTTCCTTTTTTTATTCACTTCATCAGCATATTACTAAAAACCCTTTTTATTTAGCAACACAAGAGGAAGTTTTAATTAAAAATATGAGTTTGAGTCGGATTACTCAAAGATCGTTACGTCGCACATCATAGTGTGTTAGTGTGTACACACTGAAGCCTTTACATGAGCAAATCACCTCCATCTGACTATCTCCCTCTGTCTGTGCCTTATTCTTGTCCACATAGCAGATGCTGAAAGTGAACGCACTCTGGAGGCTGTTTTTTTAATTACAACAATCAAACCAACCAACCAGCCCTCAACTGTTTCACACACACACACACACAGACACACAACGCAAGGCAACACAACAGAACCACCACCAAGGTCTGCCCAACGTCCACTACCCTCCAGCTCCATATTTCAGCTAACACAGCCATTTGTAAACAGCTATCAGACAATTCCCAACACATTGCTTTTCAGATCTCATAAGAAAAAATCACCACCGCACCTCTTTAGGTTGAGATCATCTGCCCGACCTACTGAATGGGCTGTTTGGAAAGAAAAAAAAGCCCCTGAGGACAGAAATACAATCTTCTACAGTGAGCAAATGTCTGTAAAAATATATGTTGCATTTCTATGCCAGATATTTGTGTTCTACCAGGCACATCTGGCTCTTAAGATAGAAGAATCTATTATCAAACTGAACAGAACAAATAAATTGAGCACACTATTAACTATGACTATGAATTAACAAATTTAATCTGGAATTTAAATTGATTTATACATACATTTAAATAAATGTTATGACAAAAACACGACTCATGTGGTTATCAAGGAACCAGTTTCATGACATTTCATTTATGATTTCATTTATGAAATTTCCTTAAATTTCATGAGTTTTACACTGATGCAATATGCTACAGGAAAGCCAGTTAGTAAATATTGAGATATTATTTTTGGGCTTTATTTTGGGAAAATCAAAATTTGTTTTAACAGCATACATAGCAAAGAACAGGGGATTTGATGTGGTATTTTTGCAAAACAAAGAAACGTAACATGTACAACAGCATAAGCTGAGCAAGTAATGGTTGTCACATGGGGGTGGACTCGATGATATAGTTGTCATTGTCACTTGCAAGCTGGATTCCCTCAGCTGTTGCAGGAAGTATATCTTCTGCTTAGCTGAAGGGAGGCTTCCGCCTGAGGTCCTGAGTGATGATGGTGTCCGATGATGGTATCACACAGAGTGATGGGGCTGGTCTCCTCCTTGAGTCTACTTTCGCCTCCACAGTCTGTAGAGCATTAAACCCCACATTATTCTGTTTGCACCAGGTCACCAGATGGTCAGTTTTACTGTAGGCCGACTCCTTGACATTAGAGACGAGTCCAAAAATGAATGGTGTCATCTGCAAATTTTAAGAGCTTACTCACCAACTAATTACAACTGCTGCACCAATGCTGCTGCTCTGTTGAAGCCATTCAGCACTTTCTCTGGATGCCTCAGTTTAAAAGCTTACCAAGATTAACTGCTCCATTTTAGAAGCCTGATGGCTTACAACTTGAAAAAAAAAAAAAAAAAAAAGGTTAAAAAAAAGGGAGTGTTAACATACTGATGGCAACTTAACATTGAACAAACAGCAAAAACCAGCAACTAGAAATAATCAGTGAATAGAAACTGGAAATCTGTGCAAAAATAACACATAATTTGTCTGTTTGTACTGGGAAATTACTATTGAATAGTGGAGACATATTTCAATTAAGTCAATAATCTTAGGCCTGTGATTGGGTAAATAGTATAGAAAATGGATGGAAGGTTGGATTGATGGACAGACGAGTAATCCAAAACACTCAATAAAAAAAAAAAAATACTTTTTGCAAATTAGTCTGACTGTGTATCTAGAAATTAATCATCTCTCATTTAAGACTCTTGTCTTACTCCTCTCTCTCTCTTTCTCTTTTTCTCATTCATTCAGCTAAGCAACTGTAATATCTTAAAGGGATATAAACATGAATCACAGTGTGACTGTTGGTGTCTGTAGAAATGAATTGTGGTTGGGCTGGGGAACAGCACAGAGTGATTTGAACTCATAATCGTAATGCATGTCGCCTTGAAGCAGACTTTATGAATATGCTGGGAGAGTCGGAGTGGCTGGCTGGCACCAGGTCAGATCTGATTTGCATATTGTTTATGGCCACTAGCTTAATTTAAAGCAGAGGTTTGAGCCTGAGATAACACTGTGGCCTCATCTACAGAGTTGGATAAGTGGCTGCAAGAACTTCTCAAACTGATATACTCCACTAGGCTGACAAAGATCTCACAGCCTGTTGATTTCAACATAATTTGCTGTATAACAAACGCTCAGGACGTGTGAAGCGCAGGGTTTGGAAGGAATGTAAATATATCATTTATGTTATTATCTGTTATTACATTATGTTACACATAGTGTAGGAAAATACAGTAACAGACACATTTTGAGTTGTAACAGTTGAGTTTCCAAGTCCAGTTTTATCAATTATTTATATAATTCTTAGCAAGTGTAATAAGATGACTGTTGTAAAGATAGCGTGATTAAGGATTCTTAGTATTCTCACTGACACTAACCATAAGTTTAATTTTGCACTTTATGCTAACGTGGAAGGGAAAGAAATGGCATTAAGACCCAGGCCAAGAGCCAGAGTCTATAAAAAAGGAGGTATTAAGTTCATCTGGGTCTTTACACACCTGGGAGAGCAGGTGAGGCAAGACTTGTTTGTTTTTGGTATGCTCCTTTCTTTAATAAAAATGTTAGTAATAAAACAGGGTTTTATTGGTGAAACTCCAGCATGTTGAGTAATCATTAAAAAATCTGTTGTTGAAAAGGTTTTTTTGTTTTTTTCTCTGGTGGTGATTCATTCATAATTTTCCTTCATATGCTGTGATAATTCCCTCTTTCTGTTTTAGACAAGCATGAGCCTCCCATGCAGTGCACTTCACCCCCTATTGTTTAATTCCCTAGGATTCTACATTTATAACAGAGTATCACTGAGTTACATTCAGAGGATTTTCAACTGAAGTTTGTTTTTGTTAGATTTAATTCTAAATGTTTAGACAGATTTCTCTTGTTAGTTTTATTTCAGCACTTTGGATTTGCTCTTAAACATAACCGACCAGTCTGATGGGACAGGAAGTAATTGGCCAGGTCGACTGACAGGATAAGTCCTGTGATATCCCGTTGTTTTCTTTTCATAAGCAATCCCATGTGCAAATCCAAACCAACAGCTAAAGTATGCCCCTAAAATCTTTGACAAATTTTATTACAGCCATGGCACTGAGGCTACATTACTTGGTGTGACCAGTTTCATTTATATAGAGTAGACAAAGTTGTTGTATATGCCATTCTTATTGTGTTCGATTTGACCGATGTCTTTAATACCACTGACCATGTAGTATACCTGAATAGGCATCACTGGTGCAGCTTTAAAGTAATTTGATTCTTTGCTGATGGCACACAGATCTATTTCTCTGATAAATCAAATAACTTGACTCAACTGACTAAATAGTGGCTGTTTCTCAACTTCCTCTAGAAACCATCTTGATAAAACAATAGCATTCATTACACAAATTTAATTTAAATATCAATTCTACTACTCAAAATTTTGATATTGCCTTATTAAAGAACACGTTTAATATCATATTAAATATTAAAATTACAAAATTATAATACCCTGTTTATTACACAAATAGTTTTGCATAACCTCAGCCAAGTTACTTTCACGAACTCTTTGTTCCTTATTCTGATATTAACTGCTGTGGTCCTTAAATATCAGACGTTCATTCATTTCCTGCTCCAAGTACAAAACAAAAGATGATTGATATCTTTGCTCACCTTCTCTGTAACATTTAGAAATGTCACCCTGCTGCAAAATGAAGCCATGTGTAACAAGTTTCAATGTAAATTCATATAATACAATACATGTACAAATTCATCCTGCAGTAACACCATCCATGAACTCAGAACTGGCTCCACTGCTGGCCTTAATGCCACCTCCAGCACATTGGGCATCTGAGATCTTCTCATCAATTCTGTTCTAGAACTCAGAAGTTTTACCAATGATATAACTGTTAACTGGCATATGTATTTTTAAGGCAGAAGACTAAATCTCGTGGTGAGCCTCCCAAGGTTGTATGAGTCCTTTCTGAAGCCCCCAAGGATGTCAACAGCAGTGCATATTCGATTTTTTTGTCTTTTTTGTGAGAGAGATACAGACAAAAAATGAGAATAGACTGTTCTCGACAAACAGATGGACAGGTTTGATTTTCATATTTGGCAGTTTGTTTGGCTAAAATGAGTCTCAGCCAATTGATGTCAGCAGTAATTAAGCTGAAATTGACAGGTGGGGGTGTACAAATAAACTCAAACTTAGTACTGACTGACAAATTGTTAAACAATATTCAGTACACATCACTAGGTCTACATTTTGTTAATCTAGAGTGGAAGTCCAATGAGAAGCTGCTGAACTGAAATGAGAATTATAACATGCTATAGATGAACACTGTCTATACACAAAACCATCTGGTGAAAGGAATAGGATATTTTTTTTTACTCATGTTTATTACATTGTTACAGTAAAATGACAGTACAGAATTTATTTATTGCCATGTTTCACCCTGAGTTTAAATCATAAAATTGAGTGGGAAATGCTGAAAATTTATCATGACCGCCATCTTGACTAAATATCAAGAAGGGAGACACCAACAATGTATTTTCAAACTTGTGAAAATGACAGCTCAGGAAGGAAATCCTCTTGTCAGTGCCGATGGCAGAATATTTTCCAAGTCATGTGAAACAGAGGACACATGCTAAAAAGAAAAACATTTATTTTCACGTTAAAAAAACCCTTTGGCAAAGCAGCCAACTGATGGGTAACCATCGTGGTCACACGTTGCAATCGTCACACAAACACCACCTTGCTGCAGCTCCCACTCAAAACTTCACCCACTCTCTGTGTATCACAAGTGATATACTGTTTACACAGTGTGCGACATTTCAACATGAAAGCAGACAAAGAGAGAGGAATAATATTTCCTACATAATGAACTGTTCCTTTAGCCAACTGTTATTATTCCACATGTTTAATGGTAGTCTTACCACCAAAGGTTATGCAGGAGTGAAATAAAGATTTCAGGGCAGATCATTTTATAATGGTGTTTAAACAGACTGAATCCACATCATACCTGTTTCATCATTTTCTGTTCATGTAAGTGTGTCTTTTCTCTGAACCACAGTTCTGACAGTATGCTCTATGACAAGCGGATTCACTCAACGCCCCTCCCTCCCTTTTCACTCACTGTCACTCCTGCTGTATTTTTCCTCCCTCACTCTCATTCCCTCTGCTCTCACTTTTTTTCTGTACCCTTTTGTCTCTGTCTCACCCACCTTTCTCATCTCTCTTTGCCTTCATCTTTCTTACTCTCTCGCCCTCCCTCTCTCATTCACTTTCTTTCTGTTCCCTCCTCCTCCTCCATCATATGCCTCTCTTGCTCCCTTTCCTTTTTATCATGCATCAACTGCTGCATCTGATGAGCACATCAGTCAAGGCCTGGCTAATGAAGTCCCTCTCCTTCACCATTAGAGTGAAATAACTAATCTCTCTTTCTCACTCTCTATTTCTCCCATCGAGCCACTTGCTCACCTCTCTCCCTACTCACCTCTTCTCTAATCCAGCCACCTCATTCTATCCTCCACTTTTCTTCTTTTCTCCTCACTCATCACTCGCTCTCTCCATTGTTGAGACAAATAAGACTTGCTGAGGTTAACGCTCACTTTTCAGTCTTTATTGACAGGCTTCAAGCTCAGTCAGTGTATATGCTGTAATTTACTGCTATATAAGAATAAGCTTGGCTCATGAGGCATTATATTATATAGTCTAATATATTATATATATTAGACCACCCATGTTTTCTTCAATTTCTCGTTGTAATGCCTGGTACAACTAAAGGTGCATTTGTTTGAACAAATTTAACAATAAACAAGAAAAACAGCTCATAAGAGTTTAATTTTAGAGCTGTTATCTAGACATTTTTTATGTTTTTCTTGATAATAACCAACATCACTTAAGTTCTTATATCAAGAGCTATGGCATTGTCCTGCCAAAAACAGCGCTTTTAGACATTACATGTTTTTTTGTTGTGTTTATTGTTTTTTTCAAGTAATAAACGTTTAGTGGAACTATCTATCTATCTATCTATCTATCTATCTATATATATATATATATATCTATATATATATATATATATATACAATACATTACATAGCGTTCCTTCAAACCTTTGAACTAAGACTCCAGTGCACAATCAGTGGTGGTAGGAGAAGGGCTGAGTGGCGGAGTTTGGACAGTGCCAGTATGACCCAATAGTAGAATTGTGCCAGATTTGGTTTTGTTTTATCTCTTTCTGATTCAGCTGTTTTTCACTGCCTTTTTTGTTGTCCTACTAATAAATCCCTTATTCATTTACATCAATTTTCTCCTATTTTCCTTGTCCAGTAACATATTTATTGTTTCTTTATGGCATTATGATTATGGAGAAAAAGAAGAGGCACAAATCACATTTTCAAACTTGGTGGAGGGACAACACATTGACAGTGCGCAAGGAAAAAATATTTCCACTTGGCATGACTCAAAGGTAAGACAAAAGAAATTGCAATGTCCTTTTTCAAGTAAGCTGAGCAAATCAAGTGGCAGATATTTAGTGGATGATAACAGTAGCCAAATGGTGCGAGTTCTTGTGAGCACACATTGGCCTTTGATCTGGTAAAACATGAAAACAGAACAGAATAGAATGTCTTTTAAGGTCACTATACACTAGTATATACTTACACCAATGAATATACTGTGAGTGACTGAATCTGGTTTTAGATGCAATATAAGAGATACAACCTTTACTTTTCATTTAATCTGTATTTGTTCATTTTTAGTGAGTATGCAACACGAAAACTCATGCTTATCATTTGATATTTTGATGGCTGATGTATTAAGGAGTTATAATTTACATTTGAAATATTAACATACCAATAAATAGTTGTAATTATAAAGGTCTTTACCAACAACCAAAAATATTAAATAAGTGCATAATGTTAAAATAAATGAATTTTAATCTGGAATTTAAGAGGATTTTTTTATTTTTTTTCCATTTGCATTTCCATTTCACCATTTCCTTTTCCTTTTTCACATTAGCAATTGATTTGCTTTGTTCTTTAGTTTCTACTTTTAGCTTTTCTGTGCAGTGGCAAGACAAGGTCAAACAATAAAAAAACACCACGGGATGTAACAAATTCTGTGATTGGTTATAGTACCTCGACTGCCTCATACTTGAGCACTTAGAGAGCAAATCAAAATTATCAGAGAAATTACATGCAAATGGAGAAAAGCAAATAATTAATTTAATTTGCAAATCCAGTTATATATTCCTCTTTTTACACTGCATTTTCAAATAGGGTTTAAATTCCATTATTTATTTATGGATTCATCACTGTATCTTTAAATGATGTACATATTAACTTTTAATGTTGTTTTTGGAAATCCTGTTGTTTTTTTTTTTTTTTACTGATGATTAATATTGCATTAAACAAATTTAGGGCTCATGTTATTGTACATTAAAATATCAAATAATTCTTTACTTTGCAATTAAGTCTTATACATTAATAGATTGTTAAATTACAATCATTTGTAATTGGATTAATCTTAGTATATGTTCCTGTGTACAGCCTGTTTAACCAGATTGGTGTGGATGAACTCTAACCCTTTGAGATAAACTGGGTCTAGATTATGGACTAGGCGGTGGACTATGGACTATGTGTCTCACACATGCTGTACAAAGATCGACATGTTCTTAGAGAGATTTGAAATAAACCAAGGGTATCAAGTGATATATCTCTGTCAAACAGCGCTATATCTACAATCAACTGCAAACCCTCCAGTACTCCAGTCACCCACAGCATTCAGTACCTGGTGCCCTCCTCTCCACTATCTACATTATTACCCTTGGACTAACCATCCATTGACACATGACCTCTGTTTGCACTTATATGGTGATAACACTCAGCAATACCTCTCTGCCAAGACCATTCACATCTACCACTCCATCCACCTTCACAGCCTTTCTCACTGACATGAAAGCATGAATGTCCAAAACCTGAGAACCATCTCTGACCCCACACACTTCTTATTTCATCTTTCAACAACATCACCACAACAGCTTTCTTCCACTTCTGGAACATCATCTGCCACTGACTCTCACTGTCCTTCACAGCAGCCGAAACACTCATCCATACCCTCATTACCTCAAGACTACACTGCCTCTGTGGCATCGTCTAAGGCTGACCCAACAAACCAACAACAATAAACTTTAATATGTTCAGAATTGTGCTCCCCACCTGCTCACTTACGTCCAATAACATGACCACTTCTTCTGTCCTGTAAAGCCTACACCCCACCTTACAAAACCACTTTTTTTATGTTCCACATGTGTATATCAAGTTTTTGAGTATTTAGAAAAGTCATAAAATACAGTAAGTCATTACCATAATTATTATTGCAGTAAAACCATGCTGTTTAATAAAACATGTATGTCCGTGTCTATTGTATGTTGTATGATTTGTGTAGAACATAGTCAGCTCTGCAGTCCAGTCACTGACAGGAAGGTGGACATGGATGGAGGCTTTTCCACTAAGTACTTGTTCAACAGATAAAATCCCTTGCCTGAGCGGACGTGCAGTGCTAACTCTGTCTGAAAACTGCCTTGATCCACTTTCCCAACACACCAGCCCCCTCCTTCCCAGGACCCATAACATTCCCACTCCACCCTGATCCCTGCTGATATTTTTAGCAGAGCCCCACCCATAATTCGAATTTATGCAAAGCAGGCCAACCACATTAATGCCAGGTTCACTTAGCTGAGTGCTATGGTTATGCTAATGTGCCATCTGAAACCTGACAGATTAATTACATTTTTTAGCTTCCTCCTTCCTGAGAATGGCACGGTGTATGCAAAAGGGTACACTCGTCCACTTAATGAATGTGTTTAAAATCCAATAAAGACTTTTCATAGCTCGTCAAGCCTCCGTCCCTATCCAGCATCATTAGCTGGCAGGCTCACACTCACATCATGGCTTATTTAGGTAAATGACAAGTTTGCTTTGCGGGTTTTAAGGCATTACAAACCACCAGGGTCAGAGGAAGACTTAATATTACACAGTCACATTCAGTGCAGGCAGTGTGTGGCTCTGAGGGTATAAGCTATAAGTTTATGGTCTGTTTTACTGATGCCTCTATCACCTTTTAACTCCACCACCATCTACATTATTAAAAACACATAAAAGAGCCATAGTTTTGGATGACATATTCCTTCATTACACAGTTATATTGCTCTCAGTGGTGTAGATGATACTTTAGACATCAAATATTTGTTGCTGAAATGATTTTAGATTTTACAGCTGATTAAGGAATGTGTTGCTCAAATATACCAGTGTCTTCCTTATCATCAAAAAGATTTAGGTGAAAAAACAACATGTAGTTGGATAGAAATGTGGCTGACTGTCCACTTTAGGTTTGAGTTTTGCTTAAATCAAATCTACGGAAGTATTTTAGAATAAATGCAGTTGTGTGAATCATCACACACATATACCCTTCATACAATTAAGAAAGCCTTTTTTTGTTCAATCTAACCTTAATTTTAATGAATGTTATCAGTCTAGCAAAGTGTTCATCAGACAACGAAGAGCATTTGAAACCTACCACACAGCTCTTCAGCATCAGAATTGCCTTTAAGTGCTACTTTCTATCTGCTGTTTCAACCTCTCACTGATCCTGGCCACAAGGCATAAGTGAGGATCCTTTGTTGGTAACATGAACCGCTGATCTGCTGTGGATAACTCTGTCTCTGTTAAAATCAATAAGGAGGAATATCTCCAGCAGGAAGAACTTCTCTTTGCCATCATGCTTTTGTTTACATCTGAGTTTCTCCATCATGCTGCAAGTTTACACAGATGGAGAAAAGCCGCAGTAAAAAGGATCAATTACAGCACTATGCTACAGTAACCAACTTAATATGGGCGTCATTGCGAGCAGGTTTTGTTTCATTTGAGTTGTCATGTGTGGACTAAAAACCAGGTTACTTCACAATATAATCCAGTCTTTACACAGCTGAGGGCATTAGTGCTCAGCAAACATGTTTTAATAACAACCACAAAATATTTCAGCTCTCAACAACAGATACAGGATCCACATTTTTAAAATAAATAAATAAATAAAAGATTCTGCTCTCTGCTGCTAGAGCGTCTGCTGAACACCGTTTGACTCAAAGCAGAAAAAAGTGTTTTGTGGTAGACACACGCCTTTCCTCATGTAAACAACATCTGTGGCCCATGCCGGCTGGGGGCATGTAGGGGCTGGTCAGGTGAGGCAGAGAGGACCTGGGGCCCCCATTGTCATCACCTAATGGGAGAGAACTCCTTCCAAAGCAGATGTGGAGCTAAAGCTGCCAGTCTGTCCACACATTTGCTGGATTTTTCTGGCTCTCTTTGCTAACAGAAGGGCCCTTTAGTGATTCTGTATCATGCATTGCATTGATAAGACTAGTATTATGCATGAAGTATGATTCAGGTGTGTATAGCATGTACAAGGGTTTGCACCATACTGTGCATACTGGTAGACAGCAGAGAGACTTATGATGTAGCTCATGTGGTTTCAGAAACTTTCTATGCACATTTCAATAGAAAATTTAAGCATTTGATCAAATATCCTTAAATAATAAGAGACGCAACAGTTCATTGGGACAAAGCTGGATTCAGTTTCAACCATTACGAGTTGATATATTTATGTGATCACTGGACTGATGACAGTCCAAATCATCCAAATTTCATATATATGTTGAGCAAAGGAAGGACACATGAAATTCCCGTAAAGCACTTGTCAGCTGAAAGAACATCTCTTTGGTCTGATCTGGCTCAACCCAAAAGTAATATGCCATTGTAATAGTGTGCAAAGTTGAAGGCCATACCTGCAGCAGGTAAGGGAATTTTAGGATCAGTTGTCAGTTTTACAAACACCTCAATAAAAAAAGCCCTTGGATGATTTTGTGAAATACCATTATTAAATTATTCTGAACCATTGTATTTAGTTCTGTTTTAATGAACTAGATGTTCTAGTATTTCAAACTGATGGGAGCCCCTTAAAATATATATAGGCTGATCTGAATACATTAATAATGATAATGATGTGTTTATGCATGCTAGTGACACATTCAGGGTTAGTGGCAAGACGAACCAAGGGCACCTTCTCCTTAAGGCATAAGAACACGAGTCAAAAAACATTCATGTATCCAGTACGACACCCTTTCTTGTGGCTGTAAATGGGCCTTACTGTAAACCAGGCGCAGAGGCCAAAGAAGGCCAGGGCAGGCCCCTTCATAAGTTTAGTTTGTTTATCCCTGTGAGGAAACTCGTCCTTATCATTTGACCCATCCTATCTATAACAAGGGAATGGGTATCCAATCTCTCATGCCTGGGGACCAACTCCAGTTCTGGGGGTATTGCCTTGGTCAAGGGCAAGGGCAGCACTTCCAAAGGGGGCATGAAAACAGTATTTCTAGATATGTCAATGGGCTAAAAAGGGCCAGGGCAGGGTCTTGGGTTGGAGGGGCACCAGCAGTAAATCTGTCACAAATGTCAACGGTTGGATGTTTTACTCCAAATTGGTTTAGAGGAGGGCAATCCCTCTCCACATAGACGGTAAACAAAAACATGCGGGAGAAGCACATTAGGAAAGGACACTTTAAAATTCTTTTTTAAAAAAGTGAACTCAAATTTTCTTCAAAATTTGAGTTCACTTTAATAGAGGTTTTCCACTAGCAGTTGATCACAGTGCTGAGCTGTGCTGCTCTGGTCCAGTTAGGCCACAAAGCTGATCGCAACCAACTATTGCTAAACTATGTCTCTGTGTTATCTCTTGTTGCTTTTACAGCTTAGGGTTCTAACTGACCCCCTGTGCTCTGATGGTTTCACTCTTGTGCTGTATATATCAGATTTATTTTAGTATTTATTGTTGGTTTTCAGCTGTATCATAGCTGTTTTATGTTACTGCTGGCATAAACTGAACCTTTGACTGCAGTGCCTTCAGATTGAATGCTTCCCAACAGCAATCCGACTGAATGCTTTTATTGTGAAAAAAGTTAAAGGAGAATGTTAAAGGATATGCAAATTAATGGACCTTTATTAGCAGCTAAACTACTTTACCTTGATTGGCACTTACATTAAGCTAGAACCACACATCTACACACACCTGTTTGGTGTGTCTATCTTCTCTACAGTAAAATAAACAACAAAAGAAAAAAAAAAAAAAAAAAAAAAAAAAAAAAACAAGATTTAGGACTGAAATATGATGGTACCTATTTGTGCTAAAATATATATATATATATATATATAATATATATATATAAAACTAACAATAAAAACTTAATTGGATAATTGGAATTGCTTTCCTTTGTGTGGAAAGTCTACCATCACCAGCTGCCACAGATGAGTTGTATTTCTCTAAAAAAAAAAAAAAGAAAGAACAGCACAGTCTCTGTTCATATTAGGAATTGCAAACATAACTTGGAAATTGTTGATACTTTGTTTTGTGAAGCAATTGTCATTTTATAATTGCTGGAATGCTGTCCTCCACACATGCTATACCTCTCTAACTTGCATTGCTAGATGTGTGGTGATAGACAATGAGCATTTTTTCTTAATTCTGGGATTTTTTTAAATCTTTGAGTAAAAAAAGGTTTATAGTAACAAAACTATGTCAGGTATTTGTGCTATTGTGTAAATTTTAACAGCAAAGACAATTTTCAGGTCCTTTATTCGCATAAAAGAACCACAAGATGACACAAATACACTGATTGATGTAGTGGCAGACCAGCAATTCCTACATTCTGTAAGATGAAACCTTTTTTGTCAGTGCAGTCTAGTAGGGATATGACTGTATCTGGTTGAACAAAAAGTATCTCACTCTATAATAAAAGGTCACCCTGTGTAGGAATCCTATCCATAATTCTGAATAGATGTACTTTTATACAGACAACTGTAGCAGCTACTTTTACATTTCTGGGTGAACTATTCTCACTGAGTTAAACATTTTTTTTTTTTTACCCTATCAACCCTTTACTCCAAATAAATATGGACAAATATGAAAAATTGTAAAAATCCCCCAAATTTTTCAAAGTAATAAACAACTTTAATAGATAACTTTAATAGACAAGAGGTAAAAGACAACTTTAGGTAATATTCTTCCAACACTCTCACGTTGTCTTTCCATGTGGTAGTAATGTTGGTACGACTGTCGCAAAGACCACATATCTGTGGTACTCAGGTCCTCAGTGAATGCAGGAAAGAGCAAGGAAAGGTATCATACTTGTACCTTAGTGTGTCTTTAAATGTGTCCATGCTCCTATACATCCTCTTTCAGTTTAATAGAATTCTCAGAAACTGGAAAAAAAAGCCATTAATAAAAACTTGGGAAACTTGGACAGTTACTTTTTTTCTTCTACTTCTTTCTTCTTCTAGAGCTCATTATAAATTACAATATAACAGCTGTAGATTTGGCTTAGTCAGTCCATCAAACGCTTCAGTGATGGTGTGTTTCAGAGCCTGTAGCTCTGTCCATCAAAATTAAATGTCCAATGAGAAAATGCAAAACATAAATCATCTCTCTAATGTTGTGCATCCAAGTGGAGAATTGCACTTGAAGCATGTAGGAATTTCAAACTAAATGTGGATGTGCCCATGTGATTGGGATGAGTAGCGCAAGAGAGAGCCTAACAATGGGGGAATGTACTGTCAGTGTAATGCCAGTCAATGAAGTCAGTTCCAAACTGAATTTAAAATTCTATTAAAAAAATGGATTTCTTTGAAAAGTAAAGATTAAAAACACCACAAATAATTTTCAGCTGAATTTTCATTCAATTTGATGTAAAAACTTTGAGAATCCATGACTCAGCTGAATTTTTCCAATGACTTTTATTTTCTATTTGTTTGAAGTGTATATCCAAGTAAAACAAATAAAACAATCATCCCCTCTTGTCTTTCCCAGTTAGTTTAAATGCCCAGATACTTACAGAATCATGACACCTTCATTCATTTGCATCATTGTTGTGTTTTTAGGTGAAAGAAACCACATTTGTATGAAAACTAAACATATGCCCACCTGTTTTTCCACAACTTGTAGGGCGCAAGTTGTGGAAGAACAAGTGGGCACAGTCATGCCAACATTTACAAATTACATCTGATCACACATTTGACCAAGGGCTGATGGGATTCCCATTAGTTGATTGCACCTAATTTAGTCCCACTGTGGTTATAGCACAGATATTTCTGCTCAGACCATTCAAAATAAACAGGGGAAAACTATGTAAATAAGGTATCAGTGGAAGAAAGTCATGTTATAATAGTAATGCTCCAAATGCTGCTGATGTTCACAGTACTTTTTTGTCCCCAAAGCCAAGACTAAAGTCCCAAATAATGTCTCTTGAGTAATTTTCTGGACACAACTTCTGCAGTGCCACAAAAGATATCACACATTTCATTGTTTTCTGAGACAGAAAGTGTGGGGTCCTTTCTTAAAAGCATCTTAGAAGACCCTGTAAAGGAAGACCCTTTCACTCATTCCTAACGTTTGGTGTATCAGTGACTAGAAATCTGGCAGTGACATGGGAGGGATTATTTTGTACACTGTTATTGTTTATTTTAGTTATTATTATTATTATTATTATTATTGTATTCTTACACATCTCATTTGTGTATGCTGTGAGTGATGTATACCCATACCCATCCCATGTCTCTGTAATGTCTACACAGAACTACACATTGTTACGTGGAGAAAACTTAAATAAAAATATCTTGAATTAAAAAAAAAAAAAGTTTGTACACTCAATCAGTGAACACTGGTGTTGAACTCAAATGTTCAAGCTCCAGTTTCCGGTGTAGTTTGAATTCGAACGAAGCTGATGAGGCCTGAAAATGTTTCCCGAAGTTGAAGAGTTAAAGCCAGCCAGAATCGACAACGCTCGTTAACACACGTTTTCGACTTTTTCTCAATTACTTCTTCTCTGCAATGCCGCTAAGTGAAACGTGAAAGCTTCTGATGAATCAGGCTACGTTTTTCGTGCCAAAACCTTCCTAGACAGCAGGACAATTGAGACATCAGGTTCATGTAGGTGGAGAAGCAGCTCTTTGTGACGGGTTTACCAGGTTTTTACATAACTCCTCCATAAATTCAGACTCACCATATGATACATATTATGTAGCTCAGCTGCTCTTAAACGGACTGCTCAGTTTTCACCTTGCCTTGCCTCTTGCTGTATTTAATGTTGCCTGTCTGCCCCCACTCCACCACCCCCACCCCCCTCTCCTCTGCCTGTTTGGCCCCTTGTGAACTGTGTACAAATATAGATTAGTTTAGAAATTCATTAGCCCAGTCGTTATCTGTCATTGGCGTGTGCAACACCATAACAAGCCCCGAGGGGTGGTTGAGAGGGAGGTGTGTGTGTGAGTGTCTGTGTATATATGGATGGGTGAGAGGGGCAAGCTTCCAATGAAAGTGAGATAAGCAATGACTTCCTTTTTTCACTGTGTCAAAGAGAAGAGGGAAGTTAATAAAGAGAGAGAACAACGGGGGAAGAGATAGAAAGCAATAGATAAAAATAGAGGGAGATAGATGTAGGAGGAGGAAGGGTGGAAGGGGTGAGGGTTGTTGAGGTTAGGGAAACAGCAGGAGATGCCAACAGCATTTTGAACATCTGGTTATGCTCTGCAGAGTTTGGAGTACACACACAAACACGCACCCTGGACAGCATTTCCCAACATGCCACAGTGTCACGAGGCAGAGAGCCAGTGGACCAGCTGTTGTATTGATAAGTTCGGTTGTGTATTAGTTGCGTGTATTTGTGAGTAGAAGAAAGTGAGTGCGTCATCCACTAACATATGTCAGTGACATTGCAAAACAGAGAGCCTGCAGCTATTCTTTATTACCGCCTTCATCAGAGCGTCGGGTTTGATCCTTAAATGTTATGACAGGTTGTTCGATAGCCTCTCTGAACTGTCACACACACACTGATATAAACAACAACGTGCAAAAATGTGTGTTTGTGTGTGTTTGGACTAAACTGCTGTCTGTTCAATAAAAGACAAGCAGAGACAGAACTGAATGCTGATGATGCAAAAACAATTCTGCTTTTATTTAAAAACAACAACAACAACAACAATAAAACAAACAAATAAAAAAAAAAAAAAAAAAAAAGAGAAAAGAAACAGTTTGTTGTTTCTTCCCTCCACCATAAGTATTCACGGTTTACTTTTTGAAATGGCTGAAATGCAATAACCACTCTAATGCAAATGTTTGAGCACAAAGCATTCAGCTGGAGTAAACACAATGTGCATTAATATTTCATAGGGAGACAGCAGAACATCACAGGGAAGGGTGCATTGCGCACCATATCAAGCTATTCAAAAGCTTCGTCCCCAATTATGTTATTTCTAGATGGTTGGTCCATGGTCTGTTGTTGTTCTTGCAATTTAGAGGTAATTAATCATCTAAATATTTTTGTTTTTGCTCTATCAGTGCACTGGACTCCAAGGGTTGTGAGCAAACTCTTAATTGGGCCTCAAGGAGAGGGAATAAATTACATTTTTGGAGCTCATACTTCTATGGCACCGACTTCATGCACGATTGTAAAGGGAGTTATTCAGTTCCAGTGCCTCATTGCCGGTTTTCACAGCCAAAGCACAAACACACTTGTAATAATTCAGTTAAATTCATTAAGAAATCAAAACGCCAAATTAATTGCACCTTTGAAGTAAAATCCAAATAAAAACCTGTGTGTGTGGTGCAGAAAGCAGCAAAATGCGATTTCTGCCACAGGTTTGCAGCCAAGTTAAATGTAGTGGCGCATCGTGTATTTAATGTTTCAGTGGAGAAAAACGAGCAATGAAAAACAGAGAGGATGATAGTCTATTAAAGTTGTTTACCACATTAGAATCTGAGTCCATGGTGCACGTCTGGTTCAGCGTGTAAATGGAACAGACTGTACACACTTTGAAATGATTTCTTATAAATTAATTAATTTCTTCTTCCCCTCAGCAACTTTAAACCAATGGTCTCTCATATCATCCTTAATGCTGGTGATTACTTTTCAAATGTATGACTCTTGTATGACTGCATACTGCTGCATGGCTGTTTTATTTTAACGTACTCTCTGGTGTTTAACTCTCGTATTGTTGAAACAAACTTCACAGGATCACAGGTCATATTTCATTCATATTTGAAAACATTGACAAGCACAGGAAAAACAAGAGGTATAGATATCCATTTCCTTTGAACTTATTAAAGCATGTACAGTTTGTGATGCCATTACAGTGTATTTAAAAAGACACAGTTATCACAGTTCAACAAGGTTATTTATTTATTTCTTTTGTCATTCAGTCAGATGTGTGAATCTTCTGTAAAGTTTTTTAATGTGGTTTTGATTGCAGGAGACTTGAACTGGAGGTGGAAATCTAATGATTTAAAGCCCAGAAAACAGCTTTTTTGTCTCTTCTCACATTCTAAATTCAACGCTTATTTTTTCTCGGTTAATGGCAATTGTGAGTGTTTTTTAGTTTAATCATGCATCTATATATGTGTTTTGATATTTACTTTTTAATCTCCTGTCATTGTTCCCCATTAATCTTTTGAAAATTTCCATTTACATATTTGAGTTCATTATTAACAGTTAACCATTTTGTCATTGAAACCACTTCATTCAACCTGTTGTTTGTATAAAACCAGTTTTACTGTGATAGCCTATGGGCCTGTCTTTTGACAAATTTCATTTTTAATGTGTGGATAGGGGAAAAGTTTAATAAGCCAGTTTAATTAGGAAAATTAGGTGATTTGAAGCTCTATGGTAAATATGAGCATTATTCAAACAATGACAGTATTTCCTCAAGGTGAGCCAGGTTGATTTATTCATCAGGAAGCTCTTAGATTTTATAATTTTCAGCCTGATGACTCAAATTTATTTATTCTGCTCAAAATTCAGATTAAAAGATCCTACCCTGAGGTCTCCTACAAGTTTGACGTGCTTGGACAACTTCCATCAGGAGATGCCCAGGAGATATTCTAATCAGATGCCTGAACCGACTCAACTGCTTCCTCTCAACATGAAGGAGCAGCAGCTTTACAGCAAACTTCTCACCCTATGGACTGAGACCAGATATCCTGTGGACCAAACTCATTTCAGATGTTTGTTTGCACAATTTCCTTCCCTTCCATCACTACCCAGAGTTCATCACCATTTGTGGAGGTTAGAATATAGATTCTACCAATTTAAGTTCTTTGTTACTGTTTAAATTTTGTGATTTATAAGATGCTTCAACCCAGAGCAGTGATGATCAGTTCTACTATAAATGTGTTATTTATAAGTGGACACCAATGATTACACAAACTGTTCAAATGAATTCTAATGTAAATGAAAGTCCCAATTTAGTTTCTGTGAGATTGTTGTGAATCAGTTCCTATGTTAAGCTTTTCCTCTCTGTGTTTCTCTGTATCTGAAAGGCCTCCTTTCTAATCTAACTCCTCAAGCCTGTACTGAAGAGGTATGGTGTGTGATGTGAAGCAAGATAGCAACTATAGGTTGCAGCAGATTTATAATTCAGATTAAAAGAAGTGATTTCCCCCTCTGTGCCATCGTTCCCCGGCTGGAAGATGCACAGCACATGATATACCTTACAAGAAAACACTAGTAACCTTCATCTGCGTGACAGAGGATATTTGTGACTTTGGATTCAGCTTCCCTGTCAGTGAAGAGAAACCAGGCCTTAGGCCCAGCTATTCCAACCAGCAGCTGTTCAACCTTTGCTAGGTGACCAACCCCCACAGATACCATCTCCACATTATCAGCAAAGTTTAAAGAAAACATCTCTCATGTTTTATACAAGAAACAAGAAAGCTGACAGGAAATGGAAGAGTGTTTCCCTGGAAAGGAAGGAAATCCACTCCTCATCTCCTGGAACTACAGAGTCATGGATCTACGGGGAGACAAATACTCTCTCCCTTTATGCACATGTGTGTATTATAGCTGCAGGGGCCAAGTGAAACTCAGCAGTGTCAGTAAAAGGAGTTTTTTTTTTCCTCCCTGTCCAACTGTGTCTAGATATAAATGTTGTCATCCCTCTTAGGGCAATAGATTAAAAGGGAGCTTTTGGGCCAAACGCCCGAAGGGGATGGAAAGAGGAAGTAAAGGGAGATGAAAATATGCAAGAGGAAAATAACTCCAGCAGAATTACTAATGACTCGATCCTCTGCCGGAAGTTTGTGTTTGTTTACTGAGCTTTTACCTCTGCTTTCCTTTCACCATCAATATAATTAGGAGTGCTATTCAAGCTTATTTAACAGCCTTTGTAGATCTTTTCTACCAACTTCTCATCGCTTATGCATCGTTCTTGACCCTAAAGAGCAGCTTCTGTCATTTTTACTTTTCAAAAAAAAAAAAAAAAAAAAACTTGTTTATGTGTCACTGTCATTCATTCAGACCCATTCAGACACTATGACGCATGTGTGTGTATGTGCATATGTGAACTAAATCCTGCCTGCGGGTATGTTGGAGGGGAGGGTGTGTGTGTGTTTGTGTGTGTGTGTGTGTGTGTGTGTGTGTGTATGTTGGAATGGTGGGGTGGGAGTGGGGGTGGGGGTTGCAGGGTGTTAGTGACTTAGAAAACACAAGGTAAACAGTGTGTCAGTCAGCAGCTGCTCGCGCTCTCATTAATGCATCATTATTACAGGTTTTCATCACAGCCCACATCTTGGCTGTTTTCATTAAATGACAGAGTAGGCAGAATTACAAAAAGAAATGCACCAAATGATTTAATCCTAAAATAAAAGCTTCTACTAATATGCTGGTGTCAGATTAGTATAGTATACTTACTGTTAGAAGTAAGAAACAATTGATATATGAATGCCCATCGTGACCCTGGCGGTCATTTGTGAATCAGGAGGTCACACATCACAGACAGGGTTGTTAGTTCAGCAAGTTTTGGGTGAAAAAAGAAAAAATCTGCAGTTCCTGGAACACAACAGACAGTGACTGCTGAACAAACATCACTAAATGTCACAAACAAAGCGTTATTCATTTACATTTAACCAACACAGTGTTACCAATAATAACCAATAACCAGTGGGGCATGTAGAAACAGCTGTTTGTGGCGTTCAGCTCTCTGTGTCTCACTCGTCAACTGTCTCTTTGCTTCCCCGTCATTTACCTTTTGTCTGTGAACTGCAACTATTGTGTGTGAAGGTTAAAATGGTGAAAGACAAAAAACAGGCTGAGAATTTTCCCCAGCGCTGTCCATGGTCCTGAAACAACAGCTTGGCAAACAGGTACAGGCATTTAACCCGATCATTTAGTAAACATGATGAAGAAATCTGTCATGAAAATCAGACCTGGAGCAGACAACACATCCACGTACAGTATCATCCCTCTCATCAGTCGTATCATGTCAGTGAACAGATGCCCTCCTACTCAGCTGTGGGACTTACAGCAGTCACATGACAAAACATTTACACACCAAAAAGCACTAAACTACTCTCCAGCATGATGGTCCTCGTCTCTCCCATCATTCATCGTCTTGATGCATGAATTGTGATTATAATCTATACTCATCATCAGCCACCTAATCAGTCATCAACACTTCTGCTTTGTGTGCATTAATACCTTTCTCTTTCAGACTTTTTTCCTCGTCTGGGCCCAGTGACCTGACATTTTTTTTTTTTTTTTTTTTTTACAGATTTGCACAGCACAGAGTTCATTTTACACAGGGAATAAAAACCTTTATCACTTTCGAATTCAGTCCTTGTTCAAATTTTCCCTCACACCGAGTACAATTTGATCACTACTTTGATGTACCTCAGAGAATGTACCCTTTTAACTGCAGAGGTCAGTTTTTAGGTCCACTACAGGTGATGTTTCAAGAAAACCAGAATGGTCACTGTGTTCTTTCTTCTGCAAATATTTTCATATGCTTTGAAGTGAATGTTATAGCTTGTAGTGAGCTGCACAATGATCTTTATCAAGCTACATTTAATGCATCTGTCTGATACACTGTTCGTGTGCACATACGGTATGAGTGTAATGTGTTTTTACAACACATCAGCACTTACACTCAAAATCGTAGTTTTATTATGTGAATATGTGGTAGTTCCTTTGCCCTTCCTTGTGTTCATGTGAGTGTGAGTATGTGTGAGGCTGTGTAACTGTGCGTGCACTGGTGTATGGCAGAGAGGAGGGTCATGCTGGTTTCAGCATACCCCTAGGGGGATCCAGTCAAAGGGCCTGGCCTAGTATGCTGCAGCAGCCTCAGCTTTAGCTCGCTGGATCTGAATAATTCACTAAACATCATGCCATCCCTTTCACTTCACTGGCATGAAGCAAATAGTGAGAAAAATGAAAAGACTGCAGAGATACAGATAGCAAAAAGAGCAGAGAAGAGATTCAGAGCTAGAAGCTAGTAGTGCCCGGGACTTTCATGTCTTTGAGCATATTTATAACCGGCTAACTTGTCCCTGGCTGGACAGTTATCTCTGTGCAGCATTTGTGAGGGGAAAGTGACCAATCACAGCTAATTCTTTAGAAAAAGGGGGTGGGGAAATGAGAGATGACAGCAGTGAACTAAGAAAGGAAACCTAGTGGAAATATGATGCCAAACCCTCTTACAAAATCAAACACAGAAAGTCCGTAATCAAAAATGAATAATAGGGAATGTGATCATCTTCTCAGATACAAGCAATGAAATTGTGGCCTTAATCTTCCTTAATATGGTCTAATGGCACTTGCCAAATGGTTTGCTTTCTGGACTTGGACTCTGCTGGCTCTATGATAAAGTACACTGGAGATGACACCGGAGAGGACTTGATGACTAATGTTATCCCAATTACAGAACTGTCCCTTGTACATACTATAGCAGCTCCTTCAATTAGAAATCACTTTTATCCCTTCACTCAGTGCTCAACACTGTTTTGGATTTGAGTAGAATATGGGCCCGGCACTTGTAGGGGACAATTAGAATCCTGTATAACACTGATGGCTCAGTTGTGGATACTACAGAGGAAAATAAATGTCTTCATTTGTCCTCTGGTCATAATCTAACATCAATGGAAATGCAGTTGACATACTACTCTTGTCCAAATGGGAGTCCCTGTATTTGGCAGTTGTTATCATGGTTAACATCAAAGGCATAGTGGCACAATCAAATCAGCATGATGTTTCTATTTGGCATTGGCACATAGTCACACTTGTCCAGGGGGGAAGATGGCCCAGCATGATGATGCTGTGTTACACCAATATCACTGCTCTCCCCTGACCTGTGGGATGTTTGATCGCTTGACCGCAGAGACCTTCACAGCCAAGACACAACTCCGGGATTTGGCAGGACGCCAGAGATGTACGTAAATGCACACAAATACACACACACACTAGAACAAAGGAAAGCTGGACAAGTGAGGAAAGAGAAAAGACAAATGCTTGAAGGGAGACTACAAAAACTACAAAACAAGAGACTAGAGACTTTAAATGCTGGAGTGAGACAAACAAATTTTGTATGAAGGTGAAAAGGTTTATGGCTTCCACAAACAGACACGCTGCAAGGAGGGATAAATGACTGCAGTCATTAAGGGGTGAGAGACACAATGAATCGTGCAAATGTGGATAATGGTGCACACAGTGTCTTCATGAAAACATTCTTCATTCAAAAAGTAAAAGAGATGTAGACTGAGAGGGAAATAAGATGGGAGATTATTGAAAAGTTGAACAGGAAAAGACAAATGCTGGTTAAGGGTTAGAGGATTAAGACTGAGATGTGCTTCTACTGTGTACTGCATGGCCACGCAGTCTGATCGACGCAGCCATTAACACTTTCCCCGTCGGCTGGCAAGTGTCGTAAAACAATTCACCGCCAGAACAGTAGGGGGAGATACGTTTCTTTCCAATACGATTATTGACTATTGCTGATTGTATATTTACTGGGCGGCCTTGTTCCACCACACACAACGAACAGTGGAGACTGACAGAAGACAATTGTTGAAATTGGAACTGATTGACATTGAACAGCAAATTATTTTATTGTAAATGCTGAGATGATAACTGAAGGGGAGACATGTGGTGATGTTGTTGCTGTCGTGTAAGAAATACAGCCGGCAAAGCGAGATGAGCAGAAACATGGTAATTCTAGCAGACCAATCAGAACCATGCGGTGTCTGTGAGCTCTCCATCGTTTCGTCAGGTAGTTAAAAAATTTGGGTAGGTGCACGTGAGCTCACAGAGAGGAGATCGGACGGGCAACACATTACGTATCAATGGATATGTATGAGCATAAATCAGGCTTTAGAGATACATGGAAGGTTAAGGTGCTTGGATGAGGGGAGGATGACAGTGAAGAAAGCCAATCATTTTGAAGGAAATGTGTAAATAAAGTGATTGGGAAGGAAAAAAAAAAACATAAACTTGGAGTAGTTAAACTTACTCAATGTTGAAATTAAAAACACACCACCAAAGCCTTCAGTTAAAAACACATTAGAAGATAATAAGCTACTGTACATGATGCACGACTTTAAAATCAGAGGGGTTTAAAGTCGCTGAAGGGGGACTAGCATACATGGGTTTGTGTTGTTAATTAGACAGCTGTGTTGTAATTATCTCCACATTGCTTCCATATGCAGAATGACATTGGCAAGACAAACAAAGTGCCATCTGGGCAAACTGGGGACCAAACGAGTAGTAACCCACCATTCAGGGTCGCTTTGGTTTGGTTGGCTGCAGTTTTTCTTGCCACTGCTGCTAAACTCCACTCAGATACAATGAACAACCATGAAAGTTTCATCAAAGTTAGAGAGAGTTCCCACCGGGAATCGCTTCCCTTTTGTCACCCTGATTAGCATTCTGCTTTCCACTCGGATCAAAGGAACGTTTGGGGAACATTACGAGCTGAGCCGACAGCTATTGATACTTGCTGCTTGTTGAGCTTGGTGAGGGGTGGAAGATGGCAGCAGCGAAGCCTTGGTGGGAACTTGTCTAGTAATAGCTGAATCAGTGACACAGACTCAATATTGATTCGCTTCAGTCTTTAACCCATCACTTGTCTGCGGTGTACAAATGGCTGCTGCTGACACTGCTGCAAAGAAGCTTTAATCACTCTGCCACATTTCATATCAACAGAGCTGCACCTTGAAAAATAGTGAGGTAAAGTTCTAATGCTTTAATTTTGTTTATTAACAGTAATATATTGATAAACATGTATAACCTTAATATATATTAAGGTTATACATGTATTTTCAGTTAACCCTTCATAGCCAACTGTAGGTGTCTATCATATATTCTGCATGAGTTTCTGAGACCTCTATTTTATCTATATGATCAACATGTATCAAATAAAAATAATAATAATAATAATAAAAATAATAACACAAATTCATATCAAAGTCAAATTATATACATATATATATTTTAATACGATAGTGGGTTTAATAAACATCTCAAGAAAATAAAATAAAAAAAAAAATCTGGCTGTTATTTGATTTGTCTGGTTTAAAAGGGTGAATTATGAACATAAATGGTTCCAAGTGACTGCACAGTGAAAACTGATCAGAATTGCAGTTTCAATCAGCCAGTGGGAGTACTGCTTCCTGAGGGGTCTACTGCAGCCTTTGTTTTCAAATGAAAATAACACTTGTTTCAGAAAATAGTTTGTCATGATGATTGCTTGTTAAGTTAAGTTTTTGCAGTGTCCCCTCCAGCACTAAGTTATAAAGTGCAGAAGTATCATAATATATCCTTTTAGTGACTACCTCTTCCCACCTGCGTGTAATCTGCTTTGTGGTTGTGATGCACACAACATAATTCAATCAAAATTACATTGTGTCCGATGTTTTGGTTTGTTAATAAATCACCTATTCTGACAAAAAAAATAAATGTGTATAGATTATTGCAAATTTGCAATCTGGCCATGGTCTTAATGTCAGACTGAACTAAGAAAACTTTGAGAGTGTGCCTCAAAAGACAGAAACAGCAGAGCAGAGCCAAACACTGTCTCCTCATGCATGGTAGGCCGTCACAGTCTCACGGCAAATCCTTTCATCTAGACAGAAAAAGCTAAAGTCAAGAGGTAAAACATCAAGAAGCTAATGCATGTAATCTAGTATACACTTTGTTGAATTGATTGCTGTGTAGAAGCATATTTGTTCAGTTGTTTGAAACTATATCACTGGCCAATTATTACAAGAAAAATAAAGCAAGTGTCGTCTGTCTGCCTGTGTATGTTGGATTTATTAAATTGATGGAAGATCTAAGAGCCAATGCATTAAACTAATGTACCTGAGACATCCGCTCTGTTTCTCAGATCACTTCCTACCTGGCTGATTAGATTGCTCAGCAGAGTGTGTTTACAAGCAAACCAATGATCACTGGCATCATTGGTACTGATGTCCCAATCCTTATGGCGCTGGCCTGAACCTGTGTCTGCTCTATTTGTTTATGTACACAGGGACAGTTATGGACTCACCTAAAGTACAGTACATATGTAGTGTATGTGAAAACTGTTGAGCAAGCTCCATTCAATGACAAAAGTTGTGGTTAAAAGCTCTGGAAAAGCTTCAGCGTCTCATACTCATGAGTCATAGAGACCTTTTATTGGACTACATTTGGGGTAGACATGCTGTTTTCCCCAGGATATACTGGACACACACAAATACACATACACATACACATACATACACAGCCCAAAGCCAGATTTGGTCACACTGGTAATTGTGTGAAAACAGCACAATATCGAAATACCACTGCTGTGGTGAATCATGCATGTTCAAGCACTGACCACAGCTCCGAGCGACGTCCGACTGTGGAAATATGTTCACATTGAGTGCAGGTGTCACGTCACTTAATGATACGGTTGGCTCTGTCAGATGGATTAGGCTGGAGCAGGTTGCTTTGGCTTCAGGTGAAGTGTTCTGACACCGCAGTGCATTCTCAGAGTTCAATAAGCCGAAGTTAGAGGATGTTCACTGCCTTAAGAATATTTGTTTGACTTCTAAACAACTGCTCTAAGGTTCAAATATTTCAATTGTCATGTACTCTCTCCCTCTGTTTCCGTCTTTACTGGAATTATAAATATATCTAATAAAACTTGTAATTGTATTTAATAATCATTTTTCTTTTTCTTTTTTACACAAAAGAACCAGTAGGTCATCCATGTGATGATCTATGACATATTTAATTTAATATGTGTTACAATTTAGAGCACATTTGTGCTAGCAGTGTTGTAGTAATGGCAAATATAAACACATTTCTGTATTTTGTTTGTTTAGTTTTAGCTGTTAATTGAGGTGACTAATCAAATCAAACCAAAAATATTCATGAAGTTTTAATTAAATTTTACTGGGACATTAACTGAGCTACATCCACAATATGTCAATTTCCAAAGTTCATTTTCATTTGTTTGTAGATACCAACATTATTGGTCCTTCCTTAGTACGTGATGATAGTGCTCATAGATTAACTATTTTTGACATATTTCTGCTTGCAAATCCATTCTATCCACTGGCGCTGTCACAATTCTTCACTACATCTCTAACCAGCGACTCAGCACTTACCCTTCAATTCAGACTATGTGCTGGGTCATGATCTTTCTATCTGACCCTGTTCCAGTCCCTGTATGCCCCTGCCTCTCTGTTTCCATCTTCCTGTCTCTGAGCAACATCAACGTAATATGGCAGAAGTGCAGACACAAGCCTCTGTGAAGTGGCATTAACATATGCTTAAAAGCAAATTATACTGCATGTTTCCCTACGGACTCCTTTCATTCAGTTCAAAGCTCAATCAGGTATGCAGAGAAGTGAGGCTGAAGAAAAGGCCAGGAAATATGTCCACGCAATTTTAAAAACCTTTTCACTATTCATTGAGAAAGGCATTGAAAAAACTAAATGCTTCAGCACACTCTCCTTTGACCAACTCATATTCATTACTGTCCAAGTCCCCTGTGATGGAAGCTCTGGGTTAAAGTAGAAGAAGAAGACTTTATCATAGGCTAATCAACTGAGTCAAGGTGTAATATTTGAAATTTAAAAGTTGTATGGACACATCTATCTACTTTTGGACTGAGTCTGTTCATTCCTTGTTTAGATTTTGCACCCTTGCAATGATTTTCCGGCTCAGTAAGACTGACTTTTTACTTCCCATTTAATCAGCTTTAGTCACTCTTGGTTTCTAACCTTGTTCTCTAACCATAATTACATGAACAATGAGGGCATATTCAGTGATGGATGGCAAGCACATGGTCAGTAAGCCCAGCACTTTCCCACCAATGAAATATCTGCTCTACTCTATCTGTAATTACTTGTACTCTAGTTTGATTTTTCATCTAGTGCCACTAAAAAATATGTTCAGACCGATTGCAAAACAAATTTTCCCTTGGAATGATAACATACAGTCATGGGAAATGGATGAATAGCCATAAATTTGTGATAAACAACACAAACAGATATGAAAATGTGTCTAAACAAGTTATATTAATGTCAGTGTGGAGAACAAAATGCTTGACACTGTTTTGCAATAGCCTGTCAGTGTTCAGTAAGAATCATAAATGGAAGATGGTCTTATTGTGAATCTGGACACCTACATTTGTATGACGCAACTTCTGACATTATAGTGACAGAATCAAAAAGCAGAGGGATTGGAGAAAAGTCAGCCAGGCTGTTAAGGGCAAACATGAGGCAAAAAAATTTGCTTTGTATTTGGTCTGAACATTGGTCAGTTAGCATGCTAAAATGCTAATTTGAGATAGATACACACATAAGTTATATTCACAGACTTAACCCATTCTATTTATTATTATTGTTATTATCATTATTATTATTATTATTAGTAGTAGTAGTAGTAGTAGTAGTAGTATTGTTGTTACTGTTGTTGCTACTACCATTAGCATCATATATATATATATATATATATATATATATATATATATATACACACACAGTATTACTATATACTGTCATTAACCATTAACAGTAACATAACACTCTTACCAGCTGTATTACTACCATCATCTGCCGTTGCACACATGCATACACATTATTATATGCTCTTCTATTTTTATTTTTATTGTATTTGAATATACCGGACTGCTATGACAACTTAATTTCCCTTCGAGAATGAATAAAGTACTCTATCTATCTATCTATCTATCTATCTATCTATCTATCTATCTATCTATCTATCTATCTATCTATCTATCTATCTATCTATCTATCTATCTATCTATCTATCTATCTTAACTCTGGTAGCAAAACATTGGCAAGGTTAGCATTGTCATTGTGAGCTATTAGCTCAACCCAGCTAATGATGAAAGGGATAACACCAATATGAATGTATTGTAGCATGAATCTACTGCTTAACTGTGATAGTGAAGAATTAAGCTCAAAATAGGTCTATTCTGTATTTGTGTAATTTGTTGTTGCAATTTGTTGCAATTTACTTTGGAGCACCTCTTTGAAGCACCTCTTTGGAGCCCGGTTCTAAAACGTGTTATTGAAATCATACATGGAGTGTTTAGTTGTCCAGATATTTGCAAAAAGACATTAATCTCTCAACAAGTCATTGTCTCATTTACTTTAATACAGACTCACTGTGATCAGTCTTTGATTTCCTGGATTGATATCTATCACCAGAAAGTGCTGAAATGAAAATTCTGGGCTAATATCTGCCTGCTCTGTGGATAAGACCTCCTTCGCCACAGGGCTGTTTAGATTTGATGATCTCTTTATGTGCCAAATTAATTCCTAAAATGAATATCTCGAGGCCATCCGCAAAGGTTTGCTCTTATAATTAAGCTGTGCTTCCTAATACCATCTCCACTAAGCTTGGGGGCATCTCCTTTTAAGTCTGTCTTTGAAAAAGCTTTTTTTTTTCTTTCTATTTTTCTATCTCTATTTCTTTCTCTCTTGGTTGGTGGTCTGTCTTAATCAGGTGATAGACCGTTACATCTCTTGGTGTTGTATGCGACGACATATGAAGATAATAGGAAGCTCAGAGGAAGGTCAGTGATGGAGAGCACTCCACGGTCACCCAGACATCTGTACCTGTTAATGACCCGTGTTGTTAAACGGTATCAAGGGAGGGACTGACAGTCACGCTCAGTGACACTGGAGGACAGGAAACTCGATCGGCATTTTACCTGACCCAGCTCGAAGGTAAACTTTTTTCTTTGTTTTCTTCCTTTTTTTGGATGACTGTTAGGAGTCTTATTTATCATTTTGATAGGACTCCCGGACACTGGGCAATGAGGCGGAAGGTTAAAAGATGGACCCACACATTCAGTGCAGGTAAAAAGTCCTAATAATATTATCATAGCACCATATATCAGTGATTATTTCTAATGCAGGTATGCAATTACCAGATTCTCTATACATACATTATCTCAGTATACTGCTGCTACTGCTGGAAATGATGACAACCTTTAAATGTAGAGGCAATTTTAAGATGCTGGTGCCAGTAAAATGTCGACTGTCCCTCCACTTTGCTGACATCAGACTCAAACAACAACGGTGTTCAATAGACTGAAGGGAAATATAAGAGGCACTGGTTATACTATTTATGTAACTTACACCATTTAAATAAATGCCAGCACACACTAAAAATAAAATAAGCAGCATGAATCACTTTTAGTCTCTATCTCAATGGCTCACTGTCATTTTAATGGCAAGAAAGCAGGTAGTTAAGTCGTCTGAAGTAGCACTGTGCAGTCTAAGTGTTTGGCTGTGTGAACAAGATGGCTGCAGCGTGTAATTAATCTGTAGAGGATGAGTGGGGGGGTGATAGCATCTCATCAGCTGGACCGCTCTTACTACAGTAAGATTCTGCTCACATGATAGAGCAAATGGTGATTAAAGATCTGGTTTCATGTTGCATTGCTATTAAAAGTCTTGATACCAGGTAACACCTGTGTGCACTCAAGCTACATACTCTTGTGCACATTAGATATTTGCTAGTGTGCATAATAATGTACTGATTACAGGCAAGATATATTGTTCACACACAGACGCGCCACTAAAATAAAATCTTTATTGTGGAGTTGCAATTATTAACCCTGAGGCCTCTGAAGAAAAAAGAAAAAAAAAAAAATAAAAATAGATGTTTTATTCTTCTGCTAACACATTGGTAGTTAAATTCATATTTATCAACATGAAAACACACACCGCTCACTTTAAACCAAATGAAGGTGCAGCAAAATGAAACCTCTTGAATGTGTATAGGTTTTATCAGTAGCTCATAGAAGTTATGGCCATGACACATCTTTATTTTTAATAGTTACACTCACAGTCAGTATTTAATAATGTGTGCCCACCTAGAATTTTGTTTAATGTTAAATGATGAATAAATTTGCATCACTTTGCAAAATGAAAGCTCAGTGTCACGCAATTAATCAACAACATTAATTGGCATCAATATTCATAATGAATTCATCATTAAACTTAAATCATGTAAAATGTCAAACATTGTGATTCTGTTCTTAAACATGAGGATTTGTTTTTGTTTTTGTTTGTTTGTTTGTAACAATTTATTGGTTAAATGAAAATAATTAGTCTACACCCTTCACAATAGCTGATGTTTTCATTTATTCTTACTATATGTGTTAGAGTTCAGCTTGTTAACAGTGTACTGATATATCGTAACCTCTCTGCTGCCACAACCCAGTTTACAAATATATTCCAGCAACAGTAGAGCGTGAGCAAAACATTGATGAGATGAGTGAAACAAAGGTAAGATAAAAACGGAAGCCGCTGCTAAACGCTCTCATGCAAAGCACCTCTCCATCGCTTTGATGCAGTTTCCCATGTTCTTCTAATTCACCCAATTAAACTGCTCTTCTCTCCCCGAAGAGGAGAAGGAACCCAGCACAATCAGCTCTTTGTTGTTGATCTTTAAAAGTGCTTGTCTCAGGCCTGTTTCTGATTCAAGGTCAGAGGTCAAATGCAGACACACACTGCCTCAGCTCTAATAAGTCAGGTTAAACTCCTTAGTTCAGCCAAATAGGAGAGTTAATCCAGACTGGGATTCATTTAGTACTGAGCAGCAGGAGGGTTCGAACCAAAATGTTCCCATGAGATTCTCTTCTCTGCTTTGAATTCATTCGCAAGCAATTATTGAAACACAAATCTACTAATTTCAGCCATGTTGGGATTTCATTGAGATTACACAGGATCATAGGAAAGCACTGCCTTGTTACACACAACACAAATTGTTTCATTCATGTTTTTAATGTCAGATAGCAGTGTAGCTTTTACATGTGAATAGATATGTACTAAAGTATATATCTATCACTACTCACTGGATTTCTAACAGTATGGCTTGACTGTTGCTCATACTGGGTTACACTTACTGTAAGTGTTCATTCACACAGTGAGATAGAACAGTGAAATAAATGTGTGCATTCTAGTAAAACACAGTAAGTGGAGATGGAAGTTGTAATCCAAGTGACAACTTGCAGCTTGTACAGCGGCTATAGTGATGAAATATTCTAAACTCAATGTTTTCTCACTGGCTTTTTCTGGAGCTCGCAGTGATATGTCAAAGCTTTGTGTGACAAATGGAGCTTGCTCAGATGCTATCACATGACCTGAGGATGGAGCTTTAGTTATGTGATAATAACTGATGATAACTGGCAGATTCCTGAATATCAACCTTATGGTCCTTTTTCTATTCTATATAAACCAGGATTTTTGTCTTCATATTATCATATTTTCAAAACTTAAAATGTGACGAAGTCAAGACATGCAGAAAAATTATCTTACAGTTTTGTGACCCAGCTCTGCTAACGAAAAAGGAAGCAACATGAGGAAATCAGGTGGTATGGTTGAAGCAAAAGTTAACGTTTTAACAGAGAAAGTTTTGGTTTAAGCACCAATCAACAACAAAGGAAGGATGAAAACTGCCATAGATTCTATTCAAATCAATGAAATGAATATAACAAAAAGAGGATTCTTGCCTGTATATCAGATCAGCTTTGTTAATTTCATAAAAGGAACAACAAAAACCTAGACTACCTTTCTTCTTGCCCCAACAAAGCAAAAAAACAAAACAAAAAACAATGGGCGTAGCACCAGTATGTCTAGTGAAACCAACAATCAATCTCTACAAAAGGAAATTATCAGGTTCTTTATCTGACATCTGAATGACTATTATGCAAAGTGGAAGATAACCTCTTACCATACATGAATATAATTTGGATGAGTTATGTCTCATGAGTTTAACTGGTTTTAGTGGGTTTCAGTTCTTAGATCTGTAGTTGTGGTTTTACCCCCAGTTTGCAAAATTCAAACTATGTGGAACTTTGTACAAGTCCAGTTGACCTTTGTTGCATTTTTCATGTCTGTTCATCACCATCACCAATATATTGCATCACTGTAACCCAACAAGAATATACACTGAATGTGTGAGCATTTGTTGGGCCTTAATACAGAAGCAAGTTTTTAAGCTGTCAAAGGTCTGAACATTAAAGTGAGCAGCATGACGCAGCATGAAAGAGTTAAAGTGCTACACCTCCACCCTGTATACTTGTACTGTGAAGGACCTCTAGATATCATCACAGACACGTTGACTGCCGAGGTCATGGTGCACTATAAAGTGTTCATTTGCTTAGCTCCCCTCCACTATTACATCTCCTTATCTATTCCATCGTTTGTTCTGTCCCTCCACTCTAGGCATTGCAATTAGACTCAGTAGAGAGGGGAATGCTTTGTGGCATGCATAGAAACAGCATCTTTCTTTTTAAGGCCTGGCTGATAAAGCAGTGAAGCAATCAGGTATTCACATCAGAGAAAAACGACTTGATTTGACTTGACTCGCCAGCACTCTTCAGTTCTCTTCTGAACTCACCTGCTCACCCTGCTCCTTTTATGTCTTTTCATTGCTTTCATCCCACCACCCCTGCGGACAGTACTGATGCTGCATTCATACAGCTATTGTACCATTGTTGCATTACAGATAGAAGCACCACAGACAAAAATTGAGGCAGTACCAATGCATGCATTATTTAAAAAAAAAGAAGGAAATGAGAAGGGAAGTAAGAGAAAGATTTCACTGTGGTTGAAAATTCCAACTTAAGAACTCTTTCATACCTGCAAGTCATTTTTCCAAAGCATAAGTCTGACCTCTATGATGAAGGATGACATCCACGAAAACTTGTAGATGTGGAAGTTAGCCCCATTACTGCCCCACTCAACCAAACTTTAAGTGTCAGCTTAAAAACAATTGTTTCCTAACCTTAACAAAATACCTATTTTAACCCAAAGCCAAGATTTTTTTATAAACCTGAGTTTAGAGCCCAGCACAAATAAGCTGTTGATAGAAGGCACCAAAACAGAAAATCCCCTTTTTTTTGGAAGCCAATAAAAAACAAAACAGTTTTCAGTTGTTTCTGGAGATTTATGGTGAACTTCCGGATGTTACATTTCATTTAAAATTCAACCACAGTTGGAAATTGGGAAAAAAGGAATAGAACATCCTAACTGGTGTGATCAAATTCTGAATACACAGAGTAACACATCAGACCTGTTCAGACTGTTCCTAAAGTTCACCATCCCTTTTTTTCTGCTGTGGCTCACTCTGTCAGTGAGCAAAGCAACTGCTCTTTATTAATGCAAAGTGGTTCAATTTAGGGTTTGGCTATATGGGAATTATTTTAATTAATTTGAATAAATTACTTATAGTTCTAATATATCACCACCATACTAAAATAATCACCTAAGTTCTTTTTTGGCAAAAATTGATTTTTTTGCCTATAACATCTCCTCATGATGCTGGCGACCTGTGGTAAAACAGCCTACACCCTCATTGGATCAAATCATTTGTTTCAACCCCTTCAAGATAATGGCCCATGTCAGGAGTGTGACTAGGCTAATTTATTATGCCAATTTCCAAATAAAATGTGATTGGGGAATTTTAATAGCTCTCCAAGATGGCGGCTGCCTTAATTGAACTAATTTTCATGATTCTGGACTCATCACAAAGTGGTAAGTGGTAGTATAAGTTTACTTCTTATTAATAAAGGCTATGCTATAAATATTGTATATGTGTTTAGTCTTATTATTGAGTTATACATGTCATATCTGTGGAATGTCATCACTTCTTTGACAATTTGCCACATTCATAGCATCAGATAAGAACTTAGCAAAAAAAGAGCTGGAGGGAGATTATGTTTAGTTAGTTTGTCAGTGTTTTATTTTTGACATAAATATTGCTTAAGTCCCAAAGGCATGTTCACAAAAATTGCCAAAAGATTTTTTGAACATTGCCATGTTCAAAAAAATCATTTATTTCTCTTAAGATACATCATAGTCATCCTTTGTTACAACCTTTGAATGAAATGGACAATGACAAATTTGAATAAATGTCATGTTTAATTTTTGGTTAAGTTTCTTGTATTTCTTGAAAAACTTAAATTTAAAAAATGTGACCATTACTTCCTCTGGGACACTGACTTCAGTTCATTCAATCATTTTAGTAGACTATGAAACTTGTGTTTGATACTGCATTTATCATCATGTAGCATATGGAGAACTGCTATTTTGGCAAATTTAATGATGTTAAGATGATATTTTTGCATCACTGCTTGTCCACTTCTTTAACTTTGTGAAAGATGTTGAGCCATGGTTGTACATGCAATGTCTCTCCACAAGATCACAGAAATATTTGATAATTGTGGTTTTCACACAAGCTGAGAATATTATGTCTGAATCTGGCATAAAACTGACTCGGATGTGCCTTTAGCTTTGATTACAGCACGCATATGCTGTGGCATTGTTTTGATAAGCTTCTATAGTATCACAAGATTTATTTCCATCCAGTGTTGCATTAATTTTTCACCAAGATCTTGTATTGACAATGGGAGAGTCAGACCACTGTGCAAAGTCTTCTCCAGCACATCCCAAAGATTCTCAATGGGGTTAAGGTCTGGACTCTGTGGTGACCAATCCATGTGTAAAAATGATGTCTCTGTCACTCTTTCACAATTTGAGCCCAATCCTGGTATTGTCATCTTGTAATATGCCCATGATATCGGGGAAGAAAAAATTACCTGGTCATTCAGTATATTCAGGTAGTCAGCTGACCTCATTCTTCGGGTACACAATGTTGATGAACCCAGACCTGACCAACTGCAGCAACCCCAGATCATAGCACTGCCCCCACAGGCTTGTACAGTAGGTACTAGGCATGATGGTTGCATCACTTCATCAGGTGGCAATTTTTTTTTTTTTTTTGGCCAGGCAGTGTGTTTCACTGTTTCACTGAGGTACATCACATAGATACATCACATTATCTGCATCCCCATTCTTATCTCAGTGGACCTCAAACACTCTTTAGGATTTTTGTCTATCCAAACAAGCAGCTTGTGATATATTTGTTTAAGAGTGGCCCACCCCTAACAGCTCCACAACTTGCAGCTGGTCAGGTGAAGGGTGGGGAGAGTGTTGGAGGAGAGGGGCAGGGGTTGATGATGGGTTGCTCTATAGGGAGTGAATGATGGTTGTCCAGGAGCAGATCAATATCTCAAGGCTTCAAGCACAGATTGGCTAACATTCCACAGGGAATTCAAACACACACGTGTCTGGTCTCTATGACTTCAGAGGACATATCACTGACACTGAAATTCATTTCCTGGAGACTCTACCTCACTTGTCCTAACCTAAACCTTAAAAAATGTCTTCATCTTAGAATTTCATGATTTACATTATGGGGACTTGTCTTTGTTATGGAGAGACAAGCCCCCATAATATGAGTGTGTCAATAAACTTAAGTCCCCACAACATGAGGAATACCCAGGCTACACACACACACACACACACGAAAACACACACTTGTGCTTATACATCATATTTGTCATCCACCATGTTAAAACTGCACTCTGACTGCAGCTCCTGGCCCATCTTTACAAAATTGCACCTTTACCTGCATCGCTCCCCTTCATCAACACCAAGCAGCACTCTGGCGGTTTGGTAGGTCAGTCTCCCTCCATTCAACAATCTCCCAAACTCAGTCTGCATCTGGAAGCATTCAAAACTTTTCATTATTGAGCTTTTAGAGTTAAGGAGGTTTCTTTCTACCTCTCTGTCACACAGAGGCCAGGTTTGATTGTTCTGTGCACAGAGTTGAGTCTCCACCCCTCTCTCTTTTTAACTGGCTTGCTTTGAGTGATCTTATATATAATAAAGCCAATACTGCTTCAAGGCTACCTTGGGAAGTGCTTGGAAGGTGGTATGTTACAGTTGCACAGTGATATGAAGACATAAATTCAGCTCATCTACTTCACTTACAAATCAAGCTCTTTAAGTCATCAATAACTCACTTTGGGGGTAAATAGTTGTTTATTGGAAGCAAGGGAAATTTATTGTGCAGAGTTTCATATATTGTGCTAAAATGGAATAGTTTGATAAATAATTTTCATACACAAATACAGAAAATGGACATGGCAAAGTCTATGTCCCCAGTACTTCTGGGCAGTGTCTTATTTGTATCATGTATTGAATATGTGATACTTGGAATTAACTTGTTGCCATAATAGCTTCACCTCTCCCCATTTCAATTTTCAGTTTACAACAGATATTGGAATTAAGATGCATTCAGCATCCATATTTCCATTTAGTCACAAAACCATTGGTGAGGTTGAACACTGATGCTGACCAAGTCCTGGCCCACATTCTTAGGTCTGATTTGACCCAGGATCAAGATTGGATCAAGGTTAAAGCAGGGCAGTCAAAGTGTGCCTTTTGTGCACAGGGACTTTGTTTCTTTCATGCTGAAACAATAACAAATACCAACTACTGACAAAAAGTAGAAGACCATTACTGTCTACTCTTTCATCTCATGCTATGTCATCAAGATCATTTCATCAGAACTAAGGAACTGAGCCTAAACCAAACTCTAAAAAAACTCTACAAAACTATCACTAGCATCAACATACTCAACATCCTTCTCCCTCTCCCCACATATTCTTGTCTACTGCAGCATGTCTTACAGTACTCAAGGTACTTTCTTGGCACCAACATCAAATCTATCATATTGTGTTGATTCTACTTGATCCACATTGTGTGTATGTGTGTGTGAGATAAAAAGAGAGTTGTGCTACCACAATATTAGTGTCTATCCCAGGGGCATGGGGGAGGGGAATCATCTTCTGTTCAAACATAAGAACAACATAAGAACTTTTTATTGAAATGTTGTGATGATAAACAGCTTAAGATAAAAACAGGAGAGCTGAAAACTTTACAGTTTTTGAAATATGTCTCTTAATCCCAGTGCAGTGAAATAGGTTGACAAAGCAAAGAAGTACAAATGCTACATCTGAAGGTATTGAATAAAATTTATTCAGGCATTGCTTGACAGAGTTTCTGCTTGACAGACAAGATATGACAGTTGTGGTATTGGCATAAAGTGTGTTTTATAATGCCAAGTGTTGTGTAATTGAAGCATAAAAAGGTAAGAACAGCGACACTACAGGGATTTAGTGTCATGCTGTTTACTTTACTGTGTTATCTGTTATCAAAGAACCAAGAATAGTCTTTTTTTTTTCTTTTGTTTTTTTTTTTGAATTTTGTTGGTATGTTTGTCCAAGGAAGGAAGAAAAGAAAAGACCATAATATGAAGTAGAGTAACAACAAATCACAACAGGTGTTGCTGGATCAAATGCATTTATTTTTCAACTGTAATGAGCAAACTAATACCATAATTTTAATTATTTCATTTATTCTACTCCCTCATTCGTCGTGATCTTGTTGTCTTCCACTTAACCTGCATTTATATAGCAAGTGTAAGAAGTCAGTATTTCATACAATTAAATTACAGCATAAATTATTGGTAATACTTCTCTAAAGCACAATCCTCGCCTTCTCATTCACTCAAACATTTTTATATTACAGGGTGTAATGAACACTGGAGCCTCTATGGACTGCTCAGAGGGTTTTTGAGAATATCTTAGTTTGTTCAGCATAGAAAACAGTAATCTGTTCTGTTGCTCCAGCTGCAGTGTGACCAATAAGGAGGATAAGAACTACCTTACAGACAAGTATTGGTCCATGAAGGAATTTGAACACAACCATGTTATAATATGATAGATCAATAACCATCAACCCAACCCAATTCAATCCAACCCTCTCTATGAGTAACGCAAAGAGTTGGAGATGGGTTGAAAGTGGAGCTGTGATGTGAATAGTAAGATGATGCATGAACGCTGGTGGAGCAACATCGTTGTCTCAAACACTGTTGGTTCATGCGTTTGGCTCCAAGCTCCAGCTATGTCTTTCAGGGTGCACAGATAATTTAAACAGACCAATCACTTGGACAATGTGGAATCACAGTTAAATGGTTTTCTAGGCTCCACGACCACTTAAAGTCCCACTCACCCTTCTATACTTAAATCTACACACATTCAACATTGGAACAGACACTGGGGGAATTTCAGGTTCAGGATTTTGACATTCAGACTGGAGCTACCAGGAATTGAACCACCAACTCTCCGATGATTAGCTCTACTACCTGAGCCACAATTGTCAGATTTGTTTCAGTGACTGTATATAAAGATGGATGGTGCACCTCTACTTCCTCCACTACAAGATGAGGCCAAAATATCTCACACATGAGTTCTGCCATCTTGCAGTAGTAGTGTTATTTAGAGCCAGAGACTGCACATTAGTGTAGTCACTGGCAAGTGGAGTAATGTGAAATGGAACCATGGTACCAAAGTCCCTCCCATATTCCCAACCAATCACATGTCAAACATCTCTTCTGATGTTTAACTAAAGATTTATAACCATGTCACACCTGCTAACATGAGGAGGTAAATTAGGCAAATGACAGTGTGTAGGTGTGTTCCCAATTTGTATCTCTGTGTCAGCATTTACCTGGCAAAGCTCATGATGATTAAAACACTTCATGGTGTGTTGGGCCATTTTCAAATATGGTCACACAAATTAAGCTTATAGCTCACAATCAATTACAGTGTTCACTACCTCTTTAAATACATCAGCAAATATGTATCCTGCTTTGGCAGCATAAAAAGCTTTTTATGAAAAAAAAAAAAAAAATGTCATGGGCACAATTTGGAAACAGCATCACAGTCATCCATTGAAAAGCTTTTTATTTGTATTACAGGCTGCTTTTATTTCCCCTTGGACTGGTAAGGCAAAAAGCCAATATGTTGACTGTACAATATGACAGGTTAACAAAGAAAAAATAAAGTCCTTGTCGAAAAACTTAATTCACATGCTGTCTAGTGGTGTGGCAGCGGAGGTTATTTGTGTGTCATGTTTGCGTTTGGCAGAATCAGAGAGAACAGCAGCTCTCGTGCTGTTGTCAACTTGTTCTGTTTCCTCTACAATTTCTTCACTTGTGGTTTTACACTGGATGGCTGCCAGAGTGTCAGTGGCCACTGCCACAGCCACAGACAGCCGTGTGTCAATTTTATTACTCACGTTGCTGTTTTGCTCAGTGGGGGTAAAAGCTGCTTTGTAGTTTCCTCTTGCTCTGATTCTCCTCTCTACCAAGTTTGCTCTCTGGTATTCTCAGTCTCTGTCTGACATTTTTATGCTCAGCTTTCCCTGTATCTCTCTTTAACACATTCACCTACTTTTACTCAGTTAGCAGTTTTTTCTCTGTCACTCAACCTCTGTCTGGTTCTGTATCTGCCTCTCTCTTGTTTTGAATGAGGACTAATAGTGACAGGTAGTCTGGTTTAACTCCAATCGGAAGGCACGCAGAGCTGGGTCCCAGTTACCACATGCTCCCACAGGATTTCCCCTGTTTACATTGTGCTTTAGCTCTCATCTCAGTGTGCTAACAAACCCTAAGTCTTCTGTTCCCTTACAGCGACACCACCACCACACACAGAGTGTGTGACTGCTGCTTTATTTCCCTCCAGAGACAAACCTCTCTCCCCCATTACCAACCCCTCCTGCAGCCTCTCCCTGGCCTGGCACAAATCAAAATAATGGCCTTTTTCGTTGGCATACCACACTTAACATTTACACAAGGCAAATGTGTAAATATGTCATAAGGGACAGAGGGCCCTAGTGGGCTCCTCGGGCTCCCAGAGGCAGGACGTGGATTTTTGAAGGGGATCGAAAGAGACGAGAGGTTTGGGAGGGAAAGAGAAAACAATCCATGAAATTATCCTGGTAAACTGAATATGATTTAGCAACTGTTTGGCTGCCCCAGGGGCCCAGACAGCCCCAGAAATGTAAATAGCTACTCACATAAAGTTCCAGTTCAATATTTAATCTATCCCAAACAAGAGCCTGCTCAAACACACTGAGACTGTGGGCCACCCTGCTCTCTACCAGGGCCAGTGACTGTATGTGTTCAGAGTGTGTGTTGTGGTAAGTCTGCTCCTGTGAGGACCAAATGACCTTTCATGGAAAGAAACTCCTCCTGGTGAGGGGGAGCTCAGGAGCTGGTGCAGGTTCAGATGCTTGTTACATTACAGTTATTTTTCAATAAACAAGTTAATCAGATTGAATTCCTATTTCATTTTTCAGTCATATTGTCATAATATCTTTACAACATAGATTTAAACAGATTTAAATTTTCTGCTGCACCAGATACTTTTGGTTATGTTTGGGCTCTGTTGGGTCAGGGAAACCATCACTCACTGACATTACTGACATTTGTTGCCATTCTTGTGTCTTCTTAGCCAACTAGTGGCTAGGAATCCCTGTTCTCCATCTCCACCTGATGGAGACAACAGCAGGTGGGCATCACATCAGGCCTGTCTTAAAGTCTGAACAAGGTGAACTTGGGTGGATTTTCACAGATGTGGAATTAGGCCATGTTAGAATGACAGGACTTTTCACATTTTGTGAACACTACACCTCTGATTTTATTATTCAAATTTGGGATATGCTATGTTAACTTTGGAACAAAGGGGTTTCGTCTTAATGACAACTGAGACAAGTTCCATTGGTTGATGAAGACTTTGACATAAAAGTCAGTGGGACAGATAGGATGTAGAGTTAATTGTCAAAGTTACTGACAAGGAGTCCACTCACAGATGATGAAAGCTGTGACAAAACTTGTACGTGAACCTTACAGACGCATTATTTTGCAAAAAGATTAGCTATTTCAGACATTTCATACCTAAAAAAAAAGGAAGTTGTACAAAACAGTTTCAAAGAGTTTAAAATACCAAGGTGCACAAATTAAAGTCTGTTATAAACAGACCTCAGCATTGTTTTTGGCCCTAACCAATTTTTAATCTCATCCGATCAAATTTTATTTTAAGAAAATCGTTCTTAACAGACTGTATTGTGCAAGCACACTTTACTGCCGACCATTTCAAAACTGCAAACAAAAAGAAGAGAGCTTATTGCTCATTGGGTGAGTCATGTGGTAGGTATGAATGGACTGTACTTTATATTTAGATTTTAAGACATTTTTTAATAGACTGTACAAAACTGTATGTACCACATAAACTGGGCATGACAGGTCTGCAAAAAAATGTGTAAATTCAATTATCAGTTATTTTTTTCTGAGGTTGCATTTAAGGGTGATGTTAAACTGAGATATTTCTAATTTTTCTTCCTATTAAATTAACATACATGAGGGAAGTAGAGTATTATAAAGACCTCCCAGTTAAATGTCCTTATACATCATCACTAAATATGATATCTGTGTTAAATCATGTGATGAATTAACATCTTTGTGACAGCTGTATTGGATTGCATTAGACTGCGCAGTTGGAAGTGATCAGGTGGCCAATGAGTTTGTGTATCAGGCTTTGATTCTTTGCAGGCTAGAAATTGATCTAAACATATGCATCATCCTTTTTTAATCAAACCCTGAGCAATAATATTATGCAAGTGGGATTTATACTCTGTGGCATTAAATATAAATTTGATTTTCCTTTCATTCCCAAAATGCATCATCTCATCTCCATGGAAACACACATTCACACACACACAAAGACACATACACAGAAATACACACCTTTGCCAGTTTATTGTATCAAACCTTCTGCTCCAAAGCCTATACATTTCAGAAGGTTTACACTTTTCTTTTGACATGGCAGAACATCTTGAATGCACCCATCTGGAAAGCAGTAGAGCTGAGCAACTGTCTGCATTCCCCATTTTTTTCAAATGTCTTCAACAAGACAAATCTTCCTGCCTGTCTCTGCACTACCGTTGTAAGGAAAAGGCAGCACCATCAACAAATGCCAGTCAGCGATCAACGTAATACATGAAATGTAACCCTTTTTTTTTTTTTCTTATATGGGTTCACAGATATTCTCAACTTTATTTTGCCCCTTTAGTTGCTGCAAAAACACAGCAGGCTTGTGGCTCAAAGGTTGTGCAGGACTTTTGTGGTTTAAGTTGTGTGCAATGCAGCACACGATCTGTTTTAGATGCTAATGAAGAAGCAGCGAGCCAGCAGCAGCCTGAGAGAAGTGGCATTCATCACCTGAGTCAGCAGGGCGTGACCACACAACTAATGATGGACATGGACAAGGAGAGTGGTGCGGAGGTGGATTGACTGGCACTGAACCACACTCAACACTGAATACTTAGGAACACCGGTGCATTAATGTAGGACCTGATTAATATAGTTAGCAAACAGACAGAGCTTGTCCTGAACATGGCTGTAGGACATGGAGACATTAAGTTAAAAGTCTTCAGCCTCTGGCAAATATGAACAGACTCAGCAAAGTCCAAGAGAAATCAACTTTGCAACTTTGACATTTTGACCTCAGTGCAAGGGGAGACGGTTTATCCTTTGACAGGAATCAATGTTCGTAACATTTCAATTTTCTATTTCTACCACCAAGACTTCAATATTTCAGATTTGATGTTAAAGGGGAACTCTGGCACATTTGAACTGATATCCAACTGTTATAATTCTTTGAGTAATGTCAGTTTCCAAAAAATGAAACAAATCGGTGCTACGTTAGCGGAGATGTCACAGTAGCGGTGAGCCTGACCAGGCGATAGGGGCAGTCACTAATGTCAAAGTAACATAACACTAGGACTGTTTAAATCTGTAGTGGTAAAGAATCAGTATAAAAGAAGTGTTTCAGTGGGCTGTCACATACCTCTGCTGATTTCTGACATGTTTATATAAGTCCAGAGTTCCACATCAAGTGTGAGTAAATGTCCACTAAACTTTCTGCCTATTTATTTATTGAATCATTTCATTTTTTCATTTGGCGTCTATACATTAGAAATACATTGACTGATCTGATTGATCTAACCCTGTGCAAATTACACACCTGATCATCTTAATATCTTTACATTCAAAGTTAAAGCCTGCCCTGAGACTGGTTGTCATAGAAAGCACTGCGTAACCACAACAGTCTCAAGGTTTAGTTTTGGTGGAACATCATTTCTTTTACCATCCACATCTTTTTTTTTTTATTTTTCTTTTTCATCCCTTGGTCCTTTTTTTTTTTTTTTTTTAAACCAGTTTTCCATCCTTCATCTCATCTTTTAGACACATTGTCAATAGTGGACCTCAGGAACTAGTTGGGTTTCAAGTTTCTAAAACAAGTTACTGGGGCTTTGTCTTCTCCAAAAAGATACAATCAGTTTTCGTTTAGATCTTGTTTTATGATCCCTGATCTGTTTCAATCAGGGATTTTGCCAGTTTCTGTGAAATATGTGCTACCGTCAAAACTTTCATTGCTGTGTGTATTTTGTTCTAATTGAATTAAGACTGAATCTGAAATGAAATGGGGTTTCTACAATATACAGTAAATATAATCTATAACATGAGGTAGAACACCGGCACTAAATAACAAAGAGTGTATACCCAAGAGAAATAAACAGAAAATAAAATGGAATCTTGCACTACTACAAAAAGTAACTACATTTGGATGTTTTACTTATTGTTTAAAGTAAACACACATACACACAGATGCACACACACACTTGAATAAGGTTTGAAGGTTTACATTATATGTCCGTATATGGACAAAATCAGATAACACAGCGAAAAGTAAAACAAGGTTAGTGATAAAACAAACCTATGGAACCTGCACAATAATTCATCATACACATTGGAGGAGGATTACTGGTATGATGGTATGTATAAGCACATGTATGTGTATATATACATATCCTCCTCACCACCCAGAGTGCATGGCAAAGCTGTGTAAACACACACACACACACACGCCGGGGTGACGGAAAGCAGACACACACTGCTAAACACAGTAGTCATGATGTGCCAACCACCATAGTCTGACCTTATACAGAGATAAAACAAAGCAGGACGAGATAATCCCCTACCACATGTTTTTCATGCTCTCTCACTCTGTCTCCGTTATCTCACTCATTTTTTAAAAAGTTTTTGTTGTTCTTGGTAGTAGTGGTTGGGTGATCAGGATGAATGAAATTGTAATGATCTGGCTGCTTATGCATAGTTACACTATAGGAATGTGGTCAACAGTGTGGCCTGAGATCACATCACAATGTGTGCCAGAGATCTGGGCACATTACTTGATCCCATGCGCAAGCATTACTTTCTGTAATTTCTCTTTTCAAGAGACTTGAGCATCCTAAAGAGTTTATAGTTTTCTATAGAGTTTGGCAGCTCAGCGCTGGTCAGTGCATTAGACTTTGCTACCCTTCATATGACATGTAACATAATTAGTTGTGTCATGAGCATGTTTCATGGCTGCTTTTATTCGTTGTTTGCCTGTGTATAATTACTGTGTGATGATCTGGTTCAGTATGTTTAGCAGGTTATGATCCAAAGGTTAATGGTGGTCAACATCTGACTAACACACTTTATTCTTGGTTTATCAGTAATTTGTCACTTGTCTGTAAAATATGAGTAACTGTGATTGACCTGTGCAGGTGAGATCATGAAAGTGAAGCTCATGGCGAGTCACTTTATTTACTTCACTTAATTCACTATTGGGTGGTGAAGTTCAGCTATACATTGCTCCACACTTAACAACTAACGATAAATTCAACTTTTATACTTATACATACAGTGCCATACCATTGTTTTCTCATCAAAGTGGGGATCAGAGCTGCTCCAAACTGAACAAATTCCACCTTCTACTGGTATTTTTTGCCATTACATTCAGAAATCAGACACTGACAAAAGCTTTCAACTTCTCTTTCCTATTCAGGTGAAAGTCATTTTGCCCTTGGGCTTTCCCATAGCTGTTTGGGCCTCTGTACTACAAAACCTATACAAGAACACAGACTCAGTTTACCATGTCAGGTCTTGAGAAGTTCCTGGACATGTGCAACTACAAACTGCATGCTGAAGATTGTTGAAGATATTGAGATGGAGTGTTAGAGCATCAGGGCTCTGAGAGTAACTCTTTGTTTTTTAGCCTGTAGATATCAATTTCCAGCTACTCGCAAACTCTGGAGAGACTTGCTTGACATACATAAAAGTTTCGCTAGTTTCTTTACTGCTGAAAAATATTTGTCACATCAACACAGTTATCACAGAAAGTTAAATGAAAACACTTCATTATTTCATAAGTTATCAGCTTGCTGTTGCCTGCAGCTTAATATTTTTTGAGGATAATGATGAATGTTTCACTCGCTTCTTATTTTGAGTTTATACTGATGAATACAGCAACATACAACACTATATGAATGGATCACTGAAAATGGACACTTTTTACCCTCAACAGTCAACCTATTGGCTATTTAACATAAATGGAGGAACCACTGATGTATTTTCAAATTTCTGAAAACTGCAGCGATGGCAGCATCATTTTCCTGTTTTATGATGCAAGAAAGCAAATTCTGTCAAGTGAGCAAAAGCAGTAGGGAGATATACTTTTAGGGGGGCAATGACCACAGTCATACAATGTGCTCATCATCTGAAAGCATTGATAAATTTTCAACAAACACCAAAACAGTGACATGGTCAATACATATGGGTCATCGCGGGGAAAAAGTGTGTACTTGGAGAGTCACACACCTACATGTAATAGAATTAATAATACTTAAAACTGCTATGTAGAGAGCTTATTAGCAAGCTGACAGTGCTTAGTAGCTATTTTTCATGATACTTGAAAATCAGGGTTAAATGTCAGCTGACCATGTACCACCACTGTTACAGATGATTAATCTCTCATTTCCTGTCATTTCTTTACTGTTGGCCTGTTAATAAAAAAAGTAAAAAAATATATATATTTGATTGGAAAAGTGGCTTAAGTCTTACAGATCAGTTACCTGCCAAAACTTAGTGCATTTGTTTGTTTAAAGCAATCTTTGATATGATTTTAATGATGTTACTGTGATCCTATAGATCTCAGCAGGTGACTTAATAAATACAGCATTTTCATCACTGATACAGAAGATCAAAACTGTGGGAACATGACCTTAAAAATAATGTTCCTCTACAGCTTTACAGTTTTTGTCTGGACTTTTCCTTTCAGTCAGGCTCTAGTGCTTCTGGCAGAGCTGTGAGAAACTGTGGTAAGTACAGGAGATATACAGCTTCTGCTCTGCTACTGAGAGAAAAGAGTGCGTGCGTGCGTGCGTGCGTGCGTGCGTGCGTGCGTGTGTGTGTGTGTGTGTGTGTGTGTGTGTGTGTGTGTGTGTGTGTGTGTGTGTGTGTGTGAGCAGACATACACATGGATGCACACAAGCACTCTGGCATGGACACACACATGAGCGGCAGCCCTGAGTTGGACATTCTCCTCACTGGCCATAACAATGATGGATGTCGAGGGCAGCAACAGCAGATTGCTTAACCAGACATGAAGGCAGAAAAGCTGAATAAAAAACTGATTTTTCATCCCTTCCTTTCTCTCTCTCTCTCTGTCTTCTTCTTCTTCTTGTTTTACCCAATACCCTTATGACTGCCACTTGCCAGCCCGCCCACACACACTCCAATACACACACATATCTTTTTTTACTACTCACCAGTCCATTCTGCATTGTTTTTTCTCACTTTTCCTTCACTCTAACAACGACCTGTGAATTAGAGTCAACCCTCAGAGGTTTACATGTAATATCAGTGGATCGATACTCGCCATGCCCTGAGAGGCCTCCAGGGTTTCTTACTGCCATGGAAAAGCTGGAATCAAAGTGGCAGTGGTCACATGCATTACAGTGACTGATCTTTGTCTGTCTTGGTCTGTTGTGAATGTTGTGAAAGGCTGAATTATTGTCTCCAGTCAGGACCTAGACGTATGTAGTAAATGTAGAAATCAGGGTGGAGGCTTTGGATTTGCAATTTGCAAATACATTAATCAAGTCTGTAAATAATTTAATACCTAGTCAATGCAATTCTCTTCTGCTGCTCTGAACCTCTGCTCGGACTTTGGGAGCAATGACAGTGACTCCAACAGTCTATATGTTAAAAAAAAGAAAAAAAAAACATTTTCTATCTATGATTCTATTGTTTCTGGATAATCACCTGATCATTTGTCACCTGTTTTGAAACTATTTTTGAAGTATGTAAAAAATCTCAATGTGTTACAGGGACAGGAAATGTTATCACTGATCATCTAACATTAAAATGTTGCTTTACATCTACAAGAGAGACAGCAAATGTATTGACTGAATTCAGGTCTAATAAAATGACAGATTTATTTATATCTCTATATAATTCAGAAGGTGAGGATGTTTGAATTGTGGACTTGATTCAGCCTTAATGTGTGTAGAGAGAAGAATCAGACCAAGAATAAAGCCCTGAATGGCCTGAATACAAAGACCATTTTACAATCCTCAAATACTGTTTTGTTTGTGAAATGTAAGTGAATCAATGTTGAATTAATAGTTAATATGAACCAGATACAGAACTGAATTAATTTATTACGGATTACAACTAAGAACAGTCTGTTTCTGTATGAATCAAATTAAAAGCGTCATGAGACACTGACAAGAAGAGGAAAAATACTCAAAAAAAACTCATTGGAATCAATCTGTGTTGTGAAATTCCCACATCCTGCGTAAAGCAGTATTGATCTAACCTTCTATAAAAATGTCATCAAATAAGTCACATTTATTCCAGTATGTTATAGACATACAAAACAGACTTTTCAATATGTGAATTTTAATTTGATTTAATTTAAATCCAACGTCAATAACCCTGGAGGGCACAAACTCACACAGATGAATGATAAACAGAGGATGTGCAGCAAAAACAAATGAAACTGGAACAAGAACAGAGACGGAGAAGTGGAATAAAGTGAGGAAGATGGTTGATAGAGAACAGGTCTGAGGGCCGTAGTGGTCTGTAGTGTACATACCTCAGGGACATCACTAGCTTCATGAACACTACAAATGTTAGATTTGCTGAGCGTGAAGGCTGGGGCCATGTAGGAATCGATGAAGGCCAGCCCCTTTCACAGATGAGTGACTCGCTTTATGCCGATGCCGTGGGGCCCCAGAGTGACACTGTGATCCAGGTCAAACAGCAGGTGCTGGCAAGTGGCCCCTGAGATGGATAGAGGAGAGAGGGCAGAGGAGAGGAAGGGAGGGAAATAAAAGCAAAGGGAAAAGGATAGGTAAGGTGAATAGGAGCAAGAGGGGAGAGGAGGAAAAGGGAAAGGAGAAGGAGAGGAGATGAAATGATGGTTGGATAATGTACGAGAGAGAAAAGGGAGAGAAAGAAAGAATGTAGGCAAAAGTAGGATAGGGGAAAGGAATTATGAAGAATATAGGATGGGAAGGAAAAGAATTGCAGGAAAGATGAGGACAATGAAATGAAATAAGAAAAAAAATCAAAAAGTCAAAAGAATAAAATTAAGATAAAGTACAGTGGGATAAATAAGATGTAGAGGGAACAAAAGAAGATAAAAAGGGGAGGAGATGGAAGAAAAAAGAGGAGAGGAAAGAAACGGCAAGAGGAGAATGATTGGATAGAAAATGTCAAGCAGTGAGAAGAGAGGAGGAGATGAAGAAATAAAAAAAAAAAAAGAAGAAGAAACACAGCAGAGGAAAGGAAGATGGAGGTAGGGGGTGAAGAGAACTGGAGCTTTGCTGAGATATCAGAGCTGTTTTGCACCATTTGGTCACACACACACACATGCACTCACACACTCTCGCTCTCACTCACTCTCTCTCTCACACACACACACATGCACATGCACAGATCCTCACATCTCATGTGGGAAGGAGAGTGGTCGTGTGTCAGCAGTGAACAGTGACCCTGGTGATGCTCCAGGTGATTCCACTGCTGATCAGACGCTTTCAAACACTTCCACGCATATTTCTTTTTCTCCCAAGGTTTTTTTTTTTTTTCACTATCAAAAAATTGTCGAGAATCCAGAAAATAGATAAATAAATAAATAAAAATAAAGCTACTGTGAAATGAAGCCACTGATTCCAAATGCTCTGGTTCCATTTACACAGCTTCAAACATTCATGCTCTACATTTCCTGTAATACATCACTAAAAAGCTTAGGAAATGGTTTACGTATCAAACAATAGGCTTTGTGAACATATAGAACATATACACTGGCTGTAAAAAAAAAAAAAAAAAATCTCGGTGTTTCTGGGCTTCTGGTCACCAGGACTTCATCCATGAGGCCCAGTCCAAAGTCAAACACAGCCTGAACAAGGTAAGCGGGCTTCCACCCTCTAGGCCCAGCACCAGAGGGGTTACATAAGGTCACGGTGGCTGATGCACAAGGGGTCACAGGATACTTGGATCCACAGACTGGAAACTTATATTATGATTACTTCTCCAATTAAAAATAAATAATCTTATAAAATCCATAAAAAATAGTCTCAATGAGTTTACACAAATATTCCATGACTGAAAACAAACAAATACTGTAAATACATTGCTTTACTTCGCTGATTTGTTTAGAAACAAATTTTACTCTGTAATCCAAATGAATTATGTGAATTTAACATAAATCTGCCTTCTTATCTATCAAACTTTACCGTGCTTCAGACTTCACCAGTACTTGAACTGCTGCAATGTGACTGTAGAAATGGCCCTCACAATGCAGCAGGATGTATCGTATTCCATTTTTTTCTCGTCTGCGTTATATTATTGTAAGCGTGATCAATAGCAAAGCTAATAAAAGCGAGCACCTCTCTCTCCATTCTGCAGCCTGATGCCTGTGTTCTCCTTCCAATAATCCTAACTGTCCTATCGCAGCCTGAAAAAGAAAGAAGCTGAGCACGAACTCGCCCGCCTTTGATGCCCAAATAACACTATCAGGTGATCACACATCCACCATGCACAATCATCTATAAAAAAAAAAAAACGAAAATACATAACACATACATGCCACATTAGAGCTTCATTCTTGAAATAAGCAGGAACATCAAGAGTGGGAACCATGTGCAATTTCCAAAGTGCCCTATTTAACAAATGAGAGAACATTCAAAAGAAAAATTTAATTCACACCTTAAGAACAGACTGCAGCTGCACATGAACTCGGTGATAATGTGTTGCATGAGTGTCAACACCCAGGGGACGGATTTCTGGGCAGTGTGAAGGCTCATTGTTCTGTACACTGCAAAATCATTCACTAGCTACTGAAAGAATAACACACAATCCTGTGTAGTTTTTACTTTATCTATTGTTAAAATTGTTCTGATTCTTGAAATAAACAAAGCCAGACTATCGCATGGAATATCTTTGGAATATGAGTAGAACATTGATTGAATATCTTACAACAAGCCAGTCTCTCTAAAATTACATTTATATCTTACAAAATTGTTTTCACAGTTATGTTGTGGTAGCAAATGTAATTACTGACTGGATCAGGTTCAGAACAAACATGGTTTTTAATAAATGACATGCTACATTTATGAAGTGTATCAAAGGTACTGTGACAAGGTTGGTGGAAGGTGGACGGGGTAAACAAAGTGCGACTATGACAGCAGAGCCTGGGGTCTAAAACATAACTGGTTAGACAAACACCAGAAGGTAATTTTAATATTTCCCATCACACTTGTTCACAAAATGAATGTCTGTAGCGAGGAGAATAGATGAGAGGTTTATTTGACTATACCTACCCCATTCATTGATCCTTTATCTGACTGAGGTTTGTGCATTTATGCTCTGAAATATCAGTAGCCTAAGGCCCTGATCAGACAGAGGTTCTTTTTTTTTTTTTTTTTTGCAGTGAGAGTTTTGTATGAGCAGTAAGCATTTGGGAAGCTGATCATATGCCCCACATGCAGCAGTGCTCGGAGCATCACAAACAACTCATATAATTCATACCATAAGAACACTATTGTTTGAATTGTCCGATATGATATCTTGATCATAGAGGTAAACCTAGTGGTAGCTGGTGCTGGATACGCAAAACTGAATTTACCAACCAGAGATTCCATGATCTGAACAGAAAACAGCATGCTTGTAACGCGTGTGGTAATTAGATTTAGGACAATTTTTACTTGTTGAAACTAGACAGTTATTTCATCTGTGATCTGTAAATTGTGCAATATGTTTAGGACAGGTGATTCAGTTGTTGCCTGACAATGGAAAGTGGCATTCATGTTTCTTTGAGTCAGGGTCTGAGCATTGGTAGAAACAAGCTGATAAAACAGAAGATAGATTTGGTTGTATTTTTTCCCCCTTCATCGCTACCATTTTGTCAGTTTCATTTTATATCGATCCTATCATCTAAATGACGTTATATACACACTCAATTTTATGCTGAAATACAGGACAGGAACTTCAAACATTAAAAAAAAATGTGTTCTCTGTGACTTTGATCATGACATGATTACTGGAGTCAGGCAGGTTGATTTGAGCATTTCTGGTCTCCTGATATTTCCACACATGACAGTGTTTAGAGTTTACAACTAGTTTAGACTAGTGAACAGCAGCTTTTGTAAAAAAAAAAACACCTTGTTCATGATAGAGTTCAGTGAGAGAATGGCTAGACCTGCTGGCCCATCTTTACATATCTGGTTAGCAGAAAAATACAACACTTAGTGTACGCTTAGTTTGCCTACAGCAGCAGAGGGCATGTCAGGTTCCTGTCAGCGACAGAATTTGGAAGCTGCAGTGGACACCACCAGGCCACCAACACTGGAAAACTAAAAAACCTCTTCTGCTGAATGTTGATTTCCACTGAGGCAGGAAATGGAAGGTTGAGAATGTGGATTGTTGCATTGACCCTGCCTTGTGTCATTCCAGACTGGTTTGGTGGTTTCAGGTTTCAGGCCTTAATACCGATCAGTGAATGCAACAGCCTGTGTGATTGCTCACCATTTATCCAGGTATAACCACCACACATGACCATCTTCTACTGGTCACTTCCTGCGGAATAATGCTCCATGTGGCAACACTGAAGTCTTTTTTGCATGTTTTGTTTTCATGAATGTTTAAGGACCTCCACAGTCTCCAAATTTGGATCCAGTAGACCATTTTTAGGAAGGCGTAGAAAAGTAGATTGACTGCTCAACTGGTGTGATGCAGTCTGGACTAGAATCTTAAAATTATCATACCACAATGAACTGAGGATGTTTTCAGATCATCTGGAGAAATAATCAATAATAGTGTGGCATTCTAGAGCACTTGGTTAGTGTATTTTTTTACACTAGTTTTTCCTTTGTCGCTTTGGTGCATTTCTCAAAACAGAATTGAAATTGTCAAAACTGATTGTTCAATTTCGATATCATCTAGTCACTTGTTCACATCATAACTGCATTTTCTTCTGTTTTTTTGTCATTTTTCAAATGCTTTTGTGCACTTAGGCAGGCACCTATGTGCAACTGGCAGGTGTACCATATAACTTCAGTTGCTTATGTCAAACTGATCAAAATGTATCATACTAGCCCTCAATTGAATAGTCTTACCCTCCAGACCAACTTGTCATTATTCCACTGTTTAAGTCATAGCATGCGTGTTGAACTATTTATCAAAAGCTGTTGAGTATTTTTTATGCATTCTGATACATTTTTTTTTTCTCATAATTTCTCTTAAAGTGATGAATTGGTCTCAGATGAACATTAACTTTCACTTATGAAAAGGAATGTGTGAAGCATTGGATAAACCAGTTCTATACAACAGCTCATGGGTGCATCCCATGAACCTTCAACTTGTAAGCATATATGAAGAGAGCAGAACAGAGTGTTAGACAATATGTAAATATACAAGGTTGATGTCCTTAATAAAAACAACATTTTAATAGCAAAGATTACCACCACCTGGATATGAAGCTAGACATCTGGTGTTAGATCACATATGCTTAGTAGCTGAGCTAACAGAGCTAAGAAACAGAAACAGTGAACAGTTTTTACAAGTTTATCTGCAACCAAATCAATTTCACCTCCTCTGTTGAAAGACAAAAACAAATCTTCATCAAATGTTCTTGCTTTTGCACACATTTACTTCCCCTCAACACCACCCCAACCCAATTTTGGTTGCCCCCACCAAATCGCACACAAAAGTTTTTGGAGAAGTTGTGAGTTTGTGAATATATTGCTTTTAGCTGCAAAACATACTGGTCGCCATGTCACTACATCCGTCCTGGGTGTATAAAATGTATGACAAAGTGCATGCGCCGACACTGAGGCAATGTTTTAACATAGTAGTATTACCTTAGCATCACAAATACAGAATAAGACGACAGACATGATCGCCATTGTTTTAACAGCTTAAACTTTACTATAAATCCAGATCACACACATTCAAACTTACATGCGCCGTCAGGGTCTCGGTGGTGTTAAGGGAGCGCGCGCCCTCACCACGGGGCTTTTATGATGACACTACCTGCTTACGAGCGTCCAGCGTTGCAGGCTGCGCAATGGTAGCACCCGGATATTTTGATTTCTTTAATTATGTATAATTATTCATGTATTTACTCTCAGAAACTTGTATTATTATCTCCTGTGCCAGGAAGACTTATTTTGTTATCTTTATTGCTTTGTATGTTTTTATGATTTTGGATTGTGTCAGTGGTAGTCGCCATTTTGACCCCTATTCTTACCTGTGTAAGTGGTATGATCCACCGGGTCAGACCACTTGAAAGGCTGTAAAAAGACCAGTCGCGGCTAGTCAAGGAGAGAGAGTAGTGTGGAGTGCCATGTGTAGACAGGGTGCTTGGTCAGTCCTACTCTCTAATTCTCAGTGTAGTGAGAAACTTAAATCGTGATTGGTTTGTCTTAAATTTATTTGTATTTCATTGACCCCCCGAATAATGCACGTGGTGCTGGGACGTGGAAGAAAAAATAAATAAAAAACTTCTTCCTCCTGCTGCAATTTCTGCGTCTTCTGCTTCACAAGACCACCTGTCACGGGTACCCTTTGACATTGTAGACCATGTTATCAATCATAATATTACAATGACTGAAGCTGGATGAAGAGTGAAGCCAAATGTTGAGAGAACTAAGAAGACATTTGTGTCATGGTGATTGTGAATAATGCTATTAGATTGTTGGCGATATGCACTCTTAGCAAGGTCCTAATCGTTGCATTAGAAAATGTCTATAAAGTAAAGTGTCATGATTGACATCATGCCATCTGACTACCTTGTTTATATACAATGGCATATTGACCTGACATTCTGATTGTACGGACAGTTTCATTGACAAATACTTGCTTTTGAGGCATGAACTAAGCATTAAGACAAAGATACACGGTCTTGCAGCTAATCCACTATGTGGAGCAGTTTTGAGATTTAGATCTTATTGTTTTGAGAAATGCACTAACTGATCTGCAAATGTTAATGATCATTCAAGAAATGCATCTGAGAAAAGCTGTAAGGAGATGGCTTACTGGGGCACATTTTCAGATTCATTCTGTTTAATTCTTCTGTGCTTGAAACTGTTAAGAAAAATGTTGGTTCCTAGGGCCAAAGATTAGTGGTTTTGGCATTTGCAGCATTTGCCTGAGATTATTGATGAGTGGGTTGAGATGGCTGGTTTGGGCAGGAGGTCAGCATTATTAATACAACATAGTAAATCTGAACAAAAACCAACCTTGATGGTTTCTCTTACTCAGAGAAACCAACTTACAAATCATTTAAGCTTTTTGCCACAGGGTTGCCAAGGGAAAATAAAAATTACTGCATATTGGGAAAGCTTATGTGTGGCATAAGCCTGAAAACATGGTACCTCAGTGATAAGTACATGTGTATTTCCCTTACATATTTACATATATTTGATCAATAATATCAAATATTCATATTATACATACATTTCCATCCATTGGCTGTAATGCTTAGTCACTGATCTATCACAGAGCTCATACAGACAAGTAATTACTCATTCAATCATAGGGAAGCGAGTATCACCAGTTAACCTGACAATTGCATACATAATATATGTCTATATATTCCTAACAAAAGACACGGGGAGGAGCATTTATCTCAGAGAAACAGCAGGAGACACTGGGGCTTCTTACATAATGTGATCAGATTCATTATACATGACCAATGAGATTAAAAAAGAGCCTGCCTCTCATATAAACCTGTTTCTCTCTGCAACTGAGTTCAATAAAGATTCCATACATTTTCTGAAGGATTTCCAGTAAAAATATGATTGATGATATATTATTCATGTGCATAGGTTATGTGCATGTGTAGATTTGTGTATGTATACCCGTATCAAGGGTTTTTGACTATGAATTCAACATAACATATATGTGCATGTGCACAATACATGTCTGTGGGTGTATATGTATTTAATATGTGCTGTGTAAGATCGTGTCTCTTCTCCAGTGGTGGCACTGTAATGGTTTTGAAGATGCTGATGTGTATTTGAGTTGTTCATTCTATGTGAATATACTGAATGTATAAATAAGTTGAATAAAAAAAGAAGAGGGAATAATTTCATGGAAAATGAAATTAGACAGGGTTATTTATCTTTATCTTAAGTAAGGAAAAATAAGATAGTGTGAAATGAGAAAATTGTGTTTTTGCAATGTATTGCCATCGTGCAGTCATAGTGTGACTGAGTGACTTGACACACTCATTGATCTATTCTGAGGTTTGTTAGCTGCCACAATTTTTAATAAAGAGGTGGAGTGAGAGTGTGTGTTGGTCTGAGCTGAAAAGACCTGCAGGAATGTCTCTCCTCTGTCACAAGCTAGGATTCTGCTCCCACCCTCCCTAATCACCCCTCCTTCTCTTTCTACCCCATCTCTCTCAGTCTGACTCTGCGGCGCCATGGGAGACTGGTGTGTCGGTAATTAACTGGCCACCTGAAGACATTTTAGTCACCGTGAAGAGCAGAAACACACGTTCTGGACACTTGTCAAGAGAGTTATGACCACGGGCTAGTAGGGAGCTGTAAAAGGGGGGAGAGAGTCACCTGACTTGCTAGATCGAGACTGTAAGTATAAGGACACTATATCATAATTCACATTATATTTTCCTCCCATTCTGCTGTCTATGCATCACTGTTTTCAAAATCCTCCTTAGTTCAGGAAACAATGACAACAAACTCCAAGCTCGCAGCTTACAACCTGAAAATAACATGCTATGGATGGATTGAAAATTTGGATAATGCAATAATGAGGGCCTGAAAAGATGTCAGTGGTGATGCTTACTCCCCATGTGCACATGTGCCACTAAAACCAGTTCCTCCCGAAGACAAGACAACACTGAGGCCTTTTTCAATAATGGAGCAGGGTGAGATCAATATACAGAATAGGCAAGAGTGAAAGGCCATTTCTGTTGTCAGTGTAAAACTGGACAGTCTGAAGGCAGTGGTAAGACAGAAGGTCAGGAGGGCGAGTGGTAAAATACAGATCAACCTGGGAAACCCCTCCCTACCCCCTCAAACTAAACACCATCTAAAATGATACTGGTTTCTTTCCTCACATTATCGAACAGCATTCTGTCCCATAAAGGATATCGCTTGCTTGCATTTAGTGCCTTGCATGTACTGCCCATTTGTAATGGCAGCAGGATACAGAGCAAGAAAAAACAAAATTCACATTGTAATTTATAATTTCTGTTCAAACTCTGTGGCAAGTTTGAGAAATCTGAGATTTTTGTATTAAGACAGGTAGCAGAGCTGCTTATGGGGATGGCTCAGCATCACAAATGGACAAAAGAGTGGACACGTGAGGCTGTCAACTGCAACAGAGGGCTAGATGTTAGCAATATAACTGTCGATATAGCTGTGCAATGCATGTGCACTGTTTGTCAATAAATACATGTTCAACTCTTCAAGGCTCAAACCAAGTTCCTGTGTCTTCAAGGTTTTGATAACAGAACACCAAGTTTAATATCTGCTCTCCGTTAACAAAACTGAGGCACAGGAACACAGAAGTCTGTAAGCTTACAGTAAATATTTTGACCATTGCCAAAAAAAAAATGTAGTCAGATGTTTGGCTGTGGGTGCCTTTCTAACTTATAGATTGTAATAGAAGTTATTACGAACATGAAAATACTGACAAGAACAGCTTCAAATACAGATTGGATCTGTAAATAGTTCATTCATTTGTAGTTTTTAACTGCTTGTTTAAGCTTGGGTTGCACTTATCAAGAACTACCATGTCATAAACCATTAGAATTCTCTGTCATCACATTGGTTCCAGTTGTTTTATTCTTTAAAAATGATCTGTTTACTCTAGCATTGACTGTACAAACACTGTACAATTAGATGTGTGGTCATTGAGAAAATGCTGTAGTGTGTTCCCCTCCTTTTCATTGTAAGCTGTACCACTCATAAATTATTCAAATTTACATAATGTACAAAAAACACTCTCACAAAAATGCCCCCCTTTATGTTACACTGTACCCTAATCAAAATGTTATTTCACAAGCATCATTGCTCAATTGATTGAAAATATTGTCGGCTCTTAAACAGTGAAACATTTTTACAAGAGTGAAAAATGTTTTCTTAATGCAGTGTGTTTGGAGTGATTTCAAGTGACTGAATGGCCCATTTCCTTTTCCATTATGAAAAAAAATCAAAGCACTGACCTGACCGCTGTGTTTTTATTCAATCTGATTTTATGTGAAATCATTTTTGACATCCTCTCTCTTCATGTCCCATTCATGCTAAAATGCCTTTTCATCAGCAAAGTCTCGATCATTATCGTCCTCCTCCACACCCTCCTGGCCAAGACTCATCATCTGCAAAGTGCCAGATTGAATTTCATACTTACAGGGTTTACACATTGCCAATACACAGTCAACTGATGAAATAAAATAAAATTTCAGGTTCATAATTTCTTATGGTTGAGGATTGAATATTCTCTACCATAGTTCTGTGTCATTATGTTGATCATCTGTTTGTGATTGCAGTGTGTTTTCTTGCCATCTCAAAGTGCTAGAGAAGAGACCTGAGTTCCATCTGGTGCTCAGATTAGATTAGGGAATCCAGTTATTTAGTGGAAACCCTCATTTGTCTTTGATCATTTTACTGTATCCTTTATAAGGCAGCAACAAGTCAGATCAGTCAGGAATTGAAGAGCTATAGTGCACAGAATCCAGTCCTACAAGCAACTGCGTCCAGGTTTTCATCTCCCCATCAAAGTCGTCCAGCTCCTTTTCCCTTTTCCTTTTCAGCTTTTCCTTTGGCTCCATGGCTGTTCCACATCCTTAGTAAAAAGCATATGATTCTCTTTTTGGAGTTTTCCAAATAACAATTAGAGGACTGATGGAGCATGAGAAAAAAAGCTTTTTTTGATTTTGGTCTTAGAAGACAAAAATGTAACCTTCTGGGCAAAACTCCAAGCATGAGCAGCTAAATACAATGAGGTTCATAACCTAAGGCTGTGACTATGGTTCACCTTCCAACACAAACAATAAACTGCCAAGACAATGTTGGAGTAGCTTCAGCATCTGACTGTCCTTGGGTGGCACAGCCAAAAGTGCAGACTTGAAAGAACACCTGTGGAGTAATTACGAATGCCCAATGCCCATCCACTCTGACAATGGAAGAATAAAATAAACTGCCCAAACCCCAGCTTGCAAAATAGTCAACAATTTTTAAAATGTTTATGGACGTTTATTGAGTATAAATTATTAAGTATAAATTGAAGAGAGTAATGAGAATGGGAAAAGAAGTTAATGAAGGCCCTGAGCCACTTTAACACCCAGGAATGCAGGAATGATTAAACATAATACAAGACAAGGACTTTCTTTTTTCTGCTATTTTTAACTAATATATATATATATATATATATATATATATATATATATATTCCACCTACAGAAATTCACACCTTCCTTTGCAAAACATTTACAGAAAGAGATACAAAAATTCACAAAGCCAGCCATGTTGTTTGACTGACAGGTGATCTCTGATGCCCTCAGCACAAGTGCAACACAGCAACACCACAGCTTTGAGAATTTGCAACCAAACTTGCAAACAAGATGGATATTGAGTTACCATGTTTTATGATCAAAAAAGGGACTTCTTCCTGTCTCTCTCCTCCTCACATCTGTCATCTTGTTTCTTTCCTGCCTTCTCACCTTCCTCCTCTGCTTCTCTGCCAACCGGCAAACCTCTTTCCAGGCATCAGGTGCGACTCGGGTGTCACTGTTTTGACATTTTTTGTTGCTGTGCGGTTCTATACAAATCACAGCAATTGTCAGACATGGAGTAGCTGTAAACTGTAAGAGGCATCAGATGACAAAGAGGCTGCGGAGAGAAAGGAGAAGGGAGTGAAAAGGAGAAGAGACAGACCATATAAAAAAGTCCTGGAGGGGAGGTGAGGTTGTCTCTGCAGTAGATGGAAGCAAAACATAGGGGGTGACATAGTGAACAAGATTCCTGTGAACGGTTAAAAACAAAGGAAAAAAAAAAATATGACTGCCCTGTCTTACACGGTTAATATTGGTTAGTGTTTGAATTCCTTTTCTGTGGAAGAAAGTAGTCGAGAAGAAGGAGTGGGCATCCTTGTCTGAAGGTGAGGTGTGCAGAATCTTGACCCAATTGATAATTAATCGTTTTTTGTTTGTTTAACAGAGAGGTAAACAGAAACTGTATTTTCCTCTGTTGCAGCAACATGTAATGTTAGATAAACTGGTCTTTGTTTATTAATAAATGTTTATCTTTGATGAAAACAGTTCAATCTGAATGATCAATGGGCAAGTTGTTTTTTTTTTTTTGTATCCTGAGAGCAAGTGTTTTACTAATGGGAGAAATGAGACATGAACTTGATTGTGTAGCTATTTAGCCGCGGCTGTTTTCGTGTTCACCAAACATCTTGAATTTTATTATATTCAAAAAAAATTATCACTCTGTTGAAGATCAGTGCTATAATTACCCAGAATTGTTCCTCATTACGCTTATTATGTTGCTATGGTAGATGTTGAAAAGTGAGTTGATGTCTTCACGACTGGCTTCAGGTTGTAACGAATGTAGAATTGCATGACATCTTTGGCATTGCAATTCTATTCAATATATTCAATTCTATATTTAGTTCTTGGGTTTTTTCTGCTCACGCCTCTGCAGTAATTTAGTTTGATTTGATTTGCCAGATTCTTTGTTATGATTACATAGTTTTTTGTCAGTGTCAGTGTACCAGAAATCTAGTGGTCTCATTTCCAAATTATTTTTATTTGAATTTTTAGTTTATTTCTTTGTCAATGGAGTTTACCATTGGGTTAGTATTTTTGAGTTTCTAAGTTTTGCTCTTCTTACTTTTTTTGTAAATGAAGAACAGCAGAGCAAAGCAGATATTTCTAAGATATGACTTGAGAAAAATGACAAAGAGCCTCCAAACTTCTAGAATCACATCAAATAAATTAATAATTTCATAGATCAGATATATAATCTTCCAAACATGTGCTGGGTCTTCATGGTTTAATACTGTTTGAGTACTGTGGTGCTATAAGTCCAGTGTGTTGATGTCGTGTTGATGTATGTTATGGGATGACTTGCAGATGAGGCAAACATAACAAACAAATAGCTTGTGTTTCTCTTATCATGAAACCAGAATCTCATTATGATCAGTTGTGGTCAGACATTGTGTTCTTCAATCCCAGATAGCGTATGCAGTGGCGTGTAATGTTGTCAACTGTAATTGAGCTGTGTGGTCACAAGTTCCTTCATTGATTACTTGGGGTCATCTGCGGTTTGTTGGGAAATGAGTGCTGTGCTTTGAAGTTCCCGAATAGTCTCTTTCACTGTTTTCTTTTGTGAGAACAGAGGTGAGCTGAGTGATGAGAGTGTTAATGGAGTGTTGGAGTGATTTGGTCCTCTTAGTGAGTGTGCCTCATCCTGATCCTGACTGGAATCCAAGCTTTGGCGAAATGTCAGTATTCACTGTTCAGCACTCACTGAGAGTGAATCTGGCATCTAACCCTAACCCCAAAAACTTCACTACAAAACTATCACTCAAAACCAAATGGGCTGAAACAAAAAGAATTAGAACAAGGACAAATGTGGACCAGACACCTTTCTTTTTTTCTTTTTTTTTTTTCTCTAAAACTCATGGGACATTAAGCATTGTCTGAAATTGCTTGAAAAACATTCTAACAATGCACTATCTTGAAAGTCCACGTCCCTACCTCCAATATATGGTATAGCTTTTGTCCTGATGCTCCACGCTGCAGCTGGTGGGCCCATAGGGAGCTAGCTCTAGTTGCCATTTCTTGGGAAAAACTGTTTTTTTTTTTTAGGCAATGGTATCAACTAGAGGATCGACTTCTGAATTAAAAAGGACCCCCTGATCTCCCACCATACCAAAATACATGTCCCTGGGCCCATTGAGGACTGACTTAGAAAATAGCACGTAGTGAGTTTACTTCCTGGTTTATTGTTGGTACCTTTGAAAACACAATATATATGAAAATATTTACATGTGAATTAAGTTCAAGTGTCTTCAGAAAACAAAACATTCACTATACATAGCTACACTTTATCCCTAGTATGGTTGTTTTTTTCAGTGAAAATGAGTATGTCATACAGATGTAGGCCACCATGTTGACTACAGCTTTTGTGTTAAGTCTAAACTTTTCTTTTAAGGGTACACGGTATGATTGTTTTAATACTACAAAATCCTAAATTTAAAAATCAAGCATTTTTTTAGCACAAAGTTGGACTTGTGCCTTTGACCTGAGGGCACTCACATTCACACTATGCAGGAAATTTCACTGACAGGTGCATACACTTATAAATACTTCAACACACACACACCACCTGCTGCAATTCCCCAGGCTGATGCTGTGAATATATGTGTTATTAAGCAGCTTCCTTGTTAAATAAATCTATCTCTATCTCCTCCAGAGTATTAGCCATTAGCTTTTTATCCCTCTGTAGGTCCCTTGGGAGCCAGAATAAAGAGGACTGGGGAAAGCTTCTTAAATGTCATAGTCTCTCCCCGCCTTTCTCTGTACATTTTGTGCTCATGTGTGCATGCAGCCGTTCCCAGAGTATAAATGATTGTGTATTTATATGTGTCACAGATATGAGCATAGAGTCTCATTAGAGAAAGGCGTTGTCTGTATGAAGGGGGCGGTAATTACAGGAGTCCAGCAGAAATCATTAGAAAAGGTCAGGAAGGGAGTTACATATTGACTCTCGCTGAAGCCTGGGGAATGCTGGGACATATTCACACATATATGCAAACACACACAGTGACTTCATAATGTATTCAGGCTTTTTTTACTTTTTGCACACTCTATTACCTTGGCAGAGACAGTACTTTGAACAGCTTTTCGTCAATCTTGACAGCTTGACCTTTACCTAGATTTTCCCCTGTATTTTTTCAGCTCCCACGATGCAGTTGTCAATTAAAGAAAATCTCTACAGCAAAGTTTCACCTCATTCATCTCTTACTGATGGAGGCCCTGTTGAATTCTTTGTACCTGATTATTGTGTTATATCTCCATCTAAGATTTACCAACACATGCAGATGATGACACAGATACAGACCAGGTGGAAAATTAATTAAATGCTGACTATAATTCTCAGTCAATATGACATTATTGGGGGACAGACTTACGGTATATCATAATCTACTCCTGCTCACTCCTGCTGTGAGTGAAGTCTTACTAAATGCACGTGGACTCTGTAGGAACTAATAATGGATCTCTAACAGACAGTTATTTCAGGAATCATGGTTCAGTGCCAGTACTAGTAAATGTGGGTCTTCTCCACATCAGAATAAGTTTTTGGTCTCTGTGGAGCTGATTAAGTTGACCTGGGCTATGAAACCAGAATGAATACATCTTGAATGAAGATACCTTGATGCCTGTCATCGGTAAAGCTTTTGGCAGGTAAGATATTTGTGATAAACACCTTTATGCATACTGAAGTGACAAAGCTGAGAAGGTCCACATCTATCAGCTTAGGAATGATTTTGTGCCCTCTACTACCATGACAATGAGAAGAAGAGAACTCTAAAAACCTTGAGAAAAAAGCATGTTACCTCATCTGTATGTTTAATGTTGTCAACATCCTATATGTTTCACTTTTTGTCATGCTATGTTTCTGTACAGAAGAAGTGTTCTCTGTGTATTTTTATCCATGTTACTGCTGGTAACAGCTGACCACAGACATACAGACATACACACACACCCACACACACATTGACCTACAATGGACTTTTTGCTAAAAAATTGCGCACAGAGCTCATATGTATGCCCATACTCTACATACATTACGTCTCTATTTATTTATCATGCATGTACCTATGCCTAATATGCATTTACACTATTTACCTTTGTACTCTTGCTGCTCTCTTACTTCATATGGTTCATCACCACTAACTTTTCAGCATTCATGTCAACAATAGTACCTTGTTTTATTTAGCTTTATTCTATTCCACTGTAACATATTATTCTTTACATTTATTTTATTCTTTACTTATATTTTATTCTATTCTTTAATCTCTTTTACTTTGAATAGACTCTTACTCTTCAGGATCACAGGGCAGTTTATCCCTTATAGTTTTAGCATTTCCATAACAGAAACAAATTCAAGTTACTTTCTTAGTCCAGTATCATACATCATACTTCTTTTTCAGTTTTCACATTTTGGTAGTGGATTCTACTGCTGTCAATATGAATGGTATCTTTGGACAGCTGGGGTCAAAGTTTAAGAACCAATGTCACTGCGACATAAGCCAATTATGACATATATTTGGGCCCTAGAAAGATTTTTTTTTTAATGCTATAGTAGATAATGGTTGTAATAGTGGAATGAAAATAATGTGGGTTTTTTTTTTCTGTCAGTCTACACTGTATGGGATTCAGGCTGATTTTCCATGGCATCTTCTTTGTTTCTGAGCATCTGTCTCCTCTGATGAGTGATCACGGGAAGAAGCCTTTTAGAAATAAATAAGGACCACTTACTCTAAACAAAAGATCTCTGTGAGAATTACTTAAATAATAAATATAGAAATTATTTAAATACGTAGAGAATAATTTTAAATTCTTTACACTTGTTGGAGATTTTGTAGATGATTTAAGTGGCTGAATTACTGCTGGGTTGACTGGAGGCTGAGCTCTGGTGATTGTACCAGAGCTCAATCTCCAGCATGAAGATGTTTTAGCTGGACAAATTACTACAGGGCTGACCGGAGGCACAGACCTTAGAGATGACTGGCCTAGGGGTGAAAAACATGCACCCAGATCATGGAAGGACTCTGCAGTGTAATTTGAAACACACACACACACACACACACACACACACACACACACACACACACACACACAGAGTGTGAGAGAGGTTAGTTTCAAACAAGGAGGACCTTTAACGCTGAAAATGTGAGGTAGAACTCTAAATTGAAGTCCTAGTTAGTATCATCTGAATAATATCTTTAACAAAAAAGGTATTTCTAAAAAGTGAATTTGTTAAAACTCTGTTCCCTCAGTTTTTTTTTTTTTTTTTTTTTTACTGAAGAGCAATGGACAGTGAATAACTATATTTATTAGGTTTATACCTTTAAAGAGAATAGACACTATAGTTAGAGTCTCTGTCTTTTAGGGTGATCATTTGGTGGCAGGTTTCCAGCAAGAGCTGTGTTTTGTTAGAATGATGATGATTTCCACAGCAGTCAAAGGTTAATGTTCTGTTTGTGTGTGTATGTGTGTGTCAAAGAATGTGAGAGAGTTGCTAATGATTAGTCACAGTTAACCACAGGTTGTTGTGTGATAAAATCAGGACTGCTGTCAGACGGTGTTTTCATCTCTATAAATGTGGTTGTCTGTTCTCAGAGAGCTAGAATAAAGACAGGAAGACAGGGTATGTGTGTCAAAGGGATCAAGGTGACAGGTCAACTCGTCAAGTTTGATGAAAAAAGATTTCAGTACATTTCAAAATAAAATTGCCCGTAGAGTGTTTTTTTTTTTTTTTTTTTTTTCTATCAATCTACACTCAATAGTTACACACACATTCAGACCTTTAATTCAGTATTGTGTGTAGCGGGCTCTTTGGCAGTAATTATAGCTTTGAGTCTTCTCAGGTAATTCTACTTTTTTCATGATTTTTTGTCAATCTGATAATACCACATTAAGTGTGACTTTCTACTCCTTAACTCCTTACTTATTCCCTTAACTCACAAATGACCCTGAAGTTATGACAATGTGGATGTATATATATATATATATATATATATATATATATATATGGAATAATATACAGGAGCATCTGTACCCAGTATGGAATAGAAGTACCCAAATCCCAATGGACCGTGCCACAAAAGGTGGTGGAGAACAACAGTGCCAAGGTTCTGTGGGACTTCAGCGTCCAGACTGACAAACAGCTCCTGGCTAACCAACTGGATATAGTGGTGGTGGACAACGTGCAGGAGATGGCAGTGGTGATAGATGTGGCGATACCAGCTGACGCCAACATCAGAAAGAAGGAACACGAAAAGGTTGAAAAGTACCAAGGGCTGAAAGAACAGCTAGAACAGATGTGGAAGGTCAAGGTCAAGGCCCTAAACTGAGAAAGGGGCTTCAACAGATCCCAGGAACACAATCTGAAGCCTCAGTCCAGAAGAGTGCAGTCCTAGGAACAGCTAAGATACTGCGCAGAACCCTCAAACTCCCAGGTCTCTGGTAGAGGACCCGAGCTTGAGAATAACATACACAGATACTACCCGAGAGGGTGAGAAGAAGATTTTATATATATATATATAGCACAGTGTCCAGAGCATGGAGGAGATACCAGGAGACAGGCTAGTACACCAGAAGACGTGGAAGGGGCCATAGGAGGGTACCAACCCAGCAGTAGGACCGCTACCTTCTTCTTTTTGCATGGAGGCACAGGAGGAGCGCTGCCAGAGCCCTGCAAAATGAGCTTCAGCAGGCCACTAATGTGTTGGATTACCAGTATGTTAGCCATGTCAGCTTTATAAGGTCATATTATGTCAGTTTGCTGCATTGCACTAAAGCAGCCAAAAAATCCTACTATATGTACACAGCTACAATGAGTTGGGAAAAAAAATAAAGAAAACAATTCTAGCTAAGGACCTTGATGCCAGTCCTACAGATTTTCTCCCTGTATGCTTTCTGTGAACAGTCAAATAAAGACAAAATGATGAAGTGGGGAGAAGCACCATGAGCCTGGTCTAAGGTCAATTGAAAAGAAAGGAACAAGCTTGCGGTGTTTGAGCTATTGAGGATAAGATCGCCACCATGTCACAAGGCCGACAAGGAGGCTGAACAACCTGAGAAGGGGTTGCAGACAGGAAAATCAGAGGGTCAGAGTTGTGGAAGATCCCACAGGAAAGACTTCCTTGTCAGAGCAGCATGATATACTGCCAAGTCTATGCACAAGCAGTTTGGCAATGAAGAGTGTTGCCCTCTGCGATGCACCCAATACAAGCCTCCAGGACATTTTGGCAGGCCCTAAGACTGTGCTTTCTCAGGTAGTACCACAGATGGTGACACGGCTAGGTCCAGGTTGGTCCTGAGAAATCTGGCAGAGGTGGTGGAAGGTTGCATTCCATCTTGTCAGGCAGGGCAGGGAGCAAATGGTGATCCAGACCAAAAGTCTTTTCACTGCCAAGCACTGCAGAATGGGAGCTGACCATGGTAGGAAGTTCGTTTAGTTTTCCAGTGAGCTTTCTGACACTCTGCACCCTGACATAGTAGTGAACTGAAGTTAACTATCAATTTTCTTTCTTTTCTTTTCTTTTCATTGTTTGGTCAGGATTTTCTTCAGGGAGATGTTTTAGTTCTACTTAAATGGTCCAAACTGAAACATTTTCTATTTCTGCTTGACATTGTAATGCCACAATTTCATGTGAACATGCACAAGCATATATTTCCATATGAATGTCAGGATTACAGTGCATGGTTGCAAAGTAAGCAGTCTCTGTGCTACAAATGGGAAATCATGGCAGCAAAAAAAAGGAGACTACAACAAAAGTCAGCTGTGAAGGTTTTGAGCATCCTTCATTTTGAGTTTTGTTTACAATGTTCTGATCAGCCTATCTCCCTAGCTTTTTCCTAATTAGAAAGTCTCAGAAAGTCTCACAATGCTGTCGGTGTTGACCTTATCAAATGCAGCTTCTGCCTCACACACACCCCACAGTAAGCTACATCTTTTGAAATTATTGCTCTGTATTAGTAATGTTGCAAGTCTAGCTGCTGATTACTTCCTAAATCTGGCCTCTTTTTCATTACACTCTATCCAATTTCTCTTACAGGTTTCCCCATTTAAGATAATTACATTTGGTGAGTTACGGTTGAGTGCTGTTGGACCATATTAAAAGTGCCATGAGTCAGAATTAGACATATTCCATTGCAGTCCTGGCCTCCTTTGTTGCATGAATTTTCCTCTGTTTCCAGTGATTTACATTTGTGTCTGTGAACCAAGTGTTATCATGTGATTAACTGTTGTACCGTTAATTAAACCACTGCCCACAATGTATGTTTGTGGTGTAGCTAGATGTTTGCTCATGTTACTTACTGTGCAGCATGTAAATAAAGAAACAAGATTAGGGAACTATATGTGTGTGATTGTGATAATCCATCCATTGAAACTCAAACATAAAAACATGGTTTACTGTTGTATTTCTGGTTTATCTTTTATTTTATTGATCTTCATTTGAGATGAGGATGTTTGCTTTGAGTGTTGCACCATATTTCCCAGAACTTATTTCAAATCAGTCCCAACAGCTATACATTCAATGGAAAGTTAGCAGCCAACTTAAAGCTCCAATATAACAAACAATATGATGACATACTAAGTACAGCTTAGCAGCACCCTTTTTTCAGTGATCTTTAAAATGTTCTATTGTGCTTAACTACCTTTTTGTTCCAGCTATTGGCCATGTCATCTGGTCTCTTGTTCTTTCCTGACTGTTTGGTCCAAGTTGTACAGCTGAAATAAAGACCCTGGGATATGTATACTGGGTGTAAAAATTAAATGTTGTAATGTTTGACAGATTACATTTTAGTTACACATAAGATTTTGCCTGGGGTCCCCCCTCAGTATCCTTAGAATCACCCCTAGAACTGTCTATATCAACCTGAACCTTAGTGGCTTGCTGATGCTACACCTACTGGCAATTCAACCTGATCTCAACTATAACTATGGATATAGGTCTATTAGTAGATCGGTATGGAGCTGGATAAGTCCATTACCGAGGCAGGAATGAGCTGTGGCTTCTGACTCGCTCCTTGTCACATCTATTTCCACAGTTCAGAAACAATCTGCCCTGTTCCAGGTTTTACTCTAATAAGTTTACTCCATTAAAGATGTGCACCAATCAGTAATAACTGAAATACTAAACTGAAATATAGGACCTGAAAATATTAAAACAAGGGCCATTCAGTAAGACAGGGCAATTACCACAAAGTAATTGTAACAGAGACAAGCTGGGACCCTCTAGACCTGTGAGGGTTTTTGGACCCCGGGTGAGAAAAGAACAAAAGTTGAACATTAAAAATAATTCAATCAGTAAAAGACTGACAATTCAGTTAATTATAATTCTGCACTGCTTGAGGTATTGGCTATTGGATTTTGCTCCACATGGTTGGTATAATGATAGATATGACACATGATATTTTTAACACTAATGAAGTCTATAAATGACTTCCTGCCAGTGTCACTGAAGCTCATTCACCACTGGTGTTTCCCAGAACAGCCACATGGTTGGTCTTTCTCTGTCTGTTGCAACACATAACTTTTGTCCTATGAATTGAGTTTAGTTGTTTAGATCATTCCTTGCTTTGGACAAATTCAATTATAGTTCAATTTGGTTGAAATGAATCATAAAATTAGACCCAGTTTTGTAACATTCCAGCTGCTTAAACACAAGAAGGCTGATAGATCAGCTGGTAAACAAAGTGAAATGTTTAACAACTGGAAATCCAGATATTTCTCTCAGGAACTGGTTGAATCCAGATCACATATAAAGCCGTGCATTCTCAACACAGACTCTGCTGGAAATGAATGACAATGTATGCCTGTTAGAATGGCTACTCCCGCCACCTAAAATTAAACAGATGTGTGAAAAGGCCATTATTTGCTGTGTGATCATATGAATCGTTCACATCTTTAAGTAGCTAAAAAATACTATCAAGCACTTCAGCATTTCAAGAGAGGCAGAGATGCTGTTTGAACAATAAGGTTTTGTGAAATTTATTGATTCTTCATGTATATTAATTCATTCAATGACTTGTCTTTCCTGGTCTGGTTAGCTAATGGTTAGCTCCTTACTAATTTATGTACTCTATGATAACTGCAAAATCTTTAATATGAGGTATAGTTCATTACAGTAAGTCTTACAACCTGAATTTCATTTCAACTTCCAAGAAAAAAAAATAACACTGCAATGAGAGACAGCTCAGAAATCATCAGAGAAGTTAACCAACTGTGACACAGAATCACACTGATCACTGCAGTTTTGATGGAAAGAAAATAAATCAATACAATCAAGTGTATGAATAAATGGCTACGGCTGCAAATTTGAAATCTTTAAAAGAAAAGAGAGTAGACATCTCATTAGCTCTTGGGCCTTTCGTTAATTTATTCACTTAATTAGTTTACACAAAATTATGAAAATGAGGGCACATATTATGAAAAGCAAGGACACCAGTTCGTGTTTGTGCACTCACAACATCACATTGTGTAGTCATGATATAATTACACGAGGACTATACCCCCTCAGAGACCCAGTGCAAAGCTGACTTTTAAATATTACAAGCGTTAAAGATAGTGACACAGTACCTGTTTGTTCCAGAAGCATGTTAGTCACGTAGGACATTTTCTACAGAAAGCACTCTTCATGTAAACTTCCAGTTAGAAATGTTCATCTGTGAAAAAGTATGAGTAATGCCTCTGTAATTCAAATTTCATGAAGGATGCTTTTTTACTGTTTTTTGACTTGTGTGCAAATTAAGATCTCTAAAGGCTCAAGATGAGATGCACCATTTTTAAAATACTGCATTCTTGTGCGGTAGCAGCTTGTGCTTAAGGAGAAATTCTTTCATACAGAATGCCAGAAGAAATCACATCTGAAAGCAGTGGGGTAATGAAGTTGAGGCGAGTTGATATTAAGATAAACTGCAATATCTTAAAACCTATAGCTAAGGCTGTGAATAATACATCTCAATTCAAATACTGAAAGTATCTATTGCCTCAGCGCTCCTCCCTCTTCTGGGCCAGCATATATCTCCAAATGTTATTAAAGCTTTGCAAGATAGAGACAGATATTGGAAAAAGGGAATTGTGAAGAATGTTGGCTTGTCTTTTATAAAGAAAGTTTCTCAGGAATGTAGATGAGTATGAATGACACTGGCTTGTGATGAAGGGATCTGTAGTAAAATGTGTTGTGAAGATATTCCATCACCTGACAACAAATACTTCATGTACTACATTTGATGTGTTGTTTGGGTTAAGCTACTAAAGCATGTAGTTCGGGGGACACCCAAGGTAAAGAAAAAAAGGATCACAATTAATCAAAAGTTACTTGACAGCCAGTTTAGTTAACTTCAGTGGCTTCCCAAACATCCAGTAATACCTTTGGAAAGTAGTAGAATCAAATGCCCTTTAACCCTAGCTCTGACATGAAATGCATAAACTACAGTGTTCGTGTGTGTTCTTTTTCTAGAAGATGTTGTGAAAGATTATTTGTGCTGCACACACACTGACCTAAGATCATCCTCCACCACTCCCCTGAACACTGACACCAACATCCACGGCCCCACTCTCCCTTTCCATGTGCTCCTTCTCTCCCCTGCATGTCTTGACATTACACTACATATTTAAAGCCATTGTTTCCCTCTGGTAATACACCTTGGTGCTTTAGCAGATGACTGTTTTTTTTTTTGGTTTTTTTTTTGTGTGTACCATGTGAGTGTGATTACTCCAGAGAGAAACTGACAGAAGTTATGTGCCAGGCTGCTCTGCTCCTAATGTGTGTCTTTGATTACTGAAAGGTAATTATTGTTGGAACGACAGCACGTACCAGTTTACGCCCCTCCTCCTTTGTTCTCATCTCCTTCTACTCTCCTTTTCTTCCTGAATGCTTCATAGGGGAGTCTTCTGTCCACAGGGAGGGACAGTTGTGCTAGCGTCCATCACTACCCTAATGGTGATATATGTCCTTTCATTAACATGGCTCACACGTACCAGGCTCCCTACACCCGCCACCGTGGAATCTACCTCCCTCCCATCACCTCTGCTCCTTCTCCCTGCTCTTTTCTTATGTGTGCGTTTTTATCATCCATTAAATCAGTGGAGCTTTAGGTGAGGTGTATATTAAGAGAAAAGGCCAAAAAAAAAATGAAAGAGTACAGTTTCTTCTGTAGCTGCATCACTCCACTGGCTCATTTAACAGATAACCTGATCCCATCCATTGATCTCCATCAGTCAGCCTGTCACCTGACTGAACAACATGTTAATCAGTCAACTTTAGGGGTGTTGGTAAGTGTATTCAGTCAAAGCCAGGGTAGGTGTTCCCCTATACTTATCGTTTGATATGTTTTCATGCTAAGCAAGGCTAACCACATTGTGGGGATGCCTCAGTGTTTTGAACTGCTTCTGAAGTTCTACATGGGTTTAGAAGTGCATGAAAGTAATGATACTGGAAATATAAGGTGGGAATGTAAAACTACAATAATGATACGAGTTATCAATTACTATCATTTACACAAAGCTGTGTATGATCTTGTGGCCAAATATCAACTGCAAAAAGATGACAAAAAGCAAAAGTATATAGTATTTTTGAAAAATAGCAAAATTTAGATGTAAACATTTCTGGAAGCTGACTTTTTCCCCACTGTTTGTGAATCCAATATAAAAAAAAAGACAAAATCTATCGCCAAGATCAAGTTGGAGATACTGTAATGCAGCTCCTGGACCAGAATGTTATATTCCTCTGGAGAGAGGCCTGGACTCCTCATGCTCTAGATTTACAACTGAGAACATTGATTGCTGGGATCAGGAGAACTCATAACAGAGCATGGACCTTGACTCAAAATAAGGTCCTGCAGTAACCTGGAGGCCAACACCCACCATTTATACACTGTGTTCACTTCGATCACAGTGCTACATTAGTAAAATAAAAGTCAGTGCCTGGCTGCTATGTCAAGCTATTCAGATGCAAGATCTTAATAAGACTTTTAGTTTTAAAATCACTGATCAATAACTTTATCAAACTTGTATACCTTCTCATTTATCCAGTCAGCTAATGTGACAGCATTTCAGTTGGTAGTAATTTCAGTTAGTTCATCTTTAATTATTTAGTTATCAATAAAGTTCATCATATGTGGAAGTTGCCTTTTTACAAGGTTCTTCAAAGGATTTCTTCACATGTAAAAAATATAAATGTCTGCTTCTGCATTTGGATTCTAGAGAATTTTTGCATGTATTTCCCCTTCATCTTATATGAAAGGAATATTTCATATTTGAAGCTTGCTATCAAGTGTTGCAGGATAACTTGATGGACCACATGGTGGACCAGCAGGATAAGGTGAATGCCATAAGGGATAAACACAGACAGGAATGTCTCAAAGGTCATAAGCAGGTTTTGAACCTACAACATTATGGAGACAATGCGTCCATGTCAGTCCCGTGATCGCCTTCTTCCTATTGGCTTTATGTCATCCTCTATTGGCTTTATATCTACTGCACTGACATGGAGGATAATAAGACAGACAAGTCTAAAGTGTGATCCACAGGAGACATCGCTCGCTCAGTCACTCCTGACAGGAATGAGGAGGTCCTGACTGAGGTCAGGAAACCATGGATGGATGATGTCTGGAGGAAAAAGACAGATAGATACCTGATGTGTGAGATAGAAAAAGAAAAGAAAAACACAGATGTGAGGATTGGATGCCAGAATAAGTGAGAAACAGACTAAAAGACATGCATTTGTCCACCTGCTGCTTTCGTCTTGTCTTCCAAGGGAGCTAAAATTTGGAACATAATGAGTATAGTCAAAGTGCAGCTGTGTAGCCAAAGTGCTTCACTTTTTCAGCCACGCTGCGGAAGGCAACAGTGATTCCACCTCCTTTGTTCTGATTGGAAAAGCTGAGCAGCTGTTGCCATGAAATTTAAGATTTTGGGTTTTTTTTGTATGTGTACGAAATAAAAGAGACACAACATGTTAATCAAAATGGCGGAGGCGTGGGCCACTGGGGTCACTGTGCTTATGAACCCTGGACAGACCGGGCTTGTTGTTTTCACCCTGCTTCCAGGCTTCATACTAAGCTAAGTTAACAATGTCCTGACTCCTGCGCTGCACTGACCACACTGATATGAGATCTCACATCTTAATCTATAAATATGCAGATGTAGACAGATTTACTTTTTTTCTGACTTATAAAAGTCTAAATAATAAAGTTAGTCACAGAATGTAATCAAACAAGCCCGCCACAGAAAAGTAATTATTGCTGTAAGATTATTAGGATATTTATCTTTGGTAAATCCACACTCTGGGTCTAAATTGACTCAGTACATGAGAGTTTTTGCTCTTCTTCACCTCATCTACCTCATGAGAGGAGCTTTAGATTCTCCTTTCTCCTGCTTTCTTTCCACAGCTCATGATGCAGTATAGATGTACACCGTCACCTCCACGTACAATCTGACTCTGCATATGCATTTAAACTAAAACACTTTCCCCATGAAAGTCATTCAGGAGGTAATAACTACAGCTGCATTTTTGTGGCCTGGCTCTTATCTGGTAATTTTGTCACTGGCTGTGAAAAAAGAGGTGATTTTAAAGTTTTCGTTTTGATTTGTTCAGAAACCTGAAACAAGTTGACAAAGAAATGAAAGACAACAGAGTTCAAACAGTTGTCATGGTATTGCAGCAGAGAAAAATAAATGTTTAGTGTGGATTGGAGTTGTTCAAAGTTTAGTGGATTTTCAGTCATGGGAAGGAACATAACCATATTAAGATAAAAAAAAAATGATATGAATGACAGATTCAAGACTCTCCCCCTTCTTGATAAGATAAAGCTTTGTTTCCCTGTGTTCTCCTCTGTTTTCATTCGTGTGTGTTGTTTGTACTGCTCTCCTGTGTGGCTTGCTTCATCTCCTTCATCTCCTGCTTCTTCACCTTCGCCCAATAATCACTAATCACCAATCAACCACTCAACAACCTGCAGTTTAAATACTTCTTTCAACCAGACTCCATTTTTCTCTGTTTGCTCTTGGTCTCTCTCTGCTCCCCTCTTACCCGAGACTCTGTTCTTACACTTCATAATCCAATGACCTGCTCTGCTGTTTGTGAAACATGTCCATCTCCTGGAAATCCTGCTCAGTCAGACCTCAGACCTCCAGCTGCCAGCTTAAAACTCATGCAGTCCACGTCCAATGTCCTCTTGTCTCTGGACAGCTTCTCTTCAACCTGCTGCATATTTATTACTAGAATAACCCTTTCAACCTCCTTCCTACTGCTTTACATTGTGTTCTGTACTTGGGTCTTTTATGTTCATATGAATTCAGCATGCTAACAAACACAATATGTTATACTTTTTAGGATATTCACCATCAGTGTAACATGTCAGTATGTTAAGTAAAGTGTGAAAAAAAGGTTAACAAGGTCAGGTTTTTTCATGCATCAGTTCATATCAGTGTGGACTGAGTGTCACACAAGTATAGTAACAAAGCACAGAGACTAAGTCATGAATAAGACTCCAATTTATTTTTTAGTTTTTCATTGCCAGAATTTGATGAACACAACAAAACAACAATTACTAATTAAATTTACAATTCATTTACAACATCCATATATACAAATACACAAAGAAAATGTGGTTGAACCAAAATAGTTGTTCTTGCCATTACACAACAACCAACTTAAAGTTAACCTAATTCAAGGTTATCTGAGAGTCACACACACACACACAAGCTTGAAACAGGAAGTGGCATATGCCTGTTTTACACAGAGGTTGAGCTGTATTCCCATTAAGAAGTCTTCATTATTTGCCCCAGTGTGCGATTTTACACCCCATCAGAGGTGTAACATGTAGCACAGTAATGTGTGTCCTGCTGTGCAGCTGTCCTTTTTTACACAGACATCGATTCGGTTCTGTGACTACCTCCGCTGATGACTTAAAGGTGGAACAACTCTATATTGGTACAGTTTATAGAGAACAGTGAGGCGGAATTAAAGGTCTAACATTCCTGCCTTGAAAAGACAAGTAGAGAGCAGCTCCTCAGGTGGACTAATACTGGACTGACAGGTTGTCACATGCACCAACCAATAAGATGAGGACGATTCAGAGCTGAGCCTGAGGAGCAGCATAGCTCATAAACACATTACACAATCAATTACATTCAGCTGAGAGGGGACATAACAATGAGATTTAATCAGTCTCTGCAGTGGCAGTGAACACAACACACAACTGCACCATATTCAGAGCTTAAATATTAAGGCCTGACTAAAATCAACCACAACAGCCAGCTGGGTTACAGGTATGTGCTCATACTTATGGACCCCCACACAAACTGAAGAGCCTCTTGTAGATGGGGCAACAATATCAGCCCCCACAGAGAAACACTCTCAGTGAACCACAGGTGCACCATGGGACTGTTGGCCAAGCTGCACTGAACGATGATCTATGTCTCCACAAACCCCTTCAACCTCCACTTCACTGCACACAGTCACTTCACACCAGAGCTGCTGCAGGGCAACTTTTACCTGTGGTTGTTTTTCACTTGTACATAGTGTCCCCGGGGTCTTTAACACCAACTAAATCTGTATTATATTGAAGGAGTTAAGATAAATACTGGATACAGTCACAATAATTGTATCCCTTCATCTAAGAGGCCCTGTGGAAAACAATGCAAGTTTCAATGCAGTGCTGCTGTCATTACAAGTATTAACGGGAGTATGAATGGAAATTGAATGAAAATATGCAGATCCCTCAATCAAGAGATAATGAACACATCTGCACATTTGCATTTCTATGTTTGTATACATTAAAACATAAAATTGGTTCTAACTGTGTGGCTGGCAGTGTTTATCTTCTGAACAACTGCAAAGTGATTTCAGACAAAGTTTGTTTCAGTAATTTCAATTATTCAAATATGCATTGAACAACCACAACATAAAACATGATGTAACCATACGCCTCCAGTTTGCTCCATGAACTGTATGCTTTATACTCATGTTCTATATTTATATAGTCACTAGGCATAGGATGAGATACCCTTGATGATTTTATCATTTTAACATCATGGAGTTCATTTCCTCAGATGTGTGTGATAATGTTCCATCATCGAAGAAAACATTATTCTAGTGCTTTCACGGGCTAATCAGTGCATCTCTATGTGTAGAATTTGTTAAGTATTATTGAAAAATGCATACATATAAAGAAGTCCAAGTATCCACTTTGATGGAATCTAAAAATGATCCTCACTTGCTCTGCTCTGATTCTCATTGAGTGGAATTTATTAGGCCTTCGGGCTCACCCACCTAATAAATGTATATATGTACATACTTAATCAAATCACCGTGTAGCATTAGGTTAATGTTTCCTCTGACAAGCAGGCTGCTCTCGATTAATGCTAGAATTAAAAAATAATCAATCAGCTTGCATCATATATATCATATGAGAGAAGGATGGCTGCACCGGCTGATATCAAATTAATGAAATAGCTGATATCAGTGTGATGTACAAGCTGCAATTCTGATCACATTCTGTTCAGAAAAGAATACAAAAAAGAAATATGGTGGTAGAAAAACATCTCTTCTTCATGATGAAATCTTTAATGGCTTTAGTCTGGATGGTGCCATAAACTATCAAAGATCATTTGTTACACACTGTCTCCACACACACACACACACACACACACACAAAAGGAGATGACACCCTACCACCATACACATACACCTTGTCTGGCACATTTTATCACTCAGCAATTTTGGGGTACGGTCGCGTTCATCACACTGCTCATCAGCTTCTTTTAGGGCCGCTTACTTGCCAAATGACATAGAGCTGTGATAGCAGCAGGAATATTTGTATGCAACAAAATATCTACACAAGAGCAGGGCAGCTCTGCGGTGAGTAACAGATGTGTATGATTTTGTGATAACAAGCTATGCGCATGTGTGTGTGGGTGTGTGTGTGTGACTGAGATAGTGAGTGTTTTGGTGGAAGGAGTGTGGATAATTGGGTGAGGAGGACTTTACGTCAACAGGCTGCTGACTGATACATCTGTCTTATATGTGTTGGCAGTAAAACGTTAACTTCTCTCTAGTGTCACTCACTCTGTGACAAATGAATTCACATTCAGCTTTGTGCAGCACATCACTGGTGTATAACTTTGCCTCAACGCTGAAATGTAAGTGCAAGAGTTGAATTCTTACCGACACAAACCAAGTGAACCATTTAGCCTAATCTGAATAAAAAAAAAAAAATAGCAGTTTGAATTGTTGAGGATGCTTCTAACAAAGCAACAGGAAACATGGGTAATTTGGGATGCAGTATCTTATCCAAGAACATTTAAATCTGTGGACCAGGGAAGCTGAGAATTGAACTGCTGACCATCCATTTAGACGACCAGTTCCTTATCCGGAGCCACAGCCGTGTGTTGTGCTACTACCAGTCCCTGTTTTTTACAGTGAGTTTGCCTTGAACAACAGCCAGTAGGAAGTTTGTCCCAAGATAAAGAGATAAATAATCAAGATAAATAAAATAATTTAGCCCTTTCACTTAAATAAATTGAAAATTTAGTTTGACAAGTTAGGGCATAGTTAGCCTAACTTAGAAAAGAAAACTTAAAGAAAACTGAGAAAACTGTCTACAAAAAAAACTAGTAATAGTTATACTAATAGAAGAAAAGTAACTGATAACTATAGCTGCTTAGAAAAGCGGCTTAGAAAATATACAGTTTCCCTAGCCTGGATCCGCCCATACTGCCTGTGATGTTACACTGAGCTTCGCGTCAGTCTGGCTAATTTGCCTTTTCTCTGCCCTTTCTGATCTTGAAAACTCAGGAACCAATGAAAAACAAGCTTTTATGCCAGTGGGGGTTTAACCTGATGACGCACTAGTTAAATGACCTCAAACACATTTGTTTACAGCCAACAGGAGTGGCAATTGTTCGATTCAGCTGTAGATGCTTTTTTAAGAGATTTTAACAGCGAGTTTTCTTTGAAAATGGAACAAAAGGTAGCTCTAGGTAGTAAACTACAATTGGTAAGGTTTTCCATTTCATCACTACACATACATCATCGAAATCAGTGGTCTGACACAGAGGCATCTGATAGACATCCGTTGATCCCTCCTCTGAGAACTTCCCGTCTATGGGATCTTTGCCAGACCAAGCTCAACGGGCTTGGTGTGACAGCTAAGCTACAATTTCGCCCCTGACATGATACAAGACTTTGTTGGTATCTCAGAGTTTTTCATATTGAACCTTCATAACATTGACATCAACCTTTGGCTGTTTTCTAATTTTGCACTGAAGTTGTTTCATATGTTGCAGTTAGCTTCACCATACAACCGACAACATCTAGGTGTGTGTGTAATCATCTAAGGGTCATGCTATAAAGTAGAGTCATTGCTTTAGATATTCCATCCATCCAGTTTCTACACTGCTTATCCTGTTGAGCTTCACAGTGAGCTGGAGCCTGGAGGCAGGGCACACCCTTACATGTAACCCATTTACCAAAGCACTGCTGTAACCTCATTATGATATTATTATAATATAATTATTATACTGCCTGTATTTATATTTTCTCAACAACCGTGCATCTGATCAAATTCAAACTTTGAGTACCAGAGGAAGGATGTACATTTGGATGAACAGTTCTTAAGAAAGCTTGAAATAACACTTTTATAGATGACATGTAGATAAAATGTAACACCATAAACACTGAGATTATATAGACTTTATAAATTTAATCCATTACTCCTATGAGGTTATCAACTTGCATTAGCGTCTACACAAAATGTGTCTGAGCAAACTGTGATTGGTTATAATAAGTGCAGTGGACCCAGTATTGTGGACTATAATGCAAATAATTCTGGGGTCCGGGGGATGGTGTTAAGTGGGCCCAGGGGTTACTGTCTCCAGCTGGGATTGTGGCATTTGGATACTGGTTGTTCAACTGCTGCTTGAGATCTTCACTTGACAAAGTTTGCCTTTGAATGTTAAGTGCTCCTCATGACAGTTGAGGGAAAAAAAAATATAACACCCACTACAACTGTAGTTCTCATCAGCTGTCAAGTACCAGTGGGTGTTTTCTGCCTGTATCTCAGGGAGCAGTAATGACCCCATTATGGCTTTGGCACACCAGACACTCATTTTTTCTTTTTTTTTTTTTTTGAGTGAGTTAGTCAAACTTAAAGATCAGTGTGCAGCCACTTCTCTTAACTTCTCTATGGGAACCATCTGGGACTGTCTCCAAGTCATGGATGAGAAAGGCACACACAGGGATACCCTGGCTCTTAGATGTACAATTAGGATTAATTAATGGCTTTGAAATGTTACTCAGTTTGTTACCCTGTTACAAGTCTGTCTACCTTTTGACTGGGCAGTAATCCATTTAATGTCCTCCAAGCTTTTTCTTTTTTTTTTTTTTTTTTTTTTTACTGCACTGCCATCATTTTTATTAAGGGTGACATGTTTGGTTCTGATTGAAGTATCTCACCAACAATTCGATGCATTACTATGAAATTCAGCATAAACAATGGCAATCCTCAAAGGATGACAAACAAAACGTGATTACAACATATAAGATGACATGGCCTTGATAATTGCTTCAAGATAGAAGATGGACCGTTCTTTGCATGATAGATTTGTTTCTTTCCTTGCATTTATGAATTAGTATGTGTCTGGAATTGGGTACGTGTGTGTACTCTAAAGATCTGTTTACACCACATGCAAGGCTATATTATATGCAGTAAAATACATATAATTCCATACAAGAAAAAGACACAAATAGTCACAAATTTGCACAAAGACATGATCTAAAAATGCAACATTGTGTTCTGAAAACCTAGCTGAGCTTGTTGTGGATGTCTGTAGACACCTGGAGTGGTTAGACACAACTTCTTTAGTTCATGAAGGCAAAACAAAAAAGCAGAGGACTTGGAGAAAAGTCACAGAAACAGTAGGATTAGAATAGTTTGCAGTTTGTGAAATATAATATATAAGATTTGAGAATTTGCTTCACATTTTGTTCAAACACAGTGTTGTTCATTCAGACTTTAGCTGGAAAAAACACAAAACACAGTGCTACAAGTTATTTCGTATCTTCCACCTACTCCTTACTCATAAGTGTTTTCTTAAAAAAAAAAAAAAAAAAAAAAAGAATTGTGATGGTGGAAAACATGTGGCCTTCCACCAATCCTTAAGAATAATACTTTACCTGGAAGAATAGTAAAAATAGTCTAATAACATAGAAATGTGTGTATGTTGTATGTGATACCAGAACATTTTAATATTCACCACTGATATATGTAAAAAAAAAAAAAAAAAAAACAGGATAACTGATTGTCCCTTTAATTCTTAATAGTAATGATTGAATGAGCTTCTAAAATCTACATTTAAAATTGCAACTTTTAAAGAAAAATAATAATCTCCTGCCCACAACTACATTAATGTATGTAGACAGTTTCACTCCCATGGAAAATTCCATGAGCTGAATTAAAGAGCTGCTTCATCCAAACCAACAAAGTGTCTTTTTGACCCTGTTTGAACCAGGCTGTTCTTGTCACTGAATGACTCTTCCATGCACACAAAGATTAATCATGGAGTTCCACGTCGTTCTGTACTTGGGTTTTTCACCTGCTTGTAGAAAGTCAGGTGAATTGGGTCAGCATCTAAAATGAGTCAGGGAATCCAGACTTGTCCATTACAAATCATTGTTTCAGCTTATTTGCCTGGTTGGAAGTTTGTCAATGGGTAAAAAAAATTCTTTATAATGACAAAGAGTGGTGACTGTATTTACATATGAAATATTACTTTTCGATATTTTTTAAAGTGTGATATATTCACAAGAATAAGTGGATTAATGATGTATCATTAACATTGACTTGCTGGCTATGAAAACAGCTGAATGTCATAGATAAAAAGAGCCATCAGTTTCAACTAAAGTGGACCATTTTCTATTCTGAGTGCTGTCAGTGGTTTCATGAGAGCTGTAGGGTGGGATGTGGAACCTGTGCAGCCAATGGTTTTCACTTTGACTACCACATTTAAGAAATGTTTCACACACAGAAGTTAAAGAAGATAAAATGACACGTCATTGTTGACAAGCACCATTTTAAATGTGATTCTCTTTTTTTGTGCATACCTAAATGATAAACCTCATCCAAAAAAGAACGGTGATGCCAAAAAAATGTATCATTGGAAAGGTACAATCTTTATTGGTAGATAAGATAACATACAGTCTAAACTACATTTGTTCATGTTTTCTCACCTGAAAAAATGTATATTTGAATACATAAAATGTGATGTACTTTTATCAGACAACCTCTGCATTCTGTCTTAATAACTTGATCTGGGTGAAACTTCAGGCCCATGGTTCTAGGTCCAAACTTATGGGATCTGTGGACTTGTCAGATTGTTTATTTCGTCTTGTTGCACCTCTCCAAAGATACTGGTGCACATTACACAGAGAAAAAATGTTTTTACGTAATCTAAAACACAGTCAATCCTATTTTTCTTGAACAGTAGACCTGCAGCCTCACTGCAGTGAAGATGCTCCACTCTCTGCTCCACTCCGCTCTCTCGTGTCTTTTTATAATTGAGAATGATTGACAGAAGCCATGGCCACTCACAGTGCATTCTGTGGGATTAGGCTCCAGGGGAACTTATATTTCCCTTGACTGAGCACTCCTTTCTCCCTCTCTCACCACTCTTTCTCTCTCACCCATTTCTATTCTCCCAGCCATTGAAGCAGATGGTTGCCCACCTTGAGTCTGGGTTTGTTGAAGTTTCCTTTTCATTAAAGAGTTTTCCCTCTCCGCTGATGGAGTGTTTGCTCATCATGCAATTGTTGGGTGTCTTTCCACAATACTTTAAGGTGTTGGTCTGTACCTTATACTCTCTCTCTCTCTGTAAAGAGCTTTGAGATAATGCATGTCACGATTTAGTACTATATAATTAAAAGTGAATTGAATTGAAATGAACTAGTTGAACAGAAAGGGGAATAGAAAGTGATAATGTGTATGTCTGGCTATTAATCTAATGCCTTAATAGACTCAACAGAACAGACATCACTATAACTACAACTGAACAAATGAATCATTTGTAAAACACTGTGTGCATGTTCATCTGTGCCCACAAGTTTTAAGTCTATGCACATATGTGACGGATTATGTGACAAAGGGAAGTGTGTGTGTGTGTGTGTGTGTCTGTAAGGCTATCACTCCTCATCAAGGCTTGGCTACTCACAGAAGTGTACAGCTGTGAATGGATGGTACAATAGTCCGCGACAATGGCCAATACTGTTGAGAGACTAGATCAAAGTAACAAAGAGGGATATTTATTTCAAACACATTTCAAAGGTTGGTTGGATACAAAAAAGTATATTAAGAAAAGAAAATCATCAAAGTGAATCAAAATTGAAATGCAGGTGATTGTGCTGAAAAAGGAAACAGGGCCAAGTCCTCCATTTGCAAATGTGCACCATTACTGAAAGAGGATCTCACAGGTCAGGGTAGCTATAGTGGTGATAAAGCCTACATGAGTATGATGATGTGAATAAGTGACAGCCATCCAAGAGAACTGTATCCCTGCCAGTGTTAATCATGACAGCCTGTCATAAATGTGTGTGTCAATACCATGAATTAATAAAGCCCTCATTCATTTTTGTAATGGATTTTATATGTTTTATGAGATTTAATTAGTGTTGTGTGTATGGATAGAAAGCTCTGTTTATTGGATGTGCTTGCACTCAGAACATTAAAACAGTCAGCTAGATAAGCCATTATTTTAGTAATTATAGATGGCTTGGTGCTTGGACATGCTGGTTTCATCATCAGGCAGGAGGCACCATGGTTCAAGTGGAGCATTTTGGACCTAAAAAGAGCAGTCTGATTGAGGATTGACTGCACTCAGACTAGTGAACCTGATCCAGTAGCTCATGTGCAGTCACAGCAAAAGATGTGGATTTAATGAGTCACTCAACCACCAACTGACTGTTTGCTGCATCCCACCACCCATATTTACCACTCACCATTGTAAGACAGCATGTGCAGTTTACAGTAATAATGACAGTAGATTTTATTCAAAATACATCAGAAATTTTAAAGCAATAGCTCCTTGATTTCAGACCCAGTCAGACAGAGAGGGGCTTCTCCTTTTGTGTTAACAGCAATAGCAAATACAACCCACAAGGTCAATATACTTGTTTTCTCCAACCACAGTCACGTGACAAAGACAAAAGAGCAATAGCAATGACTCAGACTGGAGGATCTGAGAGTTACTTAAATAGCTGCCACTTATTTTAAATAATTGATTTATTGTTTCAGTTGTTATTATTGTTGCTATTCCAAGATGTATCAATTGATTTTGGCGATGGTGCAAGACAAACTGACAAATGTATTGGTAATATATCACCAAATAACTTCCAGCATAAGCATTAAGCAGACAGCAACAGAACTCAGTGGCCAAAAAAAGAAGTGTCTTTTTTTTATCATAAGATAAAGCTAAACTCTATTGATCCCTGTGTTGACATTGGGTTGTTTGGGTGGTAGATAATGACCACTGTTAACTGGGGCAGCCCATTTCCGAGGGTCCTTCAAACACAGAACCTCCCCATGTTTAAAGATGTTTTCTTCCTTCCCTTTATGCTTCCTGCAATTGTCTGTTGTTAGTCTCATTATGCTTTGTAAACAGAGAACAACTGGACAGCCATGTCAAACTGTGATAATAGACTATGTACAAGTGATTTCATTTTCTGTAAAAATTGTTGTCGTAAGAGAGAGAATTGTGAACATACACATGAACATATGCACATCAGCAAAGTAACAGTTTACAGTTTTAATGTTTAATGGATTTTGCTATTCTTTTATATGTGTCTATTCACTTCATCTTTTTCACACCTGTTTTTTTTTTTTTTTCCCTTGACCCTCCACCTCAGTTCCCTGATAGCTATAGCCTACATACAAGCTGTGTAGTTTTGCTCATTTCTTCTGTTTTGAGTTGGGTCACTGGAAATGTGTTTAAGGCCACAAACATACAGAGTATTTTATGTTTCAGTGTTATGATATTGTTTAAGATTGGGAGTTTCTGTTAAATAGAATGTACCATCTTTTGTTTATTTGGCTTTAACATATTTCTCTAGATGTCTATAGACATCAGACCCAAGAAAGCTTTCACATATCTTTATCTTGTACAAATAACACAGGGATCTGTAGTGAAACCTGACTTTTAGCTAGTTTTACTAGAACAATGCACGTTTTGCTTCTTTGAGATGGGGATACTGCCTCCTTACAACAAGCTGATGAATGTAAATCCTTATTGATGATTGTTGCTCTGATTTTGTTCTCTACCATGCACTTAATGTGCTGGAAAATATCCAGCCATTTAGCAGCTAATTGCTACTCTATGTTCAATACCTCACCTCTAACTGTGTCTGTTTGCTGTTTGCCTCTAAGCAGAAAGTGTCAATTTGGATTCATCAGACAATATAAAACTCTATGAGAAAGAAACCTGATGATTCAGATGACAAGTCATTCAGGCTTCATCATTATGAGAGATCCCTTTCACATTGTCACAATGTTCCCAGACTGTAATTTGATGCATTGTTGCAAAACATTCTGTTCACCAAATGGTAAGAAATCATTTTAGCATCTTAGCAAACAACAAACTGGAGATTAAAGGCGACCACAACCGTTTACTACAACCCTCCAAGGTCTTCTTAGAAGACTATTTATTGTCCAATAAAAAGTTCTGCTGCTGCTAGAAAACATATGTATGTAAAATCAAAACTATGAGCTAAAACAGGCTAAAAAGACAAGAAACATCTGTTTTACTTTAATATCCGGGGATCAATATAACATTGTGGAATTGTTGCCTTCATCAGGAAGCTACAGTGGATTAGTAATTATAGCACTTGGGTTGTGTTTCTTGACACTAATTAACACATACCACTGCTATGCTGGTCACTGTGAAATAGCATCTCTAGCAGTGAGCATCAGGACCATAGTTGAGAGCACAATTGACCACAGTACAGGTGACATAATTCACACATTTCTAGACAGATGTTATGAAGCCTGCCGTTAAGCTTAGAGCTTGCTGTGACATTGTCAACAGCACAGCTTTTAGACTGTTAATTAGGCTTAAACATTCCTCTTGTTAAGTTTCTCTATGAAGTCACCACTAAAGCCTAATTTATGCGTCATTGCATAGCCCGTCCAACTCCCTCTCAGTAAGCTGACATGCACTTCCCCAATTTTTTAACTATCCACCAAAACGATGGAGAGCACACGAAGACAGCAGGGCTCTGATTGGTCCGCTAGAATTACCTAATTTCCAGAATCTCACTGTGCTGGTTGTATTCCTTCCACAACAACAACATTGCCATGCGTCTTCTCTTTAGTTCTCATCTCAACATTTGCAATAAAACGATTTGTCGATCAGCTCCAATTCCAACGATTGTCTTCTCTCAGTCTCCATTGTTTGTTGTGCGTGGAGGAACAAGGCCAGCTAGTAAATAAACAATCAGCAATAGTCAATAGTCGTAATGGAAAGAAACATTATCTCCCTCTACTGTTCTGGTGGTGAATTGCCTAATGACCGTGTTGATCCAACTGGGTGGCCATGCAGTACACAGTCAGAGAGGCATAACTCAGCCTTAAGAGAAAGAGAGTTCTAACATGGTCCTTAGTAACTTGCAACAGTAATTCATATATTACTGCAAGCATAGAAAAAAAAGAGTTAACAGATCTATTGTATTTACCAAACACAAATAAGTTACTGGACTTACTGGACTGGACTACTTACAGGAAATATTCACAGCAATTCACAACAAGGCTACTCATCTTCTCCTGGTGGCTTAAGTCAGATCAGTCAGTCATGTAGCACTCTGTGTAAATAGTATACTCACTGCGGCAGTGCATGGATGCTAGAGTTCGGTGTGTCCCAATCAAATGTTGCCTTACACACTCACTGAATGAGAGTAACATGACCATGACTTCTAGAACAAAATCTGCTTGCCTGACATCCTTGGATTCCATTTTGTCAAGTTTGAAAACACATTATCGGTCCAAGTGTTGGTCTGCCCTAGGGTTTTGAGGGCATTAATAAGTATTTACCCTGCAGACCTCTCTTAGGATCGTTTCATACTCAACTGCTAAAACAGCTATGTACTATGTACATCTACATGTACAAGCTAGTGCTATGTGCAGCTAGTTAACACTTAAAACAGGATCCCTCTGATTATCCTGCAGGGCATCTCATAAAATTACTGACATACAATCATAAATGTAACTTATCACAGTTGCAGTCCAATAGGAAACTGTTTCAATGTGAAATGTGAAAAGCTAATGGCCACATCTGCTTTCATCTCACAGCACAATTACCCATGGTTCCAAGGATAAAAAAATTAAACTAAATAAAAAACAAAGAAGTCAATAAGCATGTTGCAGTGGATTGTTTTCATCTTGTTTATACCATTTAATAAATCTCACTCCTTCTTGTTTATTTATCACCAGTCAGTTATTCTGCCGTACCTGAGTGTTGTATAAGGGCCCCCATGTCACTTTCACACATATGCCAAAATGTGTTTTCGAACAATTTTTGTTATTAAACTTCTTCTCCCAAATCCATCTCTCCTGAGGGGAGAATCATCACTGAGGATATCATTATCTGACTGGTGAAACCACAGGGCTCTGGTTACTGTGATACCTTGCTCTTGCTTGTAGTTTATAGCAATTTTTTGCCGTATCCTGTCATTATCTACCACCTGAACAACCCAATGTCCCCACAGGGATCAATAGAGTTTAGCTTTATCTTATGATGATGAGAAATTTAGCCCAAAAATTGTACTGAATTGTTTGCCTGAGTACCCATTTTATGGATTTTATAGGCAAAGTAATCACATGTGACAGAAACTGATGAAATGACACGGCTAAATTGTGGTATCCCACAGAATTACATCACACATCACCAATTTGAAGAAAAGCACTGGCTGTAATATATTAAATTTCAAAAGTGGCTGAATGAAAAGGTCTAACATGGTAGAGCTGTGGGCTTAGACAGAGCGGTGATGAGAAGTGTGTGTGTTCATGGTGTGGTGTAATATGACACAGAATTATAGATGTGAGTGCAAACTAAGACACACTCAGGAAATGTGAAAAAGCAATGGTCAGGTTACAAGTGTCCATTCCATCTGTCTAAGCCATCCATCTCTCTAGTCACGCATCAATTTTCTCACTATCAATCCTTGTTTCCAAGGTCCTATCTGCTGTTTCATTTCATGTCGTGCCAAGCATTTGTATTTCTAATTTTTAATGATAAATTTGTGGCTGACCTTGTTGTGAATCTAAACTGTAAAATTTTACCACATTGTTGAGAAAAAAAATCCAACCAATACATCTATCACACACAAGTGTTACTCTGTAGGCTTATACAGTCTCTTTCAGCAATGTATGGACATTTTATGCAGGCACAACAAACAGTTTAAACAGTTTATTCCAAACCAAAAAGATCAAACACGAAACAAAAACTGGACTGCAGGAACAGTGGAGATGACTTCTCAGGAGCAGGCACAGGAGAAGGAGAATAGGTTCACCTGGGACTGGGGCAAAGCAACAGCCTGGCAAAGACCAAGAGCATACACATACACACACACTGTGTATAGTAGTCAGGTGGATGAGCAGGAACCAGAAAGTTGGTCCACCTTACCCCTGTCTGAGGGGTACAAACACAGAGCTTGACAAGAAAGTGACTATTAGCAAGATGTCAATGTGCGTTGTGTAGCTGCAAGAAATGTCAGTGGCTTGTGGTGTTCAAGGGCAGGACTTAGCAATAGTTTAATTGAGTTGTTTTCATGTTGCGAAAGGGAACTGTAGGATTAATTAGACCTGTATGCTCAGTCCACCAGTGTGCGCTGTCCCAATGTACATATAGGAGCTGCTTTAAGCCACTAAACTTGGCTACCATCTCACATAGATGACTTGGACAAAGAAAGTAATATTACTTTGACAGTTCAGCAGTTGTTGCCAGCAAACTCTAAAACATATGTGAAATTAATGTTGATTGCATGGTTAATGAAATGGTAAAAACACAGTGTAAACAACAATTTACAATTTTTTGTGGTGTGGAAATTCAGAAAATGTTAAAACAAACAAACCAAAAAGGAAATTGCAGTCTGTGCCAAAATGACACTGTTTAACATAACATCTACATATGGAAAACATCTTTATTTTTGCAGTTGGAGTTTACTAGTAGGTAATCATCCCTATCTTATTACATGCTTACATCTCTTTTGCCAACAAAGAAAAAGAATACTTTTACTCATTTTCACTGCTTTGCTTGGGGACATTCCAGCTCCTGAGTGACTGTGTGAATGATTAAAAATTTGGCTGTAACACAATGGGATGGATTTCTGACAGGTCAGTAATTTCGGTTGGTCGTCGGCAGTTTCAACAGTTCCTTGATTAAAAAAATGTGTCATAAAGGTTAGTGAATCAGTTCCTCAGTGTTAATAGCATTTCACTTATACTGTGATATATCACCACAGTTATCAGAACACCATAAACCTTTTCATAGCACCACCATGTGGTTGGAATTCCTCGATGGCAACTGAATGAAGTAATGGAATCTGGTGCAAACATTTACATTCCCCTTGGGATGAAACAACATCTGCTGTCATCATCAGCTCCAAAATCATAATTTTTACAATTTTGGTTAAGGACCAAATGTTCATAGAACATTCTCAGCGACCTCAGGTGTATTTACTGTTTAGCTTCTCAGCTACTCTTAGCACACAATATTACACCTATTAAACATCTGCATCTTGGCATTGCATTGTGAAGGATACAAGGGTATTCATTGTCAAAAATGGAATAGGATATTCTTAAATATGTTGTCATTAGTGTATAATCACCTGAAAATAAACATTGCCATGTTGAACCATCATGTCTCTACAGTAGCCTAAAATAAACAACCAAACATTGCTTGGGGGATAGTGACCGGTGTTAAGGAGTTAGTTGCAATCTGCAACCTCAGCACTAGATGCCACTAAATTATACATAAATATCTTTTAATATTTTGAGTGATGCATCTCACTGTAATTTTGACTGAGATGATGCTGATGATGTCAAAGAAAGAATACTCCTTTATAGGTGCAAGATGCCATAACACAATAAACACCCATCCCGTTCAGCTCATACTCTCTAAAGTATCTATTAATTCCGTTCCACTAATTTGCTGGTTCACTAATTTGCTGACCATACAAATTTAAGACTGTGAGTTCCCTAGAAGATTAAGACACTTTTTGAATCTTAACTTAGAAATCTCCCTGTCAAATGCTTTCAGAAGGAGCTTTTGATTTAAAGTCCATAAGAAAACTCATCTAAGCGCTCCAGCTGATTCATTGGCTCTCTGTCTATGCATTTTGAATAATATAAGTCTTCCCTGTCCCCTTCACCAAATAAATCTGTTTCTTCATTTATTTTCTCATCTTCTAAGGTTGATCTGTCCACACACATCCACCTCAAGCTGGCAGGCAGACTGGCAGATACACACACACACACACACACACACACACACAGACATACCAGACAGACAATTTTAAGCGGTTTTCATTGACGGACACTTTAAAAACACACTGGTCTCTTTGTTCTCCTGTGCTAAATAGCACAGCAGCCTGGAGTGTGTGTGTATGTGTGTGTGTGGTGGGAGTGTATTTTTGTGTGTGTGGTTTGGGGGAACTGCTGAAGGAAAGATTTTTTTGTTCTGTTTTCTGCTGTTTCCCCAGAGATGGATGGAGGAGGGAGGATGAGAAAGCGAGACAGGCAGAGAAATAACACAAAAAGCTTTAACACATAATATGTTGTTAAGTGTCAGGGAAAAGACAAAAGAAGAGGCGAGAGGGAGGAGGAATGAGTTCACATCCTGCAGCTCACTTTTCATTCAAATATATTTTTGTTAATTTACCAAAGTTTTAAAAATAAAGTCGCATAAACAGTCCCGCACATCTTCAGAGATATTTAAATGTTACTTTGGTTCAACCGCCATATCATTATGGCCTAACCTTATTTGAGGTTAGATATACCTTATATACTACCTCATTTAATTTGGCATTAATCTCAAATATGCTTAAAAGCAGCATATTAATAATTCACTTAAAAATGGACACACTACACTGACCAATACTGAGTTTTGGGGTTTGATGTAGAGAGAAAAGGTAACAGGTTGTTGGTCCATCTGCTGGGGAGATAATTTTGATTTTGTATTTTATTTTTGTTACTATTTACATGACATCCTCAAATAATCCTCACATCCACATGAATGGCAGGACCAAGCAGAATGTTGTGCATATGCATTGCTCATTGGAAGAGGACATGATGCGTCATGATGTAAATAAAAACATAGATCATCAGACCAGGCCACCATCTTCTCTTCAAAGTCCACAGGCAACAGGAACCCAGCATAAAATGCCAGGCCAACAAACACTTAATTTGTCATGTTAATCTAAATGATCAAATCAAGTGAGTCCTGGAGCCTCTGAGTCATCCCTTCTGTATTCTTCAGGGTATAGGCTGCTTCTGTTTCTACTCGAAGTACTGAGGAAGTGCTGTGTCACGCTGTGGTCAGAGTTTTTGTAGCCCTACTTCAGATTGGAGCACAAGTCTAGTACTAACCCCAGAAGGCAGGACAAGCTCCAGTCAGACTTTAGAGAAAAATAAATATGGCTATTGAATGATTTGTACCATTTTATAATTGTTTCCTGTTTCCTGTCCGTTGATTATGGTTAGATAGTCATGGTTCTTGCTAACTATGTATAACATAGTACTTGTTGTTTCTACAAATGGATGTTGAAGTTTAAATTGGATATTTTGCTGGAAACAAATATGTTGTCTAAACAGTTTGAATGTCGATGTATTTTGCAATTTCTCAAATAAGTAAATTAACATTTAACAACTAACATATCCTCATTGTGGACATACATACACCATTATGGACAACATAATTACATTTCCAACAAAATGCATTTGCTGCTGTAATTTGACGTGATTTGTAAGCGACAGGGTTGGATGTAGACCTTGTCATAAAGTGCTCTGTGACCATGTAATGTTCCATCATTACAGCATTTAACTGCTGCTATTTAAAATCTTTATGGATGATGTGACAATTGCGTTCTTATAACGCTTAAGTCTGCATTTTGGAAATCCAAACTGTCGGCCAGGAGGTAAACGGGCACATTCAGAGTGAAAGATGGATCATTTATTTTATGTGCCTCTTTGAGCACAGACGTCTCATATAAAGCCTGGAAGACAGAGGTGTTCTTTCCTCCCAGGAGCAGACAGAAGAGGACAAGCAGCTGAGACTTGACACCATGTCTGAGTTCTGTTCCTGATCAGACTCTCTAGGATTGACTGATAAAACAAATAAATCAGTCTTGTGTCTTCACTGCTATCACTAAGAATACAGTGTCTTTTTTTTAGCATATGTATTGAGCTGGTGATGACAAAATCACAAACTTTGTGATTTCATACTCCAACAACAATATATCATTGAATGTGTTTACATCCTCATTTTTTGAATTGAATTGAATTGAAATCAATTGCACCGAGGAATCATTTAAATGGCACCAATTAAAGCGACCACCTCTCTCAAGTGCTCAAGCTAAATCGGATAGCATGGAAACATGAAGTTTTTTGAATTTGATTTGGCCTATAATTGGATTAAGATTTGAGCAGAATCAGAATCTTCTTTTATGGCCAAGTAAGCACACATAAACAAGGAAATGGAAACTGGTTTCACTCTGCACTCTTAGTACTTACATATAAACATAAATCTGACATACATATAGAACTGAGCAGAACTATATAGAGGAAGAACACCATTAAGCAGAAAGGAATCTGATAAAACAGATTCTGCAAGTATCACTTGGAATTTTAAAATCTTGGAATTTTTAAAAATGAAGTAAATATACCTAGGTTGTTCACACTTGTATAGGTGAATTATATTTACATCATTGGTTCTTTACATATTGTTCATCAGCGATGGCCTGGGCGTAGCAAATAGAGATTGTGTCTTGACATAGCCTGGGTGTGGAATTGGTACTGATACTACCTACCTTTTTTTTTTCACTCTGGATAAGGATATGTCCTGTATAGAGGTTAAAATAGCACCAGTGATACTCTTTGCAGTCCTGATTGCCCATTATGCAAAAACAAACTGACTTTTTGGTGCACTTGTACTTATGTATTCAAGGTCAGAAATGTTTTGATTAAGTCATGTTGAAGATAGAAGGATTTTCACACACCTTTCTCTGTTCCTCAGGTAAGAAATGGACTTGCATGATACTAAATAAACAGTGAATGGATATACATCAGTAAGCACCAACAGTAAAACTATCCACATCATATTATGATGCCTCCTATTTTAACTACTATATGTAAAATGATGGAAGTCAATTTGTTTTACACCACTCTGCCCTAACAGATACCTATTCTGATGATGATGATGATGATGATGAATACTTTATTGATCCCAAAGGGAAATTAAGGCATCCAGTATCTTACACAAAAACACAGACACAGATTATTCTTATTATTATTATACAGTAAAAAAGAATAAATACACCAACCGAAGGAGAAAGTGACTTAGTAAAGGTGAGGATAGGAAATAAGGTATAAACTATAAAAAAACTATAAAATATAAAGCTCACGCTGATCAAAAATCATGTATATTTTCATCTTCAGTTATCAATTTGTTTTTGTACATTTTCAGAAGTTTATTTTACATTTTCAAATGACTAAATAACTATGTGTCTCTATTTTAGTGTTTCTGTTTTCATCTCTATCTCTGTGTCTTTGTCTCTCTAAGGAGATAATACAGTGTGTCAAAGCTGAGGTTTCCTGCCGAGTGCCAACAGCTCTGCTTTTACATAGCTTTGAATTTGGCACCACTGTTCCCTACAAATAATACACTGAAGGAGAAAGAGAGATGGATGGAAATGTGTGGGATAAACTGGAGAGACACTATCCAAGTAATACTTTTATCAACCTATGGTGTAATACATGTCAGTGCTGGTTAGTAATGAGAGAGTTTGAAAGAAGTGTATTTAGTTCTTACGTGACAGTGACCATTGTGGAGACCTTTATAGACAATAAAACAAATGGTGTGAAATGGTGAAATCAGCAGGTCAACAAGGAAGTCTGGGTGTATGTCTCCACAGGAACACTTTCCAGCTCCTCCTGGTCGATCCCGAGGTGTTCCCAGGCCAGATGAAATATATGGTCTCTGTAGCATGTTATGGGTCTACTCTGATGTCTCCTACCATTTGAATGTGCCCAAAAAACTCAGACTGTCTCAATGAGCTCCTTTCTAAGCAAAGAAGCTGCAGTTCTACCCCGAGCTCCTCACCCTATCACTAAGCCTGGACATTCATTTGGAGGAAACTCATTCTTGATTCTGTGTTCTCATTCTTTCAGTCACTCCCCAAAATTCAGGATCACAATTGCCTCACTGCTTTCACCACACTGATCCATCTATAAGTGTGTAGATATCCATCTACACCTGCTCAACCTTACCCTCACTCATGAACAGTGCCCTGAAGACCTTGGGTTTAGGGTTCAGCTTTGTGAAACTGGTTTGTATGTGGTTATATGGGTCCACGTGACTTTGATTGGTCTTTATCAATGATTTCGCTTCGAAGTTTGGTTTAACACAATGTTAAGCAAATTAAGGTATCTTGTTTTGTAACATGATTCTCTTCCTCCATAAAATGTATTATTCAGAGCATTATCACTAGAGATATAAAAACATTTCACTGAATAGTGACAAATTCCACCTGACTTTTCGGAGCTGCACCTTGGAATCAAAGCTTGACAAATAAACACACTTGTCAATATTTTTTAAATTCCACTGCCACTTCAAATATACACAACGCTATTGATTTATTATTGTCATGGTGTGATATGTGCAATAATGTCACTGCCTCTGCTTGCTGAACTGTGCTCATGCTGTCTAAGGTTTGAGTCTGTGGATGAGTATAGTGGGAGGCACTGGCAGAGTTTTACCAACAGTTTATCAGTGCTTACACTCTCTACGTACAATTTAAGTGCCATTTCAGCCCCTTTTAACTTCAGTAATTATCAGCAGTTGAACCTCAGCTGGTTCTTCAAGTTCATTCAGCACTTTTTGTTTCTACTAATACTTGAGCTTAAACTCAGCATCTACTGTCACTTGATCTTCACTTAGTGCTTATGCTAAAACTTCAACTTCAAGTCCTTTAAGGACTTCCATTTTAACTGCCACTGACTCTTTTCACTAATTCTATTTCAGTTTTCTCTTTGACTGCAGTGATCACAATTCAGCTCTTATGAAAACTTGACTTTCAGCTCCAGCTTGATTCTTCAACTTCAATACAGCGTTTACACTTAACTGCAACTTCAGCTTATTTCACATCTTAAGCGTTATAGCAAATTTACACTAAATTATCTGAAATGCTACCTGAACTCCAATTTATCTAAAACATTAACTCTTTTCTCTTCCAAACTTTAAAACTTCCATTTTGTTGTTGTTTTGTTTTTTTTTTTTTTTTTTTTGGGCTGTAGTTTTTCCACTTGTGCTGCAGTTTTTACACTTCACCATGAACTTAAACTGACACTACTTTACCTTTGGACAGTTTGCACTCATTGTCCTAAAGTGTTACTTAATTATTTGGATTCAAGGACAGGCCAATGGCAAGTCATTTTAAAAATTCACTTTATTTAATTTAGTTTATTGTTTCAGTTTTTGAAATGCCTCAGTAATGTTGCCTGAACATTGTGCATGTACATGTTCAATGGTTAGTCTTAATACAGTCTTTTTCAGTTGCTTTGGTGCATTTTTCGATTCATCATTAACATTTGCGCATCCATTTCTCAAAACAATAAGTGCAAACTGCACCACATGATGGATTAGCTGCAAGAGTGTGTATCTTTGTCAAAATGCTTAGTTCATGCCTCAAAAGCAAGTATTTATGTCAACAAAACTGTCAGTACAATCATATTGTCAAGTCATTATGTAGTTGTATATAAACAAGGTAGTCAGATGACGTTAAAGTAATTAGTAAAGTAAAATCTTAGACTGAGATTTAGTGGCGGTGACCAAACTAAATCTCAGTGTGTACCTCGCAATATGTCAATATGTACCTCGCAAGGTGTGCTGACAATAAAATCAGTATATCACATAACTCTTCATCAGTCCTGTTAGCTCAGCTACTAAGTAGATGTGCTCTAACACCAGATATCTGGATTCATGTCCAGGTGGTGGTAATCATTGCTATTAACATGCTGTTTCTGTCAAGGACATTGACCTTGTATATACACATTGTCTTTCCATTTCTGGGTTAGAAATGATAACACTCTGTTCCCCTTCTGTTCATATATGCTTGGAAGTTGAAGGTTCATGGGATTTACTCATGAACTGTTGTAGAGAACTGGTTCATCTAATGCTTCACATATTCACTTTCATAAGTGAAAGTTAAAGCTCACCTGAGACCAACTCATCAATTTAGGAGACATTAGGAGAAATCATAAATGTATAAACTATGTTTGACAGCTTTTGATAAATAGTTCAACACTTTTGCATGCATTGATTTAAACAGTGAAATAATGATAAGTCGGTCTGGAGGGTAAGACTATTCAAGTGAGGGCTAGTACAATACATTTTGATCAGTATGACATAAGCAACTAAAGTTGTATGATATAAAATAATGACATAATGACAAAATGAACTAGAAAATGCTGTTATGATGTGAACAATTGACCAGACGATGCGAAAACTGAACAAGCAGTTTTGACTATTTCAATTTTGTTCTGAGAAATGCATCAAAGCAACTGAGAAAAACTGTAATATCCAGAACACAAGCTCAACACGGGGTCATCAGGCCTGTATGAAACTGATTATACTAAAACTCAATAATTTGAACATTTAATTAGAGCCATTTAATCTATTGATGCATCCTGTATTTCTAGGAGCCTTCTTGCATCTGGTTAAGTTAGCAACCTGCAATCTTTAATTTATCTGGACATTCTAACAATATGATAGTCTGTTTAAGGCCACATGACAAATACCATACTGTCAAATTACTGAAGCCCCCATAGAAAGACATGGGGTTGAACATAACTGATGTTGAACATACAGAAGACTAAAAATTTTCAAAATTAAATTTTGTTATTTGAACAAAACCATTTACCTAAAATTCAATATTAATCATTGCAGAACCACTGCAATTTGCACAGTATCAGAAATGTGTAGTGAATCTGACATGATTACTGAATAAGCAATTGCTCTATCAAGTAAATGGTATTTATATAGCAACAAATCATAACAGAGGGTACCTCAGGGCTCTTTTTTCCACAAAGAGCAGGTCTAGACTATACTCTTTAAACTAATCTTATTTACAGAGAATAAATATTCCCTTATGAGCAAACACTTGGCATCATTGGCAAAGTGGAAAAAATATCTTGTAACGGACCCTTTTAACAGAATGGAGCCCCAGTAGGGCAACTGTTTGCCGGATTGAGAGAGAGAGGCAAAGAGATAGAGAAAGAGAGGAAAGATAAAACATAGAGAATCAGGATAATAACCTCTATGATAACAATACAATATAATAACAAGAAGAAGAAGAAAAAGAAGAACAAAGATGAGGAAGCACAAACCTACAAGAAAGAGAAGCCAGTTAGTGAAATGTATTAATGGGATATGAATGTATACAGATGGAGAGTAAGAGGAGGGAAGAGAGAAGCATCATGGGAAGTCCCCCGGCAATCTGAGCTGGGCAGTAATGTTTTTTTTTTTTTTTTTTTTTGTGGTGGGAGATGGTTATTCTGATTTTGGATAATTGACAGAATTGTCACAGCAGCATCAGAATCCAGCGATGCTGAAAGCTGCACTTCCCCTGAAAACTTTCAGGGACACCAGCTCACTGTGCTGTTCTGTCAGCCGAGGTTGTGTATGTTTTGATCATACCTTGTAAAATAGCTGTGAATACGCTGTTTCTTGGTAATGTGCTACTGCCTTTGATCAAAGACCAGATGATAGTCTGTTGTCATATTTGATTTTACCCATGATATTATCTCAGTGCATTATTATTCAACTTTTACCTCAAAGCAAAGTATTGAAGGCCAGACATGTTGCCAACGAATCGTTGCCCTAAATATACCTTAGGTGTTGTACCTTTAATTGCTATGGTATTTACTCAGTCCATTAGAATGCAGCTCAATTCCCAGCAGTGTGTTGGTTGGTGTTTGGAGTCAGCCGTCAGTCTGGTCTAATGAGAGTCTAGCTTCTGAAGAGAAAAGCCGATCTCATAAGCCAAGTGTGTAGGAGTCCTTTTAAAGAAGCTGCAATGACGTCTGTTAATTGTCAAGCTTCAGACACAGTCTCCATCTGCCTCGAACCAGCCTCACCCCTCTGTCCATCCCTCATCTCTTCTCTCTTCATCTTCCCCTTTACTCATTATGCTGAGAGGCATCACAAGTTGCTTAGGTTGAGAGTGGGCGGCGGCAGTCAGGGCGAAGATGAGGAAACAGTTAAGATTCCACTATCCTCTTCAGTGCTGTGATTAAGAGGATGGGGCATCACTCATCACATCTCCCACTGATGGTAGCTCTTTCACCTCCGCATTAGTTCATCAGCTTTGTCATGAGGCAATGGAAAGGAAATAGAGACGTCTTTGCCAAGCTGCAGTACAAAGTATTGACTTTTATACACACTACCCAGCAAACCAAGCTTAATTAGATTTGAGCAGGTTCAATTAAATGTTTCATTTTAATGTGTTTGATGCTGTTCAAAAATGTATCTGACTTAAATTGAATGTGCTGACGTTACAACGACACTGTCGTCTTTATGGAAAAACAGAAGGGGTATTAAAAAAGAAAATTGCTCGATTTCACGGCGGGCTCAGGGTTCTGGGATATTGAAAAATCTCTTTTCTCTCATTACTCCCTGCGTCTCCCTTTCTCCCTGAATAGCAGTAATGTCATCTCTGTTTTCATGGTCAACATGCATTCTTTCTGTTTTTTTTTTTTTTTTTTTCAGCAGTCCTAAAAAGTGTTTCAAACTCAATAAGCAGTTCAATATATCAGTGCGGGGGAGGAAATGTCCCCCTTACAAATTTTATGGAAATTTCATTTTGTCTGCATAGCTTCTGGACAAAATTAGATGTGCATATGCTTTAAAGTCAGCTGACGTGATTGGGTGAGTGCCAGGCATACCTCAGCATGTATCACTGTGCTGTATGTAGATTTTAATTTTACAAGGACAGATACAGCCACGATGACAGATTACAGGCAACTACAGGAAACTATATTGAATGGCCAGAGAAACACAAAAACTGCTCCTGCAGCAGAACTGAAGCATCCCTTTCATTTGTAAACGTGATGCTACATACAGAAGCAGGATCAGCGGTGTTGTGAGTGATAGCTCGAGTGTAAACTGCAAAGTAAAGTTACTGGGCTTTATTGAAAGCAGTAGGAGAAAAGCTGAGATAAGTAACTTCATGAGAAACACTTGGTGTGTGGGAGGCAGCTCTTAGTTGTCAAACATGGGAGATGTTAGGGTTCATGGAAAGAACCAAGTGACCCAGTGCAGTTACACACACACACATAAGCCTCCCAGGTAAGACTCTCTAAATCTGCAACAACAAACATTCCATCTTGAATAAGCTATATCAGTCACTTCTTTCCAAACTCAGAGCATTGTTGAAATGTTAATAACCATAGCATGTAAAGATATGCGACATCCCATCCCCATCCATCCTCTTGTGCATTCAGGTCTTTATTGGTTTCATCAGTTTGGTTTTAATTAATTATTTGATGTTATAAGAATGAGCTCAGATGTCATTGTAATTAGTCGAGGAGGATTGTATGTGTGAATCTTTGTTAACATAGCCCTGGTTCCTAAACAATATCTCACAGATGCCAAATACACAATATGGCAGTGTTCATTTTGGCTTCATCAAACAGTGGCACGAAGTGAAGTCCCCGTAAAACAATAGTGGGCATAATGAAGCAACCATGAAATGGTCATGTTTTGGTTTGGTTTAGCACAATATTGTAACTTAAAATAAGTATTTTCTTAAGATTAGATGACATTCATGATGTACAATGATCATTGTCAATTTAAACTACTGAAAATACTGCATTTTGTTGACCGATCTGTTCACCCCAGCCTCATCCTGTTAATGCATACATTTGTGTATACATCACTGAGCTTCCTCCATTCTGTCCATTATAATTACCACAGCTGCTAGAGGCTGCCTAACAATAAAATCCTCTCCACTGTCGCCACAAAGACTTGTGCAGCTTTTCTCTATAATGTGCCTCGAGATAATGCATTTTCTGATTTGCTGCTATACAAATAAAATTCAATAAAACTGAATTGAAAATGTGCCGTAACTATGGGTTTTAACCACCTGCTTGTTCAGAGGAGTTATGAGCTCATTTTTTTACAGGACAGTCCAGTTTACACAGTGACTGGTCAAGCGTGTACAGAGGAAGTAGGAGGGGTTTTGGCTTTTAAGCTTTTGCAGCAGCTCTCTTTTTCTTTTTCATTTCTCACTTTTTTCCTACCATTTCATGCGTGTGCAACCAAGTACAATGATATGAATGGTTTCCAAGTGAGATTGTTTGAAAGTGTGCACTGTCATGTTCATGTTAACAATCATATCTCACAGCTTGTAGTGAGAGCATTAAAAATGGGCATTAATACCTTTTTGCCTTTAGACAATGTCAGACAATGCTTCATTTGACTTATTGTTTTGTGAAACATACCCTGGCCTTAGATAAGTACAGAATTCAGTCCTTTGACGCAATCGGACTGATGATGGACAGTTAAAACAAAAAGGGAGAAAAAAAAAAATCAAGATATCATGATCTTTCATCTTAAGTGTTCTTCGTCCTTGTCAAAAACCTGGCAGCTGCAGTACCAACAATGTGTCTTGACTGCTGACAGATCAGTCGGAGCACAGACTTGAGTTCAGACAAAGAACTAGATGTGGAGGTCATGTGAGCTCACTATTTCACTCTCACAATTTAGTGCCTTGGTATTTTTTTAATTTTTTTTTTTACATAATCAGCATCACTCCTTGAGGTATGTCCACAGTGTAAACGAAGAATTAGTGATGTGATTGTGATTGGTAGTAGTGAAAGTATTAGTGATGTGATAGGGATTGGTATTAGTGAATACCAATTAAAAACAAGAAACCAAGCCACAACCAACCATGTGGTCTGGGAATTGATACGACCATCAGAATCCTCAAAATCAGTGGTTTTAAACATCTTAGAATGACTATATTGATCCAAGTGACCATATGCAAGTGTAATGTAGCTAATAATGCCTACAAGAAATGAAGTACAGTATTTGAATGTTGAACCAAGACATAAATCTGCTGTGATGACTATTTACTACTCATTCAGTCATTCAGGCCATTCAGTTTAATTATATTTTATTTTCCAGATATCTTTGACATGGTTAGTTTGTTTTTAACCAGTATGATATTTTTTGTGTTTGTTGCTCAGTTATGTTCAAGCTCAGCAAGTTCTCAACCTGTTAACCTATAGATAGGCAGTACACATTGTAGAAAGACTTTGCATGAGTGGAAACATTTACCCCCTACTTTGAATTCATCCAGCAAAAGCACAACAGGAATATTGGACATCAATGCTATTTTCATTCCTGATAATTCACAGGAGAGGAGGCTGACTGATCCCACTTGGAGAGGAAGAGAGGAAGCAATTAGAGATACGGGAGTGGAATGAAAATCTAGCATAGCTACATGCATGGTAGAATAACCAATTATTCTTAGCAAGGGAGCAAATGAGTGACAAGGAGTGAGTAACACATTCCTGCTTTGACTGACAAACCCACCAGTGCTAATCAACCTGCTAATCTGCCAGCCAAGTGTATTGGCAGAAGCTAAGTGTTATGGAGAACCTGCCCAGGGACTAAAGTGACTCATAATAATATATCCAGGTTTGTTATTCTTCTCTCTTAATATTTTAGTATTTGTGCATGTATGTGTGTCTGAAATGTTTGATGCTGAGGAAATGTGACTGGTGAGGTAATTACGAGACAGATAATCAGTATGGCAGACAGTTTCTTACTCATAGAACTGTGATTATCTTCACCTCTTCCTTCTTATAAATATTCAACTTAATGGTTGGTTGATCTAACAATTGCAGACCTGCATAAGGTTCCTCTTTCAAACATAGAATTATGACCTTGCCAGGAAAAGTCAACATCATCATTTCTTTGTCATTACATGAATACAATGGAGTTCTGTATTAGCTTAACATGCAGCCTATTTCTAGAGAAGCTTATGTGTATAGTCTGACATTTTTATAAAGCTACAACTGATCAGTGAAATCAATGTAAAAACAATGCATCTCCACTTAAGACCTGTACAATAATAAAGCCAATATATCCTTATATTAGCACTGTCATGATGTGTGACATCATTTAGAGCCACAGTATTGGAGTCTTCTAAAAAAGTGAGAAAACAAAGTAAAAAGGGTAGGGTGGTGGGGGGGTAATGGGATTATGACATTTACTGCAGCCAGTCACATACTTCCTTTTTACAACCAACTTTTTTAACCACCATAATATGTCTTTAACCATAGTCAAATAGGTCTGTTAACCATGCTGATAAAGATTCCCTCAAAAGTCTCAAACGTGATATTTCACGATAACAGTCTGATGCGCCTCCTTTTATCTTGTATAGAATTTTAATATGTTTTTGCCTCTTCCCACAGATGTACCACATTACTGAGCGCTCACTGAGAAACATGGAGGAGTCAGGAGGCACCTGACAAGAAAAGTCTAAAGTTGACATTGGTTTAGAACTACACAACACTCACATCAGAGACTTACTCAACATCCATTCAGCATTGCCAAAAAATAAATTCATTATGCCATGCTTGTGGGGACATGTCCATATCACCTCAAGTGTAGAGACTCTTCCATCTGTCTTATTCAGATTTTGCAATGGCTTCCTATCGTTGCTTTCCTTTCACTCACTAATGCTGATGTACAGAGTTGCCTCCAGCACCAACCTACCTGGATAGTGTCAGTGTGGTCACTATGAAGTAGGAAATCCCAGTCAAAACTATTTCTATAAGTTGTCAGTTTTGGTGCAGTCATCCCTCTGTATAATATAACATCACACAATCCCTAACCACATTGCTTTTGCAACTGAAAGCTCCTCTTATTCTTGAAACTGTATGTTGCAAGTCACTGTGGGTGAAAAGCTGTGATGGTTGAGGTCCTAAGTTTCGACCCTGTATCCATCTTCAGCACTTTCATGCACAGCTACTTTCTTCTATATGTGTGGGTGTTGATAGTATAAATGCAAGTCAAACATCAACAATCACACTTTTGCACATCACAGCTCACACTGTTACCCACTGGCAAGTGAGTATAAGTGCAACAACATCTCTCAAACCCAAGATTGCCAATGGAAAACAAGAAAATTCCAAGTATCTAAGGACTACCTCTCCAACCCGTATTATAATCAAAATGCAACTTGTTTTGACACAAATTATCTCCTACAAAATATTTCATCAGGAATAACTGGTTCAGCACTAAATCACTTTATATAATCAGAATGCAACTTGTTTTGACACAAAGTATTTTGTGTCTTTGTATTTTATGGAGCTGAGGGCCTATAGGATAGTGTTGTTTTGGTTGTTTGGTTTGACAGATAGCAGCATGTGGCTTACTGATGGCTTAGCATACGCTCAAGGGTGTACATACACAGCTGTGATGAAAACTGTTGTAAATTCCCTTGGCTGGTGGAAAACATTCATAGGAAAAAAGCTGGGAAGGGCATCATAACCTAATCCCGCACAGGTCTACTTCTTTCCTCTGCTTTCTCCAGTGTCTATGCCTGTGCTTCCTCTCTGGTGGTTTGTTGTCGTCCATATTCACTGCTGAGCAAGAGACTTACATAAGAAAACAGCTGATCTCTTCAGGGACATGTCTAGAACAATAATCCCTAATTTGTATTACTTCAGCGCAAGTTTAGGGAAATACACTGCTGCTATGTGATGATAGCTCTGGGCCCCTGTATCTGTATCAGCACTTTGTTCTGTATCTGGTGTTGTATTATGTTGTTTTGACAAGTAATAGTACATCAGTAAGTGTTCAAAATACCTGTGTAATGAAAGGAATAAAGTGTCTTCTCCATCCACTCAGGAGTCAGGAACTGTATACTATTTCATACCATTCGCAAAGTTGTATTATCTTTGTTTTATCTCCATTCTCGATCTTTCTCTGACCTCAACGAAACCTTCACCCCAAAGCAGTAGAAAACAACCAGCCAACTGTGTCAATGTTGTATACCATCATATGTGAAACATACATGAACTTCTTAATAAATCACCAAGAAACAGACAAAAAAATCAATCAGAGAAGAGGAAAATATGAGAAAATCTTCCAGAAAGGAGAGAATAAGACTACAGTGAATGTAAAGACTAGTTGTTTTGACAGTTGACATTCACCTCTCCGCTTCTGAACAGTGGCTCTGATATACAGTGGTGCCAATAAAGCGACAGAGAGGAAATGAAAGAATGACGAGGCTGCACCATCTCCTGCATTCTGACCAAGGGCCCTGCTCCTCTTTCACATTTAATGTGGCTGCAATCCATCAGAGCCTCCATCTGTTCACTGTCACCCTGCCATCTATCCGTCAGGACCCCCGCCTTACACACACATGCATACACACCTTTCTCAGGTAGACAGCCACTTGTGCTGTTGTGAATCAGCACAGCAGCTCATCTTTCTTTGGACGTTACTACACGAACACAAAGGAAAAAAAAAGAAAAAAAAAAAAATCATTGTTCCACTTTGATTCTTTGCAAAAATAGAAGCTTCATATTATCTGAAATGATTCATAGAACCTGTGATTGGCAGAAGGCACTGTGAGTCTTTTCTGTTTTTAAAACTGTTTTCTTCATATGACATGGTTGATGTTAGTGGAACACAAAGTCTTACGTGTGTGTTCACATCAGGTCATTTGTATACAAGCGTAAATATTTGAAAAGGACAACACTGGACTCTTTGCATCCAGTTGCATCATGTATGAAACACATTCATAGTGAAATTATCAGTAAAAGTTCATTTTTGACCATGAAAATTTTATGATTTTTATTAATCTTGGCTAATGGTCCGTTGGCTTGTACGTTGTCCGTGCTTTCAGCTGCCCTTTATGATCTGATTCGCTGTCCACTTCTTGTTCTAATGAAAACCTTGAGATTTTCTTGAGTTTAGTTTATTTGACACATTAAGAGAGAGGACCTGACATTCCACATTTCCAAGTTCCGGATTTATTTTATTTGTGGTCCTTGATGCAGTTGAGAGCTCTGGAAAAAGCCTATTGAAGATTCAACTGCACCATAACACACCATGCATTAGTAGATGTGTTTTCATTTTTTTGTTTTGTTTTCTATTTTGTTCAGCTATTTTGTGTGCTTCCTTTTATTCTTGATGACAGATTTGATCTTCTTGGGCATGGATGATAACTATTTGGAGAGAAGCTATCACACATTTTTCACACATGACTTTTTACAGCAGTGTTTTGCTGGAGGGGTTATGCTGCTTCACCTTCCACTTTTAAATACACAGAAGATGTTTGGTTGGATGTAATCCCAGAGACCAGGTCTGAATTTCCACTGTTTTTCTTCTTTATAAACTTTACAATTTCTTACAATGTGATTGGGATTGTGTCAAATTGGAATATTGCTCTCCTGCCGAACATGTTGAGACTGGGATCACATCATCTCTCCTACACATTTTGCCCTCCTGCAGGCCTATATCAGTTCAGTCCCACTTCCACGGTCGGCACAGTGCAGTCACTGTTGTAGTCCTGGCCCCGGTCTACACCAGACATGCTGCACCCCATCTGATCCAAACAAATTTATTTTAGTTTCATCCAACCAACGTGTTGCCAACCTCCATCAGGCCTCTCCTCATGTTCTTTGGCAAAGGTTAATCTTCTAGTTTTGTGCAGTTTTGTGAGCAACAGTTTTCTGTTTCAACGCCTGTTGAGGTCGACTTCATGCAGTATCATTCACACTGTCTGATGTCACTGAAACACCACAGTTTCCACAGATAATCTTTGTGCCCAGTCAGAGGCACTGATCCGTCTGTTTTCCATTGCCATGTTGTGTAAACAGTGTATGTGCGTGGCATCATTTTGCTGATGACCACTGTTATTTCTGTTACTGGTGTTTTACTCCTCAACACAGCTGAGGCTGTGTTTAAGCTTATTTCTCTGTCTACTGACACTGGTAAACCCTATGAAGTCTCACAAAATGATTCCATACTTGTTTCAGCCTTGTGGGATTAAGTTGCATTGGAAACAACAGCCAAAATGAGAGGTGGTATTAAGAAGTACAAGTCACAATTTAAATTCAAATGAATGAATGAATGAAATCAGTGTGGTCCAGCTGACTTGTTCCTAAAGCTACACAAATTAAAATACCTGACTTGTAAATATGAACTCATAAAACTCATACAAAGGATTTTATATAATTTAATATTTTACTATTTTACTGTGCTCAGTTTTGTTGCATATTTTCTTTTCTCTAAAGGAGTTTCTGAAGGAGTTTTGTCAACTTTGTGACTTCCTGTAATATATCAGATGCTGAGAATCAAAGATGGTAGATATTTGCATCAAAGTAAATGTAAAACTCTGTATTTTCAGAGCAAACCAAATATTACTTGGTTGTTTTTAACCCCTTTCCCTTTTCAACATTGTGTGATATACAAACAATGACTTTTACATTATTCACCCAAACTTCCAGAAATCCACCAAAGTAAATAGAAAAATAAGGAGCAAGCAATGATTTTTGTTGAAACCTGCTGCTCTGATGTAATGCGAAGAGAATTTTCAGAACCACTATAGTGCAACAGCAATGATCCTTTCAGCTCTTTTGAAGCAAGCAGCTCATGTGAAATTGAATGTATGTAAGATATTGATTCAGGTGAGTGGTTAGTCCTGCATGCAGTCTATAATAAAAAGATAGAATGGAGTGAATTCACTGTCAACCTTCATATATCCTCAACAAATCACCATACTTACTATTTTATTCTAATAAATCTTAAAGCATCAGTCAATCAGAACAGATGTAGTTAACACAAATTTAAAACTATTCACATTAAATTTGACACATTCTTTTAAATTTAATGCTAAGATGAAAGTCAGGTTAATTACATTGACAAATGTGATTATTTTCTATTTAACTGTTTTTTCTTGTAGCTTGTTAAAATTATAGAAAGGAAGAGAAGTGGAATGGATATTGATCATCTTTTCTGCCATTCTTGTTTGAAGAACTCTCAAATAATTGCCACTCAAAATAACCATGACTGCTTGCCAGTCTGGTGCATGTGACATTTTCATGAAGATGAACACTTCCATAAAATCCACTGTCTTGTGACATTGCAAACTTTTTTGTCCAGATTTTTAGCCAAAGTTGACAGGATCTTTTCCTTCAGGTTCAGTTAAAAATGCCATAATGACATGTGACAAGAATTGAGATATACTATGCAAAGATACTAAAAGATTAAGTTGAGTGTCTGGAACATACATCATGTTCCTCTGTTTTGTCATTGTCTTCTGCTTCTGCTGCATCTGTTGAAGTTAGGCTAAGCTAAGCTAAACAAGTCCAGTGTCTATGGGTTCAAATTATCATTTTTTTAAAAGGGCATAATTGAGGAAAGACAGGTTTTCTGCCTTCACACAGAAAACAGGTCACCAAGATAGTCCGGGTGTCCCTCTAACAAACCTACTTTCCTGGTCATCTTGCAGGATCTGAAGAAGATCCAGGCTACTTGAGATATACAGTCTCTCCAGTGTGTTCTGGGGGTATGAGTTGAATGTGCTCAGAAAATCTCCATCCTGATCAGGTGTCCAAACCACCTCAACTGAGTCCTTTTGGTGTGAATGACAGTGCTCTACTCTAGCTCTTCACACATCTGTACAGATCCTGGACAGAAAACTCTTTTGAGTTGCTTACATCCATGATATCATACTTTTATCACTGCCCAGAGCTCATATGTAATTGACCACAATGATGGAATACAGCACATGTCCCATTATTAACTACTAGACAGTAGCATAACGTAATGCATGTATGGAAATCACAGTAGACTCACAGGAGGGTTACTGGGCAGTTACTTTATTCAATTGGCCATTTACTGTGATTAGAGGATACAGGAAAATACTGTGTAATACGACACTCTAGAAGCATTCAGTAAGTCTCCCTGAGTAGGTAGCTAAATATACAACTTGTAAATTGAATTAAAGTGATGACTGTCTTTTGAAAAACATCACATATAAACACACACACACACACACACTGTCAAATGCAGAGTGTAACATCGGATTTGATCTTTGGTTTGGTATTCTATGACCGCTCATGTGGTCATTCTTCAGAGTTGATTCTGATGTTTCTTTTATAAAAGCTGCCAGTCAGGGCTGCATCACTGATTCTCATGCTTAACTTGCTGCAGAGACATGCATTTAACCAGGCAATCAGCCTTTGCCATAGTGTTAACATCAGTTGCATATCAATGGAAGATTGTGAGTTTTGATAGATTAACTGAACTCATCTGGAAGCCAAGTGTAGTCGTGCATTGATGATGGGCTGCCAATTATAAAAGCGTGTCTGTTGTGTTGAGGGAAATTGAAAGCTTTATGAGGAATTAGCCTATGTTTTCTAGAGGGTATTTTTAATGAAAACAGATGGGGTGAGCGGGTAGAGAGGGGGGCAGTGGTGTTGGGAAGGGATTAGAACTCTGGGGTCACAATATGTTTGATGATATAAAACATAATGCAGACACACAGTAACACAAATCACTTCCTCAACATTATTACCCTATATTTTCTGCTCTACTTTGAAGAAGCCCAGTTTTTCTTTGCATGTTACCACAATTATAGTTTGTGATGACATGTGGCGTGTTTGGTAGTTTGACTAGTTACATATTGTCAAGTTTAAATACTGATGTGAATTAACAATGTACATAGTATTATACCCATGACAACATGTATGCAAATTAGTTCAAATGTGGAATGAACCAGACAGGAAGAAAGATAATTATCTACTATAAATTATATCTTACTATAAACAATCATATTTCTGTCCATTGGATACAGTTTTGATTCATTTGAAAACAGAAATGTTTGACAACTTAGAATGAACAAACTTCACACTAAATAGGAGTATTAAATACTAATGGACATATGGGAAGAAATATGTCGAGGAAAGTATTTAAAGTTACAAATATCTCAAATTCATAGAGATCATTTAGCCAGTTCATAAGATAAAGCCTCTGACTGTAAACTGCTGTAACGTTGGAGAACAGCAGGAGAACTGGAACTACCAGTCAGCAACAACATTAAAATCTCTAATAGTTGAAGTGGGGAACATTCATCATCTTTACACAACTAAGTCTTCTGCGGGGAAACTTTGGATAGAAGCATTAATACCTACAATCTAACTAAACATTTTGTCAGACCAAACACACGAGAGTCTCCTCTGACATTAAGACTAGAAGGTGTCAAACACAGGACTCCGCAATTCTACCCCAAATTCTCATCACAACAGTGTTGAAACTGATTTTTTTTTTTCTTTTCCTGGTTTTCAGCTCCTTGTCAATATGAGATCGAGTGAGTAATTAAAGGACATGTCACACAATGAAGTGGCAATGCTGTGGTAATAACATGGACAGCATGGTCACCACTGTGTTGATTAGCCTGATTGTATTGAACACCTGGATGAGTACAGTGATAGTGTTGCCCATAATGGGCAACTAGATAACAGAACAAGATTAGAATGTCACTTTGGTGGAAGATAGATGTTTTCTCTCCACTCCACACTCACATTTACTGTTTTAACCATCTCAGCTGTATCGTAGCTGAAACATCACTATGCTAAGCTAGCAAACTGGATCAGTCTTTACTCTCAGTCTTTTTCTTTTTTTTTTTTTTTTTTTGAGGATATGTCTAATCATGAGCACAGCATTAGGTCTTTGTTTTTGTCTCACTACCCATGGTCATTTTTGTGAGGTCAGTTTCAGGACTGTTAACTCTACCTCTGCCAGAGCTTTCCTTATTTAATTTGCTCATCCAGTAAAAATGTTACTGTATGATCGAAGACAGTGGTTGTCATCCATTTGTTTTTATTGACCCGCCTTTATCTAATGACCTTTTTATGATTGTTTTTGACTACATTTTTATGACTCATTCATTTATATTTCTTGTCTGCTTCATAATTGTGTTTGTGTTGCTTTGTGTTCTCCTTCTTTCTTTCAGAGGTTTCTGTTGCTGTGTTTTATGGTGTATGTAGCCAAAGACCCAGATATAAAGAGTTAGGGCCATGAACTCCATGTGATCAGATTTAGTGTCGGGATCCACATGGAAATTTGATTGCTCTTGTTTGTGTGGTGATAAAATGCAACTTTTTTTTTCTCTGTGCATGGGGAGATAAACAGCAGCAAAAGTATCACAGTATTTATTTTGTGGGTCTTTTATTGCTGAGGAGTGAAATTAAACTTTCACTTTTATTGTTGATCCAGGAGCAAGTCTTCATGCGCAGAAAGCTGAAATATTACTTGGTCCTGGCCCAGTGCATGATTTGTGGATCAGTAGCATGCAGACATCATCATCCTCCACATGATGAATTATAGTCACTCTGGTGATTCCATGAATTTCCCTGACTTTGTGTCATCATTAGGTTGAACTATTAATAATTTTGAGATAGCAGAACCTGATAAATTGGACCAGGGACTGTATAGTGGAATGGACATGCAATTTCATATATATATATATATACGATATATATACGATATATCCCAAGAACAAGTAAAGTGGGGCAAGTAAATATGAAAGATGTAAAAAGGACCTCGAAAAAGAACTGAGGATAGAAACAGCAGATGATGAGGAGGACTGAGGTTTTAAATGATATAGACATATATTCTACTAATGCTAGAAAAAGGCAGCATTATACAACGGTAACGTTTAATAATAGAAATCATGAGAAATACATGAGAATTCAAAAATGTCAATGCACAGACTTGATTCAGTCTTGATCCTTAGAAAAAAAAACATTGGAGAGGCAATTATGTAACTTTCTGTCTTTGAGAAACTTATTTCCCTGCTCTGGAAAAAAGAAGGTAACAACATTTAGAGAATTGATAACAACACTGACTGACACCCTATATGAATAAACTGTTTAATATAACAAACCACTATTACTTAAATGAATGACGGCCTGTATTGACTAAAGGGAAAAGTCAGCATCACTGGTGTCCTTTTAATGACATATGTTAGCATAGACCTGTGTATGCATGTGTGTGTGTGTGTGTGTGTGTTTGATCAGCAGGACTTATTGATTTCCTTTTCCTCATTGCTTGTCCTATTCAAGAAAAAATTAACAAGATGGATGTGTTCAATGCTGAAGTTCAGACAATGATTCTAATTGGGGCCAGTATTAATTGGATATAGTTCATTGGTAACAATGGTTGTCAGGTAAGTCACTGGGGTCCACACCAACAGAAGACCTTCTTAGAAGCATTTGATTCATACCCTTTAAAAAGCAGATCATGTGAAGGCCACAGCTACACATGGTAACATTTACTCAGCTCACACTCTCCATCCTCATTAGATTCCTCTTCTTCTCTTTTTTTTGTTAGCTGCATCCAGTCAAATAAATTACACAGTTTGTTTCATTTGGAATGCATATTCACATGTTCCATATTTAATCTTAATTTGAGCACTTTTTAATGGGAAAGCACACCAAGATTAGATTCAGGGAATGCAGGTGTAGTATAAACTCTTGTCTTGAAGGTAGCAGCAGTTCCTGGATAGCGACCATCAGCATCACCTTCTCAAGGCAAGAGGCTACATTTTGCTGCAGACAAAAATTAGCATCAAGTCACAGAACTATCAGACAGATATTAAAAAACTGGAAAAAATAAATAAATAAAAATGATGAACTTTTCCTATTCCATCCATGGAAAGAATCCATGGAAAGAATGTGGGAGGTTGGGCCTGGTGCCATCTCAGCTGACTATGACCAAATGCAGGTACATCCTGGACAGGTCGTCAGTCTGTCACAGTGGTGACACAACCAGACACACTTAATACTCAGTACTCAATAAAAACCATGCAGGCGTGGGAGAAATTAAGAACCCAGCTCAGGTTCAAACCCAGAACCTTCTTGCTGTGAGAGCATGTTGATGCTATCTTGATAAAAGTGGCTCTAATCCCTGAGCTGCACCTTGATTGGTCATGGACACCAGCTGACAGGGTTTACAGCTTTACAGGACATCAAACTGTCCTTTTCTTCTTTTTTTTCATTCTCCAAGATAATGGATGAGAGCTGAAGTGGGCTTTTCTCTACTTGGTTGCAAATAAAGATACACAAAAATATAGGCCTCATGAAACTGAGGTTCTTCCACCTTGGGGTGGCATGTTTGATTTTTTTCTTTTCTTTATCTTAGAAATCATTGCCTGTATGCTACTATATAGTCTGTCTCACATATTAATCATACCAAAATGAAAAAAAAAACATATATTTAATAATCTAATTAAGCTGTATGTAGTGAAATACGTGATAAAAGACTGGGAATCAACTGGAAACCCTACACTTGATATAACTGCATGATGCCCTCACTTCAGTTAATAGATACAGTATGTGACCTGATGTACTGGAAGCCTCTGATTTAAAAACTTGCATTTATATGTGGACCTAGAAATGGACCTAGAAACCTAGAAAGCCTTTTAGGCTACTTCAGATCACTGCAAAGTGCATAATTGAATCACAGATTACCTATAGTGAGAGATAAACTGAATGTGTGATTGTGTATGTCCAAAGCTTATGAAAGTATGAGGCTATGTAGGGCCAATAACGTAAATGCATAAACCACTAGCTATGACTGAAATCCTTCTGATTGTGCAGCCACGATGGTTAGAATGCGCTCCATGTATTATACATTCTTAACATGTGGTATCTGAGCTCAAACCCAGGTCAGAGATCATAGTTTTCATTATTCAGTCCATCTTCCATACCTTCCTGTCACCATCCTCTACCTCATTTCTGCACAACAAATGTGATATAAGCCTTAGGGTAAGATAAGAACTTCAGTTGTACCAGAGGCAAAGCATTTTACTGGTACTTTGGCATTAGGTGCAATTAAATCTTCCTGTTAGAGCTACATCAGGTCTCTGAGGTCAGAGTGAGGTTAGTGGACTCACACTCAATGAACTGAAAAAGTTATGGTCTCATCTTAATTATTAAAATCAACAAGACTAACACAAATAGGAAAAGAAGGCATTATATTGCAGTAATAAAATATAATATTTGGACTAGACAAGATCTACTGTCTGAGGGAAAAATGAATGATCACCTCCATTTGAGAAGTTGGTTCTACCATTCCAGTCACTTTTGTCATCGCTGATCTCCTTCTCATTATTCTCCAATCCCTTCTCCACATTACAGTAACCCAGTATTATGATGAGAAAACATTTTATATCCACAACAGATGTGATGAGAAAATAATTCAATAAACAAGAACAGATATGGCAATAACGAGAAAAGATCAATGAAGGAAAGATCCTGATTGTACAGGGAATAACGGGAAGATCTCAAGAGAAAAGCTATAATGGAAAAAATGCCTTTTTATTACAAGAAAACCTGATACAATGTTGCTGTGGAGATGAATTCAGTCCCATCACCCAGCGCTCTCTTTTCAAGGTAAACTCTCTAGGTGATATTTACGTAGTAATAAAAGGCATTTTGTTTACTCAGTAATAAAACGTATTATAATATCCGTGAACATAGATTACAACACATATATGTTTACAGTGCCAGAGATGATTATTTCCTTTGTGCAGCAGAGAGGTAAAACTGCTGAAATGCATACTAAACAGGCTCACTTGCTCTCAGCGACACTCACATTGAACTGTTTAGTGAGACAAAGCAATTACGTGAATTTGTGTAATCTCTTGACAAGGCGCAGGTGCCATTCCTGCTGCCGGTACTGTGATATAAATACATATAAAATGTACAAATATGTACAAGCACTTGGCATTGTACAATAATTTAAAGTGGAAGAACTTGGTGGTGTCCTCGGTCTTTGTTATGGAAGGGTTGCTTTTCACAACTCTCATGTTCTACACATTTTACTCGACATGGAAAGGTCAGTAAAAAAAGAAAAGAAAAAAAAAAGAAAAACTGCTTTTACTGAGCTCTGCCTAATGTGGTAGGTTCTGTATTTCAATATGTGATAATATTATACTGTGTCCCAGTTAGTCCTATTTTATTCACCATTGTTTTCTTGCGAAGTAGAGGACATGGCCATGCTACTGTAAGCGCCTAAGGATGCAAGGTTGGTTGGTCTGTCTGAACATTACTGTGATCAACAGCAAAATATCTCAACAAATACTGACCAGATTTCCAAGAAAATAAAATAAGAAAGCAGTTGGTTTCTTTTGCCTTGGTTTTCTTTGTTTTGCATATTAAACCAAACCAAATTCTCGACCTCAAGCATCAGACTTCCCACAACACCCTATCAAACAGCAACACACGCTTTTCCTTTCTGACACATACTACATCCTTCAGGATGTTTTGACAATTCCAGTCTGTAGAGTTTTCAAGTATGATACATGAGCGGCACTGTCTAAGGCACAATTCACTGTTCTGTAGAAAAATCCGATCTGAACAAAACTTGGATTTCTATTTTTGAATGTATCAGAATCTACACAAAAAGTGAAGATGGTGTGGTTAGATGGATGCAGAGAGTGGGAGAAAATGGAAAAATCGCCACAGGACATAAATGAAATGATGAAGACAGACTGACAGGGACAAGACAGGACAAGAATCGTGGGTGTACATGCTTTTGTCAGTGGCAACAGATTTCCAATGGCAGTAGTTGGACAGTGTGCCGAGGCTTGAGACATATATTGACATGGTCATTACTGAGGGAATCAAGTGAATCACTGACTCAAAAATGTCTCTGTCAATTTATAGGACTGCTCTGTGTGTAGATGCATGAATGAATGTATGTGTCTACAACTGTTGTTTTTTTTTTTTTTTGTGTGTGTGTTTAAAGGATTTACAGCCAAGGTTCTGAGTCACACTCAACAGAAACCAACAGGTACTTAAATTAATTAATTTTAAAGGAATAAATAAAAATAGTAAGTCATACTTCAGTCATATTTAACCTAAGTCTCTAAGCACTACACTGTGCCTGGTGTATATTCAACAAGTAAATCTGTCATGTGGGAAGTTAAGTTAAATACTTATGTATGTTACTTTTTCTCTGACTTCACGAGCATGATGCTTTCGTTTTAACCAGGTTTTGTCTCTCAGGCTTCAAACGGGAGGTATATGGTTCATTTTATAAAATATAGAAGAACCTATGTATTTTTTTTTTTTTTTTACATCGATATGACCATACAAATGCAAGAAACAATTTTAACTTTGTGACAATATAAAAGAAAAAAAAAAAAAAAAAAATGTCTACATTGTGTCCTCCCACTTCTGAAACCAAATTTTTATGATTCCAATTAAAGCTCACAACACTGTTTAAAAAAATGTCGGTGTAACTTTAGAGGAATTTATGTATCTGAAAAAAAATACTAGTTGAAAATGGAAAGAACAAACGTTTTGTAAGTACTGACACCAAGTGGGTTATGAAAATTGAACTGTGTTTTGTCCCATGCCCCTGTCATGTTTGTTGTTGTTGTCATGTGTTTTTATTTTTCATTATTTTTTTTTTACTGCCATGAATAGAAACAGTAAAGTAGCAGATCTGTGAGTGTGTATATGTGTGTGTGTGTGTGTGTGTGTGTTTTTTATGTGTGAATACACCTTGCATGTAGTGGCTGGACTTGAAGCTGTTGTCAGGTTTAGTCAATCAGATCGCTGTTGTTCTAGTTTTGTTTCTATCCTTGAGCAAGGCGTTGCCTGTGGGAGTACAGGGTCTTTCTCATGTGCCATCTCTGCACATCAAGGAAATGCCACTCTTCATACAGATGTGAACTAATTTCCATAGAATGGAGTGAGGAGTTCTTTTATTTCCCACATGCATCTGCTGCATCTATGTAGTATTTGCATCTTCATAATGTAGTATTTTATATTTTATTTATTTATTTATTTTACACTGGAGAGAGAAAACTGAATTCCCAACTTTCCTGCTTGGTGCAGGAAGGCATGAATATATAATTACAGGCCTGTAGGCAACAGATAAGAAATAAATAAATACTCACTTTGATGTTGATCACAAATTATTTCATGGTTTGAGTAAATGCAAGTTCATGCTCTCACACACACACACACAAAACCATGCATGTAATGAGAAAATACACATTAATGTGTCCCAGTTGTCACACAAAGACACCCACTCAGGATGTACATATATAAATGGCATAACAAATACATTATTCAGACATAAACAGATACAAGCAGCATGCAAATTTCAACTGTGTATATTCTTTTTTTTCTTTCCTCGTGTTGGTGGAAAATCTCAGGACTACAATACCACACACTGAATCCATTACTTTCCTCAGTTCCTCTTTTAACAGTAACACTTGTATGTTTTTGAAGTGCCTGACCCACGCTGGTCACCATCTAAAAAAAAAGAAGCCATGTGTGAAAACAATGAAATGAAAAAGGTAAAAGAAAGAAAGGAAAAACAACAGAACAATATGTGATATTTCAGTAATTTCATAGCTTCATTTTTTGCAGTTTGATTCAAGTATCCAACCAATAGTCAGTGAATAAAACAAATGTCTGCCCACTTAATCTCTAAATGGAGTTTGGAGGCTTGCTTGCACTAAATGATCGAGGTTAGCTGAGTTTTTTTAGAATATCAGTTTTCAGTGACGTATCAATAACCGTGGTGCAGAGATTAACATAGAAAGCCTTTGTGCAGTGCTACTCTATGACTTTCTGGCATTATTCCCTGCATAGTAATATTTCTGTTTTCATGTGTATGATCATTTTAAGCAGCTAAGTTGAGTATGTAGATGAGTCATCATATGAGCAAAGCTGGAAACAATGCTAGAGGGTAAAAGCATGAGAACTTTGGTCAATAGAGCAATCACCCACGACTCTAAGATGAACCAAACTGAGAAAACTTATATGTTTCAATTCAATAGATGCTAGAGTGTTTGGCACAACAGTAAGAATAAGGAATGATAAAAACTAGACTCAAATCATCAAAATGTATGATAGGCTACTCATCAGATACCCAGCTGGAATAATCCAAGATATACTTAACAGCAGCATTAGACTTTATAAACAACAAAAAGAGGTAGGACGAGGATTAGTGTGAACCAACATGAAATAAGATGCCCCCCAAAAATGAACTGCTAAGAGAAAGCCTCAGGCTGCAGAAAATAGAGGGTGATGACAAGGAAGAGGAGATATCATGGGAAAACAACTTTAGCTGCATCAACATCGAGGAAGTGGCTGACATCAAGAAACCCTACCACTGGCTAGAAAAGGCTTGAAGGAGGTTATGATTACGGCAATACAACAACAGGTCTTATAAGCAGAGAGAGAGGCAGAGTCAAGCTGACAAGCACCTGCTGGCAAACCAGTCAGACATCGTAGTGGTTGACAATGAGCATAAGAATGTATCAGTGATAGATGTTGTAATCTCAGCCGACAGTAACATCAGGAAGAAGGAGCGTGAGAAGAACAAGAAACAACAGAGGCTGAAGGAACAACTGGAACAGATGTAGTAGGATAAAAAAAGATCTCAGTAGCAAAAGGAGCATTAAGGTTTGTGACCTCCAAACTGGAAGAGTACTTCCTGTAGATCCCAGGCACAAGAGCTAAGGTCAGTGTCCAACTGAGTGTAGTCCTGCGAACAGCTAGAGTATTGTGCAGAACTGCCAGGACACTGGTAGAAATATTCAAACAGTTTGAAATTATTGTCATTGTGTCCCATGCATGTTGACAGTGTTTCCTAGCAATGCTGCCAATAATCTAGTGTTCACTAAGAGGCTACTACTACAATCTGACCATCACACCTTCCTTCACATACCCACATGTAGTGTACCTTTGACATCACTGTACATTTGCATCACTTTAATGACATACTTGTTTAAGAGGATTTTATTAATAGTTGTTACACATCTGTGTGTGTACTGTTTTAATATCAGCACCTTTATAATTTTCTTGAACTTTTAAGTCTCTTTTCTTGGCAATTAGAGAAGATAGCATTCTGAGAAAAGGGTTACGAAGCTTCTGAATAATAAAATCTTTAAATCAGTTATTTGATATGTCCGGACAGAGAGATCTATCAATGTTTTCATGTTATTTCGCTATTTGGTTATTTTACATCCTGAAGGATGAGTTGCACTACTATTAGACAGGATAGTCACGAATAAAGTTATGATTAATTTCTGCAGGAGGAATATCCCATTTTCTAAATATGATAAATGTGGATTCTAGTGTCCATAGAAGGAATCATGGAATGTGTCTGAGATGGTGAATTTTCCATATTTAGAATAGCAATTTCAAGAATAATGCGGTTATGATATACAAGAGGCTTTTTTTTTTTTGGTGAGTGTTGGCGGATGTGTGCTTTATAGGCTGCAACACACTCACTGCATAACAATTATCCCACACAAAGACACGTATGATCACAGCGAATTGGATGGCATTGCCCACAGGGACACAACTAATCCTCGGTATTTCCATTTATCAGCTGTGGGCAGGAGCTGCTCTCAGTGGCTCACGGCCCATCACATCTAACAGTGTTTGAAAGGCTGTCGACCTGTTTCCCAACAAAACAAAACCCTTTCATTCCCTCCCTCTCCCTCCATTAATAGCATCTTATAAGGCCACGGGCCAGCGTGTAATGCCTCCCAAACATATTCAATTTCATCATAATTAAGAATAGATTATCTATCCAGCTAAGCACGATTTATCATAATCATCATTCCGACCTTTTAGGGTTTAAATAATCTGATGCAGGGATCCATAACTCCTTGCGGCACCACAATAATTTGTTTACAGCCACATCTATTTGGTATACCATCCTTTAATCAATGGCAGTAAATCTAAAGTCCATTTTCTGCACATTTCTCCTCTTGAAAAAAGAAGAAGAAGCTTTCTTGGGAATGGAGGAGAGCATGAGCCTGGGGCTTTGCATGCATACCTGTCCTAAGTGATAGTCTCACAAGTTGGAATGAGATTGTATCAGATTGTTAATTGTAAACAGTTTGGAGTATAGCAGGGCACTCTGTGGGGTATCCATGAATTAAGATAACAGAAGAGATGGTGTCATAACTGGAGATAATCAACTGATTCATTAAGATAAAATAGGGAACGATAGCTAGGAGGGATCTCTTCCACAGCGCTTTACACAGCTTGTTCACCATCTTGCTCATTAGATGGAAATGAAACAGCAAGCTGTTGTATCTGTTTGACATTCCCGTATTAAAACTACTGGATGTTGACAGGCTGTCATCAAGATGCCAAGCATCTAGTGGATCTAGGTAAAGAAAGATGGCTGTGGTCTTCTCTGTGGATGGATAGTTGCCAAGTAGATTGTTCTGGTTATCCCCAGTTGATTTTAGCGGCCAAATCTTCATCAGATCCACTGTTCTGAAATGTCTGTTGTCTTTCTGGCAGGTCAGATATTTAGGTCTTCCAGGGTGCACTTAAAACAGTTCTACGATATGATTTCCCACATGACTGCTGTCAAAATATCTGTGTGAAATTCTACTGATCTAACGTGGACATTAGTGGAGTAGAAAATAGTCTTCACTGGGACTGCGCTCACTATTTTTACTTAAAGATAACACTGACCTGAAGCAATTCTCTTTCAAACATTCTGGAGAATACTTCCAGTGCATATGAACAAAACATCAATTATTACCTTTTGCATAGTGGAATTTCAAATCATGAATGTTTTCATGCTGTCCCAGCACACTGGACATCAGAAATGTTCATACCTGATCCCAACGGCCACACTGAAAGTGAAAAGCTGTCCATCATGGAGAGGGTGATACAAACCTGCTGGAAAACATTTTTGGTAATAGCACACAGAGAGTTAATATCATTCATGTGATAAGATGTAATCTTTTACTCTAAACTCTGGGTCTCATAGTATACTTTCTTTTTTTACATTTAGTTTTTGAATTCATTTCACTTGGTACGTAGGTCAAGGTCCTTAGGGTCTTTGTGTGTTGATTTATGTTTTCTGAATATGTATGTGTGGGTCTGAGTATTTATTCCATTGTGAAAACATCAATAATCTCTCTTCACACAGGGATAAGCCTAGTTTGTGAAACTATAAACACAGTCTTTTCTCTTTTCGTTTCTCATAAAATTGTGCAACAGACTCAAAGTGAGAGCATGAGGAGTGTGCGATTTGTACAAATTGTTGTCTTGTAACTGCAAAGTCGACCGAAGATGCAGCTCTTTGAGAGAGATCAGTGATGCACTGGGTTGAAACCAGGAGGGTGGTGGGTCACCTCCACAGCCACACAGCACAGGTCTGAGCAGTTCTGACATGAAATACTAGGTGTCATATTGGCAGGTGTATTTTTGTCTTTCAACAGACGTAGATAGTTGTTAATCTGTAGATGAACCTGAAACGTAACTAACAAATATTGATCTTCTATCTTATGCAGTAAACAAATATATTCCCCAAAATGTTGATCAGTTTTTAGTCTTTTGTATTTTCTGGTTAATGTTTTCGTGTTATGTTTGTGTCTGTTGTTTTCTTTCTTCATCAAATTGGTTTTATATCATATGAGTGGTGTGTGCAGTTTTTTTTTTCCTTCTTCTGATCCTTGCCTATGACATGCACTGTACATAAGTGTTCGTGCCTGGGCTGGAATCCTGGAGATGACGAGGAGCTGGATGATGGATGGATAAATTGATTGATTTAGCTATGGGACCCGACTTGTGTGTCTGTTTTGAAAGCTAATAATATCAAAATCAATATATGCTGCAGGGCAGTAAGCAAGAGGTGTTAGAGGATACACAGATAACCAGAGGTGAACACATGAAGGCAAATTTAGCCTCTTTTTCCATCTTCTTCCATTCAGCCCATTGCTCCCATCTCCATACAGTCTTTGGACTGGTGATGTTCGTATTTACCCAGCCCATGCTGTGGCTCAGCTCCACAGGCTCCACAGCCGTCTAATTGCCTGTCACATGTAAAGCTTTGTCTTTTGTCACTGCGGATCAACTGAAGATCAATACTGCCAGTGAGAGTGAGGTGTGTGTCTGTGTTTGTGTGTGTGTGTGTGTGAGGGGGGTGACAAATGAGTTTGAATACCTGTGAGGGAAGGGAAGCTTTGAAGGATGCAGCAGCATTAGTGTCATCTTGCTGCCTGATGCGCACAGGAGAGAGGGCTTATGCGCACACACGAGTGCGCACAGGATTTTCTCACACACACACACAACCTGGCATGCGCACACACACACACACACACACATCATGACACACTGCCTCGCAGTGCTGCCAAGTGCAGGGTTAAAAAGTGGGTGGACTCTAGCTGGAAAACCTCATTAAGTTTTAATTCCTCTCTGTATCCTATTTCTATAATGGGGAATTGATTTTTACTTAGTGCACTGGACCAGAAATAATTCTATTTCAAATCATTTTATTCTCCTCTGTTTGTCTTTGTATGTGTGTGTGTGTTTGTGTGTGTGTGTGTTTGTTTATTTTTCCCACATTTAGCAGAGATGCTGATGTTTTTTCCTTAATCCGTTTGGAGCATGAAAAAGTGTGTGTCATTCTTTTTTGAACGTACACCATTTAGCTGCTTTAATGGATGCACACTTGTGAATGCTTCCACAGAGAACATGCCCTTAATACCTTCAGTATTACAACATATCAGCTGCTTCTTCTCAGAATGGCAGCATGTCATTATGTGGTAATAAGAGCATGTCATGTTTTTTTTATTCACATGATGATATCAAGGTACTTTCCTCTGTGAATGAATGTGCAATTCATAACCACTTTAAAATAATGTTCTTAAATGAAAGTCTTTATATAGTATTGTCAGAGAACATAGGATAATGAGGTCTGGCTGAGCCATAAACTGCATATTGATTCACTCTTTGGCTGAAATTGGATTCTTGCGCCTGACCCGGAAATAAAACCTGTGCTTTGTTTTTTCAGCCTGCGGCGAGTTGGCTCTCTCTATTTGTCGACTTAGCTAAAACCAGACTCATGGCAGAGGGTAAATGTTCACACAGGGTTTCCTCAACTCACTCATTTCTTTAATAAATTCTCATTCTCCAGGATCCCTGTCTCACTGCTCACTTGAGGATATAATGTTAATTAGTATTCTGTTAAAATGGAAGAACTATCAATAATGCAGCAATGTGCAATGCAGCAGTTAAAGCAAACAGATGCTCTGCTCTGCAGCTATTGATGATGGCTGGAGCCACCTAGATGTACATCAACCATGAACCATGAATTAACTAACTAGGAAAAAGTGACTCTGACTGATGAGGTTTTTCAGCATGTATTTTGTTTATTTCCAACATTGTTTTTGCTTCATAGTTTTACTGAAATTACTGTTATCTATAAATGTATAATGAAGGAGAAAGTGAAAAGAAAGAAGAAATAGAAACATAGCTGTGTGAACTTCAATTACCACTTGGATTTATTTTTAATTTTAACTTGTAACCACGTTAACATTTGTTAAATAGTAAAAACTGATGAGAAATATAAATAGCTGAAAGACAATTGCATTCCTTGTATTTCGTCATTAAACAAAGCATTGGATGAGTCAAAAAACTCAAGCCGATGATTTTGATCATTACTGTGATTACAGTAATGATCAAATTACAATTACAACTGAGGCATGCTCTTTAAGCAGCAGTGAAACTCTTGGTGTCAGTAGAGGAAAAGTCCAGGGATCACTTAAAAGTAATTGAAATCTATTCTCTGTGGACCATGACTGAATTTCTGCAACAAATTTGATGTCTATTCGGCATATTAACAAACATGACAGTTTACAAGTGTAGCCAAAACACACAGACTGCCCCCTAGTGGCTGGCTGCAGTATGGGTAATAAACCTTACTCCCTTATATTATGTTGTTTGAAAGAGTGAAATGTCGCATTTGTCAATGGGACTTGTATACCAGCTTCACTTCCTATTAATTACTGTGCAGGCAGGTCACAAATGCAAAATATCACCTAGAATATATCCCAGATGATATATACCAAAATATTACCTATCATATCATATCATACGGGATATTTTGGAATGCATGTGCAACGTTGTCCAGGACGAGGAAGTAAAAATGCATCAGCCATTTTTACATGCAGCTTATGATCTTAACAGACAAGATTCAATAAATTATTTTGGCTGCCGTCATGAAGTACTGAATATCACTGTTCCTACTTTCCACTTTGATGTGACATCTCTTGGGAGTTAGCATATCCCAAGGTTAGTTTAAGGGAAAGGAAATGAAGGCAGTAGAAAGAAACTCTGTTTCAAACACACTTTCCACAATTTTCCATATTGTGTGAAACCAGATTTTTTAAAGAGTGCTCAGCATTCTGTAAGTGACACGGTATTGACGGTGCTTACCGTATGTGTATTAAAGTGGCACTGCTTACGGGTATGATGAAGAAGATCACTGACACAATCAATCCTGATATAGTTAAGTGAGCTTCCAGCTCCACTTCAGACATTTTCTCTTGGTGGGTGTGAAATTCTCCAAAGGCTGCAGCTCTGGTCCACAAGTCTTTCTTGGGTTCAGTTACTAAGACGACTAACAGGGCGCTACCCGGGCACATCGTATTATGATCGATTGAGAGTCATACTGTGCCGTTATATCAAATTCACAGCTGTGATGATCCTCTACTCAGAGTGAAGAATAGCTGCTCTGCCTTATTTCCCCTTTGACATTAAAAACAAGTCTGTATCAAAAAATAGTCCATTATTATTATATATCTGATATCGTTTCTCTGTCACTGCTACAGATTTCGCTTTCTCCCAACCTCGCAGCCTATTTGTCTTGTGTTTCTCTCACTCAGTCCACCTGACTCTCTAGCTCCATTTCCCAGGAAACCAGACACTCTTATTAAGGCTGAACTCCTCCAAGGTCTGTGTATCCTCCTCCCTTCTGCCTTCACCTTACTCTCTCCTGCTCCCACAGTTTCCTCTCTACTGCCCAAATTTCACCAACCTCAGTTTTCTGACTTCCACCTTCAGTGCAGAGATCCCTTCTCTGGGGATCCCAAAGCAATAATACAGCATCAGAGGCAAAGGCAATAATCAAATCTAATGCGCTTGTGGATCTGACTTCCCTAACCCCGCTTATTCCTTAATTTATTAGACATGGGAAAGAGGAGGGATTGAGGAATTCAGTGTCTGGCTCCTGAGATACTTTCAGGAGATATATTGGTTATTGCTCTGGGTTTTTGTTTTTACCTGGCATAAGGCCCTCAATCTGTTAAAAGAAATACCAAACAAACAAACAAAATACAGCAAAAAATAGTTAACACATTGTGGAGCTTTTGGAGAGCACATATTGTTCCTGACTTAGCTTTTGATGTTGGATTAAGTTTCCGCTCCATCGGCAAGCTATTTCATTAAAAACTCAAACTCATTTCAAAAACGATTGGAAGTCTCAACCACAGGACATGACATGACTGCTGGCCAGCAGAAGTGGATAGAGGATGAACACTGGAACATAGTATTCTCACTGTTTATCTGACTATCAGCTTAAATAAAATGTATGATAGAGGAGAGATACTAAATAAAATAACAAAATAGAATTTAATTCATTTTTAATTTTTAATTTCGACTTTATAGACTTACAGCGATGTACACTGATTCCTAAGTCCCACAAGAAAAACTTTACCCATTGCTGTGATTAAAATTATTTTTCAAAGCAAATTCAACTTTATTGTCAAGGTTAGTGTTTGTAAGGTTTGTGATGTACACAGGTGTTACATTATGTTCAACAGGATTGTATCACACGGACTTAACAAACCTCAGAACAATAAGAAATAAAGATTTATCTCTGATATAAGCTTATTAAAGCTGCCAGGTTTGTGGTACAGATGATGTAAAACAAAAAAAAGTGTTTAAATGTGTGTGGTCAAATAATCTTGTCTAGACTTGAAATTTGACTGGAAAAGCACTGGTGTTTTTTTTTTGGTGTATTTTTTTTTTTTTTTGGCTCAAAGATCATGAAAACAAGACAACAGCAAAAACACTCAATGAAGTTTTATCCATCACTGTCTAAATGAATCCAAATCTGACACATGATGTTTGCCCAAACAGAGCCTGGTGGGGAAGCACTGTAGGAGGAGTAATGATGTAATGTAATAAGTCTCTGCTGAAAAAGGGGGCTGCCAAATTATGAGAAATATTGGCTGGTGTCCAGAGAGGTAGCATCAGTTGTTGAAACACAGATGGGATTAATGATCCACCCTGCTCTCTCTCTCTCTCTCTTTCTCTCTCTGTCTCTCCATTCATATGCATCTAGTCTCACTCATCTCTCAATCTGAACAGATTTGTTTAGCAATAGATCACGGCAGCTGCAGAGTGTCCGACTAAACACCGTCCATCACCGTTTAGATGGGCTGAGAGGCTCAGAGGGAACTTTCCCCAGAAGATGAACGCCCTCTTTTTTTCCTCACATTTTTCTTCTTTATGACACAGTGAAAGTATTCAGTTTAAGTAATAGCATTATAAATACCATTAAAATTGTGACTTCTTCAAAATAAATTTTTTGAATGCTAATATATTGAAAAATCTATTTTACATTAGTTTAAAGTGATTTGACTCGTTTGCGTAGATAAAGACATCATTCCGGTGCAGCCAGTCAAAGTTTACACCAAGCAGTCATGTCAGTATTTCTGTCCTTGATAATAAATGGAACATAGATAGGTAGTTCTCATCACAGTGATGTTTGTTGAAGTCTCCATGACATAGATGTCTACATTTATTTTCAACTGGAAATCAATTGGAACATTAGTATCAGAAGTCACAGCTGATAAAACCCTGAATGTGGCCAAATATAACCATTGTTGTGATATTACATATTTGTATTGTAATGAAATAACAATAAAAATGTTAATAGTAGTAATGAGAGACAGCTAATTATAGATAATTATAGAAATATGATGTGCATCTTGTAGAAGAATAAATGGAAGATCCATTGGGCATTTGGTGAAATAGGTTCTGACTGAATTATTCACTCTATAAAAACTGATATGATTTCGTCATAGGCCTAAAAATACACATAGTTCACATTCCAAAGTGTTATGAACACTTGTCCTTTCCACAACCTGGAAAGGTTGTCTTAGAGTCCTCCAAAAAAAAAAAAAAAAAAAAAACTGTATCTAGTTCTTTTTTTGTTTTTTTAAGTTTTGTGATGCAGTTAAGGTAAAGATCTCGCAACACTAAAACACAATGTAAAACCGACACCTGCACCAGGTGCAGCTTCGCTTTAAAAGATAAGAAAGAACTGAGAACTGGTAAAGTTTTGTGAGTGATAGACGGAGAGATGTCAGCAAGAGACATGTTAACACATTGAGTCATACTTCACTGCATGAATCATCATCTTATATACTAATGAAGAAAAATATACAAACTTGTGTTAGACAGACAGACACTGGCAGACATGTTAATTAACAGATACCTGTTACTCCCAACCCTTCCTGAACTGGCTCCTTTGATTTACTGATATCCAACTACCCCTCTTTGCCCCACCTGGTGTGGGAGCCACCACCCCATGCTGAGGTGTCTTTTGTCACCTGCCACCTACAGCCGCTTTCTCTACCTCCTGCTCAGATACCCCTGCAAGCCAGCTCCTGGGCGTTTACACCTTGGTCCACTCCACCCCTGGGCCTTACCTTTCCTTTGTATTACCCCCATCTGAACAATGCCTTTTGTTTCATTTACATACTGTCTGGTTAACATTCCTCTATCTGTATACACCTGTGCCCCTGACCGGTGCTTTTTGTCAGTCTACCATCACAGACACGCTCTGCGTCAGTAGGCTCACTGGTTTACGGATTCCATTAAAGAACCACTGCATGCAACAAACTCTGAACCGGGTCTCTGAAGAATTTTTTTGACAATACGTACAATAACAATTATTAGAAATTATTGGAATCATTATTGTCAGGATGACCGTGAAATTAAATAAATTCATTTATTCCAGGAGTTGATTCATGTGTGACACAAGTGTGCCCATGGATAACTGTGCCATTGTTCACCAATGAATCAGAAATCATAAAAAAATATGTATGCCAACAGAACACATGTATATTTATGAAGAAGCATAACTAATTTAGGAAATTTCTTACAAGCATGAATACCATTGAAATATAAAAAATAAAAAATCTTTCATTTTGAGATCTTGCATGTGTGGTGCGTCCTGCTGACCTGGGAGCAGCTGCAGTGCCCACATCTACATGTAAACCACCGGAAGGACAAAGAATTCACTGAGGATCCTCTGAGGAGGGAGCAGAGAAAATTAGCTTTTAGGTTTTGATGACTAGTCATTAAAAACATTGTGGGGGAACATATTTCCATTTTTCATATATGACACCCTGTTCCCAGCAGTGATTATATGCTTGAGTGAATTGCGAATCCATCAAAGATGTGATCTCAGTAAGCTAAAAACTACACAGCAATTTGTCAGTGCTGTAATAAAAACACAGTGAGAATGTGTGTTTAAGCCTTCTAAATAAACAAAATAAAGGAAATTGTGCCAAAGTGTCACATGAAATTTATATTTCTGATTTGAATAAGAACATGCAGACAAATGCATACTCATTTGTCCACAGCTCTGTGTGAAATGTGTGTATAATGTGACTCATCAATATGTACGTGTGTATGTAGCAGAGATTTACACACTGTGGGGATGACATGCATATTTTTGCACAATGCAATTTGGTGTAGATGTGAAACACTATGAGGCAGTGAGATGGAGGAACAGTGTAGAAATTATCATTAGAAAACATCTCACAATCTGATGGAGACAAGGCTTCTGTGTAGCGTAACAGATCGACAGCGTCAGCACTTTTAAATGCAAATTTAAGTCAAATTCACCTCTTTTTCCATTGTGACTCAGCTTTATTAATCTATTTAATTAGTCATTACTTCATTTATTTCAGCTTAAATAATATGTCAGCTCCTGCTGATCCTTCATCACGGCTGTGGACTTCCGTCGTGCAGCGTGACTGGACAGATATGGGTGAATAAATCATTCCATGTAAAAACATCACCACTTCTTGATGGTCTGGTTTCATCACCTGTCACAATGTCTTCAGCCAGTCACTTACAAGAGGTGAAGTTTTACAAGTGTCATCTTTCTTTACTCTCATTCGTTTGTCATTTCAGTGCTGTGTTAACCTCAAGACCCATCTCCACCCCTTCACTGCCTTACGGATGCCAGTCTCCCTTTATTCAAGCTACAGATGCCTTGACTTCATCAGAGTCCAACCTCGCGGTAGTGGGGTGGAACGTCTTGGACAAATGTTGGTGTGATGATATGTTCTTACCAGACGAGAAGCACGTTTTTTGACATACAGTCACAATAAAGGCATGAATAGCTGTGAGTTCTGTTGGGTGACACAAACAGAAGCAAAATTCTACTGAGCACTGTCATGTATCTGTCTTTGGTGATAATCAGAAATGGAGAACAATTTATTGTGGCTCTGTTTGGACACTTTAGTGAGTTGTATAATTCAACTTCTAAGGAAAGGCCGGAGAAGCAGTAGGACCACTAGATCAGTTCTGAACATCTGGATCTGTTACTTGATCCCAGCCGTTTGCTGTGGTCGTGGTTGCACAGCTGGTTTTCAGTTAGGACGACTCCCATTGGCTGAGACTGAGAGAGAGAGAGAGAAAGGGAGGCGTTGGGGGGAGGTGGGGGGAGGTGTTCTGGCTGCTTGCCTCAGCCACCTTCCTGTCACCTTGAGTGACACAAAGTAAAACACATTAGCTCATCCAGGCACCTGCAGATCAGCAGGTTAGACAAGCAGCCGCCACACAGCCACACCAGTGTTTTTTTTTTTTTTTTTTCTCTCCTTCATAAAAGTGTCCTACAGTTGATGCTATTTCTGAGGACTATAACTAAATCTAGCAACAACAACATACATGTAGCGTTTATGTGCAACTGCAAACTGAGAATAAACAGGAATTGAAAAGCGTTAAATGTGCAATGACTACTGAATACTCTCTTGCAAAGCCGTACAGTATAAAATTACAAGCGTAATTAAGTAAGTAATGTTTATTTGTGTAGCACTTCTCATAAAGAGAACTTACAAAGCGCTTCACAGGGTTAACATACAAAACAATAAATACATACAATCAATGGCACAAAAAGAAAACAGCAGTAGCCCATGCAAGGTTGAATCCCAGGATCCAGTCAGTAAAAATCCTGCCTATACAGGTGAGCTTTCAGGAGCTTCTTAAAGCACTCAACAGATTTTGCAGCTCTCAGATTCTGTGGGAGAGCGTTCAACAGTCTAGGCGCAGCAGACTCAAAGGCTCGGCCACCTCTCGTTCTTAGTCTGGTGTGAGGGACTACCAGCGGACCAAGATTAGCTGACATGTGTATCTTAGGAGGAGCATACATACGTAGCAGCTCAGATAGGTACTCAGGTGCCTGACTGTGCAGATCTCTATAATTAAAAACTGAATCCTATAGCTAACAGGAAGCCAATGTAGGGAGGCCAAGACACTCACACCAACACTGACATCATTTAGAATTAATGAGAAACTGAGTTTTCCTCTGCTGAAGTATCTCTGTTCAGACCAGTGTTGTGGTTGAAGTACAGCTGCAATGAATCGAACTTGACCAACTCAGTTTAGTTCAATCAGTCACTGGTGTTTGGCTTATAAATGGATATTGTTATTTACTTAATAACTGTGTTGTCATAATTTGAAATCTTTCTCTAATACTGTGTGCTTGTTGAAGTGAAGCAGAGCGCCCATCAAGCCATTGATTCCATTTTAGCAGCCAAACACAGAAATGGGTTCTGGCCGTGGCTGATGGCTCTCAGAGCCTCGGCCTTAATAACAGCTCTCAGCTCCCAAATACAGCCAACAGCTACTCAGTATGGAGGAGACAGCAGTGGGATTAAATAGATGACACGGGTGACTCCTCACACCTTTTACTCTAACAAAACACTTTTTGCTCTTCATCTGCAAAAGAAAATTAGAAGAAAAAAAGAAACTGTTAAGCAATTCAAGTCCTGAGGGCCACAGCACAAAGCTCCGGACAAGTCTGATAAATCATATTTTAAGCCATGTGTTGATGTGACGTGTGTGTGTGTGTGTGTGTGTGTGTGTGTGTGTGTGTCTGTGTGGTCATTGACAGGTAATCACTCTTACTTGAATGTGGACAGAATGAAACCATATAATCAGCCACAGTGTGTGCACAGTCTGCACCAAAATATTTATTCTGCCATGTTTGTTGTTCACTTGCAGAGTCTTTAACACAGCAAACTGTTCTCTCTCTGTCTCTCACACACACACACACACACACACACACACACACACGTATCATTTAAATGCAATGTTACCAGCATCCCCCTTTCTCTTACCAACTGGTTTTAGTTGAATACATTAACACATGTGTCACATGTGTCTGCAGTGTGCACTGCACTCTTTATTTGAACGCTGTGAATGCTACAGCTAACGTCCTGTGTTAGGTTGGTAATCACCTGTGTGGTTTCCTATGTATACAATATGTCATTGATTTACTTCCCGTCCTCATGTGTCACCCTGCTGTTTAATAGGCTCCCACCCCCTGTTTAGTTTCACCTGTCAAGCTTTTAAAGATATAGACACTTTGAAAAAAGGAAGATTTGTTACCAACCACTATCAGTCGGTAGCACAGAAGTTGACAGTCTGTCCTTGTAAACACACTGATGGCACTCGACATTCCCTTTTTTATTACAGTATATATCTCACATGTCAGTAAAATCACAAAAAAAAAAAAAAAGTTGAGAGAGTTAAGAGTTACATATGCTTTTAAAAGGTAAAACATTTGTAAAACTTTGCTGTATGAAACTGTCACTCAACATTGTATAAAGAGTGAGTAATATGAGTTAAAAGAGCCCACACCATCTATCTTATTCATATGATTTAAATACAAAAAATGATTGTCAGATTTTCAACTTCCTAATGGTCCTTGAACTAAAATAAGGATGTGTAGCATGTGGAGACATATTTCTCCTGTATCGTACTCCTGTAGCGTACTTGCATGCACTTGGTAAGAAGTTGTGTACAGAAGGTACAGCATTTTTCAGCTTTTAAAATAAATTTTCTTGGGAAATTGTTCCTGTCTTTATAATGATTTATGGCACTATAGCAGCACAGAAAACAGCTGCTCTCTTTCCTTATTGTTCTGATTGTGCTTCACGTGGCCTGATCATCTTCAGAAAACACACACATGGTGAAAAATATATATATACACATTAACACTCTGCTTTATGTGTTTTTTATGTAAAAAAAATAAATAAATAAAGAGGAAAGTTAGCTTCTGATTAAAAAAAAAAAGACAAAAATATAAATACAAATAATAAAAATACAACAAACAGCCTGCAGACACAGCTGCTTTGTTAGATATGAGCTGAAGACGTTTCTGTTGTTACAGTAAAGAGGTTTCCTTTCCCCTCCACAGGCCGAGTCAAGATAGACTGAGATGGGTTGGGGGTGGGGTGGTGGGGGTGGCGGGGTGGAGGGACGGTACAGTGAGGCTGGGCAAACAAAGTGGCAGACAGACATTGAGGCCAACACAGAGAGCTCACACAGAGACAACAGGGAGACTCACTGATCAATTATTCAGTTCAGCGCTAGGGTTTCCTGGAATGGGCGATGTGCAGCATGCGGGCTGTCGGGGGTGTCAGTTTGGCAAAGAAAGATACCACAGTGAAACTAATATCACTGCTACAAACCGCCAGCAGTCATATTCACACACAGAGCAGGAACCACAAAGTATCACGCACGTGCACACACACATACACGTGTTCAGTGTATGCACACAGCACATCTCTGTTCACCTTATCACAAACCAAGAAAAAAACACAAAGCGACGATTACATCATGACTTCAGAGATCAGGGAGTCCTGACTAAACCCCATTAATTACCCTGCTCCTTTGATCAAACACTAAACAAAGCCTGTTTATTTTTATTTTTATTTTTTCCTCATTCCGTTTGTTTTCCCCCTGGCCATTAATTTGACAAAAGAGACATTTTCCAATTAAATTACCCATTTCTGGCACAATTAAATACGCCCATGGAGGATGTTAAATGATTTAATTCACCGTTGTTTTTTGTATTTTGCTTTTTTTCCTCTTAAGGTTCAAAACACTCATTTATGCAATTTAAAAAATATATATATATTTATTTTTTCATGGATATCATGCAGAGTTCACGTCCAAAGCAAAAGCTCCACGGGCTGGTTTGTTCCTGTTCAGTGGCTTGTTGTTAAACCTAATTTAAAGGCTAAAGTCCCCCCCCACCCCATCCCTGCTTCTATCTATCTATAGCCTAGACATGAACCAAGAGGAAGAGCATTTGCTCCAGCTCATGAAGGCTAAAACATTGAGGATGTAGCCAGGAACTCCACCCATATCAGTGTTTAACTAAATCAATTAAATATTCAAATTTGAGCGATCAGTGATGCTATTGCTTTTTTCCTCATTCTGGTCTGTGCGCTTCGAGCTGCTGCATTTAAATAAGCTGCAGTCTGCTATTGATTTCTGAGCGAGGCCAGAGAAAGTGCAGTAATCCAGTCTGCAGGAGACGCAGGCATGCGTAAGCTTCTCTGCATTCGACGAGGCAGCCTGCGCTCTGACCTTTACGGTGTCGTTGGAGCTGATAAAAGGCAGTTTTTCGTTAAGACGGCAGAGTGGAGCGAGCGGCTCAAGACGGAGGGAAAATCACTTCAGGTTCTTTAACCTGCTGATTATAACTAAGACAGAATGATAATTTATTCCAGGCCAGATTTACTAAGGAAATGGCTGAGTGCTGATGTGTGCCAAGGTTTTCATTGAGTTCAGTAATCAGCAGGTCCAACAGCTCAGAGCTGAGCAGGTGGAAGGAGGAGATGGTGTTGATTCGGATGTTGATATTGAGCGAAATGCAGCTGAACACATTTCTATTTCGTAAAGAAATAAAGTCAGGTGTAGCCTGTAACGATTTCACAGTTTACTGGTGAACAAGCTCATCCACTGCTGCTAGGAAGTGATTGTGTGTGTGTTTTTTTGTCTAATAATCTTTTTCTTCTTCCAGTGTTAAAAGAACATTTCCTTCTGCCATCATGTCCAGTTGACAGGAAGAGTTTTTGTTTTGATGTTCACAGCTGACATACTGTGTGTTCATTAGTTAATCAAGATGAAAAGGATAGAATTCAGGACACCACATGACTCTACAGACCATGAAGAACCATAACATTACGAGTTCAGCACTAACAGGTTCAGAGCAAAGGTGAAACCAAACGAATCTTCATTACATTATATTATATATATATATATATATGTGTGTGTGTGTGTGTGTGTGTGTGTGTGTGTGGCCCCAATCTCCTGCCATATTCATCAAATTCAAATGTTTCAAGAAAAAAAACTTCAAATAAAAAAAATCAAATAAATTGATAGTTGATAATTGATAGCCTAAAGATAGTTGGTGATGTGTGAACAACACATTATTCAAACATAATTCATTCACTTTTTTAGACATTTGAGTCTCTGATTATCATTTTGCTTGATAAACACAAGTAAATACACAAAAACTGCACTTCCATAATTACAGAACAACAGAAACATTTGTATTATTTTGCATATATTATTTTACACTAAAAGCTCACCTCTTCACCATAAACAATGTTTGCATCCACCTACCGCAAGCAACTCGACCTCTCCAGTGGGTGTATGTATATTGGTATGTGTATGTGTGTGTTGGGGCATGGTGTATACAAACATGTGGGACCTAGTAAACAGAGGGAGCAGGAATCTGGGTCAGTGTGTTTTCTGTGGTTCAGGCAGCAGCGGCAGCAGCAGTGTGAGGATGACTGCAGGTCTCTCAGCACGTGACACCACCCTGCGGGCCGTCCACCGCCCGGGGTTGTACACACCGACACGGTGGTGGGGTGTGTGTCTGTGTGTGTGTGTTGTGGCTTCGGGTGCGTGCAAGATGGGATACAAAAAAGAAAATCACACTGAGACACACCATGTTCTCTAACGTGTACGGTCGACTGAACCCTCACGCCACATGAAACCAACGGGATGCTGCGCTGCGCCGCCTCAGAAAAAATAAATAACGTCCTTCATCTTAACGCTCATTGCCTCAGAATTTCATTGTCAGCTTTTGTTTTCCCAAAATCATTTAATTGGCGCTTAATAACAGTCATGTTTTGCTGAACGAATACAAACCTTTGCAGAAAAAAAAAAAAAAACTCTTTTTAAAGAATTAAAATAATAATAATAATCTTACAGCTGTTATTAATTATTCTCAGAACTCAAAGTAAGTTAAATTAGAGGGGTGATGTTCCTCACGCTGCGAGCTGCAGTGGAAAAAAAAAAAAAAAAAACAAAGCAAAAAACATCAATATAAACTCATTTGCAGGAAGTTTTAGTTTCACAGATTTTACCGGAACAGAACTCGAGAAACAGTGAGAAGAAGAACGGTAAGACTAGAACCCATCACAAAACTCTGTTTGTTTATCTTGACCCTGGTAATTGTAGAATTGATTTTTGTCAAGTAATTTGGAGCTAACTAGAGCAATTTGAATTTATTGTATGTGAAGGCCCATGGGGGACCGGGTCCCGGGGTCATTTGTCCATTGTGCTCAGTTGTACAACCAGGTCCTATCGATATCGATATCCACAAATTGTTGTTTTTAATTGGTCTGAGTTTATTTACCATGAAACGTTACAAATTATGGAGTCCAGTCACATGATAGACCTTCATCTAAATCCACATCATGATTTCTATAAACCACATTACTCTCTTCTCCTCTTAGCTCCCTGCTGTTTTTGTCTTTCCTTTAAGAGCGTCACCACGGTGAATAATTCCACCGTCAGCCTCAGCAGCAGCCACAGCCACCAACCTTTCTGTTGATTGTTTCATTTGTTTACAGTAATTATGCTCCTCTCATAATTCCACTCATCTCGGAAGACATACACTGATACACTGATGATTAATTGATGTGAAAATGTCTCGTACAACCTTTATTAAGAGACAAGGCAACATTGTACTCCTTCTTTATTATTTCATTTACAAATCGTGAGACTACTGCCTGGATAAGAATAACTCTCATTTAATTATACACTTGTATATTATTACACTGGAAACTGCTGTTCATAATAAATGTGGAGCTTGTTTTTCTTCATATTGCTTTGCATCGAAAGGTATTCCTGTCACTGTAAAACAAAAAAAAAATATGGGCTAGATATTGCTTTGCCACTACAGAAAACAACATTTGTGTTGTGATCATTTTGTAAATTTGGTAAATATTTTTTTTTTCCATTTAAAAATATCTTGTACTGTCATGACAGCCTAAAATATATAGTATTTTATTAGTCTGAGACATAAATTGTCCAAAAATATCAGAACTAAGTGAGTGAGATGAAAACATCCATGTGCACATCACACTTACAACCTGTCTCATGCTGTAGTATGATGATGGGCTGCAAAGACATTAACACTCAAGTGTTTTTTAGGGACTTTACTGTCAATAACGATAATCATCACATCAGGATCATCAGCATCATGCGATCTCATGAATATTTTTCAGAGTGCTACTCTATAATTGGGCTTCGAAACACACCGACCAGGAAGACAAGAAGAGAAATGACAAAACAAAAAGCTCTAATCAGCTGCTGCGCTGAGCTGTTGTTTAGTCACAGTCTGCGACGTCTTCATCCTGAGAAGCCACATACGATGTCTCCACCGAACTCATTCCAGTGAACACACAAGTCACCTGTCACAATGATGGACAGCACATTGTGTAGTTATCAGCTAAATCACTTTTCATTCAAGGCTGCTGCTGTTGACTCTTAGAGGAGAAGTCAAGCTGCTGAAGTGGACGTAACTTCTGAGATGACCAGCTTCCTTTAGTGGAGCAGCACAAGGACGTTACTTTGTAAAATTTGTAAAATTTGTAAAACACAATAACACTATTATAACACAATGTATGTTCAGAAGTCGATGTTTACTACTTTGTACTTGGGTCATATTCTGTTTTTTAATTCTGTTTTTTATTTTTTTTAATTCTGATTATAACAATGACACATGGGTAATGTATGGGCTTCATGTGTCTAGCAAAGAAATAAATGCAGGAGGTGAAATTATATTTAGACCCATAATTATTACAATAACTTTTAATGCATTTTCAGTACAGAGGTAATAACATACCAGGGTGATGGTAAAGGTTTATGTAATGTTCACATTCAACGTCACATTCATTTTTTTATTTCAGAATCGGTAATACCAGAGTTTGAAAAATGAAATACAAAAGGATCATTAAAATGTACTATCATTTTATTTCTGGTATAATATGTTGCAAGATTAGAAATAAATATAATTTGTGATGGATTTTTTTTTTTCTTTGGGACCCTTGCTTCTTTTTGCTGTCTGAGACAGTCCTGTCTCCACTGTAACATGATCACTGACTCACTGGACAGAACTCTGCTCTGTCAGCTGTTGACTCTTTTTCATACAAAGATATTTAATCATACTGCAAGATTTTTTTTTTCTTTTCTTTTTAAATAAAACTGGTACAATAACAACCACAAACTGTAAAATGGATAATGCAAAGTACAATCTGTATTTATGGTGTCATCTATGGCCCGACAAGAAAAAAAAAAAAGACATCTTAACCCTATGAAAAAAATAATAATAATAATAATAAAAAAATCTAAATCACAGTGTCATATATTGTTCACATGCGGCACCTCTAATACACTATGAAGAGTCTAACGGAGTCAGTTTTATACTCCATGTTTATAACTGACTAAAGCATCTCTTCCTCCCTCTGTATCTGCATATACATCAGAGACCCAACAGAGATCACGTTTAATATTTTCGTCTCATTATGGGAGTTAAACCTCCTCCGTCAAACAGGGAGATTGTCCCATCTAATTAGGTGATTCAAATGATATCATTTGTTAGATAATTTTTCAGACTGGATCTAATTTTGAACTTTATTGCAGAGGAGTCAAATGGGTGTAATAAATATCAGAATAAAATAATTTCATGTCCCTGTGCCTATTACTTATGTCTCCATAAAAGTAGGGGAGTGTATTAAGCTGGCAATTAGGATTTCATTAAAATCTATAAATGGAGGTTCATTTATAGTGGATGACTTATCATAGACATCTTTACACACAGTCTCTAGGGCAGATTGGGGATGAAGTGATCACACACACACACACACACACATGCAAACACACACATATCTTCCTTTCAAAGCTGATCAGTTTACTCCATCATATTGAACCAAATCTATCTCGGCGCCATGCACTTCTCGGAAGCTAAGCTGCACCTCACTGGACAAAAAAAAAAAAAAACAAAAAAAAAAAAAACAAGACATGCTATGCTGCATGCTGCTGTGCTGCTGTAAGATACATAAATACCCTGCCCCCAGCTCTCTATTCTCTCACACACACATAAAGGAGACAATAGGTCGCTGCCAGAAAGACAGAACACAATAGCCTGTATTAATATTTCACCATTCCCCTTTGTCTTCATTGACCACCACATACCAGAAACTCTTCTGAATGGCAGCTTTAAACAAGTGTGTGTCTGAGTCCAGGGCTGGATGTAACTGCTGGAGGGGGGGGGGCAGTGAATCGTTAGCTGCCTTTCCTCACCCCTTCACCCTTCCCAGGCAATATAGTCTCTATACAGTCCCTGCAGTCTTCCATGAGATTCAATGAGAATAAATTTGAAGTATAACTCTCCCAGCGGTCTGGATTATGAAATACTGGGATGATCTTTATTAGGTATTGGCCAGTTTGTGGTGTTCACACTGTAGCAAAATACAGACATATTGGATAGTTTTGCTTTTAGTTTTTATTATAGATTGTGAGCTTAATTTTAGTTTTGATCATCATTAGTTGCAGATTTAGGCAAAGGTGGATTCACTCCAATCAAAAAGTCCTCCATCCATTTCTCTGTGGAGATTCCCAGTAAGTAATATATGTCGTTGTTGAATTTAAAGCAACTGGACTGTTGTAATTTCTTGAAGACCTTTCACCTCTCATCTCAGAGGCTTCTTCAGTTTGTATGGATTCCCAGAATTTATCTTCTGTGGGCGGACACCAGAGATCTAGTGTTCACAGGTGTATCAATAACAGCTTATGGAGCTTAGGTAGTTTCAACAGTGGCCACTAGGATGCTAAGTGACCATTAGCACCCAAACAGTCACCATCAAAACTACCTAAGTTCCCTTCCATCCATCCTTAATCAGCTGCATATCCGGAGTCAGGTTACAGTGGAGAGCAGGTCGACGAGATAGTTCAGATGTCCATCTTCCCATCAAAGCTTTCCCCTTCCTCCTTGAGGATCCTGGTGCCTTCCCAGACAAGATGAGATACAGTATACAATATGTCCATCATAGTCTGACTCTGCTGTAAGTGTGAACATAGCGTTAGGCATTGTAAACTAACAGTCTTAGAGTAACGCTAAAATGCTAATGTTTGTCACCAATTATCCACCATTTCATATAGTACCTAGCTGAATTTAGGACACTTAATTAAATCAGCACAAACTAATTAACACATACCAAACGGAGATCCTCCTCAGGGCCTCTGAAGCAATTCAGCACATTTAATAACCAGGTGTGGATGTGCATGTGGCTGTTGCTCTTCACACACCCACTTTTCTTCCTCTGTTACTTCACAACCTCAGAGACTTTCCTCAAACTGCATTTGGCTGTCTATTTTTACAATGACACGTGTTAAAAACATTTGCTGTTGCTAATTGGCAACAAAGTAGGAAATATACTGATCTCCAGTTTTTCCCTGGTGATAGAGACGCTGACGTTGACAAGAGTCATTCTCACTTAATCAGACGTGGTGTTATCCATCCTTTTCACAGACACACATACAGTTGCTTCCCACACTGACCTTTCATCACATATGACACCCGAGTGCACATTAGTAACTGATGCATTAGTAGCTGTGTGCAAACTGCCAATCAATTGGAAGCTCTCTATAAAGTGCAGAAGAGGAGCAGGTTCCCAGACATAAAACAAAGACATGGCAATGTAAGTGTTCGTTTATACACTATCATACACTTTAGAAATATACACTGGTATATCAGGCTTTACCACACAACGTTTTGTTATTTTCTCCTGTCAGTGTTAGTGTGGATTGTTCTAGCTATCTGAATCATCACTGGCATAAATGTCACATATTGTATTAGTTCAGTGAGAGATGCTGTGTTCATGTTCTTAAGTACGTTCAGGGTATGGATATGGTATGAAAATGAAAAGGTGAGTTATCTCAGTCACCCCTGATCTCTGATCCACGATGTAATATTCTAAGTAAAAAATGATGAGCAACGACCTGCAGCTACTTCAACGTGCGCTGACAGCACACAACCAAATCACACACCGAATCATGTCATCACACTGAGGTTGTCTGGTTAAATACTTTCACACATGTACAGTGAGAAAAAAAAAAAATCATGAACACATGATCTGCAGTGGTTAACTGTTGTGACATTTTCTATTGCATTACTGTGTCCCTGTACATTTTACCCTGAGATGAATGAAAAAAAAAAAAAAAAAAAAAAAACAATCAAGTTAAAAACTCCACCTCCAACTTCATCAAAATAATTATTCCAACCTTGTGGCTATGTGATTATATTGTTCCTATTTATTATTTTTTTAAAATTAATGTTGTGTAAAATATGTTTCACTTTGAATGACTCTCAAATTCAATTCCAGGAAAAAAAATGTCTGGAACAATGTGTGGAATGTAGATTTCTGAAGGCAGCAGACACGCTGACGCCTGGCGGCATCTGAGCTTCCATCCAAAGCTGATGCCATCTGGTGCATCCCATCCAGAGACCAGCCCATGTCAAACAATGCCAAGAACCTTACATAGATCTGCAGAGAAGATCAAACTGCTCTCTGTACTGTCTGTACTTGTCATCCACTAGGATCGCACGGAGCAAGATAAAGGAAGATAAAGAGCGGGAAAGAAGGGATGGAAAAGCAGCAAAATGTAGCAATAGACAGATAAAAGCCAGGGTTTGTGCTGTTGTGATACAGCGACAGAGTCCAAAGACCCATTTATCTGTAGAGACACACACACAGACAAATAAACAAAAGGCAGCAGAATAAGCTCTCGCACAAAACATTTGTTCAAATCTCAGAAGAGAGAATGATATGCAACATTTATAACCTGAACTCACTCTGGTAGCATGCCATTTGTGTGTGTGCGTGCATGTGTGTGTGTGTGTGTGTGTGTGTGCTCTCCAAGTGCTAAATGGACAGCATGTAGAGAGAAGAAAAGACAGAGAGGATAGAGAGGCTTTACACTTTGACCTTCTGATAAACACAACAGTTTTAGTTAGTCAGCCAAAGGAAAAAAAAAAGAAACAAAAAATAAAATTACAACAAATTAATCACTTGTCACTGACAGTGAAATCAATCATGTAGGTGTCACAATTTTTTCTCTTGTGCTTGTTCATCCATGTCAGTCACATGTTACCAGTGACATCTGTTTATAAATGTCACTAACACCACCACCATCAAAGTCAAGGTCCTCTTTCTTAACTTTCCACTGAACATCCACAACATCCATCTAACGGCCTTTTTTTAGCAGAAGGAGTTGAAATGGCTCAGTTGTCACCATGTGCCTTGACATATATTGTTTGAGTCTGGGATGACAGCTGAGTCGAACACCCTAAGCTGAGGAAGACCATGAGATGCAGCTAAAAACTGTGCTGAAGGCCAGGAAAACATATTGTGGACAGAGGGACTGAGAAATTCAGCTGGGCTACCACCAAGACCCTCAGGCACTGAAAACTATTATCATAACATTACCACCTTAAATCACTGGTATGAGATCTGATATGAACAAAGTGAAAACACAGTTGTAAGCTGAGGGAAGACGTACTGACAGCCTGGCGTTTCCTGATAAACTACACACAGTTGGCAATGATATTGAAGTTAAATCATAGGCACAGCACACAAGCAAAAAGGCAGCAGTTAAGACAAAATAAAAATAAATAAAATAAAAACCAACTAGCTGCCGGATATAAGAGCATAACAGTCAGAAAAAAAAAACAAAAAAAACACAAAATACACATACACTAACACATCTCACACTCACACATTGGATCTATATGGTCAATAATCTAAAAGAGGCAACACAGGAAAGGTAAATAACTCAGAAAGATAACCTGTGACCGTTGCACTGCTTTCACTGAAATTCTTTCACAATAGTAAGTTTTGTTTTCTGGGAAACAGTCACTAGAATATCAGTGGTGTCTCACAGACTGAACTTCACTGAGTCAAGTGAGGTGGTGACTAGAACCAGTATGACACCGTTCTGGGAAACATGCCACTGAAGCAGCAGGTTAATTTAGAGATAAATTGTCATCCACATCTGCTTTCATAGTGTTTTAACAGAGAAAATAGCTAAGTTCATGATGCAGCTTTAAGAATGACAATATAACTTTAATAACTTTAACTAATAACTTTTCTTTACAGCATTGTCTGGTGATAAACTTCTGTGACAAAGTCTCACTTAAAGCAAATATTTTGATTGACTAGTTATTCCGAAGTGAGCAGTTCATCCACTACATAATGTGTCACAGAGCACTGATGGACAAGATAGGGTCGTGACACTTTTACTAAATGCTGCTATCAGTCAGAAACATGCAACAGCGTATTAGGACCATGTATAAATATTTTGCAAACTCATAAATTTGCAACTTTATAATATCACAAATATCCAAGTTCATTTCTCGTAAATTTGTGATTTTTTTCTCTGAATATTACCCCTCCTCTCCTCTCCTCTCCGTAAAAAAAAAAAATTATTCAAAGACATGAAATATTTTAATTCAGTGGTCACAAAACATAGAGAATCATTCAACAGCTATTGACTAGCTTTCAATGAACCAGAGCTAACCCACTGTGTTTGAAGTTCTGTGATTGACTGGAAATGGTTGAAAGCTCCAAAAAAAAAGAAGGATAAACAATACACAAAGACTTGCTACATTACTTTATTTTGTACATGTTAATTTGGTTGAACGCAACTGTATTTGTTACTGTAGCTGATGTTGTGCTCATTTGGTACGAGTCCTGAAGACCAATAAACAAGATTTTGACAGGTTCCACCAAATTAGCCGATACATGACAAGCCTTTGTTGACATTGCACTTTATTAGTAAATGATAAGTTCACTCTCACGAAGTTGTCGCAGTGAATTGCAGGTTTGAGTAGAACTGCATGTGACAGCTGAATGGAAGAAAAGGTTGGATAGACAAACTGTAGTTTGGGTCAGCACAGAATTACGAATACTTGGGGAACTGAACCCATGTGGAACCTCATTTTAGCAAAGTAGATTCATTACCTACAACAGTCTCTTATTTTACTCTGGCTCCAGAAATAAAATTACATTATCAAATCCTTACGACTGTGTATGCTTATCCTGACACATTTTCAGATGTACTGATCCAAGGCAAATAACAAGGAATACATCCTCACAAAAAGCCAATATGTTGATTGCTTGACAGATAATGTTGAACACAGGACCTAATTCCACTCAAGCTGAATATGTATATCGGCCATACATCATTTTTTTTTGCAATAATATTGACAAAATGAAAATAGAAAATATGATTTGTCAAAGAAGTCTGGGCAACCTTTCAAAATTTAGCGTCAGTCCTGAAAACAGAAAAATGGATGGTGCATTCATAAACATCTACTGCTTCTTTTGATGCTGGTTGACCTATGACTCTTTCTCTTTTATTCAATTCAAACACAGTATTTTACATGCGGCCATAATCCTCTTCCACACTAGTTGAGCATCACTTTGAGGCGTGTTCTGTGATTTTATCAACAAGAGCAAACTAAATACTTGGAGAAAATGAAAAGAAACAAGGATATAATGCCTAAAGTAACAATTTAATTAAACACTCTCCAACTCAGTGCATTTAAAGCAGGTTCAAAATGAATACTTAATGTGAGTAAAGCATGAAAGCGGGTAAATCAGCCTGCATTGATTTATAAAATAAATGAACGATTCTGCATGAGAAGGTTCTCCTTTAGTTCATTAAAACCTCACAGCCAAATAAAGGTAGCAGGACACATGTAGATAGATCTGATCCAAAGCTACTGCTTCAGAAATGAGGTACAGCAAATTAGAACATGCTGTTGCAAAACTGTCATTGCTCAAACACAAGAGGACTCAACAGCACGACTCTAAGGCATAAGTGGTGTTTCATGTTTTAATCCTGAAGCACATTATAACACAGCACTTCAGTGTCATGGTTTGGGATATTTCGTGATTGTTTAGACCTGCAGATGCCCTCACAGTGGATGCACCAAACAAATAAGATTGTGCACTTGTCATTGTTATTGCTCAATTAAAGCTACAATGTGTAATTTTTCAGGTTATCTATTAACAAAAATGTATTTATTTTTTTTTCATTCACAACTATGATCTTATTAATTAATAATTACCTCCATCAGCAAGTCAAAATATTCTGTTAGGTTTTGAATTTTCGATTTATATAAACATAAAGTGACACATCGCCATGTTATGCCGCCATCTTGAGACTACAGGCGCTGACAGGGGACAACACCAGGTAAATACGTTTTGCGTTTTTATGCTCAGTGGCAGCGCGACTGACTCAGACTGACAGAGGGAAACCATCTATATCTAGATATCTCTACATCTTGACATATATCTTATATGTTAAATAAATAAATAAAAAGTCCCAAGAGCCAGATTATCCAACACACTCGTCCACCAGAGGCTCAATCTGCTCGGACAGCAGCAGGCTGTCGGCCTTCACAGTAGCATTGAATTTTTGCAGCTTTTGTCACTGCAGTGTATCTTTCTGGGCTTCTAATATATTTTTTTGCAACATATTTTCCAGCTCTCTGTCTGCTGGTCAGTGTGTTCACCTGTGTGTGTGTGTGTGTGTGTGTGGAGGAGAAATGTAAACACATGGCCATGTAGAGGCAGAAATGACATGTGGTCGTGTAAATAAGATAATAAGATGGTATAATATGGGTATGTTTAGCATGTTGAGGTAAACATTCTTTTACTGAGCTAAATTTACCACAACCGCTAATTGTGTTAGCTTGTCTATGGCATTTTCCACTACGTGTTAGCAACAAACTAGTGGTTTACTCGCTTGTTTTCCACATTAAATTTTAAAAAATGTTTGCATTAGTGAAAAACAAGTGAGAGAGTGACAGAGAGAGACAGAGGTGTCAGAGGTGGTGGAGGTTTGGTAGGAAACACTGAGTAAATATCAGAGTTGTTTTTCGCAAATAGAGGGACAACATCTTGTTGATATTTCTCGGCCACCGTAGAAGGAAACGTGCAAACAGGCTAAAGATACAATTCAGTTGGTTGCGGTATATGACCTCACAACTAGATGGGGATAAATCTTACACAATACAGCTTTAAAATTGTGTGCTAAATTGTATTGTAACTCTATCCCTGTGCAAATCAAATTAAGAAATTAAACTAGTCTTTTAACAAAAATGAGAAGATGAGCAGAGTTGTACATGTGAGTCTATTTGTCTAACTTGAAATTAAAAATTTAACCATTGACTTCCTTTTGAGAACACATTTTGCATTTTAATGTTGCCGATGCATGTTACCGTTCATTAGTCACCTCTCTTCTTTGTGACCAGAAATCCATTTGGTTGCAGGTTTTTAGATTTTTTTTTTTTTTTGGCAGATGTCATTAGAAGCAAGGACAGCGACTTTCACAGTTTAGGGAAGTGAAACTGCAGGCTGAAAGACAGGCCTTTGTTCCTGTGAAAGATACACTAATCTGTGTAATACGCTGAGAGGAGAATTAGATGCCAAGGAGACTGATTTCTTCCTTTTGTCTGCTTTTCCAAATCTCCGCAGTTGGAGACAGTCTGTATGAGTGTGTGTTCAAACACAGTGAGGAAATATGATGATTTCATGTCATTGCCCACTTTCAGATTGGAGCTCGTTTTATTTAATGCTGAGCTCTTTGAATTTTATTTTTCCTGGTTGTTTACATGATGTTGTGAGTGCAGCCACTGCAGTAATGCCAGTCATTTAAAACTGGTCAGAATGTGGTGCACTCAGGAAATTTAATTTGCTGTTACTTAAAATGCCACTTAATTAAAGCCCAGGGGCATTATATTTCATGGTCACCACTCACTTGAACCTAACACAGGAACCCCTTCCCCACACAGTGCATGGATTGGATCTCCTGCAATCACATGTGAAGCTGGGACTGAAGGTCATGAATACAGTAGTATGTCTGGTAACTCATACGGTGTTGCCTCCAAATTCTCTTCAGCAATGATAATTTGGTTTAGAATATATAAACTCACACATGAAGAATTATTTTTTTCTCCTGTCACTTGTCTTAATACAAGCAATCATACAACAGCCAAATAAAAAAAAAACAAGACAAAATTAATCAGCTCTCTGAGATTCTTGCTCCTTTGTTCTTGATGGTAACTTTTTTCATGGCATTCTTGTCATTTATTTTTTTCTGTAGAATACTTGTACAATCAATTTATTTTTATTTCTAACTGTACATTTTTCTTTCAGTGTCCCCATCACATTCACAAATAACAGTTTCTTTCATCTTTACCTGCTTATGTCATCTTACAGTCATTTTGTTGTACACTCAGAAACAGTCTGATGCAAGAGCAAACTTTAATACTCCTACATAGAGTAAACAGTATGTACTACAGAAGTGTACATAGACACTTAATAATTTGAAGAGAATTTAAAGACAGAGAATAAACAATTGTTAGATAATACTTGCCAACGACGTGTGAACATTATTATTATTACAAGTATTTAATTTAAGTCATTAGATTTTAAAACAATATATATATCAGTTCCACTGTTGCGTACTTAGCATAAGACATTTTTTGTCCTGCAAATCTTCAGAAATTGATTGTTTGATGATGTTTTCACATATTTGTGTCAAAGGTTTTTACAGAGAGGACTTTGGTGAGCTCCTATTATTACTCCATAAATCAGAAAATACTGTCAACTACCATAGAAACTTCATTTTTCAAAATGAGTGACATATGAGAAAACCATTCATTAACATTTTTTTTTTTAGATCATAGATAAGAACATAAATGTGGAAAATTTGTGTTATTGAATATATTTCTGGCTCAGATTATGAGGGAAAAAAAAAATCTTTTTGAAACAGCAAATTCTAAAGGGACGACACTTTATACAAAGATAATCAATATCTGTTTTGGATGCAACTGTCCATGAGAAAGAATTTTACAATAGCTGTGGTAATATGATGCAGACACTTATCATGGTACCATGTTTTCCATTCCCTACATATTTAATCTAACTTTAACCACATCTTATACCTGTCTAACTCCAGCCCTTACCATGACTACAAACCCTATTTAAGTCTGACCCTTTGACCTGATGGCATACAGACTGAGTGCCCATACTGCACACCACTTATCACCTCTACAAGGTAAAGCGACATTTTGCATTGCAACATTTCTAAGTAGTTCAGAAAAACACATTAGGATGTATGACACTGATTTCTACTTCCTTCTCAGTGCTAATACTTTAAACAAAAAGAGTAAACCATGCCAAACCATCATCTCCACGTGAAGCACAAATAAAGTATTTCAAGAAAAACATTAAGACTCATTTAGGACAATAGTACAAGCATAATTGTAGAAAAAAGTGATTTTTGTCATGTCCATATGTATTTCTTCTGTCTAAGTTCTCATAAAGTGTCTCTAATTTGATTTTCATGTCAGCAATCTTTTTTTCTGCCTAAACTTTAAAATAATGTTGATAATACCAGCAGTATTTGACTTATAATTATGTGAACATGGATATCACATTGACACGATCCATTCTTTTAAATCTCCAAATAAAAATCTAGAGAAATATCACTCCATAGGAAAATCTGGTACAAGGCTATACTGTCCTGTCCTATATATTAGATAAATACCTATATAAATATTTATGTATACAGACAAATATGCTTATGTTTCTGCTAATGTGTAGTACAAACATGCTTTACACAACATCATGATCATAGACAGAATGAAATTGGATATATGACAACAATCAAAGTATTTATTCTTTTGATTATTTTAAATCAGACCTATACATATAAACACCACTTCAGGCTTATTGATGCCCTCAGTTTTCCTGTGGTAAACATACATAGGCTACTATGATGTGGTGTCGTGTGTCTTCCAACACAGTGTGTTGCTTTACACACTGTTACTGCTGCTGCTGTGGCAGCCGCTGCTCTTTTCTCCGAATTTTTAGCTCCCAACTCCCCCACAGCTAAAAACAGGATGCATCGCTTTGGTCTCTGAGGTTTTCTTGTGTACGAGCTGCTCTGAGACACGCACCTCCATTCTTGATCCGACAGACTACTCTTCCATCCTGCTGACCCTGGATCTGCTTGACTAACATGCCAGACATGCTTTTCTCCAGCGTGGCTTTCACAACCCCCTAGTGGTGCTTTGTGTTGCTGCATCCATCACGTGACATGCACTAACAAACAAACAACCTTTTGAAATTCATTATTCTCTTCTAATTCAGCCAAACCTTCAAAGCCTTTAAATGCCTTTTAACTGCTGAGGATTTTTTCTCTCCCCTGTCACTCTGTTGCCCTTTAAGGCTGTTGCCACCGGGCTCCATTTGAAATTTAACACTTGTTTCCAGAGAGCTTTTGCTGTTTTGTCGTGAGAAATGAGGTTATGAGGAGGCAGCTTGTATGCATGTTTGTGTGTGTGTGTGTGTGTGTGTGTGTGTGTGTGTGTGTCTCTTTGAGGCTTGGCACTGTTGCTTACTGTCACAGACAGTGAGCAATTGATAATGTCAGGTGGTGGCTCCATCACTGCTAATTGTTCTCCTGTGATTCTAAAAAAAAGCAGGAGGAGGGTATTATCACAGGAGAAAAAAAAAAGTGCAGCCCAAATTGCTGAAGGCTAAATTAGAAGTTTATGTATTCTTTTTATAACACACACACACACACACACACACACACACACACAAAACACACACACACAGCACAAGCAAATTCACGCTGTGCTCTCTATTTATTCATCGCCTTCAAAACACTGGATCTTGCAAAACATCTCCCTCCTGTCCATGCGGAGGACTGAACCAGCAACCCTGAGGTCCTGTCAGCATCCAGGCCAAGCTGCCACGAGAGGCTGGGCAGAGCGAAATGTAGACGTGTCAGATGATGACACGAGGAAAGAGAAGGCTGAGCAGGATCAGAAGGAAATGCAGCACAGCTACAATGGAAATAGAATAAAGGCCTGAGCAAGAAATGTTGCCTGTTTTTTATTTAAATGACAAGAGTCAAAACATATTATATAGTAGCATATTGTGATTAAAACTTTCATATGCAAACAGAACAATAACTGACTAACTCTGTCTCCAACAGAACGTGTTCTGAATTATTTTTTCCTGTTAGATGATGAGTTAGAAGGATATGTAACACAGGTTCAGTTTAATCAAGACTGTAGCTGAGGTTCATTAGCAACAGTCATGTCATGTTTTGTACATCAAACCTTAGCCACATCCTGCCAACTCCTGAAGACGACCATAACACAGGCTGATAAAGCAAACATCACCACAAGCACATTTCAGTTGTTTGCTTGTTCAGTGTCAACGACTACTGCTTCTGTCTGCAACTTAACACATGTATATTATGTATGGAAACGAGATTTTTTTTTTTTTCAGAATCATTAAAAAAAATCTATCTACGCTGACAAGTATGAAAGATTAAAGATAAAAAAAATTTCTTCATTTTTTTACTCGAATGGAAAACTAACTTCACTGATTTGTGTTTGTCTTTTGGTCAAAATGACTTTTACAAAAAACACTGGTTTGACAGTCTAGAATAAGAATAAAAGCATTAATGCTGTCATTTTTAATTTATCTGTTCACTCTAAACACAAGGTACACATATTGTGTGTTATTTTTTTAGGGCTGGAAATGTATGTTAATTAGTGAATCTGTCTCAGGGTTGTCAAATGAAAAAAAAAAAAAAAAAACTCCAGAATACTTTAACATCATACTGTTGTGGTGGTATCACAATGTGTAAATGAAATGGAAATGAGATTACTTTTAAAAAGCTGCTACAGAGTTTAGTAATTTTCTGTTTCCTTTATCCACATAGTACTTGTTAACAGAATAAAAAAGATGAAGATGTAAATAAAGATAAAAATAAAGGTTCTACTGCTGGGCAGAGAAAGAGAGGAAGGAAGAGATCAGCCACGGCTCATCAGGATTTATCTGTGTGACCTTACAGCTTCACTTTACCATTATCAAACTAGAAGGCATAAACAGTCCCGCTGTATTGATGAAAGAGGAGTACAGAAGAACAACTAGATTGAAAAAAACAAAAAAAATAAAACAAGACATAAATGAAATGTGCTACTTCTAACATAAACAGCGTAAACATGAACAGCATTTGGTGCATTTGGAGTTGTTATCCCTCACTCCAGTTTTTTGTCTCCCCATCACTGTGGTCACCCCCCCACCCCCTTAACTATGCCCTCTCCTCTAACTTACTCACCTTCAATCAGACAGTTTGAGGAGCTGGCAGGTGGCCACATCTAACATCTGGCTGTGGATGCGACAGAATAAATGTTGACTATGAGCTGCTAAGTCATTTCAGATGGCTGAGATGTGAAGACTCCAGGAACTAAGAAGAACCAAAGTCACTAAACTCAATATAAGTCAATAATGGGACATGAGAGGGTGTAGGAGGTCTGTCTATATTGAGTTTAGTGCCATGCTTTTGAAACAACAGTACAGCTGAAATTAAAAAAAAAAAAAAGAATGGTGAGACAGAAAAAGCAGAAAGATCGATGTGAATGGAGCAAAGATGTGGGAGGATGTCACAGCAAGTGGGACACAGAGGAAAGGACAGCGATGTAATGTGACATGTGACAGACACACACACACACACTGAAAAACAAAGCATGGTTTTCTTTACAGGCTCGATATAAGGTGATGTAAAAAGAGTTATTCTCTCCGCATACAAAGATCAAACAGCAGAGGTATTTATGATTCTTGATCCATCTCAACATATCACATCCTCGGTTTCCTGTTACTATTTGTGTGAAAATGTTCAGTTCCAGAATATAAGTGTAAATTACTGCCTGACCTTTTCAGCACAACCAAAACAAAACAAGTTCAAAAGTTTTCATAGTTTCATCACTTGGGAATTTGTACTTCTTTTGTAGGATGGTCCATGTGCTCTGGTTTGAGAGTCTCTTGTTTGTTGTTTGCAGGAGCCATGTGTCTACGGGGGGAGACAACTCTCCCTGCAGACACATGAGCTTCTTCAACAGCCTGGAAAGGAAAGGTAATGTGCACTCATGGACTCGTTCAAAGCACCGAGAGGGAGAGACAGGGATCCATTTCCTCCTCTGGCCTGGTGTAGGCAGTCGTGGATTGTGCTGTACCTTTGGTGAAAACACATCCCAGCAAACACTGCAAGCAGCTCTGAGGGCTTTCTTTGTGTGGAGCAGAGGGACATGTAGACTTCTTCCCCTTGTGCCTCTCAGTCTCTGTTGGAACAAAACACACAACTTCTCTAAATTACAGGGACCTTTCCCTATAATTTTTACCACAATTGTAAAAGAAAAAAGACGGTATTTTCCCCATTGTTTGCCTGTCAACAACAGTCCAATGTGTCAATGTTGACTTTGGTAACCTGAAGAAAGAAAAAAACATAGCACGTACGCATGTCACATTACAAACCACCATCTTACAATGTCTCTAGAGTCCATGCTGGACAAGATGTCACAACAAGCTATCACAATGCTTACACATGTGATACACAGCAGTTAAAGTTCATTATTACACACAACGGATATATAAATGTCTACTTTATCTTCTTTAGTCATTATTTCACTTATACTTTCTACTTCCATGGACTTAATTCTTTCATTTGATTGTGTATTACTAAATATTTGTTGCTTCATCCTGGACCTTAGCTCTGTCCATCACTCTTCTTAGAGTTGGACTTGAAAGCTACAATACATTCTGCGAAGTTTAGATGCCGTGGGTCTTTATCTCCTCCTTTGCTCAGTTTATTATACCCAAAGAATATCTGCTCAGTGGCAGGGCATATGTGTTTATGGTTTGGTTTTTGCTCTGTTCAACTCTTTAAGACCTGCCTTATCTTCTAAAGGTAGCTGGCTGTAGCTGACTTCCTTGGTAACCATGAGGAGGTACCTCATGGTTGCCATTTTCCTGCAGGATGCCATGCTCCACTTTGCTACTCTTTGAGTGATCTGACTGCAAGAACTAAGGACAAAGCAAAACAACACCAAATAGTGCGTCACTTTGGAACGTGTGCAGACGGCTTTGAGATGGCTCATAGTGTTGTCTTCCTTTAGCTTTACTGAGTTCTTAATTAAGACTCTCTGTGTTCTGATGATTTTGTCAATTTCCCAGCATGTCCATACCCAGATCTATGACACAGAATCATTGGCTGCTGTATCTTCCTGGTCGTCCTGGAGTCACTGCTCTATTGACTAGACCATGTAGCGTCATTTAATCGCAAAACATTCAGTTACAAGAAATATTTTAAAATTAGACAGTAAGAAATATAAATGTAAAGCAGGAAAAAACAATGTAATATTTTGAATGTATTGGTTCCTACACATGTTTTCTGTGTGAGTGCCATAAAATTTTCTTAATGATGAATAAATATGCTGCTATTTTCAAACCATTGACAAGAATCACAGCCCAGACCACGCAAACAGCGATGGAGGAATGTGTAGAGAAACAATGTGAGGGGATTAGTTGATTGTTTTCAATGGCAGGTTGCCGAGCTGCTCTTGTGTGTGGCAGAGAAAATAATATAAACAATAAATATAATCAGCAACAATCCTTAGCCTGTTTTTGTGATTGTACCCCCTCCTCCCCCATCTGTCATGTATGATTACTTTAATCCATTATGTTGCACGACTACAGCTTCTGTCACCAAAATGCCATTTGACTGAATTAAGACACAGTTCTCAACGTGAAGGTGCAGAGGCACTTTGATAATTGCAGTGGTGGAGCTGCACAGATTGTGTCCAACATGTGGAACAATGTAAACTTACTGCTGTTCGGACTTGCACAGCTCAGACCAAGCTTTCTGTGAGCTGCCCTTATTTACAAGGTCAGGCAATCAAGACAATGGGGCTGCCATTAGGAATATTAATAAACTCCACTCTGAGGTCAAAAAAATAATAAAATAAATTAAAAAAAATTAAAACACACACAAACATATGTGCTGCTGTTATTGTAGGCGCTGATGTTATATTGTTTTTTAGTCCCAGTGAGAAATCTGTGAGAAATCAGTCACAGTCATTTTTTAACTGAAAACAAGTTTGATTGTTATGTTATGTTAATCTTATGGTGCAACAACATTGTTTTTACACACTTTCTCCAAAGCAGTCTGTAATTTCTTGACAAGCAGCGGAAACTGATTTTCTGCATGATTTTATTTTCCCACTCAAGCAGGAGGGTTTCTGTTGCCAGGGGATATGGTTCAGCAGCAGTATGTAGTAAATATGCTCCTTCAGGAAACAGAATGGTTCAGAATATACATGTACTAAAAAAAACAAAAAACAAAACAATTCAGGAATTGCATTGACAGCATTGACCAAAAGTGATTGTTTTCACACATATAGTCCAAGGAAAAAAAGATGAAAGTTGTATCACTGTTCATTGTTTTTCTGCTGTTTGGTTCCTTTGGTTTTTAAACAAAACAATAAAAAAAACAAAAAAACATTTGCTTTAACCCATATTCACTAAACCCACATAAGTCACCAGTCGGTTCTGGTGTCAGATCATAACTTCAACTGATAAAGTATTTAAAATTCACGAAACATCGACTATCTTGCTTCACATACTTTCACACTTGTACTTGTCATTTTGACTGTATAAAAATCTTTAAGCTGAAAACTACAGCAACATCCTGTGCACTAGGTAGTATATTGTGATATATCGTGCAAGTTTACATTAAACACCAAAAGAGCTGGGTCCAATCAGTTATAGTCACAGGCCACCTGGGAGTGTCCTGTTGTGTCATCAGGACATTAGCAGCAGATTCTTTGTGTCGCAAAAATTCTCATTTCAGATCGTTCCTCGAACCTTTTATTAGCAACTTTGGTGTGGGAGGTTTGATTCATCCTGCTTGCTCCTCACACAGAAGACATGACATTTGGTTTAAGTTAGAAGAATTATAACAAAAACATGCCACCAGTTGTTTGTGGCAGGCTCATTATAGTTCTCTGTTTGGAAACAAAAGTAACTGTGACAACAGCCCCAGTTTCAGTTGGAAGTTCAAAGATCAGAATTAAGTAGATTTAAAAAGACATTCATATGTCATTTCTGTCCCAGTCATTCTCTGCATTTAATTATTATGAGCGGAAATGAACAAAGCATAGCATCAAACAATAGTTTTGACATGTTCACAGCACACTGATGACAATGTATTATGACAATATTTACTGAATACTGTACTGAATACATTCATCCAAAACCCAAACAAATTTACGTTATATCCAAGCAGCTCAGATTCTATTAGAATATATGTGGCTTTAAACTAGTCACACATGGTTCTACATGCCCCTCCTTCACATTTTGCCAAAACATTTTTTTCTGACATATCTTAAAGATGTCAGATAATGGTTGAATGGGGTTTTGATCCTTGTTCTGTGATGTGACTTATACATATACAATTCATTTTTTTGTTGGATCTGTAATGCCTCAGAAGCTTCATAAAAACCTCTCAGAAATGAGATAAAAGCACTTTTTGATTCTCTGTGACCTTTGAAAATATAGTACACAAACATATCAACACATTTTTGTTTAAGCATACATAAGCATAAATCAAATTTAGGTAACAAATGTTTAACTGGCTGTATGTAAGGCTAAACCAGCCTCCCTTGCCTTCCCTTCCCACAATTTTGCCTGATGGTGGACCCATTGACTTTGATAGAATTTGTCAGGGCCGTGCAAACCTCAGGAATATGTTAGAGTGATACTGGGTAATACATCATCCAAATCAACAAGGCTCATGTCAAGTGTTGGAGAACCAGAACAATCTGAGGAGAAATGGCATACTTGAACAAGCCCAAGACATTCATGGACAAGAGCTGACAATAGGGAACTGTTGTAATGTTACTATGAGAGCATCTGAGGACTAGTGAGTGTCGCAGCTACTGCCCAGGATGAAGCAACAAGGATCCAGTATGTCACAGCTCCCACACATGAACTGCTAAGTGAGTACCCCAGACAGCAGATATATGAGGGGGGTACTGTGGAGAGACAAACCCCTGCACAGCAGCTGATATAAAAGTGGCTATAGTGGGCTAGAGTGAAAGACTGCACAGAGGCATTGATCATAACAGCTCGGTCATTCTCCACAACCTGAGCAGCGCCACTTATACAGTCAAATTGTATTGTATGTATGCCTACTTCATAGGCAGAGTGGAGCCCTCATCACCATAATACAGCTCTGAAATGTCCTGCACAGAGTGTGTGCTCTGAAGACTTGTGAGTGATGAGCCATCAGCTCAAACACAAATACACACACACACATACACACACACACACACACACACACACCACCACCACTACAACAATCACCATACAGTCAATGTATACGTCCTTTGTGTTGTGTCGTAGAGGAGGCATCAGAATGAGGCATAAACATCCCCTCTCATCCCCCTTGTTGCCTAATCCACCATTAGCATAATGAAACCCCATCTAATCGAATCAGAGGAGGCTCTCCCTAAAAGGATCATGCATGGATGACAGATTAATAAAGAAATAGATAGAGAAAAAGAATAGGGTGGGGGTGGAGTGCATGCTATGTAAACCCAAATAGATTGTTGGACTTATTTGGGTCAGGCAGATTCACGATGGGGATGGGGATGGGTGGGTGCTGTTGATCACTTTATCAGGGAAAGTCAAACACTATCATGACTGTATAGCCATACAATCACCCACCATGTCTGTCAGGTCACTGCTTCCTGTTATTCTCCATTTTTGTAGTGAAGCATTGACTAACTTAGGGTTAAAGGGAGATACATGTGAACTACTTTATGATAGGTCGTTGATGCACTGTGTTACTAATATAACAAGTAAATTATGGAATTTGAGTTAAAAACTGCTCTGATTTTATCCTAATATTGTCCACTAAACTAGAATTAATTACAAAATGTTACACACAGATACTTGGTTTCCTAGCGGTGAAGTTCACCCTCTTGTGCCAATAATGTGTATTGCAAAAACTAATACAGTTGGTAATTATCCATCAAATATGGTTGTTCACTCTCTGTCTAGACATGACTTGTGAGAACAAAAAATCGTCTTTAGTATTGTTAAAGGAGAACTGTATGAATCTATCACAGTTTATTCAGCAAAGCAGTGAAATCTACTTTATATATGCGGGTCAACATGTAAAAGAAAATCTTTTATTCTCTGAAAAGGAAAGCTTCAGCCTCGACCTTGATCGAGTGGTTGATGGTGCAGGAGGCAGGTTATCTCAGATGAGATTTATGGTGATAGGAATGGAGATGCATGCTGATTTTATTGAAAGATTTGTTTCCTCTTATTTAAAGCCAGTCAAAGGATGACGATAATGATCAGGTAGTTAAGGCAGCTAATCACCAGGAACCTGCAGGTTCTTTTCATCTGTAACTTTATCTCTCTAAAACATTATTGTGGAGGGAAGGGAAAAAAAAAATCACTATACAATATAACCCAAACTGTTATTGCCATCATGTGATGAGGTGAACTTGATTTTTTTTGTGGATAAGTTGCCCATGTTAGCACCAGGACCCATTCAGAAAAATAGTTTTGAAGTTAGTGGGCCAGAAATTTTTGTTATACTGGAAACACTTTCATTTCCTCTGATAATGAAACAATCAATGCTCTGATGATCCAGCACCTTTTGGAGACAGGGGAGCCATTGCTGTACATGACTAAAAGTATGCAGAGGTTTAAAAGGTGAACATTTGGTTTCACCCTAAAATAGGTTAGGGTAATTGGAGTTGTCAGCTAATTGTATTTATAACTTTTTGAGTTGCTAAGTTACCAAAATAACCTGCTGACCTGTTGGGACCTTTCTGTGTAGTATGCATTTTATTCCAGTGCCTGCGTGGGTTTGCTCATACTTGGTATTAGACAGTATCTCCACATGTGTCTCAGGTGACCAATCAGATCATACTTCACTGCTTCTATATGCAAATAAACAAGTACATTGTTCCCTGTTTGCACGGAGCAAAAGTATGTTGTTTTTAACAGTAGGAGAAAGCAGAATATTTTCTGTTCCTGGTCATCTGAAAATTAAAAGTTGCTGATAAAGAAATCAAAACTATACAGACTACCGGTATGTCTGTTTCTTGCCATGTTCCAGGCAAATCAAATCACCCAAGATGCAAGACACAGACCATGGCGTCAGCAGTATGGCAGCTATCATAAATGACCATTGATTGACAAGTCACAACTACGGTCATCAGCTTTGGGAAATGACTGAACATGCGACAAAAGTTTCCTCCACTGAGAGGAGAGCCTGGACTAAGGCTTAGAGAGATGTGATGGTGATGATTAGGTTGAGCTGTTTCAGTCATTTGATCAGCATACCACATGGACGCCCCTTTATCAAGGTTTTCTGGACAATATGAACTGGTCGGACACCATGGGGTAGACCAAAAACACATGGGAGAGATTATGTATGGGGTGGCTGTGGCCAGTTTGAGTCATATTTGAAGTGTCCTTGTGCAGCTACTCCATCAGTGTGTGAATGTGATAGAATAATAATAATAATAATGATAAACACTGTATTGTGGTGTTATGGGTGTGAATGAATGAATTTGATCTGTAGTGTAAAGCACTTTAAGTGGCATCAAAGACTAGAAAGATGCTATATAAATGCAGTCAATCTACCTAGAGTGTAGGAAAAGGAAAACATCACTGTGGACATGGACACCTGAACTGCTATGTTGACCTATTACTACCATGTGTCAGACTGGCAAACTGCTCCAAACCAATTTTAATAATAGATGGATGGGGAGGATATTACTTTACATACAGAGGCTCTCTGCATCCCCTACATTCATTTTCTACATGTCAACATGGCTGCATTCATTGAAAAGTGTATTTACATATACTATACATAAATTATATACATGAAAACTCATCATGCAGACTGTGTCCTTCGCTGCTCGTGTAATGTGATGCATCTCCATCTGTCCTTGGCTTCAGTTTGGACAGCCTCAGTCAGCCCAGGACTACAGCAGCAAGCATGTGATAATAATGGCGGCAGGCCCATTATATTGTTAAGTGGCAATGCTACTTACTGTAGCACAATAGCTGCAGCAGAGCCAGGTTAATCATCAGAAAAGAAATAATAAAAATATACAGAGGAGATGCCAATAAATACAGCAAGTGCCAAGAGTGACCGTTTAGACATCTCTAACAATTCTGTCCTATTTATCTGCCATAATTGTCATTTTTTTTCTCAGTGAACATAGTTTACCATATTACCATGGTAATCCCCAATTACTGGCACAAGCTGCATTTTATGTGTGAGATACACACACACACACAAACACAAGGAGGTGAGGTGTGCTGTTTTTTTCATGGTTGTGTGGAGAGGAGAGCCAATTAGTGAGCATCCAGATGCTGTTTAGTTAATCCCCGCTCCAGAGGACAGCCGAAACATGCACACACACATATTCAAACTTATATACTAATGTAAGCAATCAAGCTTCCACAGAGCATAAATCACACATATGCATGTAAACATTGCCACAAGAAGAAATAAGATGCACACCAAATATGCACATACCAATTTAAACAAATTGACACTGTATATGTAGCAGCACATTGTTACCCCCATTTAATTATGGTTGTCTTTCACAAATCTTAATTGGCATTTTCACAATCTCTCAACAAGTTTCCATTCATCACCAATCCCCAAACTTCGTCTGAATCACAACAACTTACTTATTTCCATAAAAATGTGATCAACACTGAAAAAGTGTGTTGACCAACACAGCACCCTGGTAATCATAGCAAGTGAAGCTTTGTATGAAAATATGTCGTCTCACCACAGAAAGATCAAGTGGAGCAGATGTTATGCTAATGTGGACTGTCCATCAGTTGAGCATGATTGACGGGGGCTTGTCATTATAAAGAGAGTGGGACCACCTATTACAATTTCAAGTGCCAAAAGCTCACCTTGGAAGATGCAGCATATGGGCAAAGTACTAGGCCAAGATGATGGGGATAGGCGGTGGTCAGGGGTTAAAGATAGAAAAAAACTTTTTTGTTTCAGTTGAATGAATTTATGAGCTTAGCAATGAGGATTTTACTTTATAAAATGCATTCCTTTCTGATACTTTGATAGATATCCTCTTATGACATTTATCTGGAGGTTTCATACATTCAACCTACCTAAACATTGTGTTTAGGCTTGGCTGCCTGACTAGGTTGGACTTGTTTAACATGAATAATGGAGCTTGAATGTAACAGTAAGACTGGAAAGCCCCAGGGAAAAGAAAAGTAAAAGTAAAATCAGGTCAAAGAGAAGCATCCAAATTCAAAGAGGATAATCCAGTTAGGATTGAAAAACACAGACCAAATGGAGTAGAGTAGAGAGGGAGGATTCAGTAGTTATTATGGGAATGAACCCCGTACTTTGAAAATATTTCTGTTCTAGCAAAGCAAAAAGAGATGGTTTAAATTTAACTGAAGCCAGGGTGTCGAAGCTCCTCATAATCAGAATCAGAATCACAATTCCTTTATTGTCACTGAGTACAACAAAATTTGAAAGTGCAGTCCTTAAAGAGCATGAGCATGATAATTTAACACAATAAAATACTAGAAGTAGCAGGTTACTAAAAGGTTAAAAGCTAAAACAAGAAAACATACCACACATCAAGCATTCCACATTCACAATCTGCAGTTATTGCACTAATCCCATGTTAAAGTTAAATGCTAATGAGAATGTGTTCAAGTTTTCAAGTGTTAAGTGCAATTATTGCTCTGGCACAGTAACTGTTTTTTAACCTGTTTGTTCTTACTTTTATCGACCTGAAACGTTTGCCTGAGAGCAGCCGTTCAAAGAGCAAGTGATCTAGATGAGTTGAGTTCCTGAGAATACAGTGTTTCTTCCTGAGATAGCAAGAACTGTACAGATCTTCCAAGGTTGGGAGAGGGTAGCTGATGATCTTTTCAGCTGTGGTGACGACCCTCTGGAGCGCTTTCTTTTCTGCAGCCACACAGCTGGAAAACCACGCACACATGTTAAGCAACGGTAAAAGGACACAGTTTTTATCTGAGCTGTTGTTTATTTGAAGTGGCTATTCCTTAGTGTTCTGAAGAAACACAGTCTCTTCTGTGCCTTCTTGATGACTGTCGTAGAATGTACACCCCAGGTCAGGTCTTCCTCTACGTAGACGTCCACGAATCTGAAGTCTGACACCCTCTCCACACAGCCTCCACTGGTGAACAGGGGCTGAGTACCCACTTTAGTCATCCAGAAGTCTATGATTATTTCTTTTTTTCTATTTTTGTGTTCAAGGCCAGGTTGTTATCTATACGCACTGATGACAGCTGTTCCACCTTATCACGATATGCCAACTTGGCCCTCCCAGATATGAGTCCCACCACAGTAGTGTCATCCGGGAATTTCAGGATGCTGTTGCTGGAGTGGATGGGCGTGTAAAGGGTGAACCATAGACAACTCATCACACAGCCCTGGGGGGAGTGAGGGGATGTGGGGTCCAACCTTCACCCTTTGGGAGTGGTCAGACAGGAAGTCCTTGATACAGAGGCAGGTGGAGTGAGATAGGCCCAGGTTTAGCAGTTTGGTTGACAGTCTGTTGGCGATGATAGTATTGAATGCTGTGCTGAAGTCCACAAAGAGCAACTGCACATAGTTCCCCTGCCACTCCAGGTGGCGAGCTGAGTGGAGAACTGTGGATATGACTTACTCTGTGGATCTGCCGGGGTGTATCCTGACCAGCTTTTGAAAGCACTTCATGATGATGGGAGTAATGCTACTGGATGGTAGTTGCTCAGGCAACTGATATTGTTCTTCTTTGGGACCTAGAGAGTTGTGGAGGACTTCAGGCAAGGGAAGACAGCAGCTTGAGCCAGTGACTGATTGGAGATCTTGGTGAAGACTTCCACCAGCTGATCCGTGCATTCCCTCAGCACCTGACCAGAGACGCTGTTGGGTCATGTGGCTTTCCGCGGGTTCCCGGATTTCAACGTGCACCTCCCCTATTGCTCCTCCCCCATGAGGATGTGGCTGCTGTGGGCAGGTGGATGTGATGTGGCTGTCGGTGACTCCACCTTGAAGTGGGCAAAGAAACGGTTGAGGTTCTTATTTATCAGGAATTCCAGTATCCATGTCTGCGGCATCGAGTCACAGGTTTTTTTGTAGCAGATCCAGGCAGCGCACAAGTAGGCCTGCCTGGCTTTGCAGTCTCAAGTGTATGTATATGTACACGAACATATAAACACACACATTATTACAGCCTGTCTATTGCTAAGGCTCCCCTGAGCCTTGTTGGTCTATGGTACATCACTTCATTTGACCATTTAAATAATTCCCAGGATGCATCAGAGAGAGACTGTGCAGGATCCGCATTATTACCACCTGAGAGCAGGCTGCAGTGCCTTTGTGTGTGTGTGTGTGTGTGTGCGCTTATGTATCTGTGAACAACATCTGTATATGTATGTAAATACCCATGTGTACAGTTGTGGTAGATTGTGACTGTGTGTGTGTGTGTGTGTGTGTGTGTGTGTGTGTGTGTGTGTGAGAAGACCTGGGGTATCTCTCCCCTGCGGTGATGGGCTCAGCACTTCATTCTTTGTTCATCAACAAGTGCGAGAGGAAGAACCATTGAGTGGAGCTGCACATATACACACAGAGAGAGCCATTGTTTTTTTATTTTTTATTTTTATTTATTTTTTATTTTTATTTTTTTTTTTTAGTATAGCAGAGGTGTCACTGAGGAACAGACAGAACTGGAGGATTACAGGTTTTCTGGGAGAAATGGAGGACGATAAACTCTCAGGTAATAGTTCGGTTTGGAAGAGCAAGCTGGCTGACATCGCTGCCTGGAACATTCCTAACTGCTGCAGGCAGTCGCTCTAACTGCCTGGAACAGTTAGAGTGACTGGGGCAAAATAGTTACAAGGGAATTAAATCGGAGGAAAACACACACACACTTAAACAACAGTAAAGTAGGAGAGCAGCGGTCGTAAATTCACTGAGATTGTACTGAATGAGTTACTGAAGGCTGAATTGTTGCAGAAAAGATGTCTCTGTTGGAGGGTAAAGATCTGCTGAGCTGAACATATTATACACAACTCTGCTTGTAGGGGTAAGCAACTATGGTTAGGAAACTATGGTTAGTTTCACAGTTGCACAGGGGAATTCTAACATCTACATTGTGGGCGTATCTTAAATGTATCTACTGAGGCGCAAATATATTTTGGATTATATTTTCAATTTTTTTTTTTTTTGGTCAGTACTACAATATCAATATCCAGAATTATATTGCTGTAATGTGTACGTTTTTTGTGTCTTTGTCTTAAGAATAATGGATGTATGCTACTGTACCAAAAGGGAAATTGTCAGCACCTTATGATGGAATTTTAATAGACATTTATTTAAATAAAAATATCCGTCTGTGCCAAATGAGGTAATACAATAGTAACTGAGCCAGTGGCTACTACATTTGCAGTATTTCAATCTCAGTCTGTGGCGATTTTTCAAGAAAAGCAATGCTATATCAAGCTGGAAATAATGTAAGTAAGTGTAAGTATACAGTGTGTGTATAAGGCTAAGACTTTTACCTTCACCAAATATGTGAATACAAAATAAGACAATGACCATTTTGGGATTGATGATCAGTTTTCCATGGAGAAAATAAACTTCATTTTTAAAGGAACATTTAAAACCAAAGTACCTTAAACAACAACCACTAAGGAAAAATAAAAGCTCACAACAGGAAATAACAATATAAAAGTAATAAAATACATGCAAAGACACAAATGGAGTGGATGAAACACTAACAAAACTAAAGAGTTTTTATTTGGCTACTTCAACTTTTAACTGACAGTATTTATTTAATAACTAAGGTGAGATGGCTCCAGAGGGGAGAGGACACAACTGTAAAAGCACAATCATTTTCAGTTTAAAGTCTGGACTTCAGGACAGCCACAAGGCATGGGTCAGAAGATCTCAGTGAGAAACAGTCAGGAGCAGCCACAGTGATGAGGAGCTGTAGGCGACAGGCTGCACACCTCCAACCTCTCAGCCAGGTAACCAGCTCCTCTCACTGTGTCCTGCTGTTCACAGACTCTACGCCATGTTCAGCACAAAATCAAATCACAGTTTCTCACAGGATCATGTAAACTGGACAATTTGCTGTTTGTCAAAGCAACAAGAATGGACTTTAAACTAATAACTAGCTCAATATGAAACAGATTTTTTAATCATGGCTGTGGAATTCCTGAAAGGCTTGATTAAAATAATGATCCTGCAAAAATTATTATTTATTCATATCATATGTGTATCAATATATCATTTTTGTTTTGTTAAATTATGAGAAATTCTTCCCTGTTCTCATTCTAATGTTTTTGCACCATTATCCTAAAGCCTATACACTAACTACCCACATACCAAGTCTCACACTTATCTGTAAAAACTGTGTTCAAACAAACAAACAAGATCACTTTGCGCTGGGCATTGTACATAGAGGGTGTGGGTGTAGGATGTGATCCTGGTGCCTTGCATCAAGTTGAAAAAGTTTTTACTTGAGTGAAAATCATTCGCAAAGACAAGAAAAGGAGAGCAACTGTCTGAGATAAAAACAACAGAAAGATGTAGAGTTTTATAAGCTTTGGCATCAGTGTGAGTATTAGGATGAGCTATAAACACACACAGACACACAGTGTACACTCTGCTGCATGTGTTACCTCCACATAAAGTTGCTGCAGACGCTGTTTACAGTGAGAAGCGAAACTTGCTAAGAATAAAAGACAATCAGTCAAAAAAAAAAAAAAAACATGACCTTTTTATCACCATGCACCCAATCTTCAACAGAGCTGTATTTCCAATAGTTTGTGAATCTAGTCTTCAAATATATATTATTTGGATTTGGATTATTTGTGTTGAACTTTCATCTACACACACTAATCACTGAACCTGCACTTCACACTGTTCTACCAGGCCACAAACCCACTCTGTTCTGCTGGATACAGCCGTTAGCTGTTAGTTTCTAAATATTGGTACAACTGAACACTGTGAACAACAAGCAAAAAAGAAAAGACAATTTCTGCATTTGCAGCCTATAAATTTTACAGCACAGACATGTGGGAGACTGCTCTGTGCCACTGATGCTAATGCAACAGTATGCTAACAGATCTTTGATAACTCAGAGATAGTTTTAAAAGTTGTGTCTTTGTATACCTTTTCAGAAAATAGAAACCACTGTTTGTCAAACCTAAAATGCTTGCCAGTGTTGAAAATCTAAAATCCGTCTTAGAAGTCTTAACCTTCTGCCATAAACACTTACTGACTCTTTACATATAACTGTGGAAAGTCTCCAGCTAATATCTTTCATCCAAACGTCGATACAAACATAAGATTGCCAGAGACGTGTCTTTATGTATCTTCATAGTATCGTCTGTAACCCCAAACACCCCCCCTCTCTTTCTCTCCTTCACTCTGTACTCTGACCTTTGTTAACCCTTTCCCTTCTGAAGCCTTCTGGTTACAGGGGGATGTTGGGCACTGGGTGGGGCCCTGGGGGGCCCTGCTGTATGTTTCTGAGGCCATGGTGAGTTCAGAGGCGTAGGTGGGAGGGAGATACTATGGCTGTTTTCTTCAGGCGCTTTCTGACCTACTGATCCCAAATGGAGGATGGCCAGGCAGCATTTTCTCTCTCTCCTTTCTCTCTCTCTCTCTCTCTCTCTCTGTCTCTCTACCTCTAACTTTTAGAACAGAATATACAGTAGCCTTTGCACTGGTGAGGAGGTGGGATGAATGAATACAAGGTTGAGGCTTTTTTTTTTTTTTTTTTTTTTGTTTTTTTGTTTTTTTGTTTTTTTTGCTTCGTTTCACATTCTCACCACTATCCTTCCATTCATCTTGTTGTGTTGCTATGGCTCCAAAAACTTTACAGAAAGCAAACTAAAGAATATTCTTCTTGTTTTCTGAGCTAAACATAGAATTCAGTCGGGGGTGCTGGCTCGCAGTAACCATGTGACAGGTGTGAGACACAGGCTGCCAACTGCCACAAACATGGCTTCATTTGATTACAATAATTACGCAGAGTGTAAAAGAGACTGAACGAGAGGAACTGTCAGTGTAACAGTGTAAACATTAACACGGCATGAATGTGCAATAGATTTTAAGGCCAACTTAATCTCATTCACCCTCCTTCCTTCCTGTGACTGTATGCAAGTGGATGACAGTGTTTCTCTGTGATCAGATTTGTGTTCCCTGCCTCCCCCACACACCCAACATATATTTGATGAGACCATGATTTATGACTATATATATATATATATATATATATATATATATATATATATATATAATATTGAATCCAAGTAAATATTAATTATCTATTGGAAACAGCATTCATACAGTAATTCATACAGCAATACATACAGCATTTATAGACTTTGATGAGAAACAGTTAGAGATGAGACTCTTGCATGTGCAGTATACTACCACTGTTTTAGTGGTTTTGAAGATAATAATTGTGCCCCTGCATTTACACACAAAGTATAGTGCCAACATCAAAAACACTTTACTACAATGTGACTGTGCCAGCTAAGGAACCTGGTAAAAATCTCTTTCCAGATTCCAGAACAGCTGATTATTTTTTTCACCAATTATTGCATTCCTACCATGACTTTGATAGCTGTTATAATATAGCTGTTTTTTTCCAATTTGCTTGTTTCATGTTGCTTTTGTAACCTTGTTTTGAAAAGAAGGGGTACGGTAATATTTCATTTTTTATACAGTGATGGATTGGAACATGTCTCTGTCTGAAAATTAAGTTTTACCATCCAGACATAGAAATGGACAAGTCGTCTTTGATTTGTAGCTGAAGGTCAAGTCAGTGCAGTACCACCACAATATACATCTAAAACGAGTACAGGCAGCACTCTCTGTTCTCAGGTTCTGGGGATCGATGTGGATCTTGGAGAGGGGGAAGACAAAGGATGAGGTAGCAGGAAGCAGGAACACAGTATCAACCACTGAGCTTTACTGGTGAGGTGAATGATCCTGAGCAGAGACAAGAAAAGAATGCGAAGGTTCAGGCAAACAAAGTGATCTACAACACACAGGCTGACTAACGATGGGTATCACAATGAACTTGAGAAGAGTGGGAGAGACAGTATGGCCTTTCAGCGGGAGGAGTTGGTTGTCGTAATCAGATTATGAGCTGCTAGTAAGTGATTATAAGTGGCAGGAATCCAGAAGTGACTCAGTCACGCCCAACTTGACACAAAGACCGTCCCACAGATGAACATCAACAGATGAGGTGGACAAACTGTTGACCCACAGATCACGATGGGAAAAGCAGGCAGGAATCACAGAGGAGACACGCCGTTGCAGGTTCTAACGAGGCATGGCTTCTCTTTGGACTTTTACTTGATTGACATTCAGACCTCATTCTTGGCCCTTGTCACCCCGTAGAGCTCTGTGTAAATATACAGAGCCATCCTGTTGCAGTCACATGTCACCTGTCTCAGGATTCAACTTTCCACTTTTAACCTGCCGTCATCCACGACTCTTCTGAACGTCATTGTGGTGTTGACACATGGCCTCTCATAGAGAATTAAAGCAAAATATGAAAGAAGCAGGATGAACATAACCTCTGCATGAACCTCTCTGTGAATATGATCCACACTACACCTACATATACACACATTCTTGTCTGGTATCAACTGTGAGGACACTCATTGGCATGCATTCTCTCGCTCCGAACTCTAACGTCAAACAGTCACAACTGCAAGACTGACCTGAATTATAAAACAAGGTCTTAATCTTCGAACGGCCCTTCAAGATTTTGAGGATAAGTCAACATGTCCTCACAATACGACAAATAATTGTTTAACTCACATCGTTAGAAAGACACACACACACACACACACACGTATAAACACACATAAACAGTTTCTCCCCTCTGGTCTTGACTACTCCCTGTGATGCAGGGGTTAAATCATGTGTGATATCCCCCCTGGCAAAACACATGGCAGCAAAGAGTGAGTGCCGGTTTCTGCCCCAATCACTCATACATCGCTGGATATTTGCTTTCATATAAAGTGTTCATTTTCCTTAAAGTAAATTGCTTTTTTTTTCTGCCAGGACTGACACATAGCATATGGAGGAAGGTGAAGCTGATCACAGCCATATTGTCCACAGTGGAAAATATCTATATGTTTCCTTGTGAGTCACATGCAGTCACTATTCATCCCATTGAAAGAAAAGTCGTATAAATTGCCTAGCAGAGGTGAGGGGAGAGAAGCTGTGCGCCAAATTTTTATTCCAGCCATTAAGATTATTATCAAGAAAAAATATGAAAAAAAAAAAAAAAAAGAAAAGTAAAAGAAAATCTGGGTCATATGAGATGGATAGAAAAGCTAGAGCTTGTCCTTGTTTAAAAAAAAAAAAAACACTGAAGAAACAATTTAATTACATAAGTGGCAATAATCTTAAAATAAATAGCAAAAATATCAGAAATGTTATATATCTCTGGTCTGCTAAAATAAAAAAAATAAAAAATGTAAACACTTTTAAATAATGATAGTAATTTAGTTTGTAATTCCAGAAGCCACCAACCAGTTCTGAAATATGTACAATGTGTGCATCTGCAAAAACATACCGAGCTCATCAAATTAATTTGGACTAAACAACGAGACTGTGACATGTTCAAATATTAAAGCGCCCACAGTGTGGCTGTCAAAGACAGTTTGACATCCAACCCGAGCAGTAAAGCAGCCTCTGCCCACCAACGTCCATTACATCCCATTTGGCCCAAAATAACTGGTGAGCTGAGTTTCACAAAGCCCGAAGCCATCTTGATACATTATAAACCGTTATGCTAAACAGTACATAGCTTTAATGCATTCCTACACCAGAGTGATGACAAATGTCACAGCCTCAGGAAACGCTTGATATTTTAAGCCGTGGTTTGACTCCCACTTTGGTGTCGGGACAAATTGGTGTCGGTTTGATTCCCTTATGTTAGGTGAAGGCTTTGGCTTGAGTCTGAGTAGACCTGGCGTGTGCCAACACTCCCACCATGGCAACCATCATGTCAGCACTGTGAAGTGATGGAGACACAGAGAGAATCAGTGTATTAGCTCTTTTTGATGAATTCTCTATTAGAGTCATTTTTCAATTAACCATCATTCTCTTTTTAGTTATGTAAAAATTCTGCCTTCTGTCACTTCATATTTTAATGCTCTGACTGATTCTGAAAGGTTACTAATACAACTATTTAATTTTTAGTGTATTCCTTTATTGTAAGTGGGCTCTAAAAGATTTAGATTGCTACAGTGGTGATGTTTTAATTTTCTTGTGTTTGCCAGTTATGCAAAATAGTTCCAGAAAATTGTATTCAGTTAAAAAAAAAAAAAAAAAAAAAGTTTTTTTTTTTTAATGATTACAGCTTCCTCTGCATGTCCATGCCTCACCCTTTCAACCAGAGTCCAGGCACCCTGCTGAGGAAACTCATATCACCCACTTGTATCCACAATCTCATTCATTTAGTTACTTCCCAAAGCTCATAACAATTCACTGCTGATTCTACATCTATCTATCAACCTCCTGCTCTATCTAACCATCACTCATGAACAAACCCCAAGATACTTAAACACTTCACTTGAGCCAGCAACTTGACAAAAACATAAAGGAAGTAATCTTCTCCTTTCCATCAAATAGCCATGGCCCCTGACTTAGAGGTGCTGACTCTCATCCCAGCTGCTTCACACTCACCACTGTTCAGGGTGTGTTGAAGGTTGTACACCACAGTAATTGCAAACATTTTTTTTTTTTTTTTTTTTAATTTGGAGGCCCCAAACTCCTCATATTACCCATGCACCTCTTGGCCTTGAACTCAAATTACAAGGGTCAAATAATTCTGGCAGAGGCTAAAACTCACCAGAAAGTCATGAGTCATGAATTAAGAATAACATGTGAAAAAAAGAAAGAAAATCTTATTGTTTTATTTTGCTGTTATGTCTGTTTTGACCCATTTAAACTTTTGAGATGTCTGTTGGTTACCCTACTTCTTCTCCAAGTCACACAGTGTCTTTTGCGTTTTTCACCACCCAGGTGGAATAAATAATGATAAGGTGGTGATTATTTTTTTATCTGACTGTTCTTGAAAATCCACCATGTGAGCCCTGTAGGTAGTTGAAGTTCTGTAAGTTCACTAAGCTCTTCTGTTAGTTCAGACTACACAGACCAGCTTTCACTCCCCACACGCATCAGTGATCCTTGGTCTGCCATGACCCTGTCACAAGTTCACCAGCTTTCCTTCCATTGACCATTTTTCTTTTCTATTTAAGTACTGACCACTGCAGACTGGGAATCATCCCACAAGAGCTGCAGTTTTGGAGACGTTCTGATTCAGTTACTCTGGCTATTATAATTTATCATTGTCAAGTCACTTGTACTGTATATACTTATTATGAGCATTTTTTCAACTTTAAAGACAAAATGTTCACTTGATTACACGTGACAGGTGTCACTGTAATGTGATCCGTGTTCATAATGTCATGACCCTTATCAGTATCAATGTCATACCCTTATCCTAATGTAAAAAAAATAAGTAACATCCAAACTCCAGTGAGGTCATAAATACACTATAGAAGTGTATAATCATCTCACATTATAAAAGAGTCCACGACAGAGCACAATTAGCTCAGTATTCTCTAAGTTTTATATGTGTAAATAAAAAGGATTCAATTTTGAATGTTGTGTTGATGCACATTTGTGTCCCAGAGTGTATTGCATATGAGAGCTACTTATTGACTCAAGAGCTGTAATTAAATTGCAGAGATAGAAGAAGGAAAACAACAAATCATCTTGATTCTTGTGTCTGAAGAAAAATTGCCAGAGATATGTTAATTTTAATTAAAACCTGTCCATGAGTGTGACATTTCCTTTCATTTTATATGAAATAGTGAAGGACACTTTTGTATAATTAAAAAAAAACAGTATGTGAACAGTTTTTTGGTGTTTAACACATATTGTATGCAATCAATATAGAATGTACAAACCAGCTCATGTGGCATATTCTTCCTTTGCTGTGACATCACGAACTGTGCTATATTGTTTGTGTGTGTCCATCTCCTCCTCCTCATCACCAACACTGTCTGCCAACTACTTCAGCTGTAATCACCCGCACAAACTATTCAGGAAACCCTGAAATCCAGCTCCTCTTGCCGTCCCTCCCCTGCTGTTATCCATTTAAAACAGAATCTCCCTCTACCACCTCTCAAGCCCCCCACCCCTCCTACTAAACTCTCCAGGGTACAACCAAATAACCTCTTTAAAATTATCACAACATCTACTCACAGCCCCCGGTCACCTCCTCCTCCACATCCCTCCCCCTGTGCCCCTGACTGAAAAAAAAAAACTTCAGCTTTTCTCCATTTTAAAATTTGAAGAGAGCCGCTTCACTTTGACCGTGATGTATCGCTGTGCTCACCCCCACAGAGCTAGCTTAATGTGCACTTAGTATGCAGGCCCGACCATCATTAAAATGCAAAGTGTGTTCTGGGAATGAGAGGGAGGAAAGAAAAAAAAGGTTTCTGTGCTGTAAACATGGAACTGTGATTTGCTCCATCGAAGGCCAGGCAAAATGAAGTCAAATGCTCCCTGCCTCCCTCTCTGTCTCTCTCTCTCTGTACAATAATGTCTCAATCATGCATAACTCATCAAAGTGTCTCAGGACCTGGCATGAAGTGAAGCAGAACACAACAGGATGGGGTAGCTTTTGAATTATGCAACTTGGAACAGAGACTTATTGTTACACAACTATAGAAAATCTCCCTAACCCTGTTCCTCTTTTGTGTAACCCCCCGCCACCCCCAAACCTGACTCACGAATATGCACACAGACATACACGTTCTCGTTCCCTTTGTTTTCTTTTTTTTTTTTTTTTACTTATTTACAGAGTGCTATCCTCCCTCTGCTGGTCCCATAGTGTTAAATATGCAGTGGAATGCTGTTGTGTTGACTGCTTTCACCCTGAAAGTGCACTGGGCCCTAAATGTGATGCTAATAGAAGGAGAACAGACCATTTAGTGAACACAAAGAATTTGCTTTGGTGATTTATTAAAACACAGAGGCTTCACAATGGGATGCTATTCATTCAATGTCTAGCAGCCCATGAGATTCCACCTTTGGCTCTCTGTCAGGGTTTCCTTTTGTGACTGAGGGAACTGAGCGCAACTTCAAGAGAAGGGGCTGGCAACCGTCTGCATTTAAACACAACCCATGTGCAGAGCCAAGTCATAAATGAATGTATCTTATTTACAAGTATTCTGCAATAGAGCCAAAGCCTGATATATCATATTCTTCTGTGCCATAAAGCTCTACTGTTGTCATTCTGGTACACTGAGTGATGTGCTCTTTCATTAGTAAGTGTGTAGTTTGGAGTGTATTTAAACGCAATTCCACTTAAGACACAGGAACCAAGACTTCAAGCAAGGGACATTTCTGCACCTGAGAGGTGGCTGAATATCTACAGCAGATAATTTGTTTGCTCTTTAGATGCAGGTATTTTACTGTGTAATGTTTTGACCACTGATGTGGTTTTAGTGCAAACAGTCACAATTGCCTTGAGTCAAGATCCCTAATCTTCAATGAGTCTTAAAATCTGACAGCTTTGGATCCACCTACTTATTTTCAGAGTGACTGGAATTATATCAGTTTGGTGTTTTGCCTTCTTCTTGTGATAAGACTCATAGCTTCTTCCATCTTCTTCTCAGTCAACCCTGTTAGATCTCTAACATTATCCCTATTGCTCCAGCAATGAGATAAGCTTGCACTTTATTTCTGTATGAGGAAACAGTAAAATCACACCAAAAATAATGTCAAGATAATATCCAGCATGATAATCAGGTGAGACATGGCTTTGATCTCTGCCCAAAGTAAATGTTTCTATTCCTACCACACCTCATCCAGTTTAGTCTTCATTAGGATCTGCACACATGTCTTTAGGCAGGGTTACATAGGATGACTGATGCAAAATACAAACCATCACTGCAATTAAGGCTGTGAATGCCAAGTGGCCTACAGATGGTTCACTGTTTGTGAGTCCTCTGAGCAACACAGCACTTACAGAGTTGTGTTATTAGAGATGGGTCATCTGTTCCATTGCTGCTGGCTGCCGCTGCTCCCACACTGATTGATAGTCAATACTTTGGATGTGATCATACAGAGCACATACAATCTTCTGATACAAGTATCACTGGTCTCTAAATTTTCCTTATCAGAACAACGCTGCAAGGTTACAAAGTCACAAATCAAGAGTTGCAGTATAGAGACTGTCACTATACTACTTCACCATCAGCCACCATCACCATCAGCCCTGAGTGACAGTACCTCTATTTCCTTTCTGTTGTTTGTTGCTTTGGCACAGGTTGTGTCATGGCTACCCTTTTGTGGGTCTCATGGTTTGAGACAGTAAACAAATGTTTCCCAGTGCCTGAATTTATTGTTAGTGCAAACTGGGTGTTGATCCCTTTCTAACTCAAGATCCTAATCCATGGTGGAATCAGTGGGACCCAATTTGCCACCTGTGTCAAGGAGCATCTCGGCTCATTTAAAACCCACCTGTGTCAAGATATAGTTTAATTTTGAGGTTGAGGATACAACTAGACTCCACTATCTGGGTACAGGACATTCAACTGTTGTAGTGTATCTCCACTTTACAGTTGTAATCCTCAGTGGTTTGATTTATGAATGTTGATCTGCTTCTGGTTTGGCAAGACCTTTGTTTTCAGAGATTTCAATTCTCAAACTCTTCTGTGATAGATCCAAACACATCATTTTCCATACTTTTTCATAACCAGAGTCATAGGATTTTCCACTGACTTTACTGTATGTCCTGAGCTTTTTGATTGGGCGTTCTTTGCCTTGAACAAATTCAACAACTATCTCTTAATACAAGTAATATCTTTTGGACTGGTGTTTGTGAAGACGACCTATGGTGAATCTGGAGTCACTTTTTGTTTGTTTAGTTCTGATACCTTATTGCAGTCTGTAAGACTTGTTATTGCTTTCTACCTTGCTCAACCCACAACCTTGGATAAGAAGTTGAAAATGGCTGGCTGGCTGGCTGGCTGGCTGGCTGGCTGGCTGGCTGGCTGGCTGGCTGGCTGGCTGGCTGGCTGGCTGGCTGGCTGGCTGGCTGGCTGGCTGGCTGGCTGGCTGGCTGGATGGATGGATGGATGGATGGATGGATGGATGGATGGATGGATGGATGGATGGATGGATGGATGGATGGATGGATGGATGGATGGATGGCAGGATACATGCACCCTAATTCCACACTAAATTGTGGAAAGGTCTGTGGAAGAAATACCTTTGGAACACATGAAAATAACAAATACGAGGCAAGCGTAAGTATATCTTGAGAGCTGGTGTTCTAAGGTAATGAGGTGTGGGTCATTGTAGTCACTGATTTGATTTATTTTAGAACCTTATGCAGTGCATTATAGTAATTTGTAAACATTATTTTTTAATGCATCCTCATCCATTTTTCTTCTATGTCAAAGTGATGAAGATCTTCCCATCCTCCACTATTTTGCTGTGTTTTCAGCAGTGACAATGAGCTCTCTCCATCACTGTGTCACTTCATTGAAGCTCCTCAACTTCTACAGATGGTACGACCTGCAATATTCTTCTTGTTCCTCTGTTTTTTTTTTTTTTTTTTAATAAATGTTACTTGATAACTTTCCACTAAAGAAATCAATTGCAGCTCATTAGATTCTTATAAAGGCATATTGGATCGAGCCAGGAATTAGATTGAGCCAGAAATTACATAGTGTGGTGTTGGAGAGAGTGTGTCATGGCAGCACATGAATATATATTGCAAAAAAGATCAATCTGAAAAAGAGCAGGACATGTTTTGGTGTCAGTGTTCTTTAAGTGTATTGTGATCTCTCTGGATAACAGTCCCATGCCCCTTAGTTTTCTACACAATACATGAATGGTGTCTCAAGAATGCATGTAGCCCTAAAGGGATAAACTCAATAAGCTCATTTGAAATTACAATAGAAGGTGGAATGTGAGGAAATGGGTGACCTAAAAAGATCATAGTTTTTCTCATTTTTATTTATTTATTTATTTTTCATCCATTTCCCACCAAATCATGTGTGACTTCTCATGTGTAGACGCTGTGCCTGCTCATGCAAAATAAATCCATGCATATTTAAGAGATATGCAAATGAGAGTGCATGATGAACGGGGCTTTTAGCTTGAAATTGAATTACAAGTACAGTTCCCCTTTGCAAATGAGTTTACTTTTCCTTTTTGACTGGCTCTTTTTTTTTCCTGTTCCTCTTTTTTACTTTGCATGTCCCCTGCAACCCATTATGCGGGTTCATGTCATGAATTCAAAATCTGTGGCATGACAGCTTGAGAAGAAAAAAATCCTGCCATTCCAAACACCCATCTCATATTTTATACAACAAAGTGGCTGTTGTTTGCAGAGAGAAGGAGACAGAGAGGGAAGAACAATAAGGGCCTTCAGCTGTCCATTCCATCAGATACCCATGCTTTTGCTTATAATATTTCCACAAACTCAAAGTAGAGGTTTTATTTTTCTGCGGTGTGACTCACCTTGGCCCAGAGACAGAAAGGACTGCCTGTCAACCTCCTCTCCATCGCTTCCATTGACCTCCCACCCCCACCCCTCCCATGTGGCCTACTTTCTCAACAATCCTTATAGTATGTGACTGCTCATTACCTCATCCGGACGAGAGTTAATGCAGGAAACTTGACCCCTCAGGAAAGTTCAAGAACTCTTCAAAGTCCACCAAGTGCTCCTCTTTTTTTGGTCCTCTCCTCACTCTTCTCCCGCTAACTGCCACATCTTTGTCCTCCCACTCCTCTGCTACTTGAGAGATGTTCACTCTCAGAAACGTGACTGATGCAGTGAGCTCCTCCCCACCATCAGAGAGAATATATGAAATCAAATCCTTTGAAAGCACAGTTCTCTGTGGTGTTAATTTCACCTTAAAACAATAAACTCAGACGCCTTGTCGTTATAAAAGTAAATGTGCTTGTCATTAGAGACTCAGTCGATTTGCAGCATCCAGCTCCTTATGATATGATGACCAGTAACTGCCTTCAGGAAAAATTACAGCGGAAAGTGATGCTCTAACTATTTCTTTGGGTAGAGTACATATGAAATCTTATGACACTGCTTTAGGTTTTCTCACTGCATCTTCTCTAGTCTTGGGATATTGAGAGAAGCCTCATAAATATCCCTTAACCTCTTTTGCTCTTGGAAAGAGCATGGTGACAGCTCTCAAGACTGGCCAGTGAGAAATATTTACCTCCATCGATACTAATGTGGGCCAGTGAGTAGTGCTGGCTTGAGATAGTAAATACCAGAAGAGAGTGGGAGCAATCAGCACCAAGCACACAAAGCCTTTCCAGTGGTGAGATGGACATTCAAGTTTGTGAGTGGTCACAATTTGCAATTCATTAAACCAAAATCTTTTTCATGTCCCTCGAATGTCAAATTATTATCTACAAACTGCACTGGCATTTAACAACAGCATTGTTTGCATACAAAATGTGTTATTGATTCCTACATTCTCATTGGTCATCATCATAGGTAATCTCACACATATTTTAAGGTCCTACAAGACTAAAGTTCAACCATGAGATATTACTTTGACTTTGGAATACTTTATTTGTTTTATCCGGATCTCATGGGTTGAATATTTGAAAAATAATTTGAGAATTTAAGAAAATAAAGTACAATTTTCAGTTCTATTCATAGTTAATAAGACATATTTACATAACATTTCTCCTTTAGAATTTTGCTGTGCTATAATTATTATGATAATCACAGTAACCAAATTCATTATTATAATCCACATTTTCTGATAACAATGTTTGTTACAAGACGTAATGTCATTTTTTCTAACTCTTCACCTTCCCTAACCTAAAACTCCAAACCCAACAATGTCTCCTAGAGATTACTTTTATATTCCACTAATGTGTAATAGCTAATATGTTTTGTACAAAACATCTGTGACTGGATTATGTTTTCTGTAAACAGATAGTAGAGTTAGTTAATTTTGGTGATACCAGTAACTACCAGGCAATAGAATATGATTAATGATTTTGCTATAAATTAAATAAAAATGAAATAAAATAAAATTTTGAATTGTGACCTGACTCACAAAAAAAAAAAAAAAAAATTACTAACATCAGTTATGTTAAAAGACAGTGTATTTGTTTACAAAGAAAAAATATATAATGCACAATCCAATATCCAAAAATAGTTTGTCCTGAAAACAGCATGATTAAACGTTTCATCAGTTACGCTTGGAATCTCATAGCACTTGGTTTAGTTCAGAGAAATATTGTGATCTTGTTCAGTACAGAAACAGTAAGTGTTGCCTCTGAATGTAATCCAGCCAGGGCTGTTGTTGCTGAGAAAATGTATCTGCTGTTTAGTTGTATATAACTGTAATTTGTAACAGGAAAGGCTGCCTTTAGCAATTTTAGACATGAATTAAAAATGTTATTTGTGCAATTGCATTGGGGATTTGATACTTTCAGTCTTGCTGTCAGCTTTATTTAAATTTTGAAAATGTCACGCAAGGAGCAGTGACCCCATCATCAAATACTGTAAACAGCTGTAGGGACACTATTTTTTCTTTCTCATTATAACCACAAAAATATGAATAATGTCTTTTTTATGGGGGAAGTTCTGTTTTCTGTCAAAATTTTCGGTCTATACTTATAGTTAGTCACTGTATATGCAGTTACCATGTGCATCGAATCAACCCCCAAAAAAGTCAAACAAGTGTTGCCTCCATTTATCGCATTCAACGCACTTATTCTATTCATCTACATTTGACCTCCAAAGTCCCCCACTACCTCGCTCCACTCTCTCTCTACACACACACATAGATACACACACACTGCTCATGTTGAATCTGTTTGTTCTCCACCGGCCACCAAACACATTATTGTTCACCCACCCACACGCCTCACCTCTCCTCCACTTTGTTCACTCCACTCTCCCACTCAACCGATCAAACATCCCCATTCACCTTTTCATTTTCTCTGTTTTCTCTTAAATTCACATCACTTTTATGTGCTGTGGATATGTTAACACATTAAAAAGTCAAACAGTAAATGGTGCGTAAGGTCTGGGCAGGACTCCAGAATTTCACTGCATTGTATATGAAAATGACAATGCTATTTTTTTTTTATTTATTTTTTTTTTTTTATGTGCAGTTTATTTCGACTGAAGAATGAACTGATTAGAATTTTGTTGTCAAAGGTCACTGTCACCACACAAAACTCAAGAATTCATATTGGTGAGTATTTGCAAATTGACTGGTTGGTGGATGTGTTCAACCATGAGACAGTAGGTTCTAGGTTCTTCCCTTTTGCAACATGTACGGTTAAAATCTCAAAGGAACCATGGATATAAAAATCATGTCATGTGATTCATATGATGATGTTTTAATTGATTTAATTGAAATTCATAAAAGCTGTTTTTGTTACTCTCCTAACTCTGTGAGCCTTAGTTAGGGCCTTCTTTCTTTGAAAGACATTAAGACCAATTTTGAGAGACAAGACCAATTCAGTTTAGAGTTGTTGACTTGCAGAATACACATCTGCAAGTTTCCAGTTAACAACCTTAACCATCTAGGATGTTATAAACCACAACCATACCCTAGCCACAACCACAGAGATCTCCTAGCACCTATCTGTCCACAACATCAGCAACACAAAGAGTATTACTTCTAGCATCCTCCTCAGTCAGCCCTGCCTCAACATCACCCAGCACAGCCGTAGCCACGTCCTCACTGAGACCACCTAGTTCTAAAAGAAAAAAAGTGTCAGGCGTTCCTTAATAATAAGGACAAAAAAGCTAAACATATTGTGCTTCGACTGCAAGCAATATCTCTTTAAAGAACACATTAAAAGTGTCACTTTTTTCCACATGTATCTAAACACACATGCATACACATGTATGTTCTTGCACACAAAGACTTTTTTGGAACTAGTACCTGATTTCTTTTGGTTTGATTTGACCTTCCAAATGAATATTTTGTAGTATTACTTATTCTGACTTTTTTCTTTCTGTCTTCTTTCTTCTTTTTTTTTTTTTTTTTTTTTTTTTTTGCCTTTTTCTTGAAGTAAATGGGTCAGTAAATGGGCCGTAACACCTTCAATGTTACTATAGTTAATGATATTAAAATTTGAAAAAAAAAATATGAAAATTTACATAATTATCTTGAGGTTATTGTTTTCATTTTTTTTGAAAATTGAAAACGAGAGGTATGCTGTCAAAAGACAGATCCAGTTGGCCACACCAAATATATATATAAAAAAAAAAAATTCATGGACAAGAGAGCCTAACAAGGTAACCAAGAGGTGAGGAACAAATTGGATGAAAAATAATTGTCTTGACCCATTAACCTTGGGGGATAGTAACAGAAAGCTAACACAAGAGGAGGGTTACATCATATTTTGTAGGTCCTGTCTTTTCTGTTTTGAAGAGAGGAGCAGAGTTTGCTGTTTGAGTTCAAATATTCCAGGAAATGTTGATGAAAAAAATTCAGTCATTCAGCTTCCGTCTGGCTGTTTACAGAACAAGACAAATGACTCTTTGAACTGATCACAACGACAACAAGCAGACTAAAAATGCATCACAGTTACTGCAGTGTAATGAATTTTGTCGGCATAGTTTTAATTCTCTGTGGTGTCAATAGACAGTCTCAAACACACACACACACCAACAAGACCAACGTATCTGCCTTCTTTAATTATGACTTCTTTAAATTAGTTATGACTTATTCTTGTGCACAGATCAGTTGCCAGTGCTTTGATTTCTGATGTTTGAACATTCAGACATCCATCCTTCTTCACATTTGCCAATAACAACCTCACCTGCTTCATCTCTAGTGTGCTTTAAATCCCTCACTTATTTAACTGGCCAGTCCTTAAAAGTGTTGAACATAGTATTTAAAGGGGTCAAGAAACTTAATTTGGTTCTTGGCAAAGCAAACTCAAGCCTTAAATATTGCTTACACTCAGTCTGCCTCCTCACATTAATGATAAAGTAGTTTTAACCCTGGGATTTAAGGTTGAGGGGCCAATTTTCTAAGCTCATAAAGTGTTGCTGAGGCATTATTTTCAGCATTTCAAGGGGGCCTGGATTAATAATATTTGGCAGTTTGTGCATAGATGAGAGATTATAAAGGCTATTTGTGTTTGTCCCATAGTTTCAATGAGCATGATTTCCATCCCTGACCGTTGCAGGTGCATTTGGTGTATTCAGATTAGTATCATAAAGACAATATACATCTCGTAAAAAGATAGCTATTCATTTTGAAATTTCGATTGAATTAGTCTTATTATGAGTTGTGGTCAGGCACATTGTTGGTATCTTGCTATCATGGGGCAGAGGAAAGTGATATGTTTTTGACAAAAAAAAAAGACTTTGTTTAAAGTTCATAATTTGTGCAGTATTTATCTACATATTTTAAATTGAATGAATCAAGATAGTAAACAACATAAACACTGATTATTATGTATGGTATGGAATTATTTTGTCATTGATTTGTGTCATTTGCAGTTCCTTTAGTAAAGGTAATTATAGCTGGAGCTGGAGCTCACCCCAGCTGTTTATGGGCGAAGCTGGGGTACACCCTGGAGAGTCGGTCACTTGTTTCAGGGTCACATATACACACATTCATTCCTATTACTTAGCATGATTTTAGCATTAATTCACCTACCCCTCAATGCATACCTGGTTTTCGCTGTGGAACAAAGAAACTCCACACAGAAAGACCCTGTTCCCAATTCGGGAGTAGAACCCAGGACCTTCTGGCTGCACTACCACTGCACTGCCATGCAGGCCAAAATAAAACAAAACTGAAAGGTGCCCTAGACCACAGCCAAACTGAACCCTGGTTCGACTGTGCAATTGGTCTGAAAGTCCAAACAAAAAGTACTTTTACATTGCAATGTTGCTACAGGATATTGTCATTAAATAAACATCAGAAGAAGGAAAATAAAGCAACAGAAAAAAATGCCAATATGATGCACTGCAAAAAATTAACAGAAGAAGAAGCAATGGCAATGAGCCTTGGTAATACATGGTGAGATGAAGATGCTATAAAACCCATAACACGTGAATTCAATTAAACTGCAGTACTGTTTTTTGAGAGAGAGGAAAAAAAAAAGAATAATGATAATGGATAATTTCTTTAACCATTTTAAAGCATTTATTTCCAAACTCCGTTTGAAAAAAAAGCTGGTCTGTTGTTCTTGCTAATGTGTGCATGAATAATCAAAACATGAGAACTAACTGCGTCTCATGTGCTACAGCATTCCAAGCAGTAAAATGTGGTTGTAAAGCAATAAATATTATGTATATTTTGTTCCTGATAGGTTTATAACACCAAGGGAATAACAATATAATAAAAGCAATAGGGAGTACTTAGCTGGCAGTGTGTGGCTTCAGATAATATCCTGGCAACAACTACACCTGACAACTGATTTTTTAAAAATAACAGGTTTTATTACAGTAAAACAGCAGTAATGATACACACATACAAAAAAGAAGACAAAAGTCAAGCAGTGGACACAGACCTGCAAAGCTAAGTCTGTAAAAGTAGAGCTTATTTGGGTGTAAGTGAGTTTGAGATAGAAAATGCAGGATTCTATCTCAAAGATTAAACACCAATGCTAATTTAGTCTTTTTATTAAAGAGGTCTAAATGCACACAAACTCAGTTGAGTCATATTCAGTATAGTGACATATAGCACCGAAAACACCAGTGTTTATCATCCTATAACAAATTTTGCCCACGTCAACCTTACCTGATTTCCATTATGAAGAAGACTCCATCTTTTCCACAGACTGGTGTTGAACACATCCAGGGGTGGAACAGAACCTCTAATCTTGTCACTCTGGTTCATCAGCTGGATCAGGCCTTGTGCTTCTGTCCAAATCCAACATAAATGATAAGAGTCCAGAGAATTACAACATTTAGAAAAAAAAAAAAAAAGAATGTGACTACTGCCACAAATCATTGCTAGAAAACTAGTTGATCTGAACATCTCATGAAATGATGCAGGGCATCCTTACATATATTTTCAGCCTCTTGGGTGATGATGGCAGCAGGTCAAACAAGGTAATCCAGGTGCCCCTCTCCCCAGCTCCTACATGTGGATCCTTAGGCATTCCCCTACATAGTTTAGGGTCCACCCTGAGGTCTCCAACCAGTTGGACATGTTGGACGGAAGCCAGAATCACCTCAAATGGTTCCGTACCACAGGAAGGAGCAGTGACTCTACTACAAGCTTCCTTTCGGATGTCTGAGTCCAGATACCTTGTGGAGGAAATTTATTACGGCTGCTTGAGTCCAGAGTGCCATTCTTTTAGTTATTCTCCAAGACTCATGGCCAAAAGTGAGGCTCAAAATGTAGATTGACTGGTAAATCGACAGCTTTGTCTTTTGACTCTATTCCTTCTTCACCACGTCTTACTGTTGGCATTGCACCAACCCACCCATCACCCTGTCACTCCATCTCACATGAACAAAACTCCAAGATTCTCAGACTCCTTCACTTGGGAGAGCAACTCAACAATAACGCAAAAGGAGCAATCTACCCTTATCTAGCAGAGAACTGTGGTCTACAAAATGGACTTGCTGACTCATCCCTGCTGCATCACATTCTGTTCTGAAAGTTGTAGTAGGACTACGTGGTGGTCTGTTTACATTATAGTGCAATGATTTACTACACATTCATCACACAATGTGGCCGCAGCAGCCTGATATGGGGATTGGCACAGATTGTGATAAAGACGGTATTGGACTCATCTCACACAGTGGGACAACAAAGCACAAATGGTGATTTCAGACAACAACGAGATGTTTTGTGACTGTGTCTGTCAGATCCATTCTACTGAATGCACCTATTTTCTAAAATTAACCTCCTTTGGCATAAATAAACTGACCTACAAACTCTAATTTTAGAAACTGTTGCATGTAAATGATTTCATTCGTAAATCAATCAAAGGAAAAATTCCCTGTATTAAACTGAAAGTATCCACCAGCTACTACAACAGATAAGGGCTACAAGGAAAATAAAGGTAATTTTCTAATTCAGACATCTCATTAAATCCACTCCTCTAAAACCATTCTACTGTTTAAATGGTAAAATAATCAAATTAAACTGATGTGTCTATTCACTGCCAGGTTGATTGTATATGAAGCTATTCAGTTGTTTTTTTTTTTTTTTTTTCTTTCCCCCATTCTGAGCTCTGTGCATCATCATGTGCACTTGTGAGATAGCGGGACTCTGTGCAACTCACAATGCATATTGTTTATCATTCAGCGCAGCAGAATATTTTTACTTGGGGCATTTAATTTAATCAAAAATAATGAAATAATGAAAAGCCTTTCAGCTGCAAATTAAGCAGTCCACCCACTTTTAAAATGCGTTTAGCTTCTTGTTTCATTTATTAAACAAGTTGACCTGAGCTCTCAGCCTTGCGGTGCTAGTGTTTAGCCAAATATTGACAAAGTGGAGCTGTGTAAATCAGAGTCTCGAACTCTTCCCAAACAAACACTTTACACAGGAAAATGTCAGTTGACTGATTTCATACATAGAGTCATGTAACACACACCAAACCTCATGAAGGCATTTATCCCTTCCACCCACTGCTCCACCAATACTCATTAACACTGTATTACCTCGGTGGAAAATGAATCTGCTTCATCACCGACCAATGACTCTATCACGTCGTCAGTCTTGCAGCCATTAAATAAGGTGGCAAAAGTGCACAGTGCAGTACATGTCTTCTTGTGTGTCATTTATCTTAAACTCATTTACTCTAACTAGTCTCAGATATCCCCCCACCACCCTCTCCCCCTTCCTCCCCATCATCACCCACACAGCTTAATATCATACAGTCCTAATTAATATTGCTGCTTAATTAAACACTCATATTTAAGGAATGTAGCAGGAGGTGGAAGAGGAGGGAGGAAGCTCTCATCCGTGCTATTAATTGTCTTGGTCATTAGCTCGTTTCTATCTGTCACTGCATCTGACGGAGATGAACTTCCACTAATGGAGCCTCGCCTGGTTTACAAAAGGGTAAAAAATGGGACATGAAATGATGAGATGTGTGAGATGAGGGCTGTGGCTGAATAAATCTAACCAACATTAACATTGAATTACATAAATTGGAGAGAGGAATCCAGACAAGGAATTGTGAATATATCCCAGTATAGAATAAACAGATACAATACATGGTCAGAAGTGTGTGACCCACAGGAAACTACACATGTATGCAATTCATGAATATGTTATTCCAAACCCGTGGATTACACTAAGAGCTTAGTGTCTCTATTTTTACTGTTTCAGGTTACATCACTGACCAAAAATCTCTGATGTGCTCAGCTGAGTCTCCTTATTCTCTATTCACCCACAGCAATAAGGTTTACAAGCCTGTGATGCATGGAATATGAATTTAATTTGAAATTATAGCTTTAAAGGGAGTTGTTGTACAACTTTTGTGGGACAGTCTGTGCTATATGGGATAGATTTAAGAATATGGAGGTCTGTGTTTGTGAAATTTAAAGATTTTCTCAATTGCAGAATGTAAACCTGGGCCGTGTCTAGTTCATTGCAGTCAGTCACAGTTTTATCTATCCAGTATGGCCTTGGTTTCCCCTGTGTCTCTTCTCCTGTTGTGCTATGTCAGTGTGTGTGTGTGTGTGTGTGTGTGTGTGTGTGTGTGTTTGTGTGTTTGTGGTTATTTGTGACATTTTGGCTTCTCTTCATTAGCTCAACTCCTGTATTTAACAGCTTCCCTTTCCCTTCATCAGATTGTTCAGCCATATACAGTATGTGGTAGTTAGTCTCTTGGCTACACTCAGAAAACTCGACTCATGCACTCCAACTTTAAAGCAGTTACTCTGTTTTGGTGTCTATGATCTGACACTATGCTATTCTCCTCTGTGACTTACCATCATCACACTGAACTCTGATGTTCATTCCTAACATGATTTGTTCTGGGTCTGTCACATACAAAATGGTTCACCAATGTTAATGTGCTCATAAGCAATGTTTTTTTTTTTTTTTTTTTTGTTTTATTCTGACCCTGTTCTCTTTATGCTCAGGAAATCTCTGAACTCCCATTCAGTATCCAGTTGCCGCATCGACCACTGCTGCCTCATCATACTCTCCTGCACACCTGCTTAAACTTTCATTCACCTCACACCTCCACCATCATAACCGGTCTCGCTTGACATTAAGAAACTTTCTCTTCGACCTTATCGAGTTTGTCTGTGTTTTCTTTAGGGTCCAGTAACATGGTTACAGCAACACTGTTTGATCAAAAACTGACAACAAATTAAATTTGACATTTTTACCCTTTTATCTACAATCAGTGATTCACAAAATGATTCAGAAATATCAAAATGTGATTAAAAATTGAAATCTCTCATTTAGCAAAGTGATCAGACCCTTTGCTGTGGTTTCAGACTGTGTGCAGCTGCATCGTGTTTGCTTTAATTATCCCTGTTTTGTCCATGTGTGACAAACTGAATTGATGAGAGATTAGAATGACACCCACCTGTGTGTATAATATTCCAAAATTGATCGTGCATGTCCAGATACGGTCCAGGGAACTCTCTGTAGGCCTCCGCCATAAAACTGTGGTGAGACATAGATTATAACAAGAGTGTAAAACAATTTTGATTGTACCCAGAAGCACAGTGACCTCAATAACTTTGAAATGGCAGAAGTGTGGAACAACTAGGACTCTTGCTAGAGTAGGCTGCAAAGCCAAACTGACTAACTGAGCTTTTCATCAATCAGCCCATAATGATGGAGTAACTACATGGAACAAAAGGCACATGCACATGTGTTTGCCAAACACCATTTAAAAGATTTTGTTAGAAAGGAAACAATGATCATCTTGTCTAATGACATGGAAATTGAACCCTGTGGGGAAATACTTCAAACACCTGGAACTACTCATCTCCTGACCTAAAGCCCACGGCCAAGACAATGCTGGAGTGTCTCATTGACCGACTGTCCCCAAGCAGACCAGCCAAACCCTGAACAAAACCATGTAGAACATCTATTTAGAGACCTGAAGATGGCCGTTCAGTTCAGTCTTTTCATCCAGTGTGATTGAACCTGCACAAAATTGAGGTCTGCAAATCTTTAATAAATGAGAGACATCAGTATTTTAAAAACATGTTTTCATGTTAAAAGTATCTCAACGTGTATCTAACACTGAACAAAACAAACCTACATTCTTGTCATATCTTGTTACTGCTCTTCACAGTCTGTTCCTTGAGCTTCCATTACTGTTTAATCATTGTCTATAATTCATTCAAATAACATGTCCACGTGACCTTACAGTAAGTAGCTGATGAAATAAGCAGTAGCATAAATATCGATAACGTCTCATTCAGATGCTCTTTCTTTCAAACATTATGTTGTAATTATGGCCAGCTATCAGTATTGATAGCCTGTTGATGTGCACACTGGACCAGTGGTAATGTAATCTGATGCCGAGCGGAAGAGGAGGGGGAATCAAATCACAGGACTGAGAACAGGATGCCCGGCAGCTAACCTGGGGGAGCTGGAGCAGACACCTGAGCTCTCCCACATGTTTATTCACTGTGAAAATAGGTCCTGCTTCAAGGCCTACAGGACATGTGTTGTCAAATCATGCCAAAAGGGTTTACTTTTTCACTCCATTTCTGTGTTATGTATGCAGCTATGGGTTCAACTCAAATCTAAACTAACCTGCAGGAGTTTGAACTGTTGAATATCTTCAGATTTCCATCAGAATGTATCATTGTTAATGGTAGCATAACCCTCATTTACAGTCACATACAGGGAATCACAAATTAGTATTGTTGCATGTTGTATCCAATTTAAGTTTGTGTGTACAGTTGCTGCACTGTGGTGTATTTCGGGGCTTTAGTCATCTCCCAAATGTAATAATCTGTTGATGAATAGCAGTCTAAACTAAAGGCTCCCAAAAAATGATTCACTGCTATTTTAGATACTCAAAGACATGACATTCTTTTTGCCTTTTCTCAACTTAAATACAGGAGCAAAGTAGATGATAGATGTGCTGGTAGAGAAGGTCCCTGAAGCAGGAGGACGTCGATTATTGAAGACTTAAAGGAGCTGGAAGACAATTTGTTGTGGGGCATTGAGCCAGTTGAGGCGTTTCAGGGCAGGACTGATGTTCTCACAGGAGCAGGATTGAGATAAAGTCCCAGATTAAATTTCTCTGTTTGACACTCTCCATGTTTTATTGTATTTGAAAATGCAGCTTTGGCAGCCAGTGCTCAAGTTTCAAGATACTGTGATATGGAGCTGTGCCGTAGTCCTGGAAGGATCTGTTTTAAACTTCCTCTTGAAAGGAAGAGTCAGAAACTAAAATAAGCTGCAGCTCTCGCTGATTTATTTTACGTCATAAGTCTGCTTTTATATTGGATTCCAACATTCTGTGTCACTGTATGTGTGTGCAAAAGTAATTTGTCGAAGTATTTGCTCTACAAAAGCAGACTGGAGTCCCGGTGAGTCCGTTCATATCCTAAATCAGAGTCATTTCATGAGTCTTTCCCAAATCAAAAGAGAAAATTAAAAAGTTTATTTTTATGTGGTTTTATTATGAAAAGATCAACCTGTTCCAATAGTTAATGATCCTGGAACAATGAGGGTGGTTCAAAAGCATCTCTGATTGTTTTCTATCTCCAAATTAATGGTCACCTTTAAAATAAATGCTTGTAGTAAACTTAGGAGGGGGACCAACTAAAACGTTAAAAAAAATATTTTCTATTTCAACAGCTGCTGAGAGAATCAGGTAAACAGGAGACAAGATGATGGAAATGAAAGCTTCTAAAAACAAGACAAGAAAAAAAACAACACTTTTCCCTAAGTAGTACACAACACCTCAGTCATATGTCAAGAAAAACACACACAAAAAGAAAGTTAGAGCATCCGTATCGTGACATATTTTCCTACTGAAAAATAATATGTGGGTGAGAATATAAATAAAATCCTTCAGGTTTAATTGGATCATTTAAATGTGGGTGGGGTTCAGCAAATTATAGCAGTTGTAAAATATAACTTAATAAGATGAAGATGAATGTTCTTCCACCAACATCTCCCCCACACATGAACAGTGCAGTGCAGTCTTCATCTGCTCTAAGCAAACTGCAATTATACCGCCCCTTCATCTGCAATGTTCAACACACAGACACTAACATGCCAGACACATAATGCAAATGTTATAGTGCAGAGACAAGTGTGTTCAAATATCAAAATTGCTAAAGTGTACAAGACACAGTCTCTGCATAAAATCACAGTGATGTGGTTCCAGATTGTGTGCGGCATGAGTCATGACAAGACAGATAAATAATCCAGTGTCATCTTATCAAACTAAATAAGATGAGTGCAAATCTCTACGACACACCGCATCACACATCGACATCATGTTCGCAAACACACACATTGAATGTATGCAGTGACCATTGAGCCAATTTGCATCTGACAGTGTCTGTTTTTTTTTGTGTAAACCCAATGAAGAGCATTGACACATCACATTATCTTCAGCACGAGGGCGTCTTCAGCAGTATATAGCCTTCTTGTTTTCTCTCTGCACTCACAGCATGTTCTGTTGGACATACACTGTTATAATAATGTCGTTTCTCTGTCATTGAACAAACAAAATCAAAAAAGGGTCAGGACTTCAAACATCAACACTGTCAGAATATGGTCACTATCTGTTGCATTTATTCTTGAAAGTTACAGCATAGATGAGAAAAAGAATCAAAAATGTAAATATGAAACACATATGCTGTTTGAAAAAGACTCTTTTTTTTTTTTTTTTGATGGAGCTATAGCTTTCAAGTGTTAATAAAAAAAAAAGAATATATAAAGCAGGAATAAAAAGTTTTTTTTTTCTATTTTGCTATAGAAATAATGTCTGAGCTTTCTTTTGATATATTCATTGAAGAAAAACATGCAGAAGAAAATATTCACCGTGTCTGGCAACTCAAAAATAAACCTCAGAGTTGAATGTCACTGCAAAACTGAAGGTAAATCTCTATCACTCTGAAGGTTGCTTTTCACATTAAACAAAATGCTTTAATTGATCTAAAAAAATATTGATTATAGAACATAAGTTTCATTAACAAACACTTTTGTATCAGTTGTTGTAATGTGACCTGAAGAAATTAAAGAGCTGATAAATGGAAAACAAACAAACAAACAAAAAAAAAGTTTCATGAGTGCTGGTGTTCCTTGGTTAAATGTGACCAATCCCCTGGTGAATATGCCCCATTTGGTTTATAACTATCCTTGAACAAAAGTCAAGCCTCCTCACAACCACGACATGGTGGTGCAGTTTGTGTTATTTCCAGAACAAAGTGCCCTTCACAGCTCCTCTGTGGCTGATTGGAAACCCTCACTCCATGCTCCATCTATCTGCTGTGTAATTGACCCAGATGTGACTGAAATTATCAGACGAATGAAATATTTCTCCAAAAATTGATGGCTTTCCAACCTCCATACATTTTGCAAAAGGTATCTGGCATGACAGTGTTAACCATTGAAAATAAGCCTGGACACATATCTGGTGTGTGGGTTATTCTCACTGACAAATACACACACACACACACACACACACACACACACACACAGAGTCCAGTTATTACCGGTGACGCCTGTCTACCTGCTAATGACAACACTCACTAAACAACTTATTTCTTTTACCACTCTTAAACACTCACTGCCTCTCTCCCTCCTTCCTCTACAATACAGTACAGTAGGTTATTCATTCCCCATCATTCTCCTTTTGTCTTTTTTCCATCAAGCTGTCTTAGTAGAGAGACTCGGATTCATGAGGAACGGCGACAGGCTGCTGTCATCAGACTGGTTGTCTGTCATGCTTCAGCCTCTCCAACAGTATCTGCTCATTATTTTACTATTCATCTACCACAACTCAACTCTGTTTAGTCTGTGACTTGTTTACGCTTCATTCATTCAGGCCTTTCACTTTCACTTGTGTTTGCTTGGTTGAACCCGCTGCTTTCGTTCTCTCTTTGTTTACACACACACACACACACACACACACACACACACACACACACACACCGAAGAGTTAGTTCACTGTAAATGGACGTTAAGTCATTAACATCAATGAGTTTGACCGTGCAGATGTTGATTTCCTAAAAGTTTTTAACCAAACTGTTTTTCATTAACACCATGAATCCCGGAAGTCCCTTTCTTTTTCTACCAAAGTCTATCAGGAACGAAATGAAAAATAAAAAGTAAAATTATCCAGTTTGCATATACCCATTTGTTTTTACAAACTAGATTTTTTTTGAATGCATTTTTTTTTTTTTTTTTCAAGATTAAAATGAAAAGCTTGATATTAATCTCATGTGCCTGGAGTGAGATTATGTTGGCATAAACTGGAGGCAGATGGACGCACCTAGGCTAACAGCTAGGCGCTATCGAAAGTTCAAAAACACCTAGCAACACTTCTAGAGGTCGGACATTAGCATTCTGTTTATATTTTTTGTGGTTTTTAGGAGTTGATGTGGTGGAACTCTTTTCTGGTGAACAAGAACCGTGACTATGTGCAATGACCAGTCATGTTTGGTGCCATAAAGTTAAATGACCAAGAGCAAAACATGTATGTATCTGCTGGCCCACAGTATGACTAGAAACACTGGACAGAAATAATGTGAAACTGTTGTTTGTCAAATAGCAATTTGAAGGTGAAACTTCATCGAACGAGCAGAGGTTGGGGGACCACAAGGCCAAAAGACTCTGAATGAAGAGAAATACAAAATAAGAAAAGACACAGCTGTGGATGCAAAGTAAATAAAATGTAACTAAGATGCAAACTGACCACAAAAAGACATAAACACAAGTGATAACAAATATGCACAAACCTCGTTAAAGTAGAATTAAAATGTCCATAAAGGGACTTAAGAGATGCAAGAGTTTACAAAAATGTCCAAATGAGCGGGTGATGGGTTCGAAGTACATATCTACGTTCCGGGGCTCAGTTTGCCTTAATCCAGTGACGTCTGTAGATGCACGAAAGACAGTAAGTAGGTTTGTTTCACAAAGTGTTGAACTGCTCATTTAATCTACTGTTATCCAGTTAGCTGCGTGCTCTTCACTGTGCTCTTCACTTGATAGCAACATTTTTGCGTGAGACAATATGCTATGAGCAGTTACAAGGCAGCTCAGCAGTCACAGTTGAGGGTTCATTGCCTTGCTTGGGGGCATGTCAGCAATAATTACAGAAGAGGTGAGAGTTATTCCTTGACTTCTTACTGACCCTCAGTTTCTCAGCCGCTCCACAAAATGAAACCAGGTTGTCAAACCTGCGGGCTGTCTGGTTTTATCATCACTCAAGTCACTGAATACTTACTATGGAAATCCTTGCTAGAAGCTAATTTTAGAAAACCATCACTCACCTAAAATAAAAGTCTGTTGTGCTGAAGTCAGGAGTTTAACCAAAATGGAGGATGAGACACACGATCCTTCTTTATCTCGGAAACAAAGGACCATTAAACTCAGTCCTTAACTGATCCTTCACCTCCCCACACCTGTGAGGGGAATCCACTCATGGAGCAACCAACCAGCAAATACCTGTAGTTGGTCACTATGTGACCTGCTCAGAGCAGCCTGCTGATCTTTAAGGTGGAAGCATTAAAAAAAAACCTACCTCGGTATTACCCCACCACCACCAGTTATGACACAAAGTCTGTCAGCTGATCAATAATTAAGAGGAGTTAGCAAAGGAACTAGCTGTGGAACAAGGAAAACAAAGGGAGTGACAAAGGATTTCTTCATTCAGATACAGGAGCCATAAATGTCAGCTGAATAATTCTCACCGGCTGACAGCTCATCAAATTTAATTAACAACATGTTGGAAAGGACCTATTTTCCTTCCATGAACAAGGTGAAATAAGTGCACAATACTTTGGACTGTGTAAAATGGCTACTCACAAAAAATGTTATTAATCCATGTAGGTTGTTTTGATTTTCTTAAGTTATATTAGCTTGTTCATAGGACTGTGTATCTGTGTCTAGAACTTAATGCTCAGTGATTAACTTATTTTAACCTCATCCCTTGATTTCACACCAGCTGACCTGAGCAAAGCTATGTCATGAAAACTTTTGAGTGGAGTATGTTGCTTGTCTATTTCATTTCATTTCTATTTCATGAGGCACTAAAGAGACAACCTATATGCTCCAGAGGTCCAAAATCTCCAATCTTCAATCTTCTGTTCCCAATTGATTGTCAGTCCATGTCAAATACCAAATATCAAATACCAAAACAATAAGTCCAAACTGTGTAAGCAGCACAAATGTAATGAATGTGTAAAATAAAGGAAATGAATACATGTATTCAGTATCTGTAGGCAGCTCAACACTAAAACGCAGCAGCTGGTCTGTGGTTAATAAGATCTGCGGCCAAAAGTGACACGTGTTTCAAACTTTTGCAGTCTGCAAAAAGATCATGAAATTAATCATTAAAGTGATATCAAGTGGAAATTATAACTTTATAATTATATCTTGGACTTGGCTGAGCGGAGCAGCCAGATCACCCAGTCACACATACTGCTGTTCTGGTCATGAGTGATTAATTCACAAGTTATTAACCTTCCTCTGACAGTTGCAACTTCTCACACCTCCTGAGCAGCACATGGTGTCTATGCAATGAGACTCAAATGTCGCACATACACGCAGAATACTCACCAAGTACTTTATGAATAAGCTCATCCAGAGACTCTCTGAACAGACTCAATTTTTCATGGCATACATGAGACAAGATGTTGGATACTTTCTCTCTGAGATTCTGCAACACGTTGCCACAACTGGATCACATCATTTCTACAGATTTGTCAGCTGCCAACCTCCTGATTTACCACAGAACCCAAAGATTGTCTGCTAGATCCAGTTGTGGATGCATGATACATACTGATACTGAAGAGGCCAATGAAGTTCACTAAACTCACTGACATTGAACACTATCCTACGAGAAGTCATTCTGTGTGCCACTAGATGATGGTAAAGTGTGTTTATAAAGTGATGAACATAGTCAGCAACAACACTCAGACAGATTGTGGCATTCACACCAGGACTGATTGGAATTAAGACCCAAAGTGAACCAAAAAATCATTGCCCACACCATCACACCACCACCACCATTACCACCAGCCTGGACTGCTGACATAAGGCAGACATCCAGACCATCTGCTATCTCAGCAGAAATCCAGACCCATCAGACCAGGTTTTGTTTTTCGAATCATGTGTTCATGATGCTTTAACACAGTCAGATAATGTTTAGGTCTAATGTTTAGGATATCTGGTATAAGGTCTCCACATGTGTTTTCTGCCTGTAAGAAATGTCAGATCTATCCTTTAAGACACTGAAAACGTCCAAGGTAAATTTTATCGTCATTTGGTCAGTACTTGTGGAGACATTTGACTCTGGACCACAGTGTTGGACGGACAGATTCTCTTCATATTTAAGATTACAGAAACAGAGTTGAAGTACAGCCAGCTGGAGTGATGAGTGTGTGAAAGAGATGAGGCTTGTTTCAGTCAGTCAGAGAAGACTGCAGCCTCGACTGAAACTGCACAGATGAGAGCAGGCTGAGTCTCTTTGGTTGCAGACTGGGCTTCATAGAGGCGCTGTTTGATCAAATAATGTCAAAGAAAGATGAATTCGCTGGGTAATTCAATCCCACCGAACGCCTGCACTTCTCTAAGTTTATCTCTTTTTCTAAATCTTTTACCAGTCCACTTTTCCAAGATAGCAGGCTAATGTGAGCCTTTCTGACAGTAATGACAGTTACATCTTTCATCCTAGTACAAGTATCAAAAAAGAATCGAGTCTGTGTCTCACACAGTGACTTGGAGTCTTGTCATCACTGTGAAGAAACCTGGGAATCAGCAGAGACTCAAAAAGTCTTCAAATATGATTAAACACAGCCCACAGTGCTGACCTGCAGTGCTGCATGTCCTTACAGTTACATGAACATACTGTACAAATCATTAATTTATTTTGAATCTGACATAAACAACTGTATTTATTGCGTATGGTCAGAGCATGCGCAGCAGGTGGAGATTAATCGTGCTCAGATCTGATCAGTTAAACAGCTATATGCTATATGTTATATATAACATATAGCTATACAGCTATATGTTTTTAGAGATTCAGTGTTCAGAGTAAAGAATAAGATTGTGCCATTGGTCCCAGATAAAGATACTTGACCTGGACCCATCAGAACATGGGTTATGTTCAGAAAAAAAAAAAAAAAACAACAACAAGGACATGACAAGACAAGGTGACCCTATTGTGTTACAGATATTTAGTTCCAGATTTGGGAAGGTTACAGAAAGCTGTTACTTAAGTTAAGTGAGTTACTTAAAAGTGACAGAGAATCAAAAAGCATTTTCATTTCATCTTTGCTGTAGAACAGTCGTCCACCCACATTCAGGAACATGTGAAAAATGCTAGAAATTCTGAACATTTTCTTTTCATGGAAATTCCTTTTTTAGAAATGTCCATTAGAAAATGAGTCAAATTCAAAAATGGTTGTTTGCAACGTAAAATGTCTTTCACTGCCCCCACACTCTGATTCAATTCCCCTTCAAAGACAATTAGCTGTAAAAAGATGGTCTGTCTGTGTTCTGAAGCCAGTGAAGTTACATTCATTTGAGTGACAGTGAAGGAGCCAATCAGGTCAAGTGCTTGCATTTCATAATGAGGTTGCCCGTTAAGACTGAAAAGATGACAAATAGGTGAAAACCACACATTTAAATCCCCACCGTAAAATATCTCTCTTTTTAGGAAACTTCTGAGGCATTACACATCCAACCAACAATTAATATATGTATATGTACATCACAGAACAAGGATCCAAAACCCTGTTCAACCATTCTCGGTCACCATTAACCAAGTACTATATAAAAAGATTAGATCCTAGAGAAAGCAACTTGAATTACTCATCAGGGTCAGGTTTAAATTACTTATGGATATATTCATAGATGTATTATGGTATGTTAGTAAGCAGTGAGAAAACAGGTTAAACGTCTTCAACAACACACCTGAAAATCAGTGTGTTTGTGACAAATCATTGGCTTTAAAAGCAGGCCTTTGCTGTTTGGATGAAGTGGGTCCTTGATCAGTGCCGCCAGCTCTTGAGTCTTTTAGATCAGCTTTGTAGAAGTGTGTTTTTATTATACCAGGTGCTGGAGATTAGAACTACTATTTTCTGCTGTGAAGAAAGTCCTTACACAAGCACATGCAATGAAACTCACCAGTATATTTTTGTCGGTGACCTCGGGGAGGGAAGAATAAAATCTATATTTTCTGCAAACAAAGCTGTGTTACATCTCTCTGGTTGTCTGATGGCTGGTGATGTTGACATGAAGAAAATCAACATGAACCACATCTCTTAATGGAATATATAGTGTTTTAAAATATTTTGATTTATAATTATTATAATTTATGTTTTCTTGAAGAAAAGGTGCCATTTTGACCATTTCACCCAGTTGAAGTAATAGTGAAGCAGCCAGTCAGTGTTTTTCAGCTGACATAATTTCTCACCAACCACTACCATCAGAGAGAGATTAGTATTTGTTGTTTATTGTGCAGCAGATTTGGTTTTAAGATGGACCGGTGGCAGAATAAAAAAGCCATAATCAACATGTTTGTTTCCCCCCTACCTGTGTGTGTGTGTGTGTGTGTGTGTGTGTGTGTGTGTGTGTGTGTGTGTGTGTGTGTGTGTGCGTGTGCGTGTGTGTGTGTGTGTGTGTGTGTGTGTGTGTGTGGCTGTGACTCGGTAGGCCGATCCAACAGACCTGAGTCTGCGTGATGCTCATCATTCTGTCACACCGGATGACTCCTGATGCGACAGTGACTGCTCTGGCCTCAAATACCCCTGAGATGGAGGGAAGAAAGGCAGGGGGATGGATGGAAGGATGTGAAAGAACAAGAGTGATGTACAGAAAGAACGAGAAAGTGGATGAATTGTGTGTGAGAGAGGTGTGTCAGCAAAGGGCTTCGATTTCCCCAGAGTAGCACTGACATGGAGACAGATAGATAGAAATGCACAGAGGCTGGGGTTTGTAGGAAAGTGGGCAAAATGCCAATTCCTCTGAACAAATTCCAACATGTCATGCATAGCCTCAGCAGGAAAAATGTGGAGGAGCTTGTGAATCTACATTCAGATCTGGAAGTTCTATGGATTTTGTTTCACCAACATCACATCAAATGCAGGTGGGAGCTGGTGAGATTTTCTATCCATCAGGCTTTTATCAGTAACTGCTGCGATGTTGCTATAGAATCCAATATATATATTAGATGAATATGTCATTTTAAAGGAGGTGTTGTGATGTATTCTTATGTACTGTGTAGGCTAATGTAGAAAACAAAGTTGTTGTTGAATGTTGTTTCCTATCTTTTTCCTTATGCTGTTTCTGTCTTTTATTTATTTATTATTTGATGTGTTTCTATCACTTGGCAATGGTCAAGAAAAAAAATCCTGGGATTTGTGTTTAATTTAACAAAACATTATCTAATTTTAACTCACTTTGAGTTTATTCAATTTGGTAATGACTATTATCAAGCATTAGATGTTTTGTAGTAGAAAAACTAACAAATACAGGTGAGCAATGATGTGTTAAAATTGTGTGACTGCTTTTTTTTAATTGCATTTAACGTTTCATTTTTAAAGCAAAACTTGATAGAATTATTGAAAATTTTGCAACTGTTTTTTAATATGTGGAGAGGAAATGTAACATTTTTGTTCTCAACTTTGCGTACGTTTGTGATTCAGAAGCTAAATCAACAACCACGTGTTTGTGAATTTGGCTCAGATTTTGTAAAAGAAACAATCAAATAAAAAGAAATAAAAGAAATTCACATGTTAAAAGAAACAACAGCTAACATACAGGAGGTAGAATAAGAGAAAAAATTAGCGCTTTCATTCACTACAGTGTAACCATGTCCCCAGCAGACACTTGACTTCTGCAAATGATCTGTGACCTAATTTAGAGATGCGGAGAAACAGGTTGAGTGTTGCCGATGCGGAGACAGATTTTCGTTCATGTCTTCATGGCACAGGGACACCACCGGGATGCTGCAGCCAGTCAGCTGTTATCAGAGATAATGCAGCCTCATTGACACACACTTCAGACTAATGCAAGGTTACAAGATGTTTTCTTGCAGTGGCTTGTGTCATTAAGTCAAAGGTGTTTCATTTCTTTTGAGTGTTGGTGCTCTGAGGGGAAGGGTGTGTGTGTGTGCGCGCACGCGTGCATGTGTGCGTGTGTGTGTGTGTGCGTGTGTGTGTGTGTGTGTGTGTGTGTGTGTGTGTGTGTGTGTGTGTGTGTGTGTGTGTGTGTGTGTGTGTGTGTGTGCGTGCGTGTGCATGAATGTGTGTTTCATATATTTGAATGCCTGTAAACACGCCTCAGTGTCTAGGGTAAACATGTGTTACATTTCATGTTACTGTTGCTAAGGAGCCACGGGGAAATCCATGTGGATGCTTTTGACCAACAAGATGAAGAGATGAAAGAAAAGTCAACAGCTAAACATGGAAAACTGGACTGAGATGGAAGCAGGTGATTTAAAAGGCAGTGAGAGAAGAGAAATGAGGGCGGGAGGGGGAGAAACAGACTAAAGGCGTGTGCTCCCAGTGTGAGGAACAGCTTGAAAACAAAGAAAGATGAGAAGAAAACAGGAGGTGTCTGTTAAAGACAGCTGCCCACTGGGAGAGGACAGCACGACCTGTACTGCAGGCCACGAAGTCAAAGCCAAGACCCAATAACAGAAATGCAGGAGATCTCAGCTGCATTTAGATTCATGCAGGTTTGTGTTTTCCTCTCTGTGATTTTAATGCATTTGTGAGGACTTTCCAATATCTGAGATGAATTATGATGGCTGCAATCTGATGAAAATGTTAATGGGCATAAACAACAGGAGCAACAATCGAGAAAAGCAATCGCTTTAATTGATGCTGCAGTGAGGCCATAGGGTTAAATGTGACTGCATATACTTTACCTTGTGTGTTTGGAGAAAGACCAAAACCTTTGTATCAAGTTGAAAACAGCAGCCACTTAAACCTATAAATTTCACACAAGCTAGAGAGAAGGTATTAAAGTAAATTATTTATTCTTCTGGATGTGTTAAGGTGGAGATGGTGTGGAGGAGGTGAAGCCACAAATCATTTCAAGAGTTTGAAATATTAGCATCTGCTGGCCAGTTCGTTTGTGGAGGTTGACTGATCATTTATGGCCATGTAGGAAAAACACAAAGAGAGGCTTTAACCTTAGACATCAAGCATCAGTTCAAAGATTATGTTTTGAGAGGGAGGGAGATTCTAGATTATCTATAGGTGTGAATGTTTGTCTGTCTTTATGTATTTGTTATGCTGTGTAATAAAACACGGTTATTAACATGCTGGCAGTGGCTTTTGCGCAACCTGAATTAGAAAATGATTCATTATAACTTATGGACCCTTTAAAATAATGTCTGTCTGTTCAGGTGTGGTCTGAACATGTTAGCCTCAGTCTCCCCCGGCTGAGTGAACAGATTCTAAGGAACAACCGCTGCTGAGTATGATCTGCAGCAATTGTGACTGGTGTGAATGTGAATGTGAGAGAAAAAGTCTGTCAGTGCCTGAAAAAGACTGTTGTAAACCAACTGTGAAAACACTCTAAAATAAACTCTCAGAGATCTCAATTTTGTGGTTGCAGAAATGCTAGTGGAGTTAATAGGCACGCAGCTCTCGCCTTTTTTTGGAGTCCCTGTAGTGGAGTGTTAGTCTAAAAAGATGATCTACTAATATTGCCGCCCAGTTCACGTGGTGCTTTGTCCTCTTCTAATGAGCTCATATCAAGAGAGGGCCTTTTCACACCTCTTGGACCACTGACAGTTTTTTTTTTTTTTTGTATCCATGTGTATGTGTGTGCGCTTGGTACTCACCAACATTCATTCTCATGCTTTTTTTTTTTTTTTTTCATAGCGTGTTAGGAGTGAGAAAAGAAAGAGAGAGAGGGTAAAGGATTAAGGAAAGTGAAAGGAATTCATGCTGCTGACTGTGCAGATTCTGCCTTGTGGCACCCCAGCCAGCCACATCCATCACAACCTAATGCTAATGGCAGAACTGTACACTCCTCACCATGCCCAAATCACCCCATAACCCCCTGCCCACATCACCACACCCCCTCCCTCTATTTAGCCAGCATGGCAAAGGGGACTTGACACAGAAATGAGTTGAAACTAATGACTCTAATGAGTCTCGCTGCCCCCCTGCCAATGCCTACCGTCATTACCGCTGCCCCTGCAAGTGGCTCCAAATGGCTTTGTTTTTAGCCTGGCACACTGCCGCTCTCCTTCATTGAGCAAACACCAGGAGAGGGAAGTTTCTGCCAGAGTTGTCCTGTGAACCCTGTGTCCTCAAAAACAGTCTCAGAGACTGGTAAACAGGTTCGTGTCCATTGTTACTTTATTTATTTAATTATTTTCTAAAAATAGGTTCAACTCTCACTGATTCTAGTCAGCTGGGATATTTCCCACATTAACACAATGGCTTCGGTCTAAAATGTTTGGAAAGTGCCACTGTTTTCTGTTATTTATTTTCAACATGAAAATGATCTTTAACTGATTGATTTCTCCCATTCTTAATTACCTAAACATAACTGGACCCTGACTATGTAATTAAAACACTGATATTTGGTGCTCTAATTTACAGCCCTGATTGAAGGATTATAGGATAGAGCAGGTCAGCAGGCAGATTGGTGTAGTGATGCTCGGACCATCGTGCTTCAGAGAGAGCTGAGCCAAAAAGCAAAGCTGTTGACCTCACAGTTGATCTATGTTCCAACTCTCACCTATGATCATGGGGTTTGGCTAGTTACCCAAAGAATTAGATTGTAAGTGGCTGACATGATTTTCCTTCAATGGGAGTCTCAGCCTTGAGATGAGAGCCTGGATCAGATGGAGCTCAGATTAGAGCTGTGCTGAAAGGCATTGATCAAGATGCCTCCTGGGCACTGCCTGTTGGAGCTTTTTCTGGGCACACCTAATTGGTGGAAGACCTTGGAGTAGACCTAGATACACTGGAGGGATCATTTATCTCATCTGGTTTCGGAATGCCTTGGAATCCACTAGGAGGAACTGGAAAGCACCAGGACTAATTCACTGATCTGCTCGCACCACAACCTGAGCCCAGTTATGGGGAAGGCTGGATGGGCGGCTTCACCACTCTCCACAACACATAAGGAAGTAGGGCTCTCAAATGCATATCCTATGACATAATGCATCTTCATGTAGCTAAAATAGGACATACTATGTGGATAGATAGTTAGGACAGTGAGGTATTCTGTTTTGATGCCACTGCTTTGCAGGTTTCCATAGGAAGATGATTGCAATATGTTTTCACCTGTCTCTGTTGGTGTGTGCTAAATTTCTGTGTACATGTGATTCTAAGTGTGGATGTGTGTGTGTGTGTGTGTGTGTGTGTGTGTCAGAGCCCCAGATAAACAGCTCAGGCCTCTGCACCCTCATCTTGGCAGCCTCCCTTCCTATTTGAACATGCCACAGTGATCTTCACCCAAAGACTATAATCCCTGCCAAACCCTCCCAGCACCGTCAGCACTGGCACCAAGCCAGGGACCCAAGATGCCAGTGCAGGGCCCCCACTGGGTGGCCCCCACTGGTCTGCCAAGGTTAAGTCTATTTAGCTCCACTCCTCAGCTCATCAGGTCAGATGGTGAAGGGCGGTAGTAGGAGAGGTTTGGTGGGATGCCTAGAGGAGAAAACAATTCAGACCTGAAAACAAGAGCTGAAACTAAATAACAAAAAAAAAAAAAAAAGCAGAGAAGAAATTGTCTCATAATACGACAATTTTTGTCTTTTCTTGTGAATTATGAATATGAAGCCCACAAGATATAACTGTAATGATCTTTGTCTCACTGACTGACTTGCCACAAGTGTTCTAACAGCTCCTAACAACAGCAAACTGCTGTCAAAGTGCACCCTCAGATAGATTTCTGGAATTCATCAAGATAAGTTCAGAGTTTGTTGTGTTTATTATTTTTATTCTATTTCATTTTTGGACATTTATCTTCCAATTTTACCACTGGACATCCTGAAATTATTACAACTTTTTAACAAAAAACACAACTGTAATTTACCAACCTTTTCCAGCACTTTCAACCACGTCACCGTTTGCTCTAGTAAACATCTGCTGCTGTGTTCAGGTAGGCACAAAATGTACAAGTTGAATGTGCTTGATCAAGACCTGAACTGGTTCTGACAGTACCAAAATAATTCATGGACACTGGACCTTCGGGACTTTCCTGCCATGTGCAGTACTGGGACATGGGAATGGTGCAGGACGGCAGATCTTTCGAATTGTAACAAGATAATCAGGTTAATAACTTTACCTCAGTGGTTGTAATGTTGTTGGTGGCGATTAACTGCTTATGACTACAAACAGTGAAGAACTGGTGGTAGATAGTTTTCACTCAAACTAAAAGGCGATGCCCTAGCTGACTAAATTAGATGTAATAAAACAGAATATAGGTTCCCCTTGTGGACCAGGCCTGCTTTGTGATAAGGCATGTGACAAATGATGAGCTTATAATTGATTTTCCACAACTGTTCTAACCCTTATCTCCAGCTGATGCTGCAGGCAGCAAGTGAATGCACAGCATTATATTAACTATGTGTCTGTTCACACCAGTAGAATATTTCCTTACTACATCAGTGACCAGTGAATTATAATGTTCTAATTATGCAGCAACTCCTCTTGGCACATTATACTAAAAAAATCCTCACCTATGAAGACATAATAATGTTATGTATCGTGGGAGTTTTGACACATCACAAAAGTGTTTTTTTTTTTTTTTTTCCTGCAGAGTGATTACTTACACAGTCAAGGCAAAAACACAAACTGGAGCTGTAAGATGCAAACAAATGTGTCCACGAGTTGAAAATATTTTAACAAAAATTTCTCTCTACGCTGGGTTGTGAAAGTCCATCAGCGTTGAGCCTCTGCTGATGTCAGCAAGAATAAGAAATGGAGGACAGGTTATCTTGCTATCACCTCTTTACAGAGACACAACAAAAAAAAGGTGAGAAAACAACTTAAATGCTACTGTTTTACAGAATTCCAGATTTCAGCTGAGGATGTGAAAAGAAAGTTCTCCTACCGCAGATTGTGAAAAGCTCCAAGGACTATATTAATCTGAATAGCTCAACTATTTATTTCCTGTTTGGTCTGTACACATTAATACCGATCACAATAAGTGTTCTTTTTTATTTAGGAAATCTCTTTCATTGATTTTAATTTAATTTATGGCAGTCTTTTCATCATTCAGCAGTCATGCTGAAAGTAAATTATATGACACTCACAGCTACTATTTGTCGATTAAAAGGTTAATGTAGTTACAAGGTAAAAGTAAACCTGAAGTGTTATAATGGTATTTCATTTAGTAGGAAGGACAACTCTTTGCTTTCAGGTGTAACAGCTTTGGTGTATTGAGTTGCACCAGGTCATGTTTTCTTTTTTATGTTTATTTTATCCATTGTGCACTTCATTATGTAAATCACAAGTTTAGGTTTTAAAAAATGTATTCATCTCTAAATTTGTAATTGTCTGTCAACAAATTGTAAATATAATTATGAAATGAACTTGACACTCCTTGCATAATGCATGCACCTCTTTTTGAAGTCATTTGTCCAGTTTACAAGGTCAAAACCAGCTAGGTGAGGAAGAAAATAACACAGAAAATAATTTGTATGCGAAAACTCAGTGGATTTAAAGAATAACAACATAGTTACTTTAGAGATAGATAAAACATCTCTGGCATCATCAAGGATAACAGCTGGATTATTATAAATCTGAACATTCATCTTTAAATACAAGATCAGTAAAAGTTCTGCAGCAGGTTGAGAGTGTATGATAAACACAGATCTCTAATAAATTCCCAGAAGATGAAAACAACACTTTGAAAACAGGAGTTACATTTAATTACTAATATAGATCTATCTATGTAAAGCAGCACAAGCACTTAAGTAGAAATAGCTAATTAAATGCTTGATTAAAATGAAAATGATGCGCCATTATTCCCAGCCAACAGATCTCCTAACCTAACTTAACACCCACAGGAAAATTTGGAGTGATGCTCTTCCACACCCAACACCTCTCTCCACACTTGCTGTCATTGAGAGAGGTGAGTCGCAATGAATTGTACACAGGGGGGGCAGTCACAGTACACACTGTGTCACAGCCTCTTCTTCAAGGTTTTGCATTTGACTATTGTAAAAATGTGACAGAAGTAGATGTATATTAAATTAAAAATGAAACAAAGACAGGTCGAGTAAGCTTCAAAGCTAAAATATACAGTATATCCAAATATCAGCCTCAGGCACAGAGCCAGACTACAGAAGAGAGCTCTGGCATGACTCTGTCCACTTACTCCTGCTGTTGGCTGTGATGGCAAAGCCAGCCTTTAGCTACCAGATGCTGGTCACAGTGGGAAGAGGACATACCTGCTGAATGGAGGGAGCCCTGCTGAACTAGGCTAACCAGTCCCATCATCACCAGTTAGGAGAGGATGGGGTAAACAGAGAGAGAGAGGGGCATAATGTACAGGAGATTGTGTGCCCTTTAATCAAATCTACAACCAAAAGTTTGAATTGAATCTTTGGGAAACTCAGGATATATTTTCTTTTAATTGGTGGTCCACTAGGAAAAAATGGTGACACCTGAAACAAGTCAACCAGAATATTAAATTACTAAGATGTAATTACTAAAAGTGACCTTTCCTTAATTTGCTGTTTCTGATGACTTTCTCCGGCCCCTTGAAAGAAAATTTTTTAAAAAGTGAATTACATTTTTTTTTTTTTTTTTTTTTACATTCCAGTTTAGTAGACTAGAGTCATAGATCAGACCAGACTGATTAGCTAGTCTGAAGCTTAGAACCAATGGAAATTGGGAACTGCAGCTCTGGGCAGAGAGCCACATGGTCTGGCTGGTTGTTCAAGACAACAGCCAACTGATGGTCTGAGTATGTTTTAGTTGGGACTGTAGCCTGGAGATCATGCAGGGTTTCTGTGGAGGCTTCCTGGGGACCAGGGGCAAACTTGACGTTCACTGATTCAGGAACAAAGCTGGATGACTCTCCAAGCAAACAGATAAGAGGATGTGGTCGTTCAAGCAGCTCATCTTGAAAGTCTCATCAAAGATTGATTTGAGCCATGAGCTGTTTCTTTCCAAAGTTGTTCTAAAAAACACAAATACAAAAGAAGACAGAAACATAGACAGATTATGTGAACAAGATTGTGCGTACAGGGGAACACATGTCCAGATAGGTGGAACAAAAGGGAATTTTAAGGACATCTGGTGAATAGGTATAAAGGAGGTCTGAGAGGAGACCGGGAACTAAGGTAACAGATCATGATATAAAAATCCCAAACTGAAAATAAATAATATTAATCGCAGTGATGAGTTTCAGAGTAAGATTCCACAATGACAAGAAATTAAAATCTTAGAACATTCATTCTATTTGTAGTTATATAAGATTTTGGGTAATCATTTGGATTAGAAAAAGATTTCAGTCACACAAATTAGAACATAATGATAATAAGTTTGGAGTTATAATGAAGGGAAAGTGGAGTGTTTGAGTGAGTATTCAACAATGAGTCATCCTGTGTCGCTTCTTGAGATTTCACCTGACAGATTCATTGATTCCTCCTGTTGAAAGATCTTGTAATTTGCAATCTCCTGTCACTGAGCAGTCATGTTGGGTGCAAAACACGACAATTTTAAGATTCACAATTACAAGACAGGGAGTTATGTGGTGTGAACAGTACAGCAATTTGACAATTTAGAACGTCATGCAATCTGAAAATGGCCTAAGGCAGCAATTAGACTGCTAGCTAAAGTGGCTTCAGACATTTTTCAGACCACTTCAATATATGCATAATATATAATATATAAGATCTGCAGTATTTGATTGTAAATAGACATATTTGCAAATCAATCTACAAACCTGCTGAACCCCTTGTGTTTCCTTCCCTGTTGTGTGTATGTAGGTTGATGTGTATGTGTAAGTCTAGAGATGCAGCTAGTATTCATCAGCTTAATCATCCATCCATTTTCTACCCCTTTATCCTGTACTTGGGGTTGGGCAATTTAGTATGCTCAATTCACCTATCCCCAATGTTGCATGTTTTTGGAGGTGGGAGGCTCCCGGAGGAAACCCACGCAAACACGGGGAGAACATACAAACTCCACTCAGAAAGACCCTACACCTGACCCAGGAGTCAAACGCAGGACCTTCTAGCTGTGAGGCAACAGCGCTAACCCCTGTACCTCTGTGCTGCCCCTCATCAGCTCATCTACTGTTTTTTTTAAGAAGTTCCATTCTTCTTCATCCTGTTCTCCTCCTGTCCAGAGATCCTGACTTGTTTGCTGAAGTCACAAAACCATTACATTGCTCATCTGTGCTGTTTTCCGACTTCCGAAACCAAACTTCTGCTGCTGCATCACTGCCATGCCATTACCTTCTATCTATCACTAGAGCCTTATTACATGCCTTATCATGTGCCCAGAACTTTATTGTTTGCACCATTCATCCCTGTGATATTAACGCTACTTCTAAACTCTCAACATTGACTGAGTCATTGTGCATAGGGCTCAAATTTCTGCTCATTCACCAAAAGAACAAAAACTTAAATAGCAGTATCAATGCAAATGAGGGTCAGGTCCACCTTGATTACCCTTGAGGCTTGTTTGGAACATCATTACAGTCCACCTGTGGTCTTTGTTGTGTCCCAGTCATACGCATTCTGGAACAGAGTGCATAACAAGGTACTCTTTCTTTAACAATCTATTTTATTCCTACCTTTTACTCTGTTATGAGTAATGATATCTGTTAGGCTGACTATTGGGTTCGTGGTCACCTCCCTGACTAAGACCTAATAGTTCTTCGGTAGATAGTTCAGTAGATAGAACTGATTGATTGCTGCCTCTCCACAATTATCAGCTTTGTCCTAACATGCATACATATTACACAATGTGAAAAGAGTGGAGAGGCACAACAAAGGGTCTGCATGTTTTTGTAAATCTGAGGTTTTGGTATTTGATTTTTAATTTGACATACATGTTAATAATTTTTTTTCAGTGGGTTTCAATGACTACTTTTTTTGTGGTAACCTGATCAAGCAATCAAGCAATCAATAAAAACTTGCATTGGTGCCGTGTGTTATTTATTAGGAATATGTCAATAAGCATAAGGTTTGCTACTGTGCTGTACCTGGGAGATTTTTTTCCTTGTCACTAGAGAGTTGTTACTTTTTTCTGTGTTGTTTGATGTGTGTATAACTAAATATACATAATAAGTGTCAGATAATTATACATTCACAGTATCTATACACACTCAGTAGTCATGCAAGTACCATAACAAGGTATTCTGTGCCACAGTTATATACAAGCTTTAAGAGTCTGTCATTAGTAATGTGAAGAAGAAGAAAATGTGATCCGGCATGTACTCATCAAAGTTAGCTTTTTAACTTAAAGCCACTCCATCGACATGAAGACAAAACGCCACTCCTCACACACTTGACTAATGAAGCACACAGCCCTTGATGGGACACTCTGAGAAATTAGTTCAGTGGAAGCACAATGTTTCATTTGTTCCATTTTATCTCATGTTTTATGGTATAAGATGAAAGCGCTAGTGGCTGTCTGTATGAATGACACGCTGTGTTATCTGCTGCTGCAGAGTCTGTATTAATTAGCAAACAACTGCCTAAACATGCTCCGGATCTGAGGGTTAAATCAAAATGCTGACAAAGAGCAGATTAGAGAAGTGGCCCGGAAAGCTTCAAATCACAGGGCTGAGTTCAGCAGTGGGTGTTTCTATAAATACTCACATCATCTTCATTGTACAGACACCGGAAAATATCTGCGGGTGGATTGGTCACATGCAGCACAGATTTCAAATTCTTCGTTGTGCCTGAGTTTGGCTGTTGTTGGGGCTCACACCTGAGATCTTAAAGTATCAGGTGTGAGATTTCATCACTCATTGCACACTGGGGCCTGTAGGGCTTGATATGAATGTGACTAAATGTTCTTATGAAACAGGAAGACAAAAAGAATGGTGTAAATGTTTTAGTTACAACTTCCATTGGGAAATAAAATCAGTTAAGATTTAGATTAGGATGATAACACACAGTTAGATGAAAGGTCTATTTGGATGACTATTTCTATGTGACTTTTTCTTTTTTTCTCTGTCACTGAGTCACTGTTTGGACACGTGTGCACCCATCCAGGCATCTTCATCTGAAGTGACCCTTTTTACAGAATGCCTGAATGGATCATTTCCTCCATGAGAGCAGTGATGTTGAATTCTCAGCCATGACAGAGTCATGGCTCTAGGTTGTTTTTCAATCATCTCACTTAAGAAGACTCTTTTCACCTGACGTGAACACTTCACACATCACAAACAATTGCTGCTCTTCATCTTCCCTGTTCCTCCTTCTCCTGTCCTTAGATCAAACTTCATAATTGTATTTCTGACATCAGTAAATCATTGCCATCTTGAATCTGAGACATATTCAATCATATTATTATCTGATTATGTTGGTATTGGAAAAAAAAGGACTTCTATTCTGCAGAGTGACAGCCCGTTGCAGCTTCAAGATTGTCTGAACCATGTGTATCATATCATCTCATCACATCTCCTCTATACACTGCACGCTGTATATCAACAGACTCAGAGGATGAGAAATAGCTCACCTTTGCCCAACAGTGTGTTAATCTGACCCTTGTCTAGCACCTTGACTTGATCTGACCGATTGACATTAATGCTGAACAGATGATCAGCTTCAAATGAATAACCGCTAATAGCTCTCTACCTCTAATGTACAAAACCTCTAGTGAAGCCATTTAAGCATAGAGTATGTGATATGAAAAATCTTCTCTGTGAGCATCCTGCTCCACTTTCTCCTCTGCTCTCTAATAGGTAGCAAGGAGACAAGCTAGTAATCAGTAGAGCACACAGCTAAATGAGGCTGTTCAGGCCTGTCTGCACCCTCTAACAATGCAAAGGACACATTTGGTAGAGTGTGTCTATGTGTATGTGTGTGTGTGTGTGTGTGTGTGTGTGTGTGTGTGTGTGTGTGTGTGTGTGTGTGTGTGTGTGTGTGTGTGTGTGTGCGTGTGTGTGTGTGTGTGTGTGTGTGTGTGTGTGTGTGCATGTACAAAGAAAGAGAGCAGGGCCTTGACACTCACTAAAGATCCTTTTAAAACTCTTTCTCGCCTCTGGTCTTCTTTTTAAAGGCAGTGTTGCCTAAGCCTTAAATGCTCCTCATTACAACACTGTCTCCTCACAAGTCATCCTGCCTAGGCTGACTACTGCCCAGCTGGTTTTAATAGTTTGCTTTTTTTTTTTTTTTTTTCGATCCCCATCCTGTAATTGAGCAAGAGTGTGTTAAAGATCTGCTCTGGCGGCCAGGGTTGTTTAAGAGGCTCCTAAACAAAGAGATTCATCAGAGTTTTACAGCAGCACATGGGAGGGATCCGCTAATCAAGGACACACCACTTGGCACAGAGAGAAAACTGGAGAGACTGTCTTTGGTCCTGAGGACAGAGGAGGGGGGCAGGGCTAGGGCACATTATCTAGGACATAAAAAAGTTAAACTCACACATTTAGATCACAAAGATGATATAATTAAGTATGTCAGACAAATTGACCCACTTAAGAATAAGCACAGAACTTCATTTGTAGAATAATATGATCTAATGGTTAATAAATACGTCCATGAACTCATTAGTGATCAATTCTGTAAGACGGGAAAGGCTGCATCACAAGTGGGAGATACACTTACTACGTGGTACTGCTGAGTTGTTTTGGATCATAATGAAAGGTGTTTCTGTTTTTTTGTCTTCGTTCACTGATAGTGAACATAGTGGTTAATGAGCCTGGTCCTGAGAGCATGCAAGCAGCATGATCTCATGTGTTCCCTCAATGACAGGTACACAAAGGCCAATAAACAGACTGGCAGGGACAGTTAAAAACATTATGGATTTTTTTGAGTGATGGATGATGGTCAGTCTGACAATGAACACCAGTGTAAAACCACTTGACCATTAATCATTAATCAAACCATTACAACCTTGAGTAAAGACTGCATTTATTGTTTTAGCCCTTTATAAGACTGGTTTAAATTTAATTTGTTACCCTTTTATATCATGCAGATGTGTATTTCTATTATTTTACATCAGTAGAGGATTTGTTGCAGAACTGTTGTATTACACTGCATTGGTTTTACTTAGTAAAACCGATTTAAAACCAAATACACAGCACACTGTAACTGAGGATGTGAATCAGTTTAAGAAGGGAATTCTTCAGTGCCAGTATGCGTCAGCTGGATGTTTACAGTGACCGGTAACTTGAATGGTTTCTCATCAGTCTTTCAGAAAGGGAAGAGCAGACATATTTAAAGTTTTTTTTTTTTTCTTTTCTTTAATGATATATATTTGGAAAAAAAAAAAAGAGTTTGACCAAAAAGGGAGAGAAATAAAATAAAAAAGAAAGCTAATCTGTTAAGAGGTGTCTGTGGTTAGGAAACAGTCAGTTCCCCACACAAGTCTCATGTACAAGTAAAACAAAGTGTGTAAATATTTTCACTAAATCATAAAAAGTACTCTAACATCTGAAATCTAAAAACACATGGGACACTGCATGTTTGGTGTTGTTATATATATTCATATTATATAATGTATAGATTTATTATTATCAATCTATTATGTGGTAGTAATAGCATCCTTTGAATAAAATTATTGTCTAAAAGTATCATGATGATCTAATGGTGAAAAAATACAATGAGGCAGAGCAATAACATATGACCTCCGTGGGTGAGAGACTGGTTCATCAAATTCATTGAATTTGCCGATTGCAGAGTGTGCACTTCACTCCACATCATCTGTTCAAATCAGAGTGTTGCTGCTCATTTTCTCTGCTGCTCTTTTTCTTGCAGGGACGACTTTCAGCATTCAGTCAACATCGCCGAGGGAAACGAGGCAGATTGATAACTTTTGATAGCCACAAATGGAACGCAAAGGGCCTCTGAAATTATATTAAAGTCCTTGACGGGTGTGAGTGATGCCAAAAAACAAGAGCTTGATTTGCCTGTCACAGTGTCACCTTCAGGGCCTTTTCAGCTCCCATAATAACGGGTATAGATGTGTATGAGGAAAGACAGTGAGGACTGGAGGAATTTAGGGAAGGGGGAAAATGAAGGGAAACAAGCCAAGAGGGGGAAGGGGAAAGAACGGCAGCCAGTGGATGAAGACTGATTGATATTGAAAACCAAAATAGAGAGATGGTGAAGGGAGAGACAAGAACAGTTACAGAGGTCTAACATGTCATGTTAACAAGTGGAAGTGGAGCAGTGGAAAAAAAGGGCACTGCTGTTCCCAGTCAGGATTGACTTCATTAGCTCATATTCTCCTCCTTACCCTTCGCGGCACGCTAGCTTGGAACCGACAGCTTTTTCCCAAACTGCTCCTCCTCTCAGAGAGACAAAACCCAGCAGAGCCTGAGATGAAATCAGAGGGGGAGATGGAGGGCGAGAGGAGAGGAGGGGGTCTAATTTAGGTCAAGGCTGACAGTACTTCTTCAAAACTGAGTGGAGAGTGAAAGGAGGTCCCAGTTTAAAGTCAGAGACTCTCTCATCTTGTTTGAATCACCTTGCAGTGAGTTAGACAGCAACAGTGAAACACTGCAGTCCATTTGACTCACAAATCAGATGACATATGTTTGCTTTTTGTTATGTTTTTTTTTTTCATGTCATATCTAATAATGACAGTGATACAGTTACAGTCAGAGTATTGGGTCTGCTGTTAACCTTTCAAATAATAGATGCGGACCAGCTTGGGTGAATACATCTCTACTATAGACTTATATATATATATTCATAAATGACAAGTTGTTTAAAAATGATTCATATTACTGTTTCCTTTTATACCACAAGTGTTCAGTCTTGGTATGGTTGGGTCGAACTCAGTAACTGTACATGAAGACAGATGACCTCCTCTTCCTCTACTGTGCAAAAATGAGGCCAGAATATTCCGGATACAAGTTCTGCCATCTTGCACCAGTGACCACCACATCCATTTTGAGAATGTCCTTGACCAGAAAACCACAATGACCATGACCAGACCTTTACCACAGCATCATCACACACATTTTTAACTATGAGTAACAGTAGAGACAAATAACCTGTAAAGCTGTTTAGCTTACGATAGGTTATTTATCATGCCAGATCTCATGATTCAACAAAATGTTACAAGAACAAAGGTATTGACGTAGATTCACTGGCAGTGTCAAGTGTTTGCAACATAGCCAGACCAAATTAGAGCTGACTTAAAAATTAGCAAATGCAGGAGCTGCCCACATTAATTTCTCATCTCCTCCTCATACATCCCAAAGCACCAATTAACGGAATTTAGTTCGTGCGTATGTGTGTGTGTGTGTGTGTGTGTGTGTGTGTGTGTACATGTGAGCTTTAGCAGATAGTTGTGCCTTCTTGATATGCTGAGTATGTTTTCTGCCATAATGGACAAGGACATGGAGGTTGAAGCAGTAATACTCACAGCACCTGAACAATCCAGCAATTGAAAAGCATTATTATTATTACCATTATAATTAGCATCAGTATATTATTAGGATTATTATTATTATCACCGTCAGCTTTATTAAACTTTGTGTCTGGTTACAGTAACGTGATCAGTGGTGATGGCAGCGTGAAACTTACATTAAAACACCAGAACAGATAAATGATAAATGATGAATGACTAAATTAAAAAGCATTAATAAAGAAAACATGCAGTGGATGTTAAAAACAGGGGAAGAGCAACAGGAAAAGATTGGATTTAGTTCAAATCAAACCTTTTTCTCGACATTACAGGCATCAGCAATGGGAGATACCTTTGAGATAAAACAAATTAACTGTTGAGCTGAAGCACTCTGTCTCCAGAGAAATTAAATAGTTGGGGCTGCAGAATGGACAGAGAGTGGAATATTAAGAAAGTAAGAAAGTAAATGATGGATTTAAAGAATCATAACTGGAGATCAGGATGAGTGAAGAAGTGACTAAAACCTTAAGTACAAAAAGAAAAGTAAAATACCTAAAGACTATTGACATGAGCATTCAGAAAATAAAACCCAGATGAAACATCAAAGTATATATTTACAACATCGCTGAACATACATTAAAGAAATTCCAGTTTGGACTTTTTATGGTACTTTTTTTCTTGCCACTAGGGTGCAGACATATTTGAACATTCAGCAAAACTTTGTGTGCATCTGCCTTTAGAACTGGGTGGAATGTATTATACATTTGGTTTTTTGTTTAGTTTTTAGATTGGCACTTGAACAAGAGTAGTGACAATAATACCTCGATGGCAAACATCACCATGACTAAGAAGATTCAGACCCAGACATGATGTGTTCGGTGAGCGGCCAACGCTCGAACTGTGAGGGATGAGGGAGAAGAGAGGGGGAGGGTATGTTTGTAGTTACCTCCAGTTTCCAGAGCAAAGGCAATGTACATTTAAAATCTAAAGGCTGTCAAAACATATTTTTTTTATTGTCTCTACCTGCTTCGGAGCCTGAGAAATAAAGTCTTTAATGAACATTGACAACCCACAAAGTTGAGTTATGGTTTATCTCACAATATATGACAGTGAGTTAAAGGCTAAAGGCAGCCTGGTCAAAAAAAGGAAAACTAATGACTAATGACAAAAAGGGTTTTTTTGTTTTTCTCTTTATAATTTTAGACTTAACATTTGTGATTTATGAAATTAAATAATATAAGCTGAATTAGCAACTATATTAAAAGGTGTTATCTTAGACATGAATGAGTGTGACTTTCTGTATTCCTGGAAGACTGTGAAATAACAAAGCATAAAATAGAACTCTGCGCTGGTGACATTATAATTTATTTTACATCACCATAGGAATCAAAGCAGTTTTTTTTTTTTTTTTCTAATGACAAATAGAGTAAAGTCTCACTGTATAAATAACAGTAAAACAAATAAATCAACCTTTGGGAGAAAATAGGACACTTGGTTGTCAGTGTTAGTGAGTTAGGAAGAATTATATGACAGTAATAAATACTTTGTTTTGGTAAATAAAACAAGTCATGATTTGAACAGATGGAGATTAATAGCAGGTATAATACTGTGTAGAGGCTTAGTAAAAACAATAAAATGGATGGTCCTCCTACATTTTTTTATTTTTATTTTAACCATTGACAGTGGAGAGCGAGAATCAAATTTAAAGCATTGTTACTGAGAAAAGAAGTGTTCATTTGCAATATAATCATAAATCACAATAATGAGGGAAGGGAAGACATTGGTCAAATGGATTGATATAGAAACAAAATGGCAATATTATTAATAGGGAAATGTATTCACTATATATAGGCATCTATTTCTTTTTTTTTATTATCAATAACATAATGCAAAAGTTGTATTAGTTGGATGGATGTTGTATTATCTACTTCAGCGCCACCATTGGGCACATATAGGATTAATTATCGATGAGGCTCCTATGTCTTTTTCCATTTGAAATAAACATTTGAATTCACTTGCTATGGTTGTTGATTATTACAGGAAGCATGAGGAGCCTGATGTGTATGTGCAAACTATAGCAGTAATAATGTGTCAGAGTATGTGAGTTACTGTGCCTGTGGTTTTCATCATACATTATTTTTGTAATTTGACATTTCTGTCAGTCACTGTGAAACACTAATGACCACATGTGAAATAAGCAGCTTCTCCTCATCATGTGCTTTGCTCCAAAGACACTAAATCGATGCTAATTTGATTTTGAAACATGAAATGAAGCCTTACTTTTTGATTCATGTCAATAAGGGCCAAATTTGATTAAAGATTAGTGTATACTGAGCTCTAAAATCACTTTCATATTTAAGAATTGACTCTCTTCTGTGAGCTGTCTTTCATCACATATGCTTTCTCTGAGCTATAAATGACTTGACAGCCTAGAGAGTGCCTTGTATCCAAGCAAAATACTGGTTTGAAACAAGGGACCATATGTTAAAATCAAAAGGACAATGGAGCTCAGCTGACATTGGTAAATCACAGACACACACACACACACACACACACACCTTACTCTCACTCTGGTGATAGTGGTCAGGGTCCAGTGCTCATTTCACACCCATCAAAGTGGCATTTAAGCTGCTCTGAAATCTCAACCATCCCAGCCTCCACTTATAATGAAAGTGTGATACTGCTCATAGTATTGGTCTTATCTGTCTCTATACACATTTGAAGAGACAGTACATTTTAGGGGAATAAATGATTTTTGGATTATTAGCTTGGAATCCTGTGTAAAGATCAAAATATCAAAGGAAAAGATTAAATTAAAGCTCCCATATGCAACATTTTTCTAGTCATCAAATGATTGTAATTTGACAGGGTTGGTGGTACTGCCGCTGATCCCACTGAGAATCAGCTTCAGTCTGAAGCTCCTCATTTTTTTTTTTTTAGTCTAATGGTCTGTGTAGCTGAGTCTTTACAGCCATAGATAATAATACACCATATGCCATAAAGTAGCTGTTACACACAGATCTGAGACTTTTTTGGACAATATATTCAGTCTATCTTGATTAAGTAATTCTCCACCAGTTTTAGTCTAGACATGTTTCACACTTTGGGGACTCATATGTGGAAAATAAGTTTTGTGTGTCCAGATTCCTTCAAGGGATGACACTTAATTCAGCATCATGTGATACTATAATATTCTCATCAGCCCTTATACTGTGTAATGTACCCAAACCTCTGACCAGGCTGCTGATGGGTCAAGTTGCACTTGTGACTGTAGGTCGTTTTTAACCAACAGAAATATACTGTAGGAATAAAAGCATCAACATATCTGGATCTGCTACAAGGATTCTGATCACCCATCTATTTTCAACTTCTTATCCAGAGTCAGGTCTCAGTGGCTGCAGGTCAGTCCTATAGACCCATAGTTTACGGGTCTGGGAAGTGAAGTCAAAGCGGAAGTGCGATAAACCAGTATTCTATCAAGATTCCAACGGGAAAATGGCTCTATTCTTAACCGTTACCTTGTTGAGCGTTTTATACACAAGGTTTTGGTCTCAGTCACCAGCTTGATGTGTCGTTCACCCCTAGTATTAGTGTTAGCTCCAGACTTTTATTTGTGTGTGCCAGCTGGAGCTAGCTGCAACAGATGGGAGCTTGTGATAACTATGGGGCTGTTAGGATTAGAGTTCAAAGCCTGAAAAAAAAAAAAAAAAAAAAAAACAGTGAATTTCACAAATGTTAAGGTAGCAATGGTTGTTTTGTTCTTCTGACACTTATTACTTTTTTATGGTGCTGAATTGTAATTATTGCATTGATGTAAGTTCATAATATTGTTTAGGACATGATGGCAGACAGATTTCCTTTCCAACATATCACTTAGATATGAACCACAGCTTTTGTTAATACATTAATTGTGATGTTAATGTTCTTACATTCAGTGATTTATTGTGAGCACATTCACTGACTGAGACTCATGCAGACATTAGAATTTGTTCAGAAATGTTGTTTATTCACCAAATAATTTGCCACGTCACCAGTGAGATAATCTAATTATGTAAGTTCATACATTGTAGTTCTCAGATGAATCTGATATGTATGTACCTGACAGCTGCTGTATGTATGTGATTCACTATGATCCACCATTACTTAAATAATGTGTTTGTAATGTACTGCGATGTTGTGCCATGAAGGGCTCTACACTGAGAAAACTTAATAAACAGCTCCAACAGAAAGATTGCATCTACATCTCTGTACATTTTTCACATGGGTTTTGATGATGATGATAATGGTGATAACGGTTATGATTCCGAAAAACCACTTCCGCCTTTCTGCAGAAGACAGAATAAGTTTACAGTTTATAAATGTGGAATTCTCTGTTCTTATTATTCACAGGTCGAGGCTGTTGCCTCTGACTTTCTGCCTCTGAATTTCTGCTGTTGTTTAATAGATGATGGAATTAACACTTTAATAAATATTAAACTGGCATTAAGTGACAGACCAACCTTCAAATTGGAAGGTTTTGCCTATTTAACATTAAGAAAAATGTCTTTAATTGGGAGCAGCTGGAACTGAGCAGACAGAGGTGCACAAAGGAGTAAACTGTGACTTTTGTAATAAATGTGCACTGATGTTACCATGTTAGATTCATCGCATATAAAAACTCATTGTGTGTAATTAAGGTTTCATAGTCAGATTGTAAAGCAGATGTCAGTGCAGTACAGTTCATGTACAGTTTTTTCTCAGTAATTAATTACTGGCAATTAAAATTGTTTTAATGTAATTTGTTTTCAGTTTTCTGTTGTACTGTATGGAAAATAAACCTACTTAAACAGTTTGGAGGACATTTGAAATTGTTAACTACACAGCGCTTATCTTTTTTAACCAGGGTTACCACATAATGATTCAAACAGAACAGTTTGGTTAATTATTGTTTTCAGGGTTATTAGATATTGTACATGAGACACACTTTCAGTGCTCATGGCCAGTGGTTCAATCTTTCATCACTGTGATGAGGTTGACATTTGAGACTGCAGCTCCCTTGACCCCACAGTGGATATAGCTGTTACCAATGATCCAAACCTTGTCTGGATGGAGAAAACACAATTATTAGTACTGTAACATCATGTAGGTGATAGAGAAAATGGCACAATAAACATCAATCTTAGTAGAGGGGTTTACATGGTTTTCTGAGAAAACATAATTCTTTGAGCTGAACTGTAAAAAAAAAAAAACTCTGAAAAACTCAAAACTTACTCTGAAATGCATACGCAGAAATCATTAAACAGATGTTATGATGTTTTCATCAAATCTTACATTAGACAGAACAGTGTATGTGCACAAACAGTAGATACACTCTAAAGAGCATCAATATGAGCTCACACTTATGTAACATACTGTTGTTCATTTATATAATTGGTAGAAGACAGACACCATTTCTGTGGTTAAATAATCTAACTTTAATCTAATGCTCTAATGCTCACACTCACTGACCCAGGTAACAGAACATGGGTTAACTGTGGTCACAAGCACAGCATCCCTGGTGTTCCAGCTTTGTTTTATAGACTAAACACACACAAACACACACACGCAAATCAAATATGGCGACAGTACCCAAGGCTTCAAAAGTTAAGAAACCGAATTGGGTGATGTCAGTATAGGTTGCCATTTTCTTAGTCCTGGCTTCCCTGTCCTCAGCATCACTTTCTAGCTCCACCTGGTTGTCATAATGCTTTCACAGTCTAATTGACATACATGCATACATCCCTTTTATTAGTTGCACTTTGCCTGTTGCAGTCTCATAATAAATATTCCCTTAATCACCTTTAAACTAAAACCCTTTCAGTGAAGCACATAATCCCTTCGCTAGCATAGAGAGCTTTTCACCCTCTCCAGAAAATGTTGCTTTTCATTAATGGCAGTTTCAAGGGGGAAAATGATGAAAGTAAAATCAGTTAGTTATATAAATGGTGTGTGACCAAAGCATTTCAAAAAAAATATTAAAGTTATCAGTTATTATACCAGGTCTACAGCTGACTTGTTTAAATGTGGGTATTTAGTCAGAACACAACACCTAGCTATTATTTGGTCATTACCTGGATGAAGCTTTTATTTGAAAATTTACACTGACCCGTTAATTAAGCATTTTGAGCCTTGGTGCCAGTGTCCCTTTATAAGAAACTGAACTGCTAGGCCCCAGTTTTTTTTTTTCTCCATCACCCGCCTCCTTTTCCTCTGCTGAGTAAAATAGGTCCAACTAAGATCAGCCAATTAAAAGCAATGCCTGTTTAATCACTGCAAAATGGGCAACAAAAGGTGTTTAAAAAGTGCTGCTCGCACAGAATCCAGTCAATTAGAGGACAACCTTCCTGGGAGAACTCGCTTTCTATTTTAGGTTAATGCATCAAGTCCCTGCACACATGTCGCTACTCACACATGCACACACACACACACGTTCAGTTACTCAGATATGTACACACCTTCCTACTGATGCGAACACACACAGTCTCTTTGCACTCACCAAATGCTGATGTGGGACTTTAGTTGTTCATTTAAAGTGTTTCTAAGGAGTCAAAGGTCCACCCATCACTTTCATTACGAGAGACACACACATACTCACACAAACTCCATGGCACCAGTAGACACAGACACACAGCCAGCCACGCAGAATTAACAGTATGCACATAATTAACTGAAGTAAGACTCCACGCTAATCTGCTGCACACTCCCCATCATGTCAATGAGGCTGAGCTCCATACTTTCCTCTTCCTCTGCTATCACACTGCTTGTGTTTTTATCTATTACACACACACACACACATCTACGCATTATCTCCAGCCCACTCCTTTCCTTTGCTTCCCTCCCTCTATATTCCCTCCTTTTCCCCTCTGCTGTTTAGTTTCTTTCTTTCTGTTACAGACACTATACCGGCACTTTGCATCCACCAGATAACGACACAAAATTCAATTTCTCGCTGAGTTGACTCCCTAATGGCTGAGTTGGGGGAGTGTGACGCACTGAGGTTACCATGCTAAGAATTACGTCTCTGCAGCTGCTCTCATCTCAGAAGTTCATTCCACCAACAGTCGGCACAGTGGCGTGCTATAGTTTGGGGTGAGTTTTGTCGGAAAAAGGGTTAAGTAGTAACTACACTCAGCTGTGAAAGCTGCTTTATAAAGCATTACCACATGCTAGTAGATATACGTCTCTCTACGGGCTATATTTTTAGTAATGTTATTTCACTACATATCCAGCAAATGTGTCCTGCTGGTATGTTTTTTGTTAGAAACTCTAGAAATGGATGTTAATTTGAAGAATGTTTCTCTGAGGCATCAATTTGGCTGTTTGTATTGTATCATTGTCTCATTTGAAGGTCCATCATTGTTCAAGAGCAAGATTTTCAGCAGATTTACCGATGTTTTATTTTACTGAAATTCTGCTGCAATTCAACTGGCAAATAGATTTGGTGTCTCTTGCTGTGTTACCTATTCTCTTGTTTTCTTTTACATTCAGATGTGACAGTCACTGTAAATTAAACACTGTTTTAAACTGTTTTTATAGAATGAACTTCATTTACAGGACAGTGTGTTGCCTGGGTCAAATGTTTATTTTACAGTCATTAAGAGGAGAAAATGTAAAAAGCTTTAATGAACTGCCCTGAAGCTTTTCAGATTATCTTCATGAAGAATTCACACTTTATACAACAATGGGAAGGAAGGTATACATTGACCAGTCAGTGCAGGAAATAGTAATATGCTGAAATATTGAAAAATCATAAGAGAATCTTAATTAAACTATCTGATGTAGGGGTAAAGGTGTATGGTATCAGCTACAGAAATAAACTACACAGTCACAGGATTTGGTCTCAATAGCACCTGGTAGTTGTTTGTGTAACCCCTGAGATAGAGAAAATGATGGAGTTAAGAAATGGTGGTATGGAGAAGAATAGAGAAACACTGGGGCAAGATAGACTCTTTCCTTTTCCTTGAGTACTTGCGTTAGTAGTATATATATTGAGCATATATATTTTTTGGAAACATTAAAAACCATAGAATCAGCAAATTTTTGTATTTTTTAAGATAGTGACATTTAAATCATTTTTTTTAAATCACTAATCACCAGGATTCCTTAGGATTAATCTTCCAGCAGACAAATGAACATTTTGGGGGGCAAGAAAAATCCAATGGTACTAATGTCAGATAGATATAGATGGTCACTGATCCATTATTTTTTTAGGATTTTTTTTTTTCAAAGCCAATTAGTTTACTCAGGTAATGATGGCATGATTTTTGTGGCATACAACCAGTCTAAATACTTCCATCATCCTCACTATCACCATCACTGACAAATGTGATATCCTGATAGTCTTAATCATACTGGCTGTCTGTTCCACAGTTACAAAGTTCCGTATATGATAGTGCCTGTGATTTACATGAAAACTTTAGAAAAGCACAGCCTATTTTACATTGACATCTTACATTCATCCATTTTCTTCCCCTTCATCCTGTACTTTTTTAAATTACATATTTAGGAGTTTTAGTGTTAAAGTACACAATTTCCAAAATCCAAGAGGAACGTCGTAATAACCTCTGAAAATGTGTAATCAAAGTTTTTTGAATAGGCCATGTTATGATGCTTACAAAAGTGTATAGATTTACAAATCGCCAAGAAAATTAAATGAATTAAATTAAAAACAAATAAATTGTTCAGTCATAATGAACTGGACTATAGACAGAGAATATAGCTCCACTGTCACCATCACTGGCCATGAGAAAGTGATCCATGTCTGAGGCTTCACTTTGTGTGTTGATGTTCAAACATCACAACTCCCCACAACTCCTCAAAATCAAATAATGTAGCTTTATTCAAACTGGAATGATGACATAAACATGACAATAAATAGCTGTGTAAAAGTAGGGACGGCACCTCTTGAGTTTAGCTTTAAGTTAGATGTGTGTCCCTGGGATCACTTTACATCAATTCGGATGACTAGGTGAGATATATCAGTGATGTAAGTTTTGGGTCTGCTGGGTTCCCTCAACAGTTGGATGTACTCAGAAAACGTCTACTGAAAGATCAGACTGGTCTTGTTTCTATGAAACCTGAGAAACATTAAAGTGTTTCAGGTTCTCGTGTTAAATTTTCACAGAGGTACGTTAGACAGCATTCTGGTATACTGTTGCACTCCAACTACACCACAGGGGAGAGAAAAAGCCTAGAGACAACAGAGAAAATGGCTCAGGGGATTATTGGCACTTTCGATCCTGGAAGACGTCCACTCGAATCCAAAACTCAGACGAGCAAACAACATCTTGAGCTCCTGGTCACCCTTTATTTGCTATCCTTCTCTTGGGCAGGCTCAGGGTTGTGAAGGCAAGTACCACTTGCCTAAGGGCTGTGACAGATGTTCAGCTCATGAGCACTACTACATAACAGACATCTTACAAACTCCATGTCTTTGTGAAATCACACAATGATACATGATACATGTTGAAGACATAATAGTAGTCTAGTATAATACAATCCAAAATAAACCTTTCTGCTCTCAAATTTCTCAAATGTTTCACTAGAGCAACACTGAGGACTGATACATTTTCAACTGTGTCAGCAGTCAGTCACCTACTAGTTGGGCATACCTGGCACACCTCTAATGGAAGGCACTCAAGAGGAATCCCAATGACAAATCTGCACCACCTCTGTTTTTATCTTTTCCACAAAAAGCTGCTCTCTACTCTTCATCTTATGTCCAAGGCTGAGCCCGACCATGTTGAGGAGGAAATGCATGTAATAAACATGTTCTATGTCTATATTCTAACCGTCACCTAAGCAGAATCAACACATAAAATCAAGTAACTACACAATGCAATTGTAGCAATTCAATTACACGCCCCTATATGAGACATCACCCTCCCTAGCAACCACCATAGCAACAATGGCCCCCCTCATGTTTTTCTAGTGAGGTCTGACAAAACCACCGTATTACCTAGTAAACTAAACACGATATACACTCAGTGAACAAAGATTATGAGTACATAGTACATATTAGTACATATTTCTCACTAGAAATCTTTTATATATATATATATATATATATATTACAGTTCACGACTTGACATTGTGAAACTGTCAAGCTTTGCCAAGTGGACCAACATGGTATTTTTTCATTTTGGGATGAGACCTGGTCGTCAGTGAGAGAGAAAGCGCTTCCTGCTTTGTTGTTAGAGCTTAAAAGCCTCTACTAGTTTTCAGTTATGTAAGTAATTTTTATGAAATTGTACTTCAGGACATGTTGTCCTCAAAGGCAAAATAAAGTCTGTCAGATAAATAATGAAGAGACAATGATTTCCAATAGGAAAGAAAGGTCATCTGTGTTTAATTAAGACACCTATAGGAATATGGATAATCTATGCTTTGCTTAGTCACCTTCTCAGTTCTGATGCCATGAGCCCAATGCTACCCGTTGATCAAAGCAGTGAGGATGAATGCAAAACATGTCTGGACAAATCAGCACTTGGTAAGTGGGGAAGGTTCTTCTTCAATTGTTGATTTTTTTTTTTTTTTTTTATTGTCGGTTTTATAAATTAATTCATCTATTACACTGACAGCTACAGTCATGTCAGCAGAGGGACAGGCAGCATTACAACACAGTGGGAGTATGGAATAATCTCTAATTATCTACAAGCAGAGTTTTGGTGTTCCATTTGATCTATGGGAGATATTATGTTGATTAAAGAGAGATTTGATGAGTTTCAGTGACTAATTGATGAGTGACAAAAGCCATGAATAAAAACAAGGTAATCAGAGGAGTATGATGGTCATTTTCATATTTTTCAGTTAGGTACAACTTCCAGTCATGTCCATATTGTATTCCAAAATGATCTACATGGATAATACTGACTTTTACCAAAACTGTTGTCTAATCTGTAAGCTCTTTGTGAGTATGTACTGAGGATAAAAATGGAAATGTTTGTGGTGTGAAGATGGTTGGAAAAAACATTGTCATTATAAACAGATCCAGATCTTTCGCCAAACATTTTGTTGTCTATCTGCCTGTCTGAGTGTGCAAACTGGAGGGCAGGGAGGACAGACAGCATCCATGACAGCATAGTGTTTATGATCCTGTCTGACATGGTCTATTCATCATTCAGATGAAACCCTGGGAGCCCCTCTCTGCATGCCAACACCCCCTACTGCTGTATTCTCTTTCTCTGCACTAACTTAGATTGATAGATATACTTGATAGCCTAATGGTTTCTTATGAAAAATTGCATCTGGTGCAGTCAATGTCATTGACTCCTAACTTGATAGATATGGTGGAATATGCTTTATTATTCAATATTTACTGTCAACTTAGACAACATTAGTGACCTGCAAATCGTAAAGCTGAATTAAGTCTAATGAAACATTGATCAACATCTCATACAAATATCAATTATTGCAACTTTAAATAGAAGTATTTAAGTATTTAATCTGCTGTTAATAAAAAATCACTACATGTAATGTGAAATGGGTCACAGAGGAATCAAGTCTATGACTGATTGTCTTGGTGTAATGGACTGCAACTCAAAACTCATTAATCTGTTTTCGAAAAGCAACAGCAGGAGCTGCTTTCAGTGTGAAAACTTTGAGAAAAACACTATACACCGCTTACATATAGCACCAAACATAGGACAGAGTTAGTGATTTGCTTGTGAACGTAGAGAGGTTCATTTAGAACTAACAGTAGATGTGAAGTGATTTAGACTTGGGATCTTCAAGTGCCATTGTCATATACAGTTGTGTGTCATCTGCATATCTGCACATTTTACACCTTGCTTTTTGATGAGCTGGAGATTGGAAGCCACAAAATGGTATTATAATAGCAATTAAATGTTTGTGCTGTTGATTGATTTGCAATTGGTCAGTCAAAATCTGACCAATGGCATATATACATAGCATCTACTGTATGCTGAGAAATGGAGTCTGTGTATTTCTGGTTTTAATGCTTCAGTTCTTGAATCACACATTCTTACAACCATTGGTATTTCTATTCATATATGTGTGCAAAACTACGACGTGGAATATTGCAGCCATTTGGGCATCAATTATACATGATGAGGAGGAGCAGGGTGGTGTATCTGGAGTGCCAGATCCTGGCAATAGGAGAAACAACACTGGTGAGCCAGGGAGCACCCAGCCATTAAATGGTCATGACGGCTCACTGAGCTGCTGCCAAAACAAACCACACAGAAAATGACCTGAATGCATCTGAGGGTGAAGAGGTGCAGCGAAGAGATAGAGTGAGGACAAGGTTTTAGCTGGCTGGGGCTATGGGGGCTTGTAACAGTGGAAAAATGACACTCAGTACTGGCCAGGGGCCAGGAAACAGGGACTAGGACAGAAAGCAGAACAGAGCTAAAGACGACACGATGGGAGCGACAGGAGGTGGGGTGTGGTATGTCAGGTTTACTGTTACACACAAGCACAACACATAAACCAGTGCATAAACATCTAGAGCCTCAAGCAGAGAGGAAAATCCAATCAAACAGCGGATAAAGACGTGCTGCTGTCCACTGTAGACATTTGTGGGTCCAGTGCTTCATGGCTGGCAGCCAGGTGGGGGGGCACTCTGCAGCTTGTTAGGAGACTGTGGAGAATGGCAGCCAAAAGACTGCCTGTGTTTTCCCAGCCAATATGGGAGAGGTTAGGAGCCAGAGGTGGTTCATTACTGTGGCCATCACTGTACCTTCATCTGAGCCAACACAGGGAAACGATGAGGCAGAGCCAAGAGACGATGCAAATGTTACACATAGATGCCCAGCGAATGTTACTGCAGCTGCATGGATAAGTTCAGGGCTTCAAAATGAATGATATAGCCAAACTCACCACTGTCATATCCAAATTCACAAACCTGTACAGGTCAAATGGACCTAGACTTAATGACAACAATAACCAGCTATGACAACATTCTGAAGAATCTAATTTTAATCTTTAGCTTAGTAATTGTGACTTGATAAATCAAGTCAAATAGATTATTTTTTTTTTTTTTTTTTTTCAGTTGTTGAAACTTTTAAACCAACAAAGTTGACCCATCTTGATGACAGCTGAGTAAAATAATTTAATTTTAAGTAATTAAAAGCAATGTCTGATCAGTGATTAGGTCCTAAGAGAAGTCTGGTTCTGGTTCTTTTCACGTCATCCATTCATCCATCCATCCATCCATCCATTTTCTACCCCTTTATCCCATATTCGGGGTCGGGGGGGACTGGAGCCTATCCCAGTTGCTTACAGGTGAAGGCAGGGCACACCCCGGACAGTTGCCAGCTCATTGCAGGGCCACATATAGACAAACAACACTTATTGATGAACAACCGTTCGCATTCACATCCACAACTATGGGCAATTTAGAGTGCTCAATTCACCTATCTTCAATGTTGTATGTTTTTGGTGGTGGGAGGAAACCGGAGCTCACAGGAAACCCACACAGACACAGGGAGAACAAATTCCACACAGAAGGACCCTGTGTGTGACCCGGGAGTCGAACCCTTCTTGCTGTGAGGCAACAGCGCTACAGTGGCCCCTTTGTATAGTCATATATGACAATATAGTCATCTTCATTCAGGGAGACTGACAGAGATGTTTGATTGGTCAGAGCTAACTAGCCACAAAAAGTTACTGTTAGACTCTCTGTTTCTTGGGCTGGAAAGCCAGAAACTCTGTTTAATCTATGACTATCACTAGAAATAAATGTATAGCCCTTTAACAGAATCACCATGTGGGTATCTGCATTGTTGAAAGTCAGTATGTATCTGTGGCCCTGCCTTTATTCATGGTTGCTATTGCTGTAAATATATAAACAAAAACATAAAAAATAGCCTAAATATAGCACAGTTATCAACATTCCCATGTGATGTATGCACTGCTGCCGTGGAGGAATAAGACTCATTCATGTACAAAGTTTTTTTTATGCCAGCCCTTATCAGCCTGGCTAATGCTACCTCTACCAAACACTTCAGCTAACCAGTCTTCTGCTCTTTATGGCTGTGTAGAGGAATCAACATATGTAGACCTGAGGATTTTAAGTGCAAACTACATATACAAACTACAGTCATGTTCTGTGAATTATGTATATTTATGTATAGGTATATACCAGGTGTTTAATTAAGAATATATTTTACAATCACATTTGCTGTAAAGCACTTTGGCACAAAGTTGGTTTACTGTCAGGGGGTAACGTGTGTGTGTCTGTGTGTGTGTGTGTGTGTGTGCGTGTGTGTGTGTGTGTGTGTGTGGTTTGGAAAAATCTTTAGGCAGGTTGTACATGTCAAAGTAAGATCCAGATGGATGTCATGACCCAAGGTTTCCCAACAGAACATTGCATTGTAATGAGAGGATCAGTAAATTGTAGTTTGCAGCACTGTTTGTCCTTCATATTGTCCTTTGAGTTTTATCCAAGTGTATTGGCAGACATTGTGCCTTTGAGCAACTCTCTCACACTCCTGATCCTTAAAATACGAATCACGGTGTAGAACCACTGGCATATAATATAAAACTTTACATTTTCACAGCGTCAGACATTCATATATACACATCTCAGATTGACTCTGTGAAGTGGATGGCTCTGTGGGGGGCAGACCATCTGTTGTAAGACCCCTGCATGTAATATAAGGTCGGTAACAAGAATATTTTAGATATATATATATATATATATATATATATATATGTCATCTTGCCATGAAAAAAAGGAGGACGTCGCAAAAGGGGATCTCTGCAGTCCACATCCTGCATCACTCACACCCCATCTCCCACCATCTCCTCACAAACAGACTGTAACATATACAAACAAAACAACCCTGCCTATAGTTACGTCTTTCTGAAAATGTACTTACAACTAAATAAGCTTTAGATAATGATGGTTTCTAAGTGACAGGGTTTAACAACGTAGAGTCTGCATATACTGCTGTGAAACAGAAAAGAAGAACTTAAGAGCTCATCCACCATCACTCTGATCAAAGTGTGTTTTAGAAACTTTTGCAGATCAATCAAACACCACAGCAACATCGTTTCCTCGATGGATAAATAAAGAAAATGTAAGTGAAGCCAGACACAGACATTGTTTAACTTGATTGTTTGATCAAGTTAAACAATGTCTGTGTCTGTCTCTGTCAGCAATTCAAAAACCTCAGATGCATCTGTTGAATTGATGATGTGTGGAGCTGTTCAAATCTCAGGATGTAGTTTTTAAATTAATAATGTGTCAAGCACGTCTTTGAGCAGCTGAAGGTGTAAAGACTAGTTGGTGACTCATGCAATGAATAGATTTTCTCTTTATGTCACCCAGGGCATCCTGTGCGAGAGACCTTAAGCTCGAAGAGAGCATATTTCTAAACCAGTCACTGCTGATTTCACAGTCATTCATGGCATGCGTAAACATGAGTCACAAGTTGAATTTTCACTGGTGATCTAAGCCAAAACTAGCTCTTTAGTTTCCAAATGGACTCTGTGTAAGGCTGAGCCGACCTTCGTTCCTGTGGAGTGGACACTAGACCACTGAGCTGCTTCAGTAGCCAAAGCAGCAGAGCTAATGCTGCTCGGAGGCTAAAAGGACCATGTTACGGCCATCAGGGGTCCATGTGTGTGTGCACGTACATGTTTGTGTGCCTCCCTTTTGTGTGTACCCACGCAAGCTGAAGCCACCACAGTGACGGCTTGTTCACAGTCTGCGTATCCGTACGGTGGGGAGAAAGAAACAGACAGTCACCCTCCACCAAGCACCACATACCCCAGATCCAAGCTGTCTGTCCTCCCCAGCCAAGAGAGGAAAAACAGAGACGCTGGGGCAGCTTTAGTTTGTGTGCACAAACTGTTAGATGACAAACAATTGATGAAAAAAAAAATGGTGTAAATGAAACTATGAGCATTTTAAGGAAACTGAAGATGAGAACTGTTGAGGAAGTTGTTATATGACTGTGGCAGAGGAAGCATCAGTAGATAGAAGTTACAAAACGAAAAAGCCTACAGACTTCACACTTCCAGAATTTGTTTTACTTCCACCAAACATGCTTGAGAGATTCTTCTTAAAGACAAGACACTGGACAGCAGACAATGTGTTGCTCAGCAACCCTTACCATTCTGACAGAACACAAGTGAGCGTGTGTTCCTCACATTCATCCACAACAGTTTGTCTTGTTAATTTATGCTGTGATTTGTACAGAGAGAAGATGGAAGGTGAAGCGAGTCGCTAAACTTGAAAAAAAATATGGTTAAGATGTTCAGGGTGACTGTAATAACAGTTGGTTGTTAGTCACCGTCATAGAACTTTAGTTGTGGGGTCTTTAATCTGTTATTCCAACTTAATTAACTGTAGCTGACTGGGTATGCAGTGCATTCATCACAAACAGATCTGCAGTGTTAAGACAAGAAGTGCTGTGCATCTTTTAGACACATGCCACAGAATTAGATTTGATAGACTCTCCATCAGCAGTATGTTTGAGTGAATAGTATTAATATGTGGTAATGCACTGTTGTGTTTTGAGACTCCATTTTGCATCATGCACCTGCCACATAGGATCATGTTGGCAATGAGCTGGATTTGTTTAATGGAACCAAACAGGAAAGTGCTGCTGTTCCAACACAAACACAGCCAAAGCTTTCAACTCGAAATTAATCCCAACACGTTCTTTTCATTTCACATTTCCTGACAAATTGTACATGGCTAATGGAATGGATGGTTTTTATATTTGCACACACTTTCACACACACTCACATACCTGATGGCACGGTCATTAGGGGCAGTGTTGGAGTTCACTATCTTGCGCTAAGATTCTGCAACATTAAAACTGAACAGGACTGATCAAGGGATTTGTGGACAACCAATGTGCTTCAGCCACAGCTGCTCAATTTTAGGGGTAGAAACTGTATAATCTGCAGCGTGATATAGATAGTAGTTGGAATATTAAAGGATAAAATGGAGATGAATCAGTTACATTCTGGAAGAAGAACTTCCTATTATTCAGACAACCTACATTTCAGTGTATTTCAGTGTGTTTCAGTGTATTTATCTTTAAATGTAGATTCTCTGCTGGTGCGATTTTACACTTTACACTGGAGTGAAGAGGGCACAGGAAGGTGAAAATATTGTTATTTTGCCTTTATCCATTAATCCCCACTAATAATCAGAGAGAAACACACACACACACACACACACACACACACACACACACACACAAACAGCAGCAGCAGACATCTTCGTCATTCACTGGCACTCAGCGCCAGGTTGTTGCCATGTAGTGACAAGGTGTCAGCCTCCTGGATGCACACATGGTGCTACACCATGAGAGGAAATAATAACCTCCCTCTGTGTCTTGGTGTTTGTTCATTCACCTGTATTGTGTGTGTGTGTGTGTGTGTGTGTGTGTGTGTGTGTGTGTGTGTGTGTGTGTGTGTGTGTGTGTGTGCGTGGTCACCTCAGGCTAACTCAGCCTCCAGATGGAGCAGCAGTGTCCCCTCAGGCCTAGATTGGTCTCCACGGAGAAGCAGAGTCACAGAGCCCAGCTGCAAACCTGACATTCTTCCCAACCTCAACCCCCCACCCATCACTCAGTAGAGATGAGGCTTTTGTTTCCCTCATTCAGGCGTCCCTTATTCAAACAAGCGCAGGAACTGCGTCACTAAATCTCTGAGGAAGCACAGCTGGTTTCATCCAGGAGATTTTCTTGTGTTTTGTCCTGAGTTTTCACCACCTCTGATTATCTGATCGCTGCTTGACAATATTACACAGGTGAGGATTAAATCTCATGCAGACCCATAAAATTGACTTGTCTACTTTAATACTTGTAACTGTTCTGATTTTTCAGGGCGTGCGCACACACACACACACACACACACACACACACTCACATCTACCTATCTATATCTATGTCTACACACTCACACACATATATCACACACACACACACATATATATATATATATATGTGTGTGTGTGTGTGTGTGTGTCTGTGTGTCTGTCTGTATGTATACTTATATACATATGTCACTATGTCATATCACTTAATCCCTTTTTTTTTCACAACTTTGCGTACATGCACCACTTAACACTATGCATCCAACCACAAAGCCTGCACTGAAGGGGAACACCTACAGCCAGGCCAGCATAATCACAACATGGAGTAAGATCAAATATTGACTTTTACCACCTAATGAGGCTGAAAAATCCCACCTTGGGAACCAAACAAAGCACACCGCGCAATTAATAACCAAATAACCGGGAGCTACAGCACACACACCTACCAGTGTTTTAACTAAACAAGAACAAAATGAATGACCCCCATTTGTAATGATCTATGGTTATGACAAAAAAGGATTGGACAGGAGCAGAAAAGCCTGTAAATCATGTTATTTGTTGCTCAAACTTAAAGGTAAATTGCTAAAAAATGGGTGTGTTTCAGTCAATGGGGTTCATGTATGTGTGGATGGTGTATTGTCAGATATTGTGAAATGAAATAAATCAAAAGCTAAACAAAATAAAACAAGGTGCAGGTCAGAGAGAGAGAGAGAGAGAGATTAGAAGCTGAGGCTTTCATATCCTGTGGAACTCTGAGTTCAGATGCTCCCGATGTGGTTCCTCCATCAGCCACTGTAATCAGCTCTTACCTCAGAGACAACATAGGCAGAGAGGGGTGATCACAGAAGCAACCACATGACAGAGATGAGGCAAGACGGATCATCAGCACCGCACAATCTTCAGCGAGACACATTCAGTGTCATTTTATTATAGATCAGTGTTTGTACCATAACACACAGACAACATCAAACAAATATGGAATGAATTTGTTTAAAGTTGCATATCATACGTACATATCTGAAATTTGACTTTTAAATGCTATGCTGTTCAAAACTGAAAGTATATGACTATATTACTGCTGTCTATAAACCACATACCCCTCAAACACCTTAAATAAATGTATTTGTCATTCAGGATTACTGTTACTTATTAAAACACCTGTCAATCATGGGTCACTGGTCTGATTTTGATTTAGTCACATCTTGTTTTTTATATTGTTCTTAATCATGTGTCTCCTGGTTCTTTAGGGCTGGCTCTTAAGTTGTTTCTGTCTCTAAAGTAAATGCTGCATCTATGATATTTTACACTTTAAGAGGTTGTTTATATATTTAGGTTCCACAGCCCCTTTGATTCCTAATAAAATATTTAATGCATGCATTTTCATGCATTTGATTTTTTAACACCCACAGTTGTTTGTTTATTAGCTAGCTGCTAGTAAACAACTTTTTAGCTAGTCCCTCTGCGCTTTACTTCACTTTTGTTTGTGATATTTATGTACAGGATACAGATACAGAATGTATGTACAGTGGAGCACTGTCTCTGGTTTGGGGGGTGTCAGAATTGTCGTTATTTTATTTGCAGATGATGTAGCTGTGTTGACTGCAAACTGTCCCACTGTTTGTAAAGATTAAGATCTGAAGAATCCAAATGTGAGCAGCTGGTTAGTATCTCCGAGTGGCCATGGTTCTCTGCTGGAAAAGGCTGAATTGCTCATCCATTTTATTGTCATAAGTGAGGGTGTGGAGCAGGAAGTGGGCGGCTGGATTGGTACGGCCTCAGCAGCAAGACCTCAGGGTAAACACAATTCTCTGAACTATGGAATAATGATACATCTCGTCTATCTTGGGGATGTCTCACGATCCCCCAAGAGGATCTGAAAAGTGTTGTAAGTGAGAGAGACACCTGGTTTAATTGCTGATGATTGATTTTCTAACATTTTTAATTTATTTACAGTGTAATGGATTGATACAAAGCTACACTCATGACAGTCTACTATTACTTTTATACAGTTTTGAAACAACCTCTTTTAAACACATCACACAGTAGGATGAATAATGTGATAACACAGTTAAAAAAAACAATAGATTTAAATACATGCAAAATGTTGCTGTCATTCACACAGTAGACAGCAAATTTCAATATGCCGGTGAAACCAGACTTCAGTTTAAGTTAATTCTTTCCTCTAATCATATCATTCATTAATTTATTTTTGTTTTATTTCAGTCACTCTTCTTTTGCGTCACTTTTTAATTTCCATCCTCTGTGTGAATTTGTGTGGAGTTTCTAATGTTTCTTGTACTGTTTGAAGTTTATTTGGCTGCTCTGGGACCATTTTCCGCCCACTGGCACATCTCCTCTTTTTTTTATTAAATATTATATTACTGCATCATCCCGCCTTCAGCATTTGGATCATTTTGTCGTTGTGTTCCTGGACTTCATTCTTGGATAACAGACATTTTTAGATCCACCTGGACTGGACCCATTCATGAGAGACAGCTGTGACCCCACTTCTCAGTGTCTGTGATGTAGATGCAATGATAAACATGAAAACACTGAATATTTTAACAGGTAAAAGTGTTTCACCTCTCTCTCTCTCTCTCTCTCTCTCTCAGTGTAATTACCTAAACAAAAGAAAAGAAAATCAATGAAATTAAGTGCGAACATATGCCGTATATAGGATCTCTCACCTTTTCTCTCTTCGAATTGACTTTTAGTCTGTGCAGTCTGTTCTTGTTCAGTATTGCATTTTACATGCTGAATATGAACATGAATATTTACTCCACAGTAACTTTCCAACTCCCTGCCTCAGTCCCTATGGTGCTCACACGTTACCGTCAGTCGCTTTCCGTCTCACCACGACTGATTATCTGGTTCACTGAGGGGCGAGGCAAGGACAAGCAGAACGCAAGAACATATAGCAACTTTCAGTCGAGGAAACTAGAGGAAACTGGCACAGTGCCACTCTGAAGTTTTTCGTGTTCCTTCTCTCATCCTCCAAAAAAATCTGCCTTTAATGCTTCCTCTGTCATCACATCAGCCTTTGATGCACAACTGATAAGTAAATTCAAAGAAACATTTGCTGCGAGTGTAAAAAAAACTTGAGAAAACTCAAAAAAAATAAATAAAAAAAATAAAAAAAATTGTCAGTAAAACACTGACTTGTGTGTTCAATGCTTCCAGGAGTCAAAAATATTCAAGAGGTGGGCGTTTGTGGCTTGCATACAGAACACACAGCATATTTAGGGTTACAAGAAAATAAAGCTCTGAAAGCATCTTATTTATTTTACATATTCTTTGGCAAAAAAATTTACCTTATGAGAAAAAAGTCAGTGAATAGTTCTGAAAGTCAAGTCAGGGTGAACAGTCACTGGATGTATAACACCAGAAATAAGTAACTTTATTTTACTGTCTTTAGCATTAAGATCCTCAGCCCTCCGAGTCACACATTTGACAATGGTCACAAAAATAGATCACAAAAAGGTATTCTCTGTAATGTCTGATTCTACCTTGTGTTAACTTTTCCTTTAGTTTTGTCTCTGCTAAGAATTCAATATACCATTGTGAAAACTGCACTTGACACTAGACCAGTTAGTGAGCATGTAATGTAATAATTAATAATATCTGAAAAGTCTTTACATAAGAAAACAGGATAGTGGATACAAATGCAGCCACGTACAGTTCCACCAGCTGCCTCTGGGGGTCCAGTAAAATCTCTGTTGATTATTTTGTGAGGTTGCTTTTGCTCTTAGCCCCTAGATTCCCATAACAGTGTGTGATGTTAGAAGAGATAATGTCCTTTCTTGTACTTTAAGGCAAGGCCTTTAATGATCAAAAGACAAGTCTAAAGTGAAGGGAATATAAAGAGGCAGGACTGCATCACACTGACACACAAAATGAAACACAAAGCAACACAAGAGAGCATTAGAACGCAAACAGAAGCACAAGGGTAACGGACAGAGAATGAGGGAGCACAAACTTAAATACACACAAGGGGGGAAGGTAATGAGGCACAGGTGCAGCGCATTATGGTGGTGCAGGTAAACACAGAAACACAGAAAGAAAAACAACAGGCAGACACGAAATGAAAGCTTAGACAAAATAAAGCAAAAACTAGAAATTCACCCAGGGGGCAGGTAACACAGTGTGGCCAATGGAGCACGATGAACCAGGTGAGAGTCCTGAGGAGAGAGGTGGGAGTCAGTGGATGGGAGGCAGAAGAGTGGATTTGAGGATCTCTGGCTCGAGATCTGGACAAACAGGCTGAGGCATACATGAGGACACAATGGCAGGACAAATCTGAAGACAGGATCTCTCTGGAGACAAAACATGAGACCAGCAGCACAGTCGGAATCTCTCCAGAGGCTGTGAAGACAGCATCTATCAGGAGGGTAGTCAGGAAGCCAGGGTTGTATTATATAGATTATATTATCATCTTATAAAACAAACAGGCGCTTATCTACACATCCCACACATATGTTACCCTCACCATCCATTGTGTCGGGGGTTGTAAAACCACAGCTCCCCGTTTTTGGTTAGAATTCTTTGACAAATCATTTTACATTACACTTTATGTAATTTGATCTATTGTTAAAATGAATAATTAATGCAGCTTGTACTTTGTAGCAGAGTTTCAAAGCAACACTGTGGGGTGTTGGACTTTCTCAGTAGTGAGAGGAAACTGATGCTGCCATACAGTGTGACAAAGATTTGAACAGGATTAGTCTAAAAATGAAATGTCTCCATATATTGACTCAGTTTCCTCCTGCTGTGTGTGTGTGTGTGTGTGTGTGTGTGTGAGAGAGAGAGAGAGAGAGCTCTGTACAGCCAACACATTTTTTTCAGCTGCACTGTGATATTTGTCACCCTAAATCATATTCATGGAGCTCACTGGGATGTCAGATCATCACAGCCACCACTGTGCCTTGCATGTAATTCAGATGTCATGCAGAAAGCTCAGAGATATGACCTGCCACATTTTCTGATAAATACTTTTTTTTTGTCTGCACAGGGGTGCGTCGACCTACGTATGCCTGATAAAAGCTTTGACATTTTGTTGCTCTAAACACTGACAGGGCGCTGCTCAGTAAGTACTGCATACCGTACTTGTGTACACTCAGACTGAATAGTCTTGCATGCTGAGGTATTCACAGACAGATTTTAAAGGCTTGTGTGAGCACTCAGGTTATTAAGTTGACTCTGTTCATTTGGATGATTGGACAACTCAGGAGTGTGTGGGAGTTTCCTGTTGGTTTAATAACACTTTCGGTTTCATCACTGTTTATCACAGACTTGGACTTTTATGGTATATGTTTGTGAGTGAGACCAGCAGCTTGCAACTAAAGTTACAACGAGATAGAAATGTAGCGTGTCTCTGAGACATGATGACAGACGAGTAGGTAACATGGTGGACAGGGTTCACGCTTCATCGCCACTTTTGTCTGTGGGATGTGAAATTGTTTGTGTTTTACTCCCTGGTATGTTCACATTGTTCACATTTGTTCAAATGACACAGACAAAAAAAAAAAAAAAAAAAAACATCAACAGGAACTGGCACTGTTCCAATTGCAGCTGACACAACATAGATAGAGAGAATCAGAGCAGTGGAACAGTGGTATATAGATGTCAAAGCAAATCTCACTCTATTTTAAAGTCATCCCACCATTCAGCATTAGCATGCCTACATCTATCTCCCAATTTAACTTGTCTTTTGTGTTTTTGCATTGAGAAGAAACTCTGCTTGAAGTGAATTGCATTAGTATGACAGCAAAGAAAGAGAGGTGTGTGTGTGTGTGTGTGTGTGTGTGTGTGTGTGTGGTGGAGGTGGTGTTGTGGGGAGGTTCTCCTTTAACCACGTTGCTTTTGTTAAACTCTCTTCATGCTCCATGTGGCACCGGGCACTGAGGTAATTTCACACCTGACCAGCCTTTTGCTGGCTCCGCCAACCAGCATCAGGAGCCCCGGCGGGGTTGCCATGGAGATGAGGTGGAAGCTACTTTCAGTGTCAGTGCGTTAAGTGACTGTTTAACATGGAGCGGAGCACACTGCGTCTCATCTGTTGATGATTTGACTCCCTGGGCTGTTGGAAAATATGTCATTATCGCAGGTGTCCGTACAGGCAGTGTGAGCTCCAGTATTTTTTTATCTGCAAGCTGAGTCACAGCGAGGTCACATGTAAAAGGATTTATGTATGCACTGAGGACATGATGGAGCGATGGGACAGAGTTGAGACATGCCCACACACTAATCCTTCTGCCTTATATATAATGCAGCAAAACAGTCAGGCGCTTATACGAGGAACAAGTACTGTTTCATGTAAATATAACTGCTCTGTCTAATGCTGGTCTGCAGTAACAGTTGTCTCATCCAGTAAAGCTGATAAGTAAAAGGAAAAAAAAAAAATCATTTGCAAAGATTTTTTTCTTATATCTCTAACAGTCTTTGGTCAATTCATCAGACCATCTGACCACATGATCCATGTTCTCACAAAACCAAATCCTAACCATTTTTGTGCTCCTGTGACCTTTTCTGTAGCCGCAATCAGGGCAAATTTACTACTTGTAAAATTGCAGTTTTCTGATAAAATTGCCTGAACACATTCAGGCTCCCCAGAGGATGAGCTCTGACCTCTTGTAAAATGGCAGTTTTGTACACAAGCATTCCAGCTGACCCATTGCAACCCTGTTTTTAACCTGGGGTGGATGCAGGTTGGATCATCAGGGTTGAATATAGTTTGTATTATTATTGCTTAATAGTAATGTTTTTTTTTTTTTTTTTTTTAACTACCAACCCATGTTCACCATTAAAACTCTTTTGAAACTTTTGATTCTAATGACCCAAAGATGATAATAATAATACTTCTATAATTACCAAAAATAATTACACATTAAGCAAATACATAATGTTCTTTCTGACAGGAAAAGGCAAACAAAACAGTGTTTCCAGTTTCTTAAATAATACAAATGGTGCAACAGAGGAGAAAGACTGGAGAAGCTACTGCTAGGCTAAAGGATAACCCCACCACACCTGCTGTTCTCACCGTCGGGATAGTAAACGTTGGATCTTTGGTTCTCTACAGGCTGATATCGTCTAGTTAACCGTTTAATCACCACATGACTGAAGCTGCTACATCTTTCTGTTGACAGAGACATGGTCAATAGATTACATCTGCAAATCAGAATCAAACAGACTGAATACATCTTATGGCAAAATCTGGGGAAGTGCTGTGGTCTTCTACATAAACAAATGGGGATAGGATTTCAGGTTAATTCGGCCAATTCTGTTTTCAACATGTGGAAGACTTGACTTTGACATGCCAATTCTTTTACTTGCTGAGGGAGCTAACAGTGATTATTATTATGAAGGTCTATGCACCCCATGAGTCAGTATACATGAAGTTATAGGTGAACTCTACAGTGCCATCAACAAATTGCAGAACACCTACACCAAGGCTTTCTACCAGGCTATTTTCATCTGTCTCTTTTTTCTTTGTTTTTATTATCTATAATAAAAGCTATTTACGAGTCTGAACTGTTTCTTATGTGGGGTGTTTCTGGGTGAATATAATTCCATTTTTATGTATGTAAGTGCATGAAACAATATCAAACTAAAGGAAACCTTGAAAGTCTTGAATGTACATAAGTCAATGACTGGGCCACCCAACACCACAAGTAAATTCTCACCCTGAGGTTAACACAGGATGGTGGTTTGCAAGAGCACTGAAAAGGCATCAGGTGTTTAGACAAAAACCAGGTTGATTCGTGACAGACAGATTCAGACAGAAAACCCAAGCTTATTCCTTATGTTCTACTAACAGGTGACACTATTTCTTTATATACGTGTAGTTTGGTTGAGTTAACAAAACTAAAATTTTAGTGTAAACACAGCGAGAAGATTATGTTTGAGGTTGAGAATGTCTGTATTCTCACAATAGGAAGTTCACATTATTCTGTTACTTAACATTTTATTTTTGTTCAAAACAGATCAGTGAGCTTCTCATCCTTCCCACTGACCTGGTGAGTTTATGTCAGGTTTTGATGATGAGGCTTAGGATGATGTTCCATTAATTATGGGAATTTGATGTCACATTATTAATACTGAAACATTTAACTGACAGCGTCTTCATGAATATATTCATGTGAATTATTGTGCCTTGAATAGGCTCACAAAACACAAAAGACTGAGAAACTTTAAAGTAACACAGAATCATCATGTTCAAAGTTGTTAGGAGACATTCAGAATACATTAACTCACAGGTCTTTAAATCAGGTAATGCATTTTTTTGAGAATAATGGTTATTCAGATGGAGACAAAAGAAAGAACACTGCATTAGGTTATTGTACATCTAATAATAGTAGAAATGAATGGCATTCAGATTGTTTAGCAAAAACGTCTCTTTTTTAAAACAAGTTGCTATGTCTATGAACATCAGTGCTTTCTGCATTTCATTATTTTCATGTCAAGAAATCATGTTCCTCCTGCCAGACAAGCTTGAAATGTCATTACAGCAGTGAAACTCTGGGACAGCTTCATTTCCTCATCAAAATAGGAGCCACATGGAACTGGATTAGTGCCAGTTGTGATTTTACAGATACTGTTATTGCATCTCAAAGGGTACGCTTAACTTTGAAAGTTATTAACAAGAATGTTTCCAGCCACAGTTCAAAAATATAATTTGATGAAATAGTTTAAAAAGTTTGTCCCAACAACTATCACAACTATAGTACACCAACAGATTCTTAAATGAATAAATACTTGTTCTCTAGTTCCGTAAAAGGACCTCGAACCATGACAACAGATAGAAACTAGACAATTCCCCTGTGGAAAAGTGGGATGTGTGTGTAATGATGATATGATGCTATGATTATAAAATGCTATGATGAATTCTATCATCCAATCCTTTTTTTTTTTGGAATGAATTGAAAAAAAAAACTGAAAGGATGAGGAAATTTGATATGATTTGATATGATGAAATGTTTCACTACCGTTTCGTGGTTTTTCACTCCCTTTTATTTTTATTTCATAATGAATATTTGGTGACTTGCATTGCCAAAAGTTCACCATTTCACCTAGTCCCAGTCATTTTCAATAGGGAGAATTTGGCACAGTTTTTTTAGAATTATGTCATGAAACATTTGTTTTTGAAAAAGTAATAGCACACCGAATCTGACCCAGAGACATTTGATGTACAATTTCATGTTGTTATTAACATTCAAAGTTTTTAATATCAGCATTACAAAGACAATAGAGGCACAGAGAGACATGTGTGGAGTCACAGATGTGGAAACAGGGGTGTCGGACACAGAGGATCAGGAAATGTAGTTAAATGTAGTATTGCCAAATTTTCTTTACCATCAGAGCTACAAAGCCATACTAAACACATTAATCTATTTTTTTTTTGTCGTTCCTAGTGTCAAAAATGTGGACAAAACAGCAAGTTAAAAAAAACAGAAATTTCTTGCTTTTTCGTAAAATCTCTCTCTGGATTAATATGGGAGTGAATGAGGTGGTTGAGCAGTACACAAAACTTAAATCCTGTTGTTTAGTTAAACACGTGTGAAACAACATCTGTGTTTCACTGTGTTTCTCTACAGCAAAGCTATAGAGGGACAGTAGTTCGCAATGCGAGGCACTGCATCACTAATAAGCTGAAAACAGATAAGAGTAAAAGTTTCTGTTTGTCCAAGACTTGGAAAAAGTTAACTTTATCAAATAAATTGTTATACAGTGTAAATAAACACTTGACTGAAATATTAACAATTGAAATGACACTTGTTAGTGAGGTGAACTTTACATCTTATCTGATCTTTTCCTGACCCATCAATCCACCCCAAGTCCTCCTGCCATGTGCTGGTTTATCTTATCTTTTTTGCCTAGTGTACAAGCCTTATTTCCTAGTTTGTGATTCTCGCTTGTTCTGGTTTTAGCCTGCTCCTGTTGGATTTATTTATCTGATGATCTGGCTACCTCACTGTGTACCCAACCTTTCTGCCACATCAAAACTTTTTTTTTTTTTTTCCCCAAATTATGTACCCGCTCCTGATTTTAGCTTTGGATCCTCTTCCCTGTGGTTTTTCAGTTGTGACAGAAGATAATTCTGTCAACTGTGGACGCTGCTGAAATACTGATGATGTTTTTTAACTCAACAGGATAGTCTCAATAAAATAGTTTCCCATCCAAGTTGAAAAAAAGCAGGGGCTGCAAACTACTTTAGTTTGAAATCATACATATAACTTATCATTCAAAGGAATTATCAGCAGGTGTGCTCCACCATCTGAGAAACCAAGCCCATTACATGCTCTTCACCAACTTCAGAGAAATGCAGCTTAGTGAAGCAAAAATTGTGTGATCAGTTGAAATAAACTCTAATAACAACAGATATTTGAGGTAAAATCTTTTCACTGTAATGGTGCTCTGCTATGTCTCAATTGTAAAGTAAAGGCTATGCTGGCTTTGCCAGTCAAGAACATCTCATTATATTAGTAGCTGAACCTGATCTGTACTCACTATTGTGACTTCTGAAAAAGAGGATTTTAACATTGATTGTTTCTGACACAAAAAAAAGTCTAGCTTAATTTCAGGGCCTATCCCCACACCAGGAAAAGAGACTGGATGTTTTAGTCAACTACTCTCACTTCACACAAGGCTGCCATTAGTCTGTTCATGGTATAATCGGTTTTGTTATTGGCAATTTTAATCTTTTCTGGTAACAAGCTTCTTTCCTCAGCAAAGATGGTATCCACCCGAGATTTCATGGTACAATTTTGCTTTCAGGAAACAGTTTCCATGCGGTTAGAACTGCCCACTCCACAATAGCTTAATAGACAACACACTAGTCATGGATTGCTTCTCTTCATTCTGAGTGACTTCACAAAATGACCCAAATAATTCTTGTGTCACCATTATGGGGCTATTTCAAAAGTAATTCTATTTCTTAACGCTACAATGTGTAATTTTTCAGGTTATCTATTAACAAAAAAAAAAACATTTTTTTTCATTCACAACTATGATTTTAGTAACTACCTCCATGAAGAAGTCAAAATGTTCTGGTAGGTTTTGAATTTTCAGTTTATATAAACATAGAAGGACCCACAAAACAGATCTCTATGTTACACCGCCATATTGAGACTACAGGCACTGACAGAGGACAACGCCATGTAAATATGTCTTTTTGCGCTTTTGTGCTTTTGCGCTTTTACATTCAGTGGCTGTGTGACTGATTCAGACTGACAGAGGGAGATACCCACCAGGCACAGTCTACCAGAGAACTCTGGGAGAAACCATCTATATATCTAGGTATCTCTACATCTAGATATATATCTTATATTTTAAATAAATGAAAAAAAGTCCTGAGAGCCAGATATCTCGCACACATATCATTGCAGCTTTTGGCACTGCAGTGTATCTTTCTTAGCGTCTGATATATTTTCATGACATATTTTTTCAGCCCTCTGTTTACTGGTGTGAGTCTGTTCATCTGTGTGTGTGTGTGTGTGTGTGTGTGTGTGTGTGTGTGTGTGTGTGTGTGTGTGTGTGTGTGTATTCATCGTATGTGAACTCCGACATGACAGACACAGAGAGCAGAGAAGAAATGTAAATACACAACCATGTAGAGACACAAATGACCATGTAGAAACACAAATGATATACTGTCGTGTAAATAAGATAATTAGCATGGTATAACATGGGTATATTAAGCATGTTGAGGTAAACGACTGCTAATTGTGTTAGCCTATCTAGGGCATTTCCCATTATGTGTTAGCATCAAGCTAGTGGACTACTCACTAGTCTTCCACATTAAATTTTGAAAATGTCTGTATTAGTGAAAAACAAGTGAGAGAGTGACAGAGAGAGACAGAGGTGTCAGAGGTGGTGGAGGTATGGTAGGAAACACTGAATAAATATCTGAGGGTTTGTTTTCTCCAACTAGAAGGACATCTTGTTAACACTTCTCAGCCACTGTAGAAGGAAATGTGCACACTGGCTAAAGATACTATTCAGTTGGTTGTGGTATATGACCTCACCACTACATGTTGGTATACAAAATAGCTTTAATTTTTTTCATTTGTTTTTTTTTCTTACTGAATTTCGTCTTCTGCCCACGGCCTCAGCAACTCTGAATTTTTTTTTACTAAACTATAACTTAACTTTAACCATAAGAGGGTGAAATAGCAACCACCAAACGCACTTTTGTAGGGTCATAGAATGCATTGTTTGTATACTGTAAACATTTCTTTGATTTTTCAAAATAGAGTATGTAGTATTGGTTGGGTTTGGAAAGGCCCAGACTCACTCTTAAACACCCTAATGCAACCTCATAAAATACCCCTAGAGTGAAACAACTGGTTTTCCCCTCTCACTCAATGAGCTAATGAATATTCAGTATTTTAATAAATATTGAAATAAGCTGTGTGCTGATGGGTTGGTTTACAGAGAAGGCAAAGAAGGTTTCAGAGGTAATTGCTGAGCCATGGAATAACAACCTTACATGTTTGAGCCTGAATCAGAGGAGTCAGGTACTGAAAAGCAGCCCAAAGATTGGAAATTGGTTTGGGGTATGCAAATTTTGGGAGGTTTATCTAAAGTGATGTAAGACATTATGACAACATATCCCAGAACAGTCTGTTTTACTGTGGCTATTTCTAGTTTTAGGATTTACATGTAAAGAAGGCAGAGATGAGGTTTAACACATCAACCTGTCTATTGAGGAACACCAAGTAAACACTTTAAAAGTTTTGTCAAACTTTTTAACAGTATACATAAGCATTACAAGCTTATATTTTTCACTTCACTACCATTAAGCATTAACCGCTTCACTATGAAATGGTCACTACAGTGGACTTTCAATCAAGAGCTAATTTCTTGCATATGCTGGGGTTTAGATGAGGGAGTTGGAATAACTGAATAACTGATGCATATCAGAAATTAGAGGAAATAAATAAATTAGGCTGAAGCATATTATAATTATCCTCAGCCAAAGGAAATATGTTCAAGTTACCTTTTTCATTTAATTAGCCAAAAATCCACATATATATAGTTTACTCTCTCTCAGATGCAACAGAAGAAAAGTTTCAAATCTCCTCATCTGAGAGGAGGCAATGTGTTGAAGGTTTTATGTTAAAAAAAAAAAAAGTAGATTAAGTGATTGATGATGAATCAGATAGCTGATATATAAAGCAAAATATTGTAATGCTAAACAATATATTTATGTAGCTATATTGTAAAGCACATGTTGTCCACATGACATAATACCAAGCACTAACTTTTATTAAATAGAATGAATGGTTTCTCTTCGACAACGTTGCTAAAATGACCTCTTACAAATATGACTGACTTAATTAGGGGTCAGTTCACAGCCCACTCTCGTCTCACAATGATGGTGGTGAACTCTGCAGTTCTTTGATAGATGCAGGCACTGTGACTCAGACCAACTGCACTCTTTTCACAGTTTGAAATAATTTCCCTTGGGGCTTTTGCTAGTTTGGTAACCACTTCCAAACCTACAACCTGCACATTAAATTCTATATTGTCTAATATTCTTATGAAGCTGTTTCCTTTATTTTAAACAGTCCTATTTTTGCTATTTTTTTTTCCCATTGAATCACTCTCGATGGGCTCTGTGCTCGTGGGTTTTGAAATTGCCATTGTCAAACAATAACGTTAAACTCCTTATATTTATCTGTCAACTATGAACAATTACAGATGAATTTGCAGTTGTCCTTCATGTAAAAGTGACTCGCAATTACTAAATATCAAGCAGAAATCTATTTGATAAATTGAACGTGGTTTTGAGAATTCATTTAGCAGTAATTTGTGAATGAACAACTGCTGGAAAAAATACAATCTAAAATGCAATACTGTCTTGCCAGTGAAACATACAATTGTTTTAGTCAGACAGTAATAAGTTTTACTCAGAGACAAGTCAGTGCTAACTGAATAATAATGCAATGTTGTAATTGACTTCTCTTATGTATTCTTATCCTGCTCGTCCTTTCACCCTACTTATATGCCACCTTTATTAACATAAATGTCAATCAACTGTCAGTCAGTTTGGTGTTTAAGAATAATTTAAAGAGCTTTACACAAAACCAGTTTCTGTTTTTAACATTGACTGCTAATATCTGTCCCAGACGCATAGAAATACACACATTGTTAATGCATGAGTGCCAACTGACTTCTTTTTGTCCATTTATACCTAAACTATTTTATACTTTTGCTATGATAGATATACAGTCATTAAGATGGGAGAACAGCATAGTAACACAAGGTAGCTTCTCCCCTTCCCTTTAAAAACAGCCACCAGATGTTGAAAACTTTCCTCTGTGACTCCGCTGAATGTTGACATAACTGCCTCACATCATTTTTGCACAATTGTCTGCTGGATATTTAGGACGTGGGCCCATGTAGCACTTTTTCTCTGTGACAGTGAAACATTGGCACAGCTTAATCAAAAAAGTGTTGTGCATAGGTGTTGTTTCTATGACAACAATATCTGGAGAAGAAATCAAGAAATTTCTTTACTATTTGTTTGACATTGTTTGTCTCACATCAAGAATTAACCAGAGGAGCCTGGCCCTTAGATTTTTTGAAAGCATGTGCTTGTTGCTGCACCATTTGATTGCACAGCTTGACAGCCATTGAGTTTCTAGGACAACAACAGCATATTTCTCAGTTGTGTCAACTAGAATTATTATAAACCAAATTTGACCAGTTGTCACTTCGTATTTGCCTGTTATATAACTTTTGATGGTATCACATGATACCTAGCTAACAGCATATAACAAAATGATGCACTTTCCATGCTGCTGTTCAGTATAGGCCTGACTCAGGTCAGTTAGTGGAGCACAGAGTTCAAACCTGACACAGTGAAGCAGCATTTAGCAGTTATGCTGCAGACAACTAGAAAAAAAAAAAAAAAAAACAGAACAGAACAGAACTTAAATCAGCCCCAACTGTAAGCACTTTTAAATCCAAGTTAAAAACATTTATCTTTTCATGTGCCTATAGCTGAGCTCTTTTAAATTTTTCTTTCTTTCTTTCTTTCTTTTTTTTTTGTTTCATTAATTACTGTTTTAATTTCTTTATTTTTAATAATTTATTCTTTATTGATTATATCTTAATTTCCAGTGTTTTCCTTGTCTCTATAAAGCACTATGAATTGCCTTGTGTACAAATTGTGCTATACAAATAAATCTGCATTGCCTTACCTTGGCTTTAACACCCTTTGCCACAAAATTGCAAAGAGTTGCTATGCGTCCCAGTTATGAGGTGGAGTACCCATCAGCCACTTCCTCTACACAGATCATATCAAGCTGTACATCAGGAATGATTGAGAAATCGACTCAATAATCCAAACCACCGGAATCAAAACCAGCGACATTGGAGTGTCATCTGGATTGGGTAAGTGTGACTGGATGGTATCCATTCGATGATTGAAACTAAAGGGGTCAGTCTACCGTTCTACCTGGAGGCACCTCTTCCAAGTACCTTGGGATGAGGTGGAAGTCATCGTCAAGTACCTACAAAGAGTAAGGTAGGTTCTGTAGCGTCAGCTCATTGGAAAGAACAAATTCCAAGCTATCAAAACCTATGCCCTGCCAGTCATCATATACCCCTATACTAGGCATATGAGGAGACATAGTATTAGGGTGCTAGACTAGGAAGAGGAGCTTCTTTGTCCTGATAACTGTGGGCTCTAAGAGGAGGGAGTGAGGCTGAGGCTGGTGAGCATCAGAATTACTGTCCAGGATGAAACAACAAAGATCCAAGAATAGATCAGGAAGATGGACCCAAAAGCTATAGCTACTGATAAGTGAGATGCAGATGTACCATCATGGAGTGACAGTGGATAAGTGGATAAGCAGTTCCCTGGTACAACGTTTGAGGTCATGTCTATTATATATCTATATTATATTATATTATATCATAACTGTCTAAACCAAGCTCACATTCCTTATGGGTGGACAATCCAATGCATGGTGAATTTTCCTCTACAGTGATAGGAAGAGCCAACACCAAAGGATCAAAAAACGATATATATGGCTGTGTGATCAGGGTGTTACTGGCAGGATCTGCCGGTGGGTGGTTGCCTCTCCAGATGTGGCTTCCTCGGGGCCTGTGACCATTTGCCTGATTCCTCTAACAAATCAAACGCCTCCCCCTCACACCTGCTACCATTCTCTCATAATGGAGAAGAAAAAAGCCATCAGAGATATGACTGTACATTTAATAAGCTCAGGCCATGTAGGGGTCAGCACAGTGGGCGAAGATAAAGTAGGTGGTTGGGAGGGCTTTTAACATTCAAATGATTTTCTTGATACCTGCAGCTGTCTTTGCTAGTTATTCAATTGATCATAAAGACTGCAGATTAAAGTGCAATTAAATTAAATGCAATTCACGGCTTGTACTGTCCATTTGGGTGTAATCACAATACCTTTACTTACTATTAGTAATGACTAGAGTTCCTCCAAGTGCATTAAGCTGTCAAAATTTGTCCAAAGTGTAAAACATGGTAAACATGAAATAGCAGCTGTTCTATTATTGTCTATGAATTTGTGATGATAGAAAATAATTTCTAATCTCTTCTCTTCTTTAAACTTCTTGCCTTTATTTGGTAGAGGAAGACAAGAAAGACATCAAGCACACGCACACACACACACACACACAGTCAGTTATTTTGCAGAGGATTCACATGGGAGTTGTAAATGGTTATCATGTAATTTAACTGCATCTGATTTCCAGTTAAAACCATACAAACCAAATAAACACCGGAAATTAAGTTGAGAAACTACTATTATTTTTTAGTTCGATGTAGAGTATTTTCCATCATCCCCCCACTGTCTGTTCATGTCTAAGCAAACTGGTACAAATGGTGCCATTTGTTGGATGTTCTGTTTTACCTCAGGTAAACATGTAGAGAGATGTTTAAATTGTTTGTTTCTTCTATTATACAAAGAAATTAAAAAAAGTACACTCTATACAGTAGCAATGCTTTTTATGTGTTCTTTGATGCACTTGCTCGATAGTACCAATAAGGAAAGTAATAAGGTAAATGAGGACACAGTCACGTATAACTGAGACATGACAATAAAAAAAAAAAGGAAAAAAAGAAAAAGAAAAAAAAGAAAACATCAGAGACTGTGTTTTTAAGTGATTTTCTTCAAATGCATCATAGCTGCTTGGATTCCATCATTTTCTACTTAATATGAATATGCATCATTCTGCTATGAGGGGAGAAGTCACTATAATCAAAATCACTGATTTGTCCTGTAAAGAAAACATGATATAAAACAGTTATAGATGTATGTTGACAGTAAAAAATGCATTATCCAAGTATTTCCCAAAATCTTCCCATTTAATGTGTAGGTTTTTTGTGTAGGATGCATAAAGTTTAAGGTGCTTAATTAAATAAAAAAAGAAATTGCCCATAATCCTCTCTCATGGTTTCAAGCTTGGATGTTACTGTTGTTTCCTGCAGTTAATGGATAACCTGGAGGATGGTGGAAGAAGAGGACAATGACGTGTGAAACACACAAACACTGATAGATTTAAACCATTTATCTTTTATCAGCAAGTGCACAATATCTGTCTATAAATAAATATGTCTGAAAGGGTTAGCACTGCCAATTATTTTGTAAAAAGACACTTCAGTTCACAAAACATTTAATTCAGTCATTTTACAACTGCAATATGATCACACAGCTGGACAGGCAGGTGTCCAGCACATATGTTTGACTGATGTGTGTGTGGACATGCTTGTTTTGACATTCTGCAGGTTGACAGAATTCTTATATTTTCCTCTAATAACCTGAAAACTTTCAGTTAATATGAGTTTGAAATGTTTGTTTGTTTTCTTCACTTCCTCTCAGTGTCTCCTCTCTGGCCCTGTTCTGAGTGGATAAGCAGCAGCAGCTAAGTTTAATGATCCCTGTTTGACCTCCACAGCCCCTCTCCCTCGAATGAGCCAAGCTGAGACTCTATAATAGCTGCGCTTCATATGTTTAGAGCCACATGGCTGCATTTCCACTCCATCCTTGGCTGTCAGCATTGTGTGTGGATCATCAGAAAAATCTTCACCATGCTCAAACTGTGTCTCCTTCACCCAGCGCTGGCCTCATCTCCATCTCCCTCCCATCAGGCACCACCAGATCTGGAACCTGCACAAAGCTTTTAAAAACATGGCTGCGGGAGCCATCGCCATAATTGTCTTGGCATTGGTATGGATGCCCCACCATCAGCGCATAAATTACTGTGGTCAGGAGACAGGAGGATGAGTAGTGTTGTTTTTAGGAGGGTTGGTGGAGGAAATGGAAGGGAGGATGGAAAGACAGAAGAGAGAGAGAGAGAGTGTGAGAGAAACAAGTGTCTCCAGTTGCAGAAAATTGGATTGAGATCTACTGCCAGTGCAGCGTCCCTTTCAACCCAAGTGTGGGAGGGAGACATTAAAAATTCAGTCATTTTCAAACATGACTATCACTTTGGAGAGATAATGAGTGTCCTGAGTGCTTGCTGCTAAACCCACCCACTGACCCGCTCTTTTCTTCCTTGCATACATGAAAGATAACACTTCATTTAACTACAGAGACGAGGACAGGAGTGATGATGAGAATTCCACAGCAATGTCTTTTCTCTAAAATACTCTTGTTAATTAGCTCAGCGCGTCACCAGGCTGAATAAAGTCTGCAATGCCGCCTGCTAGTCCTCTGACCAAGGAGCTATTTGATCAGTGCATTAAGATTAGACGCTTTCACCTCTGTGTGTTGTTAAAAGCAATGCTGTGCTTTCAAGGTGCTGCAGCTCTAGTTCTTACTTTCCACTAAATGTGGACAATTAGGTTTTAACTCATCAATACGTTCATTTAATTACCCACTCAGCGACTGTGCACAAATGATGTAATTAAGATTCAAACACTAAAACACCTGAAAGAGTCATGAAAGACAAATATACACACAGGGATCTTTATTCATGAACTAGAGATTCTGAATAATTACGCTCATGTTCATGTGGTTCGTGGCACATGAGAGTGTTCAGAGGGATGTGATGCCTCAGTCACAGGAGGCTGGAAAACAGGCAAGTTCAGCTGATGTCAGGGCGGCTATTAGCAGGACTGTCCATGAGACAAGTGGAGCGAAACCATTTTTGATTTCCTCCTGAATTACTTTCTTAGCCACCAAAGGGTACTCTGGGATCTTGAGTGGAGTTATAGAGTGAGAGAGTGAAATTGTGTGTTAAAAGCAGGGGTGGTGTGTGAGTCTTTGCATTGTTCCTCATCCTGTGGTGTTTCTTTGTATCTCTAATTTGCCTCTCTTGATTCTGCAGTATGCACTCCTTGACCTCACAGTGCGCACACTTTATCTATCTGTATATGGGTACATACACATCACATCACATTACAGGCACAGAAAGAGAAACAAACATTCATTTCAGTCTCCACCCAACAAGGTTATAATGTGTTTGATATAGAGCACTGAAAATCCTTGCTAGTGTAGCAGGTAGTAATTTACATGATGCTGTGCCAGCAGCGTTTCACATCTGTATTCATAATGATGGCGGTAAGGGTCATATAGAGAGAAAAACGCAGAAAACGCATTAATGGACTTCCCACATATCTGCCAGCACCTGGTGAAGCCTGAACTTTGAGGTTCAAGAAATTTCTATAAACATTCCAGCTGAGTGTTGCCCACATTGGTATAAATATAACATGTTTCCACTTTGAATCATCTTTCTTATAGAGTTATATTATGTCATCTGTTGTAACACAATGCCTTCAAAGGCAATTCACAAGTGTATTAGAAAAGCAATAGGAGCAAACACTTCCTTAGGCTGTGCCCCATTCAGATGGATTTTCTCCATTATTCTCTCCATCAAAGAACACATGGTACATTCTTTGAGGAAACACTCAATATTCAGCTTGTAATAATATTTTATATCTCCTGGGTTAAAATAAATGTTACGAAACAAAATCATCTATGTTGCAGTAATTTTACGTGAGAAAATAAACCTTGACCTTTCCTGTGTTTATATTTTGAATTATAAAATCACAGGCGATTCCTTAATGAAAATGTATCAATTTAATTCACTGTTGTAAAATGTATTTAATCAGAGTGACATTTGAAATTGTGCTCACCACCCTCGCCTTGTATCTCGACAATAAGTGAAAATCAGTCACTAATTCACAATTTAATTTAGCCCAAAAAAGATCAACTGAAAAACACAAGTTGAAGTAAATAATGAATTAAATAATGTCGTGAGAAGAAAAGACGGTACAAACCATCAGTACCATCTGTAACTATGGGGAATGTGCCATCTCTCCCCATAAGATAAAAAACTCATGGTGCTGACCAGCCTACAGAGCAGCATCATGTGTCTCACTGAGACTTGTCAGTGGACAAGGGGGGCCAACTTGCACCTTTCTTTTTAATTATTCATTTATTTTCTGTTAATGTCAAACAGATAAATTTACCCTTGGTGGAGCAAATAAAAATAATTCTATTCTAAATGTGACAGTACACCCTGCAGTTGGTGCAAATTATCACAGTGTCGGGCGTCTTTGCATAATAATGTTTTTTTTTTTTTTGGGCATGTGGCGGAAGGACATGCAGGAAAGGTCAACTCGGTTGGAATTCGAACTGGTGAACAACTGCACGGCACATACACCAATGTGGTGCACCTCAGCCACTCGGCCATCCAGGCACCCCGCATAATGCATTAATCAAAGGTGTTATACAGATGAAAGAGGTCACAATTACCACCTGAGACTTTAAGCCTGTTCTTGATCTTTATATTAATCTCAGTGGATAAATACATTTATAGAATTCAACAAAAGTGCAAATTGTGCCAACAAGTGTCAGCCTCCCTGCTTTTTTTTTTCTCCCTGGATAATGCACATGGAGCCAAATGTTCACAGGCACAGTACTTTGGCTACATGCTGTTCCAGTACTTTTCTAACTCTTACCAAGAAAACTCAGTTCCTCTGTGAACACTGCTAATCTAGCCAAAGCACACACAATCACAGCATATTTTAGTCTTTGAATCAGCAAGGATGTCTATGTTTTGCGCTTTGATTAACCTGTGTAAAAGCAGCCTCCTTGGTGCCTCTTCTTCCATTTTTAACACTGTGTTCCCCTAATGAGCTTCCAATGTAGTGGATCATACCAGAGTCCAGTGACACCATTGAAGATGAAAGATCTCCTTCACAAAGTTTTTCATTTCATCTCCACCTGTCTGCATCAATACAGCACGTACAACATCTTTTCTTCAGTATTGAAGGATCCAGACTGACTCTACCTCATATGTTCTTCACAGATACCTGCGGCCACATGGTGCACGTCTTCTTTTACCTCCCTTTGCTTGAACAGTGGGGACACAAAGTGGAGCTTGCATCATAACAGCCTGGAATCCAGCAGAACAGGAGCTCGGGTTAAGCAGTAGAGGAGAGGGAAGAGTGTTATAGAAAAAGATCTCAGAAAAAAAGGAGCCAACCCTTTGTAGTGACACATGGAACAAGATGTTTCACCAAAGAAAAATGCAAATTGCTATCAACGGGAACAAAATGTAACAATATCAAACGCTCTTGACAATGACAGTCACACCAGACATTTCCTAATGAGGAGAAACAAAAAAATGAACCTCAGACATTTTAATCTTTTAAAACCCTGGCAGGCAGTACATTGTTAGACAAACTGTGTGTCAGTGTGTTGATTTTTTCTCCTCACTCCTTTCCTATCTTCTACTGGCTTTATTTATTCCTTCCTGAGCCCCTGTGGTGTGATTTAACAAGGTTGGTCGTTCTTTGAAGACTTGGCCCATCACACAGGATCAGCTGTCCTTTCTGAACATGTAGGGTGTGGAGGAAGTGCATTGGCTGTAAAACCTAATATTGTTACAGAGAGGCGTCAAGCATACAAAATATACTGTCCCCTATAGCATTGTACAGGGATGTGCATCAAAGCATCTTGATCCAAAGCTTAATTCAAAATACTTGCCATGCTTTTTGGTGTTGGGCAGATGTGTAGTGGTGTGTATACTATGTAAGCATATTCTCAGCTCTGGGCAGGATGATTTAGTGTGTGTTTCCCTGAAAATAACCTAGAGATAAGTTCCATAACCACGTGGCAGAGCAAGGCCGCAGTCTTTTACATAACATGCAGTGTGGAGACTTCAGTCTCTTTCCAGGACACAAACAGGAAGTACATTAGTAAAGCAGCACTAGACCTGAGGAGACACTGGAACATGAAAAGTATTAGAAAATTAAAACAAACAAACAAACATTTGAAATTATTTGGATTGGTTGATCTGACAAATCTTCTATCAATAAGGTTTGAGGGCATTATCAGATTGGACTTATATATCAGTAGGCAGTGGCAAAGGTCATCTGTCAAAGAGTAATGCATGAGAATCACGTCATATGTTGCTGACACAAGTCGACAGGTTCCACCATAAATACTGAAGAACATTTGTCTCTAGTATTTTTTTTTTTTTTCAGTGTGATGAGGTCAGTTTTGTTTGTGTTGAATAGCACAGGAGGTATTGGTGTCAGACTTTAGTGGATGCGGCTTTCTGTACATTTATTAATATAATCATGGAACTGCTAGGTTGAAAAAAAAAAAAAAAACTATTGATGATATGATTTACTCCACCCACACACAGGTGATCAAATGAGAAATTCAATTATCTTGCCATTGTATGAAAACTTTGCAGCAGGTGTGTGAAAGCAGCCATTTCATAACTTTTATTATAAAGACCTCAGAAAAAAAAAAAAAAAAATCACAAAGACTAGACCTCTGTGGCCTCATTGGCACCAAGGCACATTTGTAAACTTCAATAGGAATGAAGTTCTCACAGTGATGATAACAATTACCTAAGGGAAAGACCGTGACACTGTGATAGTGGCAAACAAGGTTACATGGCCAAGTGTGGTGCTTCTTTGTTGAATCCCAACTATGTAGGAAATCAAATCGGTTTATTCTTTTTAAAAAAGAGCCAACAGCAGCTTTTTTCCTGGTAGATGTTTCTCATATTGGTGTCAGTTCTGAACATTTAAGGTAAACACAAAGAAAGAAACCGTTCAAATCTGTTTCTACCTCACATATGCACTTCTGACCAAAACGTGCCACTCATTTTTCTTTTCTGTCTGTGCGCTATTCTGTTTAGAATGAACTGGATATGAAGATCATCTCGAGTTGCTTAGCATTGCTGCATATAAACTCTGAGTTCATGTATGAGACATCCAATTTGGGTAAATATTTTTTTACATGTTTTTTTCATTTTTTACATGAACTAGTATTTTTCAGTAATTTTCATCAAAAAAATCACTCTGAATTATTGCAAATTTCCAACAGGCTGTACACAAGTAATTCCTCAGCATGTCTACTAACCTTATTTTTCTTGACAAAGTAGTGATAGATTTGAATGACAATATCATCATCTATATCAGTACAAAGTTAAATCTTAGTTGTATTTTAAATGTCTTAAGTGTTTTTTTCTCTGAGCTTACATTAAAAATTCTTCCAGTAACTAGAAAAATGTTGCAGTCCATTAAAGAATTCACAGTCTTCAAGTCCTCTCAGTGTACTTAACATCAGCGGTCATGTCACAGCACTTCACTAACACAGACACACACACACATACACACCCAGATGGTACATTACCACAAGCACTTAGAGGTTCAGTATCTGACCAAAGGACACATCTAAATATACATACTATCAAGACATGTCCACAAGACATTACAGAGATATCGCATGGAAGAATGACACACATAAAACATTACGGTCCTTGGACCTTATAGTCCATGTCCAACACTAGCCTCCTACTTTCTCCTCACAAACTCTAAAGGACTGTCCATCCCATCTCAGGTCTCAACTCAACAATGACACCTAAAGAAAATACTCAGGCTAAAGCAGCAGGAGTGAAGTAGAAATGTGATGCTTCGATGACCTGTCATTAGCCTGTCATTTCTGTGTGCAGACATTGTAAAGTCCCTGCCTCCCAAAGCTGTCTGTCTCCAATCTTCACATGTAGCTTGATTTCAAAGGTCACTCATATCCACAAGGTTTCTATCTCTGTCTAATTACTGCACACTCGCAGCTACAAGGCTTAACCCGTCTTTCTTTAAAGTTCTTCTTCATCTTGCCTGGTCCAGCAACTCTGTATAGGAGAGAGCTATTCATTAGACCGACTGTATTAAGCTGCTTATGACCTAGTGGGTCATATGTTGCAACAGGGAAGACAGCTGGAATCTGTACTGTCTAATCTCTGGTCAAAAAACTGAATTAGCTAGGAGAGAGTCTTGTATGATAGAATACAAAACCTTTTTCTGGGTTATTCTTCCTTGTTCTCTTTTCTCTTTTTCTCGTTTCTTTTTATCTTGTGAAATTGTCTTGTTCAAAGGCAAATCATTTTAGCTTTGACATATCTAAATGTTTTTATTATTATTATTTTCCAGCTGTTTACCATACTTATTTACCTTTACTTGACCGCTTTTTTGATCTTCTCTTACATCTCCAAAACTGCTAGTCATAGAAGGTTTTTTTTTTTTTTTGTCAGGTTTTGTCATCACATGTTCATATGAATCCCTGCTGTAATTTTTTTAAGACCAAAAAGAGTGTTTGATTTGGCAAGGACCAGTACAACAAGCTGGACCACTGTTAAATGTACATATATAGACAAACTAGCTAGCTGGGACTGGAAGCATTAGCTTCCCACTGGTCACAAACACAGCCAACTAAGGCAGAAGTGGTCATTCCAGGAATCATCTCACAGATGAAAGCATTCAGACTCCTACATTTTTATTCTTATGTTATGATTTCCCTTTATTTCTGGCAAAGAAAAAAAAAAGATTTAATTTCAGTAAATACTGAATTTACAGTACAACAGTCAGAAAAAGGTGAACATTGCTTAATGAAGCCAGAGTATCTCGTTATCACATAATGTGTCAAAGCTTTGACAGTGTTGTGATCCTCAACTGAAATTTTACCAAGATATCGTCACGTGTGTGTTTTTACAGTGTTTAGAAGTCTGATCCTTTACTAGGTTATATATTGACTATTTTTGTAGCGTTGATTGTGACTTAAATATATCAAATTCCCAACATGAGAAAAAGATAAACCACATCCATCTTCAGTTTGTTCTTATACAAACACTCAGACAAGCTGATATGTATAAAGTGTAAATGAAGCCACAGCCTTCAGTGATGTATTGTCATGACCTGTCTGTCTCCTCTCTACTCCCTGATGAATTCTGCTCCTGTCAACTCAGATTTTCTTATCTGTTTCTATCCCCATCAGTCTCTTCTCCTCTATCCGTGTGTTAAAGTTACAATATACACAGAGGCTAATAGTCTGATACTATGGTGGATTTGCTACTGACAGATGAGGATTACAGACATGTTCTTTTTTTTTTTTTTTTTTTTTGGGAATTGTAACTTCAATCTGGTCAAACAATTTCTGACTTTTTATTTCTAGATTTCTGATATCAAGGGACTAAAGTCAGAATTCTTTACAGTTTAATAAGGGAAACACACTAAGTAAAGGTTAGCTTTTAAAAGACAATAACTACTTGAGTGGAAAAAAAAGGTTTGCTACAACTCAGCTGAAATAAACACTATGGTAGACAAGCCTTTTTTATTCCTCAAGTTTGTTTTCACAGCTTGCACAGGTTACACCTCCTACAGAGTGAAATATATAAAGTACAGATAAAGTATGTTTAATTCAAAATCTCACTCTGGATACATTGTCTCACGTTTGAGGGGAATTAGGTTTCAAATTGAAACTTTAAGTGTATGAGAAAGAATCTAACAAGCTTGTACTCAGCAGCCTTAAATGTCAGTCGGTGCTAACTCGACTGTTCATCTGGTCACTACAGCTAATAAGCCCAGCGGCTCACAGTTGGATGATTTTTACTGTCTTTTTTTATATTTGGATAATCAGACTCTTTTGGCCTGGATTTTACTTCTCTTCTTTTAAAAAAGTTCAGAGGACTTTATTTTAACTTTCTCTGCTGTTTTGTTTCCAACACCATCTTCTGTCAGACCCAGTCTGACTGATTCAGATAGGTAATGTATCCCTTTAGCTCAGGTCATAGTATGTGACAGTGATTGATAGGGCCTCTTGCCCAGACAGAGACAGGTGAGCTGCATTGTTGGCCTGTCCTACACTTTGACACCACTGTAGTCAGATTTTAAACTTGTTGACTTAAAATAAGCAGTCTGTCAGTCTGGCCATTCTCAACAGGCCGTGCTCATAAATGGCTCTGGAGAGAGAAGTGACAAAAAACTTGAACAATGCAAACCCTAACTTTACATATTTTCAGATCAAATAAAAAATGATTGCCTGACAGCAGAATGTAAAACTGAAGCCTCTGTGGGTCTGGTCTTATGACATCTAGAGTGTCAGTGCTGGTAGATCTTTCTTTTCTTTTTTTCTGTACAGAGGGATCAAAAATATAAAAACTGAAATCACCATATTATGGTCAAAATGCCGGTAAATATATAGTTATGCCACGAGTTAAGACAGTAATTCCGAGTTGCTTTTGGCAAAGTTTTTACCAATATATCAGAGTTTTGAACTGAGTCTAAAACAGACCAATGCTAGCTGGCAAGAAAGATCTAAATTCAGACTGTATGTGGAAGATACCTGACCTAAGACTTTTGGAACAGAGACATTAGTTGTCCCAAATGGGAATTCCTCATCTGCCAAATTTTGCAGTAGGGTCAAGTAAGCTCAGGAAAAAGGGATAGAATACAGCATCTAACCGCAAACCAACTATAAATTGTATTTCTATAGGCAAACATTTGCTCCACATTCATACAATTCCTTATTGTAACCTTTCTATGGCTAACCAGAAATGAGAAAAAAAACTCAGGAGATGAAACAAAAAAGACTATCTACAAATATAAAGAACTGTGGCAGGTGCAACTCGCTGTTTTAAGCTACTCAAATTAAATAACCTGGCACTTTAACAACAGAATGAAGCTTCACTGAGGCCAAAGACATGAAGATTTATAGACAATATAAACTCTACAACGACTGCAGCTCACAAACAATAAAGGAGGCAGCACAATATCTGAACACTGTGTAGAACCAACACGGTTTTCTGTTGTTTTTACTTGTCTGACAGTGTTTCTGCACAACACCTACGCAATCTGCTCCAATTCACACTTCTTTGATAGGTCATTCTCATTATGCTATATAACTCAGCAGTTAACTTTGTCAGGAGCTGTCAGCAGCTTAATGTTTTCACAAACCTCACTGAAGGCAAGTAAATATAGAATTCATAGCGGGAAGATCTAACCATGACACATATAAGGTGTATTAAAACAATGATGTTTAATACACATGAAACTTTTTTTTTCTTTCTTTTTTTGTACACTTTTGTTGACTTCATAAAACAACTAGCTGTGCCCAGGTGCACCCACACCACCTGCCAGTCTGCTAGTGAATGTGCAAATTTAGCTGAGCACTAAATTTCACCTCTCTGGACATGGTAATGTGTTTGTTTGTGGCTTCAGACTCACCAGCATTATCTTCTTCATCATCTGCAGAAAGATTTATCCTTACGCACAAAGAAGGTATTTAATATTTCATCCTGAGATAAACTGTTTCTGCATTAGTGGGGGTGTGAAGTGAAGGACACAGTTTGGTGTTTAATAAAGCACAACACCTCAAACACCATTCCAACAGATTATAATTGGAGAGGAAATAATAGGAAAATATCAGCATCCTCTCTGCAGTTAAAGGCTGCAGTAACTGGTAAATATTACTCATATTTCTTTTTAATTTATCTTTACCGGGTTAAAGACTTTTACTGTGGCTGTATGAATGTCCATCATGCATTCATTGTTAGTTTATCTACCACTGGTGATCCTTTGAATTTTGACCTGCTGTAAAACAATATGAAAGTATTTTAGGTATTGGCACTTTTGCTGCCATTCAACAGCTGCAGCTCAGGAAAACTGTATTAACATGATGGATTCATCTAGACTGTTAACAGCAAACATGAGCATGGTGATTCGTTTTTTCAGAAACTTGTGAAGATTTTCAAAATAAATTCAAAAGCACACAGTGAAGCAGAGGTTAGTCTTGTTGCTGAGCGAGACTTGGCAACAATTCAACCAGTCATGCAGAACGTGGGCCAGAACTAGACCACAGCTTTTTACTTGCTGTGCCAAGAACATATATATTTGATCTGACAGTCACATTGCATGGGCAAATGGAACCAGGCACATACTGCGCCAGAAGAAATGTGAGCAGATTAATTGTGATATTTGGGAAACAGCTTGTGAGGTTTTGCTGGTGTTATGGGGAAAGTAAATTTTATTAAGTGTTACTTTAATGTGTTGTCATCAGCACTGTCACTGAAAATCTTATCAGTCACGGTCAACGGAGCCATATGTTGATTACGACTAAAGATCTGTCCAGTGGCAATAAAGATGAATTACTTGGTGACCTGAGGTCTGTACTACCAAGCAGGATTTGTTCTTATCGCAGTAACTTCAGGGTTAACTCTGGGTTTTCCATCCTATGAAGGTGGTTCACTTCTTACCAGGGTACATCTCCATGGTAACTTATGCTGAATGACTAACCTGCTCTGGAGCAGGTTATGTTCCAAATAAGAGATCGACGCCTATAAAAGCCCTGCCCTGCAACCAATTAGTTCTCTTGAAAATGTCTCATCCTTTTATTGAAGATCCCGTGGGGCTCGATGCATGGATTGAGAGAGTCTCTAAAGTGGGTGAGGGTTTTTAGAGACAGGCAGAACCCTCTGGCCTTTCTTTAAGATTATTTACTGGAACGTTACAGACTACATCTGTGTGATCTCCTCAAACAGTAAATTACCAGTGCGACACAGCAATTGGAAACGCTTTTGTGTTTGTGCAGGAAGCGTCATATTACCATCATTTAATCACGACATGTTAGTCCTTCATTTGATTTCTGTATTTTAATTGTATTTTGTCTGTTTTACTTTTACTGTTTATATTTTTTATTATTTATAATTATCTTCAGCAGTTTTTATTATTATTATTACTAAATTTGTTAAATATGACCAAAAAACGCTGGCTATGACCCCCCACCGTTGCTATGATAACGGCCCAAGCCAAAGCTTCCTCTTCTACGGTCTCATTGCTGTCATCCCATTGTCCCCAGCCCAGTCTCATCTCAAGACTAATTTTAATTCCCATCAACTCATCAAGACACTGTAGTTTAAAACGCTAGTTTGTTTTTTCAAGATCCTATCACCAACATGGCAAAAACCTCAGGCTAAATCAATTCAGTCAGTCAGTTTTTGCTTCTATGAATGTTCTGTTCAAGTCCTTATTCTCTGTGTTTCTCTCTAGGTGCATTTATTACCACCTAAATCCTGTAAAGGATCTCTGGTCCCTGACCTTTGCCCTTTACCATGGATGCATCAGTGCGACTGGTGTGCCAAACCTTCACTTTAATAAACCAGTGAGGCCCCAATAGCTCCAGCTCACACAACATAATATATGCATTAAGCATGTTGTGTGTAGTCCCTACTCCCCCAAATTTCCTCTCCCTCTCCCCTATTTTCCCATTCTTTTTTTTTTAATATTTTACTTTTTATTCAATTATGATTTTTCATTACTATTATTATTGTTATTATTATTACTGCTACTACAGTGCAACAGTGTGTGAGGTATTGTACAAAAGTATTGTAAACAGCAGGAATGATTTCCTGACTGGAGCTGAATAAGTCTGTTGGAGAAGGAGCTCGTGTTTCTGTAACGTGTTGTGGAGGGGATAGGATGACTTGAGGATGGAGAGAAGTTTCTCACTGACTCAAACCTATATATATATATATATATATATATATATATATATTCTGTATACATACACACAACCTCCTTCTCCATTATGAGCTGCCATCTCTAATACATCCCACCACCACAGTGTCATCAGAGAACTGGCACTTTAACAATAGAATGAAGCTTCACTGAGGCCAAAGACATGAAGAGAACAGAGAAAGTCAGAGGTGTACAGATTGAACAGAAATGGAGACAGTACAGTCCCCTGAGGTGCTCCTGTGTTCCTGACCACCACGTCAACAGGGTCCCCAGCTCAACAAACTGCGGCCTATCTGAGGCTGCCCCTCTGTGCTGCCCCCCGATGATGGTCTTTAATTTTGAACCTGTAATCTGCATCATACCCCTCCACACATCCCTGGTGTTGTTTGGCTTCTCCAGCTTCCTGCCATATGCCTCCTTTCACTTCTTCAGTTTCACCTTGAGCTCATGCTGCCCCCTTTTCAACTCATCCCTGTAAAACTTGGATCTTTGGAGGGATTCAAATCATTGAATCACTCACTAATATGAGCCGGGTTGTGTGAGTCACTTGAGAAAGTGTTTCCAGTATTAGCAAGAACCTTAGTACATTCACTTGAGACATAATAAAGCATATCCACTTATTATTATTATTGTTATTATTAAGAAGAAGATCAAGTATCATAGCATAAAAACTTACCAGTAAAGTATCATTTAAAATCAAATAGTATAAGCCTAAACCTAAAGCTCAAAATTAGGCTGTGTAAAAAAATGAATGAGGTCAGTGTAACCACTATGAAAAAAATATTTTATTTTTGTGGTCTAAAATGTATAGTGAATCAGCAGAGTATTAATTTACTCATAATGTAGGCAACAAGCTTATTTGGCAGCCATGGAGGTCAACAACAACAAAAACTCATCGTAAGTCACTCACTCCGTTGGCAGAGAAACGAAACTTACCCAACTCACAACTCGGAGTCAGGTAAGTCTATCAGCAGATGCGAGTGAGTGTCATGAGATGTTAATCATCACTCACACGACAGAGAAACGAAACTTAACCGACTGATGACTCAGAGTCGGAGTGAGTGAGTGTCTACAATTTGCACCGCCCAAATCTTTTTCCCACTACTACATATGGTATACTTCCAGATGCGCTGATACGCTGTGAATGCTGAAATACATTAGCTTGAAATTCGTTCTGAGTGACGTGAAAAACTACAAATTTTTGTGTCACTCAAAATTCAAAGATGTGACTCTTTCCACCCACTACAGTACTTTTGCACGCATTTTTGCTTTTGAGGACGTGGTGGAGGATCGGGGGTAGTGGACATTTTTAAGGCGCGGGTTTTGTGAGCAGCGCTGGTGTGTGGCATCTGTCTTTAGGCAACTGTGACAGCACCAGACACATGGAGGGCCACTAGTTTTGCAGCTGAAAATGAAGGTTAAACTTGTATCAGCCTATTCACCATGAGAACAGCCTAGATTTCAGCAGTGCATTAATATGATTTCAGTTACTGTCAGATCTAGTCGTGCTCTGTGGGGCTGTGACCTTACACGTTTGTGGTGGCCCGGTGGCAAAGGAAGCGGACTTGGGACAAGTTTCTGGTGGCTGATGGTGGGTCTATTGACTCAATTGAAGCTGTGCTTCTTTATTGTAAAGGACTGTTTTTTTACAGATCGCATCAGTACATCTGTACCTTGGACTTTTTCAGTCATTCAGCTGTTCATACAGTGATTGAACAACCATTGGGGTAATATAGGTGTAAGCATCTTGACGAAGAACAATTTGACATGTCAACAAGAAAAGGTGAGATGGTTGATATGGTTATCAAACCACCAACTTCCTGATTAATGGCTGACCCACTACACCTGCTGACCCACATCATGTTTCCTCTTCCCACCTCTCTCAATATTTCCTCCTTTCTGATATTAAAACACATATAAAAGCACAGAAGAAGACTGTAACTGATCTTTAACTGTGACATTAGTCCTTGCACTTGTGGACAGGGGAGATTAATGATTAAGCACAATCATTAATCAGCGGCCTTTACCTTGAGCTCAGCACTACACTCAGGGGCATCTCACAAACCAGCCCTCAGTTGTAGATGCACCACAACAGCTAATATCGCTTCACATGGGTGTTATTAAATTTGACAACCCCCTTGTTGCAATAGCAACGTGAACCCGCCAAAAAGTTCACTGAGGCTCCCGTTTCCTGTGTTAAAATACTGCATCAGGACAGAAGAGTGTGAGTGCGTTGAGCCATTGAGTGGCTCAAATTGCCGATGCTGTGAAAAACTACAGTAGAGCTTCGGCGTCAGCAGTTTCATCACTGCTATTTCTGACAACAAGAGTATTTTCTCCGATAAGGCTTTGGGTCTCTGCTTGGTTTCCTTTCCTACTGCGATGAATGCCACTCCTCAAGGTCAGCTCTGCCTACGGCTGGATCCAGGGCTTGCTCTCTCTCTCATACACTCACATACATAAACTATTGTACACAATTGTACTTTAACATAATGACACAACAGCACATCCTTTTGTGTTTTTATCATATATAAACTGCTGCGTAAGTAATACAGAGAGCTGTAAACTATTCAAAGCAGGGACAACTGATGATGCTGTATCTACTGCACAACCAGACACAAGCTTTAACATCACAGCTTCCTGATACTTGTACCGTCTCATACCCAGAGAAAAACCAGATGGAATTTAAAAACTACAGTTTATTATAATTTGGGTTTTATTTTACAGTTGTAGCTCCAGCTATTCCTCATAACCATTATACTACTGTAACATTAAAAGCTGATTGAATTTGACCTCCACATACACACTGATCAACCATCAACCACAAAATTACAAAGAGAGAACATCTGAGATGTTGTCATTAAACCCTCACTGCAGGGATATGGTGCACATATAGATGCACAAAAGTTTGATGCTAAAGCAGGAATTGCTTCTATAAATTGGGATATTATAACAGACAGTAGTACAGATAATTTCACTATTCACCTTCATATTTTCTAGCAGAAAAATATCTGTGTATTTTTTGGGGTTTTTTTTCGACAGCAACTCGTTAAGGTGGATGTATAGATCAACAGTAAACACAAACTGTACAAACTTTGAAAAAAAAAAATTACAACCACAATCACTAGTTGCTTTAAACCAGAAAATACTGAGATTAACATCATGGTTTAACTTGAGGACTGGTTGCATCAGACTGTAAATATATCTGTAGTTGCATTCCCACTTGTCTTTTCAGATATCAGCCGCTGTAGCTGTCTGATTTTAAGACACATAAAGTGTAAATGAGGTGTTAATAATGCAGCTGTGAATGTTCACTTCCTCTAAATATCACTGAAGTGAATATTGAGCTTCTAAAGCAGTTGATGGGCTGAGTATTCCCCACTGATTTATAGAATAATGTGAAAATGAATGCATCATGTCAGGAGGGTAGGTGGGGTTCCCCAACATTCAAAGTCCTACAAATGCCCTCCCCATTGGCAAAATGAACCATCTCATTAGTGCTAGAAGTTGTGAGAATATTGATTAAAGGTGTTTAATTTACCTCACCTCTGTGATTGAGCAGAGACTGCCTAAAGGAAGGAGAGAGGAGGAAGAGAAGGAGGGTAGAAACACATAAATGGCAGATTATATCAAGAGCCACAATGAGTGATACATAATGTAATCAATTGACATTCAAAAAGTCTTAATACAACTTTTATCAAGTGATTAAAAAACTCTTATGATTGGAGTGATTCCATCTTAACTTGCATGTACAGGCAAAAGAAGACATTTTCATAACATACACACTAAATAAAAAGTATAACACAATAACCACCCATCTATGTTGCCCCTTGGTGGTAAAAGCTGCAACATAGGTTATAAAATCCACATGCATGTCAAATATTAAAATAAGTTTCTCAAAGATAGTCATTATTTTTGTACAGTGGGAGGAATAGATTCATTGTATATCTTGATATTCAGTCACTTGTTTGCATGTAAGAACAGAGTTCTCCCTAGTCACATCCACTATGATAAATATGGAGTGCTATTATGGTTTGTAATGAACTGAAGGCTGTACAGTAGAAAATAAAATTCAAGTGATGCTGGGAAATCATAAGCTGTATCTGGAGTCAGCTACATAGTAAACTATATTTACTCAGTACCATTTTATTTATGTATGTGCATTCTGAATATGTAAGTATATCTTCTCTATAACCTTCTGTATAGAGTCTATGCACTGCCACTCTCATCTCCCTGTGTTTATTACACAGACTGTAGAAGTTTACACATCAGAGGTGAAACCAAGTTATGCTGATTTAAGTACCTGTGTTGCCCTTATGATATTTGTCATGGAGGCCTCATCTTGTTATGGACTAAGGACTAAGACTTTCATCACTATGGACATTCTTTTGCGTATCATACGGACATATACCACAGATCAAACTAAATGGAAGTGAGCAACGTGACGAATGTCAGCGAAGTTGTTTGATAGCAAATTTCCGCTACAGTTGGTACTATGAAGCGAACATGAAGAGAGAATGAGACTTCACTAACTCATACCGATCTATATATTGTCTTTTTATGGTGATTAGCCTGGTCATTGTTGTCATGTTTCATTGCAGACCAACATGGTGGTGCATAGACCCAACACAAATGGGGACTTGGGGACAAATATCCAGGAAGCTTTACATGAATCATGCTGAACCATTTCTTCACGACAAGATAGATTTCCCCCCTCTCACTCTTCTTACTTTAAGTGAAGTAGTTCTTCAGTTAACATTTTTATTATTGTTGTTATTAGCTTTGGTGGTTATTCATCGCACTAAGAGGATGCTTCCTCATGCTGATGTTATTTCCTGAAAAATACATTTGTTTTATGAATGATCCTGAATCACAAATGGTCTCACATGGGTGAGAATGTATCACACAATCTGTGTATGTTATTTTTAATTCCCTCATATTCTGGTTTAGCAACTAAACTTAAGAGAAAAAAATGAGTATAGGCCAATTATTGCTTTACTGTTTGTATATATATACCCTAACTATATGTTTCTGCAAGTGGTTCAGTATGCTGGGGTGATCTTTTAATGAAACACCATCCTAGATTCACAAACTGCTAGACACATACTTTGCCCTTCTTTATAAATTAAGCATGGCTACATCTAAACATTTACATAATATACTCAGAATAGCTCTCCGAGTGAATTTACATGTTGTGGCACGCTAAGATGTGTGATCAAAGTCTAATGCCAGTCTCAGACCACATGTGACACTACTACCCTCATACCCCCAAGAAACTGTCTGTCCAGTGGTCACCAGGACAAAATATGGCTTGGAGGGACAGATGGACAGAAGAAAATGCAGCCTGTCACTATTCTCTTGACCAACTTTCTTAAGTTGCCACTAATCAACAAAGGGCCTGTTGGGGTTGCAGCCCAAGGGAAGCCTCAAGCTATTTTCCAATTAGTGTCACCAGAGAGACAAATAGGAATTCTACACAGCGCACTCAGGGAAGAGAGTGAAAACAAGTTGGGGGAGGTGAGGGGGGAAGAGGATGAGAGAGGATAACTGTTCTTTGCTCAAGAGCACATTGCAAGGGCAAAGAAAGTGAGAGAGAGAGAGAGAGAGAGAGAGAGAGAGATGAGGCTGGGCAAGAGAAAAACATTGAAAGATGTCGGGTGGGTATTTCTTTTCTCTGGGGTGAACAGATTAAACGATTGTGACAGCAATTTGGGCAAAACAACATTCGTAGCCGAGACAGACAGACAGCGGGCCAAGGCCTGTCTCAGAAAATAGACATTCATTACGGTGGCCGTTGGAAGGGAATGTGGAGACAGACAGGGCTCCAGCTCGGCAGTATCAATTAACTGCAGCTCGTTTTGTATGCTGAAGCTGTGTATGAAACTCGACAGTCCTTCACTAAGTCCTCTCAGTTTTCTAAAGATGCAAGGCCTTTCTATCGGGAGTGTGTGCTCTCACAGCTCAAAGGCCTGGCGGTCCTCTTTCTCCTGAGCACCATATCCTCACCTACCTCACAGACGTGGGCAGTGACTCGGGAGGTACTTTTAGTTTGTGAGGGTAAGGTCACAGTGTGAAAGTATATCCTGTAGCTGACAGGTCAGGGGTTCAGAGCCATTACCCTCATCACAATATTGATCACAGGCCAGTCAATTAGACCTTAGCGATATGGGGCCTTCATCCAGTTACAAGTGGACAGTTCTAAATACAGGTATGGACACATTTAGGACACATCACAATCACTCAGACCACATTTGGAGGTAGACTAAGCCACTTTGAAAGGAACACTCTGACCTTAACTGACATCCTTTGTGTAGATGGTTCTCAGATCATGTAAGGTGGTTAGGGTTAGAAACTAGAAAGCTAAAGCTAAAATAAAGCTTGAAAATGTTCAAAAAGCCCACAGAATCATAATACAAGTGTGTCAAACATCTTGAGTTATGTAGTTTGCCTGGAATACACACAGGAATAAACTCAGTCTGTCTTATTTTGATTTCTTCTTTTATTTGACAAGACATTGGAAATATACAGCATCCTTCCACTGGCAAAATATATTTAAAATTAAAGGAGTGGGGATTCTATTTCACTTGACTGTAACACTTTATTACACCAAATATTTCATGGTCTGTGGCCAATAACAGAACAATTGCAGAATGATATCATTAATGTTCAGAAAGCTACAGTTAGACCTTTCATAAGTCAAATCCTTTACAAATACTAGCATCAGTGGTGGAACATCCAGAAATAGGATTAGCAATTAACTCTCATATGTTTTTTTTTTTTTTTTTTTACTGACAATCACTTTTTAATTTTTTATTTTAATGTCTTTCTTCTTCTCTACCCACTCAAAGACGTGAAAGTCACCAGAGGGATTCACTGGTTGATATTTAGTCATTTTGAACATTAGTCAAACTGTGTCCTACATTTGACTGGAAACCTGCATGTTACTTTAGAGAATACATATATAGTCTCTTGTCGTTGTCCTTTACACAGAATGAACATCAATAAAAAAACATACAGAGAAAGGTTCACATTTATCGGTATGTCCAAATGTGCTCCAGGTTTTTTGTGAAAAAAAGAAAAAAGCTAAACTTGTCTTTTTGAATAAAATCAATTTTAAAATTGGAAAAATGGCTGTTTTACTGCCATCAAGCATGTTCATAGTCAGATTAATTATCTATATTGGCACTTTTTTGACACTATTTAATGCTGAACATGATTTGATAGACTGTGTGCTGTGCAGAGCAGTATGATGAGGATGAGTGGAGAAAATAGAGGAGGGAGCAGGAGATTTGGTGAAGCTGCTGAGCATCCTTCCCCTGCCTCCTCTGATCCCATCATCACACCATGCATTAGTCAAGCCTCGTGGCCCCTCTGACGTCTGCAGAGAATATGTGAGCGAAAAAAGGAATCCATCAAGAGTAATGGTATTGCTGTATGCCCTCAGGGCAGCCATCTTTAATCCTTACCCATCATGCCTCAGCCATAAACTATGCAATCACGGCCCAGTTTGCCGGCAACAGGCGGGTCCCACTCAGCAAGCGTGTGGTCTTCATGCTCTATTTAAGAAACAGTCAGGGGTTTTACTTTGGATCTGCTCCCTCCCCTCATTCCTTTTTTTTCTATTTTCTTTTTTGTACCTTAACCAGATGTGTCAGGTCCCCAGCTTCTCCTCCTTTCTCTCTCTCTCTGCCTCTGTTTAGGTGTGTTTTCATTCACTCTCTATTGAGTCCTCACACTCTCTTTCTTGCTGGGTTTTGTGGGTAAAATCATAATAAAGTGGAGTGCCGCTGCATGCAGACAATACAAACAGTATGCTGATATACCACCTAAATTACAAGCTGCTGCTGTGAGAAGAACAAACCATTAGAGAGCTCTGTAATCTGTAGTGAAGTCTAATGGAGCTGTAATACAACACCGCTATTTTTGTTTGTTTTTTTCATGTGCAGTTATTTTCTAATAAATATTCATAAAACCACATGGCAGCACATGTCTTTTGGGTAGAACTCTGTGGGCTGATTTGGCATCATCTTTTTCGCTTGTAGTTCTGGTTTTTAGCACATTTAATGTTTTGGTTTAATCTCATTGCTCTCACCAAGCTCAGAGAAGGCTGATAAACCCTCTGATATTCTCCCTGCTCTGCACCACAGCAGCTGGTGAATAGTAGTACTTGTGAATAAGAGAGCCAGATATTTTCCTCAGGAGTTACTAAAAACAGAGCTAACATGAGAGAGCATGTTGGATTGATATTCATCAGGTGGACACTAATGTAAAATTATTATATACTAAAATTATTAGAGAAAACAACAAAGAGCAGAATGCAGATTTAAAAACACAACTAAATAAGGAAATGTTTACCAGTTAGACAAAGATGGAGACTCCATTATACCAAACACAGAAAAAGACTCTTAGACTCTCAGAACTCACGACGCAGGCTGGAAATGAGTCACATGTTTTGGAAAATCTTACATATTTGCTTGCTGAAATGTGCGATAAGTCTGCAATGAGATATAAAAAAAATATTTTTTCTGTTAAATTCAAGTGTTATCATGGATCAAAATTTGCCAGATTGAAAGGTGTCATGTCACCATGTAGGGGGCAGGAGGAAAAAAATAGCATTACTGCCTGGTAGAGAATATAAGGAATGAACTGGTTGTCTGAACGTATGTCGATTATTTTTATGTTGACTGACTTAAATTTTCAGCTTGATGTTGTAGATATTTCCCAGAATGCTTTGTGCATATAATACCAGATGCTACTTATGTTATTGCTCATATGCTGTCACTGTGGTTACGAGCGGGGTAAATTAATTTCAGCCTTGTTCATGGAATACATTTTTCTTTCATAAACTTCCTCTAAAGTGCAGCATTTAATGAATATATGTATGCATTCTGGCACCAGCACTGGAGCTGCACAGCTGATTCTCTGCTCTCAGCAGACAGTCTATCTCTACTTTATGTGTAATTCATTGCCCCCATTCTGTCATGTAAACTCGGCTCTGTAAAATGGACATTTATTACATGCTGTTTTGTTTCCAGTTAGTGTTAATCACATTCAATTAGAGTCAGGTCCTCTTTCATCCTCTCAGGACTGCATCTCTCATTGTGTGACAGGATGTGCACGTGAGTGAGGGCTGTGCACTGAGGGCAGGCCTGAAGCCACAGCACCACCGCCACTGCTGCCAAATGACAGGAGAACTTAATTACACTTCACAAACAGAAAAAAAAAAAAAAAACAAACAAATAAATAAAAAAACAGACTGTTTCAAGTTATTTTTGTTTTTTTGATTCTGTCTTTTTAATCTTACAGTTCATCTTCACTTATATTTGTGCCAATATTTTTATATCTCCTCTGTTGTTGTGCTTATTAATAAGAGACAGTTAAAACCTCAAAATATATGATATAATATCAAAAGAAATCACATCCCAAAGCAGTGCAATTTATATTTTATATGTTTTTGGTGTCATGACCAAAACAACATCACCACAACAACTTTCTTCCACCTGGGGAACATTGTCTGCCTCTGACCCTTCTCATCCTCATCACCTTCAGACTATACTAATAAAGTAGTTTCCTCTTCAGCTACAAAACCACCAGTAAATGTCAATACTTCCATACCAAAACTATGCTACTCACCTGCTCACCTGTACCTGTCACCATGAGCACATCCTCTGCTGACTAAAGTTAGAGTTAAATACAGAACTAATTTCAAAATACCTCCACATTTACAAGGCCCTGAACTCTCTAGCCCTTCCCTTTCTCTCTAAGCCCCTACCCTGCAACACACTTCTATCCTTCACCTCAGGGATGTGGGAAACTAACAAACTTGGTCCAATTGACAGTCACCTGCTTGTGGACCCAGTCGGATTTTCAAATATCTCTGATTTGTGGAATAAGTCTACAAAAACCTCTTGTATTGTTTGTGCTCTGGACGTTTTCAGATGTGAACTGCTAAGACCAAAACCTCAAACTACGTCGAGAATTGACCCAACTAACTCAAACTGACAAATGCAAACACTGACAATCTGGGATCTCAACTCAAGCTGTGACTGAAAGCTATTATAAATGAAGATATTTTTCCTCACCAGAGTAACAGCAAACCAATTCCATTCCATTATGCCGCCACACTGCCTATCACTATTGGTGTCACTTTTCCCACTGGGCATCACAGATCTACATTATTTACAACATATGACACACACATATGTGGAAGGGAAGGGAATGAAAAGCAATGAGATGAAGAGGTGGGATCTATAAACGGGATGTGAAGCTGACCATGGCCTTTATTCCCTGAACTAAGACACAAAGAGAGAGCACCTGAGCTGCTTTCTCTCACAAAGGTGAATACACCAGCTTGCCCATTCCAACACTTGTGGAATTAAGAATAAAAATTAAAAATATGATTTTTGACAACAAGAGAGGAACTTTCATCCAATTAATCAGTGATAAACCTGACATATATTATTAGCCTGAGGTAAATTTATGAACATATCCATCTTATGATTTAACCCACGATGGTCTCTGGAGACCCAGAGGTCCAATTTGACTTGAGTTAAAATTAGCAATGTACAGGGCTTACAAAGTTCTGTTTCCTCAGTGAAAGATATATTGCAAATTAGATCGATGATATGATTCAGTTACACACAGTGGAATATTTTATTAAAGCATTCATTTCATCTAAGCTCAGCTTAACTATTGACTGCAGCGAGGGTGGCTGGTTCTGAGGTTACCTGTTCGATTAGAAAATAGTAGAATTTGTGTTTTTCATGGCTTCTACTTATTTCTACAAACCTTTACCATATCCCTGCATCCCAGATACATATCAAAAGCGCTTGAAATCCTCATTTTCTCAACTCAAGTTAAATTCCATTTGTTTCATTTGTTCATTGATTTATCCAGCGTTTTTAGCTATGGCAGCAGCATGGTGCCAGAGCAAGGTTGGTCTGTGCAGCAGTAGGTCAGTTCACGGCTTTCACCCTTAGTGGAATTTAACTTGATTCCCCTCCATTGTGGAAAATGTCCAAACAAACTCTTTCTGCACAGTTTACTGTATTTTAATGAGGTAAAATGATATGTTACTTCTTTCACTGCAAACTGTGAGACTAGATTTTCAGAGTAATTTCTCTGACAACTAATTAATTTCTGATTACTTCATCAATCTTTCCCTCCATCTACTTGTCCATCCATCCCGCCTTCAACTTGTAGTGACTTAAATTATCATTTTCAGTTGTCTCCCATGTCCTGTCACATTGGATATTTTATGTCCTTCTTTTTGCAGACCTACAATCAATCACTAGAGCCGTATTCCAGTGAATAAAGCCATATTTCACAACCGGTGTTGGGAGTTATGTGGATTGACTGATCAAAGACCTCATATTTCAGGCAACCTGTTCTTAGAACCAGGCAGTAATATTTTTGATAAAAGGGGATGACGTCCCTTTGGCTTAGTGATCAGTGGATTGCCAGATTTATGTCTTCCTCTGACTTAATTCTACACTGATTAGACACAGTTGGAAGACATCTAAGACTAAGTATTTTTTGTTGCATCCTCTGAAGTTGAGAAATAACATAAAACTATGCAAATGTCAGAGCCTGGTAACTGAGCCTTTATCTCTGTTGTTGGGGTGGCTCATGAGCCTTTTAATATCTTTCAGCAGGAAGCTCTGTTGTAACAAATGTACCTTTTGATTGCTTGGAATCATGACACAATTTTCATTGTCTCCGTTCTTAAGGAATCAGTTCCAATCTTTTGCCACTGCTTTGTAGCATCCTCAAGTGGAATCTATTGGCAATAATGACCTGAAGAAATAGCACAACATGATAAAACTGACCCTTTCAGAACAACTGTCATGGACTGTAAGTAACTGCACACTTGAGGGATGGAACAGTTTATCAGGATCCAAGAGCTGCACCAGCCAATGGCCTGGGTCCTGATCCAAAGAGCTTCTTCAGTATCTACTCAGGTCAGAGAATTGCTCAAAGAAGACCACTGGAGACAAGCAGAATCCATCAAAAGAGAGTCTATTGTGTGTGTCTGAGGTAATTCTGGGGAAGCCTACAAAGACACCAATTGCAGTTATTTTCTTCTGGTGAATTTTCTTGAGCAATAAATCAGTTTCAGGGATTGTTCTAGTGATGTCATCTGTGACTTCCTGGACACATACTATACTTCTGAAGCTATTATCTAGTTTTTATAATTGTATATAGAAAAATGCTCTTTTACACATCGGGTTTTATCACAGCTTTTAAAAATCACGCTTAAATGAAGTTTACTACCACAAGTTCAAGTAACAAGAAAAAAATTAACCTGCATGTATTGTTCAGCACAAGGAGGGATGTGCAGGAGCAAAAAAAAAAAATCTAATACAAAAATACGTTGAACATATCAAAGTGGGTCCTTATAAACGGAACCACTCAGTGCCTACGTTTCAAGCGTGCAAATGTGCTGTTGTGGGAATATTTTATGAGGGCGCCATTATGAAGATGAAAGGATTTAAGGCAGTTTTTGCAAAGAGTTTGACATTTAACTATGCTTTTGTTTTACACACACACACACACTGAAATCTGAATTCAATTCTGAATTACCTAAATTTTTCTCTTGCTATATGTGCTGTTGAAGTATTGTTCTTGTTCACTAACTCTTGGCTTGTGACTTTCAAAGTTAGAGAAAATGTTGCTATATAAGGATTTTATATTAGTTCCTTTTATGGCCAACACTCCCCATCCCATCACCCCCTCTAATTTACTGCCTGAGCTCTATTATGCCATCACTTTCGGTTTGGACTTGGCATGGACGCTTGGCACAGTTTTGCTGTGATTTCACTTAGTAAAATGTATCCTATTGTGCCTCATTCTACTTTTTTAAAGTAATTTTTAGTTAGTTGATGTTTTTAGTTCATGTCTCAGGTGTACCTTCTTCATTTTTACCATATGGACAGAGTGGGAATGAACGCGTCCTGAGTTTGGCTTCACACTCAACATTGATAGTGTGAAATAAAATGTAAAGTTAATTATGATGATACACCTTGGACACACCTTCCATTGTGTGTAGCTGTAGCTGACTAACTTTGTCAAAATATAAAATGTGTCTCATGACATTTGCTTGATGTATGGAGGGTGGATAAAACATATGCTTTACAAAAGAACTGGACTATCTTCACTTTGTTATTCCAATATCCTCTTCATTTCTTTTATATTGTCACTATGATTGGATCATTAGTCATTTGCCAAAAGAACGATTGCTCTCGCCTGACATCATCTTAGCTGCTGTTTGAAGCAGAGTCTGAGCTTTATCGGAATGAGAGACTGGCTGGAAAATAACAAACGAGGGACTACTCCCCCCACTCTCCTCACTGGAGATAATCTTGTTTTTGACTTGAGTGATAGGCAAGGATTTCACAGGCACTCCATCTGTTTCTGATGGCTTTGCCTTTATGTCAAAATTGGATTTCTTAATCTAATCGCAATGGCTCTAAACTAGCCTTTTTGGTAGCTTCCCTCCCACTAGAGATCAATGTACCCTATTTAAAATACTCCCTCTGATCCACCAACAATAGACATCTCTCAATTATGATAGTGGCAGAGTAAAGCAGCACAATGCAAATTTGCGCAAATGATATGATATAAGGCCTTCTGCAAATTCAACTTAAGCCCTAGTCAGCAGCGTATACAACCTACGATTGAGCCTGAAATGATTTCTCCCAGCTGCTGCTGGATGAAGAGTAAAATAGGGACAAATCAGGGATGGATTGGGCAACAGGATCAGGTGGGCTCGACAGGGCGAGTGGGTTTTGTGTCGACCAGGATTAGAGGAATGATCTGTGTCCCGGATGTTTCTTAATGCACTGTCTCATTATGTAAATCCCCACTCCGTATGAATGCCACAGATACTGCATTTGTCTGCATGCTGTACGGTGTCTCTCTATGAGCTTCATGGATTGACCTCAATCTGCTTCACGTCCCCCTATATTTTCTTTTTTTTTCATATTCCCCACACCCCAATAACCACCCCACCCCCACCCCCCAATACTTCCCATACTATTCCTTTTGGCAGGTTGTCACATTTCTGTCAGGGAGAGCGTAGTGTCAAACGACAGCACACATTTCCTGTTGCTGTGTTTACAGGATATAGCAGGAGAGATCATAGAGCACTCCTGCTGAGAGAGACAAAAGTTTAGACAGAAGAAGAAGAGGAAATGCTGCTACAGCCTGTGAGGCTTTCGTAGAGACGATTCTTCCTCATCTCCTTCCTCCGCACATCTTTCTACTGAGACCAGTCAGCTCCTCTCTCCATCCTCAGACTCCCCTCTCTGTCTTATCTTGTCTGCCCTCTTCCCCTCTCTGCTGTCCTGCCTCCTGCCTTTTCTCACCTTTAGCACCTTTTCTCGCTGAAGGCTAGAACCAGGCTAATTGACAGACTGACCTGAGGAAAAGTAGCAAGTGTTACTCCTCCTTCTGTCTCCAGATCAAACGTCCATCTTGTCTCTCAACTGTCCTCTCATTTTGCCTTCCCCATCTTCCCTGGCTGCTCAGACTAACCCAGCATTGAAGCCTGCCGCTCTCTGTTCTTTTCTGCGGACGAGGAAATGAATCATGGGTGTGAGCGTGGGCAGCTGGTCATGATAGATGAGCTGGGCAGGGCCTCAGAGAAGCCCTTCGCCTCTGCGAAGTTGAACTTTAACAATGTGATGCCTACTACTGAGACCGACCTCCAGCTCTCTGTCAAGAGACTTTCAACTCCTGAGACGCACATGCAGTTCAGGTCTTCTCATGAATCCTCTTCAAATCTTTGCAAAATCTGTATTGTCTGTTCTCGCTGTGTTTTCACCCCACATTCTTCTGTTCTTTCTCTTCATCCCCAAACAACCTCAGTACATGTAATTTTGCCCACAACCTACCTGCCTTTGTCTTTGTATGTTTTTACCTCCAATAGAAAATAAGTCATGTACAGAAGCTGAAGAGCAAGCCTCAAAGCCCACTGTTGAGTTTAACAACGCTGTCACTCACCACAATGGGTTTTTCCCTGCCACAGCTTTCCTTTTTTTCAGTGCCACTGAACATTATCTTTATGGCTGTGAAAACCGACAGCTGCCGGTAGGAGTGAAATAATTGCCAGTGCCAGAGTGACAGACATTATTGGCTCACTTGTGCAATAGCAGAACAAAGGCGTTCTTCTCTGAAGTGTATGGAAGTCAGTGGAATTGATGCATTCTTATTCAGCGGACAAGCCAGTTGTTTGCAGCTGGAAAGAGCAGGTCTCAGCCATTATAAAATAATGTTTTGTCCCTTTGTACTTTCAAAAATGTGCCTTTATTTGTGCACTGTCACTCATAACATCATCAACAACAACAATAACAAAAAATGCCACATGGATCCAAAAAAACATCTTGGCAAGAAAAATTCTCAGTTTAAAAATCCACCCCTGCTGCTGTTCTGGCACAGAATAGACCTACATGTCATCACACACATATCACAGATCGTCTCACAGTCTGTGGGCCTCGCAGTGACATTCACAGCCAGCTGCACTGAGCGCACAGCTGGATCACACTCCCTTATGTCAAAAAGCAAAATGTTCCCCGCGAAATTCATCACATACAGACATGCTTAGACTGAACAGAAAACTGCTGCTCCTGTCTTAAACAGTGTCTTGATGACAGCTGAGACTGTCTGACTTGATGATGATCAGACTGATATATCAAACTGTATCATTTATTTTTATTTGCCATAAATACAATATGTTTTCTTTTGTTCCATCTGCTAAAATAGGGCAGTTGCATATGTTTCTTAGTAAATAGGAAGTAAATCAACTACATCTCTGCTACCACCTCCAAATGTATAAAATCTCCTCAGAAAGTTTCAAATTATACATGCAGTTCTTTGCGCAGAACACATTTAAGGAATAAGCCATATCATTAACTGTAAAATTCTCACAAAGTGTGAAGACACAAATAGCGACACAAATGGTATTTTTCTGTTCCTTCATTGCTGAAAACTCAAGCCCCATAAATGTATTAGAGGATATTATTTGTTCCATGTAAGATAATTTGTGCTGGCATAGATACAGACTACTACAAATACTTGCTGTAGTTTGGAATTATGCTGAAGACACTTATAGGGCCCAGGAGACGCATACTGTTGATGAGCTGTGTAATGAAGCCACATCCTGGATAGTTCTGCCTGCTGGCGGAGGAAGCTTTGGCTGGGATGTAGTGGCTGGCCACACTGGGGTGACAGGTGCCATGTCTTTCAGGTAAAAAGATGCAAAAAAACAGAGATAGAGAAAGTATGTGTGAGTGTGTGTGAGTATGTGTGTGTGTGTCCAGCACAGCAGCACCAGCACCAGCACCAGCACCAGCAGCTCTTGGCTACAGTGAGCAGACGTTGGCTCGGCTCCTTTCACAAACAGGTGTGAAGAGGCCACTGCCTGCCGCTGTCAAGGTGTCACACACATAGCGTCTCTCTCAGGCAGCTGCAGTGTATTAGTGCTGTCAGGTGTGCAGGTGTACCACTGACCTGCCCGAGCACAGGTGATGACAGCTATGTAAATATCAGGAGGGTGTAGTGGAAATCTGCTTTGTAGTTGTATGTCCACAGGGGGGTTTCAGATCAAACCTTGTATCAGCAAAGAAAATCACAACTCTGGTTTCCACTGTAACCACAACAGCTGACAGTTAAACAGACAGCAACATCATCGGTATCAAACTAGTCTCACAAAGGCAGACACTGTCTGTCTAATACAACATAACCAGTAATCATTAGCTGTTCCTATTTGTTCTTCTAGTTGTTTCCTCATAGAATTACCAAATAGAATAGTAGAATTCTTTTGTGTTGGTCCCTCTGTGATTATTGTTTTTTTATCACACAACACAGCCTCATTCACTCACAGCTAGACAGTTGGATACATAACAAAACCCAGACAGACAAGGCACGGCAGAGGTGGTGCTGTTGCACGTGGAGCTGAAAAAAAGGGAAAAAAAGTCGAGACCCCACAAAGAAATTGTTCCGCACAGTTGAGAATTGGAGACAGGGTCTTGTCACCTGATGGTCAGGCTCCTTCCAAGGGTCTGGAGAATGTAGGCACTGGATCACCACACTAAATCAAATAAAAGAAACTTTTTTTTTTTTTTTTTTTTTAACATATTCTTGTCAAAAGTCAGCTTTCTTGCTACAAAACTTCTAGTTCACTGTTGAACAAACAGAGTTACTTTAGGTTTTAATCAGTAAAGTTTAGTCTGTGGACCTTGACAGTAGTTTAGTAAAGTTCTATTGGAGAATATCACAGGGTCCCTACAAAAATATTAGCTATTATAGTTTGATTAGCAAATAAATGTCCTTCCTTCCTTCCGCAGTTAACAGAAGCATTGGCTGTATCCATGTTGTCAGACTGGGAATACTTTCACTGTGATCTAAATATTACTCACTGTTTATTGACTGATAGTTTGATTATGTCTTATTGTATTACCTGCATGACCCTACGGTATGAAACAAAGATTTTAAGATAATCTTTCAGCTGCTGAATACTGTAGCAGTGGTTGTGGCTGAATTTGGCCTTCTGGGAGGAAAATGCAGGAGGAAGGGCAAAGGAGCCGTTATCTCCACCCTGAGACATGGGATAGAAAGATGGAGGAAGACAGAGACAAAGAGTAGAGTGACAGGCCAGAGAGAAAGGAGGCAAATCAGAGAGGAAACAGATCAGAGAGAGAACGAGACAAGTATAGTAATAACTTATTTATATAGCAATTCTAAACAAAACCCATCTCGTCTCCAAAGGGTCATTCCAGTGTTGAGGTGCTCTGACAAAAGACATCACTAACTTTCCCCCAATAGAAGAGCTGTTTAATTTAGTCTTTGCATGTGGAGTAGTTTGTCTTACTGAGACATGGTTATGGCCAGTTACAGTAATCTAACTGGGATCCAATAAAAATTAAATGACAGTTTTCATCTAAGTGTGCACAAAATAAGATGGTACGACAGAAGTCTCCTGATTCTAACTTGAATTTATCAGGTAACAACATCCAATTTACTTGACTTTAACTGAAGAATGGTTTGTAAAGGCAGTTTCACAGTTTCATTGCTATTAATTTTAAGCTACAGACACAAGCACTGCTGATACTGAGGGCTCATTTTTTTTTTTTTACCCTGGCAACAAAAGATAGCTGAAATATGACTGGATAAAAGATCTAACATAAACATGCATCATACTAGAAGCAGTGCAACCAACCAAGAAAAAACCTACAAAATGAAGAGTGGACTATGGGGAATTGTTTAACACGTATCCATGAAAAATATATTAATAAAAAAGAAATAAAGTACAACATAAATGATGTTGACGCCCACCACTGATTTTGACTGATTGTTTTGTTTTGTTGTTAGAGCCATTGGAAATTAGTTATGGAGGATTCACAATTGCCAAAAAAGAAATCTGCTTTAAAAAGAAAGAATTATCATTAAGCATTAAGAAGTCCTTAGGGATGTGACTTATTATAAAACCAAACTGAAGCTTCTTTAAAGAGTCAGTTGTCACTTATATTATCAATGAGCTGGTCCTATGATCTTAACCAAAAAGGGAAGATTAGACAATGGATGGAAGTTATTTGAAAGAGAACAAGAGAAGGATGGAAAGTGATGGAGGTGAAGACCAGATAACAATTCTTCCATCCATCAGTGCTGCACTGGATATTTGCCAATATGTGAATATATATCAATGTACAGCTAAAAAAAAGAGCATAAGGCCAAGACAGGTCATCAAAGAAATCAGGTTAGAAGGGATACTTGACCACTGGGGACATGCAACACGGTGGCTCCGAGCCTATCCTCGTATAATCTGTCTATTGTGGGTGGCAGAGGAATGAGAGGACGAAGAGGATCTCTGAGCCAGACAGAGGAGAGAAAATTGCCTGTAGTGTTGTGGATGTAATAGGGGAAGGCAGTGATGCGTTTCTGCCAGGCGAGTCTAGTCACCAGGGAGCTTCTGTCTCCAGCGTTCGCCACTCGTTCTCACAGGCCAGAAACTTCTCCTGCTTCTCCTTCTTCGCTTTCGCCTTAGTTTTCCAGTTTTCTTTTCTGCCCTAACCCTGAGGTAAATATAACTGCAGTCTCTGGAGAGTGGGTGTACGTTTTCAGCTCGATGGGGAGTTTGTGGCATGTGTTTGTGTGTTTTTTTTCCCCCTCTCCCACCCTTCTGCAGAGGGCCATCTCTTTCAAGCTAAATCAGCTCACTCGCTGTGGGGCTGTCTCTGCTGGGCATCCGCTAATGCCTGCTCAATTACATCCAGCCCTATCTCAGGCTGGAAAAGCACACACAGACACACATGCATGCATGCACACACACACACACACAGAATGTAGTGTAATGTGTGTGATTGTGTGGGGATAGGCATCTTTGAAGTCTTGCTATGCTGCCCGTAGATGTGCAGTTGAACATCGCTAGAAGGGAAAAAGAGTGAGCAGATAAACACACAAAACTGTCAGAGGCCAAAACAAGCTGGCCTCTTGGTTTGACGCCCTTAGAGGGACCTGGAGATGTACTGACATATAACTCTGTCTGTATCTGTATGTGTGTGTGTGTGTGTTCACAGAAGGTAGTGGAAATGTTTACAGGGTTAAATGGTCAGGCAAACCTTCAATTTGTGCGACTTGCAGTCGTCTGTAGCTGAGGTCTGTTTAGATGGTGGAGCAGGGACCTGAGGGAATCTGTTAATTACGCCATGCAAGCTCCTTGATTAGGCCAGAAAGGCTGGTCTGGCTCAGCAGGAGAGCTCACGTACGGCTGTGTGCGTCTATGTTCTGTCTGGTGTAAACATGCGGCACACCACAGGAGCGCCATCTCATTTGAATAACAGGGAAGAAATATGTGTTACATCATAACTTGCAGTTCTGCAGGAAGAAGTTTACTTGTTGGGTAAACTTCTGCATCTTTCACAGAAGCTGCACCTCATCAACAGTGGATGATGTAATGTGATACAGTGCACGGTGTCCTGTAGGCATAGATACATTATTGAATAGAGTTATTTAAATGTATTGATTCCATATTATTCTCGAATTTGCACAAATTCTCACACCAAATTCACACCAAAATATAATTATTACCACTATTACATGGACAAGTTCATTTTTTAAAATTGCAGTTCTTCCTAGTAATTGTTTTAAGCCTAACCATTTCATGCAGAAACAGTTTTGTTGATTTTACATTTTCTTATCATCAAAAAGAGCTTTGTATCTGTGCTTTCCATGTATGACATCTTTAATCAGCTCAACTTTTTAACTCATTTGCAAGTCTGCTTCATCCCTGCTCCCCACTCATGACAAAGCAACATCCTCCACAGTGGCCCTGACAGCTCCAGACCCAACCACCCCTCTCAAACATGAGTTTTGCTCATTGCTCCTGCACTTGGATGTTTGAGCTTCAATGTGCAGACTCACACTCACCTTGTCTTCACCCTCACATTACAGATCAGGTCACTTTGTGAGGTGTGCTTTGTTTGGTGGTGTCAATGTAACCATCCTCACCTTGATATCACAGGAGATCAACTTTCCTGGAAAGGCATCCAAGTCAATGGTAGTGACCAATGTTTAGAAATTGAAATTTTAGAGTAAATGAAATGGTTGTTCGTGACGTAAAATGTATCTCACTGCCCCCCACTCTGATTCCAATCCCTCCCCTTCAAAGGTGATTAGCTGTAAAAAGATGGTCTGTCTGTGGTCAGAAGCCGGTGAAGTTATATTCATTTGAGTGACAGTGAAGGAGCCAATCAGTGTCAAGTGCTTGCATTTCATAATAAGGTTGCCAGTTAAGCCTGAAAAGATGTCAAATAAGTTCAAAACCACATGTTTAAAACCTCCACCCCAAAATATCTTTCTAAGAGAGGTTTTTAAGAAGCTTCTGAGGCGTTACACATCCAACCACCATTTTACTGTGTATATGTCACGTCACAGAGCAAGGATCAAAACCCTGTTCAACCATTCTGTCACCTTTAAATCGATCAAATTTGACTGGTTAACACCAGCTCAATGTAGTACACACATCTAATTATTAACTTCACCACACCCACAACTAACATCTAATGTGAATCTCTGCCCTAACTATTACAATAGAATAGAATACAATAGAATTCTATTAATTCATTAGATACATTTTCCTAGTGAGGGATTAATAAAGTCTAATCTAATGTAAACTAAACTGACAAAAACATGAACCTTGGTCTTTATGTTTTGTGTAAATTATTGATAGGCAGCATGAGAGTATTATAGCGTAATAGATATATTATTTCTACAGGGATAGATGCTGTTGTGTGTCAAACGTGTAACTTTGGTCGTTCCACCAAAGTTTCTGCTCAGATTCCACTGACAACAATATCATTTTACCTCAATCATTAACACAAAGAATACACTGGAAAAAATAAGGCCCAGCTTGCAAATTGTCTTTCGATATTGCCTACAACTTTATTATTCAGACATGACAGAATGTGCAGAAGAAGCGTTGTGCTCTGTGATATTTAGCACCTGGTGTGAGCGTGCAGCGGTGAATTAAATATGTAAACGAGAGGAAGGAAAAGGTCTATTTTTTTCCATTTCAAGCTGCATCACTAATGAATTCTAAATATTAGCTTGAAGACGTAATGACTGTCGTGAGTGTGAGCGCCTGGCCTCTGGTTTCTGACGGTAAAACTGAAAACGCATTTTCACATTGCTTGCATCATTTAATGTTATTATAGAAGCAATTCTGGCGCCCGTTTAATATTTGTCAATGAATGACAGGATGTTGGTTCACATATGAGGCATTTAGCCAGGAATGAATTTATTCCTCTATACAGTTTATATAAAGGCAAATTATGTAATGTAGAGTTATTACTGTGGTTATCTATGGATTAAAAAAAATAAAAAATCTTTTTCATCCTCAGTGGTGCTGTGATAAGAAAACAACTGTCATAGACTGATCTGATATGAGAATGATCTCCTCTATCATTTAAAATGAAATAAAGGAAATGTTGCAAAATACATATTTTAACACTGGGAATTTAACCTTGGACTGTAAATAAATGAATAATAAACCTGGACAGTTGCAGTACAAATAAAAACAAACCAACAGATCAAATAAATCAATTCAGATGATACAGAATGGAACCATGGCAACCCACTGATGCTGTGTTTCTGATTCTACATACTGCTTTTTTTTCTTACAGTTAACCTCAATTACTGCATTGATTTAAATTATTCATTGACTTAAATGTTTGCTTGGCTTGCTTTAACACAGTGTTTGTGTGCCGATGGGAAACAAAACCAGTGTCATATGGCCACAGAGCTGAAATATTCTATTTTATTAAAGTTCAGATAGAAGTCTTATTTCATGGTCAGATCAGATCTCAAGCTGAGGAGACACATCCGAGAGAGAGAGAAACTTTTTGAGCCTGTTGTTGCCTCAGGCATGTTTCTAATTTCATAGTTGTTTTCTAAGTTAATTCTCATTTTGAGAAAGCATCGCCATGGAATAGTGTTCCCTATGTACATCCCATTCACATTCAAATCCTTGTTTTTTCTACGTTAGCTTCTATGCTATTTATATGTGTATTTAGTGCAATAATCTCCCTCTGTTTGTTAGAATCTGTGTCAAAGCTCTATATCTATCGTCTCTAACAGTTTTCAGTTTGGTGTAAACTCTTTTGTCCATACTGGGATCCTGTAGAATATTGACTGGTCTTCCTTTGACCTGATTGGTCATATCCTCAAGTCAATCAAGTTTACTACATTCAGAAAGTGTTAATGGAGTTAACAACACAGCCATTGTGCTTATTATATATATATATATATATATATATATATATATATATATGTGTGTGTGTGTGTGTGTGTGTGTGTGTGTGTCCAGACAGACAGACAGACAGCCTAAAATTAATTACCACACCATGGTTTAATTTGTAACTTCTTTTTATTTCCTTTCATTTCTAACTGACTTTAGCATATGTGTTATATTTAAACTATAATCTAGCTGAACTTCTACATGTCACCTTCATTTATTTGCCATTTCTTAAATTCCTTTTTTCTTCCTACATTAAGCTTTGAGTATTCATCTTTTCCCAAGTACCGTGTTTATTTTTCTCGCTCTTGCAGTAATTGGTATTTATATGGTGGACCTTTTTATGTTAATTATCTTTTTTATCTCTGAGAGTTTTCTCTAACTCTCTGTATTCAAAGCACGGTGCTATTTAGTATCTGGTAAATATCACTGCAGTATGGACCTAAAATAATAAAATCAAACAGCTCTGGACTGAGCTTGTAGCTCTAAATCCATGACTGACTGAATGACAGGGCCATGTTTGAAATTACATCAATAACCTGACTTGTAAATTAACATGCCTTAACAACTCAAACACTGTCGTTCTGACTTACAATTACAAGTAAGCCCAGATAGGTAATTAAATTGTATAAAGCTGCAAATCCTCCAAAAATACACCAAACCACTTCCAACTGACGACATGCACAACATGATTTGTAATGTGATCAGTGGTGAATATTCAAATGATCGCTGTAAATAGATGGCAAAATTAGAAATCAAACCTGAAGAAACAATTTGTTGTAATGACAAGCTCCTTCAAAAGACCACAGTATGTCTGCCTCCCCCTGCATCCTGACAGCCTTTCTTCACATCTCAGGCTCCTGACAGGGCTTTGTACGCGCCTTGTCACCTCAAATCTGTCTGCCACTGCTATTTTCCAAACCCCACCACTCCCCCTGTCACCCCGCCCCCAATGCTTCATCTTAAGAAAGACAGTGTTAATGTTAGATTTTATTAGGCAGTCATGTCTTGGTTGATCAGGTGGGGTCCAAAAATGAGGACTTGTAGCCATATGTGCCTTTTATTTCCTTTTCCAATATGAATCCCGTTGACATTACTGATCGTTAGTGCAACATGGTGATGCTAATTCCTGTTGATGGCCTCTTCCTTTTAGCTTCGTTGTAACCTGATTATGCCAATCAGAGTGTCTAATGAGTGGAGAATCTGTTGGCAGCTTGCAAACCCCATTCCTGCAGCAAGTATTTTTTCTACCTTTTGCAACAGATTAGATGAAGCTACATTAACTTCCCAGAACTAATGGGAGATTCAGTTTGTGCATTATTAACATCATGAAGCTGAGATGGTATGGATTCACATCATCTTACCCTTTAAGTTACATAAAATAATTTGCGACGATGTTCCCCGATGTTTTGAAATAACACTTATTTCATGAATAAGGAATGAAGAATGTTTTAGTTACATTCTCCTGACTGGGTTTATTTGTGACAAGTGTTTACATCTTGAAAACCTTCAACTCCTTCTCTCAGTTTGCTGATGAAATAAAGACAAACCTGAAGTAAAATCTAAACAGCTGATAGACTAATCTCCAAACCACTAACTGCCTTACCAAACGCCAGTGCCAAACAAAACAGTCTGTCTGTCCAATTTTACTCATAAAATTAGGTCAAACCCAATAAATACCAGTAAAGAACCTATAATAGATGGTCTTCTGAATTACAGTTTTTCGAAATAGAGTAAGCAGCTGCAGTGACCAACCTCCCATCCAGCTTTTATACTTAAATGACAAAAAATTTGTCACATGTCTTTTACAAAATATTCTGGATTTAAGTGCTGCCACTTTAAATGACAGTGACTTCATTTGGATCACAGTCATTTGTTAGGATGGAAGTGAAGCCAATGCCAAACTCTGCTCCATAGCTCATTGTCCCAAAACAATATATTTGTATAGTCTCTGATGGTATAGGTTTACTCTACTAGTTTGGAAACCACACTGTTACATTTTGTATTTTTGTGACAAATGTGACACATGTTCTTATATTCAGATTATGATTGAAAATATAAATCCACAGTCAAGTTGCTCAATAAGCAGGTAATGGGTGTAATATGTACTGAATGGAGATGTCCTGCTATCGTCCTTGTGGCTGTGGATGTTTGTGCCTCTTCCTCTCATGTCCTGGATTGGATCTGTGGTTGAAAATCAATATCAATCAATGTATGTTCTGTTACTTAGCAGTTTTTCAGTTTGCCACTCTAATCACAAGTAAGTGGGATTTTAGGGACAAAGGGACCTTAAAAATCACTTTGCTAATTCTGTAAAACTGTGTGTTTCAGTGAGCAGGTGCATAACAGTCAGTTTATGATAAACATGGATTCCTTTCTCTTTTTTTATTGTGAGTCATTTAAAGCTGATGTAGTAGAGTTCCAGAATAAGAATAAAGAGCTGGAAATGAGCATATTAAGTCCCCTTCAAGCTCCAGCTAACAGTGGAATAAAATGCACAGTTGCCCTATTTCATACCCTCTCATTCTCGCATTTGTCTGTCTCTTAGGTGCTTAAAGCTTGATCTTATTTACATCTCAGTTCACACTGTACCGCCTGAATCCTGATTTGTATTTTCAACTACTTCCTGTGTGCAGCTGGAGAGTGAGACATATGGATGAGCAGAGTAGGTGTTGAATCCTGAAGGACGAACCAAGAACAAAAACTAAGACACTGGTTTAAATAGGAAGAAAACAGCAGGTGGTTCTGCTTTTTGTTGGGCAGGATGAGAGAACGTTCATTAGTGGGACCTCGGTTTATTCAAACATTAAAGAAAATGATGCACATGATGTGTCAGAAACTTAGAAGCATAATATCACTTACCCTTCCTTAAAAAAATCTCTTCATATAGCTAGACTGAGCATAATTTTCTGCAAAGTTTATTTATCTATTAATCAGTGTATAAATGGAGAGGAAAAGTACCGTACATTAGGCCTTCAATTCAGTAGAGTGAACATTTCTACCTGAGAATTTGTTCACGAGGATGTGATGGGCAAGCCCAACAATGTAAAACCTCTTGCTGCGACTGCACAGGTATTTCACATGTATTTCTGTCACAATTTATGGAGGGAAATACTTTTTTTTATTATTATTATCACCTTTTCACTGCACTGTAGTTATACAGCAACTAACACATTTCACAAAGTTAAATGTTAAATAGCCCAATAAGAATTAGATTCATCCCAACTAGCAATAACACAAATGCAGACTTGGAAAGGTACAAATGATCTGACACTGTTTATAAAACCTTTTATTTTTAAGTGAGCACTGATGGGCTGGATCATAGAAAACTCAACTGTATTAAAATAGTAGATGAAACAGGACACAGGTGGCCTAACAAGTTTTGGCAACCCACACAGTAAACACAAGCATGAAATTGGCCTGTTATATAAAACCTGAATAATACACACCATGCTGTTATTGACTTTTCTGTGCCAACTGTACATATCAAGTGTCTGCATGAGGGAAATATTGAGCATATAAACTCCACAGACCTGACCTACTGTTTCCTGTGCAAAAACTGTATAATGTTGTATGTTGTGATTTGTCTATTTTGACAGCATCAGCAATCATGAAAATAACAGAATTAACAGAAAACAAAAACTATATATATATATATATATATATATATATATATATAGAGAGAGAGAGAGAGAGAGAGAGAGAAAGAGTTCACAGGTAGCTGCAACTAACAAATTAGCAGATGAGAGAAATGATTAGTGGAGCTGCAGATTGCAGTCTAACCTGTGCTGCTTTGATGAGCTCCTGACACGAGCAAGGTTTTCTGTGATTCAGAGGTCTAAAAGGACAAATATAATTTTCAATTTATATTTACAATGAACATAACATTGCTATCCACAAACTAAAAGAAACTATCTCAAGATCAAGTATATGCCATGAGTAGGAGAACTAAAAATTCATTGCAGCTTCTTCATATCAGACTGTACTTTCATTGAAGGTTACTGTGTGGAGGAAATAGCTCACCCTGCCTTTATATAGGTGGAAAGCTTATATAACCCATCTTTGTGATGCTCTGCATTGTTTCATATGGTTTCTAGCAGTGCCTATACTTCACTGTGAGGTTAGAGCTGTGCACACTGTGTTCTTCAACACAGTCTCCCAAACACACACTTGTTTGTTTTGCCAAATAGATGTTGGGGAAAACATAATTGGTGGCTGAATTACGTTTGCTTTTTATAAGCCCTGAAGTTTGCAACCAATCTCGTGCAGGTTGGAAAGATGGCATGGTGTAAAAAACACTTTGATTGCAGAGATAGAAAACTACTGAAAACTATTCTGATTTATCAATGAGCTTTATTCTTTTTAATCCTAAAAACAAAATCAGATGTGGCCCTAATCCTCTTCTTATTTACACATCTATCAACATGGAGTTAGAGGGCTGTTTTGTTTGTTTGCTTGTTTTTTGTCAAATTGAGCTTATGTTGAACACAGAAACAGTGAAAAAGTCATGCAAATATAGAAATACATTTGGTTTGAGATGATAAAATTGATGCTGCTCTCATGCCTGAGTCAAGTACTGAGAAAGTTAGCCATCTCTGCCTAACATTTAAATGATTTATACCAAGAACTGTCATTTCCATATTTCTGTATGTATACAGACTGCAGAACGTGGTAGGTATAAATTGGGAACATAAGAGTAGCTGAGAGTGAAGCTATCAGAAATAGACTGTGACTATTTTTTTTTTTTTTTTGTAAACCAATCAAATGAATTATAACTTGTTAGTTGATAGATGTCATGGACTTGATTTTCCGCTCTTATAACAGAAGGTAATCCGGACAAAGAATGTATTTGCTAATGTTATGTAACGTGCATATTCTTAATTTGCACAAGCCTTTTTCTGAAATCAGTGGCAGTTTCAAAGTCACAATTAATATGCAATCATAGTTCATGTATTCCCATCTTGAGTGATTGGTTTATTAATCATGCAGGTCATGCATCATACTGTACAACTGAGACAGTTGCTGTGCAGCTGACTGCAGGGATCCAAAAAAAAAAAAAAAAAACAACAAACAACAACAAACCAATGTTCTTACACCAGTAATCACAGCCTTAGAGTCTGACACAGAATCAATTGAAGATCATTTATGGGCAATTTGTGCAGCAGAGTGAGAATCTATGAGACTGTCGTTCAGTGGTAATTACTGAACTGTGTGGCTTTACAACCTGATATTGGGATGCTTGTAGTTATGACAATGATCACAATAATTACGACTTCTGGCACAGCAATGTTATTGTTGTGCATCTTTGATTACGGTGTGTTCACAGCGTGTTCAGAGAGGACTCCAGGCCATTATGTTCTCTGTTTATTCTCTACGAGTTGTCCTCACCCTGTTCCATCCTGTGACATTATGTCAGTGTATTTTCTGTCCCTACTCTATGATTCGATAGAAGTTTCATTCATGTGTTTTTTTCAGGACCAAATATTTGCTTACTCCTGGGGTTCAGTATTTTGTGTACTTCTTTTTTGTGAGACAGCATTTTGGATATCATAGATAATATACTCTATACACCTCTAATCAAAATCATAGATTTATGGAATTACTGCAGGGTCAGATGCAAAACACAACAAAAGAAGACCCTACCATATGTGGAGATTAAAAAAGGGCAACAAAAAAACAACACAAAAGATCAATCTATTCACTTCAATTTCCATCCTCTTGTCCAGGGTCAGGTCATGGTAGTACAGCTATTCCTCTGCAACTTTGTCCAGTTACTTCTGGGGGAATCCAAAGCATTCCAAGATTAGATGACATATATAATCTCTTCAAAATGTTCACAGTCTACCCTGAGGTCTCCATATCAGTTGGATGTGCCCAGAAAAACTCCAATGGGAGGTGTCCAGGAGGCATCCTGAACTGTTACACCCTGCAGAGCTTGTATCCATGATCTCATTCATTGGATGACTACCTAAAGCTCATGACTATAGGTCAAAATGAAGATCTAGTGATAAATCGACAAATTCACCCTCTGGCTCAGCTCCATCTTCACTAAAACCGTACAGTACAGCATCTGCGGTATTACTGAAAATGCACTGATCAATCTCCTTCTCCATCTTGCCCACACTGTGTACAAGATCACAAGGTACTTGTGATTCCATCACTTGGCGCATAAACCCGGTCCCAACCTGGAGGGAGAAATCAACCATTTTCTGGCAGAGAACCATGGAGACCTGCTTGTGTATTGAGTACATTTATGTTACTCTTCTTTTCTTTCCGCCTAGAGGGCCAGTGGTGATTTGATTGAATAATGAAAGAATTAACACCTCATCTTTTTCCGTGTTTAACATTAACAACATTTTCAACCTGAACCAAATCATCTGGGATTTCTAAACAGTCACAATTTAATTTAATTCAATCAATTTAATTACTTTCAATAAATAAAAAAATATTTATTTTTAAATTCAACAATGGTCCAGAAGAGAAAAAGAAATGTTTCCTATGCCAAAGAAGACATTTCTCAACTTTGTGTTATGTAAGCAGAAGATCATACATTCAGCAGGACACAGACGTAGAGAGAGTAGACATAAGGTGGCAGTGAATTCAAAGTATCCTTTCTCATATTTGTTTCCCTAAATAACATAGTTTCCAAAAAAATGCTGAAAGGAAACAGCAGGTCTCAGATCTCCCTGAGTACTAATCTCTCTGGGGTCAACGTTTTTTCCCAGAGGTTCACTGTCACTGACAGGCAGAGGCTATCGGTCCTGTCATGGGCTCCTGGATTTGGCTAAACCAGCAGATCGTTTTTCTTCCCACAGCCACAGATCCAACATAACCAACTGATTTAAACAGCAACAATTCAACAACCAACTCTGCACACAGTACTATGTCAAGCCTCATCACATCAAACATTCTTTACATGTTCTCTCTTCATTTGTCATTCATCATCATTCATCAAGAAATCGGACACAGATATGTTCCTATACAATATAAATCAATAAAATAACAACAACAACAACAACAACAACAACAATAATAATAATAAAAACATTCACTATCCCAATAAAAAATTCCAGCACTGTTGCACCAGACCACTGATACACTATGAATATTCAGTTTAGAACACATGAATGCCATAAGCATTGGGCACAATTAAACACTGGCTCAACCTTAAAGTGTCAATGTCTGGTTTTGTGTTTGAAACCAAAAGTCTATGACGTAGCTCTTTAAAGTCCATTTCCACTGAAAAGTGTCTCTCTGAATGACCATTAGTGTCACATGGCTAATTTTCTGCACAGTGGAGTGAAATCTAGGTCTAAATGAGTTTAGAGAGTGATTATTTTCAACTGGCGCTGAACTACTTCAATAAAACTTTCTTCCAATGTCTTAGTATATTTCTCTGCAGTCTCACTGTGAACTTGTTAGCACCATCAACAGTCAATTTTTAAGTGGTAACACTAATACAGGGGACTTGAACCTGGCCAACAGGGTTCATGTTTACTTTATAGAACAATATGTACTGCATTACACATTGTAATGCAATGTGGTACTCACACTGAAACCCTAATAAAAGTTTATTCCACAACTTACAGAGAAATATTGTTTTAAGCCTGCACATTTTTTTTTTCTGTATAGAGGCACAGTTTCATTTCTTGTCATCAATTTTTTTTTCCTCTGTTATTTTTTGAAGGGGATGGTGGATGTCAGAAGGTTCAGAGAGAGTCCTTCTGTGCTGTCAGACTGAGACCAACACAACCTTTCTATCTGGTCATTCTCATTGGGTTGCAAGACTGCAGAGACACTGCCTTCAGCAGGTAGATTCTGAGAAAAAAGTGACAAAGTTGAAAAACTCTTGGCTTCTTGTGGCACTATTTTGGACTATTATTCCCAGCCAAATTAATTGTATAGGCTGCACATAATACCCACTCAGGTATATGATTTATCACTTCAACACATGCCTGGAGACCTTTGTAATCTGTATAGAATTTGAGAAAATGCTCTTTAACAGAGCTGTGGGGATACATTACCAAGAATGAAAGTATTGGGTGTGATGCATTATAATCGGTGCAGAGTCCACACTAATGGAAAAGCACTTGGCTATTATGTCATGTCTTACAACTTAATCAACCACCTTCTATCTGTGTTCATTAAAGTCCTTGCACACATTTTCATAGATGCATGAAGAAATTCCTGAACAAAGTCTCGTACCAACATGACAAGCATGGATCAAATTGACTGTATCATGGTAATGCAGTGGTTACCACTCACCCCATAACTGTGAATATGAGCATGAATATCTTGTCTATATATTGTCAGGCCTACGGTGGACTGGTGACCTGTCCAGGGTGACTTGTCCCGCCTTCACTGACAGAGAAAAGTTACAGATAATGAATGAATAGATCAAATTGATCAATTCGCTCCAAAAAGTCTGAACTTTGCACAGATCATGGATAGTAATTTAACTTGTGGTTACAACAGCTGCAGTGCCAAATCTTTCTTCACAAATGGCATTTTGTACTGTACTGTACTGACTGTAGGCTGATGAGCTCAGATAAGTGTCAGTTGAAGCTGTCAGGTTGCTGAGATGAATGCGTCACACCTGCCACTTCATCATTTCAAACCTTTTTTTTTCTTGCGATCAACTGATTCAGTACCTTTTTTCAATTGTTATTTTCATTGCTATTTTTTAGTAACTTGTTTTTTGTTTTTAAACTAAGAATCACCTGGCAAGCTAATAACAGACACAATATCAACATTACAACAGACTGACCAATAAATCAGTGCATGTGACAAAATTGTCGCTGTTGTTGTCACTGACAATTCTAGGCTCTTTCCTATTCCTGGCTCCTGAGCTTCAGTCCATAAAAAAAAGTCATGCATTAAATTCCCTGTACTGAGAGGGCTCCTCTCTCCTCAGGGTTGTGAACCAAGGGCTGTCCATGCTATGGTCAAACTGATTTCCTTTCAGCTGCTGGGATTTGGTAATGTCCTGAGAGCTGAGTGTTTGAGCTCTTTGGCTCAAATTCAACTCCACTGGAAGGAGAGCAGAGGTCTTTTTTCGCCACTGCTGAGCAAAGTAAATAAAAATTGGTGGATCTGGATTGGCATTTGGTCTGTGCCAACAGGGAGTGTAGTAACAGGCAGACATTAAAAGCACAGCAAAAAACTACAAGTCGGAGGAAAGATGAAATGAAGAGTATGTTTGTGGAACTGAGCACAGCGCCAAGTGGTTGTTTTCCACTGCCTCCCCAGTGGCTGCTGTCTTTGTTTCCTGTTAAACAATCAGTGGAAAACAACAGACAGAAAGGGAAAGAGAAAAGCCAAATGACAAATTATTTTAAGAGTGTGTGGAAAAACGCAGCATGTGTCAGAGCCAGAGTGGGTGTACTGTATGTGTGTGTTCATCTATGCACACCGTGGGTGTCTGAGCCGTTCTTATTGATTGTTGAAACTGGGATGGAAAGGGTTGGGGTTACAGAGATCAATGCTAAGACAGTTTGGTGAGCCATGCAACTTTCCAGAACACTCACTCAGCCCGTCAGCACAGTTAACAAGTTATCAGACCACATAGAAACAAGTTTAGTCTGGAACACACTACAGTTTGAGTTGGAGTTGGCATTCTTGGATTTAAGTGGCGGATGGACATTTCTTTTTGTAAAGTAACTTTTACAGAGAAAGCTGGCAACCTCAGGTGTCTTTCTGACTATCACTGTTGTATGAAGACTTTTGAGTTAGGGCACCAGCACTATCAGTATACAAGTGTATTAAGCACTAAGTCACTTTCTCCTTCTGTTGGTGTTTTTATTCTTTTCCTTACTGTATAATAAATGTGTCTGTGTTTTTTGTGGAAGCTACTGGATGCCTTAATTTCCCTCTGGGATCAATAAAGTATTCATTCATTCATTATTGGGATTCATCCTCTGTAGGTCATACCACAGCAAAATTTTACCAGTTTTTCTGACGATTACTTATCATTAGCCAGTGTATTAAAATAAAGTTTTAAACTAATGTTTTGACTTGTGTTGAAAAGTGAAATGCTCAAAATTCTTATTCTGGAGACCCTCTGATTTCATTGTAATTGTTGAGATATATCGCCCCAGAGCCAATAAAAGCTACTTTGCAATCTTTTTCTTTTCCTTTGCGGTCTTATCACTGCACTACACTGTACTGCAGCAATACAATCAACATGCTAAACATCATATAATCATATGCTTTCAAGATGGCAGGACATACGTAGTGGCCTATAGCTCTGCCTCACATATCAGCAATGTATTTTCTTACACTCGATCTTAGTTTATGTGTATTGAATATTATTACATTGCTATTGTTTCCTAAAGAGATAAATTGTTTCTCTAAGATCACCCATCCAGGGATGGATATGAACTGCAACAAACAAACCAGTAGAAAGGAAGCACAAGACAGAGATGTTGGCCAAAGGAGAAGACAGGAAAACAAGTTGGATACCAAGCTAGTCTATAATTAGCTGTGCACAAACTTGCACCTTCCAGCGCCTTTCTTATGAATGCACATTCCCTTGTTAAGAAGATGGACAATTTAATACTCCAGGTTATTGATCACTGCTGCAGTTGGGCAGACCTTATGCTGGACTGTAAGGAGGAGGTTTGTGTTGTTCCTGTACAGACACGACTGTGATTGAGATATACTGCTGCATTGTTGTGGTGCCAACACAACCTTGTGGCTAATGTTGATGTGTATGCCTTTTTACCTGCCAAAGCAATTTACAGTGGCGTATATGCCTGATTAAATGACTATCAATATCATGTGCAATATCATGTGCATCACTGAGACATGGCTACACTAGGACATTCTGCATCAATGCTTCCTTGTCTAGGACTTCCAGAGGGTTTTGGCAGAACGGTATCGTTCTGGGAGCGGTGAACATCCAGGAGGGATGCTTGCCATCGTCTGAACAACAGATGGTGAAATCCTGGTCACATTGTGATTAAAGAGTGGACCTGTGACACTGAACACAAGCACTCAAGTGCACACACTCCTGCACTACATATTCCTACCTCAACACATTTTTTATACATATTCTCTCCCTCTCTCTCTCTCTCTCTCTCTCTCTCTCTCGAGAGAATATGTTTTTGTTTATCTTTATTTTTGTTACTGATTTTTGTTCATCTACATGCATTCATACCCTTGGCTGAAGCAATTGTGATGAACCCAGTTTACCCCCAGGGATCAATGAAGTATTTCTGATTCTGACTCTGATAACTTCAGTTTGTTCAAATTAGATTTTCCCTCAGATTTAAAATTGACACATATAGATTACAATAGTCTGCTGAAAATCAAAAGATCTACTGTGTCTAATATTAGTAAGACCAATATCAAAGCCCAGTTCACCACCACTGCTTCAGCTGCGGCATACAGAACAGTGATATTGTCATAAAATCATCAAGATAATATCTGACGAGATATTAAATCCTCACACAAGGACATTGTGGCAGATGTGTGTTTATCAGAGATAGTGGGGATTGTCAGGCGTTAACAGTGTGGAGCTGCTGTACCACAGATTTACAGCCAGTAAATAGGAAACAGTTTATTCAGCCAGAGCTGAAAATAATATGTAAGAGTCCAATCATGGTGACATAGCAATTATGTGCTGCACCATGTTGTTTTGAGTTTAAACCTCTGGGATGTCAAAAATTTATTTCTTTAGTTGCTTTTCTTCTCACTAAAGAGAAGCTTAAACTGATTTTCATCTTTGATTAAATCGTCTCCCCTGTAGGTCTGAGAGATCAACCTGGAAAGTTTGTAGCACGCCGCTTGAACCCACAGCAGTTACAATGAATTCAACCACTGATCCACAGTTGCAGAAAAACAAGTGTCAAAACACACTAAAATGTGCACAAAAATCTGTCAAAACACCCCAAGCATAATTAAATTTAACTGTCTGCTGCTGATCCATACATTCAGCATGTTCCAAACACTCACAGATAGTAACATGATTTAATACACAACATCAGCGCTCCACTCCTGTGAGAAATGAGAAGTGAGAATCTTTATTAAATTATATTGACATTTAGAACGACAGGATATTCTTCTGAGTGGCTAGTGATTAAAATAACAAGAAAGACATTTTTAGACAGCTGTGATTACAGCTAAAAAGTTTGAAACATCATAATAGACATGTTGAATATCATGGAAAAAAATAATGATAACATTATCATTATGTTTTAGTAGTACTTTAATGAATTGTTCTAATTGCAAGCTACTTTAATTGCAATGATGCAATGAAATATTTATTATAAAAGGAACAATAGTGATGAAAAAGATGGGTATCTGCCGTTCTCCATTTTACAAAGAGGCTTGAGTTGTTCTAGCCAGTTAAAGGAGAGTTAATATTGGACTGCTCAAATATTTTTCAAATCCTCAATTTTTACCATCTACAACAATGTATGTATATATATATATATATATATATATATTATATATATATATAAGAAATCAGCCTGCAAGTACAACACATTCAAGGGTATGTTTTGAGTGTGATTGTTCAGCTGTTGAAGGATTTAAGAATTACATTTTTTTAATGGGCAGACCAAACTGGAAGAGAATTTTTCATATGGCACACTTACTTAACAAGGTCAAGGCGGACGCAAATGACAGAATGGAGGTGAAAACATTTCAGTCTGAACATATGTAGCTTACTATAAATAATAACAGTCTGCAATCATGCTAGTCATACCTGTTTTAGATGTTAATATGTTTACAGATTATTCCACTGCCTCCAGGTGACCAAAAATAAATGTAATTTACTTTAAAGAAAGAAGTGACAGTGTGGAAAGGAGAGAAATAAACCATTTGTATCCCATGCCCACACAGTTAAAATGCTCCCAGTCTCATAGCATCAGGATATGTCAAAACAGATGTTAGCCTAGCTTAGCATAGCCTAACACTACAGTGTTCCAGCTCATATTCATGACTTTGGTTGTTATACAATGAGACACTATGGCATGAAGAACAACATGGTTAATTTACTAGCATCAGAAAATGACCCACTGACTAATGCATCAGGCCGGAGACTGTCAGGAGGCTATAAATAACTGGCATCTGCTGCAACTGTGCTTGATGCCAATAAAGAATTGAAATGAAACACAGAGCAGGCTCATAAAAGTGCTGTGCAGATTTATGCTGTGGTCTTGAGTATTAAGCTGTGTCACTTATTCATTTTGCTTTCTACAAACTGACAGGCATCAGAACATGTAGGAGAGTGACAGGCAGGCACACCTCCGGGGAAAATAACAGGACAGATATGAAGGGACGGAAAGACGGTGATGATGCATCTTTTATGGTGTCACTTTGCTCCTCCATTTGCTCTACTTTGTTTTGTGCGTGCGTTTTTTTTTTTTTTTCTTCATCTCTCTTCTTCTTCCTCTGCTGTTCGTTGTTTGTTTTGGAGTGCTCTCCTGTGGGGACTGCCTGAGTAAGTGCCTACACGACCGTGACAAGCACTTAAGGGATTGTTGAACGCCCTGGTGGATATGAAAACCAGATGCCAACACACACAACAACATCACTGCCACCATTGGTTTTGGGTCATATCATAGTGATCAACGCTGGTAGCAAATCCAGAAAAACATTTTGCCTTAAGAGATGATACAGTTAATCTGATCAACTACAGGTTGACCTCTGACTGCTTTTGAACCTATCAACCTTGTATCTGCTGTTGCTCTACTGATGCGCTTCAAAGCCAACTACATCATCCCTCCTTGTTTTTTTTTTTTCTCTCTGGTCTCCCTCTGTTTCCTTTTTTAATAAAAAAAATGTAATTCTCTCACACAGAATTAGAGGAGAACTGCTTAGTAAGCTGAGTACAGGGCCTTAACACGGCTTAACCTTGCTTGCCCTTTCTTTGTTTTTGAAATCATTTTTAGTGTATTGCCTGTACGGTTTGATGCTTTAGATTATGACCACACAATATCTGCAGCCAGCTCAACAAACCTAATAGCCCATTCATTCATGTAAACAACAGGGAGTTATTGTTTAATTCCAAATTGTGAATGCGTGCCCAGCAAATTGTATTAGGACTATTACTGATTCATTTCATGCACTTGGTTGTTATTCTGTAGTCATATGATTTTATTTCATGGTCTCCATGAAGGAATACATGTGTCTCCTCACTGACATTTCACATTAAATGATTTTTTATTTGAGTCATTTATTGGACTTAATGTTTGTTGAATTAAAAAGAAATCTAGGCACCAGCTCCTGACATCTGTGAAGTCAGAAATACATGTTATATTTTCAGAAATGATTACTGACATGATACAAGCAGAGAAACATTTTAATAATAGTTGCGACCAGGAAAATATAGTGTGTCCATATATGCTATGTATTGTTTATGATGTAATATTAGCCCATTTGACTAAGGTGGTTTATTATTATTATTATAAGGACATGGACATACCTTGATAAAGGCACATTTTTCCACTTGTCACCATCCTGTTGGATCTGCTGCTGTTTTCTCCTCCTTTTCCCTTCTCCATTGTGTGTGTGTGTGTACTCATCTGAAGATGTGTGGCCACTGACACACCTGATTGACATCAGACAGATCAAATACCACATCTTCTTTTTCTTCTTCACCCGTGACCTGTTTGTTGTTGACCTCATCTGTGGTAACATTTTTCTGTGTGTCAAGCTTGCTGTTTCTCCCTGTGCTTAGTGCCTCCTGCTGTAGTTGGGTGCTGCAGTTCCCCTTCAAACAGGATCACCACCCGCCCCCTGCTGGTTCACCATCCGTGGCCTGTCACTCACCTGCTCCGCTCTACAACCAGCTGCCATCTCCCAAGCCCAGACCCTGAGGCCTTCACCATAACTTTAATCCTTGCGATTAACATAGTCCTGTCTGCTCTGGTGTCTAATCTATTTCCTGCCAAAACATAACTACTGGTACTTTTTTCTGTCACCATTCGTTTTTTTTCTCTTTTTTAAAGGTTATTTTGTATAAAGCTTTGTTATTGCAACTTATCACTTTCCTCCTCTGCTATTCATTATTGATGATGCTGCTGTAAACCTATATTTGTAGACAGAATTTAATAATCAATTGGTTTACTCTTCTGTAAAGAGTCATATCTGACACATTCAGAATTCTTATGAAAGCATAAATGATACAGTCTTTTTAAATGGTTTAATGCTTCTAAATGTAAAATCTACCTTTTTACGTGATAAAATTTATAAAATAGCATCACATCTATTGGTAAAACTTTAGCATGGGTATTATTTGGTCTTTTGGTCTTTGGAGCCAACCTCAAGAATTTTTCATTTCTAAATTATATATACATGTGATTTGTGTCTGCTGTCCCTGCAGCAGTTGGTTCAAGTTGCAGTTTGTTTGGAAATGACAGAGATAAAATTGACAGAGAATGGAGACCTGTCAGTGATATATGTAACTCTGGAACAGCGTTGAACACATTCCTGAGTGAGTTAGTCCCGACCGCTGCTCTAGGTAGCAGTGTGGAAAACTAAAGTCCTAATTTAACCTGGTTTTATTTACAACTTTGGTTCTTCTTATTTCATTCAGTTCCAGGACTTAATTTCCATTGAGCAAACTTTAAGTGTTGCTAGAAGCTGCTGTACTGATAACATGTTAAAACAATACTTGTATAAGTTTCTATATCAGGTGATTCCATCTTTTCATATTGTTAATCAACAATATCCAACAACACGTTTTGTTTCATTCATTTTTTTTTTTTTTTCACATTAATACTTGCCAACAATGCCACACAACGATCAGTTGTCAGAGTGCAAATTGAGCACAGAGAATCATTGTTGACCTTGAAAATTCTTTGCGGTAGAAAAAAAAGACATTTTTTCAACACATGGTTGTTTTTTTTTTCCCCAAAACCTTTAAGATTTTATCACAGATCTCATTTGATAGTGAAAGTAAGAAACACAATGATGATTATAAACAACAGCTGCATGTGAATGACCTGAGATGTTTGTAGACATAAAAAGCAAACAGAAAATTATGTACATTAGGTATTCTAAACTCAATAAAACTCAGACCTCTGTAGAATATTATCAACCTAACAACAGCAATACATAAAATAACCCATGGCACCAGCATGATTCAGATTAAGAAGCAGAGAGCAGCAGCCTGCTAAACCAGAGACGACAGGCCAAAGCAAACAAGAACTCCTCTAAGGCTGGAGCTGGAATGAACATAAACTGAGCCCTTCTGACTTCCACTGTATCAAAGGCCATCTGCTGGTGCACTCTTCCAAGAAAACTCCCAACAAGAGACAGGGAAAACAGAACGGGAGGGAAGAGCACTCAGTGTAATGTTCTAATGTTTCATAGTGTTAGTCATCCGCAAAAGTAAAATCTTTCTACATATTTTCCCTGAAATAGAAAAAAAAAAAAAAAAAAACACCCTCACCTCACCCAAATGTCTCACCATAATATTGTTTAATGACAGCAGTGTTTGCTGATGTGATGACAGATGCAGTGTGACGATGCTCTGAAGGCTTGTTCAAAGGCTAATATGGCTAAAAGGTCCAACCAGCAGAAAGCTTTAATCCTGTGATATCTGTTATTATATCCATGGTGACACTGTGAACCAGCAACTAGACTTTCACCTTTGGAGCAGAGGAAAAAAAAGAAGCTTTTAGTCTCTTTGGCAATATTATATTTAATATGTATCAAATCCAACAGGTTGGGAACTGTAGTATGGAAATTCTGAACATGTGAGAAATAATCAAATGTAAGAAAACATTTCTATGTTGACCATGTTAGTGGTGGATTGGACACTCAATTTATTGTCATCCCTTAGGCACCTAATTAGTTCTGCGTCCCTATACAGTACTGTGTAAAAGTCATAGGCACCCCTCATGTTGTGTTTTAGCAGTGCTGTAAGGACCATACATATTTATCTCTCGTTTTCTTTATGCAAATATAATAAGAAAATACAGGAAATTTGTACAAAGTATTTAAGACCACATAAAATTTACTAATGATTCTGGATTCAGACTCTGGCCACCCCCAGATTTTTTGCCCCAGCAGCTGTTAACAAAGTCACTGTTCCACACCCAGATCACTGATAGACATGCCTAGCCTGACAAAAACTGTTAGCAAATGCAGATGTGACAGGGGTCTCGGGATCAGCTACTGACTTCACTTTGGCAAGACATTATGAGTTGGGACCACCCAAAACATGCTTTAGGTCTCTCATGACCCTCTTTATTCTACACTGTTGGACTGCATGCTCAGTCTATGGAACTCCTCTGGCTATGTGTGAGCCCAGTCCGCGTGTTCGTTTGAATTGAAGGCTAGGAGAAGATATTCAGTCTCAAAGTTATGTATTTAATAGGCAGTAGATGAATAAAGCAGTGCATAATTCCGGGTTCAGAGTTCGGTCCCTGCCAACAACAGAGTGTGTCAGTTCACGAAGAAATGCATTGCACAAAGACAAAACATAAGTTGCTTATTCGGACTGGTTGCAGGTGATTCGTGATGATTGGTCTCCTGGGTGGGTAGGCTCCAAGTATCATGTACATGAGCACAGTGACTGTTATCTTCCTGAGAGCTTGCAAGATGTTCCGTGCTGCTATTTGTGTTTTTGTCCCCATTAATGTCATGTCATTCGTCATTCAGCTTAGTGTAGACTATGTGGCAGACGTGTCCTTGTGGGGCCTGATCCCACAACACTGAGGGGGGAATTCTGCCCGAGTTTGCTTCATTGGGACTCTTTGGATATCACACTTTGGCCATTGGCTTTTCCCATTTTGACCAAGGTGAGATCAGCAGCTGATGTCAAGACCCTGTCACATCTGGATCTGCCAACAGCTTATGGCAGGTTAGGCATATATATTAGTGATCTGAGTGTGGAACAGTGACTAAGCCAACAGCTTACCCCTTGTGGTTGTTGGGTCACTGAAGCACTTCTGGGGCAATAAATCTGGGGATGACGAGTCTGAATCCAGAAGCACTAGTACATTTTGTGTTCTTAAATATGTTGTACAGATTTCTTATTTTCTTATTTTATCTGCATAAAGAAAGTGAGAGATAAATATGTATGGTCTTTACAGTACTGCTAAAACAAAATATAACTTTGGTGTGAATGCAAGTAAAATAATTTCCTATGTAAGCAATAACTCTTTGTGTGTGTTTCAATAAACATTTGGCAATAATTACTGTAAAGATCAGGTCATGTCTTTCATTCTCTTACAAACTCCACCCATCTTGATCATTATATACATCCCTCAACAGTCTCTGGCTTCAACAAAATCCTGAAGTGAAGCAGTTTACAACAACTTGAAGATATTACCACATTTGGCTTGTTCTTGCCACGCTGATAATCCTCAGCATCCACAATTGATTTTATTGCTTGTTTTTAAATCGCTGAGGGGCTTGACCCCACGTTTTCGACCTTCTCACCCTTACACCACTGCTCGGTCTCAGATCTGCTATTATGTTGGTCTCAGCCTTGAAGCCTCGATGCTATAGATAGAAGAATAGAAGCTCCTCAACTGTGGAACAACGGTCCATTGAGAATTAGAAAATAATAACAATAAGATAATAATTTGGACAATAATTTTTCATGTTGTCTGTTATTTTTGATGAACAGATAAATGCTACTAAGACAAAATGCTACAAATATTGAATGTGTTAACCTTCTTAATTAACCCTACCTTAGCATGTGTTTGTACTGTGTGGGGAGGGGTAATTCCAGTGGCAGGCTTGTTTTCTCAGAGAAAGACAGGACAAGGGATATTGATGATACCTAAACTCTCCCCCAACCCCCAACCCTCTCCTTCTCATTTCCATTCTGCCTGCTCCACACCTTGCCATGTTACTTTACGATATTCTCATTAGTTGATTTGCATATTTATGCCGACAGGCGATGTATAGATCCCGGGCTAGGGGGAAGAATGTGGATCTGTGTCTTGTGTAGCGTGAAAGATATACAATACCTCCCACTTTTATGGAAGTCCTTCATAAATTGTGCACACGGGACACTTCGTGCGTGGCAGAGTAGGAACCTGTACAGTCCTGCTAGAAATTAATTGAGCGTCACTTTAAGAATCTGAGACTGCTTGTTGATAAAGTGCAAAGATTGATGGCAGTGTGGGTTACTTTAATGGATGAGAGCCTCATAAAACACTAAATTATAGTCAGAGAAAAGCTCGAGTTGATGTACTCTGTGCAGTGTAGTTTATGTGTGTGTCCCTGTATGTGTGTGTGTGTGTGTGTGTCTACGTGAAACAAACTTTTTTATATTACTGCATATGTATGTTAGCATGTCTTTCAACTTGTAGGCTGTAACTTGTAAGTGTGTGTGTGTGTGTGTGTGTGTGTGTGAAGGCAAAAAAGAGTAAAAGAGGAAGATATCAAAACTAAATTTGTCTATATTAGGCATCAAAACAACTTCAACCTTCCCCCAAACACCCAAACCCTCCACTGGTGTTGAGTCCTGCCTTAAGGAAAACAAACACACACACACACACACACACGCATACACACACATATAAAACTCTTACTCATTAGTGCGATGTCTCTCTGACCCCTTCCAGTTGTCAGTGTGACAGCTGGGGTGTTTTCGGTATCGTGACTACGCTTGCAGACATGGGCAGGAACTGGGACTGTCAGTGTGGATCACATTCCTAGCACTGATTCTATGCACACCCACCCTGTGCTCTTCAGTCACCCTACATCATCAACATTAACTCCATCACCTTTTCCCCTCCCCTTCCACCCTGAGAGAACCTCTAATAATTCTATCAAAGGTATTCTTGATTGGATTCAATGGTATTTTTACATGGGAGTAGATTTCTGTTCAGTCCAGGAGTGTTTGAAAAATGTTATTAGAACCATTGTTCCTTAAAGGTCAGGATTGGTGGGGACACTCAACTATGGTCTGTCAGCCCTCAACCTCACACTATATTTTACACTGTTGTCCAGCTACAGCCCAGTAGCAGCTGTGGTATAATTAATGATGAGCATGGTGAACCTGAAATTAAAATTATGGAAAGTCATTTGTTAATGATAGGCATTGTGTTATTCTGAAAATCCTGTCAACAGCAGCCTGAGCACAGACACATGGGTTAGAGGTGAGAGACCTCATGTTATAGTCAGATGTCTTTAAAAGGTCAATAAATTCAGGATCTAAATGAAAAATAATGTTAAATATATTTTCTGATTCATATCAATGAACTGAAAGACAGCAGAGTCACAGAATCTTTTTAAAGTGTGTTTTTTTAATATATTTTTTTTAATCAGAATTCCTTTTTCATTATTGAAAATCTGTCATATTTGGAGTTCAGTTTTACAAACTAAAATCTTTGGAATTCTCTGCAAATTTACCAAATTTGTCATAATTGAGTTCACAATTAAGTGGATTCCTACAATGAGTTACTAAGAGATCATGTTAACAAGAATTAGATGTACAAAGGCATAAAAATGTAAAATATATTCATAGGTATAGATATGTCTGCACATAATGATAAACATGCATGTAATTGTGGCCATTAGACAAAAAATGTCCAAATCTAAACTAATTTTTGAGTTTTAAAGAATTTTGCCTTGCTAACAGTACAATTTGCAGCTTCTAAAACAAAAGCCAGGAATGTCCATTTTAAATCATTTGAATTACAAGATCTATTCAAACAAATGGACTATCAACACAGGCTCTTCCATTCAACATGAATAAATGGGTTTCAAAATACATTGGACGAAAATATCTTCCATTCTGAGAGCACGCAGCGGTGTTTGTTGACCATTACTGTCAATACAGAGTGATAAAAGAAAACATGGCCTCAAGGATTAACCATCATCCCGGCTGTTCTGTAAATACAGAAGCTCAAAGGATTTGACTTAGAACAGCTTTGAGTTTGGAGAAAATAAATGTTTTTTTTAGGACAATACTGACCAGTATCATACCTGGTAAAGCTGATGCCTTCAAAAATGATGACAAAGATTGAATTCATTAAAAGAGAACTACTTGGAAGTGCTGACTCATTAAACTGCTCCTGTGCTGAACATCATATAACTCATAAACACATACCTTCCATGCAATTTGTATCACTTAGCATGACAACCTGTTTCCAGCAACAAAGAGCCACTGATGCAACACTGTGACCCACACCTGTATCAAACACGCACATATGTTTGATTTTTGCTCAAAAAAAAAAAAAAAAAAAAATCAAAAAACAACCATATCTGTACCAACTGTTGTAACTGAGATAGAAATAGAGTCATCAAATGTGTGTATCTCTGAAAACTCCCCTGAAACTGAACAGTTTTTCCCCACAGTCTCTTCTTACTCCTCTCATCACTGTAAATTTATGAAGAAGGTTCATGAAGCTCTGGGATGCATGCACATTTTTTTCACTTCTTTTCAACTTGCAAAATATGTCCTCACATCATCGTTGCATCAGCCCAGGTATATTTGTATCTAATCACATCTTTTCAATGCCTTTATGGATGTAAAGAACACACACACACACACACTTCTTTAGACCATTGCAATATCAGGTACTTGTTGTTATTGTTCACTACCTGTTTAATTTTAACAAGTTCCTGTGAAGACTGTTTTAGCAACAGATGTATCCTAAGGTACATTATTACTAACAGGACTAATTCGCCTCCTGCCATCCACTGTCACTTTCTCACTATTTTGGGTGTGAAGGCAGGTGTTGATGGGTGCGGAGTTTAACAACATATTCAATAAGTTCAGATGAAAACCAGTGTGATGGTGAAAGAGAGACACCTGTGATCCCATTGTCACTGGCACTCAGCACCTTGTTAATGATATATGAGTGTTTAATTGTGTTAAAAAACCTGGACAGACTAAATTGAGGAAAAAGAGCTAAGAGAGGTGGGAAATATAGAAAGAGACTGAAATGGGGGTGCTTTGGGGAAGTAGAATGGACCTTTATCATGCATGGAGTATGACACATTTAGGTTGAGAAGACAGTGTACGAGGGAATAAGGAAAGTTGGTGTGATGGCAGTCACCCTGATCTGATCTGGTCTGGCCCTGATCTGGTCTGAATAACTGAGCACTTTACTTGAAACACATGTACACTTTTTTTTATTAATCCAAATATCCAACCAGCCTATCATATAGCAGCAGTAGATGAGGGTAATGAATGGAAGAATGGAGAATAATAAATGACAAATCAGGAGAAATGTGATGTGGAAATTTGACTGTGAAACAATCATTTGTTTGAATAGTAACTGCTAAACTTGTGGATTTTCACACATAGCAGCCCATAGACTTTAGATTTAAAATCAAAAATAAACAAAAAACACATACAGTGGGCAGCACCAGAAATAAGCGAGGTCAGAAAATGCTGGTCAGACTGGTTGGAGTTGACAGAAAGGCTATGGTGACAGAGATATCCACTCTTTAAAACTATGTTGAGCAGAAAAGCAGTTTGAACAACATGTCCAACGTTTAGGGGGTTCGGTAGAACAGCAAGAGAAGCTAAGAGCAAAAATCTGAGGCTGCAGTGTATACAGACTCCCTCAAAACTGGACAACTGAGGATCATCAAAATGTAGCCTGGTCTGATGGATCTGAATTTGTGCTGAGGCAGCAGACGGTAAGGTCAGAATATGGATCCATGGAGCCAGTCTATCTTTTGTAAACACTCCAGCTGCTGATGGTGGTGTGATTGTGATGGGAATGATTCCTTGGTCAGTCTGTGAATACCACAGCCTGTCTCAGTATTGTTGTTGACCATGTTCGTGCCTTTATATTAAGTCTAAATGAATGACGTATCTGAACACAACATCACGGATAAGACGTGAGCTAAATGTTATGTACATCCCACAATGAGCTTACAGTGTTGGGACCTGCATTACTGTGTCTCCCCTGTGTTTCATGTTTTCTTTTTCCACTCATGTTTTGTAATTGTCAATAGTTTGTCCTCGTCATCTGTTGGTGTGCGCCTGTGGGATTGTCTTTGTTTTAGGTTAGACATGACTGATGCACTTCTGTATTGTCGTCTCTCATCACTCACTTGCAGCTCTTTATCTGAACACCAAACCTACCACCTCCTACTGAAAGGCCTGGCTTTCTCTCCCAGTCTTGTCAAGTTTGTTGTTGTACCCACCACAGTAACACTCAGCCAACCTGTCTGTCATAGATCGCTTCTGCTACATTCACAGCCTGGCTTTGTGCTTCAGTTTGGTTTTTGTTTAATAAATCAACCCAAACCAGCTCTTTCTGCCTCCATGTGTCTGCATTGTGGTCCAGTAACCTCCAAAGACTAAAGCTTGCGGCTTAACACAAAGTGCAGTGTCAGTGATGTATACCAAATTCAAAAAGGTCTATCCAACTGCAAAGACCCAACACAAAAACATTGCTAGGTATTGTTCTTTGAAAAATTGGCAAGAAGCCACTGATCAACAAAGGCTAGTTGGTGCATGAAACCTTTTTGTTTATCAGTTCATGCCACAAACAACTCTCATCTAACTGATCAACAAAAATATCATTAAATTTGAAAGTGATCACAGTGACAATCACAGTGCCTAAACTTCTTTACAAGGACAAAAAGTATAAGAGTCCAAAACTGCAATGTAGTGCAATGTAACAGCATTTTGATTCTTTAAACAAAATTAATGCAATTTTAGAAATCATTAAAAAATCACACCCACATGAGCTTTCCTCTCAGACTTTTGCTTTAATTAATTTTGCACCAAGATATCAAAGACACAGTACAAAAAACTACGACATCAGGGTCAAGCAGGCACTGGTTTACTTTTTAAGGGTTTATTTCACTCAAAACATGCCATCAATTTAAAAAAAATAATAATAATGAGAATCAAAGATTTAAATATGTGACGAAGTAATGAATGAGCCTCAAGCTGAATTTTACTTTGGCACATGATGATTTACAGCAACTGGCAGTGTAACTGGCAAAAACTGTTAGGTGAAACGATGCACCTACAGGAACAACTGAGTCCAGTTTATATGAACATTTAAAGGACTTTTATGAACAAACTTTTATGAAACACTGATTCATATTTTTTATGTTAAACCTTTCTCCTGAGTCAGATGAAACAAATCAAAGCTTCAGTCCCAACAGCAACACATTTTTAATGATTGTCAAATATTTCATTGTTACATCAGCTCTAAGCAACAATGTGCTAAAAGCATTTCCTCACAGAGGAAGCCGATAGCACGGCTCCACCATTAGCTTTGTTCACAGATGACTAAGTAAAACATTCAGGATTTACTGTTTTTTAAAAGACAGCCTGAATTCAAAATATCCTCCATACTCAGATTGGTCATGAAGTGGAAATACATGGAAACACACTGCTGTCAGTTCAATCCTGGCATAGCTAGGGATGGGGTTCACAAGCAGTATGGGGTTTATTAGACATGATGGGATGTGATGCCTCTATCAACAGGTAAAAGAGGTTGGAGGAAGGGCAGGACAGGAGGGACCACAAAGCTTGGTGAACATAGCCAGGAGATGTCAGAGCTTTTTGTGGCAACACTGACAGACAGACTGTACCTTTCACACACACAAACACCTTAAATCATTGCGAGTGTGTGTGTGTGTGTTGTTACAGTTATAGATGGGTGATCTGTAAATGTCTTGGCAGCTCAGGCGTGGTGTGTGTAGGCATGTGTCCTCAAAGGTATATGTCACTGTGTGTTATGCGTACGTGTGTGTGTGTGGTGTGTGTATGTGTAGTCAGCCATATGTGTGTACATCTGTCTGGCCACCGTGCCAACAGCTACGCTATGAAAAAGTTAATCTGAAGTGACATCTTCTAACAAACTGTTCCTTTTTCAAACTGTCTGAAATATTAAAGGCACATTTGTGTGATAAATGACAAATGTGTCCTTGGCAGTGTTGTCATTGATGCTCAACACGACATTTACAACGCTTTGCCATTTTCTTTTTTTCAGCAACCACACAGCAAAATCAGTGGAGCTCCAACATAAGTCACGTATAAGGGTCTGCAGTCAACTGTTGAATTTATAAACTCTTGTCTCAGTGCTCTAATCCAAACCACTAAACTAAACTAAAAGCTGGTCTTTAAACTGATTTAAAATGATTCATACCAAAGGTGTCCTGACTTTTAAATCAACTGCAGTGATTTGCAGCATCATTTAACTGTTTTATAGTTATGGTTAGATTGTGACAGCACTTGGTTAAGGATAGGGAAGAATGGCGGTATGGTTAAAACTCACTGGAAAAAAAATCCAGTGAATTGAGACACAACATGTTTTTATCCATAGCAACTTACAAGTTAGAGACAACACTTAAAGCTTCAATCAGTATGAAGGGGTAAAGTGCAAACACGTGAAGTAAGAAGGTCTCCAGTACAGACTAAACGTCAAGGTGTTGGAGGAGATAACTCTTCTTGAAAATAGAGAGACTCCACTGTTCTGATAGCATCTGGGAGCTTGTCCAACCATCAGGCAAGCACAGATGAGAAGAGTCTAGACTCAGATTGTCTTGTGTGCAGGGATTGTGATGCCAGTGTTCTTGGAGGAACGCAGAGGTCGAGGGGGAACATTAGCCTGTCTGAGATGTAGTTGTTGTTGCAGACCCAGAGGTCCAACTATAGGCAGCAGCAGTGACCTGAGTTTGACTGAGGCAGCCGTGAGTAGCCAGTGGAGGCTTAAGAGGAGTGGACTGATATGTGACCTGTTAAGCTTATCAAAGACCATATGCACCATATTGCATTCTTGACCATCTGTAAGGGTTTCACTGTGTGTGAAAGGAGGCCTGTTGGAGTGACACTGCAGTAGTCGAGGCAGGCGAAAACCAAGGCCTGTACCAAAAACTGTGGGATTACTGAGTCAGGTAAGGCCTATTGTTTTACTCCCAATAAAAGGTGTTTAGGTGTTGCAGGTTAGTTCTATAGACACACAATTTCTTAGGAGACAGCGATGAAAGTTGATGCCTTACACCGGTCAGTAGTTATTAGTGCTAACATCATATTAATGTCTCTACCCCCTGAAGAATCAGTTTTAGTGTCTTTAGCAACTCAACCAGTGGAGCAGTATGTCTGCAGGGCTTTCTAGGGGGAAAAAAAGGATGTTGCTCTTTTATTTATAGTTTACCTTGTACATCATTACTTTGTATTTCATGAATAGAACATGTTCTAAACCTATTTAATTAAAGTAATTAAGGATAAGAAAAAACACTTTATCTTCATCCTCACATCAATAAACCGTGATTTCCATAAATCCTTCTCACCTTGAACACAAAAAAACCTTTTTTGGGCATCATTTATAAATTAACCCTGAGGAATGTATTTAGTCTCACTGACATAAAAAAATAATTATGAAAAGAGGGTATTTTAATGGTCAGTGATTGTAATCTCGTTGAGCATGCACAAAATGTATGTACATTCACTCTCTCAGCAATGAAACATGTATTTTATATGAAAATCAAGAAAGTGCAAATATTGTTGAAAAACTCACTGATCAAAAGCCCGAACGAGACCTTCACCCCAGGAACTCATCACATAGGAAGCTGTAGAGCCACCTGGAGGTAAACACTGTATCAATATTTGGCTTGTCTACCCTACTGTAACATATTTTATACAAAAGTGTACAATAGTGTATGTTTGTATTTAAAATGATTACATAATACGACACTACTGAAAATGTTGTCAAACACTTTGTGTGGTCTTGATTTTAAGTGTAGTGACATTTTGTTTGGATTCAGCATCCTTTTATTTTGTAAAGTTCCTTTTTTACTTCCTGTGTTTTCTGCCTCTTGGATGGCTTGCTTGGCTCTGGAGTGCTGCAACTGTGTCTCGTTAGTTTCTCCTCTTGTGTGTCTTTGAGTCTCTGCTCTGGTCTCTGTGTTTCCTTGTGCTTCTGCTTAGTTACTTGTTCATGTTCCTGAGTAGAGTTGTCTGTGGTTTTGGCTTCATGAGGTTGAATTTAGAGTGTTTCTTGCTGTCCCAACATCCCATCTGTTCAGAGGATAGTTGGGGTACAGATGCAGAGGTGTCCTTAACCAGCTCCTGATCCTGGTTCCCATTTGGTTGTCCAGCATCTTTATTGCAGCTTGATCATCACACTGTCCCTCCTTTTCTGAAACACTCTCTACATCATGGTTTAAAACCAGAATGCATTAACCCGCCCCCTCAAAACAACTCATATCAGTTTGTGGCCAACCTCTGATCTGAAATGGAACAATTCTGTAAATTGTTTATGGAGTGAAAGTGTTTTATATTGAGTTCTGTTGAATGCGAAAGCTGAAATGAATCAAATTAATCTGCACTTTAATGGAAAAGTTAAATAGCAATAGTTCTTAAAATGCATCCTCACAGCAGCTGGTAGTGATTCCACCTGGTGTTGTTAATTGCAGAAAAGTAAGAGTTTGGCCTGATTTACTGAAAAATACAGCTGTGGCTCAAATAGATGTTCAGTCACTGACAGATAAACATAAGTTTTTATGTGGAACAACTGGTGAAGTGCTCGTATCAGCAGTTTGTGTTCTTGTATTTAAAAAGATACTAATCAGACAGTAAATGATTTATACTACACTCAGAGGAATGTTATGAATATTAAATGGACTGTCTTTATGTAGTGTCTTCTTAAGACCACTGAAAGTGCTTTACTACAGATCACATTCTCCCATTCACACACACATTCACACAGCACCACTACAAACTGCACTTTAATAATTCTTTCATACAACGATGGAACAGTCATCGGGGGCTCAGCATCTTGCCCAAGGACATGCAGGGTGGAGGAGCCAGGAATTGAACTACCAACCTGTAAATTAGTAAGGGAAGCAAAATATATTAAGAGGATATATCATAACATATATGACATGACATATACATTTGATCAATAACCTGTTGATATAGGCATCTTAACAGTTAAGAGGTCAAGAGTTTAGAGGTCAAAAACTTTTTGGTGTTAAGCTTCGGTTGCTGCTTGGAGTGGTTCCCTTTAACATTCCTGTGGCAACTTACATTTTACCATTCTGGTTATTTCCAGAACTATTGGCTAGACTACACGTTTGAGGGATTATCAGAGCTTTTTCTTTTCTTTTTTGTCAATTAATCAGTTAATCATACATTATGCCATGCCACCATCACATTATTGGAACTATAATAATCTGGGGCTAAGAGGTGTCATACCCTTATTAAATAAGCACATAGGTTTAATCCACATAACGGATACAGAAATATGTGTTTATTGAATACTTCCTGTCTGATTTAAACAACACTACCAGTTTCAACTGACCCTTTGCTCACTGTAACTTTCTGCTGCTTAGTGCTAAAGTATAAGAGATGTTGGGTGAGCGACTACTTTATCTGTCATACATTATAGACGTTACTTCACACTGTGTTATTAATAAACCCAACCGAAGGCTTTCATTTCAAATAATAATTTTGTAGTACTCAAGCCATGATGAAGACTCCGGACCGGCTGTGGCTCAGGAAATAGAGCTGGTCATTCATTAATCAGAAGTTTGGTGGTTGCCCCTATTGCCCTCATTGGCTGTGTATGAACTGTGTGTGAATGTCTTAGAAAAAGTGCATGGTACAGGATTTTTTTTAACTACAACCACCACAACCGTCACCAAATAAAAAATCAGTGACAATATATGGATTGAGACACAGCAAGAGTTTCAAGTTGTCCAATTTGGCCATCAGTTACTGACAGTTCATTCAGGACCATTCAGCAACACAATGTAAATAAATAATATATATATATATATATATCCACATATAATTAATTTATGCATGTATTAAATTTATGAAAAAAATCACTCTTCAAACATTATCTGCAGTCTGTGTTTGCACCCCACTCTTTCACTTCCTACCCCATCATACCAGTCAGTGTTTTACATAGTCATGACTGACAGATAGTCAAAATAGTGCAATAATAATAATAATAATAATAATAATAATAATAAACCCAACAGCTCCTCGGCACTGGCTGTCTGTGGGGATATGGTGAAACAAGTGTACGTGTTTACAGAATGGCCAGGAAGCCTCAGCAAAATGAATGTCAGCTTTCAAGTTTAAACACTCGTATACTGCTGAGAGGTGGATTTGTAATCACAAATTAACCATGACCATTTCCCTAATGTTTGAATATGTTATCTACATTTCATAGCAATTCCCTGTCCACTTGAGAAAACAACAACCATTGTGTTTCTAAGCTTACATTAATTAGAATGGCTTCCAACTCAACTATCACATATTAATTAGGTTAGTGTAAGCTCCGTGATCCGTTCCAGGGGTACAACTCATTTCAGCAGGAGGACGGCATGCACTCTTCTTTTCTGTACAGAATAAGTGAGCGGGTTTAAAGCTTTCTGGGTGTTCTTATTTCCCGTGTTGAGCACATGCACACAAATAGAAAAGCAACAGATCGTGGGAGGTTTCTCTGCATTGGGTAAAAGCCTGTATGTTCCCAGTCAAGTGCCATGGAAATCCTGTTGGGACTGAGCACGTAGCTCCATTCACTGCAGCCTAATCAAGTGGTATCTGAGCCCCAATCCTCTTATGCTGCTTGACTGGTCCACACTTCTCTAAGGCAGGATTGTAGTTTCCAGCTGGAACTCCAGAGAGAGATGGGAGGAAAAAGAGAGAGTGTGTGAGAGGTTGTGCCTTTGTTTCATTCTTCACCCTGCTCTTAAACTTACACCCTCGACACGTAAGTGCATTCGTGCATTGGTAACACAGTTAGGAATTATGCATCTGCTGCTGCTTTTTTCATGATTTCATCAACCCAGCTATGCAAAACAAGAACAGGCTGGAAAAAAGTCTAAAAGAACCCCCACACTCACCCCCTTCTCTCCCCTGAATCTGAATGCCTCATCTTTCTGCAAGGCTCCAATTACCTTTGTATGAGGTACAAAGGTTGATCCTGCTTCCCTGACAAGCTCTTTTCACGCCGAATGCCATGACTCTGTAAAGCACAAATACAGAAGTACACAGTTCCAGAGACACTTCTAGGCCCAAGCCACTTCACAGAGGGCAATCAGGCTCATTTCATGCTTTTTAGTCGTGTGAAAATCCAGGCCTTTCAGTGTGTGAGAGGCAACAGAAAGGCACCCTCAGAGGTTCGGGGCCCATGTTCATAAAAGATGTAAAGACACGACTCAGGTCCAGGTCGATGCTTGAATGAATTGAAGAAAGTAATTAGCATTCCCATAGATGGGGACTATGGATAAGCCCATGTTGCGTCCAGATGTCAGGGCTAGTGCTCGGGCTGTTAGCTCACTGGTCCGTGAGACTTGATCCATGGAACGAAGACAATGTACCTAGCCCTAATTAGCTCCACCAGTCAAGTGTCCCTAATGGGATTATGGGCCTGGCTTTTTGGGATGCCGTGTATCCACTAGAGAGCAGGAACCATTGGGGTGCACTGAGCACCACAGTCAACTCTCAGGAACACAGACAGATACTCATGCATAATAACCACTTGGAGTTTTTAGCATATTAATGTTGAAATTGGATTGGATTTGAAAAAAAACATAGGATGATGGAGGCTTGCTCAATCTGGTGTCTTTGTTCCTATTTGTTACTGGAAAGCAGATGCTTATCGTATGTTCTGTGATGACTGGAGAGGCTTGTTTGGCATGCACATTAAGCCTCTCTTTGCCTCCAAAAGACAAAAGGTGTTTAACAATACCCTAAAAAGGAAACAGCTTGCACAAACGACCACACTAACCATTGTACTGTATAACATTGCACACTCTATTCATCATTTGTTTGGACACAGCAAGGTCAACAACTGAACTGTGAATCTATTCAACTGGATATAAGAGAAAGAGCGATTAATGCACGGTCAATGTACAGTAGTTGCTGAGTGTTATATATCTAGACTGTCTTGTTGTAAGCGTTTACAACCCCTGAAACCACAAAAAATACTCTTCAATAATTGGTATATAGACTGTTGGCTTAAATGAGCCTTTATTTTTGTGTTTCACTACAATATCCTATCCTGGTGTTAAGCCTTCCATCAGTATCAATTCAGTTTCTTGCAGCAGCCTATTTCAGCCCAGTTCACAAAGCTGCACAGTAGCACCGTCTGTTCCATATCTTCTACATCATATGTCTCATAGCAGACAACAGAGTTGGAGCTGAGTTTGTACTGGATTTCTTCACTGGTGATTTTTGCTGCCATTTAAATTTTCTAAATAAGTTTAGTTAAGTTAGTTAAGCTGCTAAAGGATTAGACTGCTGGGAAACTCTGACAATACACTTCACCTCTTCTCTCTGTCCCTCACTCCTCTCGTCTCGTCTCTCCCTCACACTTCATGTCTTTTTATCAATATATTACGTATTATGAACACTCATCTGCTCTCTCTCCCAGTTGTGTCCCCCCACCCCTTTCTCTTTTTCAGGTAGCTCCACTCCAGAGTGGTTGGATCCAGAACCTATGCTACTGATGATGACACAATGATGATGATGATGATGATGATTGTAATGATAAATCTGCTTTAACAACTACTTGTAAATATGTAGTCTCTACTGTATCTTCCTGGTCTCCCTCTTTTCTCTCTCCCCGTCCTCCTCCCCTCCCTTTCCTCTGTCTCTTCTCTTTTCAAACAAACATTCAGGAAGACTAACCGCGGTGGTAGTGAAAGAAAATAAATCTGCCCACATTTTAAATTACTTCTTTATTTTGCATTTTGAATCTAGCTAACCAGCTTTCTATAGAGGAAAACTATGAACATAGACAAGACTACCATGTTTGTTGGCAATACAATAAAACCCTATTCATCTTTTACTGTGTTGCTTACCTCTGTGATTATTGGTTACAGGAGAGAGTAAACATCGGACCAACTCACTGACATCAACATTTAACTTGTTGATAGATGGCTGTGCCCTAGTGGAGAAAAAGTGAGATACCATTTAGTTTTGCAGCTGCATCTACTTGAATTCCAGGTTGAACTGCAGAGACTTTGTAAAAAGAAACAAACAACACTCGGTCCAACCGATTGGTCAATGCTTCAGTCCACGTTTTTAGAAAAAAGAATGAAAAAAGTGATCTTTCAGCTGGACATGGAAATTCACCAATACAGGTGTCTGAGCACTGAATAAGATTTGAAGATAACTACGCCAGACTCGTCAATCTACATCTTTTCACCTTTCACTAGGCATTCATCACATCAGCAGAGTGAGGTTTTCTAGTATCAAAACTCTACCTGAATGCAGCAGCAAGAGAAGGTCACTGTCTCATGACCACAGGGTTCTGCTGGCTGGAAAAGGATAAAACTGATGCAATGTGAAACAAGACCACTTACATCTTTGCATGAAGCTTGGCCAGTGATCTGAATCTCATAATCTATCACATCTTCTTACTGATGTGTCAAATTCCATACTTTTTCAAATTTTCCATATTACATAGGCCATAGAGCAATTTACTGATGGTACAGGTATGGACCTTGATTAGTTGTGCTGACGCAATGCTGTGCAAACATATCAATGATTTGTGTGTATGTATCATCAAACACTTGTAAATGTCAGATCAGGCCAGTTGCCAAAAGGTAGATGTTAGTTTCTGTAAGTAGACCTGAAATATTCAGTGAGTAACTCAGAAGACCAGTAAACTCAACCTCACCCAATCACCCCTAGAGCTCCCTGTAAGAAACATTGTGATTGAGATAAGGCAGATGTCTGATCAAGTATGTGTCATTAAATATGTGCTCACACATTTATGCACAAGCACACACACACTGGGAGAAAGAGAGAGAGAGAGACAGAGAGTTTTGAGTTGCTAGCATGGCACAGGGTCCTCCATAACAAAGGACTGTCAATAGTTTAACAAATCAGAGGAGATGGCAGATGTGGGTGAGGAATTGTGATCCCCAAAATCCCTTACTGAGAACTGGAGGAGAACTGGTGCTTTGGCAAACAGGATTGTGCCCTGTGTCCAACAGATGACAACATTACTGGGATTCTCTGTATCACTTTTAGAGGGAAATTATGGCTTCATACAAAATAGTTGGTGACTTTGCAGTTTAGGCCACTATCAGACAATAATAAATAGCAATCCCATAATGCTATCAGTGTCATTATGTCATGTAAGAAAATCACATAAGAAAAACACGATTTATTAACTCTTTCATGCCTAGTTATTACAATGGACATCTGTCCACCAGCTGTTTTTCTGTATATGTGCGGCTGTTGATGGTATCATTCCATATCATTGGACTTTGGATCACATTGAACACCATCCACTACCACCCACTGGCCAGGATGTATGAGTTCAGCAAAAGTTTCCCAAGATAGCAAACTGAAAGCTAGAAATGCTCAGGAATATCTTGTATGAGGATGAGTATCGTTGTTGAAAATCTGAAGTGCTGATTTCATGTTGGGAGGAAATTATGATTATGAATGACAGACAATTTAGTTTTCAGATGATCATCTGTCCACTAAACTGTACGTCATTCATCGCTGGCTATGTTTCAGTGACAATTTCTACTGTTACTGTAACTTTACTGTTCTAGAAAATACTTTATTTACAGTAACTGTTAGCAATGCATCAGCTTATTTATGTAATCAGATTGTAAGTTAGATTTTTATTTGAAACAGTAATTTGTGTTTTTATAATTTAGAGCTCAAGTGTAGTGTGTGAAGATGCTAAGGGAGCTGTGCCACCTGACAGAGCTCAAGGACAAAAAAGGTAGAGATCAAAGACAACCAGTTTTGAGAGAGACTTGAGAATTTAAAGTAAATGTTGAGAGAGCAGAAGCAATAGATTTCTTTATGCAAAAAACAGTTATGTAACATCAGCAGTTTAATGGTAGGAAGTCGGATGGGGTTAAGGAGTCAAAACTGAGAGTGACATAACTAAAGAAGTCCCGGTTCAACACTGATATATTGAAATATACTTTTGTGCACATGCCATTTCTCATGCAATGAGGGAGTATCAGCAACAGGTCAGGTGTGCTCACCTTCAGTTTGACCTCAAAGAACAATAGTTTAGCAAATCTTGATAAACCATTGGTTCATTTGCAACCTGTCTGGCCATCTGACTGTGTTTGACACAAAAATGAAACCCTGTAGAAGAAATGTTGCAATAGTAGGTTTTCTACCCTGATCCCAATCGATATTGAATTGGTTAATATTGGTCATTATTGGTTACTAATGAGTATTGATGCACACACACACACACACACACACACACACACACACACACACACACACACACACACACACACACACACACACACACACAAACACACACAAACACAAACAAATCTCTGCCTTTGTATATTTAGGACACTTCATATTTCCTTCAGATGTTTTCTCATTTGCTACTACAATGCTTCTACAAACTGGGTCACAACCAATTACAGTTATTGTTTAGTTCATATGGAATATAAATATTTAGACAAAGATGTTATTTATTTATGAGCAGTTATATGGAAGTATTCTAATTTGAAATTAGAGTTCCACTACTGCTGAGAGGAACTCCAGCAGCTACAAGCAGACTCACTATTTAACTGCTAACAACTGATCTAGTACAAGTGGATGAATTATCTGTTGGTCTTGACTATTGTCACAGCATTCTTAGTGCGCATGTCCTCCATTTTTATTCTTTCATACTGAACCCAACATTTATAGATCAGCAGCAGCTTCAAAAAACTTTGTTTGATTATTGATATTGTTACAGCGATGTGTGCACATTTTACTCTTTCAGTTTCAAGGTAAGGAAGGTTTTCATCTATTCACACCGAAATAACTCAATTATTCTCTGGTTTCATTGAGCTTTATTTGAATTCACTAAACTGCTCTATGTCATGTTATCACCGACATCAAAACTGGTTTCAACATTATTTCTCTATCTCTACAGATGTGTCTTTATCTCTGTCTTGTAAAAGTAGTGTGCGTACCTGATCTATTCAGCTCATTTAAGCCAAATGTGATATATGTGTTTGAGACAGGAACATGGACATCAGTGTTGGGTGGTCTCCTTCACTTTTAATAGTGGCCACCCTCCCACTCTACTGCAATCACTTGCTTTACTCGGTTTGATAATCTTATACTGAATGCACGCAATTAAATCTACTACATGAAATACTTTTTTTGTGGAGAGGACCAGAACCCCATCATGTTTCAAATATTTTTTAAGTTCATGCCAATTTGTGTAAGTGTGTGTGTGTGTGTGAGAGAGAGCGAGAGAGAGACTGTGTATTTTTTGTGTGTAACCTAATTGAAACAAATGAACATCCACGTGTGATGAAGAGAAAAGGCAGAATGACAGGAGCAGGTGAAGAAAGATGAATTGAGCTGAGCTCCATAGAACAGGTAACATCAGATATAATATTTCATACAGATAGATAGATATAAAGCACATAGCAGTTGTAGATCAAGGTGTGTATTCATTGTAGGTACGTGTAACTGTACAACATTTAAAAATAAATAAATGTCTTTTTATGAAAATTTATTAACCCAGATAAAAGCAAAACAGTCAAGGATAAATCCTGGATGTACTTGTCTTTTGAAAACTGGTTGTCACCACAAGGCCCCAGTTTTGTTTTTTTTTTTTTTTTTTGTATTTTTTATACTTGGTATAGATTCTTACAATATTGTCTATTGACTTAGACTTTGTAACATTCAAAAATACTGCCCTGCTGCTGGTGTGCACAACCTTTTCCATTTCTTTTTGTTTTAACTCAAATTTTCAAGGAGACCTTGCAAAAGAAGTAAGTTAACACAACTAAGCCAAGTGAAAAGTAATGTGAGGATTTACTTTCCTTGGAGTCCTTCAGGCTCCCAAGCATTTGTCAGAAATGTGAAGCTACATTTTATAGAAGCACAACCTGACCTTCCTGTCAAATTTTTGTTTCCTGTGGTGTGATTTCATTTTTTTTTTTTTTACAAATGTTGATGCCCTTGGACTCTCAATGTCTGAGTCACAGCTCATTTAAGGAAATAAGAACAAAAAGAAGAAAAAAAATACAGCACACTCTTTCATGCTGAGAACACAAAAAAATAATAAATTAATTAAATGTTAATAAGAATCATACTTTTAATCTTTGATGAAGTGTCACATAAACAGCTAGGAGAGGTGTTTTGCTGTCGTCTTCATGATTCAATAACAAGTGATACACATTAGGATCACAGTCAGTGTGTCAATGCAGAATTCCTGCTCTTATTCTGGAAAATATTCCTACAAGGGTGTTTTCATGGATAACACAGGTGAATGTCCCACTAATATTCCCATTCATCTGAAGCTGTATTTTCTAAAATGTATATAAAATGTCCCTGCAACATTCATCATTGATTCGTCAGCTCGGTTTGTGCACGAGACACAGAGCTGACCGTGAACAAGCAAGAGACGATGTGTCTCATATTCCAAATGACAGCATGTACATGTCCAATCATGATGATTTTAAAACAGTATAATATCAGAATGTCACACGTCTCAATCAGGAGAAGCAAAAATCAGACTCACAGTGCTGTAGACGACAACTGCGCATGTGTGGACATGTGCGGACACACAAAATGAGAAGCTGGGTCCAAACCGTTGTGAAAAATTTCAGGGGGTTGTGTGCAAAAATCAAATGACAACAGTCCTGACTACAGCAGGCAGCATTGCTCATAACACTGAACCTGAGTGTAACCACCTTAATCCATCAAGGTTGGATTTTCACCACAGTGTAATGGGAAATTGCCCCTGTAGCCCCCAGCATCAAGGTCTCCGAAAGCCTGTATTCCAACTAGCTGAAACAGTTTTCACACAAACAGTTTGAGTAACAGCAAATATTTACAGGGACTCCTCAGCACTGCAAAGGAACAAACAGGGTTTTATACTTTGGGGGAATTATCCTGACAATATTTAGTCTTTCAACACAACAATAAGCTGTAAAAATCCACCATGATGTGTTGTACTATGTGGTCTAACAAAAGTTTTTTTTTTTCCACCAGGCAACCCTGAGGTTATTTTCCTTTAATGGTCCTGCCGAGTATTGTCTACAAGTCTACAGTCCATAGTCTCAAAGACATGACTGGCACATTTTACTTGTCCATCTCACAGAAAAGTCTGACAAAAAAGATGCCTATCTAATTAAATCAGTGCACCTATTCATACACACATATAAGCACGACCTCATCTTCATTTCCAAATCAATTTTTTGCCATTTTACCTACATAGCTACAGTGATTGTTGCTATAGAAAATATTGAAGAGTCTCAGTGGTTCTGTGGATAAAGTTTTACTGAAGCTCTTGTTTGGGTTAAAATTTGATTCACAAACTATCCAGACCAGTTTCATAATTTAACAATATCACTCCACAAGTATTTCAGAGATGAGGTGTCAGTCACAGCTAAAAAATAGAAGAAAATGTGTTGAACCTATAGATGAATGCAGAGAAGAGAAAAACAATCTAGATTTAATTAGATACTGAAGTAATGAAGGTGTGTTTTTTTATATCAAAGAATGTGTGAGTAAGTGAATAAGTGTGTGACTTGTGTATACAAGTTACTTTTCACCTCAGGAAACCTTAAGCTTTAGCCTTTGACTCCAAATATTTTGATTAGTCCTCCCAAATATAGGTCTCTTATACCGAGAGCCTCAGTGCTCTCTGAGGAACAGAGAACCTCTTTGATGATAGACATAGAAGCCTATGACATAGGCTTCTGGGAACATACATTACTTCCTTGCCAGCTACTGTAGTTCTGCACAGGGACTGAGAGATCATCAGCACATGAAATATTTGGGAGCCACCAATTTTTAGCAGCTGCTACTTGAAGCATATGGATCACACTTGGCACAGCTGGACTTTTCACAGAAAACATTGAAAACCACAGAAACAACTGCATTCTGATAACACTGTCAAAAATAATGGGCTGCTTATTAGTTAATAACCTTGTACACAGAGTTTCTATAAGCTGCCTTAGCACATGATTGAATTGAACAACTCACGACTGATTTGAAGACAGATATCACCAGTCACTGACTAGTACCTGTGACTCTGAACGGAGCTGAATGACATAATTAAAATCAGATCATCCACCAGTACACACACACACACACACACACACACACACACAAATTACTTACGTCAAGTTTCCTCAGAATCAAATGAACCCAGTAGTTGTTTTGTATTTTTGTAGTGAATAAGATAATTGCTAATAGCTGAAGCAGCGTAATTTTTCATGTCATGTAATCAAGAGAGAGCATTCAATTACTGTGGGATATTTGAAAACGTGGCCCATCTCACTTCTTGAAAGTCTCTGCAGCAGGGATCAAAAATAATAATAATAAAAAAAACACCTCTGTGTTAAAACAGCACAGCATGTGGTGTTGGAGTGTGCGTATGCTTGTGTGTGTGTGTGTTGAAATAAAAAAATACAATGAAATAGTCCAGTTTGAGAAACACATGAATGCAATCAAAGAGCAGATATCACAACTGCAGACAATCACAACAATATCCAGGGTAACAGCAGAAAGACATCTTCACATTACTTATCCACACTGTGGACTTGGTTGGTAGATGCAGTGCCTCATTAAATAATCTTATGTATGACAACCCCTTTTTTCTTTTTACTTTTCACTTATTCAAATGAGAAGCAAGGCTGTGTTTTTCATGCAGGGATCAGATCATTCTGAATCTTTCTGTCCAATCACCGTTTGCAAAGTGTGTGAGTGGAAACAGATTTAGGCAATTGTCCATCTAAAAAAACATGAAGGGTGGTGTGACAAGATGACGGTGGCAGGTGGCATAATCCACCACTGGGGAAGACTTGCAATGTCAGAGATATGGGACACAGAGGTGTCCCCTTCACTGGACACTCTCTAAACCCTTGAGAGGAGACTGGCCCTATCTCTGAACACGAATTGCTCCCAGAACCTTACAAGGGATAGCTAACGCTTTGTGGGATATTTCTGTACCTTTTGTTAAGAAAGAAAGATCTTAACTTTTGTTCCTTTTTTCCATCTCTAAGGGGATTTCTCCCCATCCCCAGCACAAAATAACTGTCTGTGCGCATCAGAGTTTGTAGTCTGCCAGTCAGGCTTTAAACATGGCCTTTCTGCCGATGTGGGTTCTGTAGATAGTTATAGAAATTTGTATTAACAGAGCTTTATATGTTTTTGATGTGTTTATTTTATTTGTTTGTATTTTTCATGGTCTCAGAGTTCAGAAAAAAGAAATAAACATAAAAAAAATCAACTGTGGCTGTGATCCTCTGTAGTGGTCCATGGAGTTAATAATGATTAGCCTACTTACAATTCATTATCTAAGTATATGAAAATCAGTGTTGGATTTATGTATTTTATTAAATATGTACAAAACCACTCACTTTTCCACTTGATTTACACTTGATTGGCAATTCACATTACCCTAACATATCCTGAAAATGAAAATGACATGAGCTTCTACATAAAGATAATGAAAACAGAGAGAACGCTGCCAGAGGTTCAAAGGGTCAAGGTGCTGTTGTTGCAGTTATGTAACAAAGTGCAGTAGAGGCTGGAATATGTTCGAGCGGGAAAACAAACACGAGCATGAGACGTGGGTGTTGCATTCAAAAGAGCGTCCAGCATGAGCATGGCCCTCAGATTGCAAAGCACGGTGGAACTGTGCGGTTCACATCACTTGCTCTTTTGCTTGGCTCAAGCAGCACTAACGTGTTCGGTGTGGGAAGGCATATTTCTGGAGTAAAAGGAAATTTATTTATTGTTTGGGTGGGGGGGTGAGTGTAGGGGCATAGCTGAACCATATCAGACAAGCTTTGTTATGGCCAGCAGGCATCTCAGAATTTTGGAACTGGATCTACTACAGATGACACCTGATAGATGTAGTGCAGCCTGGTTGTTCTTCCATCACATTAATAAGTTGCTGCTCTCTGGAGTTATCCCATAAGGTTGTGCATGCTGGCTCTCACTGCAGGGACGGCTGCTTAAACAAGCTCACAGAATGTGATGTCAGGGGCACAAACGCTCCACAGGAAGAGTTGGAATTGATAGCCGACCCCTGCCTGTGTGTATAAATGACTCTGATTACTCTTGGTGAAAACTCAGTCAGAGCTTTTTTTTTAACTGCTGTTGTTTTTCCTACATTCTTTTTTTTTTTTTATCAGTCATTACATTTTGCTCTCACTGTGTCAACACACCCATTTGATTCCACCCAGCTGATCCTTGTTTTGGTGTACAATAATTTATTTTCCTTTGAAAGTTCAAAACCGGGTGAGAAAAGTACAACAACATGGTTTATTCACAGGGTGCAAATCACATACTAATTTGCTGTATGACTTCAGCCTCAGTGGGATGTGTTCTCGCTTCTAAAAACCAAAATAATGCACAGACTTCTGACAGTGACAGCAGGAGAGGCAGCGGCGGCAAAAACCCACGTTACAGCTCTCTTTTACGAACCGTTCTATCTTCCAGTTCAGCTGAAGCTGTGACAATTTAAAGAGCACCTCTAACAGGAAGCCTGGGCAGTAAATATGGCTGATGCAGGGGTAAAGTCACTGGTTCCTCACCATAATAAGATTTGTTCCTGCGGATTTGTGGCTGTTACAATTCCCCCTCTCAGGTTCTCCTCTCGTCCGTTTGATCACCTAACATGAGATTACGTTATGGCTCGGGATTAGCTTCTGAGGGAGCGGCCTGGCATCCTAGGTGTGTCTTTCTGCACCATAAGAAGCTTACAGAAGAAATATCTGCTGCCTAATAGCCTTATATTTTTCAGCCTTTCTTTTTTTTTGAAGAAGAAGAAAGAATCAGATTTTTCTTCCCCCCTTCTCTCCATAAAAAGTTTCTTACATCAACGCTGATTTGTCATAGACACTGCAAATCCAGTTTTACTGTGTAATACATCTGAACATGGGTGGTAAAGCTTCTGCATTACGTCTGGCTACACCACAGGAGAGGGGCTTTACTACAACATGGGCCTGTCAAACAAGGAGCGGGAGTATTCTCATGCAAGCGGAGCAGGGCGAAGAGCTTTTGCTCCTTTTTCTTCTTGAGGACATTAATCAGACTTAACACAGCTCCCTCTGGAGCCACGATAGGCTAAATACAACTTCTTCACATGTGAAGTAGATCTCCACAACATTGATGGAGTTACCCTTTAATTTCTGCCACAAAGCAACAGAACAACATCCGCAGATTAATATATGGTCGTCCATATTCTCCAATACACTTTCTCCTGCTCTCCCCATCACCCCTGTCATTCAACATCTTTAAGTTTGCTCATTTTTCATTTACAATTTACAATCCACCTCCCTTCCCATCTGTCTCTCTTCTCGCACCTCCTGTCTGCAGCCGCCCGCCACTGCCATTGAGCTTGCCTTGTCAGCAGAAACAACAATGGCAGGACCATTTTGCAGGAGGTCCTATGCATTGCTAATCAGCCTCTCATTCAACAGCGACGGGATTAGACAGCAGGTATAGGTACCTCATATTGTAGCATTGCAAATCAAGGCACCCCTCCCCACCCGCAGCAGCACCACCACCACCATCCATCTAAAACACAGCAAACTGTGACGTGGTGAGCCTATGACAGCGAGGTTTTTCTGTTGTACCTCGACATCTTCTGAACCAAAAGTCATGTCCGCTACCAGGAAATAATGCACAGGCACGTCCATGCGCCACACTCGAGCTCAATGTTTCGTCAATACGAGCTCATAACAGCGGACATTTATGAGTCTGTGAAATATACGACGGCCACTCTCTCTGCTCTTAAAGGCATGTTGGCAGAATGTGGTTATAAATAGGCACGCGTACATGGGTTGTGTCACAGCAGGTTTATTACCAGCCGAAGATGCCAGTGGGCTTTTGTTCCTGTTGCTCTCTTGATGTTCTCTCACCATCGTGACATTTATCTTACACAGAAAAACAAGAGAAAGAGAGAGAGAGAGAACAACCCCCGCCACCCTGACTGAGCACCACCACCTTCAGGTCAGGCTTCCATCCCCAGTCAAACTCAAATGTCATCCATCCTCTCTCTTTCTGCTTGTCTGCCTGTGCCTCTGTCAGGCCTTGATGACTGGGGATCTTTCCAGACCGACACTGATGCAGTGAACCGGGTTCTTTTTGTTTATGTTAAGTTGGTCTTTCATATCTCCACAGCCCTTGGGAATGGTCTGGCTGTACCCATTATCATTCTGGTATAGTTAGAAAGAAAAAAAAAAAAACTCTCTGGCTGATTTTTTGTATTGCACACTTGTCTTGGTTGGACGAAGATGATGTCATTGTGCCTCTGCAGATTAGTGTCATAAGGGAACTTGTTCTGGTGGAACATTATGTGGTGAAACCGGCACAAAAAAGATGCGACAAAAAAGGTAACAGATGTTTGTCAGCTGTGTGATACACAATCCAAATTATTGATCCATCTTTCAGTGGTTTGGTTATTAGCTGCAAGGTTGTTGTTGTTGTTGTTGTGTCACGAGGGGAAACAAATGGCAGGTTTAAGCCCAAAAACTACATCCATTAAATATGTTCAGTACTTACCTGGTAGTCCTGCTGCTTCTCTGACTTTTCTTCAAGCAGTCTCTCTCTCTCTCTCTCGCAGTCTCTCTCTCTCTCTCTCTTTTTTTGTTGTGTCTCTATAAAATACACAAGTTGTATTACACAACAGTTAAGCTTGTCTTTGTCAGACAAAGCTCAACACTCTAAGCCTTTGTCTTCAAGAAACGGCGCTGAATGAAATTTCACTCAAGTTGAAATCTGTTCGACTCAACAACAAGACACGTAACTACATGAATTTATTTAGCATAAACATGTTTGATAAAGCATAAAAAAATAAAGAAAAAAACATCTGCATGCCTACACGTCATGTTGTAAAATACAGGTTGAGATGTGGCTGTTTGGATGAACATTGTATCCTCCGGGAAGGTTTTTGTGATTTTGACTCACTTCAGCAGACAGATGTGCCTACAGGCTCGTCTGTCTGCTCAGGTGTCTGTCTTCATCTGCTCTTCTCTGTCTCTAGCTTTAGTTAACCATGGTTCAATGTGACCATCATATAGTTTATAGTGCTCTCAGCTTTTCACAGCATGTGAAAACCATTCACTTCATGTCTTTGAAGCCTGAAAGCAATGGTCACTCTCCTGATAACCTGCAGGTCAATGATGTTTTTCCTTTACTTTTTTTCTAACATACCCTTTTTGTTGTCGTTGTGTGGAGGGAGCACAGATCCAAAAAAGTAGGTCATTATATCCTCAACGCTTCGTTGCTTCGTGTCGCTCCAACTTGTAAACATCATCCTCCCACGAAAGCAGCAGCCATCCCTGTGTACGATATGACTAAAGCATCTTAGATCAACTGAAGGATGACAAAAGGCAGTGAAAAAAAGGAGGATGTTTCACTGCTGCATATCAAGGGAATTGCTTTGTTTACCTGTGTGGGCTTATTACTCCATGGTAGGTGAGGCACAAAAAAAGCACGGAGCCCAATAAAGAAGACTGGAAAGTTTTTTTTTTTTTTTTTTTTTCTGAGAGAGCAGCTTCCTACTCGCTGTCTTTTGAAATGTGTAATTAATGCGCACAGAGTTTGTTTATACATAGGTTTATTTATCTATTTTTCTGGCTTGTGTATTAGTTTTTATTCCCTCCTGAGTTCTCTGGAGGTTTGAATAATTGAAGTGATTTGTATTCTCTTAAAGGCGGTAAAGGAAGGGCCCGGGGGAATGGCTAAGATTGAAAATTCACAGGGCCTAAAGTTTATCTCCATCCGCCTCCTTAAACACCGCTTTTACTGTTTAAATATCTCTTATGAGTTTTTAATATAGAGGGAAACAGAGGGGAGAGACTAAAGGATTGCAACTGACATGTTTTTCAAGAGCCTGAATGATAAAAAGGAATAATAAACATTTGTTTTAAAAATAAATATCCACTTTCTCCTTGAGCACTAAATATAGATAAGAGTTTTTTTTTTTTTTTTTTGATGTGGTAAGCTGTATATCGTCAACTGCCTGCAAAGCCTCTCTGTACACAAGGTAAAATGTTGGCAGAGACAATATTATTCAAATGTTGCTGGAAGCCTCTGCAGCAGCCTTTTGAAAGGTTAAACAGCACTTTAAACATCGGCTGTCCAAATGTTAAAAAGCACAAAAAATACTGCTTGCTGCGGCATGCAACATAAAAAGCACAAAATCAGACGAACGCCCACGCCAAACACGCTCTGAAGTGAGAGCTGGGGCTTAACGCAGTGATGGTCACCATGTCACAGCCTCAAAGGTAATCACATGACACCCTGTGTTAATAAAACAGATGGTCTGTAAGTGTAGAAGTCAGACACGTCTGGATTACAGAGCAAAGTGTTCCACAACTCTAAACCTACTGCTGACTCCCCCTTCTGGCATTGAGAGCAATTATTGTCTTGGATTTTCACAGATCAAAGACAATTATTCATCTAATTAGAGGAGATGTAACTAATATTTCATGAAAAACTAGCCTGTTTACAAGCAGTGAGGCAGCATACCGTAATTTCCAGACTATAAGCTGCTACTTTTTTCACACTCTTTGAACCCTGCAGCTTAAACAATGATGTGGCTAATTTATGGATTTTTACGGGCTAAAGAATTTCATTTCAAAATATTTAGCCTCGTCACATCAGACCAATGAAATCACCGAACAGGTCACAGTGGACCAATGAAACTGTTCAAATTAAATCCAACGCATTCACACTAAATTCTTCAGATCTGTGTGGCTGTGTGCGAATACGTGCGTGGGGCAAGCAAGATAGAGAGAGAGAGCGATAGCAAAAGTTGAGAGCAGTTTGAGCCCTGTCATGTTGAAGCGTGAGTTGGTTGTAAAGGGGCCATTAAAACGCTGTTTATGTACTGCTGTGCTCGGTGTGGCTGATAATAAAGACACCAACTTCTCTGAGATACAGCCAGATTCCCTGTTTCTGTTTACCTCTGCTGTGGACAAGCACAAAGTGAAGGGAGTTAGCCCTGGAGCTAATGCAAGCTTTGGCCCTGGAGCAGATCACTAAGTCTCCCTTGTGCATTCCAACAACAGTCAGGGCGCCAAAGCAGGAAAGAGCTAACGTGTAACCAGCCGTGTTACAGGCACTGTTTGGAAAAAAGCATTTATTTAATAAAAAAAAAAAAATCTTTCTGTGTAAATATTCCATGTTACAACGTTATAAAGAATTGCGGCCTATATATGTACAATAATTTTTTTTCTTTTTTTAATTTAGTGGGTGTGGCTTATATTCAGGTGGGCTCAATAGTCCGGAAATTACGGTAATCAACAACATCCTAATCATTCCTCTGACTGCTGATCTTTGTCAATTAGAGGAAAATTTTTGATAACAACAGTTTATAACAAAAAAACATTTGAAGAAAATGGTATAAGAAATGGTTTTGAGTATCGCTTTTAAATACAGTGTTGACAGCACGTATTAATTCTGATCCTGTCGGTGAAACTAGTGCAAGGAGAATGAAGACGGTTACCAGTAATCAATCACCATATTACCTGTAGGATCAATGTCAGAATGAATTAATGTGCATTTTCCTCTCCGCTGAAATGAATGGCCTTGTGGGCTAAGAGCAGCTGTTATCGACACCAACCTGTGAACCGAAGGTGATCTGGTTTCAAATCCATCAAAATCCTTGTAAAACCTGCAAAAATCAAATAAGCTTGATTAGGTTGTAATGTTAGAGTCGACAAATATGTCTTCCTGTGATCTTGTCCACCATGTTCTCACTGCACCAGTTGTAGGATCCAGACCGCCATCACAAGTCAGTCCCAGCTGACTGTGAGTGAGGACGGATACACCCTGGACAGGCTGACATTCACACCTACAGGTAATTTCACCAATTAATCTAATGGGCATGGGAGGAAGGGAGCCACTCAGAATATATAAACTCTACACAGAGAGACACCAGCTCAGGTTCAAACTGCTGTGAGTAGACAACTTCAATTCCAGAGCAATTATTTATCTTTTATTTACGAATCAGTTTAAGTAATAGTACATAAGGTAAAAACAGTGATATGTGATGTGTTGAAGTGTGGCGATGGAACTAAACTATAAACTGACTATAAATAAGAATGAAAAATATGACTTATTACATACAGTAATATAGCAGCACAGCAGCTGAATTTCTCTGTACTGCCTGGTGTCGGACATAAAAGCATAAGTGCTAAACTAATAAATACAAAAAAAAAAAAAAAAAACAGAAGGCTCAGTCTGTGCTGCACGTCTCACTGAAACACACTTTATATCCATTGTAGCCTTTTGATCATGGCACTATTTCAGACCACGGCAATGCTGCCACTTTTGCTGCTGTTCATAAAACATTTCATTGCCTCCTCCCTGCTATCTGTTTTCTACCTATATACACTGATTCCTGTAAGGTTAGAATCATTACCACCCTTCCCTGCTGTGCTTAGCTTACCACTTTCCTCTAGGGGACGACAAGGTCAGAACCTTGATGCCAATTGTTACTGCTGTGCATTTTCTATATTTTAAAATAATAATCAGGTCTGAGTGAGTTGGCTGACTGGACTAGGGCTGAATGGATGCCTAGAATATGAAGTAACATATATACAAAAGTGTGTGTATGTGGGAGTCGAAATATGTTTGGCCATTCATCTCAGCTTTAACCCCTGAACCTGGCACTGAAAAGAATGAGAGAGGTTACTGTCTGCATCTGATCTCCTTCTCTGTGAAACTCATTGAGCATATCATACTCCGAGTAAAAGCTAGAAGAACCATCACCACTGGGACCATCTGGATGAGTTAGATTGTCCCTTGTGTGAATGGTATGAATAATCCACCCCACAATTCAGAGCCCAGTGGAGCCCTTGAAAATATTACAGCACCATGATCTCTACTGTTTCTGGCAGTTGTTCCCTGATTTTTACATCATCTGTCTCCCCTGTCAAAGCTTCAATCACAAACAAAATGGAAACAGGAAAGTGTGTGTGGGTGTCATCATAATAAATAGGACAAGTTAGATCTTAGCATGAATCTTTTATCTTTCTATCATTTGTTTATTCACTTTATTACAGAGGCTTTGTGCATTTGTGAAACTCTTTTCCTATGATGTCGAGAAATATCTAACCACAAAAAAGTAGAAAAAAAAGTGATACTTCATCATAAACACATTCCAGATGTGGCAGCTTGACTTCTCTCCTGGTGTGTTCAGACACACAAACACAAACGGAGCTTTCTCCTGAAATTACTGAAGTTAAAAAATCAGCTCTTTGTCTATTTTTGCTCTGTTTGAGTATTTGTGAATCCACAATAACTTACTCATGACAGGCAATTAGGAATAATGCCCCATGAAAGCTGTACAAGAAGTCATTTAGACATTGCATTGTTATTAGTGTTTGTCCAGTAGGTGGCGTGACTTCCTCCTATATATAGTGTATAGGGCAGCATAGCAGTGCAGTTGTTAGCACTGTTGCCTCTTGGGTTTGAACCCTTGTTCCACATGTGTCTTTGAGGGTTTACTCTTGCTTCTTCCCACAGTCAGAACAAATGCAGGTTAGCTTAACTGTACATGTGAATGTCAGTGTGAGTATGTTTGTCTGTATATGCCAGCCCTGTGACAGACTGGCAACCTGTCCAGGATGTACCTTACCCTCGCTCACACTCAGTTGGGGCTGGCTCCAGAACACCTGCGACCCTCAACAGGATAAACAGTATAGAAAATGAATGGATGGCAGGTGTAGTCCCTAAGCAAGTAAACAGAAACTATAAAACAGATAGACAAACAACCTTTACCAGCCTGTATAGAAAATATAAAAATATAAGCCCATATATTGATATCCTTAAAATTTTTATGACATCATTGTGTAAACCTAGAATCAGTCTGCTTCTGGGCAAACTGGGCAGAATCATGTTCTGCAACACAGTCTCCTCATAATAAATCATCAGAAGACAAGATAGATAGTTAGATAGGTAAGTAAGTAGGTAGGTTGATAGATTGATAGAGTATAATATGTTTTAATGTATTATTCCTTAACCCCTCAGTTTTGTGTGTGTATCACATTCAGTAATTTAACCTTCACTTTCACAGTGTCAGGTTTTTCAGCAGCAGTGTCCCCTGTACCAGGGGAGCGACAGGCACCTGGCACCACTTATGGAATCTCTAAATATATTTACAGCTGTGTTAACACCTTGAGACTCCGCCTCCACCCCTTCACAGAATCTTCTCTGTACAGAAATCTGGCACTATTGTGTCAGAGGTTGAGCAGCACCTGCAGCTCCTCTGAAGCCCTTCAGTTTTACAGTAAAATGTGAAAATGCATGAAATTCATAAAGCTTCTTGTTTACTAGAGCTGCCTGGATCAGTTTGGATTCTGTGTAGTCATGTACTCTTTACAAAAACAGTTAGGAGTGTTGTTACAGCTGTAAGTGTTCTTGTTGTTGTCCCTTTTTCCTCCTCTGTCTCTTGTGCAGCCCTGCCATCATCATTCAGCTCCACCAGGTCTGAGAGGGAAGCACTAAAACATTCCTGTGCCAGCAACTAAAGAGACAGGATGGCAGTGTGGGACTGCTGGTTTTACTGCCTCTCTTTACTCTCTTTTACTTTAGTATTGTATGATATTTTATTCTTTGTCACCATTGTTATTGTTTGTCATCTTGATTTAGTGTCTAAATTTTTTAAAATGTTTTGTCTTTTACCTAAACTTTTGAACATTTTGACTGGAGCCGTTCTTTCTTTTTACTGGAATGGCTTTTTTCTCAGGTTTTTCTTTGCTTTTTTTCTCATGTTTTTTTTCTGCCAGTTTTTGTTTTTAACTATGACAAGCAAAGAGTCATTGACTTGTTGCCTGATGGTCGCTCTGGTGATCAGCTGATGACACTGTGCTAGTCAAAGATACACCCCAACAAGAGACCCCAGATCCTAGAGGAGTCAAGGTGGAGGGGATGCAGAGCAGGTATTAAGCGCTGTGAGAAGAAAAGACGGTACAAACCAACAATTTTGTCTGTGACTATGGGAAATGTACAATCTCTTCCCATAAGATAAATAACTCATGGTGCTGACCAGCCTACAGAGCAGCATCATGTGTCTCACTGAGACCTGTCAGTGGACAGCAGAGCTAACGAGACCAGGAAGAGGAAGGATGTGGAGAAAATGATGTTTATTAAGGAGAGATGGAGTAACCCCAAGCACATCACATCAATAATAAAACATCTGTTGAAAGGAGTAGTAAAATTTAAGGAATTTATCAATTACAAATATGTTTTTTGTTTTTTTTATGCAATGGTGAACGATAGATAATAAGATAGAATGAATAGGTTACTGTGAGAAGGGACACCCTTATGAATGGAAGATGGTAGATAATCATAGGGCTTGTTCGATTCTGCATTGATTTTGACTCTCAGTTAGACGCCAATCTAGTCATGATCAAAGGTGTCCCAGGATGCTGCCTTAGTGACAGGTTCTGGTGATGTTGTTCAGCTTCAGTTAGGATCTGCCTGCAGACTTTGACTCTTCCGGCATCCCAGTTCATTCCAGGTTTGTCTTTTGAGCTCTTCAGGATGATGAAGAATGGAGGAATGGTCTAATTACTGTTCAGCATGTGCCATTCTTAGACAATGCAAAAACTTTAATAATTGTTGATATTGACACAAAAGCTAATAAAAAATATTATTGTTAAAGATGGTCCAGGTGGGACATGGGCCCATCTGAACAATCCTTTAGTTAAGCTGCTATAGGATTAGACTGCTGGGGAACTCTGACAATACACTGCACCTCTTCTCTCTGTCCCTCACTCCTCTCATCTCTCCCTTACACTTAATGGCTTTATATCAATATATTACATATTATTAACTCTCATCTGCTCTCTCTCCCAGTTGTGTCCCCCCACCCCTTTCTCTTTTTCAGGTTGACTCCAGAGTGGTTGGATCTAGATTCCATGCTATTGATGACGACATGATTGTTATTATTTTTATCATTATTATTATCATTATTGTAATGTTAATGATAATGATAAAACAACTACTTATAAATATGTAATATGTAAATATGTAGTGTCCATTGTCTTTTCCTGATCTCTCTATTTTCTCTCTCCCCCATCCTCCGCCCCTCCCTTTCCTCTGTCCCTTCTCTTTTCTCTGTTTTCATTTCACTGCAACCAGCAGATGACCATCCACTCTGAGTCTGGTTCTGCTGGAGGTTTCTTCCTGTTAAAAGGGAGTTTTTCCTCCATCGTCGCCAAGTGCTTGCTTATTGTGGATGTGCTTGCTTATGTTGGCCTTCTGTATGTAAAGTGCCTTGGGATAAATGTTTTTTATGATGTGCTGCTATATAAATAAAATCGAATTGAATTGAATTATTTGCGAGGCTATAAAAATTGCTGACATCTGTTTGCACAGAACACTTGAACACACTGAAAATTTATGAACTAAGAGATCACCACAAACAATGTAAAGGTTACAAAGTAAGATACTTAAGGGAGAGTTAAATAAATTGTAAAGTGTAAAGAAGTGAAAGAAGTGTAACATTAAAAGAAGTAGTGTATAACAGAAGTGTGTAAGGTGCAGCACTCGGACTGGTTTTCCTTGGGTGGATGCCATTGTACCACAGACATGTTCCACAAGCTCTGGCAAGGATGTGATTTTCTTATTATCTGGGATTGCTTAACTATGGTGGTACATGTCAGTTACATGAACCACCATTATCCATCAAAATATCGACAAACATGAAATAGAACTCTGTGCGGAAAATAAATGGATATCAAGCACTCTATGCATCAACTGAATATTGAAATAATCAACATCGCATGATAGATGTTTAAAGTAGTTAATTAATGATAATTACTGTTGTACCTCTATAATTACATGACTTATTATAACTACACCAGCAAATATAACACCACAATTATTAATGTGTTATATCTTACGTGTATACAGTGATACAGATAGTTAAACATTATTAATACATATTGAATATTTTGAAACAAAGAAGAGAACTTAACATGAAATAGAGATAAGTCTGAAATGGAATGCAGCTTGTGGTGTGATTTGTAGAGATAATGTGGAATCTGTTGTATGGGACCAAACAAAGAAGGGTGATGTTATTTGTGTGTTGGTGAAGGATCAGTTCATACCTGCATATTTTTTATTGTATGACAGTCAAACACTGAAGTAGGATGGGTCATGATATGGTAAAATGTGCCCAGCTATTTTGTGGAGATAGTTTGTTGTACTTTTATTGGTCTTGTTGCCTTCCTGACTCATTTTGAGTAGTTTGTGATGCTTTCAAAACAATTATTGTGTAAGAGAATAATAGTTTTTTGTTCTGTATACGTTACATGGTGACTACTTTTTTGATATCCTGCTTTTCCACTATGCTAAAACTATATTTATGTCTGTGGAATATTCAGACGGGTGGCAAATAACATGAAAAACCAACATCAAGTGTCTTTGCCAGTATAAGCCTGTGGTGTTTTTCTACCATTGAATTTTTAAATGTGCATTGATGTTTGTAGTAAGGTTTTTTGCACTTCAGTTCCTCTATAATATCCCTCTCAGTGTAATGGAGAAGAGTTGCTGGTCTATATTTCTGTACATATTGCATTCATGCAAAAACATCATGCTCATCTAAAGTACATTTTCAACCACAATTTCCCAACCTGTTTACTGACGTCCAATCCATAGATATGAATGCAGATGTCATCACCTGTCAGATGTTGTTTTTAGTTAGAAGTTTAGTTTACCTCTGTTTTGGCCAGTAACAAAGTCCAATATTGCATTGGCGTATTTACACACCAAGTCTACTTTTTTGACCCCTAAATGACAGAGTCAAGTGTCATTACAGCCGATGTGGAATCTTTACAACCATGATTACCACCAACTGCAACAAATAGAATTGAATATGATGTTTCCTCATACATATGTGGACATACGCTGTTGTTAATGATAGCCAATGTGCCTGATATACACTTCTTTTGGAATCCACTCAGACCCACACATCTGATCTGCACTGTACATGTACAACATGAGAATGAGAACTCTGTCAGAGGCCGAGACAGAGACAGAAATGAGGAATTAATTTCCAAGGCACTGAATCATTAGCAGCAGGCTGTTCTTCATGAATAAATAAACACAACAACGTCTTGCTATTTGAATTCAATTACAAACTAGGTCAATGGTGCATCCCAAATAATTAAACCTGCACATTAATAGATTATTTAATATTTCTGCATAATTTAATCAACAGTATTTTGGCATGTCAGTGCTCATAGATCTGAAGAGGAACACGTCACAACCTTTATTTACACTTGGGAGGTTGACAAATCAGGTCAGGTCAGGTGGTAGCTTAAGTATTACATTCTGTGTAAGAAACTTTTCAAATTGCACATTTGTGCTGCTGTTTATATATATATATATATATATATATATATATCTTTTTTTTAATCAGTCTAGTTGAGCATTATTTCATGAGTTTGATTTCAGAAAGGACATCACTGAGTTTTCAGTCAGAGCATGGATAATACCACTTAAATTCTTAAGAGCCATGGGGGTGCTGGAGTCAACCCTAGCTGACTGCGGGTGAGCATGAGGAGAACACCCTGGATAGGTCACCATTCTGCTGAGAAGTCTTAGGGGCTGACATTAATCTGGAAGTTATTTTGACAACCTACTTAAACATTGTTTAGAATAGATCATCTTAATGATAATTCCACTCTCAGCAAAGATCCTGCCTCGAGGAACACTGTAAAGACACAAGGTGTTGACCAAGTCAACAACACAGTTCCTGGTCTTAGTTGAGAATTGGTTGCATGATCTGGATCAAACCTAATCAATGGAGACCCCACCCACAACCTATAGATCCCATAGAATTTGCTGCTAATGTATGAGGATCAGATACCCCAGGACACCACCAGAGGCCCTGTGTTTATATCCTGATGGATCAGAGCTGTTCTGTTTATGCCAGACTTCTTATTCATCCATTACTGTTTTGGGTCTTTTATAGGGATATGTTGACAGTAATTAAATCATATCTATCATCAGACTTTTCCTTTTTTCTACCATGCTTCTCTCAGAGACAAACAAATAGATGTGCTCTTTTTTCCAAGGCTAAAAAAGTTTTAACCTTATTTCATTTCGGTTTGTTTACTTCCTTTTCACTATTGAAACTTGCCATCTCTTAATAGAGGGTGAACACGTCCCTCTTGTTTTTAGTATAAACGACACCTTAAGCTCAGGTCAACAGCCTCGGATGAATGAAAACAAGTTAGTTGACAGTCTGGAAGCGAGAGAGAGCATTGAGAGTGAAATGGAAAGTGAGACAAAGGAAACATGATTGGCCCGTCTTTGAACCACAGCAAGGAAATAATGTAATCAACCTCACTCACATCAGCCTGGTTATTACAGCTAGCTACATATGACCTCAAAATGACTTCAGCATGTGTGCATGTGTGTTTGTGAATTCACAAGGGTTTGGTTAGCTCAGTAAGAATGCCAACTAAATAAGGCTCAATAAAACTGTTTGGCAAGTGCATATTTACCTGCATGCTCTGCTATGATAAATGCCACAGCTAGCCATGGAAAATTGGCTGCAAAGGACAGGGTGACTAATTCCCTTGCAAAATGTTGTAAGGGCTTTTTTGCACGTCCGTGCATGTGTGTTTATATTTGTGTGGGTGTGTGCATGAAGGACTTACAGGTTGTTTGAATGAAAATGAGACCTGTTCAATAATACATAAGGCTGTCTGCAGAACACTATTACCAAAGAATATGTTTTATGAAAGCCCCTGTAAATGGTGGAGCTGGATATTTCCACGCCACCATATATTTTACAGATCTGACAAATTGCGGACAGGAGTCGATATTGCATTTGGGTTTCACACTTGGCTGCTTAATGTATTCCCTCAATTCTGAAAACACTGAACAGGGGCTAAGAGGAAATATTAAGCTTTTTTTTTTTTCATTATATTCCATTATTCTGCTGGTTTGTAATCTATGGCATCATTTCACATATGAGGTTCCTTACATCAGGATATGGATACGAAACTGCTAGTTAGCCTCCTTGGCTGGGTTGTAAACCTGACACATTCATCCACATAACACCTTATCTACTGAATTAAAACCTGTTGTTTGTCTTTATGTCATTATACTTCCACTACATTACCAGCACACTCTAATCACATTGTTCAACCCCATAATACTTTCTGACAGAGCAGTATGAGTAGTGTTCAGTTGTGGCTTGTGTTGCAGATTGTGTAACCGTTCTTCTTACAATGCCAAGTTTACATACAGTAGTAAACTATAACTGAGCACATCATGACCAAATCTTAGACAGTCAGCCAAACACCAAGATATTAAATGACACATGGATGTGATAGATGTAATTAGTGTGGCATCAATCAGTGTAGAAGAGAAGTAATTTATGTATTCAATGATCCATCCATCATTCTCTTACTCCTACTACTCCTCTGAGATTCCCCTGGCTATCCAAGCTTCTCACCTTATCTCTAAAACTGAGCCAGATATTCTGTGAAAGACAATTCATAGACAAAATCCACAATAGTTTCATAATAGGAAATTAAATTCAAAATCCTTTTCCTTACACATGAAGTTCTTAATGACTGGACCCCATCATGTCTTCAAGAGCTCATTGTTTCCTGCCATTAATTGATCACTTTGATCACAAACTGCAGGTTTACTTGTGGTTCCTAGAGTCTCTAAGACCAGAATGAGAGGTAGAGTCTTCAGTTATCAGGCTCCTCTGTAATTTGTGAACCAGTTTGGGTCCACGAGGCAGACACCCTTTCTACATTTAAGGCTAGACTGAAAAAAAATTTCTCTGAAAGAAAGCTTTTAGTTGGGAATGGTTCAGGTGGATCCTGTACTTTCCATAAGTTACACTGCTATATGATTGTGCTGCCAGGGGACCTCCCATGATGCACTGTGAAATTTCTTTGTCTGTGCCTCTCTCTTTTCATCTCTCTCACTTTCAATGCATTTCCAAAACCCTACTGCATGTTATTAACTTTGTGCTCTGTTTGATTGAGCATCTGTGATAACACACCTAAGATAGAACGGGCTTGAGCTTGAAATGTTAGAATTTCACACCCATTCTGGGCCTGGTTCTGCTGGGGATCTCTTCCAGTTAAAGTTGAATTTTCCTCCCCATTGTCACCACGTCTTCTAAATGTGTGAATTGAGAATGAATTAATTCAGTCAAAAGAAATACTAAGTTAAATCCACTCATCTTTCCATTATCTATACTGCCTTTGAGGGGCATTGAGGCTACTGGAGCTACCACACTGCCCCACCAAGTATTCCTCATAATTACAATTTGCATTAACTGCACTTTGTGAAGCACTGAACTGCAAAGTGTTAATGTATTAAATGATAAATTCCATGCTTTTGAATTCTGTAGTCAGATATTTTTGACATGCTTTTGAATATAAGCTACCTTTTGTAGACAGTTCAAAAGGTGAGTTGTACACAGTTCAAAAGGTTAAAAAAATGTGTTATTTGGTTTGAACTTGTTCAATGGATATGTGCTGAAATGCACTGAGTACAAATCAAAGGCTCTAGATCTTGTATTGACAGTTAAACTTCTTTCATGAGATGACAGACACTGTCTGCTTTGGTGCATGTGCCATCTGTAGTCCACTGATGTCACCCAACACAATTTCAGGGCATTGAAGTGCAGCTGAATCTCTTAAACCTGATTTGTGCTCGTCTGTGTCCATAGATACACAGAGTCCTCTGCGTCATTGTGTAGCCCATCTGACCCTCTCTCCATGGGCTGACGTGCACCTCCCCAATTTTTTAACTATCTGTCGAAACAACAGAGAGCACATGGAGACCACATGGCTCTGATGGGTCCACCAGAATTACCTCATTTCCGGAATCTCGCTGTGCCGGTTGTATTCTTTCCACAACAACAACATCACCATGCGCCTCCCCTTTAGTTCGCGCGTCTCAATGTTTGCAAAAAAATGATTTGTTGTTCAGTGCCAATCAGTTCCAATTCCAACAAATGTCTTCTCTTGGTCTCCAGTGGTCATTGTGTGTGGAGGAACAAGGCCGGCCGGTAAATAAACAACAACAAACAAAGTCGTAATTGCAACAGAAAGAATCATATAGCCTGCTACTGTTCTGGCAGTGAATTTCTTTTTGACTGACCAGCTGATGAAGAACTTCGAAAGAGTTCATGACTGTGTCGATCTGACTGCGTGGCCACGCAGTACACAGTCTGAAAAGCACAACTTGGCCTTAATTGTCATTTGGAGTTGGTAACAAGTAAAGCTGCCAAGTCCATCTTTTATTAGTTGACAGTTTGTGTTCTCCTTTCTTATATTTTCTGGATCTTTTTCCTCATTGTCTTCATCTTGTGTTAGTACTAGACTCTATACCTCAGGAAGACTTCAGGTGTTTGTGCCCAGTAGCAGCATGTAGGGCAACAGCCAAGCAGCCATGTTGGTCACACATGGCTGTATTAGTTTGATGGGGGTTTACTGCCGCGAAAATGCCAAGCAACGTGTCACAGCTAACCTTTTCAGTAAATGTATGTGTATGTATGTGTGTGTCCCAGCAGCTTCCTGAAAAACAACAAGCTTTCTTTACAGCTTCCCTGAGGGAATTTAAGTCACACAGAGAGAAAAGACAGCTGCTTTAGATTCTGACAGTAAAGTCTGGTCTACAAGAACAAGTCATGTGTTTCATTAGAGATTTATATTCTGTTATGTATCCTCAGTAATTTGTGGCTACTGAGGACTTTTTTCATGTTACACATTTTCATTTACTTGTGACATTTTTAATCTGCAGCTGAGACACAATCTTTTATCTTTGTATGATGTTTTTTTTCATCCATTTTGATTTGAGAGTGAATGTGCACTAATGAATTTGTACACAGAAACTGGATGTTTACACTCCCAAGGCCAATGGCAGTGGTTGTGTAAATGCCAGAATATATTTATTTAAATTGTTACTTAAAAATGGTGGACTATCCTTGAGAAATATTCATTTGTGTGTTTGTCTTGTTCTTAATAGGTGTATCGTATGTGTTAGTGGACTAAATGAGGAACACACCAAATCATTACCTCATCTCTCAATGAAGTATATTTACTTTTGTGCATTAGCCATTACATGTCACTGTGCAGTAACACATTCTACTGTACTTCCTGCTGGTTTCCCATACACACAAGTAGGGCCTTAAAATAACTGATTGATATAGCAGTTAAGGTTTGATCAGACTCGAAATTTCGAAACTCTGTCCAATGCCAGTTGGGCTGGCTCATCGGTGGTAAGGCCACAAATAACACAGAACAAAACATATCACCTGCAAACGTGTGTATGTGCTGATCGCAGCCTTCACACAAAAATAATGGGTCACAACAATTGTCACACCATCATACAAAGCCTCATAACATTGTTACAAATGAAAACATGAATGAAAGAACACAAATGAAAGAAAAAGAGGAAAAGTTATATCACAAAACAAACAGAAAGAGACACAGGGTTTTATATGATACAGAATATTACACCTGGAGCGGAATTATTAGCAGAGCCAGAGGTTGTCCATAATATCTATACCTGTAAATGGAAAATTGTCCATTGTTTCAAAATAAATAAATAAATAAATAAAACATCTGGCAAAATAAATTATTTCTATTTATTATTTCATCTTTTGATTTTTGATCATGTTGATATTAGCAACACCTCTGTTGGCCAGTCCTTTTCCCTTAGCTTTAGCATTTGCTGACTCTGACCGCTGACCCCTGACCTCTCTGCAGAATGAGTTTGTGGATAGAAGAAAATAGACAGTTTGCCAATGAAGATCAATAAAGCATCCCACAACTCCCATCTTTTATTTGACCTTGACTTGGATTTACTGCAGAGATTGTCCCAGTTGTGCAACTACAGAACATAAACCATCACTAATAGAACGGATATCATCATTTTCTCCTCGTATCAGCAGTTCCAAATTAAATACACAGTATGTTACATACTGTAGTGTAGTCTTAGCATTAGAAGTGAAATAGAGTATGATGATATGTATACATCATTACTAATGATTTGATGAATGGGTAATGGTTTGTGTTATACAGTGTATTACCATTGCCACTTGTATGTTAATGTGTTTATCTTGTAATTAGTTCTTTCATTTAAAACAAGTTCCATCTTCTGTCACGTTCAGCAGTGATTCCAATACATGGTCTCACGTTAAATCTAGGAGGATCATTAAACATAAAAAATTAGATAACATACATTTTTGTTACTTTTGTTTTTTATTATAATGTCTTTTCTGTAATAGTTCTTTGTTCCCCCCGTTGTCATTTTAGCTCTTCACAACTCAGAATGTATTGAGCAGGTCACACACAAGAAGCGGTGTCTTAATTTTAAGATCATAAGCCACTGACAGTTTTCTCACTGTCATCTAAAAAAAATACTGTAATTTGGTTGTGAAGTAATTATTTGGTCCCACACACCAATTAATAATAATTTCAACAACAAGAGGTTGCAAATCTGAGCAGTAACATGGTTCAATATTTAATTCTCCTTCCAGCTAAATAAAATCACAGTCTGATAAATGATGTGAAAAAAAATAGTACCTCACAAGTTGATTTACAGCCAGTTGGCTCCCATCAAATCCATCAACCTCAATTGTGTCTTCACTGGAATGACTTTTAATTAATGCTCAAACAGACAGACAGTCTTGTTCTGTAGAAGACACAAAAAGTCAGATGTGATGAACATTAGAAATGAGAGTCAATTAAATAAGTATAATCAGTTTTTATCTAAATTTAATCAATGATAATATATATTGAAGGACCCAGACAGATGTTCATGGGAGATATTTTCACTGGGTTCCTGGCAAGAAATAGATGCCAGCAAGAGAGAGATTTCTCAGTGGGGCAGCAGATGTCAGGACCTGCAGTCATTCATTAGTGAGAAAAAAAACCAATAATGTATAACTTTATACACTTTAAATATTTAATATTAGTATTATTGTAATAAATACAACTTCCCTTCACTGACCAATTTAAATTCTGTGTACAATACAAAACAGACACTGTTCCAAGGATATCAACAGCCTTAAAAAAAAAAGGAAATTGAGGAATTAATATAACAGTCTAGACAGGAAGAAAATAGATGAAGAATAAAACAATAACAAGAAGAAAACACATACATACAGATGTATATAATGCATATCATTGAGTGTATTTATATACCTTTGGTTTCCTGAGGCATGACAGACAGGCAGAGTTACTTGGGAGGATGGCCTGGAGGCTGGAGAGCTGATGAGCAGGACACCTCAGGCAGCATCTGGAAGATCTGGCTGGACAATGTCTGCTGACGTGACAGCAGGCCTAATGGTAGTGGCTGAGTTCATGTTAGGTAGCATCATCTGGCTATCTGTCAGTGGGGACTGTTGACAGCAAAGTAGGATCCAGTGTTGGCTGGGACACAGATTCAAGAGCAATTCAGGGACAGGTGGGAATAGGTGAGACATTGGATGGGATGGCCAACTCAGACATGCACAGGAACTGGCCTATGAATGGAGAGGATATCAGCCATGACCCCTAATTCAGGAACAGGTTCAAGAACAGATAAAATAAAACATTGGCTGGGATCCCTGACTTTGGAACATACCAGATCTTCTTGGAGCTGCTGGATCAGGCCTCACTTTTGGTGTATAGTGTCCAGCTGGTGTACTCACTCTAACAATCCTCAGAAGATCCTGGAGACTTTAGCTCTGGTTTTGTAGCTGCACCAGCACCATTCCTGGTTTTAACAGCCTGTGCATGAGCATTGATCCATCCAGTCCATCTACAAGATCAACTTATTAAATTACCACCATCCAGAATAGTAGGAAAAACAACTGATCAAACACTCTAGACTGACATCTATAGAAACACTCAGGAAGGGGAGGAAGGCCAGTAAATTCTCCCTAAGCATTCATAACCAACCAACACTGTCACATCAGATGAGTGAATGAAGGTACTGTAACTCAGCCTGTCAGGTACTTTAATGGACTTCAGCCTGTGCGTATGTGTGTGTGTGTGTGTGTGTGTGTGTGTGTGTGTGTCGGAAGCAGGGGAAGCGACAGCGTGTGTATTGATGTCACACCCCTCTTGTGTGTATGCATCTCAGGATCTGTGGCTGAATTGTCTATGACAGTTCACCCACACCATTTCCACTAAGAGAAAGGTGATAGAGGGATATCACTATGGCCATTTATGCTCATTAAACATCTGTGCTACTATATTATTGTACTGTACTATCACAGCACACACTGCCACATGTCACTGCCATTGGCCCTGCCATGTTAACAGCTGTTCACAGCACCTACTTCAAGCTCTCACGCACACATGGGTAATATTCTATATTGATCAGCTCCAACATTAAAGTAAATTTGTAGAGACTGGCAATGCAATTCACATCTGTCAGTATTTTTAATGTTGTATTTGAATGATATATGTTTCTTTCTGCTTTAGCTGAGCTAAAAGCACACCAGTGTGACATTAGGTGGCATGTTACTTCCCTTCTACACTGACTTACACAATTTATTTTACTAACTTATTCCCAAATGCACCTTATGATATTGTATTGCATTAATTCTGTCAGTGGATTGCATAAGGTGATTTTTATGGCTGTTATCCAGTATAGAAAGTAAAAGTCTAAAAACCAGCCCTAAAATATGTGTTTGGACATGATGTTACAGGCTCTGACAAATCCACTTTCAGAGTATGATAATCTGACCTATATTCAAACATGCCACTAGCCACTAGACACCATATTAAAATTTGTGTTTGACATGCTCCTTGTGCACCTGGCAGGATGCTCTTGATTGTGATCTGCCCCCAAAGTGTGAGGGGAAGCAAGTATCTTCCATCTGCACATGGATCTTAGGGATTTCTTCATCTAGGAAATACTTTTATCTGGCCAACGAACAGTTGTGAGTGACAGATGCTGGTGTGAAGAGTAATTAATAGCATTAAAAGCATTAGTCCACTGGCTTTGTATGACTTAGGACATTTGGACATCAGCCAGCGAAAATACTTACTTAAATACTTTGTCAAGTCAAGATTTTTCAGTGAATAAGTCTTTCATTGGCCACGTATTTTTTTTTTTCCCTTGCTGACTACAGTTTCTATCAAATCGGATAGAATCCAACTCTACTGATACACATCGTTGACTCCGTTGGCAGGAGGTGGTGGCAGATGAGTGCAGGTGAGTCTGACTTGTGCTACATGCTTGTCTAATCCAGGGAGATCTGGGAATGAGTCGTCAGTCAAATGGTAAGTCATGAGAATAAATGGGAAGCCTCCAGATTCATTCTGAGACACATAAGCAACAGTGGGTTTGGCTTGATGGGCCATGACCAAAGACAATGTAGGGAGATTTTTTTTTTTTCTGAAATGAAAGGACATAGCTGCAAATTTTCAGTTTTAATTGCCACCTTTGAGTGACAAAGATCTAGATGGGAGAGGGATGGTTGCCTGCTCTCAGTTCTTCCAGGACAATCCAATCTTATCCAATAATGTACAGATACCACTTGGTCCACTTGGCCAAATGTATAAGTTTATTTTCTATTGCCTGCGTCCAGGTCACATGACCATCAAGTTTCTGCAAGACCTAATTAATATGACATACTTCATAATTTTGATTGAAAATGTAATATTTTAAAATAGTTTTAGCATTAATTTGAACTTCGATGATATTTCTAACGAAAAATATGTACTTTATTTTCAGAATCTCTGTTCACTGAGTGAAGCAATATGGTATTTGGAATGAGACTGGGTTGTCCAGAAGGCAATGCCTGGATGACCAGGCTGTGATGGAAAGCCTCTATTCAGTCCTTTATTTATTTATTTTTTTTTTCAGTGTTTGATCCAGCAAAGATGACTGGGCTCAGAACGAATATTAATGATTATGCCCAGATGATACCTTACCTACCTTATCCAGGTGCCAGCTGAGGACATGCATAGCTACATTTTCATGGACAAGGCTGAGACTGACTGAGGTCAGTGCCCAATGCCATGTAGGGTACCTCCAGGGAGGACAGAACACACAGACTTACCTTGATAGAAACTTTGTACCTCCACGTCTCACTACACAATCCTGCTGACACAGTACAGATGTACCCTGACTGAAAGTGATGTAAAGATGAAAGCCGAGTTCTTCTGCAGAGAGCAAGGGTCACCACCAGAGTCACACAGCTACATCAGCCAGTTATTTGTCCTCAGACTGTTGATTTAAATCAAGTGATTATATTTTATTTGATTTTATTTTTTTTGTGAATTGAGCTGGGTATTTTAAGCAGATTTTAGAAATATTTATATTCCAGTGTCATGTTTTTTTTACCTTTGCTGTTTTCAAAGGTAGGTGAAAGATAATTACCTCCCCAGTTATTTGTTATTAGATCTGTTTATATACTGAAGTAATAATTGACAAGTGATTGATTAATTGTTGATCCCTGTCACTAACATTGAGAATTAGAAATGGATGAGGAGCTTTTTGTGACTGTCTGTGGACAGCATTTTATAAGGACAAATTAGAAAAAAGCAAAAGGTTTAAAGCTATAGGATCACCTGGCTAGTCCTGAACTAATGGAACTATTTTTTTGATTCCAGCTTTAAGTTGTGGTTTTTGTTGTACAACCAGCTGTCAGGTGGGTCCCTTTTGCAAATATGTGTTGATTGTGAAATACAAAAAAGTTCAGCAACTGAACTTGTGTGGGTATTAGTCAGTAAATGTAACGTAAAGTCTAAACTAAAATAGGTTTGTAACAATAGGTATGCAACTGTGTGTGTGTGTGTGTGTGTGTGTGTGTGTCGGAAGCAGGGGAAGCGACAACCTTGATCTAAATTGAAGAACATATCCTCCACTTCCTGAAAGGCAAGGAGTTTCACCACAGAACAAAACACTCAACAGCAAACGTCTTCAAATGAGCTCAATAATTCATGTGTCTGTGAGGAGCTTCTGAAGTGAGGGCTGCTTTGAAGTGGTGGAGGCACAGATGGCCCAACCAGTGCAGCACACACACACCATCACACACTCACACGAACACATGCAAGTGTAGGTACACTTAATCACCAGTCCACACACACACACACACATACATACCTGACATACCTGAATTTATACCATATGGCATTATACATGCTTGTTTTTAACACCTCAATGACACAAACACAATGGCACATCACTATCTGAAAGACACACAGCACATACATTAAATGAATAGGAAACTATGTGACTGAACTCTGGGTGGATAAAAGTACAACTCTATCTCTACAGACTGATACATACAGTATAGTACTTATGACCCACAAACACTGAACTATTGCACAAACTTTCTCTTTGTGCAGACTCTAACAAGTCACTATGAAAATGGTTATTCAGAATAACTTCACCCTATCACTAAATTCAGGTAATCCCTCATGATAAAGACTGAGAGAGAGGAAACTGGTTCCAACATATTCAACTTCACTGTATCCACTATGAATGGAGAAACACTGAAAGTTTAATGTAAAGATGTAAACCTGTGTAGCGTAAGGAGTAAACCTGCATGAATAACATATTATTCATACATTAGCCTCAACTGAACACAGACTTTAGATATAACACTGTACATTAGATATTACACTATTACTTCTTTGACTTTTGTCCACTTGCTCTTTTTTGTGAATATTATTAAACTCCCGGCATCCAGCCCGGAAAAGCAGTCACTATGACCTTGTGGCCACAAACCACGGGTATGTTGTTTATGAACTTTTTAAACCACACTTTGTGTCAGACTTCAAAAGTCACCCAGTCTCATAGGGCTCAAACTCACATCCTCAGGATTCCCACACAGTTCAGCCAGACATTTTTGCTGAAGCCTTTGAGTGTTTGCAGTGGCTACTGAGCTTTAAAACTCACTGATTCTTGTCAGAACTGAACCCACATCTTGAGAACTTCCAGGTAAGTTATAAGACCAGAGATTTGTTAGGTCTTTTCCCTCAACCCTTTGAGTGATCACAGAAGGTATTAGACTTCAAAATCAACAGAATTTAAGAAGAACTAAATCTACACCCTGAGGACCACTAGAGCGTCTCCCAAGTACTGGAGATAAAGATGGTTGTAGTCCCTTTCTTCCTGAGGCTTGGTGACTTGGTGACAAAAAGCCTTATAAGGTTTCAACATGGATCTGTAGAACTATGTATTGGTCTTAAAGCTCAAGCTATTTGGTCAGACAGTCAAATATTTGAAGTTTAATTATCAGTGTCTTTGACTGAAGAAATGATCATCTAATAAACCACGGCACATGAGTTTTAATTTTTATTCTTTACAATTTCTACAATAATAGTCATATTTTGGCTTCATTCTATAATATTTTATGTATTTCGTTGAAGAATGTAAGATGCAGACGTTGTCATTGGAATATAATTTAGCATCTATATGAGAGAGTCCCACAACCATAACACAACAGCACAGATTATGAAACCACACCAAGTGTTATCCATTAATCAAACCCAAAAGTCCTGGTATAATAATTGTTGGCAAGTTAGTCATATTTACTTCTAAGCATAATCTGCTGCCCATGAGTCTTGGTTAAAAAAAAAAAAAAAAAAAAAAAAAAAACTTTTCAGACATCATGCTCACATTTCTAAAGCAAATGTTTAAGTTCTATGTCATTTATCCATCCTGCTCCACAATGCTAATCCAAACACTGAAAAGTTTTTTTTTTTTTTGTTGTTAAATACAGCATCATTCTCCATCATTACGACCTTCTCTAGTTAAAGAAGTGGCATTTTTGCTGTTTTTCTGTGTCTCTGATTTTTTTTTTTTTACTACTACTACTACAACCACTATTAATAATATTGCTACTGCTAATAATAATAATAGAATGACAGTGAATCTTTCTCTGCAGCATGTACACAAGATCACCTTGTATTTTGTGTTTTTACTGGATCAATAAATTGTTGTTTTTGAAATGAATTTCCACTACCACAGCAGATTCCACTGCAGATGGATATGAATTATCTTTTATTGAAAAAATAAATAAATAATAAATAATCTTAAAGGACCAATAATGACTGGAGTTTGTTTGCTTACACTTACAAAAAATGTAAGTGTAAATATCAAAAAATTTAGGTCAGAGCAAATGCTTTTTTTTTTTATTACTTGTTTTATACTGGGGCATCAAAGTATTTCAGCAAATGTTTGGCATCAGTTCATAAGCAATATCAATGCTCTCACAAGATGCCCCTGGGAAGCAGAAGCAGCTACAAACCAGGGTCAAGATGGTAAAGGAACATCTGTGTGCTGGTGTTGCATTAACAGAATCCAGCAGTATGTGCCTATATCCATATATATTTTGTTTTTATTTATTTTTTTTCCATATATTTTATATACTTGCTTCCAGTATGCAAAAAAAAAAAAAAACCTTCAACTTGTGTGATGTGCTTTCTCTCTCTGTCACTGGATTTGAAGAGTGTGTTCAGGGTGTCAGTGTGTCACTACCAGAGTCCCTTGGTTGTAGTGATTAACTTCAGAACTAGATGTAGTTGGTCTTTTGGTTAAATAAGTTCACTAGGAGCCCGCTCTTCATGTCCACCAGGAGACCCCCCTGCACTACTTCTGTTCTCCATCTCCCCTGGACAAAGGTAGCTGTCACAGCTTGAGGGGAAACTAGTTGAAATGTGGCCACAACTGAGTCACCACCCCAGCTGTCTCCAGAAAAATGATGCAGAAATGCCTTCAAGCTCTGCTCCTGAAGGTTAAATGACCCAACCTGTCTCTGGGAAGCTCACCACCAAGTTGAGCAACAGTTGAGCAATAGAATTACAATGTCTTTAAACCAACTCACTCCATTCGCTCACTTAATTGTATTTTTTCTGCCAGGCCCATACTATATAAATATGTTGGCACTAGGTCAGAGTTTTTCCAGTGGCTGTATGCTTGCCTGTGTAAATAGTCAAACTTTAATTATGTGCAGAACCTTTATATTCTATGAAAAGTGATATAATTTCTAGAGCCCCGATGGTGTGAACTCAAATAGATTTGGACCTGAAATGTTGGCTTCAAACAGCAACCACATTCACTCATGAAGTGGGGATCAGCACTGCCACTGTCTTAATTGGTACCAGAGCTCTGTATTTAAAACAAAATCACACAGACGATCCCCGGTTTTTCTTTTTCCTATTTCCATCAACCCAGACTGTCCGCTGATGATGGTGGCCTCGCAGGGATTCACTGAAATAATTTCAAAAGTTACCCAAGTTCATTTATGAGCTATTCTTCTCACTTTGAATCACTTGGGATTGTCTGTACTGGCAAGGCTTACTTTGTGTTTTTTTTTTTTTTTCTTTTTTTTTTCTTTTTTTTTTGGCTTATTGCCTCATTTTGCTTGTGCTTATTTTAGGTTTAATAAATCTTTGCTGCTCTTCAGGTTGCTCTTTTGCTGAGGATTTTATGAATATGTTAATTATTTTTATTTGACCTGATTTGTGAATAATGGCTTTGTGATCGAACACACACAAACTAGCAAACTAGTCATGCTTCCATCTCATGCTTCATTAGTGTCTACTTGTGCTCGGACACTGGCTCAGCCTTTGATAATAATTCGAATTCATGCAGCACCTCAAAACTATTACCAAAAATAATTTGAATACCATAGTTCCTTCTAAAGTCAGACAGAATAAACTTGCTCTAGAGATGCCTAACACAACAAAGAAATAAAGCAAAAATATGGACACGCTTAAAGGAAATGGAAAAAGGAAAAGCAGATCCTTTCATCATTTAATTTTCAATAGGGAAGAAAAATCCTTCTATTTTTTCATTCTTGTTTCTGTAATTGTCAAACCTCAGAACACTACTTTTCCTGTGATTAACCACCACCTAACTGACAAATTAAAGCATCTCCCTTCTTTGCAACAAGTTTGTATCTATGTCTATTTCTTATTAGACCTATTATTTGTCTTTTGGGGTATGATGAGGATGATATTTGACAGCAGAAAGGTAGCCTCAGAATCTTTTTCTGCTAGTTTCCCCTATCTGCCAGGATACACCATGCAAAATGTTAGGGTTATGTTATCTGTGCAGTACTTTAGCCCCTGAAACCAAACAGGGCTGAGCTGGGGGTGGTCGTTCTCAACTTGTGATGGCCCAAGGCATCAGATAAAATGAAATAATAGTGAAAAAAAGGTAACAAACAACATTATGAGAGGTGGTCCTGGCTCCTGGCCTATTACAAAACCCACGCTACACATTGCTATCAAAAAACTTATGGTGTGGTGTGGATTTTGGGGATTAGGGGCTCTATGGGCCAGCAGATTAACTATGCTGCAATCTTTCCTAATTGTGACCATTTGTCTCACCAGAATGAATAAGATGACACAGCACAGACCTGGAACGTCCATACCATCAGGCCATCAAGAAATCCTAATTAGTGGCCGGCCTAATATTATGTATGTCATGCCACAACTTTAAAATGTTGGAGACTACCTTTGTCCTGTTCAGAGTGAACATTTGGATGTATGCAGGTGCATCTTTCGGGAGCCCATTCCCTGAGATTGAAATGTTTATTCACTCACTGCATTGATTTCATGGTCGAATTACAACTGCATCTACCTAAGGACCTTTATCAGGCTGCTAACTTGTATATACACCTGAGAGAGGCCATTACTACTGCTCTGCAAATGAGACCTACAGTACTCACACCCCCTCCCCTGCTCTATTGGACACTCACCTGTAATGTAAATTAAATTATTTTACTTCACTATGAGCAGCCAAAATGAGAAAGCAGCCAAGTCACAGTAATTTGGAGAAAGCAGTTTCCATTCAACATGACAAATATTTGCGATAGATTTTTGTAAACGACTCTCTGACTGACTGGTGCCCCTGTAAAGGAGAACAAGACCGCGTAATGAAGGTCAAGCACATAGCTAATAATAAAAATATCCCACTGAATAAGTGTGCATAGATTATGTTGTGAGTTTTTTGTTATGGCTTGCTTATTTGATGCCTTTTTGTTTTGTTTTGTGAATCTTATGTTTATTGAGTTCAATAAAAAGCCTAATGTAAATGTACGGATACACTTTACTATATGAGTAGCAGCCATACATACAGGCCAGGCCAGTCACCCCATCAGACCTTAAAAGCTTTACTTGTACATTTAGTTTCACTTTGAGTAAACTGAATGATGTGCTACTAGTGACACTTAAGTACTGCAAATTTAGAGACTGTAATTATTCTGCCATCACTATGAAGCTTGGCAGATAGATAAACAGAAAAGTCAGCCAACAATCAAAGGTAGTTTTCCTTACATTGGTCTTTACTTAAGACGAAATGTATAGGGAGAAACTTCAACAGTTTGTGATTAAACTTTGTGGTCTCCAAGGCAACTATCTAGCTACGGTGGCTCTGGCTACAGCAAGCCTAGAGGGACAAAACTCAACGGATATTTCACAGGGGCAGAACAGTAATACTTTTACACAACTGATATGTTCATAGACAACTTTCACCTTTATTGGACTGATTTTCTGGTCAAATAGTTGCACTTAAACTCAAGTTTGGATTTCTCCAGCTCACCTAACACAGTGGACACTCACCCTTCTACTATATAGTAGTGGACACAGTGCAGCTTCCAGACAGGTGTTAAACTTAGTGTGTCACAGCATATGACTCATGGCCCATCAGAGTTTAAGATAAAACTACTTTTTGGTTTTGTTTGTTTTTTGTTAGAGAAGTAAAAAATTGAATGTAACTACAACACAAAGTTGTAGAAATTCAGCAGACAGATTCACAAACAAAGCAGAATCTGAAAAATGCTTATTTTAACATACAGGTCCTCTACACATTCAAAAAAAAAAAAAAAAAAAAAAAACAGTGGGATTGTACAATATCCTCTTACATTTTGTGAACAATACTTGAATGCTTAATTCTGTATTCCATTTGTTCTGGTCTTAACACATAAGCACAATTGTAAACAAAAAGAGCCTGAATTTATCTATTGAAGGAGAACTTCAGTCTAAAATGATTTTTGGATTCATTTGTAAAATATGATCGCGAGATGTTATGTTAGGCTATGGTCTCGATACTTTCGAAATTAGTGATGTTTTTGTCTGTTCCCGTATTTATATGACGTTTATACCTAAGCAGAATATTTCACAATTCTATTAAAAGATTACAACTGACAGAAAGCTTTACAGATACAATTCTACCTTATTTCAATACTCTTTCATCAGGATCAAAAGACATGAGCGCTAACCACAAGAGCTAGCTTGCTAGTTATCAACAAGCTAGGTTTCTCCTGGAATTCTAGGATGCTTTCCTGCACTGCATCTATCATACTTATGTTTGCTCAGGTTGGATGACACAGCAAGTAACTTTCTACATTTAGTACATTTCCTACCCACCTTGTCTCTCTTCATGAGATCAGTCTTGTCCTGAGCCACGGCGCTGGCGATGAGGAAATCCTCGAGGTCCTTCTCCACTATCTAGCTCCAGAAGTTAGTTTAAAAACCAAGAAAGGAAATATATGCAAAAAATAGACAAAAAAGCTTTGACTGTCGTCCCAGCTAATATGAACAACAATGTTTACATCTTATAACTATCTTTATAGAAGACGCAAAGGATGATATGTTTGAGATCACATTGTTTTCAGCTGAAAATTTTGTAATGTAGTTTAATGATTCCCTCCTGCTGGTAACAGGAAAAGCTACAACCTAATTTCAAACTCACACACCGACAGGCACGGTTAGATTTACAAGATTTTTTTTTGTTTTTTGTTTTTTTGTTTTTTTGTTTTTTCTCGTGTCACTTCGAAGCACTGTAATAATATTCAACAGAGGTAAAAAAAACAAAAAAACATCCCCCCTATTGCCAGTTGCTGGGCATTCCTTGAAAAGGAAAAGAAAAATCACTTACAAACAGCCAATGCTGTTTACTGGTTACTGTTCAGCACTAATTTTATTTAGCATTAGCTCAGTTTTTGACAGTGACAGGTTATTCCGTTTTGTTTGATGGTCTTGAAAATAAGGCTACTGCCTAGGACTGAATTAGATCAAACAGGATTTTCTTAGTTATTTCTTCATTTGTGGTGTTCCTTAAGGCTTCATCCTTGGCCGTTTGTTGTTTTCTTATGTTCTTCCACTAGATCAATTACCAATCAAACAAAATCACCATTATAAAAAGTTATACACAGATTACACACGTTTTCTGTTAAAAACTGTTATATTGTCTCTCTTAATATCAAGTCTTGGATATTACAGAATTCCCAAACGAAAAGACAGCTAGAGAATGTTGGAATAAATTGTCATGGTCTTGTTCATACATATTTCATTTCATTCACAGCATCTTTCTAATATCTGGTCTTTCTTTCTTGAATTGATATTGAGAGACACAAGTCATACATGCTTTTACAGTGCTGTGACTTGACTATTACAGTCTGTTATGTTCACAATTCAGTGCCATGCCTTTACTTGGTACAAATGCTGCTTTTCAACTTCTGAATAATTAGAATAGACAATATCAAACATCCTCTGGTTTTGGTTGCTGTGTATTGGTCATTTTCAGAGTTAGTCAGATGTCAGAGGCTGTTATGGCTTGTTTCCAAATCATATTACAGAAGCAGTATGAGTCAGAGTGCAGCCTCAGATCTTCAGACAGGGCTATTCTGACTGTTCCTCAGTCTCAGTTCAGGACAAAAGGTGACCTGACTTTTGCTTTAAGCTAATGACCTGATGCCTGCAGAATCAGCATCATTTTAGTCACCTCTTACAATGTGTGTCAAACTATAAAATCAACATGAACTAGAAGTCCCAAATGTGCCTACTGACCAATATTCTGAAAAGCTGAAGAGGTTGTTCTGTGAAAGGAATTCAGCTTTGGAACTTAAGTGACAGCAGACATTTTAGTAATTTATGAACAAATTTGTCATTTTTTTAGATTAAGAAAAACACAATTGTATTGTATTGATTCTACTCTGGTTAAGATGAAAGGCCAAATCAAAGTGAATTTGAGTTATTTCTATGTAAGTTAACCCCCCACACAAAAAAATTAAATTAGCATGTGAGTGTGAAGCTTGTGTGGAGCTGGTGAGAAATGACATCTGAGTTGTGAGGAAGTCAGAAGAAACATAAAAAGCAAACATGATTGTGGTGAAAAGGTTAATGTGACAGCTCCTTCAACTAAAACTGCTATAACTAACAGTCATCGTGCTCATGATTAATCATGAGACAGAGACAATTATCTGTGAACTAACAGGAGAGTGGGAAGGAACTGAAGGACTACAGGAAGGAGAAGAGGATACATTTACAGTAGATGCAGTGAATCTCTTCTTCTTTTTGAGTCAGATTTGTTTGTATTTGCCATTTTCTCCTCACTGTCTCTATCTGCCAAGTTCCATGTAAATGAGCTCTCTATACTCTCTATATTGTCTCTATCGTCTGCTCTCTGTCCCAGAACAAGGTGGGATTCCCCTGCGGGGATAGAAGCTGCCGCGCTTGTCAGCAAACAGACGGGATCATTGCTTTGTACCAGAGCCCTGTTATCTCTGGTTGTGTGATAAGGAACTCCACAGAGTTTCCCTATCTGCAGGAAGAAGAAAGACGACCCTGAGGTAAACTAAGATTATGACAAGAATTTATCATTGCCATCGCTCCTATTTACACTGTTCCTGCTTGCATAAGCTCACAAAAAGAAAAACACTTGCACTGTTGTTTGGATGCTCGTGTGTCCACGCTGAGCCTCGGCCACTACCTCAGGTAGATATTTAACATTTTATTCACCACCAGTACAAGTGCAGAGTTCTTACTTGATCCTGCAGGAACCACTGTGATGTTATTATTTTAGAAAATACAATTTAAACTTTGTGGATATTAGTTTTTTGTTTAAATTTCTTTTTAAACTGACTGAAAACATGAAAACGATAACGAAAATGCACAAATTTATTATATTTATTTTATCCATTCTACCAGACCATCAGATAATAAACTGACAAGGCATTTTTATTCCAAAAGAGAGGAAAACAGAAGGAAAAAAAAAATCAAGTTTTAGCACTACGTAACCATTTATAATAATTTTTGAAGATTTTTCCTATGAAGATTTTCCGCAATATATCAAACACTGAACTTCTACACCAACGTTCAACTTAAAAACCAACTGTATATGAAAAAAAGGAGGTGAAACTAGATGTAAATGTGACGGGCGGGAGGGGGAGAAGCCATCAAACAGCTTGTGTAGTTGCTTGTGCATGGTCAGAGCAGAGGAAGAGGTGAGGTCTAGTGGGTCAACTGATGTTCACATGATGAGGAAATGCAGGTAGATCATGGTTGGCGTGTAGCTTCAGCTGGTGGTGATACAATGCAGGGCGGATAATGCCTGCCACACACTCAAGCTATCTGCTGAGCAAAAAGTCCTCTCAGCAGATAGCTCGCTGTGTGCTTGTAATTTTCAGTGAGTTTTCTGCCTCACAAGGCTTTGCGGCAAAAAATGTTTGATAGTTGTGAGTGATAGTTGATTGTGCTGAGGGGCAGAAATTCAGATGGCCAATCAAAATGCATCCTCCATTCACATGATTTCATGTCATTTCAAGATGGCGGTCCACAGCCGAGTTATTAGCGAGTACATACTTGAGGATAAATTAGTTGATATGTGGCCAGATTATGCCAGCGACGGCAACACCTCATTAATAACAACAATAACATTTCTTCCATTTTATCAACATCCATCAGTCCATCAGTGGGCCGCCATCTTGAATTGACGTGAAATCATGTGAACGGAAGATGCGTTTCGATTGGCCACCTGAATTTTTGCCTTTAGCATGTAGCTCAAGTAGAGGCGACACGGTGAGTTTTTCGCCTTACAAGGCGAAAAATATCTAACATATTTGATTTTCACCTCGAGGACCCGTGAGGCAGAAAACTCACTGAAAATTACGCATGCACAGCTATCTGCTGAGCAAATGGTCTCGAATGACTTTTTGCTCAGCAGGTAGCTCTAGTGTGCAGCAGGCATAAGAAAAACGTCTGTTAACACTGCTTATGCTACGTTAATCAACACAGAGTGAAGGCTTACTTGTGTTTACCTACTTTGCAGGGCTCAAGCAAGTCTGGTTGTTTTCCTAGTGTGTGGTAGCAGTCTTTAGTAACCATACAGCACCAAAGGTATTAAACTATGTTAATTGTTGCTCATAATACTTAGCAGAGCTCATGTATTAATCACAAGCATTTTAACTTGTAGTTCCCTGACTCACACCACGTCTAAGTGGAAAGGATAGTCAACCACAGGTGTATGTGGTGGGGATTTTAAGAAGGTAATTGTTATGTTTAATTAATTGTAATATGTGAATCTAAATGAGAAACATATGAAGGCCATGTTAGTGAATATGCGTTTGTCGTCTTGTAGTTAAGCGTGCCAATAGCGTAATTTACATGGGTTTTCTGTATACAGATACCAACATGTTGAAATGTATACTGTGAATGTTGTCCTGATGGCCAGGTGATTAAATGAGATTATCTGTTGCAGGAGCCAGTTGTACACAGTGTTTTTCCCACTGTAAATGTTACATTAAGATCTAACGTAGGTTGGCTTAATGCTCTTGACCTCCATCAGCACCAGGCCCAGGCCTGGTGCAGTACATTTGCTGCCTGCATGTGGTGTATAGCTAAGCTGAATATGGTAGTTTAGCAGTGTAACATATAACCCCCCTGTGTTGCTGCAGGGTCTCCTCTCCGGCTGGCTTCCCCCTGGTTTTCCCTCTTGCCCCTTATCGCTGGGTGTGCCCTTGTTAGGGATGCTTACTATTGTTTTAATTTTAATTGGTGTATTTGAATAATTTGTTTTGCGTGGTTTCCTGGTTTGTATAAGGCATTTCATGGTATTAACAGCTTGGCCTTAGCCTATTACAGTGTCTTTAATAACACCTTGATGTATATTAATTAATTAAAAAAAGGGGACATCAATAATTGAAATGCTTTATTTTTGTTCACTCCCTTTTGCTTCATTCATTAAATTGAATAGTCATAGCAGGGAATAGTGAGTTCAGTTGATTCTGATGTAGGATAGATTTAAGGTTGTTCGGGTCACATAAATTAAAGAATCCATTACTAGTTCCAAAATAACAATTTGGATTTCACTCAGGTAAAGTTCATTACTTGTTTTTCACAATTTTGATGGAACTGTAAAACTTTTGACCAGAGTCAATCTCGATACATGGAGACGCTTTGAGGTACAAGAGAATTGAATGTTAAACTAAATTCAAACCTACTGTGATTTGATCATCCCTCTGAAGACAACTGGTCTCAGCTGTCATGAAAGTATAATCGTTAGATGTTGACACACATCGAGTCACAAACTGCTACCACATACCAAACAGCCTGGGGAATCTATGTTATACACATATTAACACATTTACTCTCTGGATAGAGATGGTCTCAAAATGTCAGTGAGCTTTTTTTCCCCAACAGGGCAGCGGCGCTATCTGTATCCCCATTATTATACTCCTCTTTCCCACATTCCTCAGGGGCCTTGGCCTTACCACCTTGTGTGGGTTTCTGTTGTTAGAGGAACGTCAGACACAATGAAGTGACCTTCTACTTCAGTCTCAGAGCAGCACAGCGTCTACCAGACTGGGAACAAGGGATTTTTTCCTTTAACTTGACACCTTCAAAGCCCTGAAAGTTATGTATATCAGCCCTGTTGACACAGAGCCACACAAGTAAACAACTCTCAGACCTGTTTCTATAAAACCTTTAAAATATAAAATAATCTTGACTCTTGATCTTTTTATTATTTGATGTATCAACAGGACAACTCAAGGAGTTTGACCCACAAGGTGAAGATCAAACAAAAGTTCAGTTCAGAGAATAGAACAAAAAATGTAAAAAGAATGAGAGGACCAAGTTGGAGGGAGGGAAAGCAGCATGAGCTAACTCATTCTCTCCAACTCTGCCTCTCAGTCTGACATTTTTCTCAGAATATTAAGACATCTCTATAATTTCCCTGAAATATTCAGTTCCCTCAGTGCTGTTATTGATGTATCGCAAGGTCTGTTTTCATTGTAGCCTGGAGTAAAAGCACAGCACCCTCTCACTCATACTCTCAGTGGATTTATCACAGAGACACGCCGGGCTTCTGAAAAGACTGTAAATCATGGCGTAGATTTTTCCAATATCCTGTGTCTCATGCAGAGCAGGAGAGAGCTCAGCCTAATCATTGAGTTTGCAGCGAAGTTGAAGGATGATTACAATGTTAAAGGCTTTTCTTTTGGATACAAGCGTGCAGTTCGTTTTGCATTTGTCGAGTAGCACTTAACTCACGACACATGAACTTCCCACACAGATACACATAAACGCACACACGATTAGAGTGGACAAGCAAAATTATTAGAACCTGGGTTGTTTGTTCTGCTTGGCTTGTTGCAGTAGTCCAGCAATCACTTGGCTGTAAGAGCAGCATCAGTCCCCACTACACACTAATAGGTCCTGCAGCAGCCTGACAGTGTGCAGCCTAATTACTGGAGGCAAAGGAAGGAAAACCTCACAATAAGTGACCACAGCAGCTCATATCAGGATAGGATCCATTTTGTATTGGTGCCCACCACATCAATTTCATCGCATAATTACCATTATAGCTATTATTTGCAAACAAATATGTCTCAGAGAGAGTCTCAGGGAAGCTTGGATTTAATGGTGAGTTAACATCGGCTGAAATGTTTTAATTCTTTATCAGTTCATGATGAAGAATTAAAACCTTAGTGGTGTGAACTGTGTAACACTTCTCAGATCAGAGCGAATAAGAGTCCATTTTGTCACAGGGTGATGCTGCTACAATAATTATTCTCTATTATTCTCTAGGGCTGATAGTAGTAGAGCTGCTGCTCCTTTATGATGAAATGAGTCTGTTGAGGTGGTTCAATGATTTGATCTGGTATGTCCTCCTGGTAGGAGACCTCAGAGTAGACCCAGAACACAATAGAGAGATTATATATCTCATCTAGCACAGGAAATGTCACCGGGGAGATGGACCCTGGGCTATCTTGTTGACCTGTTACCACTGAGACCTGACTGCACATAATTGACTAAAAATGGATGGGTGGAGGGAAAGTATTAATTCATTATCACATAACTACATTTATTATTATTACAATTCTAAATGAACGTCTGCTGTGCTGGTCCTTTATGAGCAATATAATTTGAGGATCTTTGTCATTAGATCCTGCATAATGACAGGATGGTTCCAGCTCTGCTCTTCCTTGCTCCATACACAGCATATCATCTAGTGCTGTTTGTGCAAATTATACTCGCGCTGTAAGGAATTTATATTAGCATCACTCATGAGAACAATATATATCAGCGACAGAACACACAAGTACCAACAGAAACACATTAACAGTCTGACTAATGACACAGATATTTACTGAGGTGAAATGGTCTTAATCAAATATCCTAATAGCTGGGTCATATCCATAATGATCATTAAAACAATCATCTCAGATATTGCCGTGGCCATGTGGAATCAGCTTCGCTCAGTCAGCTCACAGCAGAAACAATGATTGGTTGATTTCTGACAAGGTTGTAATTAAAGATGTTTAATCCCCGATAATCTCTCAGGTTTACTCAAGAAAACTGTTTCGCCATTAATGAGACCAAATGCACTGTCAGATGGAATTGAGCAACTGAGGAAGCTTCAAGTATTTAACTCCCTGCTACTCAGCTGACAGGTTTTACAACACAGTTAGACACACAATTTCACAATTCTGACATTTGTGTGATATTTTGGGGAGGGGGTTGGGTTTTTCAGGGTTTAAAATTGACATGATAGTTACAGAATGTGAACATTTATACATTAGGTAGCATGGAACACAAACTATGCAGTGAATTTACAGGTATTTTTGTACAAATTCATGAGCATTTTTGTATATAAAAACACGGAAAATTGGGGGTTTTGTGTTGTGGCACTACAACTTTGTCCACAATGGAGAGAGATAGAACTTGCTACCCTGCTAAAACTGAAATACATCATTCAATACAAACCTGAAAGGTAAGGCCTTGTTCCACTGTGAACAGACCAGATCCCTTCAATTTCCACAGCACTTTAATTTCTTCCATTGGTGAATGGTAGTGTGGACTCCATTTTGTCTGGCTAATCTTTGACAGTCAATACAGCAAGCAAAAACAAAATCTTTAGATGATGTAGAGTTATAGATTTAGCTTGCAGCAGAGAGATGTGAGTCCAGGTGGTAAATAACACTGGTCTGGTGTGTGGGTTAGTGTCATTTGTAAGCAGGTGTCTGATCTTGACTGAAGATCTTTTGTGTAAGAAGTAACAACCCTGTATACAAACCCAAACCCCGGTTTAGGTAAAAATAAATAAATAAATAATAATTAAAGGCTTATAATTATGAGTGGATCTTCATGACCACTCAAAATGCTTTACAACACAGGTCACATTCACCCTTTCATACACACATTCATGCAGTGTGTTTATAAATGCATTTATTTATGCAATTTAGGATTTAATATCTTGCCCAAGGACACAGAACAAGCACACCCCTGATCTTCCAATTAGTGGCTGACCAGCTCTGCTGAAACTGATATCAAATTCATCCATCCATCCATTATCTATATTAATTATTCTAATATTAATCAAACAGGGGTGGCATATGTGGGCAAACAACCAGACACATTCACATTCGCTGGCTATTTAGAGTCACTGATTATGTGTTTGGATTGTAAGAACACTGGACCACTGTCATGTTTCATTGTTGCTCAACCCTGATCACAGCTAAACACTACTTTATTTGCATAAAAGTTGCTCATACTGTAGCTGTCATGTGATACTGTAGCAAACAGGACATGAATGTGACTGACAACATCTGAAGTTCTGTAGAATCATCGTTATTAATGTTCTAAGCCGGTGAATAGGGTAATTCCATAATGTTTTTAGGTAAGAACTGATGAGAGTTATATGCTAGTGCAACAGACTAATCCACATGATATTTTATTATTCTTTTTTTTTCCCCAACCGTTTTACAAATTTAAGGGAAAAATAGAACATTTATACACTGGCTTGGATGGTTAATGCTAGCACAGGTGACACTATCACTGATCAACAGAGAGGCAAACAGCTGATATCCATACAGGACAGCATGATGGTGTCTTGTAAAACAATATAGTGCAGACTTACATTATAGTCCTTGCAGTGTGAGCAGCATTTGGAAAATAATCGTGAGTGTACATGTGTATGTCTCCATGGACACTGTCAGCAGGAGGCTTATAGTATGTCCACACCAGAAAATGAAATCCCTGACCAGACAGCAGTTCCCAGTGGGCGTTATGGTGTCTAGAGATACTGCTGCTCTCCTGCAACAAAGAAAGAAAGAGGAGGTGGAGCAGTAGGAGGATGAGAAGGAAGAGGATGAAGAAGGAAAGGACCCCTGAGTTAAGGATGTTTTCGATTTTTGAGAGACGAAGTTTCAGCCAGCAGCCTAAAGGTTTCATTCAAAATGACAAAAGCCTGTTTGTGTGTCTATCAATGTACATCACACACACACACACACACACACACACACACACACATACGCACACAGAGAAGCAAAGGAACCATTTAATCAATCTCTCTTCCTGGTTGTCAAGCATGCACACTCATATACATGAGGTGTGGCATGTGGATACTTCATATCAGCCACTGTAATAAATTTGTTATCGGAGGTCAGCCCATGCTTCATCTCCCTGCCCAGTTATTGATCAGTCAGGCGCCTGTTGCCCGAACTTCCACTGGGAGCCACTCTATCTGAAGATGGAGGTCAGGAGCTTGTCACCCTGACACAGCGGCTCTAAGAGAGATCAGCCAGCGCCATGGAAGCCGTTTTCTACAGCCTCTCTCTGCAGACCTCCTCCTCTCAATAGCTGCTGTGATGTATTAACTGGATTTGACTGTTTTAGTCGTGTTTTCTCTGCCAGTGTTTGTCTTCTGTTTTGGTTGTTTGTTATTCTGTATATCCTGAGTTCTTTGTGTTTAAAATAAATTCTGTGCAGAATATTAAAGCATAACTATGTAATATTTGAAAGATTAGATGGCATTACAATGATTTATCATTTAAGTAAAACAAGAAATAAACACACATTATCTCACCAATGAATTTGCTTAGAAAACCCTTTTCCACACAGTCTTCAAGAATCTGTGTTCAGGACTCCCTCCGCTGGGTATGGCACACTCATGAACTGCATAAAATAATTTGCTGTTATAGCTCTTATAGATGTTTCACATTTAATTGGTCCTCATGGCTCAAATTCTGGGGAAAAAAAGAACAGTGCAATCATATCGCAGAGAGAGCCACTTAACACAGCACTGACCCTGGAGACCTGTTCTCATTACACTTGCTTTTACTCAGGTGACCTAATGCTCATGTCCAAGTCATGGCCTCAAAGCATCAGTCGGTTGGTCAGTCAGTCAGTCGGTTGGTCAGTCAGTCTGTGTTTAGCATGCTAACATGAAACTAAGATGGTGAACATTATTCCTGTTACAGCTAATAAATGTCACCATGTCAGAAGTGTCATTGTCACATGCTCACCCACTGATTTAGCTCAAATTACAACCTTCTAGTGCCCCTGTGGCTGGAACCCTTCACCTTATTAAGCCATGAATAGTTACTATTTGCAGTCAAGTTGCAGCAAAAGAGTAATTTTTCAATTCTCTTAATCTCCTTTACTACATTAATGTTTTTTTTTTTTTTTGAAACTGCAGGAATTTCCAATTCCCTCATTAAATGAGGATTCAGGAAATAAAATTCACACTATTCAAGTCAATGTTTGTGACAGAAAGGTTTTATTTTCTCAAACCAGGATGTCATTACCCAGCTTGCTAGATAGTAAGGGAAGCAACAAAATGATTTTTTTTCATGTTTAAATTAAGTAAATTATTGCTGTAGTTATTATAGCAACATGTAGCTATTGCTGAAGTTGAAGTTGGCTTGGAATGTGAAATAAGAAAACAGTGGGACAAATCAAAAAGGGCTGAGAGGAAAAAAAATACATCCAATATGACTCAGAGTAGCAAGGATAACAAAACCACTGACTACTCTATACAAATAACTTGAAACAGCACCACTGCACCTGGCGAGTAGCACCTCTGATAATACAACTAAATGTTTTCAAGTTAATCTTTAATTTAACTTTAGAATTTAAGACATGATGTGAAATGAAGACTCCTCAAACATCCCACCATGATCAGGTATGATGATGAATTCGAATGGGAATTATGTTTTTCTTGGGAATGGTTTCCTCTCTGTGTATGTGAAACTACATCAGTAAGCTCTATTTCTGTTTTCACAGCATGGTGGGGGATGGAGGTAATGCACAGGTTAAGCTGTTGTGGAGACTGTTAGGTGCTCGTTCTCTGCTGTTTAGTCGAGTCTTAGATTACTTTTCTTAAATTCTAATTAGTGTCTTTTCCACAGAAGATTTCCCCCAAGTGGCCATATGGACATTTGAATTTAAATCGGAAAAAGCATTGAGCAGCATTTCAAGTCTGAGGGATGGGAGACTGGGAGACTATTCAGTGCTGCAGTGTGAAAAAAGAATATCATGGTTTGGTATAAGCTGGAGTAAATTCAAGACCCCACAACCCTGCGGTTTTAATAACAGATGCATGAATAGAACAGATAGATGGGTGTTGTATGGTTCCATGCTATTCCTGGTACAAGATGTTATTGTAGCAAATATCCCTTTATGTCAGTAAAGGCAACACAGTATGTCCTTTTCATGTTGATGCCACGCAGAGTGAATCTATAGGACCTGTACTCCTGCTGCTCCTCGACAAAAAAAGGTGATTCATCAAAGGCCATAGCTTCAGATTATCAAAGAAAAAGCCAAATGTGTCCCACTGACCACATGTTATGATCCCCCAAAGAAGCAATATCTTAGATATACCATTTCCTTAGATATTTCCATTTCCTTCTTTATGTGTGATTTGGTGATGGAAGGTAATGTTTGCTGCTAAGTCCACCTTAAATATCTACATCTGTTGGATGAATCTTGATGGTGATCCTTCCTCCCGTCACCTGCAGAACATTGGGTTTATTGCTAATTCAAACAACAAAAGCAAACATAGCAAATGTTAGTTAATCAGCATGTTAACATTATTACCCATTACATTAACATTTATAAGTGAAACCTTTCTTTCTCAATTGTATCTGAAGTTTATTGAAATATGTCCAATAGCCTGTGGTACATAGTAATGAAAATTCTGGATTCTTATTGGTTGGGGGCAGCATTTGTGCCTTTAGTTGGGTGAAAGCTTTGGAAATTACAAGTGGACCAGCTACTGAAGGACGCCCCTTTGAACAGAATTTAAAGCTGTGATGGAGGTTGTTTCATGAATTGTTTGTCGCTGTTATCAAACTGTTGGTAAAGACAGTAACACCTGAGCCTCTGCTGAAGACCATGGAGTCAGGGTCATTTGTGTAACCATCTCCAACAATGGAAAGAAAAAGGCAGCCTCTCATTGAGAGCCACACAATTGTAGTCATGAATGTGTTTTCGGATGCAGTCATGTTGATGAGCGCTGTGAAACTGGCACATATAATGAGTAACAAAGCAAGTTTATATGCAGTTATCTGTGTAAATGAATCAACATATTTAATTAGCATTGTTTAGAATTTAGCAATCTATTTATTTAGTCATTTAGACCATGGAGACTAGTGGCAATGATAAAGGTTGAAAAATAAAACAAGGACTAACTCCTCCCTAGATGGGAAACACCTTCACCTTTAGCCACTGGCTTGTCCAAGAGCAAGATTAAACATTGTATGAAACCCCCAGGTTGCCACTCTAAGCCTCACCAAACTTACTGACATCTTACAATTTAACTGTCAGATTAATGTAACTTTAAACAGAAATATGGACAATTCAAGACAAAATGATATATTTTATGACTAAAGCTTAGGCCTTACTTTCTATGAATTATTATATATTTATCTTTCTTTTGACCATTTTTTTTTTTTTTTTTTGGACCACTATTCTAACATGAAAGCACTCATAGGGGACCAGCTGAAGCTAGTTAAGCCCTTAGCACTGACTGAGTTAACCCACCATCAAACATGAATAACACTCGGAAACATTGATTTTCTATTTTTCTCTTAGCTCATCTTTGACATTATTAGGGTTTGAGCTTGAATGAATTGGTGCTGTTGAGCCATAAGCAGCTTTTGAAAGGTGTTTACTGTTTTCATGTTTCTTAAACTCTCCCCCGTGTCCCTTTCAGTGTTGCCTGTCCCTCCCAGCCTCAGACAACATACTTGTTTTATGTGTGTTTCAATCCTATGCAGGGGGGGGACCTAAAAAATCTCAGTAATGCTTTAATAATGAAATTTCTTTGATCCTTACAAAAATATTTAGAATCATCCTGTTTAGATCTTCTCTTTGGTATCAAAAACTGACCAAAACTGATGATCACATTACTGAAGATCCACACTTTGATGAGCGATAACACCACACACTGAAGGAGTCTGTGAAATGTGGTTGAAAGACCTAAATCCATTTTTTCCAGCCTCTCATCCAGGGTCAAGTCACAGTGGCCTGGCATCTAATCATGCTGATCAGATGCCTTGACTACCAATGGCAGTGGCTCTACTCTGAGCTCCTCAACATATCTACAAGCCAGTACAGACACCCTGTGGAGGAAACTTGTTTCAGCCATATCCACAATCTTGTTCTTTTGGTAACTACCCAAAGATCATGACCATAGCTGAGGGTCGGATTGTAGATCAACTGGTAGATCAATTTCTTTCTTGGTACTCATGCCACACCAATCCATCTATCAATCTGCTGGTCCATCCTGCCATCCTCAACAAGAACTGAGCATGAGGGCTCAAAAGCCTGACTCACTGGTTTGGTCAGAGTTTAAATGTTTAGTGAAAAAGCAGGTCCAGTAACCAAGAAGTCAGCCAGCCTGACAACAGTACCGGAGAATGGCAGCCAAAAAAGCAAAAACCAAAACATTGGTCCTTTACTGGAGATCAACACAAGAATAGGCAGCGAGGGAGAGTGAAACTAAGAAACATACACATGAAAAAAAAAAAAAAACAGTCCAGAAGACAGGGGTTTAAAATACAGCACCCCCCATGAGCCTTAACAGTATAATTGGCATTGAAAAATATTGTAAGAATATTGCTGTTATTTGTTTACACTCAAATGCATACTCTGTTTCTGAAGTAAATAAACCAACAAAAAAATGCCTCTGAAAAAAAGAATTTCAGAATCAGTCATCCTCTAAGAGACGAAGCCAGCTCCTCAGATGTTCCTTTATGTGGTGAAGTGGTTTAGACTGTGGGCCGGATCGTAAATGTACTCTGACTGTAGGCAGTCTGCCTCGGGAGTATAAACCAAAAACAAGGACACAGAGATTGGGGGAGAGAAGTCCCTACAAAGGTTTTCCTCAACAATACCAGCGAGTTTAAAGCAAAACGAGTGTCAGAGCAAATATCCCATATCCCAGGTTCCCCAGCCCAAGCCTGTAGCTTGAGGCAACAGCAGCGCTGAGATTTGGGGAACTAGAGAGCTTTATCGATTTGGACGTTCCTTAAAGGTTATACTGTCTCACAACTGCCATCCCTGCAGACAAACAGAAAGAGAGACTGAGAGACACTGCCATAAAGCTTCACAGGCAGGAGTATTTTGAGGGTATCTTTTAATTTCATGCACGGCAGCTCTCACATTTGTTTCCCTCCCTTTCCTGTTCGCCTCTTTTTTTCCCCCTTCCTCTAATGTTCCTTTCTCCCTCCCACGCTTCCCCCTATCTTTACATCTCTAGGGTTCACATTCAAATGATTGTGCATCCTGAGCCATCCGGATGGGACTGAGGCACGGAAACAATGTTCATTTTGAACCTTTCCTTTTTAAGTATGAGCAAGGCACTTCGACCTTATGTAAGCAATTTATTCTGCCGTGCTGATACAGCTGAGTGATGTGATGCTGCTCGTACAAAGAAATTACAAGCCTTTTGAAACTCAGGCCTCCTGATTTATATGTATTAAATGTCATTGGCTGCCTATAAACGGCGCATCCCATCCTAATTATGCGGACAGTAATAACCTTCTCCTAGTTATGGGCTCTCCTGAGTTGTATTTTCAGGAAAAGATGAATAAAGAGAAAAGGGCTGAGAGATATGTTTGAGGGAGCCCAGTATGCTGTAGAAGAGGGAGTCCTGGCAAAGAGGCTGTTCTATGTCAAATGTGGTTACCGGAAAAGAAAAAAAAGAAAAAACATGGTAATTAAGCATAGCCACTTTGGCTGGAAATTTGAGTTAAACCTGCTAACTTGGAGAGCTGCCAAATCAGTGTTAAATCACTCTGCATTCAGTAAAGGAGGCAGGCTAAAGAGGTCGCCAGGGGTTGCAGCGAGGGGATAACAAGTTGGACTACAAGAAGCGTGCTTGACCTCAACCCCAGTGAATAAGATGAAGAGAGAATCTGTTCAACAACCTCTGGTTGTTTCCAAGGGTCAACCGTCTTCCCCTGTCCATCCAGGAAAGTGGAGATGATATCTCAAAAAGAAAGTCTGGTTTCATGCTGTTCTTGTTAGGCAGGAAGGTCTGTCACTGGATCCTCATTAGCAAAGCCTGTTAAGAGACTTAATTGGTACAATATGGCTGCACTGATTGCTCCACACAGGGTACACAGGGTGCCAACTCCACTTTCACTATGTTTAGCCTTGTGTTAACACAAGGCCCCAGACAGGTAAGGTTTCCTCTGTTTGCTTGTCAAGCTTATGGTGAAGGACCCCACTCTTCTGTCTGCCTATCAAATTTCGCTCAAGGAGCCCCCTCAACTGTTCCTGTCAAATTTTATTTTAAATGTCATTCCAGTGCCCTAGGTTAAATGCTTCAACAGTGGCAGGATCCCACCAATCTGCTTGTCACACAAAGCCACAAGAAGCGTGTGGTTCCTCTTTATCTCCTCTGTCTGCCTTGAAAATAGATAGTGAGAGCTGTGCATAGATAAACCAGACAGTCGTGGTGCTCTATCAGGCAGTAATCCCACTGCTCATCTTGCCCAAGCATTTTGTCTGCTGTACACCCTGCAGGTCAATCTAAGGCCGCTTCCCAACGGCTTCTCTTTTGCTCTCCTTCACTGCTTGATGCCGCTACTTTGTAATAAAGCTGCTAAACCGCAGTGTGAGCCCTCGCAGCCGCAACGTTGGCTTCGAGGGTAATTGCGCTGGAGTTCTCAGAACGCTCCAATTCCCTTAATTATTAACGAGTGTTATTGTAAATTATGGATTATTAGCTCTCTTCCATGACACCGAGTGGCTGGAGCGCTGCCTCGTGAAATGGCAGGAACAGGTAAGGGGGAGAAAAAAAAAACGACGGGGTAATGAGCTAAGAGCAGGAGCTAAATGAGGACAGAACCTAAAACGAAGTGGAGGGACGTGTGGGGAAGAACAGGTAAAGTGAAAGTATTTTCTGGAGAAGACCTATGTGCCAGAAGGAGCAGCGAGCTGCTGAGGCCACCTCAGCTCCCTTTAATCATTGGGCTGTTCCACTGTGCACTGCCCATCCCAGCAACTTTGCTCGCTGCAAAATTACTTACAAATCACTTGTGTGATTTTTCATTTAGATGCAGTTAAGATGAGAGAGGCTTATCAGAGTGGGGGTGGTGCCAGTGTATGTTTTTATTTTTTATATTTTTCCAACACCCCTCCTAGATCTTTTGATGTGGTGATTTGGGGGCTGAATGTGGTTCTAATTGAGTGGGTCAATTGCAATGCAAGACAGCACAGGGTGTGCAAAGCCTCCATCATTAAATCATCACAAAACACTGAATATGGATTTGTGTCATTTAATTCACAAGAGGAGGGAAACTTGCAGGGACGCCGACTGACTACAGCTCATGCTGACTGCAAATATGGTCGAGTCCATGAAGAGTAATATGTGTGTGTGTGTGTGTGTGTGTGTGCATGGTTTCTTAATTGATTCATCTGAGTTTTGCATCTTTGTCTAATCACCCAGCGTTTAGCTGTGTTTGCTTGTTGTCTGCAAACTTGCAAATTAATTCTGAAAACGTTTTTTTTACTGTTATTTTTGTCTTCATGACCATGATCCTACATGCACAAATCCTGCCCTCACTCACCTGTCCTCTGTCATAAATCTATGCACGGTATTCGATTCCAAGTATTTATTTTAGTTTTCCTTTTCCTTGGCATTGCATTTTTGCTTCCACTATCTCAGGAATATTATCTAAAATCCATTTCAAGTTTTAGAGACACTGAATCTATCATCCATGTTCTCATTTCGTTGGGCTTAAGTTTTTACTATTAACAAGCATTAATCAGTAAACAACCCAGAGAGTGTACAAAATGAACACTATTATGCAACTTGGCACATATTACTCACTCTTTAATGCCTGTACTTTGATTCAGCTGCAGCTAGATCCTGACATCCTGACTTTCAAGACATTTCAGTCCCCTGGTCTCACATTATGTCTCTGAGACATCTTCACACAGACTGAGGTCGTGCTGGCTCATATTATGTCAAGGTTTCAGATCAAAGAGGGTTCCATTTGTGACCTCAGCACTCTGGGCATTACTCTGTATTTTGGTCACAAGGCATTTCCAATACAATCTCGGTGGTAAATGTCAAAATGACCAGACTGAACTGCCCAGTTCTGCTCTTTACAGGATTTACATTGAAGCATAGAGCTGACATTGTATCTATACTTTTATTTGTAGAGAACATCTCCAAAATTACAACTAACTATTAACTTATCATTTACAATCAAATACAAAAGTGTACAGGTGAAGCACAAGTGAAGGGCCTCAACAATCCAAATCCTGAAGAACTCAGTTGTATCAACTTTTTTATCATTTTATTTCAGGTAGCTACTATATGCATATGTGAATATACACTCAGCTAAAAACACAGTCTAACACATAAGTCTTGCAATAAGTCCTCCCTTCATAATATTCTTTGGTAAAACTGTTTTTTTAGGGGTGATGATTCAACGTTAGGGAGGCTGGTGGCTGTGGTGCTGCTGAATAATATTGTTTTATAGTGCTATACAGACAGGGTTTTCTAATATTATGTCCACCCCATCCCTCCATTATATCACTGATTCAGGACAGGCTTAAATCAGAATCAGAATCAAAACACTTAAATGACTCCTGAGGAGAAACTGACAAAAAAAAGTCAAATCATTGTTTACCTTTATAACTGCTGTTTTTGTAAGTCATAAAAGACACATTTAATCCTCATTATATAGTTCCTCTTATGTCTGCACATACAGGTTGGTATGGGCTTTAGGCGTGAATTCTATATAGGATTAATATCTTTGCAACTTTCATTATCTAATAAGTTGTATAAATCCAAAGAGGTGGTGGTGGTGGTGGGAAAAGACATAACTATAAATGGAAATATGGAGGAAAAAAGTGTGAAATATGTTAGAGTTGAGAGAGCTGCTAGGATGATAAGAATCAGCTTGAAACACAGGTACAGACTAATAATTTTCCAGATGAGATTAGGAATCTGAAATAATATTAGTCACACAGGGACCCTGAGATGTAGCACTCATTTTCCACATCCTCCTCTATCTCTGCGTCTTTGTTTCCCAGCCTCATTAGCAGCTCAGTTTTATATCTTATTACATCAGCAGCTTATTGGTGAGAATCAAAGGCAAATCTGTACCACTGCTCTCTCTTTCATGTTTGTCCCTTTTGTCCCACATCTTCCTCACTCCCTCCCTCCTTTCCTCCCCCTGTCTCTCCAAAGTACGGGTAGGATTTTTCTTTTTTTCTTTTCTTTTTTTTTTTTTTTTTAATGACAGCTGAGAGGATTCCAGAGATTTAATAGGAAATTGCGACTGTCGCTCAAAGGATGTGGGATTATTTGGCAGAAAAAAGAGGAGGAAAGAAGAAGACGAATGAGACTGGAGGACAGAAAAGGGGGAAGGAAAAAAAAAACAGTGCTTTTGTTCAAACAAAGAAATTAACTGTATGTTTTGTTTTTTACATTTAATAGGCACAGTGGCTGGACTCCAGCAGACAGCCATTCATGTAGCCATTTGTGGACACACACTGGAGATCTGCAGTCAGTAGATTACAATATTTTCAACAAGGCAAAGTTGCTGTCCTGCACAAATTCTGGGTATTTTGGGGAGATGTCTGTATATTATGTGTATAATGTACATTATGTTAACCCAGAGGTCAGTTACACTTCCTCTAAATGTTACTGTTAGTGAATGAGGAGTGGATGAAGTCTGACAGCCGCTACATCCTGTTCATTAGGCTGAAACAGTCAGCCTCCCATGGAGAGTTATGTTTACCATCAGCACCAACAAGCACACATACTGTGATTATTACCATGGAGACCTATACTATGGGCCACCAAGCATAGCAGCACACTGTGGATATTGCCTCTGAAAATGGTACTAAACTAAAAACATAGGAGGAACGTTCTCCCCAAAATGTTGCATGCTGCAGTTTGGTGAGAGGGATTTGAGGAGAGGAATGTGGCTGTTGTGAGGGGATAATAAGGTGAGAGCCAGTGTCTGTGCACATCTCAGCCACTGGATGGTTGGAGGGTCATTCAGCCTGCATTCTGAACTGTGTGTTCGCATGAGTGAAGCTGGAGCCAAGTGAACACACACAGAGCGCTACTCCCACCTACTGGACAAGATCAGAACGGAACCACACCTACACACACTGGAGCTGTAACTGTGCGAGTCTGACCGAGGCTCCTGCTGCCTCAGCCATTATACAGAGAAACCAAACATATAACTAATCACTTGATGAGAAATTAAACTATTCCATCATTCTGCAGAAGATTTTGTTGCTTGCACTGGCAGGAGGCGATGAGACAAGAGGAACAGCTCTCTGACAGACCAGTAATGGTGTGAACTGATGCCATCACTGATCTATAGATACAAACAGTGGCACATAATACAGCTTGCACATGTCCAAACTGCTTGTGTTATATAGCAGGGCATTCAATAAAATATTCAGAGTGCAGTTAGAAGAAATACTTTTCAAGCACATGTCCAGAACATTATAATGGGGGCAAGGGGATTTATAAATAATTAGTACTCTAATATTAGATAAGTGCTTTTTCCTCTGAAGTTGAATACGAAAAAAGAAAATCTTAAAATAAAGTTGAACTTTAGAAAGATGAAATAAAAAGTGTCGCCTGAGAGTTTTTTTTCCTTTGGTCTGGTTAACTCACTTTCACTTTTTTTTATCAGGCTAAATACAACATGTTTTCAACACACTGCCAATTACAGCTCCATTACCTTCTGAGCCACACTGAGCATTTGGACCAAAAGTAAATGTGTTAGGAATGACAACTGTATGTAAAAATGGACAAAAAATGTGTCTTCTTCCTGCTACTGTACAAAATCAAAGGCATAATATTCTGGACACAACTGCTGCCATCTTGTGCATTTTGATTATAATCCAACTGGTAGACCTTCCTGACCAATAGCAAGTTATTCCCATGTGTCAATCATGTCTCAGACAAACTGATCAGAAAGATCAAGAACTTGAACATACATCAGCACGATAAAAACTGTTTGAAAATGACAGAAACATTTCCCATCTGAGACGGTCAGAACTGTTGTTTCTTTGCGAGAAGGTTCTGGGTTTGAACCTCATCTGGGGACTTTCTATGTTGACATATTTTCTCTGGGTGCTCAAGATTCTTCCCTCAGTCAAAACATGCAGATTAAGTTGAATGTGAGACTATATACTAATGTCACCCAGGGGGTATACCACCTTTGCCTACAGTCAGCTCCAGTCCTCCATGGTCCATAGGCTCAATAGTCCCCAGGTGATGAAGCGATGGATGTGTGGTAGGCATACTAGAGCTACTTTCAACTATTATTCCTGAATGGAGCTTTAATTATGGCTGGGGTCACACCAGTGTCAGATTATGGAGCACCGCCTTACTGCTGCTCTTCCTTATTGTGTTTCCAACCTGCCTCTGCTGTAGCTGCTGTTTTGGCTTCCTGGTTTGTTGCTCCAGCAGTGCATAACACACAAACCCTCCACCCATGCTGATCCTGGCTGAGTGCATTTTGTTTTCAACAGAAGGTGTTACCACACCACTATCCCCCTGGGTTACCTGAGTTTAAGTAAGTACTTTAAGTAAGCTGTAAGTGGTGGTTGGCTACCACAATAACTGTTGTATTGAACAAACTGGATGTTTTTTTTTTTTTTTTTTTTTAATCTTAGTTTTCACTTAAATGTTAATGTCATCATCAGAGGTCTTTTAGTTATTATTATAATAAAGTGATATTGTTTATCCACGTTTCCCTCACTCATTTTCAGTTTAGCCATTTTTCTTCCAGCATTTCTATCCCCTTCATTTTTTGTTTGATTTTAAAAAAAAAATAAATAAATAAATAAAATAAAAAATAAATAAATCTTTGCTTTGTTTTAACAACGTCTCCTCAGAACAAAGCCATCTTCCTTGTCTGTAATTTAACTTGGGTCCTCAAGGGTATTTCCTGGGGTACAGTCCCCAGGTGGCATTGTCTTTCCAATATATTACAATATATCTTGTATAGGCCATGCCACAGATGGATGGATGAATATGTTCCATCTGCTCTAACACAGAGGTGGCAGAGTCGATAACCTATATTCCAGCCTGCCGCCAGGCGCTGATCCAGATGTTTCAGCTTCAGGTATGCGAAGCTGTCATGTCCCCTGTCTTGGTTCAGAGCCTGAAAACCTGTTGCATTCCAGCTGGAATCAAGAAACAGCAGGTTTGAAGCACAAACAACACATAAGGTCTCCAGCAGTTAACAATGTCAATTTTAGGCAAATACTCCACATTAAAACCCACAATCGTCATGATTAATTGCAGCTGCAATGTACATTCAGTGTCACTGACAGACTTGACCTGTGTTATATTTAGATTTTCCTTCGTGGGATAAACATGTAGACTAATTAATTAATTCTTCTTGACATAAGATATATGTAAAATTTTGATTTCAGTCAGTAATTTAGCTAAAGAAGAGTTTGACAAGAGTAGTTCCAGTGATGGCGGCATAAGTGTTAACAACACAGTGTCAAAGATCAGGACGTCAGAGGAGCCGAGATTTAAAGTGCTGCTAATGACACTTGATTGAAAGATGGTCTAGGAGAAGAGTGGAGCACAAAGAGTCACAGCTGCTTAGCAACAAAGATGGAGAGAATTAATGAGCACTTAATAAGGATGACAAAAGGACAAAAGGAAAACTCCTGACCATTATTTGCTGACCCACCTAGAATAGGCTAATTAGTTCAGCTTCAAGAGTTTTTATGGCATTTCTAAAGAGGGAATGTAACATTTTGATCTGTTAATGGCCCAATTAACTGACCATAAAAATGTGAACATTGATTTACATGTTCTAAGCTGCAAGTTTATTAGGTACACCTAGCTAGTACTAATACATTGTACAACCGTACAACAAGTTCTATCTTAATGAAGGTTAAAAGGTTCAGTCTTATTGAAACTTTTTGACGCAGTGATTAAGCTGCAGGATCACTCTGATGGATGGAGTTAGTCCTGTAGAACTCTACTGTGTAACATTGACAGATGTCCACAGTTATAGCGACGTGGGAAGACTAAACCTAATCTTTCTGGTAGTTGAGTTTCTGAATATAAGAAGAAAACCATATTTCTCTTTTTATATTCATACCCAGTGTCAGTCTGTTCTTTCAGTAATAAAGTGTAACAATGTGAGACTTTATTTCCTGTCACACAACTGGATATGGTGAGAGGCACGGCACTGCTGCTGTTTGATGGGCCAACAGTTTGGTTCAGACAACTGTAAAGAGATTTTAATATATCAGGTGCCGTCTGTAAAAAATGCGTTTTAGAGCTGACATATTTTGAATATTAAACTCACTTCCTTCACATTAGGCTATGTTTTTTTTTTTTTCTTTCATTTAAGACAGAAAGGAGTGTAAAGCTAAATAGTTAGAAGATATGAGCTTTGTGCTGTGCTTGTTTTCCTTTACACACAATAAACACCATAGAAATCTCATCTTGTTGATGTATGTGTTGTGTGTGAGTGCTGTTTCACATGAGCAGTAATGGGTTATGTGGGTTGGGCCAACACTCACTTCAACACTCTTATGACTTTACATACACTGCTGATGTTTGCATTTTTTCAGTGTGGTCTTCGTCAGTGACCATCCTTCCCTTCCTCTCGATCCACCATGAGTGATTTGAGTGGAGCCATGAACCTGTTGCATTTGGTATAGTCCAGAGTGCTGATGTGAAAAGATTAAAAGATTAGTATATAATATTTAAAATATTTAGCCTTTTAATTGGCCACAATTAATCAATTTAACATTTAAACTGATCTTTTATGTATACACATTTTTAACATTTATATATAATGTTGTTTTAAACAAATATGTCTAAGTTTGTTTTAGAACAGTCACTGTATTTTAGCACAGTATCTTATTACTATCTGTCATTTGGAACTTATATAAAATAATGCAAGTAACTTGCATTATTAAACGAAAACCGTAGACATGGAATCATTGATTTGCACTGTTTGAATGGTTTGTAAGCTGTTGAAGTTAATTAGGTGTGCCATATGGACACAGTCATCAGCTGCCTGAAATAAGAGGTGATGGTACTAATATTAGTCACATACTGATAAACATCTCATGTAAGCATCATTGTGTTTCTAGTATAATAAGAGCTTTAAACAGCGTTCAAAGCTATGAAGGAGTTTTTTTTTTTTTTTCTTTTAAATATACTTGTATTTTCCCTCAATCTGTGAAAATGGAGTTGAAATATTTACTGTATCTACTGCAAACAGGTTCTGATTGATTGTTTTTTTTTTTTTGTTTTTTTTTTTTGTATGTTTGTTTTTTTTTTAAATTTTAACTCTGTTCCAGATGTAACTCCTAAAAGGAGCCTTTTTGAAAGACTCCCCCTACATTCTAGGGTAATTTCTTTTTTATAGTCTCATTCTCCTTTTCATGCCATGTTGTCACCATTGCTTTTTGTTGTGTAATTCCCATTCATCCATTATTTCTTATCAACTACGTACACATTTTGTAAAATCTTAAATAACCCAATAACTACTATAACTGCCAAATAAATTAAATGTGGTAAGTCATGCAATAGTTTTGTGCAAATATTACAAAATGACACCTAGTTGTATTAATTGAGTGAATGCACTAAGTGGTGTTAATGGACATGCTTGATGTCTGTGCTCTGTTTTTAGCATCAATTCACATCAAAAACAAGTTGTATGAAATAGACAAGTGAGCCGCGTAAGATGGCCAGGTCCTCGTGATTGGCTCTGATGGCAGCAGACATCTTGAAGAGGTATCGCCAAGCCAAATATGGAGGAGGGACAGACAAAATAACATGAAAGGTTTAGAGAGTGACCTGGTACATAAATCAGACCTAACACACAGTATGTCCATACGGCTCCTGGGTTAACCAGAGGTACCGACTCACTGTATGCCACATAACTGGCTGTACCTTTGAGATTGTGATCTGAGCTTTAGTATGATGGTGCCAGCATCATTATCATGTGGTGGATGTGGTGGATCATGTGGTGGATGCATCACAAAGAAAGGTTTGGACTTCTGATTGACAGCTTGTTGAGTGGACACCTGCTGGATGTGACTGTACTTGACAATTTATTTCTTATCCCCACACAGTCCCAATATATTACATTTTAAACAGGTTATTTATGCACTGCTGCTGATATAATAAAGTAACATTATACCATATGACATCTAATGTAATTGTATATTCTGTAGTAGTCCCTGTAGTAGTCATTCTGAGAGAAGAAAAATGGATTAAACTGTTTACCAACAGGGTCTGGTATTTATTCTAATTTATCCTTTGGAGGAGCACAAAGCAAAAACATCTGACAATATTTAATCAATGAACTGACATAATGAGTCTGCATACAGATAATCTCTCATTGTTTTATTGTTTCCCAGCGTTTACCCACAGAAGGTGAGTGTGTTCGCAGTGAAAGGCAGATGGTGTTTGGAGTATCACACTCAGCTGTCGAGGGCTGTCTATTTAAAGACCTGCCAATTTAAGCCTGGGCTTTGAATTTTAGTGGTTGTGTTATTTTCAATTCTAATCATGAAATATATATGACAAACTGTACCGCTAGACTGGACTCTGCTACGTCACATCTCAGCCAGCTCCAACTCTATACTGCAGATTAAAAGACTGAAACAAATTAATTAGTATTTGATCTGATTGTCAACACAACACTGAGTTAACTTTTACAGTGGAGATAAAACTGAAAACCATCAATGTTTGTTTGTGTTTGGTTTATAACTTGGGCAGCCAAATAAAAATTAAAAACAACCGTCCTCGAAAACTGAAATGTATTAGGATTTTTCACCACTAGGGGGAGGTAATCTTTTAACATGTTAGATGACGGAACACTTCAACCGTCTTCTCTGTGGTTGTTGCATGTTGGCGTGTTTCCTGTCCTGCTGTATTTTGTACTGCAGTACTCATGTCAGCCTCCAGGAAGTAATACATTAGAACTCCTCTGGCTTTTTGTTGAAGTCTTTTACGCTATTCAGTCTCTATCTGACATATTTATGCACGAATGGCAATTTAATATCATCAATTAACCCATATGTCTTAAGTCTTTGGGAGGATGCTGCAGTACCCAGAGAAAAGCCAGAAGAATATGTAAACTCTGCATGTAAACCTTGGTGGGTCAACAGGCTTGAACCCATAACCTTCTGTTAACTGCTGCAACACTGCGTTGACCATTCTCTGTCCTGTTTAAAGATGGCAGATTAACCCACAGTATGCTGACTTACACACTGGTGAATCATAGTGTTGAAGTGTTTTTCAAGTTTCTTGGCCATAATCTAACTCTATGTCATATAGAAGAAATATATATCAAGCTTTGGATATGCAGACTGTATGTGTTGATAGGACAGAATCACTGTTGGTTCAGGATTGCACATGAGAAACAGATTTATCTTTTAACTGCCATATGTCGTTTCAGGCTGAAGTTCAAATTAAGTTCACTATGAGCAGCAGGGAGAAAATAGCACTAAGTGATTGCAAACATTAATTATCAGCAGCCTCCATCAATAATATCACTATCATCCACCATAAACCCTCATTAGCCACTCAGTCATATGGCTGCTTCTGTAGTTTTATACATTCCAGGATTTGTCATCACCATCGTGTCACTTCAGGGGAAAGAGACATTGCTATATTTACCGCTCAGCATGATGTGGGGATACAGCAGCACACTGCAGAACTGATGCTAATAGCATACGTCATGAAATGAAAGGAGAGCTGAGGGAAGGAGGGAAACAGAGGGTCAAAAGGGTAACAAGAGAAAGAGGAAAAGAAGTGGGCAGGGTTTTGTGTGTGGAGGTAAAAGAACCATCCAGGTCATTCCATTGTGCAACCTGGCAAACAGTCCAGAACTCCTCTGTGTGCTTCCTTTATCCTTCACAGTATAATGCTTCCTTATAGAGCAACAGGGCCCCTGAAGTAATACTTATAGTGTCCATGTCCATTTGAATGTTTTCACACACACACACACACACACACACACACACACACACACACACACACACACACACTTAGACTTTCACATGCACTTTTACTTCCAATTCCTGCCATTTAGCCTGAGTACCACTCCAGTGAGTGTAGGACCATGTTGCCATAGTAACCACATCCCAGTAGGAGGGGAGGATGAACAGATGAGACAGAGAGATGGAGAAGGATGGGAAAAGATGGAAAAGTTGAACTCAGGGAGTAACGATGTGGAGAGACAGAAAGAGCAAGGGAGGAGAGCAGACGATGAAGAGTGAGAAAAGAAGATGGAAAGGAGAGGAAGAGCAGCCTTTATGGAGAGAATGAGGGGAAGAGAGGGAACATAAAATGAGTGAGCTTGACACAGAATAAATTTTAATAAGAGCACTACTTTTTCCTCCATAAACACTCTGTAGCGTTTCACTTAACATGATGACATCGGTCAATCAGAGCCACTGGTGTCAGACTGATCCAGCACTTACGATTCATCAGCACAAGCTGTTACCTTCTGAGGAACCAAACCAAACAGTATTTTCTCATCTCGTTAAGTAAAAACTGCCCCAGTTTACAGCTAAAATTTTGAGCTCAATTAGGATTTACTGCAGCTGGGGCCTCTCCACCTGTATCGGGTAGGTTGTTATGACATGGTTCAAGTTGCCACAGTGAATGACCACAGGTGCAATGAATGATTTTTTTTTATTATGCATCCAAATTAAACTAAATTAAAGCCACCAGATTAATTATTGTCAGCATGAAGTGGAAAATCAGTAATGTCAGACAAAAAGTTCAGAAATGCTAAGATGACGTGACCAAACGTGGATAAGGATGCATGTTTGAGAGGAGCAGCAGAGAGAGACATGGGTTAGACATCAACCAGGACCTATGTAACCTAAAACACAGGCAAACTCATCAGCTTCCTGCAGAGCAGAGATACAGGTTAGCACCATACCAAACCCTCAGAGGCTCCAGGGGTCATGTCAAAGTCACAAAATATGGAAGTAGGGATGTCCAGAAGCCACTACATTATTGTCTGTGAACTTAATTTTCAGTTGGTGATTTGGTTTTACTTTTTAAATCACACACACATTAAAAAAAACTGCAAGTGACCTTAATGAGCAGTGCAGGGATCCTCATTCACAACCCAAACAAGAGGCCTAACTCAGAGTCAGTGAACTTAAAAAAATGTAATTAAATATTTTAAATGAGAAAATAAATTAGTTTCTATTTTTCAAGTAATTTGATATTACTGCAAGTGCAGTTACACAGCATGAAATTAACCACAAAAGGAAGTGTGGTTTAAATTCCTGTCCTATGTGGTTCTGTCACAGTCTAACAACACGTACTAATACAACACCAGGTTCCTCCTGATCCTGCCTCAAGTTAATGAGCATAAGATGAACCAATGAAACAATGGGATTCATGAGTCGTTGGCTGAGTTACGGACACTAAATGAGATAATTGATAATTGTAGCTCATATTTACAGAAGCACAGGCTTTTAAATCAGGAAGACTTTTCACAAAGTCTAATAATTGTGTTATCAGTATGTGGGGGACAAAGTGGTAGTTTGAGCTTTGACTTTATTAATTTTCTCTCTCTTTTGGAAAAGTTCCTCATATTTTAGAAGATAACTGCCTGGGTTCACTGATGTTAACTGAAACACGGTGTCTCCGTTTCTCCACGTCTCATCTAAAACATCTGTGCAACTGTGGAACACGGACGTGATCAATTTCAGATTGTGTCTCTCAACAGAGAGACATAGCGGTGCCTCTGTGGTTTTCAGGTGTTTTTCTTCCAAGAGTTTTATATTATCTTAATGACTCTTATCATTTTATCCCCGGTGAAAAATACTTTACTACAAAAGTAATTACCAGACCAAATGCACACCCGCCTCACTTGATCTAACGGTGCTGTCGTGAAAAATCTGCGTCTTCTGACATACACAACCTCTGACAAAATTTCATATAGCTGGTTTCATGTGAGTGTATTATCTTAAAAATAATTTAGTGTAAATGTTTCTTACTGCAAAATGTGGGGTGTGGAAGCAGCAGAAACAACTGTTGAAGACTCTTCACAACTGATGAAAGGTAAGAGCTCATTGAGAAACTACACATTGGGCCTCATTTATAAAAAAGCATGTTTAGGTTTTAATCTTTTATTAACAAATTAACAAATTCACAAATCAATATTCTTAATCAAATTGGTTTGTGTTGATTTAACTACTAAGGGTGTAAAACCAGGGTCAAACAAGTGCATAGAGACAGCGACTTATCAGCAACTTTTCATAATCGTCTTTATTTTCATCCTGAGGGAATTCTATAAAATTTCACAAAAGTTCACCTGGATTTACAAGTGAACTGACAATATTTTGGTGGTCAAAGTGATCACAGTTTTGAATGTGATCTATCAGGAGTTTAATTTCCTCTTGTATGAACATTCACTTGGACTCAGTTATCTCAGATTTTAGAGGTCAGATCTTTTTTTACTTATTTTATTATCAGCTAGTTCAGGATAACAGTGTATATCATATTGTCAATCAAAGGTTTTAATTAACCAACTTTTACCATACCAGTTTTGATGGTAGGGACATGATGTCTAAAATATTTTATGCTTTCTTTGATCGGAGGTTTTGGGCTCAGACTTTCTGTATTTTGAAATGGGAAAGACTGTTCAGAGATGCACAGGTAACTCTAACAGGCCTGGGCTAAAGAGCCATTAAGTCAGAGCAGGAGAAAAGTTTATACATTTTATCACTGGCCACTTGAATCTGTCTGGCTCACACAATACAGCGGCTGTGGAATACAGCGAAAGACTCACATCCCAGTCTGACAGCATTTTAAAAGAAATCCCTGATTTGTTAAAATCCTTCATATATTGGTGGACTATTTGCTATGGCCTGCTGTGTGTGCAGCACTACACATAAAATATGCATTATATGCATTACGCTGAGTATGCTGACTGTAGGCCTTCAATGCAATAAACTATAGGCCATAATGAGAGGAAGCAGAACCTTTGCTAATACAAAGAATTCAATTATATGAATGATACGGGATCCAGACTGATATGACAAGTGACCAAAAAAACTCAGTCTTCCATGTTACAGCCCAGTAATTACAATCTAATCTATATATATATATATATATATATATATATATATATATATATATATATATACATTCACTGAGCATACCTGTTCACCAGCTTACCCACACAATTATGCAATCCGCTAATCATGTGACAGTAGTACTGCCTATAAAATCCTACAGATACAGATCAGGAGGTTCAGTCAATGTTCACATCAAACATCAGTTAGAAAAAAAAAATGATTCACTAAAACCCTGATTGGTTTGATTGCTGGGGTCACACTATTTCTGGAACCCTGATCTCCTGAGATTTTAACACACAACAATCTCTAGTACTTGATAATAGAGCCATAAGCAAAAGATAGGCTATGGTAACTCTGATAACCAGTCTTTACCAATATATCTAATGCTGAAGCACACACCAGAATTGTTATTTTGGATTTTGGAAGTCGTTTTAGCTAGGTCTTTTAATTAAATATGCCAAAACACTACACTTTTATATGTTTCTTTGTCAGTTTCAAACTGGTCGTGCCACTTAAATAGAAAGGTCCAATATGCTGCTTAGTTTGTCTTTATTACAAGTGAAAGATGCAGTTATATTACTTAAATCATGTGAAAATTAAAACAGTATCCTGTCTATCATGAGGATTGTGTGGACTGATGCATCTATTAATTTGGAACACTGACATTTTAATTTTATTTAGGGAAACATCATTTTCTTTTGATGATCTTTTTAAGTTGACTGCTTTGAGAGACATAGAGATCGACCTAAATATTGCCTAAATATTGTTTCAAACTAAACACATGCCCAAATGACAATGCCACTCCCTAACAGCATCAGTGGACCGAGTCTCCAAAATACACAGATCTCAATCTGGGCTGAGCATTGGTGGGGTTTCTTGGGAAAATTCAGATCCATAGAGACCCTGTCTACAACCCATAGGACCCAAAGAATCTGCTCTCAATGTTCTCAAGCAAAACACCACAGGACACCACAAGACACCCCATATAAATGCCCTGATGGGTCATAACTATTTTACTTGTGCAAGGGTCTACAATATAAGGCAGGTGGATTTAATGTATTGGCTAATTGATGTAGATTGATGCCTGTTATGTTATGCTGGACTTCTGATTATCCAGCAATCATCTGACGCCAACAACTTCTGTAGTATTATGTGCATTCATGGATGTCCAGACTGGTGGCAGCCTGATTAATGTTGGCCTTTACTTTTTCTTTTTTAAGGAAACCTTTGTTTTGTCTTTAATGGGATGGACCAATTGTACCATTGTGTTGGTGAAATCTCAGGTAGATGGTAAGGTCAGGAAGTATTTTTTGGCTTGCTAATTTAGGCCCTTACTACCAATCACTCATGGTCAGAATGTCACAGTCTATCTGCCACAGTGCTGTTGAGTAAACTCCATTGGCCTCTCGTTCCAGTACTGGATCGCATGGACTACTTTTGGGACGTGGTAGAATGCAGTGTTGACAGCATGGATGTGCAGGTAGCAAATGTAACAAAATGATTTGATATAACCATGTCAACATGTTGCAGAATCTCAAAGGAACATCTCCAATCTCTGATGGATCCATGAAAAACTGAGCTTCAGGGGTCTGTGTACTGGGGGTGGGAGGTAGCTGGCAGGGAAGCACTACTCGCTAATGGTGTGGTATAGCTGATAAAATGTTGGTGAATGTATTCAGTCATCACAACCCATCAAAACAGTGGAGTCATTCTGTTATTTTTCTTTTCAATCTTTTTTTTTTGGTATATAGGAGAGTCATCCTGGCAGCTAAACCTCAGAACAGAACATTTAGCATGATACACCATATGTTACAATATATTAAAACCAGAATTAGGAAGTATATGTAGATGTGTGTGTGTGTGTGTGTGTGTGTGTGTGTGTGTGTGTGTGTGTGTGTGTGTGTGTGTGTGTGTGTAAATAGAACACACTAATAGTTGCAAAAAACTCAACACCAATTTAATGGTAACCTTGACATTACTGATGGACAGATGGATTTCTAACCCCTATACTAAAACTGCATACTTATTCCTATAGCATATTTGCTATATGAGTAAGTATGCAGTAAGTCATATAGCATATTATTTCACACAAGATGACACATATTCCTTGAACATCTATTTCTGGGGGTACTCTACTCTGCACTAATAATAATCTAAGCAAGCTGGCAGCTGCAGTATTGGAAAATGGCTGGAGCCACACCGCCATCCTATGCCAAACTTCCATTCATGTATAGTATATAATGGGATACCTTTAACTGTATTCATCCCATAATGTATTAACACATGATTAGATGTTACAGTTTGCACCACTACAGTGTTTTGGCTATTCTTGTTGGTCACTGACAAAGGAGGTAACTTGTACTGGATTTTTATAGGAATATAACTGTGCTCTCATTGGTATTAGACCCTGTTTAGACGATTACACTATTAGTTCTGACGTGATGAGATCACTGCTTTGGCAGGCAGTTTAATAGCAAGGAAAGAGGTCTTGTGGAGAGTGGATTAAATAAAGAGGAAGGAACTGGTACAGATAGTTGTCACTGATTCCCACCAATAACCACTGTGGTGCAATAAGGTCGTCCTGTTGGAGCTCTAATGGGGCTGTCTGCATTCAGCCATGATAAAGTCTTGCTGTTATGTCTTCCAGCCTGTCAGCTGGAGCTGTGTCTGGCTGGACTGCAGTGGCAGTACTGGGGAAATGAACCTCTCTGTACGCCTCAGGAAATTTGATTTCTAACCAAGAGACAGCATATTATTTTTGATTATATTCATATTCACATTGATATCATCTGTCTTTATAGAGGGAGGAGAAAGATCTTTGTAGATTTGTGCGTGGGTGTGTCAAATATCCCTAGAAAGAGAGGAAGATGAGAAAAGTCTTCCATTGCGGGATGTGTTTTTGAACACTACCATGTTCAGACAATTTTAATGCAGGCATTATTCCTCTATAAAGATACATATACCATCTCTGTGAATGTATGTCCTGAGTAACCTAGCATCTGTGTGCTTGCAAAAGAGCTGACATGTATGTACTCTAACCCAAATGATCACTTAGATTATTTATCCCAGTGTTTCCCATATATTATCAAGGCTGTGGCACCACACCATAGTCTAATTTTCTCCAGTTTGATAACTGTCCTTCAGTAAACAAATGTCAGACTGTAGCTTTAATGCAGTGGTTGTATGTATGCATGTAATGGTTGGAGCTCTTGGTGAGGATCATACACCACATGATCACTGCCCTCTGTGGGAATCATGTGGGAAACATTACAATCCGTATGAAATTACCAACAGTATGTTGACTAAACTTTCATAATTTGGGTAACAATAATACCACCCATACAAGCATAAAAAAACATCTGAATATTGTTGAAACACATAATTAACACTGTGGTAGTTCACATTTGCTTTTCAGCTTCAGTTGTGAAATGAAGAGCACTCTACCTTGTGAAAGTTCCGTTTTGTTGACCTATCAACTCCAACTGCCTCCTAACACAGACATTGTTGTTCTATAAACTATGTCACCTGATATCATGTGATATTTATCATTATACCACATATGATGCTGCTTTGATGCTTTTTCAGATGTCTGTTCACCTCCCACAGTTTTTCACACTTGATGCTTATTTCATGTAAAATCTAATCATTCAGACAGAGCTGATACTCATTTGAATAAGTATTTTAATTTGAAGGTTCTGTTGCTGCTAACTAGTTAGCCCTTTTTTGCCCTCCCTGCCTCTCTCCCTTTCTTGTCAATTTGAACAACTACGTTCAATCTATATTCATCAAAAGCAATATTTAGATTTGACCCATGATGTGCCCTTCACAACAGGATTACTGAAATGTATGTTTTGTTTTTTGTTTATTATTACTATTTTATTATTTTGCAAAATAAGGTTTTAGCACATATTCATGCTATACATAATAACCATTGATAATACAACTACTGAATTAATTGTTCTACTGGACTGTACTGCAGTGGCATGCTGCATTAAAAACACTATTAGCCCAGTTAAAGAAGGTAGCTGACAAACTCTGAGCTTAGGAAAATAACACACTCAGCTGTCTCAATAGGGAGCCTAAGTCACGCCCCTTCCAGTGGAGCCACTGGGTCCTTAGATCAAAAAAAGATTACGTTGCAGTGAACGGAGAGATAAAAATTATTTTCCAATCCAATGACTTCTACCCTGGATCACACATATGTTGTATCTTGATTTAAATGATAACTATCAGTGTGAGTCAAGACTATGTTTGTGGTGTAATTGTTGATATGCTTCTGAAAATATGTAACTGGTTAGACTACAAGCTAAATAGTCACATAGGTGACATCACAATCTCCCCTCGCAAACTTTTCACTGAATTTATTTCCCCTTCTCTTCCCGATTGGAGAGAGAACGAGGAGTAGGTGATAAGACTTACCAGGTGAGATACTTTTTCTAGGTTGAGTAGCTAGCTGATAAGCTGTTAAGCTGTTAGCTGTCAGAGTTTGATGGTGATGTAAATGTAGCGAGAGGAGCATTGTAGTCCGCTACGTGGTCTCACACAAAACCTAAAATAATGTTTGCTGCCTGCCACTAAACTAAACTGCTCTCTCCATGTCAAAAAATATCTTTAAAATTCACAAACTTCATATGTGAAAACCATGACACATTTCAAGCAGGACCAGAAATGCTAGCGTCTCCATAAACGCTAATTCATAATTTTTATGATCAGAGGACCCATGGACTGGAAGTAGATGGGCATGACTCAGGCTCCCCATGACATGGCTCAAAACAGCAATGAAGACATGTTGAAATACAATAAAAACGTCAACTCAAACATCATCGCACATATTTGTTTTTGGTTTTTTTCCTAGGCAAAGTCTGAGCTTATCTTTGTGGTAAACAAGCTTTGAAAAAATTACTTCACTACAAAGTAGTAAGGATTCATTCAGAAGCAGTCATAGTGTTGGGCTGAGGACAGACTATTTATCAGCTCTGAGGAAACACAAGACATTGACCTAAATAACACAGATGACTATGAATTCAAAAGCTATATTTCTTAACCACTCCACCTTTTAGATACAGTTCTTCAGATAAATAAGTCTTTGGACTTAATAAGTTCATTAAGGGCCTGCTTGAAGGAATGGGTCTATGTGTTGCTGTCAAAAAACATTGAGGCAGTCTAGCTTCTGTTAATATCAATGTTCGATACTTGTACTTTCCTTAAGTATTGATGCTATTTTCTAATTCTGATCCTCTAAAATCAGTCATGGATATTAGATTATTTTTCTTCATTACATCTATTAAACAGTTAGTAGTTACTTTGGTAGCTATAACTTTAGCTTTTGGATTATTGTGACACACTTTGCTCAGGGTTGTGGAGAAGAAACTGCAGCTGGTACAGAACTCAATAGCCAGAGTTTTAACAAGAACCCGGTAGAGAGACAACATCCCTCTAAATTGATTTTAATAGATGCCCGTGTCACTGAGGATAGACCTTTAAATGATTTTAATGAAATAGTATATCGTCTTTATGTAGATGCAAGAAATACTCTCAGCTCATCATCTGCACAGCACATTACAGCCCTTGGGAGGCAACTGGTCTTTGCCCTCACAACCCTGAGCCAGACCGAAGGTGAACAGGGGGCAACCTTGATGCGAAGGGTGGCTCATTATGTTGTTTGCTCATCTGAGTAGATGACCTGGGTCGACAACTTCAAAGCTAGGAAAAGAGGTGCCAATAATCCACTGAGCCATCTTCACTATCTGTAGGTTCTTCCTCTCCTCTGTAGCGCAGCTTGAGAAGCACACAGTGCAGCAGTACAGTGATCTGTTGCCATATCATGCTTCTCAAGGCTTCAATACATCGTTTTTTTCCGTTTTTTTTTTTTTTTTTTTTTGTTTTTGGCTAGTATATGTAAATATATATCGCAGGATTCTGCGGCCTACAGGTATTTTTATTATCTAAAATTTTACCTATTTTTGTGGCAAAAAATGCAATTTCTAGCCTAAAAAGTGTGGGAAAGGTTTATAAGAGTGTGATGAGATAAGAGTGATAAGAGTGTGGTTTATAAAGGCTTAAACAATAAAATAAATATATGGTTACTACTTCATGGATTTTCACACCTCATGGGGGTTACAGTCCCTCCAGCGAGGGACTGTATATCAGAATACTCCCTATTGTACCTCTTTAAAAAATTAACATGAGAAACTGAGTTGTTTAGCCTTCTTCATCACAGCTGCAGAATCCAACAATAGATGTGTCATCTACAAATTTATTTGTAGTGGTTTAGCACCTACATTCATTTCAGATTGTCTATATGAGTATATTGATCTGAACATGTAGGCAAGGTTTGTGTGGACACCTAATTTGTTGTGTTCACACTGGTCCACGATGACACAACTATATGTCTGCAGCTGCCTTTTTTGTGCATCTGCAAGGGTGTCAAATTGAGGCCTTAGGAATAAGAATTACAACAAATTCAGAACACTTTGTTATTACAATTTGGCAAAAAGTCCCAAATTATTGTTGTGATGAATTGTCTGATGTTCAAAAAGCAAGACAACAAGAGGGCTTCATCTACTTTTAGCTTATTTCCAGCCAGATTTATTTGAGTAATGATTCTAAAATACACTTGAGGTATCATATTTTCTTTATTTGTTTCAATTAAACTAGAATAGTTACTTGCTGATGCAGCTTTGTTTAGTATTTGGTGTAACTAATCTATATTTCCATTTACTCCATTTAAGACTCTTTAAGGCTGAAATTAGCCTATTCCCAAATGAGTAATGGTTTTTCTTATTATCACCCCTACCTGAAGTAAGAATTCACATCACAGCTGTTAATCTTGTGTACTCATAAATCAATTAAGTTAATTTCATGTCCATTCAAGCACCTAAAAACAGCATCTCAGACTCTGCCAGCCTACAGGCTTTAGTACAAGTGGAAGAACTTGCCGACACAAGGTGCTGTCTACACACATACACTGTGGCTTCTGTCAGTATGCTGCATAATAAAGATAATAAAGCGCTGTTGTTTCAATCATACAGAGACGATGGGAGAGGGAAAGAGTGGAGCATGGGAGAAAGAGAGCCAAACTGAATGAATAACAGAGATGGGGAGGGGGGATAGCCTCTTTTATTGACAGTATGTTTAGTGCTTATTGCCTGTGGCTTCATTAAGAGAGACCCAGAGGGAGACAGTGAGGCCAGAGAGCAGTGATGCTGTGGAATAAAGCAGAGGTTAACCCCTTCACTAACATCTGCCTGGCAATTTGCAGGACAGCCGCTGTGTAAAGACAACAATGTGGAGGGAGAACTAATTTCTTCAGTGACAGGTCTGTAATTGAAAAGGAATGATTGGGAATAATGCATCCAAATAAAATGCAGTAGATCTAGCAGAGTTATGACACTGAAATGATTGCTGACTCTCACAGCTGACCTGTTTTGCTGTCATTCAGATGAATAAGAAAGATTTGAAAAACTGGGCTCATATTGGTTATTGTCAAAATGGAATGGAAATTGTCTCATTGGATTTGATATGTTGCACAGACTATTTTGGGATTCACTGGATCACATAATAATGAGCATCAAAAGAAAAAAAAATTAGTATGCTATACGGTCATGGTCAGAACAGACTGCTCACGCCTCACACCATGTGAGAGTTGAGCTTAACATGACTTAAAGCACAAGATGTAAAGACTTGACTATATGATCCTTATGAACACAATGAAAATGTTGTGTATTCACATCTGCCAGAGGACAGACGGTATGGAAGAGAGTGAGAAAGAGGGAGAATGTGTGAGTAATACTAAGTTAGAGTATCTCAGCCATCAACATTGTGGCCATACACTCGACACAGGAAGGAAACTTTTACACATAGCAAACGTGCGCGTGCACACACACACACACACACACACACACACACACACACACACACAAACAGAAACAAACTCAGCTCTGCAGTTCTTGTGTATCACTTTTTTTGTTAAATGTCAGTTCTCACACACACTGCACAACCAATTATACGCTATAGTGACATGTCCAAAAATATCCATAAAAACACTGCAATTATTTTTTTTTTCTCTTTTCAATATGCTCAACTATTGAATCACAGGGCATTTTTCAACAAGACCATCTCACTCAACCTAAAAAGGTCTAAGTAACGACCAGCATTTTAAGTTCAAATATTGCTGATATTACTGATATATTTGATTACCTTCTGCTGTATTTAGAGGTCTGTTTAGAGATCTAAGCCATATTGTGTAAGATTTACTTCCATCTAGTAGTGATGTCATATAATGCAACCAACTGTATAGTATCTCTAGCCAATGTGCACATTTCCTTCTACGGAGGCTGAGAAGTGTCAATAAAATATTATCCTTCTATTTGGAGATATTTACTTAGGGTTTCCTACCAAACCTCTACAACCTCTGACACCTCTGCCTCTTTCTGTCTCTCTCACACTTGTTTTTCACTAATACAAACATTTTTAAAATTTGATGTGGAAAAACTAGTGAGTAGTCTGCTAGCTTGATGCTAACACATAATGGGAAACACCATAGACAAGCTAACAGAATTAACAGTCATTTACCTCAACATGCTTAACATACCCATGTTATACCATGTTATTTATCTTATTTACATGTCATTTCTGTCTCTATATGGTCACATGTTTACATTTCTCTATTTATATATAAACTGAAAATTCAAAACCTACAGGAACATTTCTCCTTGTTGATGGAGGTAATTACTAATTAATAAGATCATAATTGTGAATGAAAAAAAATGATTTTTGTTAATAGGTATCCTGAAAAATTACACATCGGGGCTTTAAGCTATACTGTATATAGTCATTTATTATCCTGTATCTGTCAATTAAGTGAAATTGAAAAAGCAGTCTATTTGTATTCTATTAATATTAGAGTTTTGTTTGTCTGATCAGATTGAAGTTATGTTTATTTTTAAAAATTATTTGCAAAAAGTGTGAACATGAACTGGACCATATCTAAATGTAACCATACATCATTTTCCCTTGGTCAAAACCAACCAATCAAATCTTCATCAGTGAAAAGCAGCACTTTAATTAATGGTAGGCTTTTTTCCCAAAAAACCTTTGGCCCTCTCTATGTATGTAACTGTGCTGGTGTGTTGACTGCGCTGAACCTGGATGAAGGTGAGCCAGTCATCAAGTGGCTCAGGTCATTTTTACTGTCAAGGACCACTTGAATTACCTCATGCTTTGCATGTGTAGTCAGACCAGGTCAATGATGTATAAGGCTAAAGTCATCTGTTGTGCAGTCGTGTCTACTGCTATTTTCATAGCTTTACCATTGCATACGGAAAATATCCTCTTCAAACAGTTCAGCACAGACTGAAATATGAATCTTTCACACAAAAGAAAACTACTCAAGAGTTTCCTTTGGTTTGATTGACTCTCCACAGGTCAGGAACCTGCTGATGGATCCTCTGCCTCACAGCCACACCACAGCAGCTGTCTATAACTGCCTCTATTTTCTGTATAAAAGTGTTTCTCACCGTTTCTACACAAAGAATGTCTTAGGAGCAACACAGTAAGCAAATGTGTTTTCTCCTCCCAAGCTAATTCAATTTAAGGTGCTGTAGATTTGCAGATGGTGACTGTACACCTCCCACACAAGGACATCAGTTTTCTTCATACACTCCAGGATCTTATGAATTTTTCAGAACTCTGCTTTACAAGGCAGGGAACAAAAACAAGTGATTTACTTTGTTGTAACTGAGTCCAGTGTTACTCAACATATTGATGCTGTTGCATTATTCCTTCTAATTCACCTGATACCTGTGAAGCCTCTGGTCAACTAAGTGTTAACGCAGCATGACACAGATGCCTAATCTAGTAAACTGTAATATGAGCTGTTTACAAGATATACAGAATTTATTAAATCATCCATCAAACATTCATCCCTCACTTCCATCACTTATGAAGACACTGTATTGACAGAATGGATTGCTGCAATCTGGTAACATGGTGATGTCCCTAAGTCTGATGGACAAAGAAACAAGAGCAGTCAGGCAATCATACCCATATGTCACCTCTAAACCTGGAATATTACCGTATACATTTTTTGGCAGAATTGTTATGTATTTGCAAATTAGGCAGCTGCTACAACATGGAGGTGCACCGAAGACTAAGTTACGTCACTAATGTCCAGAGACTGTCTTCTGATAAAACATAACCCGACACATCATATGTGCAAGCAGCTTATTACAAACCATAGTTATACTTGAATGTCAGATGGCTTCTAGTGGCCATGTGACGTCGCATTTTTAAGCAAGAACCTGAAAGCCCTCTAGTGATGACTAGTGGTTAGTGACTTTTCAACAGAGATGTTCTTTTTCTACCTGCATTGGATTTCCTGCTCTCATTAGAGACTCTAATTGAACCCGTTCCCAATGTGACCCCTGTTAACATGTATAGCCACATGCATTTAGCTGATATTTAACCGTTGGCTGTCAATGAGGTGTCCAGCCAATAATGTGGGCTTTAAAGGGAATTGGAGAGGTTTCTAAGGAAAACCTGGTCTGATTAGGAGACAGTGAGACAGCATCCATCAGACTTTAGACAGAACAGCTTTCTGACACCAAGAACTTGGTGCAATGAGTGAGTAGGTTATTTATGTTCTGTGTTGATGTCATAATATGATAAACCACATGGTTTTGGAAAAAGTTTTGGAATAAATGCATGTAACTAAACCAGGCAAATCCAAGCATCTCCATCTTTATAAAACTACATTTACAGGGTTAACTCCTTTAAAACACTGAATATAAAAAAAGTAGTTATTAAGTTAAAATTTGCCTTACATAACTGTGCGTCTATAACTGATGCCAACAAGCAGTCATTTTATATCTCTTTTGGTGGCAACTAGTAGGAGAGCTGCATTGAACTGCTGCTGTCAGTTTAAAACTTCAGTAAGTTGTTAGCACCGAGGTTAATGAGTGTTGATCTGAATCCTGTCCAGAATTTCACACTGCAGCCTGTCAGCAGCCTGGCTCTTTCTTGATAGCATAGAAAATATCACAGACTATTGTTGTATCACATCTCTTTGCCTTTGGTTGTGAACTGATGAATAAAAAACAGTATGCACAAAAACAAACAAACAGACAGCAAAAAAAAAAAAAAAAAAAAATAAGATTTTAACCACTCATCATAGACATCACATGATTTTCATAACTGCAGTGCTGCTTGTTAAAGCTAAACAGCCATTAGCAGCAGCAGCTGGCCCACCTCATGATTCTGCCTTTATGCTGAGCGTACCTTTTTAGTGTTTTTGGTCTAATGTGGCTGAGCCAAGATAATGATGTATACTACCACCTCTGCTTGTTTTATTCACTAGGTAACACGGTGAGCCACAATTGTTTTGTTTATTTGATTTACATAAAGAAGTAGTATATATATATATATATATATATATATATATATATAAAAAGAAAAAAGATTTTTAAGCATACTCAGTCTTTAGGTAGTCATGTACTGCTATTGGTAGCAGTTATAATGATGTTCTACAAAAAAGTCCTGTTCAAAAGAGTCCTGTAGAAAACAAGGTACAGGATAAAGAGTAAAGCACAGAAAACAAAGACGGATGATGTGGGAGTATCTTCTGAAGAGGTACATGCTGTGTGTTTGTTTGTCTGTTCGGTTGTGTGCTCATTCTAAAGAGCTCTAGATCCAGGTAATGAGAGAGAAGAGGAGTGTGTGTATGTTTGTGTAAGTGTGTTTTAGAGAGCAGTTGTTGTGCCAGTTGTGTTTAATTGGAGCAAATTCACATACACATGCAAATGTCCACACATGGGAGCTTGGACACACACACGCACAAAGAGAGAGAGTATAAAACAACATGGCCATCAAGTTTTCTCTCTGTCCATACACTCATCCTGTTCTTCCTCTCTGATTAGAGAATGAGCAGCGTGGGCAGCTCAGCTCAGTCTTCAGCTCTAAGTCACTGACATTTACCAATAAGTGGGACATTGAGGAAAAACAGGAAAAACAGACTCCAAAATATTGTTTGTGCTACTTTGGTTAGACTGACAGAGTCTGATGAATTCATCTGTTTTCTACATTTAACATGTCTCATATGTCACTTTACCCCACTTTTAAAAGTATCACTTCACCAGTGAGATACTTGATGTAGTGTGAAGAGTGACTAATACCTCCATATACATTCATTGCACAAAACATGTTGTTTCATAGTCACAATTAAATTAAAAAATCATTCATATATCTGTTCTTTAAACAGCTTAAGCTATACCAGGGTACCGGGGCTTAGATAACAACCATGGGAGTCACAGCTTTTACAGATTTTATTATAAAGTTGGCGCAACAACTCTGTGAACTGTATGTGTCAGCAAGTTTAAGGAATCATACCCCCCCTAAAATATTGTTGTGAGACTCCACAAACATGATAATATTTGTTACATTTGCACTACAGAAGTGAAACATACGTCAAATATCCATGGAGCACCTCAAACTACTTTCTATTTGACCAAACAGTTGCAAAATTATCTACAAATGTCTTTAGGTAAGTTTAATTTGAATTTGAACCATTTTTCTGTTACTCATTTCTCTGGGTTAAACACTAATGTTGGTTGGTCTTTCCATCCAACATTTCTTCAGTGAGATATTGCAGTAACTACGGTAAAGTTATCAACTAAAACCAGAAATTAAAACACAGTGTTTATGTTATATTTATGATACCTACTTTTATCTCTACTTCCTGTCTCGTGGCCCACCTCAGTGCAGATTTCAGCCCCCCTCATTAAACTACCAGAATCAATGACTCAATAGCACATTCATCTCATTCTCTTTAAGACTAAATTCCTTTTGATTCCAACCAGTTCTTCTGTTCAGCACAATGATCTTACACAGCTCAGCTCCATCTCATGCTCACCAACGAGATTTGCTAAGTTCAGCCATCATAACTGATTGTTCCATGACTTTTATTTCATGGGATGGCCATGTCTTTTTGCATCACATACAGTAATACCAGAACTATGAGCTCTTATCTTGTAACTACGCTGGTAGTGGGGTTCAAACAACAAGCAGCAATACTGATGCAGAGCAGCAATGGCATTAACAGGCAAAGTGAGAAGTGGAAGTAATTTTTCATCTTTTCATCTGTGCTCATTGATGTTGGGTTTTTCATCGATCTGTTAAGGAAAAAAATTCAAACCTGTTAAAAACTCCTATTTGCTCCACTTAAAGGAACATTGGTGCATGGAAAAAACAAGGAGGGCCTTCAGTCACTCTCTCGTCTCTTCTCTCACCACCTCTCCATCTCTACCCAAACTCCCACTTCATGTTAAAGGTGAAAATTGATATACAAAGAACACAGTTGTCTCTCTCTCTCTCCTACTGTCTCTATCTATATCACTCTCTCCCTCTGGACTCTGAGAGAATCAGTCCAATCTTCTTACCTTTGAACTGCTCTTTTTCTCACATCAAACCACTATAGCCTGTGGCATGGTGCTCTTCCAGCTTTGAGAGTGTCGGACAAGTTGGATGATCGATGTTTACAACCAGTAAAACAGCTACTATTAGACCTTAGTCTTTTACTTAAGCCTCAGATTCAGTTGTCAGCTGTCTGTTCATAGCCCTTGGAGGCCAATAGCACTATCCTCGACATTAACTTTTCTCCGGAAAAGGTCCGAGACAGCTTCCCTTCAAACACAGTCCAGCCTCTGGGACTGCAGAAAGACAACAAACAGAAATGTATTTCATTTCTTTTCCTTTCTTTTCTCTTTCCCTGTTTGTCTGCTGGATGGGAAGTGTTAGCGAGCTTAGGGGAAATGTTTCCTGAGTGGAAATGTCAATGCATTTCATCAAAAAAAAAAAAAAAAAAAAAAAAAAAAAAAACATACCTTCATGCAAGATGGATGTGTGCAATATGCAGGCCCATATGGTGCAATCCCATTAGCCTCTGCAGCCTTGCATGTTGAGGTTTGTCACGAACAGACGGCATGTAATAAATGTTTAGGGAGGGAACAAGGCTTCTGTTTTCTCTGAGAAGCTGGAAAGAGGCACAGGCTCTGGAAACGCCACGACTGCTACTTTTAGTTTCTAACAATAAACAACAGCAGCTGAGAGGAGAAAGAACGAAAAGTTGACAAGGTCAAAAAGAGTTTTCCAAAAGAGAGCATGTAGTAGTAGCAGAGTTAGCAAACCCTCCATGCATTCATTCTAAGAAAACAAATGACTCGATTTTATTAATTTTATGTGCAAATGCTGTAAATGTAAAGTTCAGGTGCATCCAGATACAGATCATGTATTCTCTGGGATCTGTTTCATATTTCTATTTTTCCATTTGCTGTTTTTTTTTTTTTTTTTTTTTACATCCTGGATGTTTTGCCATAAAACAATAAAAGTCCAATGAATGAATGGTAGATAAACACAAAATGCTCTCAGATCTATATGTCGTTGCAATAGTGGATGTTTTTCCTTGTGTTTATGGAAATCGGCTGTTTCTGGGGGCAGAAATGATGATTCACACATACAACAATGAGCCACGAAAGCCTCCCTCCTCTCTGTGTCTTTCCAGATCCCACTCTCCGAGATGCTTGATTATTGTCGCATCTACCACAGGAAGACATGCCCTGTGGCAGTCCATAACAGGGTGGTAACGTGATTCTGTCACCCCCCATATCCTCCCTTACACATACATTTGCTTCCACTCTTTCCCTCACACACACACAAACACACACACACACAAATACACACACACTAACGTAAGCATGTGTGTGCTGCTAGATGTTATTTGAAAGGACATCAGTTTCTATGAAAGATAATAGCCTTGCAGCTGGGAGCCAGCAGTCATGATGAGCTCTGCAATCATTAGAGGTTGGGGGTGAAATGTTAGTTGAATGAACTATTCTTTGCTTGGAAGGTCACAGGACCTGTTTCCATTAAAGTCTCCATCTTAATCAAACATAGTGGTCATTTGGAATCGGCAAGGTGTAGTATAACTTAATTTTTTTTGTTCTTTAGAAAAATAATTATAATAGAGCTAAGAAAATTTGCTTCAGAGGAGCTTTGGGGATTTAATTACACAATGACAGTTTGGTGACCTGCAAGACCATTTTTTGTCTAAGGAAACTTCTGTATCAGTTGGCATAAGTATTTTTCATGATGATCAAAGAATGATGATGATTAAGTCTTTTTTTTTCTATGATCATACAGCAGCCTTTACAACCTTGAATACATGTTCACCAGTCTTACCATGATAAAGATGATCTAATACAGACTACTGCTCTAAGACAGGAGACAATACAAGCTGAAGACTTACTTATAAAATGGTTTAGGTTTAATTTGTACCACAAACCCTGAAGATCACTGTTCTCTCAACCACATTGATTATTTAGTGACCTGATCAGGTACAAATGTCTCAAAAAAGAGAGACACGCTTTCACCTTTTCATCAGGTTTGAACGTATTCAATTAGAGCAGGAATTTTTCTCTGAATCATCAGTGACAAATGTGTTAGTTCTGAAGATGCCATCAACAGTCATTTAAATATATTATATGTCGAATATGTTGAAATTTTGTCCTTGTACATTTCCAATGAGCTGTCACTGACATCTGAGAGAATCTGTACATGTTCATATCAATATCCACTTACTGCTTTTGCATGATTTAAGTGCTGGTAATCAAGTGAACACTTCCGTAGTCATCAGTAAGCCATGCTTCATTTTGTCCTGAAAATTCATTCTGCAAGCAGATTTGTACGTGATTGATACTTCAGTGTAGGTAAGTCAAGAACAGTCGAGTACTTGTAATTTTGAGGGCATATTAATAAAAAATTACTTTGTGATGTTATCTGAGATAGAATTTAAAATCTCTGATCAATAGAGTCACACAAACTTTAGTTTTTTAAAGGTTTCGAAAACAACTACTAAAAAGTTTTATAGCACACAAAGGTTAATTCATAGTAATTTAATTGTATTTCTTGAGCATAGTTCAAGGCTAAGGCCAATTCTTTGTGTACAATTGCCATGCTTACAAGCATTGCTCTGCTCTGCAGTAGTACAACAAACTCTCCTCAGTGAATTCATTCAGGATTTCTAACTTTCAATGCAACAAGTCAAGCCACTAAATCATTTTGTGAACAGTGAGGGAAACTGTTTAAATTATCCAGGAGATGTAATGTGCTCTTTGACAGATTGTGCAGAATAAACAAGACTTTGTATTAGTATCTACGTCCATCAGTATTGTTTTATTCAATGTAGTCTTTATTAAAGCCATATTGTGTAAGATTAAGCCTATCTAGTGTTGAGATCATATACCACAACCAACTAAACAGTATTATTTAGCATGTGCATGTTTCCTTCTACGGTGGCTGAGAAGTATCAACATGATGTTGTCCTTCTATTTGGAGAAAAACAACTCTGATATTAACTCAGGATTTACTACCAAACCTCTGACACCTCTGTCTCTCTCTGTTACTCTCTCACTTGTTTTTCACTAATGCAAACATTTTTAAAATTCAATGTGGTAAACGAGCGTGTAGTCCACTAGCTTGAAGCTAACACATAATGGGAAACACCATTATGTGTTAGCAAAAGATTGTTTACCTCAACATGCTTAACATACCCATGTTACACCATGTTATTTATCTTATTTACACGATGACATGTCATTTCTGTCTCTACATGGTCGTGTGTTTTCTCTTTTGCTCTAAGGTGTTTCTCATGGAGTTCAGCACCGATGAACACCCACACAGAGAGAGCACACCTAACACACACACACACACAGATGAACAGACTCCCACCAGCAGACAGAGGGCTGGAAAATATGTCGTGAAAATATATTAAAAGCTCAGAAAGACAGAAGGTTTTTTCACTACTGTGACATTCAGCTGTGCAGTGCAGCCGCCAGCCTGTTGCTGCTCGAGCAGAGTGAGTTCTTAGCGGATGCATGTGTGTGATATGTGACTCTCTGGACATTTTTAAATTGAACATATGAGATATATGAGGGTTGTTCAAAAAGTTCTAAGCCTCACCCAGAAGTAGTTGGAGAAACAAGACAGTTTGTTGCTCTTTTTCAATATAGTCCCCCATGACATGAATGCACTTGGTCCAATGATGCTCAAGCATTGCAATCCCATCACAGAAGAAGGTGGAATCCTGGTCCTCCAAAAAAATTCTCCACAGCACATATGACCTCATCATTGTTTCCAAAATGGCAATCACGCAGGAGGGCTTTGAGTTTAGGAAACAAGAAGAAGTCAGATAGAGCCAAGTCTGGTGAGTAAGGGGGATGGGGCACATTTGGCTGCTTCAGCTACTGCAACCTTAGTTAGTTTAGTTAGTTAGTTGAGTTTTTAGCTCCAGTGTTTCATCATGGTGGCCTGTCCATTCATAGTTTTTTTTCTTTTCTAGGTAGTCTGCTCTTGGTCTGCCTGTGGAGGCGCTTGATTCAGGTTCAAAGTGTGAACCCAAGGCATCTTGAGTCACTAATCTGCTGGCCTGGGGGGCCAGAGGGCTCTGCATCTTGGTGTGGGGCCTCCTGTCCCTCTGGGTTAGAGTCGTCTCTGTGGCAGTGCTTCCTGTAGTCATGGGCCATGAGCCCTCTCAGTGTGGATGGTCCCCAAAGGTGGCTTTCTTCTTACCTCAGGTCTCGGTGCCCGGCCATGTCTCTTTGATGATAGCTAGTATGTGTGGTTGTGAGCTTGTCTGTGTGTGAGTGTGCGTGTGTATGTGCATGCGTGTGTAGATGTGTATATATGTGTGTGTGTGTGAGTCTCTGTATGTACCTGTGGGGGTCGGATGGTTGGGTTTTCGTTTCTGTTGTTTTTAGTGTCAACATAAAGTTGCTCTTAAGTATGAAAATTGCCATATAAATAAAATTTGATTTGAACTCTCTTCAGCTTCTGTTCTGGCGTCAGCATTCTCAGGACCCATCTTGCAGACAGCTTGCACATCCCCAAGATCTCAGTTAAAACAGTGTGGACTGAACCAGAACTGATGCCTATAGACTTGGCTATCTGCTGGACAGTGAGACATCTGTCATCCAAAACCATGCAGTGAATGGCATCAGCTCTTTCATCAGTGGTTGAGGTTTTTGGACGACCTGACCGAGGGTCAACTTCTGTGGTGTCCCTGCCCCACTTAAATTCTGCAGCTCACTTCTTCACAGCTGAATAGGATGGAGAGTCCTCAGCAAGTATCTGTACCATGTCATCGTGAATTTCTTTGGATGTCATCCCTTTTATTTTGTAGATAATTTATGACTGCTCGGGCCTCTGTTTTGTCCATTTTTGGATTTTTCACACACCTCTCAACTTTGCATGTGCGTTACTTGCACAGAAATTAAGACAAAAAATTTGTTTTTCTAGCTTTATAAGAAGTGGTAGTGTGTTGCAAAAACAAAATTTAACAGCCATGACTGTTTTTTCAAGGTAAGGCTTAGAACGTTTTGGGCGACCCTCATATAAATCTAGATGTAGATATGTCTAGATGTACAGATAGTTTCTCACAGAGCTAAAAATGCAAAAGGCAGAGCCGTATTTACCTAGTGTTGTCCCCTGTCAGCGCCTGTAGTCTCAAGATCTGCATTGAGTTAGCTTGCTCTATTTATATATACACTGAAAATTCTAAACCGACCAGAGCATTTTGACTTGTTGATGGAGGTAATTACTAATTAATAAGTTCATAGTTATGAAAAACATCAAAAAATATTACACATTGAAGCTTTAATTAATAAAAAATGTTACACATTCAAATTCATATTTTTCATTTTAAAACATTTTAAAACCTTTTATGTAGAAAATAGAAAATAAATTCAATAATAAAATCAGTGCTACAAATCACAATAAAGCAGCGGGTGTCACAGCTCTGGCCCAGGCTGCCTGTTAGTCCCTGTTTGGTTTTTTGGGCTTTGGTTTGTTCTTCCACCTCTCACTGCATCATTCACACACAACCACACATTACTGACTCACACTCCTCACGTTCTAGCCTGTTTAGTTTATTGTTTTTACAATGAATAATTGAATTTACTTGATTTGACATGTCCACAATTTCACGCATCAACAGATCCATCTCCATGACAACTGAGCAAACTCCATTTGCTGATGAAGACCTTGTGCGTGTGATAGACTTGAAAACTCTCTAGTAAGAGCTGTCACATAGACCTTGAGTTTAGCTAATTTATAAAAATACTGCTGAAGGTCAAGAATGAAGTTTAAGTCTTTGACGAAAAACCTCCATGTGAATAATTTGCCGGTATATGTAAGAATGTGAGGCAATTAACATGTATCAAGCTTTTTTTCATGTTCAGAATAATTGAAAAAATGAAACCTCCTTTGAATCAATGACCTATGCACAGGGGGAAATGGTGAAAATCTTCAAGCACTACGTTGAATTCCTTGCATTAATGCCTCCCCCACCCCCATCCCAGTAGTAGCAACTGTGTTCAACTATCGTTAACATACAGATGTAATCTATTAAGTACTAATGGGTGGCTGGCTCTCCGGTCGCATAATGAACATTTGATTTGATGAGATATAGTATGGAAACAATAGGTAATGATGCAATGCATCTTATTTATTCCATATATTTCACTTACTATTATGGTGTGTTCATCAAACTACAGCCACTGGAATATTTAATGAATATTTGCACAATCTGTAAATATTAAGCCATGAAAAATACAATAGTGACTTCTTCCGGAGAGCTATGCTACTGTAACTATAACCAATACCTGAAATCAAATAAAAAAATCCATATGTTCAGAATTTACTTGGTAGTCTACTACTACTACTACTATTGCTTCTCTGATTTTTCTCTGATGAGTCCTTTCTTTTTTCTTCTGTCTCTATAAAGAACACAAGTTGTATCATAAAAATCTGGTTGTCCACAGAGAGTCATGATAAGCTCCTACTCCATTTCTGATTCTCACTGACATCACCTGAAGCTTAACACTGACAGCCTTTCAGGACGGTTTCGCTCAAGTTGAAGTATCTGAAACTTGCACAGATGTGTCCTCAGGTTTGTGATATAACAACTGACGTATCATCTTGCATAACCAGACCTGTCTCCACACTTCATCTGAGTGCTGTGTCAATACTGGAGAGTCAAATAAAGTTTATAGTGAAACTATAAATTATAACTGATTATGACTTTAGCTGCCACATCTGTTAACACGAACCTGCAAAGTCTTGGGTATATCACATCACTGTTGGTAGTACTTTTTTTTTTTAACAGTGAACCAATAACTGCTAATGCTTACCTTAATAAAAGCTCCACATTATAGTATGTTGCATCATCATCTTTATCATCATCATTATATACCATTCTGGTTCATACAGTCAATGCTTGCTCATTCGTGTGCCTGCATTTGTCTATGTGTGAATAGGTTCTTGAGGTATTACTTGAGTTATTTTCCTTTTCTGCATTTTTCAAGAAAACTCTTCAACAATTGAACGACCCTCATCTCAAATCAGATCAGCTCTTATCTGATCTTAGAAGTACATAACTTTGTATATCAATAGAAAATAACAAATCAAAAAAGAAAAACGAAAAAATGCCTTCATTGCACATGCACATTTTGACATTCTTTTATTCCTCCTGTAAGTGAGAAACAATCTGAGGAGAGAGCATCTCATTAATCCCTTCGATCTCTGAAGAGTCGAGCGATGCCCATCTTATTCAAACAATGCCTGTCACAAAGGAAGGGAGAGGTAGAGAGACAGAGGGGTGAAATGGATAAAACAAAAACGTGATGATAAACATAGAGAAAGGAAAAAAAAAAAAAAAAACACAGACGATGGATTTTGAAATTGCCTCGTGCCAACTCTGCCTATTATATTTCACATCCCATTATGTGATTGGGGCTGTTTTGGAGGTGCCTGTTTGTTAGGTGCTGTGACTGGAATAACAGCAATGGTGGATTTGTATTTCATTTGTAGAGAAAACAGAACCTTGTTCCTGCTCTGACTTTGACACCAACAGAGATGAGGTCTCACGAGAAAGAGACCTGAACCAGACACACAGCTCTGTGAAGTACATATTGTACCTTTGTCATTTAGCAGCCTAGCCATTTCAGCACTTAACCGTAAGTTAACTGTCTCAGGTCGATGTTGTTCTTACAGTGTAAGTGAAATGTGGGAGTGTTATAAACATGAAAATCCTTTTAGACATGGACACTAAATGGTGTGCCTTTGTTGTTCTGTTAAAGTAATGTCTTTTATCATTGAAACATAAAGTATCTATTATGTAAATGTTCTGAAATGGCTGTATTTAATTATAGATAGCTTGCTATAACAAATTGTTTGGCAGCTAATGAGTGAAACAGCCATGCCATGCTTGCCTGTAGTGATTTGCTCAGTTGGTACTGAAGAGATTACTTCTGACACATTAACCTCACCCAAAATTGCAAGATATCAAGATGCTGAAAATGTTTCAGCAACCAATCCCAGGTAGCTTAGATCTATTTTTAATAATTATTTATATTACACTTATCCAGTTGTAATTTCCTTGCAGGTGTATTGAGCTGATGTTGAAGTTCAAATAGAACTCTTGGACACAAGGCAGGTGAAAGAATTCAGATTCATTATAATAGCAGGCAAACTGTAGAGCTTGTACACCTCCTTTTTCAGGACACTGACTGAATAAGTTCCTGACAGGTAAAGCCAAAGTGTTCTATCATAGTAAGAATTACGATGCCACTGTTGTCCTGACTATTTAAGGCAGTGGCAAATCCCCAGAAAAGTGTGGATGAGTTTGTAGGACAACTTGTTTTGCTAAGTCTGGAAAGGCTGTTCTGCAGCTCTATTGACAGCCACCTACAAAGGAAAAGGTAAGCAAGTTACACCAGGGTGATATAGTTTGTTGTGTCTGCACAGTTTGCCTTCAAGGCATGTGTGCTCCATATATTCACAGTTTCTGTGGTTCGTCCATACAATAAAGGGTTCTATAAAATCCTCACCCTCTTTTAACCAATGTCATCATTCCAGCTTGCAGGCACCTGCTCCCAATCAAAAATGCGTTGTAACTGTTCTCTGAGCCAATGTGACAATTAAGTACGCTCATAGTGCTTACTGTCATCAAGAGAAGACTGGAAGATATGGTCCTCACTCCAACATCTGAAAGGTCAACCTCAAAGGAAATTGTCTGGTAGGAATCAGGAGAGACAATGATGGGCTCAAGAGAGAAGAAACTTGGGAGCCTCTTAAATGCTGCATCAGCATCCAAAGGAGACTGGAAGCGTTGAAAGTGCCAAGGTAAGAGCTGGCTACCACCTTACTGTGTGCCCTTATGAATCGTCTAGAAAAGTTTGCAAAACCAATAAACCTCTGGAGCTGGTTTTGAGGTCATTTTTCCACTGCCTGAACTTTTAATGATATTTTTGAGAGGCATTGGATGACTTGGCTGGCTCATGTTCCTCATTGGTACTGGAGAGGATAGGAATATCATTTAGGTAGACAATGAGTATACCACAAAGCACATTATTGAATCAGGGCTTTAAATGTGGCAAAAGCAAGGCAGAACAAGACACTCAAAATGGCCTGGGGGAGTGTGAAACACTGTCTTCCTACTTAAGATTTTTATTTCATTCTCTAAATGTCAGTTATTTCAATTCACATCAGATATGCAAAACAGCAGGCAGTGTACAGGAACAGTTAAAATTGTTTTTACAGTGTGGCACCAGCTCTGATGTGGCTGAAAACTGAACTGAACTGAAAAATGCTAATATACTACTAAAATTCAATTGTCATATGGCTATGCTCACTGCATCTGCGAATTTAAAGGTGACAGAGAATGGTTGACCAGGGGTTTGATCCGTGTTCTGTGGTGTGACATATACACAATAAAATCTTTTGTTGGATCTGTAACGCCTCAGAAGCTTCATAAAAACCTCTCTGGAGGCTATTTTAGGGTGGGGGGGGGTTAAAGTTCTGCATGTATATGGCATTTTTTCAGGCTAAACTGGCAACCTCATTATGAAATGCCATCACCTGACACTGATTGGCTGCCTTCACTGTCACTCAAATGATTGTAACTTCAGCTTCATAACACAGACAGACCATCTTTTTACAGCTAATCGTCTTTGAAGGGAGGGAATGGAATCAGAGTAGGGGGCAGTGAGATACATTTTACATCACAAACAACTGTTTTTTAAATTTACCCATTTACTAGCGGACATTTCTAAAAGAGGAGTTTCTATGAAAGGAGATGTTCAGAATTTCTAGCATTTTTCACATGTTCCTGAATGTGGGTTGATGACTGTTTGTCAAAAAAGACGAGGTCGAAACGATTTTGATTCTCTGTCACAGGGAATGCTGAGTTCCACTATTAATTCTAAAACAATTACAGACATGTCCTTCACATGACAGCCACTGGAATTTTCAATGTGGCCAGATGCGTTTTCTGAGTATTCAGGCTTCCTCCCACAGTCCAAACACACACACGTTTGGCTAATTACTGACTCTAAATTGACAGTAGGTGTGAATGTAAGCATGGACGTTTTTGTCTGTATATGTCAGCTCTGAAACCTACCCCTCACCCACAGTCAGCTGGATTGGTTCCAGCTCCCTGTGACCCCTGCAGAAAGCAGTATAGATAATGGATAGATGGATAGATCTACATGTAAGGTAGCTCTGGCCGTAGTGCTCTGCCAGACTTCAACTTAAAGGCACTCTATGCAAGTCTGTAGAAATCTTGTCTGAGGTTGACTTGTATGTGACTCCATGCTCTTTTCCTCTTCCTCTTACAAGGGCTCTCTTTGTTTCTTTACTGGCTCTGCCATGATAAACACCTGTACAACTTTCGCTAGTCTGATTTTATAGCCTAGCCTTGTTGCAGGAATGTGTGTGCATAGATAGTCATTGCCGCAAAGCAAGCATAATTCTCATTGGTGGGGCACCAAGGTTGATCTTACAAGTGTGATTTTAATTTACTCTCACTTCAGGCAAGTGCACTACTCCCTCCATGAGAAATACAGAGAATGAGAGAAAACTAAAAAACGCCAGGCAAACAGTGCGTACAACTGTTTAACACACAAATTCATCAGTATGATCTTAAATCTTTGGCTATCACTGTTGAGTTTTAGTTGGCTTTCATTAAATTGTTTATTGCCTATTGTTTTTGTTTTGGTAAATAAATAATAAACCTCCAAGTGGAAAAAAAATGACAGATATTTGCAAGAACACGCAAACATCTGCTGAAAACAAGAAAAAATATCAGCTACATGATTCAAAACCATAGTGGAAACGTGACAGCTGAATAACATGCATTGAGCCTCTGAAACAGTGGAGACATGATGCAACTGGAACACAATGCCACATCACACAGTTTCACTGTGCTAAATTAAAAATGATCGCATGGGAGGATGTTCAGTTCTCTCACAAACTTTTCAAACCACTTCACTTTGTGCACACCTTGTTTTTTTTTTTTTTTGGCAGACTTATTTAGTTGAATAAAACTGCTATCAAAACCCACTCACTCAAGTGTAAACAACAAAAGACATTTTGCAAATAATTTTACATCTGCAAAAAATCTTGAACCTTGATTTACAAATGTATTCAGAAGGTATAGGTATATAAGGTATATCCAGGTATACTTGTTTAAATTAAGCTTTGCTCATCTGGGCTTGGGCGGTTTATCACAGTCGCTCTGACAGATCGAAGCTTTGTTAGATTGGATGGGAAATGTTTGAACTGCCATCTTCATGTCTGTTCTTAGATTATGTATGGGGTTTAAGTCTGGACCTTGACTGGACAACATAAGGACTAAGACTGACCTGAAAACAATCCAGTGTTTGCTTCAGGTCATTGTCCTACTGAAAGGTGAAACACTATTCCAGACTGAGGTCTCCTTGGTGAGACTAATGCAAAGAGGTTTGAGCAACTTTACTCTAGGGTGCTTGACTGCTCTATCTGGGGACTTCCCCCCTGGATCTAATGTACAGTTTGGACCCATAGAGAACTTACACTAGGACCAGATATTTTTTATTAAATGCAACATTCAATAAATGTCAGTATAAAAGATACATCACAATGGCTGCCACTGAATAACTTGTAACTTACCAAGCTATAATAAATTACAAACATTTCACCACTATTCCAGGTTTAAAGGGTTTCCTTTTCTGGAGAGAAAGACAGAAGAAAAAGAAAACATATGTATGCACTACCAGTTATGGCTATAAAAGAGGTACATTTTTAATCTTTAACTGGCCCACATGAAGTACAAACAAAAAAAAAGAAAGAAAGCAAGTGACAGTTCAATACCATCTGACACAGTCCGGGCCCTTTTCTTCCTCCAGGTTATATTCCAAGAAAAGCAAAGAGGAGCGGGAAAAAAGCAACTAACAAGCAAACAGAGACCAAGCAAACGTGAGGTAGCACTAAACTTTTAGCTGGCAGAGCAGCAGTGGCAAATCTACACTAATAAAGGCCCAGATAGGACACTATCTACACTGTCATTAAAATCATATGTTAGTAAATTCTCACATCCCTCTATCTCCCTTAATATGTAACACAGACAATATTCAGTTACTAAAAAAGCTTCAGTACCTGTGCATGTCTTTCTAACATCACTTATGATGACATATCAGTGATTCAGCCTTGTCCTACACATACCTACACAGAATATATAATTATTATATATAATTATAGTCTCTCCCATTCATTTCTAGTGACTGGTCATTTTGGCTGGGAACACCAAGATTGAACAAAAATTGAACAAAACAGCCACATTCTTATGCAAATTAATACAATTTGAAAGTCATAGGATCTTAGTTCAGTCTGATAAAATTAACTTCATTTTTTCAAAGTTAAATCAGTTAAATTTGACTGGAACACAACTTGAGGGTTAAGGATGAAACTGCATTAGCCATGTGATGAGAAGAATTAGCCAGACATAGTGTTTGGAGTAAATGATTCTTAAGTGATTCTGCTGAAGGTGTGTTAGAGTGTCCTTTGGGTTTTTGGTTATTTCCCTGACCAAGGTCCCGCTTGTCTGGTTGGCCAAAACTACAAAGAGTCCTGGAATCAAATTCAGTATGATTTTATAGTACAATGATTCAGTACAATTTTTAAATTTAGACCACTCTGCTCTTGAGAACACTCAAAGCTTTAGCAATGGTTTTGTACTCTCTGATTTATGCCTCACTATAGTTTTATTGTTTACACAGGTCTACAGAGATTCCTTGGACCTGGATTGTGTTGTGAATTGTCTATTCTGTTTGCCAGAGTGGACTCCAACTAAAGCAAAGACATTGCACCTGACTAGAAAATATTCTAATTACTTTTGTTAATGAGAAACTACACTGTGATATCTCTTTGTCATTGTGTCCATTTACTGAAAAATAGCATTTTCCCATTTAAACTGAATTAACAACACAGTAAAGAATGTAAGAAATAACAAAGGGGCCAGGGGAATGGGTTGTGTGGGTGAAAGGGTGCAGGACTGGGAGGGTGTCTCTCTAAAGCCATTGTCTAATTATTCCGCTTTGCTGGCATTTTGTAGGTAAATAGTTAGTTGTTTGACTGATGGTCTTTATAATGGTTTTCTGGGATTTTATTTTCCTCCAAACACACGGGAGACAAAATCAATGAAAACACATTTTACAGACTTATTCGACAAAGCACTACATTCACACTCCGTCTCAACGTTCAGGTGAGAGTGTTGAATTACAAACTGAGTGTGTTGAAAGTGTTACAGAAATATTACAGTGTTACAGAAATCTGACCTTGTTTACATTGATATCGACAGTGTTACTGCACAGGATTTAATTTTTAGGTGATGTTCTTGACCCATCAACAGACATTCAATACCAATATTTCATGTTTCTCACTTTCTAGTCAAGTTTGTACTTAGTAGTAAAGTAGTGAAGTAAGAAGAATAATGTGATGAAGATCTTGTAGTAGAGTTGGTACAGAAAATTTAAATGAAAATGACGAAAGATTTATTGTGTTTTCATCTGATGCAACGCTATCAAAATCTTGATGCTCGTGGAAAATCCTTGGTTGGTAATATGATGAGGAATAAACTAAAATAAAATGAAAAACAGAACAACACAATCTCTGAATTATCAAGAGTATGATGAGCATACATTTAGAAACATGAGATGACATGTTAATGTGGAAATGCATGTTTCAAATGATTATCTGTCATTAGAAATATCTTCACTACCATTAATATGGATGTTATGCAGATATTGCATTTTATTTCTAATAAATAATACACACCCTGTTTATTCTACCCACAAATCGTCAAATGTCAACCCACCTTAGTTCCTAGAATTTAGAAGATTTTAGTTGAGATCGGAAGGTACTGTTTTGGAAAGTTAGTATTGTAAAAATATCAGGCAGTATATTTTTTTAATGGAAAGATGGAAAAAAAATTTTAAAGATATACCCAAGTGTTGTTTTCATGTGTAGTTCAATTCTGATTTTTCACTTAAATTAATCCATTGTGAAGATCGTCAGCTGATTCCGTCAGGGTATCTGGTCAATAAGACCCCAAAATCACTAACGCATAGCCCACCACATCATCACAACAGACATGTGTTGTTGTTGTGTAGTCATGTGCACCAGCACCAGCATGTTTGTTCGCTACTGGTATTTTTTTCCTCAGTTTTACCAAGGTCATCCTAATGGGTGACTGGACAGAGTAGCATAGCCTAATACTGAGCTCTCATCTTTCACTGCTTTTGAGCCCATATGTTGACGGTCCTGTTCTTGCCTTAATCTCTCTCTCCCTCCTATAATTTTTCTTCACTTTTCAGCCTGAGGTCAGTCCTGCAGAAAAAAAAAAAAAAAAAACACCAGAAAGTTTTGTACATTTTGCAGAATCTGAAGATCCTGTCTTGTTTTGATCCACAACTTCTCCAAGTTCTCTTATTCATTTTTTCACAGATGTTCAGTAAGGCAAGGGAAGTTTATTTGTATAGCACAATTCGTACACAAGGCAATTCATAGTGCTTTATAGAAGCAAGAAAAAACATTGGAAATTAAGACAATCAATAAAAATAAAAAAGGGAAAAGAAAATTTAATTTGAAAAAAATATAAATTAAAAAAATAATTAATAAAACAAAGAAAAATGTCATTTAAAATCGTTAAAACAGCACTTAGCACAAAAACAATTCAAAACATTAAACAAATCTCAGGATTATGATTCAAAATTATTTAAAAGAGCTCAGCCATAAGCACATGAAAAGAGAAATGTTTTTAACCTGGATTTAAAAGTGCTTAGAGTTGGGGTTGATTTTGTTTCTGCTGGTAGCTTGTTCCAGTTGTCTGCAGCATAACTGCTAAATGCTGCTTCACCGTGTCTGGTTTGAACTCTGTGCTCCACTATCTGACCTGAGTCAGTAGATCTCAGTAAAGATATTGAACACAAAGATTTCATTGGGTCAACTTTGAGTCCCAAGAAAATTCTGCTTCCATGCAGCGAATCAGTGATTTTTGCCTTGGGCTTTAATTTGACCCGTGTTTATAACCTGTATCAATTTACATTTTGGTTATTGGGGCCATTAGAAATAAGACTTTTAGCAGTTCTTTTTCTTTTAGCAACAGCTACCACTGGATTAGTTTTAGCTGATACTGAAGAAAACTGATCAGTCAGTCAAGATGTGGAGTTGGCAGCACATCATATGATTTCTAAGCTGATTTATTCATTTTGATAAAAATAACAAAAATAACTACCTTCCTGTTTGTACATCTCATCACACAGTAAATGTTTCTCTCCTGCTACACAATTTGAAAATCTGAAAGAGGCAGGTAGTCCTCATTTTCCCATATTTTGTAATTACAAATTAATCAGTATATTATTTGAAACTGAAATTTGTGCAATGAAAGTCTAAAAACAGAGAAACCTATAATGTGTCCCATTCCTGTGTTTCAGGTAAAATTTATGCCCCCTTTCCTAACCCTGTGCTGATGAGCAGGGAGTATAATAAACAAAAGCAGCCCTGTGTGTTGACTGATTGACAGATGTGAAAATAATCCTCCAAAAATCCTGCAAGGGGACGTGGGACCCCAGCGAAGTAGCTAATCCCCAAGCTGTCCCCTGTCTGACGGATGGCTGCTTTGGAGTTGTAATGAACCTCCTCCTCCACTTGAGGAGAAACACTGTCAGAGTGTCTGTCAGTCTGTGGCCCGGCAGCTCCAGCAGATCGAAGGAGACAAAGGCATTGTGTGGCTTTTGTTCTTCTGGAGAGAAACGCTGGGCGGCTCAGTATGTGAAAGACACAAACACTGTGAAAGTTTCTTTTGCATTGTCAAATGTGGCTCTTTTTCACACCTCATTACTCAGTAATTTGATTGCTCAGTAATTTGATGTGTGTGTAGCCGAAAGATGCTCAGCTGTGTAGAGACAGTATAATCCACAGCTTCCCTGACTCACAGCAGACCTGCCCAACTCTCCCATTATTTTTTTTTTATTTTTTTAAGTCACTGTAGCACTGTGTTTCCACTTCTTTCTTATCAAAAACCAAACTGACAGATATTTGCTATGTGTGTAAATATACAGTGCTTGTCAATTATTCAAGGTTGAGTGATGTTCATCTGTTAAGGCACATTGTTGGTCAATCACATATATACAAGATATATTCTTCCCTTTCAAGTGGCCCATGAGGAAAAACATGAAGTCCTTGTGTGGCAGTGACACTTGCTTCTGTATTTGTATATTGTCACTTATTGTTACTTATTGTCACCCTAAACCAATAACCAATCCCCATGGCTAAACATGACGACTTCCATCAAGAAAGGCAACAAGGGCAATTGAGGTAAGGCAACCACAGGGGATGCCGGTACTGGAGAGTAAATATTAACTAAACTAAAGTTTTGTCTCTCAAAGAAGCACTGCAGTACTATGTTTGAATGTAGTATATCTCCACAGCACCTGTAACAACCCATTTTATTGTGTAGAGCTGGCAGGCTTTCCCCTTTAGATCAGCGGTTTTCAACTTCTCTGCAGACACAACAGATTGAAATACCTTCTTCTGGGAAGGCCCAGGGGACTGCTATTAGTAAATTTAAGTGCCCAGAATAAGTTTCCTCTTTAGGCTGTCTGAGCTCAACCTTGAAATTAGGTTGAGGTGCTTAGACATCATAAGGAAGTTCAGAGCAATGAGGCTGCTCCTTTGTGTTAAAAAAGCCAGTTGAGGTTGTTCAGGCATCTGATTAGGATGCTTTTGGGATTACCCCCATGTCCAGCTGGTGGGAGACCTCAGGGTAGAACCAAAACATGCTGGAGAGATATAATATCTCATCTGTTCTGGACAGACTTTGGGATCTCCCAAGAGGAACTGTAAATGTTGCTGGGAAGAGACACAACTGGACTACCTTGTTGACCTGTGGGCACTGGGATCCATATAATAGACAGGGATCTGACTGTTTAGTTTTAACTCCTAAAACAAACAGATGAAATTATGCATTGACTTGCATTTTAAATTTTCAGCAGCCTATACAACTGTACATACAAGGTGTAAAATGTCATGTTAACATATTCAGCATGTTTTCTGCAGCCTTTGTCAAAAATGTCACAGGTGTTAGAATGACATCTGCTGCAAGGGTTTTATGTCTGTCATTTGCCTTGAGTAGCGCAGCAAATGTAACAGATGCTACCACCAGACTTCACCATGCTTAAAGTTCTAATTAATTGTAACTGTGGGCATTAGCTACAGAGCATTGGCTCAGACTCAGACTGCTGGGTTAAGGTTTGATTCTTTCACAGGACATGAGGAGGGCAGTGGTTGTTTATGAAGGTAGAATGTAACCATCCAGTTCTTCGATTCATTTTTTCCAGTGGATGATTACTATTGATGTATTGCCATCTGTCTGATGCCTCATGTTGATTGTACATGATCCTGGACCCACATGTTGGCTGGTTTTTGATGTCATTTGATATTCATCCCATAAGAGTGAATCCTGAATTTTTAGTGACTTAGCTTGAACCTAGAACAATATTTGTCCTTAGCAAAATACAATGAGCAGACAGTGAGTCAGAAAGTGAAACACAATTCAGAAAGTCCAGTGTGAGTATCAGATTAGCTGTTAAATCAACATTATCAGACTGCTTCCCTTATTTAACTTCAAGGGACATTTGTATTATATAAAAGACCTGTTCTAATTCTAAGGGCTCATGCAGAGTGCCAATTTATCTTGCGTGTGGATAACTACGTTACTAAAGGACTTTAAAATCAATTAAGGGGTGAAAAATGCTAAATCAATTTACATTTTTTAGGAAAACCAGAAAAGAGGAGAATTAGCATTAGTCAAATTAAACTAAAATTAAATGAAAATACTTGATTCCTTCTGTCAGGAGAGAGGACTACCATTGGCTGTTTAGGGCAAATACTTGTGGACTGTGAGATACTCTACAAACAGCTAAGATGCTAAACTCATACAACTACTATACTTTGAAACTTTGCTTTGCTTTTGTTCTAACCATACATACTTTGGAATACGGGTTCTCCTTTCAGTGTGGACCACATTTTTGGACCACGGCATATGTTCCTGCAGAATACTCTGTATGGAGTGGATTGATATTGGTCAGTGTACTGGTCTCCTCAAAAGAGCCTGGCTACTGGCTGTAATCTTCTGTATTATAAAATATCCCAATCAGGTTGTTTTGTTTTACCTTATCTGAACCACAAGAAAGGACAGACCTGTAGTGACATTAAAGCAGCTGACTACATGATGGATAGCGCTGTCAACTTTCCAAGCAATCACAGTGATACTGCAGCCCAATATGGAACAGGGTACAAACAATACAGCAGTACACAGAAACACACACACTCTTCTATACTACTAAATACAGAGAAATAGCTTCACAGATGTTCCCTCCAACACTTAACACTTTACTCAGCACTTTTCCTCTTTCATTGAGTTTTAAACGAGCAGCCACATGGAGGTAAATGCCAGCTCCCACCTGCACCCTCCAATTTCTGCTATTCCAATGACATAACAATAACAGCTTGGCCATTTAGAAGTGGTTTGGTAAAATCTCGTTCCATAATAGAGGAAAGGGGTGAGAATGGTGATAGATCTACCCAAGCAGAGAAAGGAGGGGCTATTATCTGCAAGAGCTTAACTAAAGAGTTCCAGTTAGCTAGAGGCAAGTTCAAGTCATTCCAGAATGCATTCATCAATCATCACTAAAGTATTTTACTGCGACAGTGGAAGAGTTGGGAGGGAGGGAGGTGAGGTGCCTCTATTCCAAAAAACTTATTTCAACGTGTATGACTGAGCTGGGACAATATTCTATTAATGAAAAGGAAGGGATAGATGTGTTTAAGTATTATTGCCGCATAATACCTAACGTTATCTAGGATTTATTTTTCCCAACCACCCAAATGGCTCCCTGGATGCTGAGCACACTCAGATAATGCCAGCAAGGAGGCAGAAAACCAATAATTCTGGCTGGGCCGTGAAGTTCAATTGGATTTACTGTCAAGCTCCTTCATCAGTTTAATAAAGTCCCTCTCTCCATCCTTCCACTCTAAGTCCCCAGGGTCTTTGTACCTACAAGACCACCGGCATTAGTCATCATGGTAACTAAAGAAACTGTCTGTACAGTTCGTGTCATTAATCAGACCTCATTAAAAGTCTTTTGTTGCTGAAATTTTAGCTGCCTCTTAGAAGGAGATGTAATCATTGTCTGATTGAGAGTGCTCTCAGTGGCATTTGAAAAAGCAGGGGCAAAGAAACTGTGTAGCCTGGCTGTTGCACCAAGCTCATAGACTGAGCTAGGCCTGGCAAAGATCCCATAGACAGGAGAATCTCAGAGGTGGGATCAACAGGCATCTATCAAATGTCTCTGTGTATTACTGGACAGAGCTACAACCAATCAGCCCACTGATTCTGATGATGTACTGTAAGCGTAGTGACAAAAAACATGACGGAAACATGCATGAAGGCTTTAAGAGCTACCCTCTGCTCCATTTTTAAAGAAAATTTGCCATGAAAATTTCAGCAGCTACAGCTGAATTGAATGATTACCGCTCCTCCATGGCCACCATGTTGGCTTTAAACAAATGCGTTGGAGGTCACTTAAACAATGCGCCATCGCATTAAACCCGCACCGGCATAAAAGCTTGTTTTTCATTGGTTCCCGAGTTTTCAAGATCAGGAAGAGCAGAGAATAGGCAGATTGGCCAGACTGACTAACGCGAAATTCAATGTAGCATCATGGGCAGTATGGGCAGGTCTAGGCTAACTGTGTGGATCATATTAAAGGAGCTTAGCAGTTTAGGAAACATACTGTTGTTTAAGAGTGGAGTGATTACATGGATCCTCATCTTTAAAGCTCATGTGAAACCAGGAGTAACATTTAAAATGATTAAAATTTTAAATTTGTTACAAAAAAAAAAAAAAAAAAAATGGCAAACCCAGCTTTGCAACATTTACTGTGCCTCAATTCTGAGATATCTAAACCTACACTTGCTATTCTGTGCATTAGTGCGCTTACACTGACAAAGTGAAATGTTGGACATGGTCAATAATTTTCAAACTTGTTGAAATGGCAACCGAGGGCATAGAACACATTGTCAGTGCAGATAGTGATGTTATTTCCATGCTGCATGACACAAGGAAGGACATAAGACTACAAAAGCTGGATACGCCAATACTATATTTTTCTACGAAGTAAATATGCCTTTTCACATACACATGCTCTCAGGTCTGGGATGCTATTCAGGATCCAATTAAGGAAAAGGGGGAGAGAAACATGTACATATGTTGTCTTTACCTTTTAAGTAGATTAACTGAAATAAAACCATTCTAACCCCAAGAGGAAACTGTTTTGGAGTTTGATGTAATTGAAGCTATGATTGAGATTATGGTGTTTGTAATTTGTATTGTTTGTTTTGCTAATTCACAATCAAATTGAAATGTCACAGTAAACATATAGTTTTTACATCAAATATACCCCTTGCACTCTGTGGGCCAATCAGTGGCTAAAGGCCCTGTGGCTCACCTGTAATTTCAATGCACTTTGCCCTGCTGAGAACAATCAGTACATTTTTTACACACCAATATTAGGTCAGTGAGATATGTCATCACTGCATGATCTAGCCAAGACGGATGCATAGTGTGCTAATATTGCATGAGCTGCAAGAACAAGTAAACAAGTATTTGGTAAAATTCCAGTGAAGACTGAAGGTTAAAGAAAAAAAATAGTTGTTGGAGGTGAATAGAGGAAAGAAAATAAAGATGGAGTGGCAGGCCTGGAGGATAATCAGGATCAGGATGGACACTGCTAACTCAACACAGACCCAGTGAGATGCTTATAGCTTGGCCTTCAAGCTGGAAGACCTCTGACGATACCTTAAGTCAGGTCCCCTCCTTTGGGGGGACTAGAGTGACGTCAGTGAAACAGGAATGTCTTTAGAAAAGAAAACGAGCGCCCAGATAGCATAGTGGTTAAGGTGCACCACTTTGGGCATGCCAAAAAAAAAAAAAAAAAAAGAAAAGAAAATGAATAAATACCAGACACAGACTATATCAGCTGCCTGTGAAAAGGACTTAAACTGCCTCTACTGGGAGACAAAGGCAGTGTAAGTCAGAAAAAACACTAGAAAAAGTCAGGAAAACCACAAAAAGATCAGGGAAATAGATTATTGTCTAACCTCAACTCAGAACCTCATGTCAAGTCGCAATATTAAAGCTGATTGATGAAAACTGAAATCTTCCCACTAAAAAACTTAATCTAGGTAATTTAATTATCCCTTGAGTTTTACTTTGTCAACTCCATACTTAGCCTGCTTGGCAGTCCAGGAGCAGAAGGAACCCTAATCATAATGTATCAGGATCAGTCTAACTAGAGCAGGGAGAGAGAGAGACTGAGCAAGAGCCAAATGCTTCATGGTATAACCACTCAAGAAACTCTTTATTAGCACTTAATCAATAGCCTGGCTCTCTTAGTAATGATGAAAATGAATTGAGTGTTGTGTTGTGGCTTCCCTGAGTCATGACAGGCCTGTGTGTTGAACTCCAGAATGTGTTAGCATTTTATTTTTCATACAGAATATTGTATTTTAATTTAGGACATGATGTCGAGCCACTGAGCCGCTACTGCAATATTGGTTTAAATTCAATGTTATTGTTTAATCATTCAAACAAATATGGTGCAAGAACTGACCAAAATATTTTATATTGTAACAAAAACAAAATGTAACAAAAAATGTTTTTTAAATAAATCAGTAAATAGATGACTGCACCAGTTACACCCTGTAACAGCCTCTTGTTAGAGGTAGAGCTGAGAGTGCACACATGGTAGGAAGAAGCTTTCACTGGAGTCTGTTTGTAATGAGTTGGTGCCAGGAAAGAATAGTCAAGTCAAGTAGTTAAGTCAAGTAGTTTATTTATATAGTACATTTAAAAAAAAAAAAAACAGCAAAAGTTGAAAGTGCTGTACAAAAGAAGCAAAGGGAGAAAGACACCGGTGAGAACTGATGGAGATGGCATGTCGAGGTATGAGACTCAGGGATGGCAGAGTTTGGTGGTGGTGATGTTGGCTCTGATTGTATTAATTTTATTGTTAAAGAAGTTTAGAAAGTCCTCACAGATTTCGGGATGACTTCTGGAGGCGGTGGATATAACAGCTGAGGTTAAAATGGAGTTGATAGTTTTAAACAGAACGCTAGGTCTGTGGGCCTGTTTGCAGAAATTTGGTAGAGCTTTAGTTGGACTAGGAAAATGTCACAGGAGACCTGAAGTTTGTGTTTTTTCCTCTTGTGCTCGGGCCTCGGGCTCGGGCCTCAGGCACGTCGGAGAGCATGAGTGGAGTCATTAAACCAAGGGTCAAGACATTGTTGACTTGATGGAAGGATTTGCGGTGACAGCTCCAATGCAGATAGTGGAGCTGACAGGCGATGTCTAGGCTTGCATACAATTTGTATATTCCATCAGGAAGATGAAGAGATGCTGAGTTCTATTTTAGGAGCTCAGTAGCATAAAATGATTGATCCATGGTTAAAAGTGACACAGTAAAGACGCCGCAGGTGGAAATAATCCACAGTGTCCATGAGGCGTCAAGGAGGTGAATCACTGAGGCTAATAGATGTATGGGGTGCATTTTAACTCCCCATGAAACGACACGTCCATTAACAGGTTGTCAATAAATACACACAGCCAAGTTAGCCAACCTCTATAGGCCAGCTTCAGGCAGAAACATAACCCAGCACTCGTTTAACAGGACAGGGGGCTATCAGCCCTGGAAAATGAGGCTATATACCAGCGCACAACAGGATGGTGAAACTTACACATGTGAACGCCCAGAAGAAACTCTGGTAACCATGGCAGAGAGGGCTCCATTTAGGCTGGTGGGATGTGGACAAAAGTCCAAGGAGGCAGATCCCAGCAACTTTGCAGTTTAGTCTAACAGTGCTTGTTGAGGAGATATACATCTGAGACAAATGGTAATCCATATGAAAATGTTACTTCCAGTCATCAGGCAAAAAAATCAAGACAAAACAAACCCACAGGCAGCTGCATGTGGTAGGAATGGGAATATTTTCATACTTTCATGGCTACCATGGCTCTTAAGCGAAAAAAAGTCATATTTTTTTTTTTTTTTTTACCCAAGATTGTGATCCTTTGCTAACATGGCCAATTGTATTGTGCTGGGCAAACCTAACAAATCTGTAATGTTGATGCCCCCTGAACAATAGAAAACAAATTATGCTGCCACTGTTGGATTCAGATCAATTCAATCTGAATCTGTTTGTCTGTTACTAAACCACAAAACACATACCTCAAGGCACTGTACACTATTTTAGATAAAGCCCAGCAGTACTTTCAGTGAGCTGCACTTAGCGACAGTGGAGAGGAAAAACTTCCTTTTAATGGAAAAAAAAAAAAAAAAAAACATCCAGCAGAACCAGGTAGAGTGGGCAGCCATCTGCCAACTGGTTCAGGTGGGTGGAGAGGGGGAGAAAGAAGAGAGAGAAAAAAGGGCTAGTCTTTTTTTTTACTGTAACAATAAACTATTTAATAAAACAGAAAACAGAAAATGAGAGGGGGGGGGGCACAACTAAAGCAGAGAGCAGACAGAATGTTAATAATGTTGAGTAGAGTGAGGGAGAGACAGAAACTAAGAGAGACAGAGAGCTGAAGAGCACAATCATTGGAGGTACCCTAGCAGCCTAATCCTGTAGCAGTTTGACTAAGGGAGTTCTAGGACCTAGCTGAACAATCAGAACTTTAACCTGCAGAGAGTGTCTGCCACCTGGACCCAATCTGGAAGCTGGTTCTACATGAGAGGAGCCTAATAACTGAAGACTCTACCTCCCATTCTACTCTTAGAGACTCTAGGAACCACAAGGAAACCCGAATTTTGGGATCAAAATGATCTATTTTGGTTATAGGTAACTGCGATTCTATTTTAGATTTTACAGGAGGCCAATGAAGAGAGGCTAATATAGATGAAATGTGATTTATTTTCCTACTTCCTGCCAGTACTCGTGCTGCAGCATTTTGAATTATCTGGAAGTTTTTAACTGAGCTAGTTGGACACCCTGATGATAAAGAATTAAAATTATCCAATGTTTCAAATGCATGACCTAAATTTTCAGCTTCCTTTTGGGACAAAACATTTGCTCCCAGTAAAACTGGAAGCCAAGGTAATGCTGCCCAGTGTAACTCTGTGGTCAGAAAATGTCTTGCCTTCCGCTGTTTAGGGCCAGGTGTCACACCTACAGTTTTATCTGAGTTTACTAGTAAGAAATTAATCATCCAGGCCTTAATGATTATTTATTATATTCCTGAAGTTTGAAGATTAATTTCCCCTAGCTTCATGTATCATGTGTATGTATGTATCATAACAATCAAAGTCATATGGTGCTTCCCGATGTTATTGCTTAAAAGGAAACACATAGTGAACAGGGCTGGTCCTAACACAAAACCCTGTGGCACTCCAGTAATGGCTGGAGTATGTATGGAAGAGTCATTGTTTACATGAAAAACTGAAATCTATCTGATAAGTATGACTTAATCCTGTCCAGTGCAGTTCTTTAAATCCCAACTACATGTTCTAATCTCTGTAATAAACTCTTGATCAATGGTATGCAGCACTAAGATTCAACAGGACAGTCTCAAGACACGTCCATTGTCTGAGGCCATGACAAGGTAACTTTCACTAGTGCTGTTGAAAATCTTCAAACATACTATCCATGTACAAATAAACACAGCGACAACTTTTCAGAGAATTTTGGAAATAAAATAAAGATTTCATATGGGTCTATAATTAGCTAGATCATCTTGGTCCATTGTAGGCTTTTTATGTCTTGGTATAATTACAACATCTTTAAAACCCTGTGCTATGTAGCTCATTAATAAATGCAAATCATTTCTTACCCACCATCTGTGGTTCCTCCCCGTCCACTAGATAGCCAAGATGGTGACTGTTGAGGCTGAGAAGTCTGTGAATGGAGACATGGCAAATGTCAATGTACTGAGTAATTGAGTTTGTCATTTTATGTATAGGAATAGTTGCCTGCCCTGGTTTATCATAAGCTGGGATCAATAAAGCCAATACTATTTGCTCACTAGATTTATCACTGAGATTCTATTGCAAGTGATAAGAATATATGTCTCTAAAATTTCTGATGAATCACTGTGATACAGCTCCTAGAAAAAAAAAATACTGAACCAGAAGAGGTAAAAATAAATATATCATCTTCCATGCCAGTAAATTTTATAACCTTATTGCATCCTGCCTCCCCACACAAACTGTGGCATATTGTGTTTCTATTCATGTCTGTTTCATCTTGTTAATCAATTGTGATAATCAATAGTGTGGCAAGCCTTTTTTTTCTAATTGAACATCATGTTTCCACGGGGACTATATGTTATAGTAATCAATGTGGAAGACAAGGAGACAGAAAACAGAGAAGCAGCCGCCTCTCCTTAATGTTAATGAATTAGGTGAGTTGCTTGTAACACATCACGGTGTAATTAAATGATACGGGCCGAGCATCGACGAGCACAGGGCATATTAGATGTGCTACTTAATGTGACCAGGAAAATCCAAGTGCTGTATTGATCAGCTGTTTAATGCTCTCCAGCTCAGCCTCAACCCTCGACCTCCATTTCATTTTCCAGTCATTACAGTCGGCAAGCAGGATTTAGTGCAGCTGCGGGCAAATGATGACACATCCAGAAACTGAGAAAACGGAAAAGAAACAGAAGGGGGAATCAAAGGTATATTGTCACCTTTATCCCAGTCCTCCCAGGTTCAAATCAATGAGTGTTGCTAATGGCTACATGCTAAATATACCTGTCTACTGCTGGCAACAGAGCTCATCAGCCCCGCCCATTTCCGATCAGACCAGGCAACCAAAGCACTCGTGCTGGCAGACATTTTGGAGCCCTGGGAAGATACGTATTGATAAGTACATGATTTGGGATGGTGGAGGGCCGCAAGTGGAAAGGTTTAGGGTTGTGTGTGAGGAGGAATGAGACAAGAAAAGAAAGGTATCGATTAGGGCTCTCATTTAGAAAGTTCAACTATAGTGACTTCTTGGCCCCAAGTTAAACAATATGAGTACAGATCAATGAGGTGTCAGGGAGGGAGCTGCTTTTAAGAGAGAGGTGGTACTCATGGGAAGGGGTGAGTGAATAAACTAAGCACCGTGCCTGTGAGAGAACACTGAATCCTTAGAGTCACTGAGCATTATTCATTCATTATGCCAGTATTTCTCACTAGTGAAACAGAGATGGATTATGGAATGGGTCAAGTAGACACAGGTCTGTAGGGGTCGGGGCACCTCCAAGCCTGAAAACTATATGAGAGGCCTAGTTATGAAAAACCGATGCAATAGTGGTTGCTGGGGACACTGATGTCTCATATAGTGGCGTGTAGTTGCATCGCTACATTTGTGTTGTGTAGTTACTTGATCTTACGTGTCATTTCTGTTCAGACTATAGACTTAGAGTTAGACAATCTATCACATTCCCAGTATCTAAATTCAATCTGTTCACTTGTTTCCCCTATAATTTAATTTCTACTGCTTTTATTACTTTACATTCTATTTGTCTTATAATTTTTGAAGCCTGCCCCTGCTATTTTCTAAAAAAGAAAAACATTTACATTATACTGTTTATATCACAGTTGACATGCACAGCACCAGTGTACAATCATTTCACTTGTCCTACTAATTTTTTATTGCCATCATCAACCCATCAAGACACTGCAGTTTAAAATGCTAGTTTGTTTTTTCTAGATCCTGTTCCCTTAGCTAAATTAATTCAGTCAGTCAATTTTTGCTTCTATGAACTTTTTGTTCAAGTCTTTATCCTCTGTGTTTCTGTCTTGGTGCATTTATTTGCATCAAAACCATCTAAATCGTCCCTGGTCCCTGACCTTTGCCCTTTATCATGGATGCATCAACGTGACTGGTGTGCCAAACCTTCACTTTAATAAACCAGAGGCCCCGATAGCTCCAACTCACACAACAACATAATATATGCATTAAGCATTTTTCATTACTATTGTGGACCGTTATTAAGAAGTTCATAGAACCAAAAACTGAATGACAGAATTAGTTTAGCCTGATGTTGTTACCATGTGGGTGATAGAATCTAGAAAAAACAAACTAGTGTTTTAAACTGCAGTGTCGCGATGAGTTGATGATGGTAATAAGAATCAGTAGGACAAGTGAATTGATTGTACACTGGTGCTGTGCATGTCAACTGTGATATCAACAGTATAATGTAGATGTTTTTTTCTTTTTTAAACACATGAAATGTAACAGTTTTGTAGCAACACTACATAGCAGGGAGAGGCTTTATTCAAAAGTTGTAGGACAAATAGAAACTAAAGTAATAAAAACAGTAGAAATATATTATAGAAATACATAAAAGTTCATATTAAATTGATTAAAAACAAAGTAAATGTAGTTTGTCCCTTATTGGTTGCTGTACTTATAGAATACTGCGCATGCGTAACCTGTTTTACCGCACTGTGAATGTTCTTTAAAAATGGATGATTTCATACAGTGAGTGTTATTTGTCTTTGTATTTATACATTATACAGAACATTCACCCAAATCATGGACCCAACACGCATTTTTGCAAACTCGTAGTCCGTGTAGTCGCGATGTTGCTGTGAAATGGCCCATTCAGTTTGGCTCAAGATGAATGTGTTCTTTGTTCTTTATGAACGGATTAAATTTAGATGCCAGGAATGTGACAGAGCATCTAACTCTATGTCTATAGTCTAATTATATACAACATCAGCCATATTGATCTATTCTCACAGGCAGAAACTTGATAACGTGATGTGGACGCAGGTAATAGAGAATGAACGGAGGAACAAAACATGACAGTTTCACAATTTACAACCCTAGATTGTAGAACTTGCCAAGTGGACCAACGAGGAATTCTTAAGTTTTGGGATGAGACTGGGTTCCTGTGGCCTATTTGCTGTTTGAATGTTGTGCCAATTCAAAGCCAGTGAGCAGCAGACAAAGAGCTGTGTTAGGAAGGGTGCTCATAGGAGAATACATCAGTTAGATGGGGCCAGGTTGCATTAGTGCTGTACTCTGGTGGGTCAGTTCATATAAGATATTATCTCTCAGGCTTGATGCAGTTGGACTACAGGGTGGATGTGGCCTGTGGTTCTTGAGTTTTACATAGGTCCTCTACAATATTTTGTGTGAAAAACATGGATGTAATTTCTGTGTCATTACTCATCTTGGGTCTAGCGCTGGCTGCCATCTTTGTCAAACTAGAGATGGAAACTATTAATTTGTACAATGGATGGAAGCCTGGGTAGAGGTGAACAAACCACAACCATTAGATCTGAGTGTGATGGGCTGGAACAAATGTCAATCAAGAGTTGATATTAATGTAGGGTTGCCTCCATCTGACTGAGTGTTGGAGAAAAATGATTTGACTTCACTCAAATTCCCCCTTTCATGCACTGGTGCTGGTGGTAGGATGGCAATTACACACATGGTGGGATGATTGTAATATTACTTACCCTCATCAGTATTTTCAGTCTGTTCTGGAGCATGTGGGCAAATTTTACACCCCACCACTGTAATAATTACCTTGTGTTGCTTATCCATTTTTTGGGTAATGTTAATAATTACATTAAGTAAAAAAAAATAATTTTCATTACATCCATCAGAAGGCATCAAGGGAAGGGAGGGAATAAATTTAGAGATCTAATTGATTATCAGTTTAACTACATCCTAATTTTGGTTGTAGTTAAGTTGATAAAGTATATTAAAAACAAGAAAAAGTTGAACAGTTTAGTACAGGCCAGTGTTGCTACTGGCTGCCATGTCACTGAGGAGGTCACAATCTTTTGTTCTTCTTAGCCACTTCACAGTCACTGGCCTCTGTCATTGTCTCATCAAATAAACCTGTTTACCCAATAGTCAAGGCTAAATAATAGTAGTCAGTGCAATACTAAATATAAAACCAAAGCAACCACAGAACTCAAGACAAGAAGACAGAAAATCCTAGGTTGACTAATTCAGTCATCTCAGTCCGACTGAGCTGCAGTTGATGTGGAGAAGACCAGATTAAAGACTGAGTGAGCCCACAAAAATCTGAAGAGCTGAATGGAAAATACAAAGACTATGTTTATGTCTGTTGTTCAAGGACACAAAATAATAAACATGATATTTCACATGTATCTGTCCAAACTACTTTTGAACCCTTAGAAATGTGTTTAAGGGGTTATATCTCCCACTCCAATCATGCTCAATTCAATTAAAATGTATTTGCATAGCAATAAATGACAAAATACTTTTTTGTCAAGTCACTTATTATGTCTTATTAAGTCTTGACACATGAAGAATCCATTAGTTTATTTCAAATTTAAATGCTGAGGAACAAAAGTGTGAAACAGTCCAACTCCTCCCAGCTTTGACTATAAGTCACACACTGAATCACTGTTCTTGTCAATATGTGTTTCATGTTTACTTTGATTGGTCCCTCTTTGTCCTTTAGAATATCTGTATATATAATATATAATGACTGCCTGGCTCAAAGATAACAGGGAGACAAACCATAGTATTTATTTATAATATAGAAAAAGGTCAGTATAATGTATAAAAGCAAAAAGGTAGTGCAAAGTTTGTCCAAGGTATGATCAAAACAGAAGGGCAAAATGTGAAGCGGAGTGGGATTCAGATGGTAAAGGCTTTCTGCAGCAGAACCATTTCCCCAACGTCTCCCACGTCTGTGTGCAAGACCCAAGAGTAAGAGAGAGTGAGGGAGATCGCAGTCAGCCTTCTTATCCAGGTACCAATTAAAAGCCACACCTGCCTGTATCCAGGAGCAACACCGGCACACTGCATCCTGCTGGACAAACACAGGAACACACAAAATAAGCAGACTTTTGACTCTTAACAAACCCAGGGGGGTTCATAACTCAGATCATCCTGTAATTTCCCCAGGGATCAAATATTGCCCAGGACAATAAGTTTAATTACTGTTGAGAACAGTGAATATTTCATTCACCATGTAATGTTGAACCTGTCCAAATGGGGCTTAAGACACATTAGAATTAATAAGTAGAAGACATTAGCTATAAAAATGCTAACCACATTCTCTTCTAAAGAGCTTTTGAATTCTAACCATTATGAGTCTGTAGTGTCTTCACACTTGAAAAGAGGTTAAATTATGTATAATCAAAAATGACAATTTGCATAAATAAAGAAGAGCCGCATTTAGTCTGATAATCAGAATGAATTGCTGTTATGTTTCACTTCATTCATTTGGCTCCACATTGTGTTGATGTCAACCCATTATGGTTTGGGGGTATTATGTTCTGTCCTAATCAGTCAGCAGTGACTTATGTATGTGTCCCAAACAACATCATTTTTATTCCGTAGTGGTGCCCAGGAGCGATGAACACTTCACACTCACAATGAACAAAAATAGACTAATAGAATTAAAGTCCCATTTATTTTCCCCTGTAGACAAAGAGAGGTGACTGACAGTTGGAACAGCTGAAGAATTGGATGCATGAACTCCTGGTTGAGTGATCAGCACTAAAGATGAGCAATGGTAGAAAATATCTGATTATCTGATTAGAAGCTCTAAGTTACACACCTGGGGACATAAAATATGGAGGAAGAAGTCAGCTGCAATTCCCAATGTGCATTTCATTTTAATAATGGTAACATTAGTTCATCCACCAAAAAGACACATGCTCAGGTACACAACAGCCTAACATGTTTTCATGTTTGAATAGCAGAACTAGAAATACTGTCACCATCTGCATGTTAAGACAATGGAGCTGCTCATGGAGCATGGAGGAGCTCATGAGTAAATAATATCTCTGTTGAAATATTCTGACATATGAAATAAGCAACAAGTCTCATTGGTTGTGACAAAAGAATGAGGCATCTCAGAAAACAGAAAAAAAAAAAATCTAGTCAGCACTTTCACAATAGAATCACAAGTTCAAGTGAAACTGTGGGAACAATCATATTTCTAGTAGAAAAAAAACTGATATTTATACTAGAGCTCCCCTGATTGGAAAGTCCCACTAAATTAAGACATTGTGTACTTCAGCAGTTTTCACTTCTGGTTCTGGTTGGACCCCCAACCTGCACTTTTTAGATGTCCCCCCACTCCAACACACCTAATTCAAATGATTAAGTTCTGCTTTCAAGCTGATTGATCCACTCCTGTTGTAGTTGGAGCACAGAAACATCTAAAACATGCAGGTCTGGGCGTCCCCCAAGACTGTAATTGAAAATTACTGGTGTACAGTTGCAGACAAAGTTTCAAACCTTTTACTTATCTGTTTTTGTAACGAAAGCAGTACTGGATCAGTACTCATAATGGCCAATATACAAATTCACGTATTGGGAAGGGGGAAATTAAAATAGAAGTCAGATAAGATCCTGCTGAGGAAAATGGAAGCATTAAAACAGTTAACCAGATGTAAGCTCTCTCTATATAAGTTTTTCTGAACAGATCAGAGTCTTTAGACATCTTACCCTCTAATCTATTTTAACACAGAAACATTTCCCAAACCAGTGATGACAGATGAAGGGAAGAGGTGTGCAACATCTCAACAACCTCCTCCCTTTTGTGTGTTGTTTTGTTGGAGCGCTGGCTGTGAGACAGATAGGTCATGTCAACCAGATTTAGCATTTGAACAGAAGAAAAGGAGGAGGAGAGACAAAGAGAGCTGAGCAGAGTAGACACAAATTATAAGGATGCTGGAACCTGCCTCATTTTAAAAGGATAATTACAGAGTTTTATTTTGTAGTTTTGTCCATTACTCCCATTGGTATTAATAACACTGTGCTCATAAGGTTTATTGCTAAGTTCAGGGAAAAGTGCAGCATCTTAAAAGAAATGCCATGTGAGCCACGAGCAATAAGCAGTCAGGTTATCTACAAACATACAAATCAGACAAATGCATCTGAAAGAGAAAAAAGAGGATAAATATCCATCACAATTTGCTGTGGATGTTACTCAGGTGTCACATGTTCATTCTCTGTCTGTTTATTTCTGCCTTTCTCCTCTTGTTCACTTCTTGTTCACCTCCAACCCACACACTTTTTTTTCTTCACCCAGTCACCTTATTCATCACACCCACTCACACAGTAGATCTTCATTTCCTCATCAGTGCCCTCTGTATTTGTAAAGGACAGATCATTGTGTTGTGGTGTTAATTCTTGCTGTCTTGCAGAATGTTGTGTTCCTTTGATTCACATACCTGTAAGTTACATAGTCACATACATCTCTGTAAGTTTTCTGATTTTCTCTAATTCACTGATAAAAGCCTATGTTGCCTGAAACTAATATATTCTTGTAAAGTCCTTGGATCCAACATGTCCCCACACATTTCCTCAAATAGCTTCCTGACCACACAAATATGCCATGATTACATCTCATTGTCTCCATATTTATTTCTTCTATTTGTGTTTAACAAAATCATTCTGAAGTTGTGGAAATACTTTACAGGTCCCTGAACTTTTGCACTCCTGCTGTCTATTCTTTGTTAGAGAAATTAATTCTGATGTTGCACCTGTAATTCTTAATGCCCAAAGTGTATATATAATATACAAATAAATCAGGCAGAGGAACTAAAAACCTGGTTGTTAATAGACAAAATGAGAAAGAGAGAGAACGGGAAGAGGCAGTGAAGGAGACAAGTAAAAGGAGCGTTAGGGAGAGGTTATAGGCAACATCTTGCTGAGTGCTTGAGTGTTTGTGTGCTTGAAAAGGAGAGGGAGAAGATGGTTGGCAGACAGAGTGAAAAGCAAACCAAACAGAAGCGCTGAATTGAAAAGTGCCCAGCTTGACTCAGCAGAGCATGTAGTGGTGTACTGGAGACGCACAGGGAAAGCGTGAATGGTGGAACGAAGACCAGACCATGGAAGGAAAGGGGATAAAGGCCTGTGGATCAGTGTGAGGGACAGAGTGTGGTAGGAAAGGTGTGTTTGAGACAGTGGACATGCATGCTCATACTCAGGTGTTTACACTGATGAAAGTTGAGTAGCGGTGCAACGGATCACAGCTGACGCATGATCTGTACGGGCCACTCGCAACAGTTCGGAACGTAATGTGTACCACGGATTGGCTGTGTTTTATTCTGGAGCATAATGATTGGTGGATTATTTAAAAAAGACGGTTGTATGTTGATGTAGCAGTACCCAGCAAATACCACCAAAAACCGCTGGGGCAGTTTTGCGCAGTATGGCTCAAGTGTGACCAGCGAGAAGAACAAAGAAGAAAAAATCTCCGTCCACATGTTGCGATGTACTTAACGAACGTCGTCGTGTTTGTTATTGTTTGAAACTTCCTTAGTTCGGAACTCTGCACGCAGCGCTGTCCTCTAGGTGATGCGTTGGGAACATAATATAACATAGCAATATAAAGTACGAATGGGGAGTGTAAAAAGTCTGACATCAGGAGAGGATGTATACGTACATATGTACGTAAATGGAGCATAAATGGGCCTTGAGGTCATCCTGGAGAACTTGGAGGATTTTAAAATATTATATATAAGAAATTGAAGTTGTAAATTCAGGTATGCTTGCTGTCTTTTTTTTTTTTTCTTTTTTAACTTGTTTTAACTTTACTTTTACATTTTCGTTTAAAGTGTTCCAAAAATAAACTGAAATCATTTGTCTTGTTATTCCAGCCTGTTTTTTTTTTCCTTTTTGCTGAACTGAAAAATGATCCGAACCGTGACACGATCGTTACTGTGAGTTTTGTGATCCGTTGCACCCCTAAAGCTGAGACTACATCCCTGTCTTCCCCAAAATACAGACAAGTCCTACTCAATGTAATAACTGCCACCTACATTTGCTAGCAGTGTTTTTTTTCAACTAGAAGTCAGAGAGATGTGAGCACTACCATTTACAAAACATGCATGCATGCACACATTTCAAGTGTGCATTGACACCAATTATTGGGGTTCATATTCTGCATTTGTCTGGTTTAGGGAAGGTGAGCTTTCTAAAACAGGTCAACACATTTAGAAAAAAATGTTGATATTGTTGTATAAATTTCCTCTGCAAAAGAAAAAAAAAATAGTACCATTGTACCTACCCCAAGTAAACTGTAAAAAAGTACCTGCTAAAAGTCTGACTAACAATCCAAAGCACAGTTCAAGAATCCAGTTTACAATCAGAGCAGCAAATCTTCAAAAGTTGAAAGGTGAAATTAGACAAAGACTTAAAAAAAGACTTGACTCTAAAAGTATTGACCATTTTCCAAGATTATTGATGCAGTCAACAAGGTACTCCATAGAACTGCTTTCCAAAATCCTGGGGTGTTTTCAGAGTAAACACGATAATCTCTGTGGTCAGTGGGATCTGCGTCTACTCTGAGTTCTCCTACCAGTTGGGCTTGGACAAAATTAGGCAGGAACTCAGAAGACATCCTGACCTGATGCCACAACTACCTCTGTGGGTTCCTTTCAAATTGAAGGAGCAGCAACTCTACCCAGAGCTCCATCCACATGTTTGAGCTCCTCACCTTTTATCTCACAGCCTGTTTCATCTGATTGTATCTGCAGTCTCTTAGTTCATCATGCCCACATGAAAATGCTGGAGGTTTCTGCATCTACTCTGATGTGCAGAAACATGAGCATAAAACACAACAACTGCAAACATAATTTACAACATATTTCAACAATTTTGAATGAGACACTTTCAATAAAACTCCACATCGCCCCTTAAGATGCCAGACAGATGAAGTGAAGCAAGAACAAGCATTAGAATAAACAACTTTTTTTCTGCTCCAGTGGTCTATCCACTTTCATTTATATCTGTTCACATTCTGAGATATTTGTCTCTGAAATTTCTATGGTCACAAACTTAACAGGGTTCCTTAGAGAGCGGCTGATTCACTCTCAGATTTACAGACTGTCGAGTAAATTCCACCCACACCAAAACAGAATGATTCATCTGTCAGGTATCTGCTATGAAATAGTAATATTACAAATATCAATTGAATGTGGGCTGAGAGGAATCTTCATCAGATCAGAGTCAGGTCTGAACATCTTTCAATAAAGGCGAGCTCATGCTAGGCATTTTTGGTTCAATCAGGTGGACCTGCTGAGAATGATACCTTACAATAACATGAAATTGACCTGCTGAGATGGCTTGAAATGATTGTTTCTGTCTGAGTGTGTTTAAGTGAAAATGTCATTGGAACAAGCTAAATCAAATAACAGAGAATCACAAGGTTACAAAAGTTCATGGGGACAAGAAGGTGAATGCTTACATCTGATAGCCAGCAGTTATTTCATGCAGGGAGCATAGGGCATCATAAGAAAAAAAAACCCTGCTGACACTGGACTGATGCTGAGAGGATCACACACAACCAACAGCTTAGAATAAAGCATCACAGTCACAAACACAGACTTATATAGAAGAAGATTAGGACCACATGAGTTTCTTTTTCTTGAAGGATTAGTCTGAGTTTTTTCCCCAAGTCTGTCTTCAGGTTCCTATGGTTGTTATGATTATCTTTGTCTGTACTTTTCAGTCAGAGATTCCTTTGTGTGGTAACTACACAAGAATTGATTGAAACAGTAATAGACAAATCTTTCATTCTGTACAGGCAACATTTTAAAGTACATCTGAGGTGACATTGATATTTCCTTTTGTCTTAGACAATGTGTAGTAGATTTATAGATAGGGAGAAGGTTTGCTGAACTATTTTGCAATTTCCAGTTATTGATCCTTAACAGTCTATGGGCGTACTCCCATAGGCTCCTCCCCGAGTCTATAACCACCACCAATTGGTGGTGGTTATAGACAGGTAGACTCAGAAGGAAACAACTGCAACAGCTACAATCAAGTAATTATTAATTCCAACTAAAGTTACATCCATCTAAGGCTCCTACCATTAAACACAACCAGTCTACCAGTATACCACATACCAGTATAAATTTGGGTATACTACTACTACTACTACTAATAATAATAATAATAATAATAATAATAATAATAATAATAATAATAATAATAATAATAATAATAATAATAATAATAATAATAATAATAATAATAACAGTAATAATAATAATAGTAGTAGTAGTAGCCTGTGGTTTTGAAATGGTTCTCAATTTAGCTCCTCAGTTTCCCATCCCCTGTCAGGTCACATACACAGCAGACCTCGACATCGATCACAGCAGAGGAACATCAGTCAGCTTTATTCCACGGTGCACAACTAATCGAGTCGAAAGGTTTTGAATGTTAAAGCCTATAACCAACCATTGTTTATATTAAGCCACATTTGCATCATGAGCTGTGCTGCTGCTTTGCTCATGCAACCATCAAATGTATTTTACTGTGGTAGTACAGAAAGAAAGACAATGGGCAAGTTGTGGTAATTTAGACATCTAGTGTCCAATCTTACCTGGGAACACTTTGAGATTCCTCAGGAGGACCTGAAAAATACAAAATGCCCATGTCCCTCTTACCAGTAACAAAGGATAATAAGAGTTTGTTGGTTTTCATTATGTTCAGGAATGACAGTGACATTTGGGAGTGAGTGTTTACTTTAATATAATAAATTTTGAATTTTAAAAGCACTGTGTGGTAAGGTTCATTTATTTTGAGTGTTTTTGTGCTTTGATAAGTGTTTTATTTAAGAACATATTACCAAGTTTATGTGATTAAACACTGATTGAACTGGTTCATTTGGTCAAACCAGCAAATGATCTGATTTTCAGACAATAATCCACAGCTGAGGTGAAACAGTGGTTTAGAATATGGTAAATTGTAAATGTGAGTATATTTACTTTGGCATTCACATACAGAGACTTTTCTCCACATTCTTTACAAAGATTGCAGAAGAGGTGAACTGTGTATTAGCGACAGTCATTCTGCAGAGCCTTGTAATTTGTCACAGAAATCACCCTTCATGCCAGATTAATTTCCCTCTGAAGACCCGCTTCATGAAAGGTTATAAATTGACTTTAATATTAACTAGCCTTGCCTTAAGGATACAAAGCTCATTGTGGTTGTAAGACTTTCCCACCCCCCCACACCCCATCTCACTTACTCTTACTCTCCCTTCTTTCCTGCATGTCTTGCCTGTTCTCCTCTCTCTGACCATACATCACAGACATACAGGCATTCATGTAATAGAATGTGATAACAAATCCAAATTATACTGCAGAAATAGTGCTTTCATTTGTCTAACAGGCGCCGAGCGGGGTTCTGAAAGGGGACTTTAGTAAAAGTAGCAATTTTTTTTTGCCAAGCGCAAATGTGAAAAATAGATCATTATGAAAATCCATGTATAGCATTTTCTCTCTGAGTAGATTTATAATTTTGTGTCCCCTCTGCCAACCATTATTGCCTCAAACAAAGACAAAGGAGGATGCATAAGAATAAGGAGCAGGGTCTTTTTCGTCTTGTCACTGACTTAAAATATATTTCACTACTGTCTATTCTCACTCTACATGGGTAGAAAGTCTATCATTGTTTCTCTGCGCTGCTGAATGGCCTCTGGTTGAAGTAAATACAGAGCTTTGTTATGATTTTTGGAGTCTTTCTATGCGTTTCCCTTGACAGAGCACATCAGCCAAGTGGAACTCCAAATCCATCCCCGTGTGCGGAAAATGATTAGAGAATATGAACTTACAATGCATTTCATTACTTTCACACTGTTGTCTCAGTGGTTGGAGTCCTGCAGCTAAAGTGAGCAGAACACCTGGAGTCTTCTCGGAGTGGAGACAGGGCCGAGCAGACATGTAAATAGTGAGGCAGAGTGGGAGCAATGAAGAGCGATGAATGGAGGATAGACACGCTGAGGGTTTACACACAGGATCTGAGTTTGGAGGGTTTGTGGTGTTGCTGTTGTTGTAATGGTGTTCCCCTCTTACACTGGCAATAAAATACCAAAACAAACAAATACACTCATACAACATTCAAATCCAATCAGCAAGTCAACATTAAAAAGCCATTGTGGCTCATCTGACAGGCAAAGTGTTTTTCCTCTCTGCTTTCATTTGTCAGGCTGATGGAAAAACAAGATGAAAACATTACTGCCTTTAATCGAGAGACAATGGTCATCGAGTGTACTTTGACGTTTGACAATTTGGGGTAAAAAATGGTTCTCAGTAATGAGAGGATGCAGAGGATTGGTGTGGTTAGCTCGACTTATCTCTGTGTAAAGTTCATAAATATACCTGGTAAGACATCAGAGAGTGAATTGTGAGATTTACTGTTAACTTGTGGTTTTATGTCATTTATACAAATGCTTTTCACTGCCCAAGAATATTAAACAGAGAATTTCTGTTTTCGTACTTTAATTATCACTAAACGACTTTTTTTTTTTTTTTTTTTACCCCCATTATGGGTGGGTGATAAAAGGTTGGTGAACTACCATCATCTTTTGGCAAGTAAGATGATAAATGAAGTGCGTGCTTCCTTTCAGTAGAAAAAATCCTACCACTTGGGCTCCCATTAATTGGAAATCAACACATCTGACTTCTGAATCATTAAGAGAAGATGGAGAGGAAATTGGCTTTTCATTTTACAATAAAGGGGCAAGTATAAATGTTGAAAATTAAAATAACAAATGGCATAATCCCGTAGGATATAAGATCATTTATTGCATAGATTGTTATATATGAATATTAATATCATGGCAGGCCAGGCTCTGCTCTTGAGGGTGTTCTCCACTGAATCTGAGCAGCAGCGATAGGTTCAGCAGGGAGTGTAATAAAGCCTTCAGGGGTCCACAGAGCAGAAGCCAACAGACACATATTGCTGAGATACATGACAAACACACACTAATCTGATGGGACACGATCGCTGACTTGTTTTAGTGTCACTGCTGAAGAATAGGCACCCTGCCGCTCTTCTCTGTCACAAGTTCCACAGCTTCATCAGTGAAACACAGCCTGTGGTTTTAACATTGGCAATTGGTATGACTGAGGTGAATATCACTGAAAATGTAGTAGTCCCCCCATGACTCCCCCCAGTCCTCAACCTCCTACCTACCCTACAGTCCTTCTTTTAACCATTCATCTTCCTATTTTCTGGTCATTTTATGAGGCAAGAAAAAACCAATAAGGATCAAATTAATGGAGCAAGAAAAAACATGATGTACTTTATCTACATTTTTAGTACATCTTCACCTACTCAGTTTGCACTGCTTGTGTTCTCCCGTGTTAGTTCACGATGTCTGTCTCCCTTGCAAACTTCTATGATCTCTCCTCTCTAGCACAATGAATATAGTGTCCCATATGCTGCAGAATACTAGCAGCACAACATAGTCTGATGACAAAAACAATATCAAAGGGCAGTGGCACAGCCTCAGTGTGCTCCTTCCTCCTTTGTTGTATTAAACTGAAGTGGGAGGCAGGTAGTTTATGACTTCTTCTATCATCAGACTGGTGAGAGTGCTAGGAGGATACAACCAGACTATGACAAAAACAACACATCAAGATATTTCAGCCTCTTCTGCCAGCATGATGCAATTACAATGTGGAGTTATATTATGGGACATTATTAAATTAAATCCCAAAGCATAATACAAAGGGACCAATACTGAAGATGATTACTACATTACTGTCTTTCCTAATTTGCCAAATCTAAGAGAATTAGTTTATTAAAATGCTAAGCGCTAGCTCAGCTTTGCAACATAGAAATAACACATTGGAACTCAAGAAGCAATTTAAATGGAGATTGAATAAATAGCCTCAGTATTAAAATGTATTTATTGTTGCTACAAACTGGAACTCTTTGCCTTTTTTCATTCCTTTATTTTGGAAATCCAGTTTAACATTTTACCATCAAGTATGTGTGTTTTTTTTTTTTTTTTTATCTTTGTCATTAAACTGGAGCTGCATTTATTGGTTCACACATCTGCATTTGGGTGTTTTACCTTGTGCTTCTGACTTCCTTGGACCAACTTCCAGTCAGAAGTGGAATGAAAACCCAATAAAATAAGATGATGAAGAAGAGAAAAAGAAAAGAAGAGAAAAGTTGGTAGTAGGAGGAGTAGCAAAATAAATTAAATAGAAATACTAAAGCTAATACATTTTTTTTTTGCTCAGTACTACCTGGTGTTACACATTTCACATCGGCCAAGTGAGATTGAGGAGGTGTGAATAAGTGAAGCAAGGTGCAAGTAATCCAGAAAAATGTGTCTCCATAGTTTACTTTAACAGACCATGAGATTGATCACTGATTTACTCCTCCATTGAGAAACTGCTACTAATGGCTGCTTATCAGGAAGGAAAGAATGTATAAAAAAGTAAACATGACTACAAGATTAAGTGCGGCAGACAACTGACGACCAACTGAATGTGTAGTAGTAGTCTAAAAATATTTTTCATAATTATTCATAATTTCATAATTACACTAATCAATAAGTTACATTCTCTTTTTAAGTTGAACTTTTAAAATTTAATAAACCTCTTATCAATGTTCATACACTACAAACATGACTGGATGTGGCAACATGTCAAAATCCAACAACAAAACTGTGACATGAGAACATGTTGCAGGCTGGTAATATAAATTGGTGATTGTTATGTTTAAATGACGTGTATATATGGTACCTGGGAAAATCATCTTTACTGATTTTAGCAGTTCAAAATCTCATGCAGGGGGTGATCCACCATCCCCACAATTCACCCTGCAGTTGGCCCTGGATCAAAACAGAGGGAGGCCGGTGTTGGAAAGAATTAATGATTCAAGGTGCAGAATTTCTTTGTGTCATGCATTTTATAAATACAACAGTGGTGATTGCTCTGTCAACTGTGAAAATACTAGCACCAATAGGCAGTCTTAATCTAAAATAATGAAATTTAAAAAAGACAAAATTAGACAATACAAAGACAAATAAAGAAAGACAATAATAATAATAATAATAATAATAATAATAAACATTTTAAATGAATATAAATAAGACACAAGTGTTTACAAAATTACAGGAGAAAGAACATCATGTTGAGCTTTTGCGTGTAGACTGTATTATATGGATTTGTGATTGTTTATCTGTACTTATCCTCAGTATAAGTACAGACTATAAATGGTCACAGCAGCATCTGGTCTCAACTACGGCATCAAGGGATCCAGAGATGTCAACCACTGACTCAGTCCCACCACCTACAGACACTGATCTCTTCATACTAGGTACATTATTCCAGTATTACTGCACACTGTAAGAAAACAACTGTTTATATGGTATAATATGACTAGTATCTGGAAACTCTTGTTTAGCCACCTTAATCCAGTGAGTATTGTTTATTAAATGCAAAGATTTGGTGTCAATACCAACTATATTTAATGTAGTTACTGATATTGTGGACATAGAAAAGATATTTATAACAGAAACCACGGACTACACAGCCTGAGAGCAAGAGTGGCAACATGGTGAGTTTTACCTGAAGGACATCAACACCGTAGACAATATCTGCTGTGCTGCAGTAACAGATATGTGTTTTACAGAATTCACAAACTGTCAGATGTCTGTACAGCACACATTTAAAAAGGCAAATGCAATTTGGCAGGACAGGGACCTAGACATAGGGATAAAAAGAAAGACGCCGAAGACAATGGACTTGGAAATCCAGAAACCAGAAAGCGGATTAAGCGATCGATTTGATGCACGCCAGTAAGCATGACTGTAATAAAAGTTTTGAATCTTTATACCTTTATAAATTTCTCTCACATCGAAGGTCCAAGATGATGAGTGATTCTGGCAAAATAAACACACACACACACACACACACACACACAGAGAAGAGTAGCACACCCAATGCTTTTATTCTGTAGACATTCTCATTCATTTATCCAGGTCATAGTTTCCAACAGTGTTGAACCTAAGAACATCTTACATCTAATTGTAAACAATAGTGTCCATAATAATTGTTATAAGAATATTAATGGTCACATGAGGTGATGACAAAAGCTATTTAACTGAATAGTAACATTTACATGTGTGGTGTTTTAATGCCAGTAAAAAAAAAACGAAATTTTGTTTTACTTTGCATGAATATTTTCATTTAGAAAATATAATTATTTTTATGGTACTGTGAGAGTTACAAAATATTGTCTGCAAAGAGACTGATCTTATGGCATTAAAGAATGATTCCCCAAAGCCAAATCTTTTTAATGCAGTGAAGAGAAACTTCCTTTTCACTCCATCAAAGGCTTTTGCTGCATCTAAAATGCATATGATGGATTCTACTAATTACTAGATGAGCGTCTACCTTAAAAAAAAAAACAAAAAAAAAAAAAAACAACTCTTTGATGTAGATGAATCAGTGCTCTTGTGCCCTTTTAGATTAATTTATTTATGGTTTTTATTTTATTTTATTTTATTTTAGTCTAACAGGTGAGCTTTCAAGAAGTTTGCAATTTAAATTTCTTGTACATCACCTGTTGATAAAATGCTTCAGGGAAAACCACAAAATTATTTCAGGCTGCTAAATACCGCCTGTACTTACAGCTCAATAATTAAGTTAAGTATCTGTCCAGACAAAGGCAGGCTCCCATTCATTTGTAACATCTGTAAATTAAGTCTCCCTTAATCATTTAGCATGCTAACAAGTCACAGATGCATTATCACATGATAATTCTTCCTGTTTCAGCATCATTGAATTTACATCAACTGCTGTGTTGCAGATTTATTTGTCATTTATTCATATTTGTGGTGACATGCAGTTGTGCCTTACAAGGAAATGATTAAATGTTTAATGTGTAATAATAATCTACATCTTGGGAGGCGGGTGACATAACTGCTGAATTTGTTCCCATGTCACACTTCTCTCCAACAACCAAGTCATTGCATAGGAGACTGGTCAGGAGGTGGCTTGGAATCTATTAATAATCAGCAGGTGAGTCTCATGTTCAAACTGTCACATTCTTAACTTTGTTTCTGTCAGTGGAGCTTCCTGTGATTATGGAGGATTTCAGGCAGTGTGGCGAGAGATTGAGTGATGAGAGTGCTGACATTTATCAAATATTTGCAGATGCTTTAACTAGTGAAGCCACAAGCTGAACTTAATTGATTTTACAGTCTAGCTCGCTGCACTGTGGAGCTTGAATGAGTAATCTGTACCATACTGTGGAAAGAGAGAGAGAAAGAGCGCAAGAGAGAGTGAGAACTTGTTTTTTTTTTCTCCAAGTGAGGACTTTTACCTGAATGTACATTAATCAGCAGGGTCTCAAGAAGTTTGGTCTCCAAGGTTAGAATCTAAGACGTTAGGGTTAGACTAAGGTTTTAAGGTTAAGGTTACAATTGGGGAAAGGCTCAGTACTGTAGGTGGGGTCAGATTAGACTGTAAGTGTTATAAGTGTTATAAATGTTACAATTTAATTTTTTAAATTGCATCATTAGATAATGGATAGATGAATAGATTATACAGAAGAGAGAAATCTTATCACAAAGCTGAATTACAGGACTCAGGAAGAATTAACATGTAGGTGCTCCCTGTACCTAATTGGGTCTGACATGTATGCATACATACACTTACAAACACATAAAAAAGGAGAAATTTAATTTAATTAAATTAATATGATAAGACATATTACAAAAGTGACCAAGTCTAAAATACTAACCAGGTAGTATTTTAATTCAATTTAAATCTTAGGCCAAGCAAAAGCACTGAATCACTCTTGTAAAGCAAGTGGTTTTGTCATCATCATATTGTAAATCTGGTTTAACAGCCTTATTTTACAGATGGTATTAAGCAAACATGGCTTTCCACAATTAATTAGTGTTTGATCACTGAAAAACAGGGAAACAGGAGGGCCCAACTCTTACTTTTGCCTTGGGGCCATACAGTGTGATCAGCTGTAAAACTGAAAAGCAATTACTTTAATTTTAGTATGCCTCAATATATATATATATATATATATATATATATATATATTATATTAAAACAATATGATGTCAACACATAGAACAACACACTCTTTTTGTTTCACAGTTCCTTCTATGATTGAACCTAATCGGAAGCAGAGAAGGTGTGTAAACTGTATTTAACAGTCCAACTCATTGTTCATGCTTTGCTGTTGGTGTTAAAAAAATGGAAAACAACAACAGATGTGTGCAGCAATCTGTTGAGGCTTTGGTGGTTAGGAAAAAAAAGAAATCCGATTTAAGTGTGTATACTGCGGCTGTATTCTAGCACCAGGTGTAAGTGTAATCCAGCTAAATCGGAGCAGAGACACATGCCAGGATATGAGACACATGCTGGTGCCAGTTGAAGAGGAGGCCAGAGTTAGAGAAAGAGAAGATATCGGGGGATCATATCCATCTTTTTGTTATTCTGCTGCTGATTCATTTGCTGCTTTTGTCAGAGATCTGGTAGCCACATCCACTGGGAGGGAAGAGAGTGGAGAATGAGGGAAGGTTCCTGAGGAAAAGGAAGAGCTCCACCTAGTGGATTATTCCAAATACACACACATACACACACACACACACACACACACACACACACACACACATGCTCGAGGGGGAGAAAGAAAGAAGGTGACCACATACTTTTGCCATATAATAGTTGTGGCAGTGAAACACAAAGAATCTATTTAATACAGAAATGAATAAGTGTGTTTGTGCAAGTGCAAACCTTTGTTCACACATACACACACACATACACTCACTTAGACCTACACACAGACACACAGACACACACACACACACACACACACACACACACACACACACACACACACACACACAGGCTAAATAACATGTCAGCAACAGCAGCTTTCTTTTTCCCCTTTCCTTTTAAATCGCAACCAACTGCTCATCATCACACTGTGCTCAGCTACTGCTTTTAACAAAAACACACAAATTTCAGTGCATGCACACACACACTCTGACTGGCTAAAGTGGGACTTAAATGGCAAATGTGAAGGACACCAGGTTGCTGTGAAAAGGATTTCAGGTTTGGACTGGCTCGCTGGTCCAATGGGATTTGTCCCAATATTACCAATTGTACCAAAGTGCACCAATCCCTGACATTATTATGTACAATGCTGTCAATCACAAGTATTTATTTATTAATCAAAGGTGCCAAATGCCATCACAGATCACACTGTCCTGCTTTCATGTCTTTGGACTGTGGGAGGAACCCAGAGATCCCAGAGAAAACCCCTGCAGATAGAGAGAGCATACAAACTCCACACAGAAAGACCCCAGGCCGAGATCAAATCCAGAACCTTCTTGCTGTGAGGCGACAGTGCTAACCACTGCACCAGCATAATGAACACGTCTTTATTAATATGTGTTGCAGCCTTGCAGTGGATTAATTCATCAGCGTCAGTGTTTGTGTCTCTCTGGCTGGCAGAAGTGTTAGTTTGGTAATTTGTCAGAAGCTGTTGATGCAGTGCTGTGTGGAGAAGCGTATGCTACATGGCAGGTTATATAGTGCAGAGCTTTAAGTTGCCAAGTCGGGTGTTACAGGATCATCTTATAAAAAGTGGAGGTCCTGGCAAGTACGATGTTGTGATGAAATCTATGGTATATATACATATAGGATGTGTGTGAGAGATATGTATACACACACACACACACACACACACACACACACACACACACACACAGTGTGAATCAGATCAGTAATGCTTCTCTTCAATTACTGCCGACACTTATGCTGTGCAGTGGCCAACAGCAGCTATGAGCTGTGATTATGCCACATTGGGAGAATATGATGAATGTGACATGAAAATGTGTGTGTGTTTATGCAGCACCTGCCTTATTAGTTTCTGCGATAGGTAACAATTAGCAAATAACAACTATTGATAACCAAATGGTAGTAATAACAAAACTAGTTAGACAAACTCTCTATCACTTTTTTAAACGTGTGTGTACACAAATTAGCATAGTTACGAGAGTTTGGGAGAAAAATGAGGATGAGTCATTTTTGTAAAATATATCTTTGTAAAACTGAAATGATTTAAAAGATAGTGATAATTACTGGATGCTGTTTGAAATAGCTGCAGATAACTGGCATATTAACTTCAGCAGCTTTAAACAGTAGCGACATACAGACACACTACAAAGTGTGTTTATTTTAAATGATGAGTATTACTGTAACTGTCACTATTGAAGGGCATACACAAAGCTGCTGTGTCCTTCAAGGGTTTTTTTTTTTAATCTATAATTCAAGACATTTTGTTTCCTCACCCACAGTGAAAAGCCACATGCAGTAGTGTACATCTAAAGTTACATACATAAACACCTCTATGCACACACACACACACACACACACACACACACACACACAAACATACACACAGCAATATCAAGCTGATCTGCTGTGGGCAGCCCCGGCGTGTCCACAGATAGCAGCCAGCAAGGTGTTTACTGCCACATACAGAGAGATTACACAGGTTTATTGAGCCCTGACACACACACACACATACACACACACACACACACACACACACACTCACACTCACACTGCCTCACTGCTCTTCACACATACGTGTACCTGGTGCATCAAGGCAGATACATTCTGCATCATGTAACGACCATGGCTGCACACTCACTGTGTGTTGAAGCACTCACACACATCATTACACAAACCAATCGAGAAATCAAAAATATTCACACTCAAAATGGAGGACAGAAAACGATAAAGGCCCACACATACACACTGAGATAATAAGACATTCACACACACAAATACACACAGCTGCTGTTGTTAAACTGATGGTCCATTATCCAGCCACTGCCAGCTCTTCTCATGGGTGTGTGTGTTTGTGTGTGTATGTGTGTGTGTGTGTGTGTGTGTGTGAGAGAGAGAGAGAGAGAGAGAGAGATAGTACACCTCCCACTGTGTCTATAAGCTTTCTGTCACACTACGGTGCTGCTACATTTGCTCCTCACATGCAGTAACACACACGCAAGCACACACTTACACACACACACACACACACACACACACACACACACACACACACAAATGTGCTCACACATACACAAAGCAGTAATTGTTGCAGCCATAATCTAAGTAAAACATCTTGTGCAATTGTTGGAATGAAAACTAAAACAATGTTCCTGACAACTAAATGTAGCTGCGTTTCTTCATGAGAGGTTGAGGTCAACATGCAAACAGACCGGCCCCATACTGTTTTCATAACATACATACCTGTAAATACAGTGTATGTATGGTGTATGTGTGTAGTCTTCTTAGGTATTTACACTTCGAAGCATCAGCTAGAAGTTATTGCCGTGACTGAGACTTAATTCCCAAGTCTTGATTTGTACTGGGCTGCCATGGTGAAGCCAGGTGAAGCTGTTGATTTATCACTGCTGTTTGACAAATCTTCCTTCTTTGACTAGATGGATACAGGTCTTGATTGTTTCTGGATCATATTATTTATACTTGTTTGCATCTTGTAATGAATCTTCACGGTAACATTTATCATGTCTTTGCCAGAGTCACAATCAAGTACCTCCAGTACCTACCACAAGATCCCATGAGGGACCCAATTGTAAACCTTCTCCTAGTCCAATTGTTAGAGCATAGTCTCCTTTCTTCAAAGAAAAAAAAACACACAGGTCTTCCAGTCCATAGACACTGTCCTCACATCAGTGAATGTGACATTAAACAGGCATGTCAGCCAGGACAGCTCCATTATATCTAGAGTCTTCAGCATCTTGAGACAAATCTCATTCACACCTGGTGCCTTGCCTAGGTGGCTTGTAAATGAACTTAGTGACCTTTAGAAAAGGATGTGGTCAAGTCTTCTTCTGAGTATTCAAACCCTCTTCCTCAGAAGACATATCAACTGGGTCTAGGTTCAGTTAGGTAGCCCAGTTTGGTTCATTCCCTTTTTTGGGCTGACATGTAGTTGGGCAGAACTCCAAACAATATGATACTGCTGGTCACTGGACACCTGGCTAATACCATCCCTACAGTGAAGCATTATGGTGGCAACATCACGCTATGGGGACATAGCAGGATGCTGAGAGAAGAATAAATGCAGCCAAATACAGGAGAGGTCCCGGATTTATGCTTTAGTTCCCCAACCAAAGCCTAGAAGTAACCCACATTATATCTGCTGAAAGATCCGAAGATGGCAGCTCATAGATCCTTCCAATCCATTTTGATGGAGTCTGAAAGAATCTGTCTGGAAGAATAAGATTAACTGCCCAAAGCCAGGTATAAAGCCTGTCAAGACTCAAAGGTGTAAGTGCAGCTGACAGGCTTCTAAAAGTTGTGATTAAAGAGGGTCTAAATACTTTTGAGAAGGAAAACATTCTTTTACTTTCATCATAAATTATTTAGTGCAGATCGATGGTCGAAAATATGAAATGTTTCCATTTGAAATACAGTACAGTATTGGATTTCATGTTCAAAACTCACAATGTCAAGTAATTTAGTTAGTTAAAGCACTGACCTCAGCACTGCATTTCCTAGTGATGTGTGTATTGATCTAGTTCGTAACATTGGATGCTCAAAGAGAGGAATGTAGTGGCAAACTGTTGTCAAGACCATGTAAACCATTGCCCCAGTATGCTCAGGAAAGCTTTGCATCTGATACCAGCTCACACTACATCTTGAGCATTATGATCAAGCACAGAAAAGAATAGGATCATTGCTTTAGCTACTGCACTTAATAACAATAATGTAAGACCTGCTTTCATGAATAAAACAGTCGCCTCCTCAGCTCCTCATTTGTGCATCACTGTGCTGTGAGTCAATTTGTAAATGCTTTGAATTTAATTTGCAGAATCAAAACCATTGACTATGTTCTTTTTTTTGTTTTACAACAGAACTTGTCATTCCAGTGCATATATCTATACAAGACCTAACAAAGTAAGGCAGTTATAGATCCTGGAAATAATACATATGAAAAGAAATAATTAAACCTGCAGCGCCAATGAAAGGTATTTAGAGAGTATAATAATGTGCACTAATAAACGAAACACACTACAAAGGCTGCGAAGATATGTGCTTTCCTTTTGCTCATTTGCTCATTTGCTGCTGGTATAATGTGTCACCGTGTGTCAGAGCTGAGATGTGATATCCTCTGTTTTTTGTTTGCTTTTTATTTCTTCAATTGTAATGTCAGTGTATTAAATATATGAATACACCAGAAAGAGTGAGAACATGAAGTCTAGTGATGTCACTATACAGAGGCTCGGAAATCATGTCCAGCTGCCATCGCAGGAGCAAAGAAGAAATAAGTGTCTGTCCAAAATCCCTGAGACAGCAGAATGTCTCGACAAGACGAATGGATTTAATCAATCAGCTGTTTGCTGCTGTCCTCTGTCTGCTGCTGAGTCAATAACAACTCATAATGGCAACATACCATGCAATACACACACGCATACACACACACATACACATACACATGAAAAATTCTGATGTACCTCTATAGTCATATTTTCCCAATAACATTCAAAAATTCTCCGTATTGTTTCAAACTCCCCTCTTACTGCTGCTTTCATCAAAGCCCCATACACACAGACTGGCATTTAAAGGATTGATGGTAGCAGTTTACTTTATTTTCTTTATTTTTTGAGTTTTTAAACTGAACCATGTTTCACTTCATAATTAATTTGATCGAAAACAAGTTCACTTACTAACCACAAACTTAGATGAGAACATATCAGATGGTACATTTTGTTCTGATCTTATCAATCAATTTTGTTCATTCAAACTCCTTTCTAAAAAACTTTTTTTTTTCTTAAACATGCACGCCCTTCTTTAAAAGCTATGCAATGCATGCTGGACATTCATGTATTTGGGGTATTCATGATGAGCTAGGGAAAGTGAATCAGGAAAAATAATTTTAATAACTGCTCTGACATCAGAAGCAACTCCAAATTATTACGTTCAGATCTTTTCAGAGTGAATTTATGTTCATTTTGCGAGTGACTGACTCATGAATCAGTCTGGTAGACTGCTAGTAGAAATCTAGTAGACAGAGAATTTTAAAAAGTTTAAGTTGATATCAATTTTTTTTATTTTATTTTATTCTTATTCTTTTTTAGTAGTCTTTATTACTAGTGTGACTAGTATCGTGTGAAATGTGCAGTGTGGTGATTTGTCCTGCAGGGGGCTCCATGTGGTTGTGTGCTTTGCCTCTCCTACTCTCTGGCTCCATGTCAGGGTTTGGTGCAGCTTCTAGTAATGTGGTGGTAACAGTGGGTGAGTCATTGGTTTACAGCGCACACAACCAACCTCTAGGTGTCACCCATTTTCAAGCTGTTAAGGCAACAGAAGAGGGAGGTGTCCCCTTCACCACCTCACACACACACACACACACACACACACACAATGAAACTATCACCACTGTTTGTCTTCACAACAACTGTTTCTATCTGCTTCCGCAGCACATTTCTCCCATCAGCAACTACCCATCCAAATATTATCCTTTTGTTTTGTGAGTTCCCAGAGACTGTGAGATTTGCTGACAGAACGAGGATCTTCCCTGTGTTTTTCTGGGCTGAGACAACAATCCTGGCTGTATTAAGTCACTTAGTGTTTGTGAAAACACTTAAAAGCTTTCCTCATACGTGCAGGAGTGTGTGTATCAGCTACTCTGTAACAAAGAGAAATAGACCACTACACATTTTCAACCGCTGATCCAACACCCAAAGAAATATTGACTTTGCATTGTGTTAACTCTTCATATTCAGAATCTTCATATTTATTTAAGTTAGTTTACCAGTTAATTTCCTAAATGTTACAGTATAGAAAAAAGACACATAATGGATATTTCCTCTAGTCTACTACTAACATTAGACTTATTGAAAGAGCAGCAGTGTCTCAAGCTGTTCTGATCCTTTTGCCAGAAAAATGAAAGTGTTTTTGCAAATAAAAGAAATGGGCAGTTGAAACAGTTGAATTGTATCAAACAAAAAAGACTCCACTTTATTTCCTTTTAATCCACAGCACGGTGAAGGTGTTTATTGTTGACATGTGAGATCTACTTCCAGAGTTAGATACTGAACTGTCAACCTACTGCATGTGTTTATTTTATTAAATAGTTAAATATTAACACACAATAACCTTATTATAACATCTTAAACATGAACCACAGACTGAATGATCTTTGTGTATCATTACTTTTATTTGTGTACCTTTCTCTTCGCCACAACAGACCACAAAGACGCATGTCCATTAATTCATTAATATATTCATGTATACATATCATAGTGACGACTAAAAAAATCACAATACAAAAGACAATTTAAATACATAGAATGTCGATCGCATGTCAAAGTCTTGATTCAATGCTTTTGTACTCAACATGCATTCAAAATATAAAAATAGATTTCTGATTAAGTTTATATACACTTTTTTTTTTATAAATATAAGTATACAAATGTATTTTTAAAATACAAAGATAAATACAGTCACATAGTGTACATTGTGTACCAAACCAGCAATAACAAACAATTTTTTGGATATTTAGCATTCACAAAACACAACAATTACATTAGAAATGCAACTTTAACGACAATTGCAGGTCTTATTATTATTTTTTAATTTTTTTGTCTTTGTTTTTCATTTCAGTTACTTCTCTGTCCTTTTCTTGCCACTCCTGTCCCTCACTTTTATTCTGAAGGTAAAAGGAAGCAGTCAGTGAGTGGTAAATAAATAAAGAGGATAGAAACAGGAAGTCTAGCTCTGCCGGACATCCTGTAAGAGTTTATTGATCTCAGCGACAAGCTCACTGGCGTCCACCAGCTCGTGCCTGCTGTCGCTGCGTTTGCCCTGAAGGTGGCTGAGCACAGAGTCAAAGTCATCCTCCTCGTAGTTCTCTGGGATCTCCTCCATGGCGGGGAGCCACTTGGAGGAAGGCCCAGGGAGCGCTACTGGCACCGGCACGGGGGCTGGTGAAGGCTGCGCCAGCGTAGGACTGACCAGTGCTGTGAGCAAGGGACTACTGTGAGATTTAGAGGCATGGCCACTGTTCTGAGGGCTGTTTTTGGGGGCCTGTGAGCCCTTGAGGCTGCTGCTCTGGGAGCCAAGCTTGGTACTTGGTTTCAGGGTGTGGTAGCTCCCACCCTGATGGTGACCAGATGGACCGATGCTGCTTCCCGGGTTTTGGAAGTGGGTGTTGGCAGCCCAGGCTGCCACGCCCTGCTGGTGGACAGAGGGGTTGGCCTTGCCCGGCAGATGGCCCCTTCTGCGATCTAAAGATCCAGTCATGGGTACCCCCACCCCACTCAGGCTGGTCGCTTTCTGGTTCTCGTTTACCTGGACATACGAGTCCAAACCCTGGGGTAGCAGTCTCTGGAACACACTGCTCATCTCTGACAACAGTGATGTGGTCCCACACAGGTCTTCATCTCTGTCTCCACCTGCACCATCTTCTCCCTCTTCCTCCTCTCCACCATCCTCACCACCCAGGTCCTTGCCAAAGGTAGAGAAACTCTGGTTGCGGGCAGTGCCAGTGTCAGTGCAAGGCTGAGGGATCTTTTCCTGTGAGAGGTTGGTGGCTTGGCGAGCCTCTTCCCCCGGGATGTAAAGGTTGCTGCGGTAGTCAGAGGAGGATGACGCTGGGGAGGCCAGGGGGGGCATCCAGCACTGATCCGAATGACCCAGGACACGACACTCCTCTGTGCAGAGTCTCATAGCTGCACAAAAAGACAGAAACGCTCATGAGTAATCAGGAACACTGAACAGCGCGTTGTTACTGTGGATAGAAACGGGCTTGAGCTGGGCATCAAAGCTCAAGTCCTTTTTTAATATCAACTGAAATGTGTGTTTAACTGTGCCAGAAAATAGAACCAGAAAACGTTTGTCATGTTTTGATTAATTAAAAGATTAGAAAAATCATTCCATGATAAAAAATTGCTGCCAACCAATTTTCTTAAATTTGTGATTGGTCGCCAAACTGTTTCAGCTTACAGCAACAGATCCTGATGATCACACAAACATATGGTCAAAGCTTTGAAGTTCTCATGACATTTGGAAGACAGTACATAATACATTACATCTAATAGAGATGATATAGAGTGTACTCTGTAGATAAAACTAAATGAGATACAGTTTTTTTCACATATGAACCAAATTCAATCACAAAAATCAAAGATATGTGAAGCAGCTTCTTGACAGTATTTTATCCAGCAGCCTGCTTCTCCTCAGGTGTTTTTACTACACTGTATCTGGAAACACTGTGGAAATCTGCCCTAATTAGTCTGAAAGGCTCTCTGCAGGAGCACTGCCTGCTACCTTCCAATGTATTTACCACCGAGAGACAATTCAGCGCGGCCGATCAATGTCTATTACCCATTCAAAATAACTCCTCCTCTAAAAGCCTTGCATTTTTCCCTTTCAAGTTGTCCTTTTCAATATTAAATCTTCAAATAGAAAATCTCTGAAGAATAAATTAGACAAATCAAATATGCCAACTTAAAGCCTTCATTAAAGGAGTGCAGTGCTTTTCAGTCATGCTATTGAGGGACTTCATTATCCCCTCATTAACATGAAAGGAACATTTATAATACATCTTAGAGCAGATGAAAAGTGCATTTGGTTGCACTGGATAGGAAAGAAAAACAGCGCAGGGGCAGCAGCAGATAGGGTGCCCCACTGATGAAAGGCTAAAAATGAAAGATTTAACCCAACTGACTTATGTACAAAAAAGAAAATGAGAAAGTGTCAGGCAAACATTAATTGAAAGCCTGTCTGTGAGTTGACTTACCGATTGATTTACTTACTGATAACATGCCTACTAACTTCAGGGTGCTTATTTTACTGTTTTTTTTTTTTTTCATCAGAAAAAAGTTCTAGTTTTATCACTGATAAGAAGCAGCAGTAAGGCACTGTTGTGCAGCAACTAAGAAGAACAGGACAACAGCAGCAGGACATATTTAGAAAGACATATTTAAGATAATTCAATATTTAAGTTAGATTAAAAAAAAAAAGATTGAACAGTGGTTAGAACTGAAACTGCGGAAGATGAAACATATAGAATTTTAGTTCTTAAACATGGGGTTCAGCTAAAAAAATCACTTGATCCTACGCCCCCAATGGCATGAAACACCCCTGTCTGGTAAATGTCCAAATCTTTTTACACTGTCCAACCATTTAAACTATTTGGAAAGAAAATAATAGGCAACCTTGACATGCAGTCCATTTCTTCCCTCACCCTTGTCTGTACGTGACAACACTGTTTACTCCTCATTCATTATGCAAAAAGAATGTGGTCAGGCTTGGCAGAGAGGATATTTTTACCCAGTGTTCAGGTTCAGGTTATTATAAACAGCTTTGGCCATCTGTACAGTGTTTGTGGATAAAATGTCCATATCTGGTCTCTAACACTGACAAGAGTCATTGGTCGAAAGGGACCATGTGCATTCGACTTTTTTAAATCGTCCTTCGTGTTGCATAAACATGTCGTCAATTTCAAATTAACATTTTGTGGGTTCTTGTCCAGAATTTTTTTTTTTTTTTAAAGAAATGAACCTATCCACTATTTCCAAGAGTGACATGAGAAGTTTGACATCAGTTTATCAGCATACAGACTGGTAGCAGGTGGATACTGTTCACTTAGTTATGTCTAAAATGAAGGGTGGGAGTTACTTAGGAGGAGGCTTTTCTTGACAAATTTTATCCTTCAATCTGTTCTCTATTACATATAATACTGTAATGGTTTCAATATAGCATACACTATGACTGAATACCCATAGTTTTTGTATTCTTCTTAGTATAAGAATCTTTAAAAAAGGGATAAAACATGAGCTGAAGTTTTAGTTGGTATATTTCTTTCACCTGCTTTCAGTGTTAACGCTAAGTTAGGCAAACCCCCCTTGACTGCAGGTATGCACCAAACACTTCTGATCTTCTCTTTATTCCCTCAGGGGGCAACAAACAAATTTTGCAAAAAGTTATACTGTTCTTCTAGAAAACAAAATCAGAATAAAGAGTACGCAGTAGCTTATAAAGTTCATGCTGTTTTGGAAAATTTCATATTTTCTTAAAGGGTTCTTTCAGCATGTCAGTATGAGCTCTGCATCCAGATGAACTGCAAACAAAAGAGTTTCTCCCGCCCTCTCCCACTGAGAGCCACCACATCCAGCCGCAGAGCAGCCTACAGAGCATAGAATAAACGTGGCTCGAAAATCATCTATGCTGCAGTGGACATGGGGGCGGGAGGCGGGGTGAACATACAGAAGGAGAAAGGTGAGCTTTGAGATGTAATTATGCTCTTCAGGGCTTAATCACAAGTGTTACTCGGAGCCGACTCCATAGCAACTACTCGTCACATGGCAATTAAATGCCTCCTTTTCATCAGAGGAGCACAAGGGCTTCGCTTTGGATGGCTGGAAGTGACGGCTTGAAGGTGGGAAAGGGAGAGTGACTAACAAGCACAGCTCCTCCATAAAGCTATAGAGAAATGGAGGGAGAGAGGAGGTGTCAGGAAACTGTCTGGGTCGACAGTAGTCGGGATGTAGTTCAGATGTGGTGTCGAGTGATGGCTGTGTGGGAAACTGGTTTTAAACAAGTGGAATGTCTGGGAGGGGATGATCAGTGCTGTTGCTTGCAAACTGAGTGACGTTGGGGAAGACAGGATGAAGGACTGAGTGCAGCTAGCAAACTTATAATACAAAACAAAAATAGACATGTTTGAAGAACTGCTGCTAATTGATGCAAGCGACAAATAGGAAGGTGTGGCACTTCCCTGTCTTTGTCTGGGGTTTTCCCTTACCTGTTGAACCAGACCTGCATAAAGTTCTTTGGTATGTGCATTTGAGTTTTGCATCCTGTTTTTTTTTTTTTTTTTTGAGGGATGGGAGAAGTATTCAAAAGACTACAATTTTTAAGTTGCGTGGACAGACACACTGTGCACTCCTCCACCCATGGCAAGAATTTATCTAATCCTATGGCTCTTAGCTCCCCTAGATGGGGTTGCAATCCTAGAATTTGGAACCCATGTTTGACATGATTACTGACTCCTGTGGTGGGTAGAATATTGATTACACTGAATAGACATATTTTGTTACTCGTGAATCTTTCACAGCTGGACATTTAGTTGATGACTCAGTCAACAGAATCAGAACAGAGTCAGGAACGGTATTTCAATTTCAATTAAAAATCAAGAAGAAAAAGAAAGAAAAATTCTGTTAACATTTACTGCTTCTCTTCACTAATTATAAATAGAATCTGAGCCATGTATATGACAGTATATTTTAGATCCTGTAACAGTACTGTACAGTTTTTCTGTTTTCCTTTTCTGTGAATTTACAATGCTGTAAATTGTTAAAAGTAACTTAGATTCAGGACTAGATGCAAATGAGACAAAAGGGGGATGATGGGATATGAAGGAAGGGTTAGGGGGTGGGTTGTGGGGTGTGATGGATGGGAGGCAGGGGTTGTACCTGCATGCGTTCTGTGCTGGCCATCAGGGACATATATCTCAGTAAAGCCCTCACCAAGGAGCCTATCCATGGGTGACTCCCTGCCAGGCTCATAGTCACTGTCTCCAGCCTCGCTGTCTCCTCGGCCGCTGTCCTTCAGGCTAAACTTGTCCATCTCGTTCAAAGCATATCTGCACAGAGACACACAGAGATTTGATACATACACGCTAATAATTAACAATATTATTATCAAGTGGTTTTGGGAGCACTGTGGTAGTCATGGATAATATAGTGCGAAGAGAGACCAGGCTGCAGAAGGGGTTTTACATAAAATTATGCAAATGTGAAGTTACTGAGCATACAGTTTGACTCTAAACCAAAAAGCTACAGGATATGGATGTGAGGTGCTGTGGAAAGTAATGACAACAGACAAAATCATATGCAAATGTTTCATCATAATATTACAAAGGTGTATCCCTTCATTTTGAAATTGCTCCTGCTTTAAAAACATCATTGTACATGAGCATTACCTGTAGCTCCTGGTGTATTTGTTGCCTCTGAAGCTTGGTCGTGGCTGGTACTGGCCCTGATGGAGCATGGACAGAAGCTGTGAGACTTGCTACAATTCCAAGAGAAAAACAAAAAGAAAAAAAAAAGAAAAAAGAAATAAAAAAGACAAAAATAAAAGGAAAAAATGAAGAGGGGAAAATGAATGGAGTCAAACAAGCAAGGCCACAAGACAATGTTGGGTGGTGGGATATTGTGGGTAAAGGGTAGGTGGTGGGTTAACATGACTTTGTGACTTGCTCCTCAATGTGATGATCAACAAAAACATGACACAAAAGACTGAAGGTAACAGAATATGGGAGCAAGGGATAAATTCAGAACAAATACTAAATATAAGACTTAAAGCATGCTTAGCTCTGAACAGAAATGAACATGTGATTTACAAGATACATAAGATATCAAATAAATCTATGTGATAATATGGTAAAAAGGAGAATTGAAATCTCATGTCTTACCTCTACAGGAGGTGTGGCGTGGGCAAGCTCCAGGGCAAAATTCTCTGGCACATGATTGGATGATATGGTAACTAGGCTGTTGAGGGACTGCCGGCTGTGGTGGCTCTGCCTGCTCCCCAGGGTTCCCCTCTCAGGTGTTGGGGAGGCAGACGGGGAGCGGGGGTGTGCCCGGACAGGAAGAGTCCCATTGACAGTCGGGACCAGGGTGATGTCTGCCTTGTGGATCTGCCTTGCAGGTTTCTTAGGGTGATTCTGGTAGCTGTTTTCTGCCACACGACAGTTGTAGTTGTGTCTGGGATCTTTCTTCTCACGGTTGCAGCGTGCAGTGGCAAACATCACCATGACAATGAGCAGGAGGGCACAAACAGCACCCAGAGAGATGATGACAATACGTGAGAGATCGAGTGAGGCTTGGCTGGAGCCAGTGGGATAGAGAGGAGGGAGGATGTCCATGTTCTCCTGCAGCGAGAGCCTGAGGAGGGCTCCTGTGGTCAGCCTATTGGTGCCCCTGTCCTGCACTTCTATCTTGATCTCCATCACATCCCGAGGAGCCTGCTCCAAGCTGGCATTGGTTCTGAGCTCACATCTGCGGGCATCCATCACAAACAGGCCATCCTCATTGCCACCAACAATAGCGCAGCTTACTTCTCCATTGGCGCCAGCGTCACGGTCTGTGACTTTCAGCGCAGTGACGAGTTGACCTGGTGATGCATATTTCCACACCAAAACCTCAGCAGTGTGATTTTGGAGATAGGGTGAGTGGATGATGGGTGCATTGTCATTTTCATCCAAAACAGTCAGAAGAACAGTGGTGTTTGCTGACAGAGGAGGGTTTCCCCCGTCACGTGCATGGACCGTGAATGCAATCCGGCTGACATCTTCATGGTCAAAACTGCGTAAAGCATAGATGGCACCATTAGAAGGGTCAATGGTGACATAGGTAGAGATGGGGCTGCCTTGGACCAGAGCATCTATGATGGTGTAGGTCACCTGACCATTGGTGCCCAGATCTGGATCTGAGGACACCACAGTCATCAAATAGGCTCCTGGAAAGTTATTCTCTGACTTAAAGACCTCGTAGTGGCTCTTCTCAAAATGTGGAGGATTGTCATTTTCATCCAGCACCTGGACAGTGAAATGTTTGATGGTGGAGAGACTGGGAGAACCTCTGTCCTCAGCTATGACTGTTAGACTGTACTCCGACCTCTTCTCCCTGTCCAATGAGATGTTAGTGAGGATCATGAAGTTCTTCTCATAGGTCTTTTGAAGCCTGAAGTGACCGTGGCCATGCAGCCTACACACCACCTCGCCATTGAGTCCTGCATCACTGTCATCCACACGCACCAGGGCTATGAAGGTGTCCACTGGGGCACCCTCTGAAATGTAGGCCACTTCCTCTTTGCCAGGCGTCATCAGGTTGATGTTTATCTCTGGTTTGTTGTCATTTACATCCACCACTTTCACCACAATTTTGCAAAGTCCTGGTATGGAGTTAGGCCCCAAGTCCTGAGCCTGAACATCCAGTTCATAAGAAGCAGTTGTTTCATAGTCCACTTTTTTAATAAGAGTAATGTGGCCGTTTTCGGGGTTTATCTTAAATGTTTCCAAGATCTTTGGTGAGACATGGCTGCTGAAAGAGTAAACTATTTTCCCATTAGTGCCCTCATCGGGATCTGTGGCGTTTAAATCAATAATTAGAGTCCCAAGGGGAGAGTTTTCCAGCAAATTAATGATATAAGCCTGTTCATCAAAGGCTGGGCTGTTGTCGTTGGAATCAGAGATGCTAATCTTGAGCAAAGTGGAGCCAGACTTGGGGGGCACGCCATTATCTGAGGCTGTGAGCTGGAGCTGGTAATTGGACTGCACCTCCCGGTCTAGCTCCCTCATCACCACCAGCTCCGCGTACTTAGCCCCGTCAGTCCTGGTTCTCACATCAATCTTAAAGAAGTTATTCGGTGCCAGGGAGTATGTGTGTAAAGAGTTCTCTCCGACATCTGCATCCACTGCGCCATCCAGCGGGATGCGCGTCCCCACGGATGCACTCTCAGAGATCTCGATGGGGACAATGGCGCGGGAGAAGTACGGGGAGTTGTCGTTAATGTCCAATACTTCCACCTCCACATGGAACAGCTGCAGATACTCCGTCGGGAGCGTGACCACGTCGAATTCAATCGAGCAGTTTAAGTTTTTCTCACAAAGCTTCTCACGGTCGATTTTGGTGCCAATGCTGATCTCTCCGTCCTCCTCCCGGACAGACAGGAACGGCGTACTCCCTCTTTGCATAGCGCGGAACCGAAAGGTCAAGGAACTCGGTAGTTTGGATAAAACCCCGGCTACATCCTCCCTTAACCGTGCAATAACTGTGCCCACTTTCTGTTCCTCATAAACTTTATATTTCAAAGTCTTACCAGTGGCGCAGTGCATAAGCGCGATCAACAGCAGTAGTTTAAGTAGTGCCGGAGAGAAAACATTTCCTTTGGTTTGGAACATTTTTGCCCCCATCTTCTGCGCGCACACTGGAGATTACTTCCACAGGGGAAAAAATCGGGGGCTCTAAAGGGGTAGATGCTTTCTCAGAAGTCTGGCATGTTGAATCCTCCGCTGCCGCTGCTCACAGTCCGCAAACAAAAAAAAACTCCGCAAAAAATGATAAATAAATAAATAAATTGAAGAATAAACGACTAAATTGTCTAAGACTAGAACACAGTCAAAACACGACGCTCTCCTTGTGTGTTTTGCATACACGTACGCCCGTCGCCTCCTGTGCGTGCGCCTCAGTGAATGGGTGAGGGTGTATGTCTGGGCGAAGAAAAGGCGCAGCCTTCTCTGTGTGTGTGAGAGAGTAAGTGAGTGAGAGAGAGTGAAAGAGGAGGGAGTCAATGTGTGTGCGCGCGCGCGCTCTGCTCTGCGCCCGCCCAGCACCCAAACTGCGTCTCTTTTCCACACAAAACACTCGTCGCGCCCCCTCCCGCCCCCCTCTGCTCCTAATTCACCAGAATGGCCTCCTTCAAGCAGCACAGGAGGGACTATTGATGGCAACCACCCCACCCGCGCGCCTCCCTCCCCGGCAGAGAAGACACCCCAGCATTAAAAGTGTGTCACAACAATGGACCAGAGGAAGAAGTATTCTAGGCTCGGCCACTTTTAACACAGCCACACTGACCCGCGGCAGACTTACATTGTTACGGTTGCAATTCAGAACGTGTGCCAACTCGGCTCCTTTGTCTTGTTGTGCGTAAAGCTCAACACTGTCGCCCTCAGAATAATAATGCCAAGAGGAGGGAAACTTGCCAATCACTCACTGGTGGTGATGTGACCGGGGCGCACACTTTAAAAACATTATTTCAAATATTCATAGGACAGTAATATGTTTTCTTATTTTCTGTGACACCAAATACTTGCAGAATGTTGAGGTACCTTTTTCAATTTTCATCCCAAATAAATTTTTTCACCGCTTCTCCTGGGAGGAGAAAATATTTAACACATAGTTGACGACTTTATTTAGCTTCAAGTTGGAGGTCTGACATGTCTGCAGCAACATGTGCCCACGAACCTTTGCGCTCATAGGACGCGCAAAGACGCACAGAGGTCCGCCTGTATTAGTTTATTTTTCCCAGTACATCGCTTTATTTGCCCCTGATGTGAGTCTTGGTCACAGACTGAATGTGTGAGGCACAGATTATTATACTTCCCTTAACAATGCACAACCACAGTGTGCGTAACTTCACGACAGAGGAAGGTGACTCACATTTTCTCGTCATTTTACCAAACCAACCAATAGCGCACTGTTTCACATTCTATAAAAATGTTTCTGTGCCTCTTTCAGTTTCTCACATGTTGTACATCTGGTTGCGATACAACAAATACATTCTCGCACACTGTGGGTTAAGGTATGGCTCGTGCTTTGTCAGCTGACCCCCACGCGTGCTCTTTTCATTGACCTCCTCCCTCTGTCGCTGCATAATAATGTTTTATGGAAGCCTACAAATCCTGAACCCACCAAATTACCATCCGGGTAAGCTCCAAGTGTCGCTCAGAGTGCAAACAAGTGGACAAGCGGAGCTTTATGGGAGCTGCACCAAGCCATCTGGCCAGGGCCTCAGACAACCCAAACCTACAATTATCATCTATTCAGAATCTGCCGCCCCCCGTGCCGAGGAACACCAAGTGAGAATTAGCTCCAGTTAGTGCCAAATAAAGTCTAATATGCTTCTCATATTGCTGTAGAAAAACGAACTAATGCGTCAAAAAAGTATGGGTGCGTAATCCAGTGGCGGTAGAGGTGATCAGTGGCTTTATATGGCTGTGTCATTGCTGCTTGTATGTCTCAGCGGAGGAGAAAAGGGAGGGAGACCAAAGAGATCGCACAGGCTGATAAGTATTTTATGGCGCGTATTAATCCGCGCTCCGCTTCTGAAATTTGTAAAAGTTCAATATCACAGCAAACATTTCTATAGTGCATCCTCATCAGCGTGTCACAGGGTTCAGTAAGCCGGCAGAACTCCATTTTGAAGGTTCCCCTGATTCCATTTATCCCCATATTCGGAAAGTAATGAGTCGCGCTGCGCAGCCTGATATTCTCAATAAGTTTCTTTTGGAGTTCCAGCCATATCTGATAACCCGCCGTGCTGATTGGTTTCAACAGAGCAAATTATCTGGGGCCGGCATCTTTGAGGGGGATGTGTCTCTGTGATGGATTTTTATCTGCATTTTAAATTCCAATGTGTGACCCGTGGGAACAGGCTCTCGGCGCTGCCATCTGTCTCTGAGCAAACACATGGACATCGGCTCCCGAGCTGATATACACACATACTGATGCTGAGTGACTCAACAAAGGCCACACGATCCACAGTTAAAATTGTTCATTTCATGTGGTATTCAACAACTGATGCTAAGTCTTTGACTCATCAGTGAATCTCTACATTATAACTATAATAGTCTCATGAGAGCTGATGTGTATGAAACTGTATCCATTAGAGAGACTGAAAGTTGCTTATGCTCCAAACTGTGTCCTTTCTCTGCTCTCTGAGCTCAGAGGTTAAGCAATAACACACATCATCATCAAATAACTGTGTTGCCCAATAAACCCAAGCCAACTGTTGTGTCCCACAAAGTTTACAGCATCTGGCTGTTGGTCCCAAATTGAGAGAAATAGCCTGTCCCAGTGGTCCTCCTGGACCTGGTGGTCTTGAGGCAAAAATAAAGTAAATTTAAATATTTAAATGATAAGGAGGAGCAACATGTAAAGATGCAGCCAAGAGAGGGATTGCATTGTTTACCAGAGGTGGGGTTTTCACTTGTAGTTGTGAGTGATGCAGCAGAGTCTTGAGCTTTTCATGAAGAAAATATTTAACCCAGGTTATTATCTGCTACTATACTTTACAGATGTCCTCTGCAGGGTGCAAGTGGACACTGGTGTCTGTCCAGTTACTGCACTGCACCCACCTCAGACAGATGTGAGACTAGTTAGTTGATAATAGGTGTTTTAATGCATAGAGCTTATGTATGGGGAACAGCATGCTGCCAACATTTAAGTTGGCAAATCATAAATCATCAGGAGGGGATAAGTAATATCATTTTATAAATCCCTTGTTCATAGATTGTAATGTAGAACTATGTTGAAGTTAATAGAATATTTTGCAGTTAATGATGAACCTGATGAATCATCCCAACACCAACACTCAGGTTCAGTAAACACTGGTGCAAAAACAGCCAAGTTGAACTATGTTTCCTTCAGAGAGCAGAAGGTCTGCTGCATCATCCAGGGCTGCTCATATGGCTGGCTGGTGAAGGCAGGATGACCGGGTGGGTGATGGGGTGGATGCAGGGATTCTGCCCCTAGGGACCATAAAATTGCTGAAAGGAGTTTCAGAGGGTTGTGTGGGGGGTGGCCGGGAGAGTGGCTCGGCAACTTTGTCATTGAAATGAAGCAGGAGATCATGATGACAAAGGCAGCCAGCAGGTGGAGAGAGGGTGGTGCAGGGGGCCCAACCCCCACCCTACCAAAAATCAGTGCACACCAGGAGGCAACAGCAGTGGTTGTGATTCTGGTTGTGGTGGTGGGGGAGGGGGGTTGTATATGCAAGTTTGTAAAATGTGAGTTATCATGGTCACTTTGTTTCTGAGGAGTTGAACTGATCAAATATCAACAGTAATCATGGATGACTAAAAAACTTGAAAATAATGTTATAATTTTAAATATCGGTTGAAATCAGTTGTTATAGTTCACTGCTGATTTCACAATCTCTTTCTCTTCCACAGGCAGAAGGGGGAGTCTCGGCGTGTGTCTGGGGGGGTCAGGAGGATTGTGAAGGCACGCGAGCATCTGCCAACATCTCATTACCATGCTGTTAGCTCGTGTGAAACGGAAGGGATTTGGGGTTGAAAGAGTATGGTGGCGGCAGCCTGGCCAGAAATGACATATCATAAAGTCCAAATACAAAGGTGATGCATCATCAGCTGATCGTTGGTTCTATAATGCAAATTCTAAATGAAAAATTTTGAAGATGAGAATGGTCACAGAATAACAAGACAATCCACCCTTGTTAAAAATCTTCAGTATCTAAAAGGTTTGAATTGCTGCAGCGCACCTTAATGTGAGCACACTGCATTTTTTCAACTGGACTTCCTGGCTCATGTTTCATCATCTAGTTGTCTTGTACGTGAAACAACAACACAGCCCTCTTCGCTGTTTTACAGCAGGGTAAATGTTTGTCTGAGTGCAGTCTTAGTGAGGTCCAAGGATGATGTTGGGTAATGAAGCCTGGCTGTCAGTGCTCTAGTTCATCCCAGAGGTGCTGGATCGAGGTTAAGGTCAGGGATCTGTGCTGACCAGTCAAGTTCTTCCAGACCAAAATAAGAAAATATTTTGTTATAATATTTTTTTGTTAAAGAATTGGAGCTCATACAAAGAAACACTGCCATGTTTGAAGGCAGATGAAAGAACATTATTGTCTCAAATATCACTGCATGATCCAGCATTAAGGTTTCTCTTGATTTCACTGAGAGGCTGAGTGTGAACATGGAAACACAGACCCAGATCCATTTTACCTGTACAATACTAATTTCACACAACAGTGTTTTATTTTAAATGAAGAGAATAGAATTTTAAGACATTTAAAAACAAGCATTTATCAGTTATGATTATTCCATTTTTTAACAATTAGTATACCCAGCAACAGTTTATCTCTCCAGATCTGTGTCTTTGTTGGCAAATATAGCTGATGATTTCCCACAGATCTATGTACCAGCACAGTGGTCCCAAACCAAGACTTCCAGTGGGAAACATCTAGCAATTTTGCCTTCGCTTTAATACACAGACTTAAGATAGATATCAATTCTGTCAGCTCACTCTCAGAACGAAATATAAGCACCTTCCCCAAATTGTTACTGGATTGTTGAGTATTTCTTTAGAGGGAGATTCCACCATCCTCACTTTGCGGCGTTCACTGTATTTCAGGACTTCTGTTGTGATTAAATCTTGCACTTCACTTTATTGCTCAGTCTGCTTTGTTTACCTCCATTTCAGACAGTGACTTCTCTGTGAGGAAAGTGTTTTTTGTTAAGCTGTGACAGTTGTAAGAGGAGGGATGACAGACGGGATGGTGACAGATCTGCAGTTGTGCAGCAGCAAATTGGATTCTTTGTCTCTTGTGGAATTTCTGCAATGGTAATTGTTATAACGTTTGTGCGAACAGTTTCACTTTGATTAGAGAGACTTTTGCGTTCAGGTTTGACGTTACATTCAGCATATCATGTTGTCTATATTTCGAGGTTTTCACAGAAAGGCATGCATGTACTTTTGGCTTGGAGAAAATCAAAATGCCCCAGTACTTTTTCTAAACTAAAACAAACTAGAATTTCAATTATTCCCATTGTATGCACATAAATCTATTTACATTTCCATGCCCTGTTTATTCTGACATTCAGCACATCTATATTTGAACTCATATAATGCAACAGTGTTCTGTACAGATACTGTTTCACAAAATAGCATTACAACATTGTTGTTAGGGATGAATACTTCAGTCCTGCTTAACATGAAAGACAAATAAATACAGAAAAGAATACAGCTCGTGTAAATTCAGTGTTGGTTATAATTGCTGCATCATTTATATCACGTCATAGCATTCTCACTGAGATGTTCCTAGGCTGTAAAGCCTGTTAGTCTTCCTCTGCTGCAGAACAGATTGTTTGCTCTCCTCTTGTCTCTGATCAACACTGATTGTCTTCGCTGGGATTGCCAGCCCATCCATAAAAGTCTCTGCCTCTACCTGGGGTGCAGTCTTGTTAACTGCCCCCTAGGACTCCATTCACATTTGGAAGCATTTGAAGGAGATTCTTGACTTGGTAATTGGGGCTGTAAGCTGTATACAAGGCCCTTGTCTTGTTAGATATGTGTTGTACTCTGCCACCATTTACCTTGTTGACTCACTGAGCATTGAAAAGAAGCTGTCAGATGTCCTATTTTGTCTTGAAGAGCAGTTTGCTCTTCAAGAAAAGACCTTTTTACCCAAAGTAAAAAGGCCTGTGGATGTGTGCAGGGATGATTTATTCTCTTAAAAAAATAAAATGCTCTTCATTTGGTCCGAGTGACTTAATAAAAGGCACATTTGTAGCCTTGGCTTAGAAGTTACAGATTTTAAACTAGGCTCTTGATGAAGTTGTTTTACACATGAAAGATTCATGAGCTTCGAAAAATCAGAAGCATCTTGTCAATACTTTCTGTAGGCAGCAAAGTTGTCATCGACCAAGCTCTCTAAATTAGAGCAGTGCTGACAAACAGCACAAAGGTATCTTGTGCAAGGACTCCGCCGGATGGTTTCACCTGCCACAAAGACTAATTGACTTCTCTGGCTTCCCTCTAAAGACTGGCAGTGATCTTGTGTTTCATAGAGAAACAGTGCAGGCTTGTTTAAGATGATCACAGCCACTTTTACACCAAAGCCTTCTGTGCATTCACGCTGAGAGAGCGCCAAAGGCATTCTTTCTGACGGACACACGTCTGGCATATGTCGCCCTGATACCTGAGCACTTGTTTTTGAAGCTGTACAATAGCCTCCCCTGGTCTACGCCCTCTTTTCATATTGCAAGACTGGGACATCAGTGTCCAGCCAGTTGTTATCACTGTGTAATAACCTGCAAAACAAAATAACCGCACCCTTCATTTTACCTCACGCTTTTTGTCTTTAAGAGTGTGATTCTAAGGAATATCTGCCAGATGCTAAGCAAACACCTAGGATACATTTCAGACACCGTCTCTTCTCCCATCCACACAAAGAAGCAAAGTGTGCCTTTTAAGCAACAGTGTGTATCATAAAAAACTCTCCAAGTTAACCAGGTTTTGTGCTAAAGTTGCTCCTCCTCTCACGGGTCACTAAAATCGTACTGTTGCTCACAACCTGGGAGACAAGTCATTAGGCTTGTCCAGACAATGTTGTTCTTTTTTTTTTAAACTGCCTGAGTGCTGTGGGTGACGCATGCCAACAGGACAATAGAGAGACGACAGCAGCAGCTAAGGAGATTTTCTGCTCCGACCTGAGTGTCGGAGGTGGGGGGTGGGAGGGGGACAAACAAAGACCTCCTATGTGGCTTGAGTTGAATGTTTACCATGTGCAGGCCCAATGGGTGACATATTTTCGGGAGTGCTCATTCATTAGCGTAAAGATTTACTACCCCCAGCCATCCTCCAGCCCCCACTCCGTCTTTTCTATTTTTCTTGGCAGATGTGAGGCAGGCGCTGGCCTTTCTTTTGGTCTTTTTCATTTTCCTTTTTGGTGTGGGGGTAGTGTCTTACTTGCTCAGGCGCCACGTGTTCCTAATTTTGGTGCCATTTGTGTGGAAACTCTAATAGATCCCTGGATCAGCTTTCACAGCAGGCAAGACGCTCTCTCTGTTATTATTTGGATTGTGGAGTGGTCAGAGGTGCGGCCAGAGACCTGCTTTTCCTCTGGTTAATCGTTGGTCTAAAATTCCTTCACTTAAGTTTCTCTTCTGATTGTAATTTCCCTTCAGTGTTGATACTTCATCAGTGAGGCGTTTCAGGAGGCACCAACTGGTTATTACTATAAACTGATTAACTTGATGCACAAATGTAATTAGCAAACATCTAATTCATTACAACTGGGCTAATAAGCTGATGCAATAACAACCATATTTTCTATTTTAATGATTTTTTTTAAAGCACTGTTGCAATTAGATGCAAGATCAACTGTAAAGTGGAGGCTACTCATCAGATTTGTTTTTCATTATTAGTTATTACTTTAATAGCTTTACAAGAAAACAAATTTCCCAGCCAGTATTCGGGTGCACCACAGAGCTTTGTTAATAACTGTGTGCTGCACTACCCCACACAGACACCAACGCTCTCTATAGGGTTTCACAGTAACCGGCTATTGCAGGCAGTTCAGTGCTATTAGTTATCACTGCAGGATCTTGTTTTACGACCTTAATTAAAAGGTCCAGGCAGTGAAAACAGCTTTTGTGTTTATCATGGTGGCCCAATGGGAAGGTGGTACTAAAGGGTGTACTTATTATATGGCCCATAACCAGACCAGTCCTAATGATTCTCAGACCCCTGCACTTTATCTAAACACATTCCAGGTTTTGGCCTGAGGAGGAAACTGCAAGGGCCTCAACTGCTGAACCTTAAAGTCTTCAGCATTTAACAAGCTAATGACCTTGGCATGATTTTCTGCTTCGTTTGACCTCCATTTGAAGCAGGGGTTTTGAGGGAAGTTCAGGTCTAAGTCAGATAATCTGGGAGAAATCTCTTCAGTCAAATGTAATCAGTGGGTCTCTGGTGGTGCACGCTTAGGCAACCCTAGTAAAAGCCATTTTTTCCCTTAACATAATAGAACTGGGCTTGTAGAAACTACTATAAGTGTATATTTGTTTGAGGCGGCTCTTCAACCTGCCCGCAGGTTTGAGTCACTGAGAGAAATAGACAGGGGAAAAGCACAAGTGCAGGCAATACAAGTTTTTCAGAAGTGTATCAGGGAAGAGAAAGCCCTGGAGTGGGGCTGTGGCGAGGTGTAAAAATGAAAAGTAAACAAGATTTTCTGACAGCTAAAGAGTCTCCAAGCATCTACTGAGCTCATGTTCTCCAGACAGACCCAGTCCCAGCTGCTGATGGAAGAGTACATGCAACCACAGGGCACAGCAGCAGGCGCCTGCAGTGAGTGTGTGTGTGTGTGTGTGCAGATTTCACGTGCTATCACATGGCTGAAATTTTGGTCAGAGCCAGCACTACACATAGAGGGCTATTACCTATGTGTTGATGGGGAGCATCAAAAGCAGCCACCAAATCACATTAGAGCTGCAAACATTTAGTGGCACACTTCTTCCTGAACCATTCATGGGCAACTCAACACATATGTTCAAAAAAGCCAGAACTGTCAGAATAGTGGAGGTGGGAAAGGAGAGGAAGATGATTTGCAATGGGAAAAGCTGAAATTTCAGAGAAGTAAGGAGGATTTTTCTGGTGAGTTTACTCTTTGAGTTGTATCTTACATCCTTGCGTTGAGTCTTATTGACTATTAATTAAAATCAGAGCCCCACACAGGGTAAAAAATAACTAATAAAAAACCCTTATGATCAGATTCTCTGTGTTGTGTGCTCTCCTACTCCTCATTTCTAACTACCATCTCTATTCACTCCTTTTTCTTCTCTCCCATTCATCCCAGCAGGTTCATTAATGAAAACTTAAGGCACAGACAATACTCTCTGGAGGATTCTCTGCTGGGGAAGGCTGCGACAGAGAGAGATGTACCAGAAACATCTCTTTGGCTAGCTGTGTTTAAGCTAATGAAAGAGCTTTCTAATTACTTTGCCAGGGTTGATTTCCATAAGAAAGCCCCCAGTCATCAGTCACGACACCTTATTCATTAGTCCTCCTAAAGGACACCCCTTCCGTCACCAACCCCCCTACCGCTGACCCTCCCACCCATCCCTCGTCTTCAGATTTCATTTCTAATCCATGCTTCCTTGCTCTCATGCTTTTTGTCCAATTATAACAAGCCACTTTTTTGCGAGGTGCAATAATGGAAATAGCTACAGTTCACTTTGGCCATATCCATTACACACAGGTTCATGGAGACTATAAGTTCTCAGTTCAATATGTGTGTGGTTGGGTGTTCTCCTAGGTCTTTGATGCCAACATATAAAATCATTTAGTAATTATCAGTTTTACCTGAAGAACTTATTGTGGGACATATAGTAATGTTGTCTACTATAGAAAACATTGGTGCAGTATAGATGTCTCAAATTTCTTACAAAACTTAATTACATATAAACTGAATATGTGAATTATCATTTCATGAATCCCATTTCATCCCTTCCCCAAGTCTCACTCATTGATTTAGTAAAGACCAGGCTGTTCTAAGTGGAAGAAATAAAGAAGATCATGAGTAAAATCGATTCTGACTGAAGTTGGGATCCACCCCCACCAATTCAAGTGCCTAACTGATTTATCAAAGTTCTTATATCATTACATGACATTCTGTGTTGAAATTGTGAAAGAGCAGAGGACAAGCTCTGCACCTGTTCATCTGCTGCTTCTTGCAGCTCTCAGCCCTCACTCATTATTTTTCTTTCAACTGGAATGACTGAAAGGCTGCAATGAGGTGCAGATGGACGGCAGCCTAAATATGCTGATCTGCAAGTGCTTGCACTCCTCGCACCATGGCATGCTGTTACATATCTACAGATGTCCACCAGTCTCCCTCCCCCCTCTTGCACTGAGGGATAAGTGTCAGTATGTCGGGATGTGCAGATGCTTATCCATCATTGTTAGAGGCCAGGCGAGAGCCGATGGTAATAAGCCTTACCCTCCCAGCCCCCAACTCCCAGGCGCATGACTTTTTGTGGGGGGCTTGGGCTCCTTTTGTCAGACCACAGGTGACCTCTGACCCGTAAGCCCTTCCTCCACCTATAGTTAAACCCCCAGCTCTCACTTTCTCATGAGTCATGCGTAGCGTCACCCACCTGCAGACACGCTTTCAGACAAAGACACTTGTACGCTGACACTGATTCAGCCCACTGCCTTACGCTCACTTTCTGTCTCTAAGCTCTTTGTGGGAGGTGAAGCCTCCTGCAGATCATTAGTGCACAGTGTGCCGATATTAACAGGGTCCCATTCCTTATTTAAGAATAGGAAGAAGGAGGAGCAACTGAGAAATAGATACCAGAAAGAAGGAAAAAGACAGAACCATTAAAGCTTACAGAGTAGAAGACCTTTCACTAACTTTACCTAAAATTAGCCCATCTTAGCGAGCCAGGGGAATTATCAGGGGTGGTTACAGCATAGAGTGATGACTTTGTATTCTTTTGTGTTTTTCAGAAGCAAAGCAAGTGTATTAAACAGTTTTGGGACACACAGGCAGTTCAGTTCATTTGTATTCTGCTGGTTCCAACCTCATTGCCTGGATTTTGAATCGTTATACAGAACAATATGACTGTGGAGGTTTTCCAGGTCATGGTAATCTGTGAGTGCTAAAGAAGGCAGCTGGACTGGCTGGAAATCCTTGAAGATGTTTCACCTCTCATCAGTAAGGTGTCCTCAGTTCTGAAGTGAGGGAGATTATACAGAACACCTCACAAAGTACTGAGGAATGGTTGGTGGTGAGAGAAAATGAGCAAGAATCAGAAATATAAAAAGATGAAAGCTGGCAATTTATCGGGATGAATATTGATGTGGAGCCCATCTGGAAATCATCCTACTTTCTCTACATCAATCCAGGAAAACAACAATGCTGACCTCTTTTCTACCTACTTCCATCTCAAAGTATGAAGACGTGTCAGAGAAAACAAACAGGAAAATCATTAAAACTTGTTTCCACATTATTAGGGTAGATACTAACTGCTGAACTGAATTCTTGGCGTGTTATGTAAAACAACAGCAACTGTCACTGGTGTAGATTATGGGAAACAGTTTTTTCACTGATGACCGACAGCAAGACCTTCAGTTTGTTGAAACTGGGAAAATAAAAGACCAAACTCACTGCAGCTTCACTGCAGTAATAATGTGACCACTGGTGGCAGTGCACACCAGACATGGTTTGGAGTGACATGGTGGAGAAGCTGCATAAATTATGAGTAGGAGAGGGTGGAGTCAGGGCAGTTTTAGCAGTGACCAATCCCATGCAGTGACACAAGTCTCTTACCTTTCAGAAACTTTACTTACAGCTTCCCTTTCAAGGCATCATTGACTCCCCCTCCCTAGGATATATATTTTTTGTTTTTCCTTTTGTCTGTGTCAGTTTATCCTTAGTACCATCTTTCTTAGTTGAGCCATTTTGTCTCTCTAGAAATCATCAGTCAATAATATGGATTATTTGTTTTTTCACTGCTACTTTGAAATGATTTCCTAATTTAAGCATCATTTAGCAGGAGACTGGCCTCCTGGATACAACTCATTTCAGTCCATACTTGCATTATATTTATATGTGACCTCTAGCGGCTGTGGTAATAATGTTAGGTCAAGAGTGATAAAGGAGGAAGGTGGGGTGGATGGAGGCCATTGTCTTGAATTAACATATTTCTTATTGTTTCTAGGACAATAAAAGTCCAGTGCACCATAGCTGAATACAAAGGGATAAAATAAAATGAAGTAATTTAAAACATGAAAAACCAGTCCTGATCTTGTATAAATGTATGTCAACTTCACAGTTCACTGTAAATGAAACTGCATAATTTTTTTCATCATAGAGAAACATGAACCCCATAAATCCAGCTTCTCCTGCTCTGTCTGAACACCATCCCATCAAAGCAGCGTGGTAATGAGCCTGCACTGTGTTTGAGTGTGCATGTGTTTTGCCACCCATTTTCCTCTCTTTTCCACTTTCTTTCTATCTATCTCTCTGTCTTTCTTTCTTTCTTTTTTTCTTTCTTTCAGCTTCCGTCCCCACCCCTCCTGCAAACAGGCTGTCGGCTTGGCAAGAACCTTACAGTGGCCATGTTTTGTGTGTGTGTGTGTGTGTGTGTGTGTGTGTGTGTGTGAGAGAGAGAGAGATAAGTGAAACCACCAATTCACAGACATTCACATTAGACACATGCTTAACATAATACCCATATGTGTGCACATGCAGGCTCATTGACAACATAAGGCGACACACATGAATGTATGCAGATGAACGCGTCCCACATCACAGACATAACACTACACCACATCACACACACACACACACACACACACACACACACACAGCACCTCCCTCACTCTTCCTCTTGAGGAAATCAGTCTCATCTGGAGCCTCACAGAGTCTGTCATTTCTTTCTTCCCCTCTTGTTTCTCTCCATCATCCCTCAGAGAAAATCAGCTCTATCTACAGCTTTCAACCCAGAAATACCCAGATTGTGATTGGTTAACAGATAAACACTTTGATTCACTACAATTACACCACAAAGTGTACCAAAATCACTCAGTAGTGTTCATGTTGTAATTCCATGTAAATCACAGTTTGCACAACCTCTTAGATTACTCAGTTTATAAAGCTGTGGCACCAGACTGACTCGTTGATTTGGAGGTGTGAGGAAAATGTTTGCTGTTTGGTGACACTTCTAACTTTTATAATTTCAGCCTATGTATAATAATATGATGGAGGTTTAGCAGTTTGTCACTAACACTGACACAACAACAAAGAGATAAGAAAAGAAAATGAGCAAAGTTGGAAAGACCAGACAACCAGACACACTCACATTCACACCTACAGCCAGTTTAGAGTCAGGAGTTAAGCTACCTGTCTTTGGACTGTTTAGGAGGAAGTTCAGCACAGAAATGTCTCTTGTCCAAAAGCATAATTGGGATCACCTCAGCCCTGAACCTCCTTTGACAGACAAACAGTGAAGATTATCGATGGACAGATCATACAGCTACTATTATAAACACATTTAATTCTTATGTCTTTCAGATGTTACTTCCATATGTTTTACTGATTCTTGTTATTGGTGAGATAAACCTGCTTATACTCCCCAGATAATAATTTATGTTTCCTTGGATTACCTCAGTGGATTTCAGATTTCTGTATTTGGAAGTCAAACTGAAACCCACAGTGTTAAACTCACTGTCTGTATCCCCGTTCTCCCAGTAACATATGGTTAATGGTGAAGCAGGACACTGGGATGAAAGAGCGGAGGTTAACTAGATGCCCACATTCAGATCCATAAATGCATGAGAGCATGGAACAGCAGAGATGTGTGTGTGTGTGTGTGTGTGTGTGTGTGTGTGTGTTTGTACCAGCTGGACACATGATTGGATGCAGTTTTAATGGTGCATGTAGGCACACATGCACAAACACAAACGCATGAGCCATGTGATGTTCTGAGTAGTATTTTCCCATGGTTCTCTGGGCTTTATGAAGCCAATGAGTCATTTACTACACAAACACACACACACACACACACACACACACACACACACATACATACCCATTCATTAATGGCCAGTGCTTGGGGACAGTTGTGGATGCCATGTGGCTGCTAAGTGGATGGATTGTGGCAACAGTTTTGAGAGGAAAAGGCTTTTTGTCTGCTGCCCACAAATGTTAATAGGCTCATAAGCCAATGTAATGTGTGCATTAGATTCATTACAGTTCACAACACTCAAAGGAGGAATATATTCTGATGAATGTACTACTTTTTGTCAAAAGACTAAAAAATGTGTTCAGTACAATCCAGTACAGTAGATTAGCTTAGCACAGAGACAGGGGGAAACAGTGAAAGGCACAAATTTTCTGTCAGTGAGTCAGTGTGGTTAGAACTATTTCAGTTGAGTAACAAAACTGTTTTGCACACAACTGCCAAAATAAGCACTGCTCATGGAGTTAGTACGCTATCATAATTATTCATGTGGATTTCATGGGCAGCTTCTAACTAGAGAGTGTTATGAACACCGTAGACCATATCAAGGCTGATCCGAAGGGAGGTTGGGTGCTAAAAGCTACTGATCCAGTTACTGACACTGCACTGAGTGGTAAAGATTCATCCACATACCCACATATTTGTTTCAAGACAAGATTAAAGGCCAAACCACGAAGAAGAAAGGATGTTGACTATTAATTAGTGAAAGAAAACAGCCAGAAATATGTTTCTGCAGTAAAAGCTCAGAGATCAAGAGACAGGAGAAGAAATCAGATCCCATATTTCAGACTGCTGAACATTTCATACTGTAGCTCCTGAAATCAACAATAAGGAGAGTTTAGGCTTTGAAGTAACTGAGATGAAGTGAAACAGAAGCGTCAGCATCAATGTGTTCACACTCCCAAGTTCAGTTTGCATCTGCAGGTCAGAACTTATGCAGCATAGAATCTTTTAAAGACACTTTTTACTCTTTTTACTTTTTTGTTGTAGGTTTTAGCTCATGTATCATTGTATGCTAATGTGGTGCCTGTCTGGAAGCTAAAGTTTCCTCACAGGACGACAAAACTGAGCGGAGGGAAAAACAAAGGAAGAAGGTTTAAGCATGATGAAGCAGCAGATTTCTTGTGTATAGCCTGCTGGGTTTTGTGTGTGTGTGTGTGTGTGTGTGGTGAGGAGGAGGTTGTGATTGGAAATATTTATTTTGGAAACTGAAGGTTGGAAACCACAGTCTGTACCTCCCTCTTCTCTTTCTCTCTCTCTCTCATTCTCCCTCTTTTGCTTTTACCCCCACCTCCACCCTACTGGTGTCCCATAACCAAAATGGACCACTCCACATCACTTGAAACATAATACCTCCTCCATCCCACCCCCACCTCTCTCCCTCGTCTCCCTTTGAGGGAATTCAAAACAATGAGATCCTTTATATTCTCTCCCTCTCTTTCCCTGTCTGTCTCTCCAGACACCAGCTGACCCCCCAGTTCTGTCTCCAGTCAATACCTCCACCCCTCCTTCATCATTCCATTGCCTACCCACCCCCTCCTTTAAAAAGCCATAGTCTGCTTCTGGAAAACCATGCTTCATATAAACACATATGCGCATGTACATTATCCTTAATGCTGAGGCTGCTTGACAATTTGTTCTTAGCCATGTTTCATCCTGCACTAATTCACTATGACAGTCCTTGATCAGCAGTTTGGACAGCCTCACCAGTTGGCTCTTCTATGAAGAGGTCTAATATCACCACTAGGGACATTGAGGCATTTCTATTTAACATGCTAAAGGCACTAAAGATGCTACATTGCATGGAATCCAGTTAGATTTATACATCCTCAGTATGTTCCTATGTTTGTTTGTTGAGTTCCAAGTACCAGGGCCCCTCACACACACACACACACACACACACACACACACTCACATAATGAAACCACCACCAGGAACTACCCACAGAGAGATGCTAAAATTTCTGGGAAATCATCAGCATTGGTCAGGGATTGAACAACCGCATCCCATTGCCAGAAAAACGAGAAGGCTTAGTGCTGGTCATATTGTAAACAGTTGGAGCTTTGTCTCAACAATCATTCTAACTTCACGCAAATAGAGCTCTGGTGCCAGAGCAGAGCTGGGTAAAGGATAATAACAGGTGTTGGCACCACAAGTGAATCTGTCCAGAGGCAGAGTGTCAGATCCTCAGGATACATATGATCTGGAAAGACTTGTCATAATAGACACTTGATTGTGGAACACATTTTTAAAATCTTGTCTTTAATTACAATAAATAACAAAACCAGATACAGACGCAGTTCATCCAAATGTGCATGTAAATATGGAAATGTACATGTGAAGCAGTATTTGTACTGTGCTCAGTGCTGACTTCACCAAAGGCTGAATAGAGAAAAGTGCGTCCAAGTACAGGGCATGTGTTTAGAATCATTCTGGGAGAGCGGCCACGGTTTGATTAGTCTCAGATTTCTCTCTCTCTTTCATTCTGTGTTTCTCTCCATCTTTCTTTCTACCTCTCCCATCCTCACTTCCTTTCTTCCTTTTTTTCATCCTGGAGGGAGAGAGCGTTTCCAGCCGCAGACTTGGATCTAGACCTCACAGATACACACACACATACACACACACACACACACACACACACACACACACAAGTAGAAAGAAGGAGAGAGGTATACAAAGTTCATGCGTTTTATGCCATATTCAGCAGAAAAGCAATCTAAACCCTTGGGATACCTCTGCACCAGACATAAAGACCTGAATAAAAATAAAAGGAGCAAAAAGCAGTATGGAGGAAGGAAAGAGGAAAAGTGGAGGATGAAGGTGGAGGAGGGAGGGAGGAGGGCTGCTGTGGGAACAGCTCTGGCTCCTCTGACACTCTCAAATTGCAGCCTCTCTCTGTTTTCTGAAAAACCACCAGAGTGCCACAGAGTTTGGGGACTGCAGCTAGTCAAATATTGGTTTTGAATGATGTAAGGTACATGCCATTCTGGAGAGCCACAGCCAGCGGCTCAGCTCCAGTCTGAGACTCACAGTGGCAATGCATCTTCCGGCACACAAACATGCACATCTCCCACTGGCACTTGTCGAGAGGAAGGGTTGGGGGTTGGGGGGGTCCTGCATGTGTTGACTGTGGATCCCTTAAGACAGCTCATCTCACTCATGCTGATCCCCTGCTGTCTGGGACTTAGGGAAAAATATGTTTTTAAATAGAAAATTGGTAATATTTAAACTTAATACTTCTGCAGGGGGCTGATTTGCTTTTTCGATGAGCTCCAGGGACTCCACAATTACTTGGCCAGCTGCTGAGATTTTTGGTTTCAAGAGCTGACTTTCCAGTGAGTAGTGTTGCTCCCTCTGCAACTCAAACACCCTGACTCATGATGATGTTTTGATTTAAATACATAACATCTGCTGTTAATACTGAGAAATCAGTTTCCTATTTCTCCCCTTTGTGGACAATTATTGCTTTATTACATACTGCAATCCTGTACTTTTGTATGTGTATACACACACACACACACACATATATATATATATATATATATATATATATATGGTGAAGCTTGACGCTTAAAACTGCAGAGAATCAACACTTCAAGGTTTTATCAGCTTTTTCATTTCACGTGAGTGCAACTTCATGTCTGTTCACATCACCTGGTGTGAACTCACAGCTGTATGTAACTATGTAACTTGTATGTAATAACACTATATGAGCACTGTGCTCACACTGAATTCACCTTTACACCCTCAAACCTGATAAAAGGGAAAAACATGAGATGATCTTACAGTAGAGTAACACGTCCTTTTTGCAGTAAATACCTTCAGGACACATTCACATTTGACTGTTTTTGCCTTGTGTGTGTCATCGTCATTGTGGTGAAACAATAAAACTCCCACTATGGCTGCTGCTAAAACTCCATCATTGGGCAAAGAATTTTTAAAACAAAAGCAATGTTGTAAGTTTTTGAATGAATATTCATCAGACCAACAGGTCTAATTTGGGGCAGACGCTGCGGCTCGTCATAGTTGTTAATGATGGCTTTACTCCACTGAAGTATTCCAGTAAAACCAAGCTAGTGAGCCAATATGCACAATACTTGGACCTTGGAGCTGACACACTGAAATGGAATGCAGCCATCCATATTGTTACTGTTATTACAGCTCCACTTTTCCTACAGTGATGTGTCCAAATTTCTGCCTGCTGAGAAAAAGACCTGCTGTTAATCACACCTATGCTTTAACTCTGTTAGGTCAGATTAATCATCGAAGTAGAATATGGTGATGATATTCTGTACTACACTGTGGTATCATATCAGTGTCATTTTGCTTTAGAAACATGAGATCCACCTCAAAGATCAACTGTGTTCTAATAATCTCAACATGCAGCGCAGACAGTGAAATCAATGTGTTTGCAGGGTTTTTTTTTTTCAGGTTATACCCATGGGCCTGAAAACAAAGCTCATAGTTGAAACATTGCTAATTTCAGAGTTGGTCTTAAAATCTGACTGTAAATTTTAGACTGCTGGCGTTGATTTGCCGGTATTTTCTTCAGAGCTAATGCTGCACGGTTGTAGACAAACCATAAAACCGACTGAAAATGCAGAACCATGTCTGTACAGAGGGTCAGAGAGAGAGGTTGTCTTCAGTACGTCTGCTCTTCTCTCAACACTCTGATACCATTAATCTCAATTGCAGCCCATTCATCTTCATTCATGTCCTCTGTCCTGACGGCTTGTGACTGTGTATGTAAGTTAACACACACACACACACCCCCCCCCACACACACACTCACACACCAACCAGCAAAGATCACTATGAGCAGCACCTTCTACCTCAATTTAATATAAAAAATAATGGTTAGTGCAAATGTAATAATTTATTCCTGCTCCATATTTAGTTTAAACAAAATGACAAAATATGACAATAATATTTTATAATAGCATTAATGTGATATTTCATGTCCCCAGTCTACTGACAAATATACATGCACACAGCTGATTACCCAAAAACAAATTTTTAACAAAGAAGGTATAATAAATCTTATTTTGAAAATGACCTACAAAGTATTTAACATATGATAGATACATAAAATCATTTATGAACACTGAAAGTTATATTTTCTCCAAAGTACAAAAGTAGGCTTGCGTACTGTTTGTGAATCCATAAAATTTTCATGATAACTGGTATTTTCTCAGTGCTTGTTAATGAATTCAGTAAACTGTAAAAGGTTTAGCCAATTCATGGTAATACCTGCATCTGAGAGAAGCAGCCACCACAGCACCTGTAGACCTGCTGCAGTCGTCACCAGTGACCCAGTGAATATGGACATACAAGTTATACGGGATGTTGTAGCAAATAACATGAAAGTTGATCTGGAGTATTTAAAAAAAAAAAAGGCTTTCATGCTTCTTTCATGTATGTGCGTGTGAGAGTGCGTGTTGTCACTGTTGTGGGCGATGCTCTGTGATTCGTGGGTTGACTCCCCAGTCTGCGTGTTTGCTCCAGCTTCTATTCTTGCTCTGGATGTGGGGACGAAAATGGCAGAAGGAATGTGTCCCACGTCCCTCTCGGGAGCTGGGAACCTTCAGGGGATATATTCTCAGAGCGTGCCACTAGTAACTTTACTAGCAGCTTTATTTATGTGTTCCAAATATGTTCCTGTGTGGTACACTACAGCAAGTGAAGACATGATTTTGGACTTGTTATAAATAAAGTTGTGTTTTCCCCACACGTCCTCTATCTTCCGTTAAAATGGGCACAGCGTAGCCACAATACACAATAAAAGAAGGGGCACTGAAAATAGATGAAGATTTAGAGGTTCGGGATGTGTTTCATTTATTCTTAACTGCATCTTACAATGAACACATGGAGATTTAGGTGTTTTCCGATTATTAAAAAATCACACAGCACTAAAGAGCAGTTTTTAAAACTCAGCTGTTGACTGATCAAATGAGAATAATAATTATTAAGTATTCTTAGTAAAGTATTATTATTAAAGTATTGATCATACATTAGTTGCCCAAACTGGTTAACACAGAGGTCAGAAAGGAAAACATGTTGAAATATAGTTCACTGGTGATATAAACGTGTATTTGTGACAATCTGGTATTTTAACACATTTTTAAAGTGAATTGGTGAGAGTAATTTTTAGTTTTTTGAACACAGCGTACACCACAGTTCATACTCCAGTGTGTCTTTAGGATTTATAATGTGAGGGTCACTCCTGTTTGAATGGAAGATTGTATGTAAGTATGTATATGTGTATGTTCCACAGAGTGTGTCAGTAAAGTGTTTTTTCTTTTTTTTTACATTTTACAGGAAGATAAAAGTGAGGAATGTTAATATGAAAGATGTGATGCCAATCACAACAGTGTGGGTGGTACCAGCTCCTTTAGATGATTTTAATATCCACGTTTGTTGCCCCTCCCACTAAAAACCACACATTCCTTAGATCTTGTAGACTCCTTCAATCTTATCCAATCTACGCACACTTCTGGACCAAACGCTTTCATCTGGTTTCCCTGTTGGGTGTTTTAACTTGTGCATTTACCTGTGACCAAGCATAAACTTAACCCACCACTCATACTAATCCTGTTACTTGCTTTGGCGTGTTACTACCACTGGCTCTCTGTCACATTCCACATCAATTTGAAACTTCTGCTGAGATCCACAGATGGAGCCATGCTGGTCCCCTCCAGGTCACAACTGGTAACAAAGGGAGACCAAGCATTTATTGTTGGAGACTCCGTCCTTTAGAATTCCTTGTCAGCTGGACTGAGACAAACTGGCTCATCTGCTTCTTTTAAAAAACATCTTTTTTTCTTTTTTCTTTTTAGAGAAGCATTTGGAAATATTTGACACGTTTGACATTTATTTTACTAAATGTTTTTGTAACATTTTAAGGAAGAGGAAAAGTTCTTCTTGTTCTTGTCTTGTTATTATTATTATTAGTAGTAGTAGTAGTAGCAGCAGCTGTAGTCGTAGCAGCAGTAGTAGTACTAGTAGTACTAGTAGTAGTAGTAGCAGTAGCAGCAGCAGTAGTAGTAATAGTAGTATTGTTATGTTCACTCCAGGTTTCTCACAATAAGGACCTGCAAGAGGCTGAGTCCAGAGCAGCTGACTGAGTAGCTATGAAATGAGATTATTACTTCAACAGTTACGTCAACGTTCATAAACAAACATGTCACTGAGAAGGATTTAATCAGTGTCTCTTTGTCCCCTTCTCATTCACATAATGGCAGAAGGCACCCCCCAGTTCTGTGGGAGACATTCTGGCCACAGAGCAACATGAGGTCAGAGCCTGCAGCAAACTTCCCACTGCAGCACACACGCTGGGGCAATGTGTGGAGGGGGAGGGTGTTTTTTTTTTGAGGAGAGGAGGGGGGGATGATAGGGAAGTCACTCTGCAACATTAAAGCGTGTGGACTGTGGTGAAAGAGACAGACGGTGGCTGAGGAGAGCATGACAGATGCCCCTTTCACCACAAACACAGGCAGCGCGCCAGAGGTCAAAGCGTCAAGAGGTCACCACGCCTGCAGGACGCAGGACACAAGGTGGAGGAGATGGGGAGGCAGGCAAGTGATGGGATGGATATGATAATATGAGGGCTGGGGTGGGGGGTTCACAGGATTCAGTTTGTGGATGGTGAGGAAACATTAGCTTCATGTGCCCCAGTGCACTAAAAACACACCAATGTGGTTAAAACGCAGTGTATGCACAACCACACACACACACACTAACACATACACACACACACACACACACACTTTCATATATGGGGGAAAAGCAGCACTAATGACATCCCTAATGCCTCTGCATGAGAAAACTAAAGATTTATTCAAGAGGAGAGCAACAGTCAACCCTGAGCCCTCTTTTCACAGGAAATGAATCTTCATCATTGCGCACGTGTGTGTGTGTGAGTGTATATGTGTTGTTATTATGTTCTGTGCTACTTGTTGTGTGATGCAGGCAGAGCCATGCCTGCACACACATACACAAAAGACCTGGATGCTGGGAGGGGTAAATAATACGTCCTATTTTTAGAGGTCTGCTCCAATTTGTGCTCCACTCCTCTGAACCCAAACAGAGTCAGAGCTAATCAGCGCTGCCTCCCCATAGCCAGAGAGAGAGAGAGCAACGAGCCACAGCCTGGATGTGGAGAAAACACCTTCAGTTCTCCACAGCTTAGCACGACAACAACCAGATCAGAGCAGGAGAAAAAAAAATCTGTCTCATAGCGCTTGTGTAATTATTGCAAGTCTCCCTTGTATTTTATTTATAATATATTTGACTTTGTGGTATTTGTTGCTATGTGCTTTTAATTTTAAACACATGTTTATTGGTAACAAAGTGTCCTATGCATGTATTTGCCAATGCACATGCATATTGCCATGGTTACCAGTGATTTACACCAATATACTTGAGTTTTACATAGGTCATTTCTCCCTGAATTAATATCAAACATCAGATTAGATTTATCAGTAGTTTATCTTTTCAACCCATGTCTCATTACTTTCAAGTCTCAGTCCAGTTTTTTTTGTACAAGGCACTGAATGTTCAGGTTAAGAGAAGCATAACATGTACCGGCATGAGCAAATTAAAATGGGAATGTTGTGTATTCAGACTATTTTTCCTGTAACATCAACGAGCAATTAATTTCTCCTTCATCCTCTTCCTACCTGTTGTTATTTATTTTATGTGATGTTGAATTGCAGATTTGATTTATAATGCTCATTATCATACGTGACCTCATTGTAAAACCAGGGGAGATGAATAAATGCAACTTACAGTATCTAAGCCACAAAGACAGACATGCTTTTGTTTCTCTGAGTCTACATGCTGCTGATAATCCAGGATGAGTTCCTGTCCATAACTCATTTTACTGATTTTATCTTTATCGTGAACTCACATACAACAGCAGTGATGTTTAGTTGTTGACATTTCTTGAACCAAATTAGTCATTTGACAGTGGATGTTATTATCGATAGTACAACTCAGTAAGAAGTGTTAGTGTAAGAGTTTTACAGTGACCCTCTGAGAATTTTCCCTGGTGATGCCTGGGCTCCTCTCTGGCTGCACATAAAGCTCCCTGCTGCTGAACTGACCCTGACCTCATCCACATGCCTCCATCCCGTCTTACATGCTCTCTCTCTCTCTCTGTGTGTGTGTGTGTGTGTGTGTTTAGAATGTGGATGCCTGAACTTGTGTTTGGTTAGACAATGTTTGAATGTGCACACAACAACTTGACCTCCAACAAAAAAAAAAAAAAAAAAAAAAAAAACGCAACACTGATGCACACTGTCGTGCTCACATGTTTAACATTCCTGCCTGTTTGCTTCACATCCAAAAGTTCCTCTGTTCAGGGAAAATTAACATTATTGACCTGTGCCTAGTTTTAGGTAGAAAGAATGAGAAAAGAATCATTGTGAGCATCTGGCCACTGGTAAAGATTCTATCACATTTGTGCTACAAGGTGTGAATGAAGGATTTGACGTTTGCTGATGTAAATATCCTGTGCAACATTTTGTAGGAATATAATTCTTTATGTAAACATCTATTGGTAATACGTATGTATTATGTATGTGTATGTGTGTGTGTGTGTGTGTGTGTGTGTGTGTGTGTGTGTGTGTGTGTGTGTGTGTGAGACAGTGAGATGTCTGGCTTCAATCTGATTTATACAGGAAATCTAACATGTGTTTTCAGGCTCTCTCTTTGCTCATCATGACAAACGTTGTGGTACAATATGGAACTGATCTCTATGATGTCTAACTCTGGTATGATGGATATGTGTGTGTGAATTGTTACATATGTGCTGAGGGACTGACCATAAGTCTTAAAGAAAGACTTAAGCCGAGTGATGGAAAAATAGAAACCCCATGCTAACCGTTGTTTTAACTGAGGTTTGGTTAAATGCAGATGCTTCCAGACAGGACACTAGGTCTCACCGAACAGCTCGGTGAGCAGTGGGGGTTAAGTTTTAAAGTATGTTTACTACTGAACTTGACATATTCTATTCTATTCTATTCTGTGTGCTTACTCAGCTGTAGTTAATGAATGTTAATTGACACATTAAGTACAAAATAAAAATAGGAAGAAAAAAACACCATAAATTGCAAAATATCTTGATTTTACTAGAGAGTATTTATGCTTGGCTGAAGTACAGAAGCCCCAAAGGCAAAAGCAAAAACAGAGATAAATCCTGGGTGATCAAATTTTTAAGTCTATTCTAAATTATTTTCTCCCTGTGTGAGTTTATGACTTAATAACATATGTAAAACAGATTTTTCCATGATAATCCATCTGAAGTTTTGTTTTTTTGTTGTTTTTTTCTGAAGTCTTCTTTTCATCTGTGAAAAGAGTTGATGGTGAAACAATGGCCAAGCAACTGTATAATGTGACCATGAGATCACTTGGTAAAAACAATAATACGGTATATTCTTCTAATCTTTTGTCGAGATCTGTACACTTATCCATGAAAGAGATAAGATGAGGCAAGAAATACATGCTGATGAAGATCATAGTGACTGGAAACAAGCCAGCAGGTTTGTCAAATAAACAGAGGAGCAGTAATCTGACTGTTTTAAAACTCAGACCGACTTCCTGTTTCAACCTTTGACCTGTAGTGTTTACCACAGCTGTGCGGTTTCTGTGGATTTCTAGTGACTCTCCAGGTGAGCTCACTGACAGTTTGACCTTCAGATAAAATGGTTGAGATAATCTGACAAAACCCTCTTCCTGTTTATCACCTGTGGTCAACTGAATACTGACTCATCTGCTCACAATGTTCCTGTTTTCTAAGATCTTAGAAATAACTGTGATGAGACCAGTGTTTTTATAAGTGATACAAATGACTGGTGAAATCCAAACTGTTGAAATGTGCCACAACATCAAAACCACCTCTACCACTTGGCCACTGTGGCCACTGTAGCCTTGTACCACTGTAACAGCCACAGGGACAGGTCGTCCTGTGGTGTGTGGACATGTTCTGCTGATTCTTTGGGTCCTATGGCTACAAGTATTCGGCTATTTCCAGTATTTCCCACAGATATCCAGTCAGATTTGGAATTGACTTGGTAGTTTGGAAGCTTGGCCAACACTTTGGGTTCTTTGTTATGTTTCGCAATCAATTTCTAATCATTTTTTTTGTGATGCTGCAGAACACAATGTCCTGCCGGGACCCCACTGCTGTCGGAGAGTGTCATTGTCACGTGTGTGTATGTGTGTGTGTGTGTGTGTTTGGTCTGAAACAATGTTTATATTGATTATATGTGTCAGGGCCTAAGATTCCCCAGCAGAACATTGTATTGTAACAAGATGATCAGTTTTATTTAGTTCATAAGTCAGTGGTTTTAATGGAGTGGCTGATCGGTGCATATTATAAAGAGTCAAGAGCAATACATTTGCTGGGATTAATCTGAGTATGACACACTTGTTGTTGTTCCATCCATTTGCAGTACCCCCACTGACTTCCCTCCTCCCCACCTGCAAACTCTTATTTATCCACAATTTTCCTCTGTTTTGTATTGAAATGTGTGGTACTAACCCTTAATAACCACACAGACTCTTGCAATGGTGGAAAGAAAATCTGAATTGGATTTTTTTAGTTTAGAATGGTTCAACTTTTCACTAGCCCTTAAACATATATCAAAAACAAAAAAACAACATCACTAGCAGCGATGTGGTTGTGGTTATCTCTTTGTTCTTTCACTGTTTTCTGTGCTTCCTGTTTTATTTTGAAGCCACCTTTCTATTTTTGCGGCAGTCTTTATGTCCTCTTCTTGTGTTTTCCCGCCTGTGTGTGAGTTTCACTTGTTTTCCAGGCTTTTTTGTTCAAACTTCTCTCTAAAGTCTGACTTTTAGAACAGACTGTCCTCACGGTTACCTGCAGCTGGTCAGATGGGATTTGTGTGTCAAGTCATCATCAAGCTATCTGCATGGTTGCTGTGGTAACGATGTAGATATAATTACACCAAAGTAGAAGCATGAGAATTAGAAATCCATCATTGCACAGTTCAGTTTGGTGCTGCAAGAGGCAACACGTCTCCAAACGTGGTGTGCACTAGAATTGCAAACAATGATTTTCAAGGGTTTTTTTTCTATAAAAATGGAACCTGAACACACTCTGGATCTGCCCTAGAAACTGATCTGGTCTCTCAGTCGGAACAAAGTCTGAGTCTCTGAGTGTATGTGTGTGTTCTTGTGTGTTATCATGTGCGGCTGCTGTTTATTGTGTTTGTTTGGGTTTTTCCTTCATGCCAGTTACAGGAGGTTTTCTTTCCTGTTGCCCGTTCCTGCTCATTTGCCTGCCCGCTCAGCGAATCTCTGTTTGCTGCCTTTAAGCCTGTTTTCAATCTGTTAAATATTTTCACTGCATCCGCCTGTTTTGTTTCTGCATGTGGTTCCATCCAGCTCTGCCACCACTGCAACACAAAATGTGGTATGAACTTAATCATATTTAAAATCTTCGATGGAAATCTTTTTTTTTTCTTCCTTAACTAACTGAGATTAGTCTAACCCCAGTTAACACTTCTCACTTGCAACCGCTTGTATTAGAATCACATTAGCATCATTGATTTATCGCTCCTGACATATGTGCTCATGTATTTACCACATGGATTTATTCCCCTGTGTGCTCCCAGTCACCTGTGGAGCAGATTAATGATATGCAAACTCCCACAGATCTGCACATGCCTTCTACATTAACGAGATGAGGAATCATCTGTCTTTTGGTTAAAACACAATCTCAAGAAGTGTTTTTTTCCATCAAAATTTGATGCGCAATGTGAAGAGAAGAAAAAAAAAATATTTTTTTTTCTGCCTCTCATTGTTTATGCAGAGTCAGCGGCTGTACAATCCTTTTACACCGATAACAGAGACGAGATCGCCGCTGCAGATCTGCAGTTTTCTGCCAACATCTGCACTATCCCAGGCAGGCACACACACACACACACACACACACACACACACACACACACACACACACACACACATACACTCCTGCTCTCTTTCCTCTCTCTAATCTGATTGTTCCGGAAAACTGAATGTGAAATTGCAATCAGTGTAGTGCAATTATTAGCCATCCTGCAATTCAATCTGCACTCTTCTCTACCCCTCCACTGCTGGAAATCAGCACATTCACCACACGTGAGAAGACAAACTAGTTGTGTTAAAAAAAAAAAAAAAAAAAAACAAAGAAAGAAGCGAGTGGAGATGGAAAGATTTATCAGAAAGAGTACAGCAGGCACAGAAAGAAAGAGGTAAAGATGAAATATGCAAAGAGATGTGGAATGGATGTGAGAGGAAGATGGTACTAGTAGAAATAGTTGAAAGAACAAAAGCAAAATAAAGAAATCAATTAGTGTCAAATCTGTCAAATGTACGGGAGCTGCACAGAGAAATTGAAAAGAAAGAAAATGAAAAACTCAAAGGAGGAGAATCACATCTGAAAACCTGCATGTAAAATTCAGAAAGCTTCTCTCATGAACCTACTGAAATATTCAAATGGCAAAAGCCCAGGGACGGCACATCCATTGGCCTAATATGTTTGATATTTCCGTGTAGAAATAACAGCCAGGCAGTAAAATATTGATATCTGCTTCCTAATGACCTGTGGAAGAAGTAGAGAGAGATCAGAAAAGGAGAATGGAAAAGAAGGCATCAAGAAGAAACATGTTTCCCCCAGGAGCAGTGAGGACTCATGACAGTTACGGTGACCCTGAATACATCATTCATGACATATACTGACACATGGTTTACATAGTTGTCAATAGGCTGGATGTGAATGGTATTTTTAAGTTTTTTGTACTTTTCCTGTAAAGACCTTGATTAAATTTCAATTGGATAATTTTGCACCAAAGTCAGTTGAGAACAAAAGTCTAGTTTGTGAGCAGGTTAATTGAACAATTTAACAATTTAGTCATTTCTTGTCTATGTGGTATGTTGGGGCTTTTTTGATTTTAATGCCAGAACTCTGACTCTGAACTCATTATTCTGAGATTAAAGTCAGAATTCTATTACAAATTTAACATGTGATCTTAACGCTCTTCTAGAGAAAATACTGCAGTGCACAGGTGAGAGGAGGGACAGTCCACTTCAAGATATCAGCTGCTATTTCATAGGAATATTCATGCTCATTTTTAGCTGCAAATAAAATGAAGTAGTAGAAGTACAGTGATCTAATTCACTCCTTTTTCACTTTAACCTGGCAGGGATTTAACAACAAACGTCTTCCTGTGGCACAAATCAAGATGTGAATAACCTTGAATAGTGTTAACTGTGCTAACTGGGTAGTCACACACACACACACACACACACACACACACACACACTTCCACAAGCAAGAAATATAAGATCATTTCATGTAAAATTATAACACCAACATGTAATCGGGAGTTAGTTTGCCACACGTTTTTCATACAAAAATACAAAAAAAAAAAAAAAACTAAATGAGCAGCGATTCCTAAATCAGTGATATTAATTTAATATACTCAACAATCTGAGAGAGTAATGTATCTACCAAACCTATAAATGCTAAATATGTCTGCATATTTCTGACATGAACACTAAAATATCAGATAGTAGTCTATAGAGAAGCTGCAGAACTGAGTCCATAAAACATTCATATACAGCTTTTTGACAGAAAAAGTGAAACAGCAAAGGATTCATTAAAGCAAACTGCAGCTGAGCTCACTCCTCTGAACACTGCATCTGTGTTTTTAACATCTTACTGGCGTTACCTACGCAGCCTCGTCCACAGGGGCAGGTCAACAGATAAATCACGCTCGGTGCGCTGCAATGAGATAATGTCCTGAAAGCCCTGAATGAGGACGACAAGTGGCACTTAAAAGTTAAAACTGTGCTGCGCACATCTCCCACATTTACAGTTACCTTCTTTAACATTATTGAGAAAAAGTTATTGGAGAGTCAGAGCTCACAGAACAGTCCCACAGATTATCCGACACTGTTTCCTTGCTATATTTTTTTTTTTTTTTAAATTCAGCTCCCGAGAGAGAATATTAAGTTAAAAAATAAATAAATAAAGAGACTGGCCTGGTGATGTAGATTTGGTTTGTGCCTTTGTGCCTGAAGACATTCTTCCTGTGACATATTATTAAATTTGTCAGCTGCTGCTGCTGCACACAGTTATCTGGATAAGCTCTCTCTTTAAACCTCCGATACACGTCTCTGCCTCAGTTGGTGTAGCAACTGTCTGCACTTCAAATTCTTGAGATTCTGTTGAACTGACAAATGGGGAGAGATTTAAGGATCTTGAGGTGGAAGATATCACCTCCTACTCCTCAGTAATTTGAAAAAAAAAGAAAGAAAGAAAAGTGATTAAATGTTGTTTTTTCTTATTGTTTATTCAGTGGAACATTTAGTGTTTGTTCTGATTAACAAGCATCTGAATTTACATGATGTGTGATGTGAACACCTTGTTCAGGTTAGTGTGAGGGAAAAAAGAATATTCGAACAACATCATACACAGAAGTCACAGTAATGAATCTTTAACTTTAAGTTCAAGCTGGATGACGACCGTCAGCCACACTTACTGAGGCTCCATCTCTCCACCATTATCTACTAGTTTCACTGGGTTGGGAGCGTGGGCTCTCCTGTCATCCAGTAAGCAACTTAACAGAGCTCAGAACATTCAGTTATGGCCTCATCTCATTCTCCCTCAGGAGCTCTCAACTTCTATTCATAGGATTCTGTGCCTAAACATGGAATTAATGGACAAAGTCGATACCAAAGTTTATATCATCTAAAAGTAGTAATATTTCAATGCTAAACTACCCGGCATTGTACCAGTAGTTTAAAGATATATGTCTTATTTTTGTCAGGGTTAGGGTTTGTTTATTATTATCATTATCATTATTATTATTATTATTAAAAGAACTGAGCTTACATAACTATTCACTGTCACCCATATCATCTCAGCCTTAATACTGAGCCTTAATACTTTTTATGATTTTATATGTGTTTTTATCTTGAAAATGTTTTTTGTTTTAATATTATTTTTTTTATACATTTTTAATATTTGTTCTATTCATGTGGTTGTGGACGTATCTTCATAACAGAAAGTAGACATCTTTTTTTTTTTTTTGCATTTCTGTCCTGTAATAGTAAATGTTTGGCTGCATTTTGACAAACTTTCTATAGAGACTTAATTGACTGCTACTGATTACAATGCGAATGTTACTGGTGTCATCAACTTCTCCATCATTCCTTCTAACACCATTTAAACAGACTGAATGGGGCTAGCTGGTTAGCATGCTAACCTCAGTAGAAACAAAACAGTTACAGAAAAGAAGCAAAAGACGAGTTACCATTGTTGTCACTCGATTCAACTCAAGTATTAAGTAAATAGCTATGCTAAATAATGCTAAATTTAGCTTTGTAGTCCTAGTGTAAACTTACAAATGTAGCCTAACATTAGTGCTGATGTTAAGAAAGAAAGGAAGGCAGTTCGGGAATCCCACATAAACAGTCCTAACAAAATAAATAAATAAATCTTAAATCTTAATCTTAAAATCAACAAGCTCTGAAATTGGACTAATGGAATGATGAAATCAATGTCAAGTCTGATAAACAGTAACAGAAGAACAGAATAGAAGCATAAACTGGGCAGCATGTGGTTTTGTAGGTTTTTCCTTTGCACCATGTGATTTGCTGGAAATAAAGTTGCAATAAACAGGTTTGGTGGGTTTTTCCCCTGCCAGCCCTCAAAAAGCTGCAGTGTCACATGATGATCTACACAGCCTGTCACACATCGAACCAGAACAGGATTTCAGGAAAAAAAAAAATTGAATATTGTAATATAATATTTCTATCCAACATCAGATTTCAAAATCCATGCAAGTTAAACCATGGGACTAGTCCACATTGTGTTATTACAGCACATTACTGTTCCATTAGGCTCAGCGGCTGCTTGACCAGCCAAGTCTAATGGAAAGACACAGAGCGGTGACCACAGCCAGCGCTGGACGCTTCGCTGCACCAGCAATATTTTGGTCAAATGATTCAATTACTCCTTCAGCGGAGCACCGGGCCAAAGAAAGCAGGCCATCCCACCCTTTTCACTGTGTGTATATGCACGTGCACATGAGGACCCAAAAGGGGGACCTAATTGAAACCAGCTGTTCCACTGAGACAACACTGGAACGAAGCCAGAATGCCATATTAGTCTGACATGGATACGGCAGGAGACATATACAGACAGTGAGAGAGAGAGAGAAAGAGATAAAAGTGTGAGGGATAAAGAGAGAGAGAGAGTTTGATTTAGAGAGAAGGGGTGCTGAGGGGTTCTGATTGTTTCTCTCCAGACTTTGGTGACAATTTGATGTTTCTTGTACTTGGAGAAGAAGCATGAGACTTGAAGTGACAGACAAGACTGACAGCTCGCTGACAGGAGCAGCTTGTGTAAAATAAAACCACTGTCACCAAAGAGAAACAGCCTCATTATGAAAAGGAGCTTAGGTACAGTACATAACTGTGGCACCTCCACAAGCACTGTTTTCTGTTTTTACCGCTTTGACCCACATATCAGAGCTTTTTCAACAGACAACTGGGACTTTAAACTGAGCTGAATTTTGTTGCAGCACCCCCACCCCACCAAAAAATCTGCACACATCGTTACACAGATCGCAGTTGAAGGTAAACACATTCCCAGTAAGCTGAGTGGAATGTGGCAGTGGTTTCTGATCAAATGTAAATCTATCCTGAGGTTTTAATCTACCCGTCCCACAGTCCCGTGGGCTCAGGTCTACAGCTCCTCATTATGTTGACGGCACTGACTTCATTAGTTTAACTGAATTCAGGCGGATTCTATGTTGGTTAATAGTATTAATGGACAACCGTTACCAGACAAAGAACACCACTGGTTTGAGAGTATGTGACTGAGTCAGGAATTACATACACAAACACAGAAATTCAAAGGTGAACAGCAGCAGTGATTCATTTGGAAATGTAGTTTTACTCCGACCACATCAACAACCTCCGGAGTCCAATGAAATCTTTCAAAAGTGGATAGTTGCATTTTTTTGTGGATACAGGACACAGAGTAGAAGCAGCAGTTTTACATATAGACCACAAATTGTTGTGATCTGGGGGATCAACTGTGCATTGTCATCGTTCACAATCCCACACAATTACTTAACAATTCACCCTGTCAGTCTTTTTTTTTTTCAGTTGTGAAACACAAGTCATGCTGGCAGGCAAACTCCCACATGTCTGGGTTTCTTTTTACAAGCCTCTACCAATTATTGCGTGGAGCTCACTACACCACATGAATGAGTCTAAATCCTCTGAAGGTAACACTGAAACTTACAGCTTCTCATTTGCAGCAAGTGCAGTATAAATAGCGTAAATACTAATATTGTACTCAGCGTTACTAACTGGAATGCATATCATTGTTGTTGCTGGGGACAAAAAAAAAAAAAAAAAAAAAGATTTAACTACAACTAGTCCCCCATTTAATCTAACCTAACCACAGATACAGCCCTTTACAGTGTACCAGCAGCAAGTGTGCCAGACGTAACAGTAACATACAAAACATGCAATTAAGGTTGTGGGACATTTAGATAAAATGTGAAGAAAAAAAAAATGGCAGTATGGGCTAAAATGGATATTTTTTTTATGACCTTGGTGGTCAACATGTGGTTGTGGAATAAAAAAACCCATATCAGTTTCACGCACAAAACATGTAACGTTACCTGACTTCCTGCTTTGCTCCCATCAAAATTACTGATCACAATCACCTTTTAAAACATACAGATAAAAATAAGCGACTTGCACTATGGCTGTTTTCTTTGTGTTTTCTTTAACATGGTTTGAAAAGTGCACATGCAAGCGGAGGTACAGGAGTATGGGGATGTAAAAAATATTTTTAATTGTTTTACTGGAATTTCAAAGGAAATGAAAGCTGTAATAAAAACCAGTGCATATTCTACTCTATGCTGTAGACCGGTAGAATGGATCTTCTAGGATCTGTATGTGTGTCCAGTCCAATTACAGTTACAGTTAGTTAACCACAGCTGTGACCAGATGCTGTAATATCGGTGAAGTCTGATTTCATCAGGAACCAAACAAAATCTACAGAAAAAAATAAAGTATTGTGGATTATTTCTGTAAAAAAAGAGGTGTAACTATTATGCATTTGCAGAATTGCAGATGAAGAAAAAACAGGATGGGAAAGTAACAGGACAGTAGCTACATCTTCTCCATCGTCTTCGTCTTTCTTCTTGCCATCTCATCAATTTTTATTACTCTCCATTACACTGTACAGCACAGATGTCACGGCCGCACAAAGACATTCCTTCCTTGCTACTTTCCACCTTTTTTACTTCCTTCTTCTCCTCTTTTTTTTTCCCCCTTCACTCTGTTTTGATCTATTTTATCTTTTGTCATTCGGGTTGTCTGTATTTTTGTTCCTTGTCTTGTTTTTCATTCTGTCCCTCTTTGTGCATCTCTCTCTCTCTCTCTCTCTCTCTCTCTCGTGGTGGAGTACAGGCCTTGTGAGAGACAATCGACAGGCCTCTTTTTGCCATTTTTCAGACAGACAGCCTCTGATTCATGTGCCCATCATTTCATCCGCCTGAGGGCCATCAGGCCAGGCACAAAAGACGTAAGCAGTCAAGCATCTCTTTCTCCTCTCTCTGCAGTTTTCATTGCTCTCTTCTCTGTCTTGCGTCTCTTTCTTCTCTTCTTATTCCCCTGTCATTCTGTCGTACCACTATCGTGGGTCTTGCTCTGCTGGGTTTTTCTCTCTCTGTCTGCTATACAAGCACCATTCATCACTCACGCTGCTCATTTCTTCTCTTTATCTGTTTGCTTTTCTTCTCTTCTCATGGTCCTCATCTCTCATCTGGTTTCAGTCTTCACTGCAGTTTCTCCTCCTCTTCTCCATCCATTTTCAGCACTTGTCACTCATTCATTTAATGAAGCACAGAGAATGAGCTTCAATTTGATATTATTTATAAAACTTAATTCATTTGTCTTTTCAAGTCTTGCTAGAGGAAAATAATGGAGTCTCTGTGTTATTCTGGCTTCGTGTCAGAGGTCAACCTTAAAGTCTGCTGGTAATATCAGCTTCAGCCTGGACACTTTAACATTCATCAAGCTTTGAAAGCAACGGAGAGAATATTTCTCATCACTGTTTATTAAGCAGTTTAATTTTTTGTGACAGTTGTCAACGACATGTTGCAAGTTGATGAAGCAATTTTTATGTGTGGATTGTATGGTCTTTGGTTTCAGTCCACAGCTTGGTGAAGCTCTACTGTACATGAGCAACAGTTCTTGTGTGATTTACACAGGATCATGGTAACTTTGAGCAACAGATGGTTTAATTCAAAGAACCATCTGGGAAGGCTTTTATTTGGAAACTGTTTGGAAACGGGTAGATGAGCCATCTGTCCATCACAGTCTATCACATGCTAACTTCAACTGGTCAATGAACCATGTGACCATGAACAGTTCACTCATAGCTGCCAGTAGTTCTTTAGCCATAAGTCACGGATTGGACTGATAGACCATGAGTCCATCAAGATGCAGTCTGGTTTGAAGGAAATTACAATTGTAACTAATACCTGCAGCAGAGAAAGTATAAAGACAACTAGAGTTGTTGGTGTCTATGTCTTATTAAATGTATTTAAACCTGTGTCGTCCTTTTTACGTTCTAAAACTGAAAGCAATTATTTGCAATTCATGAACCACTGGGGACTGTACATATTTCATCCATATTCATCAAGATATTTTATGTTATATAATTGACAACTTAGAAGAACCAGGTAAAAACCAGGTAAAAATAATCACTTCAGCAAAGCTAATACCAAAGTACCTATTCTTCATTTAGGATCTTAATAAGAATAGGTACTACTCAATTGTACCTACTGAGGAAAATAATAACTTTAATAATAATAATATAATAATAACATTCATAACCTGACACTAGTAATTTAAAAAATGGGTTACTGATAATAGGTTTCATTTCATCAAGAGCTACAATTAAATTGACCGACTGAAATTGCTGTTGTGGTTTTTACAGTGCATATGGGTGATAGGTGTCCACAGTGTCTCTCCCTGTCTTTCATTCCACAGTCTTTTATTTGTCTGCATTTGTCTCTTTGTTGGTATTAAAACTATCCATCCCTGTGCATAAAGTGTGCTCAGTGTGTCATTTGGAGATGTTTGGCTTTTGTTATATATTCCAAGTTATTTTGGCAGTCGACACTGGCAAAGCAGTATTAAATCTTGTGGTTTCTTTTTTTTCTGTTTCTATTTCTCTGCCTGTATGTGTGTGTAGACTCTCTCTCTCTCTCTCTCTCTCTCTCTCTCTGTGTGTGTGTGTGTGTGTCATGTTGTGTCATGTCATGTGTTACAAGATGGAGTGCAGCCATCGTGAAGGACAAGCGTTTTTCTATGAGGCCGTCAGCATCAAGGCCAGTCGAGCATCTTAATGACCTATGACTCAACTGTGAGAATAATCTAACGTGCACACACACACACACACACACACACACACACACAATCACACACATACAGCTGATTCCCACATGTAGCAAACACAAAACACAGTTATACTCACAATAGAGGGCATCATCTTGATGACCTCATGTGGTACAACATTGACATGTGACCCATTTTTAACCACAGCGAGTCTCAGTGAGGGTCATCAGTGAACAGATGGTAAGAGTGTGGACTTCATTATGTCTCTGAGAATGATTGTGAAAGTTAGAGTACCAGTAGTGATAGTGGAGAAAGGGAAACTGTCTTGTCAGTGCCTTCCAGAATAAAATGTTCTAATAGTATTTAGAAATTAGCAGTAGCCACGTATATTCATTGTATAACTGTAGCTTCTCTCTTTATTGTTCATTATTATTAAGTGGCACACCAGGGCATGAGAGATGTAAAGAAACAATACTAGCATCAGAAATGCTTCCTATCTGGATCAGGTCTCAGTAAGTATGTAAGTCTGCACTGATCTGATAACATGTCGTTTATTAATAAACTTTGCAGTTTTACATCACGATAAAACATCCAGTTGCTGCTAACTAGCCAGATTGTATCATACTGCAAAGCCTCAAAGCAACATTTACAGTCTGCAGATAAAAAATGGAAATCATATTATATATGTGCACAATTATACACACAGTTAAGTTCTTGTGTCAAATCTGGACTTGGTGTTGGTCATTAGACAAGTTCAGGTTGTAACATCTCTAATTAAAACTATCTTAGTATCCAGAAGAGAAGTTATATTTTTTTTCACTTCATGTGTTCTTTTATTCCTGCTGCAAGAAGGAATAAGCCCCAATGAAAATGTGACTATGTATATCAGGTACAAGCAGTAGACTGCTGCAGTCCCTAAACAGACAATTTAGATTTGTTTAAATAGTCAATGAGTTAATTATCTTAATTTAAACCAAAGGATTATCACGATCCTGTGTGGGTTCTAAGAAGGCATCTTTTTCTTTTCATTCTTTTTTTTGAAAGAAATCCTGCCAAAAACCTATTTGATAAGATAAATATTATTAAAGATCTGAACTTTACACCTGCCAGCAGCTGCCTGCTGAGATTTCTTTGAAACATCTATGAAGACAAAATAACAGTAACAGAAAATCACAGAGAAAACATCGTCTTAATATGAACATGAGATATCAGAGCATAGTGTCTGTCCTCTTCTCCTCTTCAGTCTCTGGGGAGTTTATTGATCTGTACTGAACAGGAGTTTGTTTACTCCTCAGGGTTCGGGATTAGCAGTTAGCTGTAGAGATTAATTTTCTAATCTTTTAATCAGCAGTGAATATTTATGATTTTACATCTAATTATGTGCATTCCACAGGGTGGCTGCGTAGACGTGGAGGGAACGATGGATAGTGGTGTGATGGGCAAAGACGTGATGGATGTATTGGCTACCACAGAGAGTAAAATGACTGGTCCTGGTTTTCAAAAGATGTTGTTGGTGGTGGTGGAAGCTAGTCTGTTCAAACAGTGCAACTGTAAACTGTATTGCTTTGTTGTGAGTTTGGCAATATTTATCTGCTAATATATATATATATATATATATATATATATATATGGTTGCTTATACTAACGAGCCCACAGAGAATTCAACATGTCCGATCAGCTCTTGGTAGCATTGTAGCATATTTCAGGCCCTGCGACTTAACTGTTATAGTTCAGTCTCAGTGCTCTTAATGAGCGGCTCTATAGCAGCAAGCAGCTGTTTTCACTGAAAATGCTTTTTGTCTGATGTTGTGAACCAAAACACACAAGTTGGTGAACATATAAGAGCTAAAGAAGCAGCTCTGGTGCTCTGGACACAGTGAAAAGAACCTGCAGAATCCAGAAACTGAACTCAAAGGGAATGCTAATTTTGTTCTGTGCTTGACCTTTTTCACGGCACACATTTTACATTAATAATTTCACTAACAACAGTTCAGTTCTCCAGTTATCCAAGTGAACCATGATAGCGAGCCAATGTGCATGATACCATGACACTAGAAGTAGCTCACCATGTTTTGTGCACTATCACTTAGATATTAGAACACATACTGAGGACAGCATCCTAAGTTACAGCTTGGAGTAAGAGGCATCTTTATATCTCTATCAGGTATTATTGCTATTAGATCAATTGCTCTTTGTGCTCCAGTGCTAGAGAGAAGGAGTTGAGGTGTGATATGCACTTGTGTGTCTTTGGCCTCAAGTGTTGAATTACAGATTTTTAATCACACTCACAGTGAACCAGCAAAAAGCAATCAAAACAAGTGGACCTCAAAATCTCTCTCTGACAGTTATTAAATTATCCAATTAAAAACAGAGATTATCCACAGAGATTATCTCACCGGGTCTGTGTTTTGCTCTGCACTACTTTCATTGCATCTGTTCGGCAAAGAGAATGAAAAGTGACAGTTCTCTCAGATTCTGTTTCCTAATAATTCTGAAACTGAGACAGATTCAGAGCAGCTCTAAGCTTCTGAAGTCAGAAGCTCCAAAATACTGCTGTGAAATAAAGACTGCTTTCTTTCTTTATTGAAACAGAATGCAATATATGTGTACATGGGGGACAGCCATCCCTTCTATCAGCTGTGATAAAACCTGCTGTTAACTGATCAACTCAATGACTGATGAACAGACAAGATTGAGAGCTTGAAAAAGCCAAATGGACCATTTTTCACACAATTAAATGACTTTCTCAGAGTGTGGTGCTGATATTAGCACAAAGTGGAATCAGGATGTGGTTGGCCTTGCTGTGAAGGTTGAAAATACACCGACCAACACCTCTAATCTCAGTGGTATAAGAACAAGCTGTGGTTTTAGATGGAGAGGCTTGCTGGGACTATTTCCCGACTAACAGCAGCAGTCGCTGGACAGTATCAGGCTCTTTCACCCAACGTTTTTCATGCTAAATTAACCATGTGCTGACTGCTGCTGCACACAAACACACATGGAAATGACTTTCATATTAGTTAACAATAGAGAAACCTGATTTGTCACTAAAACATCATCATTGTCATCATTGTAAAGTTGAGATAAATGAGTATATCCCCTTATCCCTTAACTTGATTGTAATTTCTCAACTGCTGAGGAAAAAAAAAACTCATTTTGATGTCTCTTAAGCAGCTGAATGCTCCACACTAACTGTGACTGGTGCTGAGCAGGTAGTGGACAATGGCTTTGTTGAAGCTTCTTGAATGAAAAAAAAGATACTAAAATACTCCCTAGAGATTGGATGGAACTACATTGCTGGTGACCCAAGGTTGTGCGTATTCATCACTGATCAATCCCTTTGATGTTACAGGTGTCGTCAGTTCATCACTGTTGTGTTCACTGATGTGCTTAGTGAGTTTTCTGTCTGCAGGATCAGGATCACAGAAACAAAAACATTGTATTTCGTTTGGTTTCTGCTGAGTTAGAGCCAAGACAGGAGGTTTAGAGAGTGCTGGGTCTGAATATCAGCTCCCTTCTAGTGAGGCCAAGCCAAGCAGATAATAAAGCAGCAGTAGTACCTCTCTGACCAGTGGTTCAGAAAACCCTCATCTCTGGATGTGTGTGTGCGTGAGAACCTCCTTTTGCCATCCAATCCCCATCACTGCCACTTCCCAAACTAAATGAGATGTGACAAAAAATGAGCACATTCAGTGCCAGTTTGGGGAGCGTTTTATATCAGGTAAGAATAACGAGATCTGTGTAACAACTAACCAGATTTTTCTTGTAATACCAAAGAATATGATTGTAATACCAGTCCTCCGTCCAGTTGAGGTAAAATAATCATTTTGCCAAACTTCACACAGAATAATCCTTTGCAAATTTGGATTACTGCCAAACATTGAAACAGCTTGTGAATGTATTTGCTCATCCACTTTGACTTTGAGAACTCACACAGTGATGTGATTTTAATGTCTTTAATATGTATCTAAACTTAGCTAACATACATTAACATTATTCTCTATTATCCATTAAGCTACCAGTTACATCAGATCAGTCATGCAAATCAGTAAACCGCCCGACAATTAAAGTTTTTTAAAACAACACGTATTAATTCCATTTTAATATTGCTCCTTAAACCTGACTGAACCATCCTTTAGTTAATCTGCTATAAGACTGAAGTCTGACAATACACTGCACCCTTCCCACCCCCCTAACCCCTCCACAACAACCACCCACCACCCCACCCAACCAACCACTCCAGAGTGGTTGGATCCAGAACCTACGCTACTGATGACGATGTGATTATTATTATTATTATCCTCATTGTGGAAATGTTGGACTTCTCTATCTAAAGTGCCTTGAGATAAGTGTTTTTATGATTTGGTGCTATATAAATAAAACTGAATTGAATTGAATTGAATTGAAACTACAACTACAATCTGCCAGCAGCAGAGTAACCAGCACAGCCCACAGCATCACTGGGGCTGTTCTTCACTAATACTCCTCCATAGCTCTCATCAGCCAGTCCCCAAACAACCCCCTAGCTCCCACCCCCCAACTCCCCGAAGTGCTTACGCAGGCTACCTAGCTTTGGCAGAATATGACACGCCATTAACTGGCCGCCATGCCATAACGCTTATTTAGAGACATCTGGAGCTGAAAATATTTCATGACTTCTCCCAAGACCTCCACGGATTAAAATGAGGGGACCTGGTTAGTTTTAAATACAGAGACGAAGAGAGAGAGAGAGGACCCTGTAGACAGTCCAATGGTGACAGTACAGCCATGGCTAATGTGATTCCTCTGCCATGACTCATAAAAGAGGTATATAAATACCCACACAGGGCCCTGTCACTGACACGCAAACCCTCCCCAGCTTTGTATAAACCCATGAGACAGAGAGAGACAGAATTTAAAGGGCAGAGATTTTTTTTCTTTTCCCTCCAGAACTCTGAACTTGTGTTTATGTTGCAGCATGGAAGCTGTGTGTGTGTGTGTGTGTGTGTGTGTGTGCGTGTGTGCACGTGTGTGCGTGTCTCCTACACAGCTGTGGACTGAAAAAAAAAGAAAGTTAGGAATACTGAGATGGATGATGAGGGGTTTCCTGGAGCCTAAAAATGAGCAGAAAGAGCAGAGAAAGAAAAGGGGAGAAAATGAGAAATCCAAGATGGGGTGAAGGAGGGGGGCATCCCAAATTCCTTCTTTTATACAAGATCTGTTTACACACAGTCTCCACCTGCAGTTGCTTTAGCAGCTGTTATCACACTGGGATTCCTGCTAATGGAGACAAGACTAATGTGGAGATGACCAGTTCAAGTAACCAAGTTGTCTAAAACACCTCACATAGTTCTCATATGAGCTCAGCTGTGATGATCCTGCACTGGCTTCTGTTTATATGTAGTATTCAAATGAAGAACCTCCTCTTCATCTATAAGGCTTTGAATAAGCCCCAGAGGTCCTCTGAGCAGGGTCTGGTTATGGTATCTCACTTGAGACTGAAAACACAGGGGACTTGGACGTTTTTTGCCTCAGGCTGAGGAACAGTCTCCCTCTGAGACTCAGTTCTTGGGTGTTCGAAGTCGTAGCTGATCTTTTGGTTTTTCTAAAAGTGTTACGATGTTGAGATATATTTTATAATGCCTCCTGGTTTTAGAAATAAGTGACCTCAGAGGGAATTCAGGTGTATCTTTCACCCAGTCTCCTCATCTTGTCCTTCACTGATGCAGTCTTTTAATTTTTTAACTGTGTCAGTAAAGAGAGTAAACACATGCTAATTGAAATTCACAGGCACATCTTTGGTCTGCAAGATAATTTGTCAATAGATATAAAAAATATAGAGTGTACACCATGTTAACATGAATTTTAACACTTTCAAACAAAATTGGAAGGAAATAATTTCAGCTTTCGTTCAGCCTGACACTGGATGGATGGTGTTAATGTCCACTGGCCAAGTTAATTCATTAATGTCAAACTAACTAACATTAGCATCATGATGAACAGCCCTGTTGTCATTGTTTTAGTTCAGACCTGACCGGGTCCTACATGCACATTCTTATTGTCAGCAAACTCCAAGTCTCATGACAACACCCTTGATTGGAGTCAAACCTTCATTAACCCTGTGAACCCAGAGAAGACCTTTGATTGATTCCAATTCTCTTTATGTAGATGTAATATACACTGGGTGAACGAACTCAGACTCAGAGATGAGATGCAACCAAAAGTCCAGACTAAGATCCAACCTCTATAATCCAGTAAAACAGACAAGATAATGAGATAAATGCTGGACAATACATACACAGGTTATATATGGTGGGAAAGCAGGAACAGGAATTGGGCGTGTCCAGATAGGAGTAAGTAAGTAACCCTGGAAGCCAAGGTAGGTTCCAAAATAAAAAGTTTCTTTCCAACACCTGATAGTACAGGCTCCTACTACTGACACTTAGTGTAAGGGAATGATTTATATGCCTCATAAGATCAACACCAGAATGCATTAAATTGTTCAGAGATCTGGTCAGTTATTGTATAAATGTATAATACTGTACCTGCTGTTGGGCAGTGGTTCCACAGAACATTTTCTAGAATTGATATGATATGATCAATTATATTCAAATGATTCTGTTTTTTCATCATGAATGCACACAGATTTGTTTTTAATCAGTCACTGCAGTTTCCTCTGAGCAAATATTGATTCTCTGAGAAAACAAATGTTTTAGCTTTTTAATTTTTACAAAACAAGTCAGATGAATCTGGAGCTGTAGAGCAATGGGGTCACACCTTTAAACCGAGAGCTGATAATCTGTTTATCTCAAACAAATGTCTTTGCTGTCAGGTCACTCGATCAGGAAGTTTATTCCCTCTCTGAGCTTTGTATCTCATCCACTGAGACTAACATGATTCCCACTGTGGCCAACTTTTACTCTTACAGATTATAATTTTGTCCCAGTGTCTCAAGACAGATGTTTCCAGAGTTTGTAACTGCATTCATCACCATCATGCTGTGTGAGTGATTTGTGTAACGTGTAATGTTTGAACAGTATCAGTCAACGGCTACAGTCAAATTAGATTCACTTGGCTTAATGCATGTTGGTCACATGACATTAAATCTTTTCAGGAACAAGATGGCTGCAGTTTTGTTTTTCTTCAGTTACCACAGACTCTGCTCTTATTGGCTGAAGGCTTCTCTGACCTCTTCTCATGAACTGTAGTAATGTTTTTATTCTAAAAACTTCAGATTGATTAATCTGATCTCTTCCGTGTAACAGCTCTTTTTTTCCACACACTGACAACAACACTACTTTTTAATTTACAGTGGGAAGTTGTTAAACAGTTTAGTCCAGGACTTTGCTGTTGTAAAAGTAATTATTTACTTGTAGCTCATATTTTTCAACCTTTATTTTCCTTTTCTCTTCAGCCTCCTGGAAATATGGTACCTCTGTTTTTGTTCTCAATAAAACAGAAATAAATAAAGTGCTCAACAAATGTCAAAGGACTGATGTAAACTTGTGTTTCGGCTGAAAATAAATCAAGGATCAGGAAACTGTTTGTCTAAGGTTTCAAAGCAATCTGACTGATTCATTTTATGAATGCTTGCACATTTCAAATGAAAAAAGAACGTGAGAGCTGTGGTTCTTGTGAACTCAGTCTGACTAAGGGAAGATGGATGTGTCCAACTCGACCCCTGCAGGTACTTGCTATTCACATCAACCAGGTTCTTTCCATTTCATATTTAATCAATGCTTCAATCTGGACAAAAGCCATGGGTTAAACTGCAGGAAAACAAAATAAAATTTTAATTTCTAAAATAAAATTAATGCGTTCTTTATTTGATTTGAGTGCATGCAAGACACATTAAAAATAAAACAATGTGCAATAACCAAAAACAAACCACACACTGAACAGGAAGTGATATGACACACCGGTTTGTCAGCTGTTGTAGCTGTCACCAAACTTAACTCAGTAAACGGTGTTTTCCGCTTGCTTGGTCCACCACTGTGGTTCAGACTCAAATCTAAACTGAAATCTAAATCTAGACTGAAAATCTACAAACCTTTCTGCTGGTTTGTCATGAAATTTTGATTGGTAAGGAATCAGGCAGCAAGACTATAAATGGATTTAAATGATGCCTTGATATGCTGAGTTGACTAAGAAAAGGTGGCTATAATTTCTCAAGTAATATGCATGAATTGATTCTCAAGTATTAGAAATGGACCTCACATAGAACAGATTATAAAATATATATGTATTTAAAATCTGAAAAGGAAACACAAGACTGTGTGTGAAATAGCTACAGTCAGACAGTGTGTTGATATCCTGTGCCCTCATTAGACAATACAATGGATATAATATAATCAAGAGTTGTCATGTTCAAATTACTTTTTAAACTGTGAGAAAAACACCGATATGTTGCTTACTAGTAGGAAAAGTCAGCAAGGAGAGGTTGGTTTGGTGAATAGGTACAGGTTCTCCATTACAAACCAGAGTAAATGTAGTTCTGAAAAAGCAGCGAAAAGCTTTTTGTTGTGGATTTGCTGCCAGTTGCGAGTCTGAAAAGCAAGTGATGCAGCGTCTTAATGTGAGTTCACCCTCAGGAGAACCACAGAGAACAGGCAGCTTGTTGAAGTGACCACAGTGTTGTGATGTTTGTGTGGAGCAGGATTTAAGAGAAAGCTTGAAGAAAAGAGCAGAGGGGGTTGTGATGTGATGCTTTTAGAATCATCACACAAAACCTTTACGTATTTACACGCCAAGTTACTGCATCTTAACAGGATTAAATTTGGTATTTTAAGACACTGCACCATGTAAGTGTGTCACATGTCATATGGCTCCTGCATTTGTTCAGGTTCCTGGCTGAGGAACACATACAGTACGTCACATGACTAATGCTTGGATGTGATGTATCACCGTGGACAGGGGGCACCACTATATCTGCAGATCTAGAATTGGTAAATACAATAAACAAATCCACTGACTGATTTATGTGAGTGAATGTCTGTTGCATCCCGGGCTCATAAATATTCATAATTGTTATGATTATACCAACTATAATCTAGGAAGTGAGTGGGATGATAAAAACCCCCCAAATAAACAAATAATCAGCACATCTCAAACCCCTGCGCAAACACATGCACAAATCCAGGAGACTTCATTGCTCTTTCCTGACATTGTCGCATGACGGAGGGTGATGGGGGATGACAGGCGGCGAACACAAACATCAAAGCAGACAGACAGTAAGTGTGTTTGAAAGAAGCGAAGCGGGGGCAGGATGAGTGTTATGTGATTTCATGACCCCAGCCCGGGCTTGTACTAACGTGACTCAAAGAAGAAAGAGAAAGACGAACCTCTTTCTTGTAATTGCATCAGCACTTCGTTAACAATAATGCAATTAAACAGAGGGTCCTAGAAGACATGCAGCAAACAGGAATGATCCCCCCTCCCTCTCTGTTTTCCCACAAGAGGCTGAGGTATGTTAATGTGAATTGGATTCTGCTTGTTATCTCTGCAGCTGCCTTAATCTGATCCCTGGGAAAGTCGGGAAACGAGATGTCGAGTTGGTTGAAAAACTTCCTTGCTGATAAGAGTGAGCGTGGCTTTCTCTCCCTACAATGCCACTCTGCAGAAATTTAAATGAACAGTTGTAAAGGCAGGTGAAATATATGCAGTTCAATACGAGAGCCCTGCAGTCACACCTGCCACCAGACATTTGGGTGCCCTTAGCACAACTGCTGTGTGATGCCCTGCTCATCCTGTAGTTGCTATTTTGTGTTGTGTCCACTCCTGACTCCTGTTGCCTGCATAGTGGGGCAGATATCACACCCATTTAATGAAAAAATTAATAAAAAAACCTAGAAATTAAATTACAAATGAACAAATGTGCTCTGATGAAAATGTAATGTATGAAGAAAATCTGGTAACTGATATAAACCTTCGTCAGCAAGGTCAGCATCAGTCAGTGGGTGACCAGAAAAAAGATAGTGGACAACGTTCACATGTGACAAACACTCCCCTCCCTCCTCTTCACAGCCACCTATTATCACATCACAGTAACGTAATGACACAGAGCCACTGATTTATTGCTTTCCTACAGGGCTGTTGCCTCAGACTGTTTCAGTTTCAGCTTGGTTGACCTACTAAAGGCCACACATGACCTAGCACTACTTAAGACAGCAATTACTGCAAGAGACATCACTGTGTTTGATTGTCTGGCTCTAACAAAGTCTGGTTCATGTCCAGGCTACGGTTTCTGCCTTTTTATAAACTGATGAAACTGAACAATTGGAAGCTTAACTTAATTAACTTTTGGATTCCTGCACTAATTGTGGATGAATCTGGATTGTTAAACTGAACAACACCCAGTAAATTATTGATTTGGAAAGATTATAGTCTCAGCTTCTTTTATTCTAGTCAAACAAAAGTTGGAAAAGGCAACTCACATTTCACAGATGAGGTGGAAAATGTGATTAGGACAAACTTTTAGGACATGGTGGTTCCTCTGGGCCCCAGCATCAAAAAGAAAGCAGAAATTAAATAGAGCAAACAATGAAACACATTAATCAAAAGTGATCCTCTATGTGCAGGCTTTACTTCATCTGTGAAGTTCAATAACGAGGTAACAAACTCCCCAACAACTGTGGTGCTCACATCTATTATTTTTCTCATATGCAGAGCATGCCTGGCTACACCCAAGAAGGACATTTATTCACCCATGTTAATGTTTTGGAGGGAAATAAAAGAGGGGTTGAGAAACAAAAGGACAGACAGTCGCCTGCTCTGTCTTCCAAGGAGGCAGACGTTTGACCTAATTAGTATGCAAACGTATGCATAGGCGCGGGAGGGCATTCAGGCGCAGGTTGTTGGTGATTTAAGGCTGGAGAGACGAAAAACTCTTCCTGCCCTTCATTCATCCATCCACTTCTGCCTTTTGTGCCCTGTAGCCCTGCATCTCCCTGGCCTAAATTCATTCCCAGACATCTTTGTGTTTGGGGCAGCTGGAGGACATGGACAGGCGGGTAAGACCAACACATCCATAAATTAAGATGCGAGAAAGTAGAGAAAGCAGGGCACAAGCTTTAACTGTATTGTTTTTCCTGTGATGTGATACAAAAGCAGCAGTTGGTGAAAGAGCTTTGTTTGTGGGTTGTGTTCCTTGCATTGTCTCAGACAAAGATGTATTTAGTCGAGCGCTTAGATGATCCTCTGGCTCAAAAAGACAATAGCAGAATACCTTACTCCCCCAGCAGGAGCCACACAAAGCTGCAGTAATGATGATGTAAATCTGAAAACAAAAGGGAGAAAGGAAAGAGAGGAAAAAGAAATTGAATGAGCATGTTGGCATTTGGTAAGAAGGGCACTCAGAGACCCCTGCTGTTTCATCGCATCTTGCATCCCAGACACACTTCTCCTCATCTCCTCTGGCCTTTGGTGCAAAAGACGTGGGCGCTAATTGTCTGTGATAGTTTCAGCCCCATGAATAAGACAAGGAGTCAGAGAGGACGAGGAGGATGAAGAGTAGACGAAGGGCAGACAGAACGGACTGGAGTAGAGCAGCGGCGGCAATGGCAGGAAGGAGGGGTAATGAGGGAGGAAATAAAGTGAAATGGAAGTGAGCAGAGAAGGAAAGGGCAAAGAGGATATGGACAGACTGATGAAGGGCGAAGACGGAGACAAAGACAAAAGGGAGAAAGAAGCTGAGACTGGAAACAAAGTAGGCTGTTATAAAGGTTTAATTCATCAAGGCTTTCACAGGTCAAGATTTGCAGGAGGCTCAGAGCATTGGTACAGCACTGTCAATGAATAGGTCAATCAGTGTCACTGATTACACAATAAAATCAAATAACCCCAAATCAGCACAAGACACATGTCATTCCAATAACTGTATTTTTAACATTGGATTTAAACACAGGAAGGTTGGAGTCTCTGACAGCATGTCTGTGAGACTGTGAGGACAAAGTCCAAAGGGAAGGGAGGGGGAGAAGATGGGAGTGTAGGACAAGGAAAAGGCAAAGAGGAGGGAAGGTAAAGGAATGACAGAAAGACTGGAGTAGAGGAATCTCAATGAGTCAAAGTAAAATGAAGAAAATAAGAGAAAAGAGCAAGACAAAGCAGAGGAGACAAGTAACAAATAATGGATGGAAGGACTCAAAAGAACAAAAGGGAGGAAGTGATGGTCAAGGAGGAAATGAAGGAAGAAGAGAGGAGTTAGGGAGAGAAAGAAAATAGAAGTTGAGAGGAGAAGGAAGTCAAGGGAATGGGAAAAGGATTCATGATAGACTAGTAAAATGAATGGACAAGACAGGAGGAAGGGGAAGTGAAGAGATAATAACAAAAGAGAGAAGAACAAGAGAAAAGAACATGTAAGAAGAGAAGAAGGAACAAGGAAAATAAAAGGCAGCAAGGAGAGGACAATTGAAATGGAAAATGCAGAGGAGGCTAAATGGTGAGAGCAGAGGAAAATGAAGGAAAGAAAACAAGTGCATGTAAGGGGGAAAGTGGATAAAAGCAGAGATGAAAGGAAAATGAAAAGAACATTAGAAGGCAAGAGACAGGCACAGGAGAGTGGAGGAAACAAGATATGATGGGAGGAGGAAATAGGAGATCAGGGAGGGAGAGGAGGACTGAGCAGGACAGAAGATGGGAGGAGAGTCTTAAATCCACTGGCCCATTTGAAATCAGTTCCACCTGCTTGTTTTACAGAGACACTGAAAGTGAAAGTGCTGAGGATACTGCTAGGTCATGTGCTACCATCATTCAAGGTTCAAACATGTCACAGGCAATGTCCAACAAGCTTTCAGTGTCTGCCCCCTGTCCTTTGTCTTAAAAAAATACACCAACTTATTCCTACAAAAACACACAGATCTGACTCAGATATTGCAACAACTGTTAAAGGATTCATTGTAAAAGGTGATGTACATGTACATGGTCCACACATGACAAATCAATCAATCATAAATAAGGAGACAGATCAGGAAGGTTGAGGTGGATCATTGTTTTCCTGGTGAAGACAATGTTTAGCTGGAAGATAAAGATGTTGATTTACCAGTCAGAGCTCCAACCAATGGTCATGACCTTTAGGAGGTGACTTATAACAGGCAGGGATGAGTCCATCTACACACAGGTAGTGCAGTACTGAGTTGCTCTGCCAACAACCTCATCCTAAACACCACAAAAACAAAGAACTTATTATAGACTTTAGGAAACACAGTACACACATCCAACCTCTCTACATAAATGGTGAGTGTGTCGAAAGAGTTCATTTCTACAAATTCCTGGGTATTCATGTCACAGATTTTCTCTCATGGTCACAACCTGTTTCAACTGTGACCCTCTGACAGGCAAGTCCAACAAATCCAACACCACCTGATTCAAAAACAGTGTTTTCCCAAATGCAATAACCTCACTAAACAAACACATTTAAATTTAAGAACATTTAAACCCAGTCACCCTCTTCCACCTTTGCACACTTTATTTCTTATTTCTCTTCTACTGCTGTTATTTGTTTTTGTGTGTGTCTTTTTATGACTGTATTTATTGTATGGACCACAGTGAAGTAGTGATCCAAATGTATCCACTGTATTTTTTTTTTTTTTTTTTAAGTACAATGACAATAAAGGCATCCATTCATTAATTTATTCAACTGACCCAATGACCAAAACCAGTCTCCTCTGCAAGGTGTTTTGGCTCAGCTTGGGAGAGGAGATAGGAGAAAAACTGTTGATGCTTTGATTATAAAGGAGCCACTTGAGAGGATTTGATCAGGATGTCTCTTGGGTGTCTCCTGATGTAATTTCTTTTTTTATTTTTATTGTGCAGGAATGTCCAACTAGAGAATCGATTGTGATGGACGTAGAACACACTGGAGAGATTATATATCTCATCTAATCTGGTTTAGGGTATGTCTGCATCCTCCTGGAGGAGTTGGAGAATGTTGCTGTGTAGAGGACACCTGGACTACTTTGTTAACCTGCTGCCAGCAAGATCTGATGCCAGATACAAGGATGAAAATGGATGAATATTTTTTTCTAGTAATACAAGTGCCAGGACAGATTTTTTTCATGAAAGATTGCATCCTAACAACATCCACAACTTCTGCAGTTTTCACATTCTTGGAGTGAGCTGAAAAAATGGCTGCTTTTCTGGAGACACAATTGGACCCGCAGCAATATACAGACCAAAGGGCACAGAGTTTATAAGTTTTACTGCAGCCAGCCACCAGGGGGTAATTGGAATGTTTTGGCTTCATTTTTGGAGTCGTGCTGCCATTTTAACCATCTTTATATGCAGTTTATGATTCCCCTGCCATTAGTGACAATAGATTTAGTAATTCAGAGCAGAATTGTAAAACGATTTAATGATCATGCAAAATCCAGGAATATTAATTGTGCTTTGTGATTTGTTTTTTCGGTATTAGAACCACTCATTGTCCTCTTTCAGCCAATCTTGATAGAGGATGATCAAACCCATATGTGTACTTGTTTTTGTTCACACAGTACAGACCACAGAGTGAATAGTGAAACCCAGAGCTCTCAGCAGCCAGCTGAATTGTTGAGTAGTTTGTATTGATCAGTAGCCCTATCAACCCCCTGCAGATATATTATGGCCATTCTGTGCCATGGGGCAGTTGAAATGGGAATTATTTCGTCTTGCTGGGGTTAGCAGGGAAAGATTGTTTTAAAGGGAGGAGGGCTCAGGGATGATGGTGAGGATTGAGAGATAGAGAGAAGCGCAGAGTGGATGGATAGATGAAGGGATAGAAAAGAGGAGAGTTCCTGTGGACTGCTGGAGAGGCTCTGTTCTGTCATGTCCTCGGGGGTGCAGGCATAAAAGCACTGCACATCAACACCATTACAAAAGAAGAGGAGAAGAAAGGCAAGAGAAAAGACTTGAAGAGATGAAAAATGACATGTGGCCCTTTCATTTCACAGACTGCTGTGCTACCATCTCTTACCAATCTCTATTTTTTTCTGGATTGCTGCTCCATCCAGCTCTGTTTGTGTATTCTCATCACGCTGCTGCCTGAACAAGCTCAAGACTGTGTGAACCACAGAGCAGGAAGGCAAAAACAGACATATGAAAGGTCATCCTGATGTCCTAGCCTACTGCTTCAACAATAATAAATTACTCATTGTGCAGCACTGTGCCGTAGTCACTACTGTGTTTTCATTACACATGAAACAAAGTCCATCCTCAGTTTTGTCATTTGTAAATGTTCAAGAGGCCAAGCAACAGTCACTATTGGGGGACAACCCCAAACATAATTATAAGACCTGAAACATGCTGTACATGTATAACAATCAGTAAACCATTGTTAAAGTGGAGTATAGTCAGAATTCTCTTGCTTGCAAGTGGACATGACAATATTATATATATTTTAAGTACTTTGCAGTAATCTTAAGTTACCTAATATTAAGATGAATTGTTGAGTAGTTGGTGTTGACCAGTGGCCCTATCAATACCCTGCAGATATATTATGGCCATTCTTTGATTCTTCTTTTAAAATGGGAATTAATTTGTCTTGCTGGGGTAAGCAGGGTGACCGAACACATAACAGTTTGACAGGTTGGACAAGTTACCTGTTGGACAGGTAACTTAATGTATGGCTTTGGTTCCATGAGTCAAAAACTCTTCTGAGACTGATCCCAGCTTTCCCCTGCTGTCAGTTACATGCCAGTAATTTGGCCTTATAATACCATTATGTGGCATGGTAACAATGTAAGTATTTAACTAAATCCACTATTTAGCTTATAAAAACATAAATGGACTAACTTCCACATACATAGACAGCTAGTTATAAACATTTACTCTAGATAATGAGGCTTATAAAACACAGATATGTACTGTACATCACAGTTGGCTGTAAACTGGCCTATTTAACAATATGGCAACTGAAGCCCTGAATATCCATATGTATAGTACATGAAAACATCTGAAGTTTGAATCCACTGATTTTACTTCCCGATCTGCTCTTTATTAATACAGACTTTTAGGCTCCAATGCATTGATTGATGCAATTTATTTGCAGTTACTGGAGGTGAAGCCTTTGCTGCTGTGGAGTAGATTTAATAGGTGTATGGTTTTTGCACCACTGAACTCTCAAATGTGCATTCATCATTGTGATGAGGGGTTTATGCACTGCAACTCCTCTATAATATCTCTCTTTTTGCTGACTCAGTATGATCACATCCTGCATTGACGCTCCCAGTCACCTGAGAATCAACTGCTCTTCTGTTTTTCCCTACTTATTGCACATACACAAGAGTATCACATTCATTCAATCTCCAGCTCCATTAACTGATGTCTTTCTCATAGATGCAGACCTTAGTTATTGTTCCTGTTGGAGCAGACAGTTGGAGGAGTGGGTGTGGAGGGTGGGGGGGTGGGGGCTCTGGTGACCTGTGTGGATTGATTTTATTTCACAAGAACTTTTTATTTAAAGAGACATACTCAGTTACTAGAGGTGATAGTTTTCATAGTTTGGGATTAATTTTAATTCTCACAGTCAGAATGACTGAGAAGTCTGAGGTCACCACTGGAGGTGTGAGTATAAATCACACTTGTGGCAGCTGTTTTTCTTTTTTTTCCACTGGGACAGATGCCCATGACTCAATCAACTGTTTATATGATTTCAACTCTTGAACAGTCAGGTGACTTTCTTCAATCCCTTGTCGTCTGCATGATATAATGGTTACCACTCAGACACTGCTGGTACAATTCAATTTTAACACTGTCTACAGACTATATCAAACATATTTAAAAGAGAGTTCAGGGGTGCAAAAACTAAGGGACCATTAAATCTAATTCAAAACAGAGAAGACATCACCTCCAGTAAGTGGAAATAAATTGCATTAATTGCTATGCATTGTGCCTTCTTTGAATGAAGATCTACAGTGAAGCAGTGAATTGAAAGTCTATGTACGTTACACAGAGTAATTGAGCACCAATCTTACAACTGTGCTATTCCTTAATATTAAGGGCCCACTGAAATTTTGAACTCAGACTGCAGAGTACTAAAATTACACTTCTTGTGTGTTGATGTAATGTAGCCCACCTCATGTAGCCAGGCTGAAAGAGAAGACCACGTCAATAAATAATCTGAATATCGGAAACAGGATTAAAACCCTGATCCTCCAGAGGAGACCACAACATTGACCCAGCACCTGAGTTAATATCCTTTAGCCATTCTATTGATAATGATGACAAAGTTGCAACAAAAAAAAAAAGTCTATTATCACTTGACATTGACTGGACTGAAAGAAATAATATATCAACTTTGAGGCTCTTGGCCTTAACCTTATTCAGTTTATGTAATAACCTACTAAAGGAACCTACACTGAATTATCAGCTGATTCTGCAGTTTCTCTTGGTTTAATGAAGCTGCATGAGGAGTTCCAGCTGTGCAGCCATCACAGCTTTAGTTGTTATAGCTTTTACAGGATAGAGGCTAACGTGATGAAAACAACAGAACATTTAAGAGCAACTATGACTGAAAACGAGGGCTGTCAGGGTTAATCTTTGTGATGACTGAGATTGATGTGTTAAGATAATTTAACACTGTTAAATATAAGTGTATTCACCGGTGTGCACTGACCTCTGACACGAATGCCGCTGCTTAAAAAAGAAAAAGAAAAGATAGAAAAAAGAAATAAAGCAAACAGTGACTTTGACTCCTTGTGCTGTGCAGACAATATGAATTATTTTAACTTGATATTTGGGGCATGTAGAAATGACTTAAATGACTTAAAATTAAAGAATAGTTGTGTGATATGAAACAGGTGATGTCAGCAGGTGATTGCAGTCTGACAGAAAAGTAATTTCCAGGAGAAGCTATGAGATGAGGATCAGCAGCTTCACAGCAGATCTGTGAGAAAATAAGTGAAATGTATAATGATGCTGTTTCTAAAAGAAAGAGTGGAAAGGATTTCATCACAATTAATGCATCATTAAAAGTTTCAAAAATTGTAGGAGATTCTGGGGAAAAAGACTCCTCATCCACAGCTTATATAACCACATGGGCTCAGGATTACTGAGGAAAAACCTCTGTCTGATTTATAATGCACAGTTATATGAACAAATACTAGATACAAAAAAATACTAATACTGTGACACAGGAGGCAATGAAAAGTTCATACTGCTGCAAAGCTTCAGCAGTGTTTGCAGGAAGAATTGAACAAAATTACAGCTGAAACACTGAATTACTTCAGTCTACTACACTACACAGTGGTAAATCTATCTCTACTTTTTAAATATGGTGCAAGAATCAAAGTTGACTAAAGAAAAAGAAGCATTGCATTGTTTATTTAAAAAAAAAAAAAAAGTCTAGCTTCCCACAATCCAGAAACATTGATTAAAATAAGGATCAGCGATTGTGTCACAGTGTGTATGATTATTTGTTTTTCTGATTTGTGGTTGTAAATTTTATGGTGACCTACAGTGAACCTATGAAAACAGTGGTGGTTGGTCGTGTTGTTGTAAGAATTTAAAATAGTTGAGATGTTTCATCAAAAGTTCTGGGCAAGTTAACATGTCAGAGTTGCTGAATAAATGTGTGAAATGTCCCAGATTAAATCTGAGACTCTTCTCTTACAGGACATGTCTGTTCCTCCTACACCCTCAAATCTGTAGAGAAATATTTGCATCTTGGCCCTGTGGTGGCAGTCAGCTTCGCTTCAGGATCAAGTCGTTGTTTCCTCTTTGGTCTCAGTATCCTGAGGGAAAGGCCCACTCGGAGAAATATGCAAATTGAAATATTATTGTGCCACACTTGTGTTATTTCATATTCATCTTTTTTTATTCCTTTAATGTGCAAATGAACACAACATAACACCATGTTGTCTCACCTACAGTACAGCCATCAGAACAAGTTATAGTGCAGCTTCAACAAAATGTCTTTAACCCCAAAGAGAAGTGATGACTTTTGTTATGGGTATCAGGACTGACATGCAGTAACAAGCAGAAGTTAATATTTTATGTTAATATTAGGTTAAAGGCTGCTGACAAATGTTCTATTATAATTAGTTTAGTATTATTAGTATTATAGTATTAGTGGTATTGAGTGGCCAGGCTGTATCATGGCTAACAATAACAGAAATTACCTACTATTGTTACATTCAACACTTTGTTGAATATATCAGCACAATCATTGTACCACTTCCTGTACTAGCACCCACTTGGCTTCTTATTATTCCAACCTGTTTCCCGTCTGCTTCCATACGTCTGTTGCCCAGCTGCGTTGTCTTAACCATATTACCTCACACAGCCACCACAAAAGACACATACACACAGTGTCCTACACATTTGTTAACACATTAAGCATGTGCCATTGGAGGCCTTTTGTCCCATGTGCAGACGGAGGTTTTTGGACAACACAGCCTTTTGTCCACAGTCCCTTGTTGCAGAGCTGTGTCACCAGACAATGGAACCATTGAAAGTGAATTTGCCCTGACAACACTTGGCACTGTAAGGAAGTAGGGGTCCAGGTTGACTGACACATGTAGCACTAAGGCAGGAGGGGACATGAGGATCTTAAGTGTCACATCAGTTAAACTGCCTTAGTACAGGTCAATGTTCCACATCACAGCTTGTCTTTTTTCGTGAAATGTGAACTTGGATTCTTATCTTGATTTTGATTTCACATGATACTTGAAGAGAAAGAAGTTTAAGTTTTTACTTTCACTATCTATTTTGGTACCATATATCTCTTTACATTTAAACAAAGAAGTTTGGTAAATGGCAAATATTTAATATGTAATATTCAATTGAATATTTCATGTATTCATATATTCATATATTACATACATATTTCTGTTTTAACTTTTTTAAGAAATGTACTTGGTAGCCTTTTTCTTCTTATTATTATTATTCAATATTATTGTGAATCACTTTGTGATTTTTATCTGTGCTATATAGATAAGTTTACTCACAGTACTTACTTACTTGTCCCTTGTAGTATTTATATTATGACAACTCCATGGTCATGTCAAACCATTGTTTTAATTCAATCAATTCCATTGTGTCCATCATCTACAAAACCACTGTATGTTCTCACACAAAACAAAAAAAACATTTGTCTCATCTGAAAACAAAATCCATTTTAGCAATTGAGAGATTTTACAAACATAGTTTATATATAGTTTTGGACCTAATACTGATCCCTGAGGCACTCTACAAGTGATGTGCAGGAATGCTGATTTCTGTTTACCGATTTGTACAAACTGCTACTGATTTATAAATGTTTTAGTCCTGTTGTCATTACTGAATTGTTGGGTTGGAATGGCTCACCTTTTGTTATAAGGTGACTTGTGCTTATCTCACTTTTATATTTATTAGTGAATTAGATTTGATTCATCTATGGATACACTAAAAGAAGAGATTTCAACACAGAGCTGGTATTTGAAAATGGTATGTGTAGAGAGAGAGAGAGAGAGAGATGTTGGTATCCTTAACTGTCCTGTGAGTGCAGTGATATACAATTAAGACAAGTGGTAGTTTAAGTGGTAAGTGGAGTGGTAATTTATACAGTATCATTTATTAATAGCCACTGGCAGTATAGTATTCTGTCCCATAATATTTATGAATATATTGTTTATTTGTGTGGCACTATGCAAAGTGATTCAATTTGGTAGGATAATTGTTGAAAATAAGCCTTTACTGTACATTGCATTGAGGAGGTCTTTAACATAGTCTATACTAAAATCCCTACATATTAATATAACCATCTGGGTAAATTTAGTAAACGTGATTTTCCATCCAGTCTTTCAGTATTTCAATGATCCATTTTTTGCCCTTTTCTTATATTTCTACATTCTCTTAGTTGTTGTTCATGTAATTCAGTTCATATCCATCAATTTCAAAGTTCACTCCCCTCTCACTTGTGATCCAAGTCTCTGATATGTTGTCATGTTGGATGGTACATTGATCTGTTTTATATATTATCTGATGTGGAGGGAGTTTGTACATATTCTTCTGCTGTTAATATGAATATTTTCTTGCTCAGATTTAAACATTATATATGGCACATTACACTATTGGTAATGTACCAATGGGGCATAGATGGGAAAAGGGGAATTACAGGACATAATAATTAAAATTTTCAGGGAAATGATGAAAAATGTTCAGTGAACATGACAGACTGAGCTCATGATCAAACAATGTATAACTAAAAAAAATGTAGATGTAATATTTTTTCAGTGAAGGGTATAGTCAAACATCAGAAAATGGGACCACACAAAGAGCATTACGACTCATTCTCAAGTGATGTATTTGACTGCACTAAATGTCTCAGTGGTAAACAGTGGTGGAAATTACATGTTTCTATCCTTAGAACCAAATGAATAATATTCAGATAGATGTTGTTCCTGCCACTGATTTTGACTCACAGACATATCCACGTGGATGATGGAATGCCATCTCCAAAGAGACTTCTCCAAGACCAAACACTTATTCCCACCCAATCAATCTCTAAATCAAAGCAGCAATATCTGAATCTCCTCCTCAAACTAACAAACTGTCCCTCTCTGACCTCATCCTATCTGTGTCATGGTCCTGCTGCTTTGTGCTTTGTGCTACAACACAGGAAAAATAAGGTCTTACCTGATTCAGTTATCACCAAACTCTGGGTACAGGCCATTGTTATCACAGCAGAGCACCAGTGGTCTGGTATCTGACCAGCCTAAAAGGTCACCTGTCACTCACTAGCTACCCATGGTGGTCCTATCAAATTCACTGGTCTTGCCATATACTTGAACTCATTCAGGGTTAGGCTATTCAACCAGTGTGTTCATACAAGGAACACCACCTTATATCACCAGTCCTGGACAGAAGACAGTCTCAGTTAAGACTGTTTCATCTGCTGCTAGCTGAGGGGAGTCCCTGTCTATCTTCAACAATTTCTCAAAATCTCTCTTGTGAGAACATCTTAACTTCCTAACCCTTCTAACACCCTGACGTTACTAAGTAGCGCTCAGTCTGCACCGGAGACCTTACTACCATCTCCTTGCCCTTTGGTTCATCCAACTGATCCAGCATTGACTTCCTTAATGTCTCCTGCTCCACCAAAGCTTTAGTGTTGTTCCTCACTTGTTTTTATGTTACTCCCTTCTTATTGTAATAATGATCAAACACGTGACCAGAAGCAACTCGGGTTTCAGCTTCTGTATAATGAAACAAACAAACAGTGTGGTATTGATCAAGTCTTCCGTGCATGTAGTTAAAATATGAACGATTGAGGTCCTCAGCCAGTGACAGCACACACCAGTCAGGCCCTATTGACCAAACGCATTTTAAAATGAAAATGACGGTACGATCCATATTGTAAAGTACCTTGTGGTTGCAAAATGCCATTAGCAAAATGCAAAAACTCTTTGCAGTGCAGGAGTAGTAAGTGCTGTTGTCAAGGAAACATGCATACTTAAACTTCTGGTAATTATTATAATTGTTATCATTAATGATAATAGCAGCAGGCAATGGGTCACTAACTACTTTATTACTATTTTCACTGAAAGTAAACAGTGCTGTAATCTTCAGTGAATAGAGTGTTTCTTTGTAGAGCCACTAATCACAGAGGATTTAAATTCAAAAATAGAAATAGAAATAAAATAGAAATATTCATGTCTGATAGGTCTGTCGGTCAAAGAAAAGAAATATTGGACATTTCACCTGGAAAAAAGTTAAAGCTGAGGAACAAATATTCTCTTTTCATCGTCATCTTTTTGATATATTAATGTCAATATGAGAAGCAACATGAACATGATATAAACAGAACACGAGTGATTTACAACTAGTGCACCATAAACTACCCTAGTGTCACGTCAGAAACATTTTATTTTAAAACTGAATTGTCCTGCAAATACTGATAACACCAGCGTTAAGGCTGATGAACAATTCGGCTTCCATAAAGACAAACACCAGGATGCTCACTGAGCTGATCGTGTTTGTTATTTCACAAAGTTGATTACCTCACAAGGGATGTCAGATTAAAGAGCTGATACGCACTGAATCTGTTTGATTTAGATGCATCACATGCACATTTCCCAACACACTGCAGGTCAGTGTCAGTGAAAAACAATGGCCTGTCAGACATTACCTCACCAGCTCCTTACGTACGATAGAAAAGAAGCTGCCTTTGTTCTGTCATCTCCTCACACTGTGTGAGAGGACAACAGGAAACTGAACCGCTTGTGGTATGACAATGATGTGGTTTGTTGATAGAAATAAAAATGATATGGAACTGGAAATATAGAAAAAATTTTGCTGAGTTAAATGAATGCAAACAGATGTTAGTTTGGCCTAGTAGTTAACAAAGTTGAACTAACGCTAAAGCCTGTGTATGCAGTTCACACAGGTTTGAAAAATGTATTGAAACAGTTTTAAGTTTGTTGATAGAAAAGAGTCCAACCAACACCCCTGCTCAGGTACTGTCTGATACTATGGATACCATTACTAAATGATTGTTGAATACAAATTTAAATACAAATACAAATTTCAAATTAAACAATTATAATGATCATTGCAGAGTGACAGATATTTATTTTTAATGGTTTTATTTATTGATATTAGTATCTCAGTGGCACTTAGCAAATATGAAATTAAGTGCTAAGTTAAATTGTCTATGAAGAAATGAATTTAAAGGGCTTCCAATGATGAACCATCATGTTGGTTCATTTTTCAGTAAAAGATTTTTCCTAAAACTTCCCGTTTCTTTGGTGTGAGCTGATTCATGGCACTTATAACACATTTCTATTAAGAGAAGGCGTTGTGGGAATATAAGAAGACAACAGAACATCTTCGGCAGCTGAGCAGTGAGCTGAGAAACAAAAAATTATCATTTTACTCGCTTAAGAAATTTACAGTTTGTCAGTGACATTCACTAAAACAAGCTCACACTGTGACACTCAGCTCTTTCCCCTCACCACAGCTTCATCACAACATCAACACCTGAACAAAGTGTCCTCTCGGTTAACAGCTCTCTTCTTCACAGATCATAATATAATGAGAGTCATCACTTCTGTATCTGAGGTTATTATTTTTCTGTGCCTCGGGGCACATTTTTCAAGAAACCACTGTGGGCATACATTAGCATTTAACTCTCTAACATGAGCCTGTAGCGTTATATATAAGCTCTGAACAGGGGCTATAAATAATGTAGCCTCACAGCGACTCAGAGCACATATAATCTTTTCTGCTGAGTTTTTCATATTGCTTTGCTTTTGAGGAATTTACACAACATGGAGCAGCAGAGTGAAACAATGAGGTAATTCAGATGTTACTGGACAGAGGCTGAGTTTCACATGCCTTCACTTGACTATATATACAAATATACGATGACTCAATGACACACAGTAATTCTCCTCTTAGTAATTCTATCTTTAAAAGGTATCAATCAAGCAGAGACAAAATAAGTTGTTAATGAGACTAATGCAAGAGAGATTAAATGCTGAGTGATCAGAGCTGGAAGCTGGAAACAAGCGCAACACTGACCCTGATGTGGATTTGGACTGAAGTCTGTTGTACAGGCAGCAACTAAATCAACAGCTGAACACACTGGACTAACAGATACATCAACACAGAAACACATCTGTTAAGTGCAACTCATTCGTTTTAAGATGCTTCATAGATTATTGGATGGTTAAAACACTTAGATAATGAGGTTAAGGGAATTTATCAAACTGCTGAAAGTAAGAATATGGTGCTCAAGAGGAATATGAATATAGACTCACTTATTTTTTTTTCTTTTATTTAAAAAAAAATACTTTGATGTCTGAAGCAGTATGTTTGAATCCACATAGAGTTGCTGTTAAAGACCTCTAATGCCATTCTGTATGAGTAGCACTGCACTGATTGAGTTTCATGCATTGTCATTATTTTGTCTGCCCCAGTTTCATTGTCTTGATGTTTTTAAGTCAACAATTTAATAAAAACACAAGTGTAATGATGGTAAATTCAGATTTAAACCAATATAAGTGTTTAGGGAACAGGACAAAAAGAAATTAAAAGAGATATTATTGTTACTTATTATTATTACCATCATCATAGTAATGTAGTAGTAGTAGCAGTGGAATTGGTATTTTTTGTTGACATTGTAGCAGATGACAGAATGCAGAAGTAAATCCTCATCTGTGTCTGTTCCTGTTCAGAACGTGTGATGAACTTGTGAAAAAACACAAGTGCAATAAGGGTAAATTCGGATTTAAACCAATAAAAGTGTGTAGGAAACAGGGACAAAAGGAACTCGGAATTTCACTTTCTGAAATAAAGAGAGTTATTATTGTTATTATTATTACTATCACTATCAATGTAGTAGTGGTAGTAGTAGAAGCAGCAGCAGCAGTAACAGCAGCAGTAGTAGTGGCAGTATTGGTATTTTTTATAGACATTGCAGCAGATGACAAGTAAATCCTCATCTGTTCCTGTTCCTGTGAACTGTGTCTAATCAGTCCTCTGTTGTAATGAGAAACTATTTTCTCTTCAGTTGATTGTTTAGTGCATCATCGTCTGTCATGTCAACGACCGTACAACTTACAGCCCTGGCTGCTGGTAAAAATACATCACAGAAAAGGAGTCTGAGTGAAGATTGAGGCGGGAATTGTGTTATTTATTAAATGTTTTTGTTGAGTTGGCAGGTACAGACGACTGCCACTGAATCTGTGTCTCTCATTCAGAGAAGCTGAGCCATCGAGGCCAAAGAGTGACGATGGAGCTCTGGGCCCATTTATGCTCATTCAGCTACATTCAGCACCTTTATTGTTCACCATTTCCCGTCTCCTGTGTTCTGAGATGCTGTATCAGCCATTATATTTTATTTTTTTTACTGTGACCAAAAACAAGGTCATCTCCCTGCCTTGCTTGTTTTATTTTACACGGCTAAAACTACAGACAAGAGACAGAGTAAGTGTTAGAGAAATAGCTGTGGAGACATAAGGCGAACAAATATGAGATAACAATAAGACAGAGAGCGACAGTGAGACGCTTCTGGGGAAGAGAAATGAGGAAAAACAAGAGGGGGAGGAGGAGGAGGAGGAGGAGGAGGGAGGGAGGGAGGGAGGGAATGGGGCGAAAAGAATAGAAGAAAGGGAGTTAAACCAGATTGAGAGTGTCTGCCTCGGGTGGTACTAGTCACCCTGAATTATAAATGGTCTCTCACTTTCCAAGGCAAAACACCCAACCACAATAATACCCATGATGTATTTCCACTGGCAGGCCACTCTGCTGTCCCCTGGGTTAGCCCCTGCCACTAATCTCTGTCCTCTGCTTTCGTTCTCCACCATCATTCTCTCTCCGTCTTCTCAGTCCCCCGAGTGAAGGATTTTGCGAACTTTGCCCTCCTTCGCTCTCTCCATCTTCCTCGCTCTGGTCAGTGAGCGCTTGCACTATGTCGCATTGAGCTCAAATCTCCTCCGAAATAACCATTTCCCTTTTTTCACCCCTCTCTCTCTCTCTCTGAAATGAAAAGAAAATACCCCATCCACCATTCCTGAGCGAGCTCCATCCATGCTCAGTTGTCCCAGTTTCTCTTGCAGTTAGCTTTTCACATTTTCTTGTCTTTTGCATTGGGCTGCTGCTCCTGCTGCTGCTGCTTTCACTCTATTCGTCTTTTTTTTTTTTCAGTGTTTTTGCTCATTCCTTACAACAGTATCCACTTACCTCACATACTGTCCCAGTAGATCAGCATCCTTTATCTTTTCCTGCAGTGTCATAGTCAGGAACCAAACAAAGAGCTTCTTCATCCTAAATCACAAAGTGTGGCTTCAACAGCCACTGTATCTACAATTAGTGGGGTGCATGATTCATCAATTTAACAACAAATTTAATTGTGCTGTTGTTGTGATCACCAATGGGAAATTCTCCAAAACCAGTGTGAGTGCATTTAAAAAACTCTTAAATTGCAACAACCAAGTTCTGTGATGCAGACAGGAAACAGACAGGAGATGTTTGTCATTTTATCAGACTGAGTCAGATTTTTGTTTTTCTCTAATAAAACAGTCGCTCATAGTAAAGTTGTGTGTTGTAACAACTGAAGTAAATTGTCCCTGTTAAATGTTCTATCCATCGTAGGTTCGACGGTCCACTGCATGTCTGCCTCACTGCCGACACTTTGCTCAGATATTTGAAGTTCATTTCACATAAGCATTTGTGCATTTTGATGAAGTAGAAAAATAAGATACAAGGTTAAAAGTCAATATCTCAGTATAAGATGCTTCACTCATATAAATGCTCTCTCCAGCACCGCTTCACTTTCTCTGAATTGAACGAGTCGCTGCTTTGTTTGACTACACTGTTCCAGAGACAAACAAAGGGCACTAACACCCCAGGAAAAGAAAAGTTTCCATTAAATCCACATCTGTTTGTTTTCAAAATCCAATCCTCTGCATACATTTGTTCATATTTCAGCACTGTATTAAATGTTCTGCAGTAATTTTGGGAATGTCTGTATGAACCTGCTGTGCTGATAATGGAACCATTTTTAACAGTCCAGGCTCTTTCTGCTCACATTTTTTTCCTTCTGAACTTTAACTCAGAGCAACATTTGTGAAGCTGGCCAGACTCATAAGGGAATGCCCATCATCATCAGCATCGTCATCTCCCCAAACACAAACATAAACACACACCACTCCTTCCCGCTCCTTCTCTCGTTCATCATGTTGCAATAGAGGAAAATCGAATCATGTACTTTGTGCCAATAAGCTTATGTCTGCTTCGAAGTATTCATTCCTGACAAGACCTCATCTGTTTCCCATTTTCAGACTGTGGAAATATTTCTCTCCATGCTGTTCACTTATATACTAATGTGTTTCCATCAGCGCTCAGGGCGAGCCGCTAGAGACACAGAGAGGGAGGGAGGGAGGGAGGGAGAGAGGGAGAGAGTTCCTTAGAAAGTCATCTGGGAAAAGCCAAGTTTCTGGCTGCTTTATCTTTTTTGGTTCCAGTGTAAACTAATGTGTGTTGGTGCAAGAGTGAGGAGAAATCTGGCACAAGCCATTCTCTGATTTAACTCAGTGAAAAGCTTAATGCAGCAGGAGCTTTGGAGGAAGCACACCTCCTGCTTCATGAAATAATATTTTCATAATTATGTAAAAATGGAGCCATCCTGTGCTTTGCAGTGAGGATTTCTCAGCAGGAAATAGCCTTTGAGATGTGTATGCACATTTATAACACTTACACACATACACTCAGCCATGTGTGTGCGTGTGTGTGTGTGTGTGTGTGTGTGTGTGTGTGTGTGTGTGTGTTTGTTTGTTTATTTGTTTTATGTGTGTGTGTGTGTGTGTGTGTGTGTGTGTGTTCATATGCTCCATCTCACATTTGCATTCCTGGCTTTAAAAGGAAAACAGCGTCGGAGTGGCCGCGACACACCTCAGGGGCTCGCCACAACAAGGCAGCACTTCCTGTTTGATCTCTGGTCTGAGATCAGTCTATCATAACATCTCCTCCCTCTCTCTCAAGGGTGGGCTGGTTGCACAGCAGACTTCATGATGAGTAGGACTCTGAATAACTACAACCAATGTTGTAAAAATGGATATGTGTTTTTGTGTTTAGTTTTATTGTTGCATGTCCTCAAATTATAAAGGAAAAAATTCTGAAAATCCCCCCTTTTTTGCTCAAAGTAATGACTATGAAATCCACATGTGGTTAGTCTAGTTTTACATAAACACTGGGCAGCAGTAATGACTGGCCTGTCTGTGTCCAAACAAGAAAAAAGACAAAAAACAAAACAACAATATTCACATTTTTTTTGTTGGGGAGGTACATGTTGAAATCATTTCTTAACAAACCACAGATTATTTAAGTGCCAGACTTTTCTGCATTATATCTTCAGGTATTGTGCAGGTTTGCCAGCTATGATTGGTGAGCATGGGGTTTGGTTTGGGTCACAGACGCCAAAAAGCTGAGTTAAGTTCAGCGAAACATACAACATGTGTGTCCATTAGCACAAATTTGAATCCATGTTTGTGAATAGACAGAATATTCCCACCAGATGGAAATTCATTTGTTTGACAACAGCATCATGAGAATAAACTTAACAGAAAAAAGTATATATATATATATATATATATATATATATATATATGTGTGTGTGTGTGTGTGTGTGTGTGTGTGTGTGTGTGTGTGTGTGTGTGTGTGTGTGTTTGAGCTTTGGACATAGTCAAGCCTTTTAGACTAAACATGTCTCATGCTGTCAGGATCTGTTATAAATCACATCCCAAGATTGTGTACAAGAGATTGAGTCTTTACAGCTCCGTCTTAGGTAGCACTGGATCTGAGCCAGTTCTCCCCAAATAGTGAGCAGAAGGGGCATACACACAGAGAAACATAAATCCACTTTGTAATGAAAAACACAGAGATAACTATAAATTCTGGATTTCTATTACAATGTTATTGTCAGTAGAAATGGTGTCATTAGGAAAATGATCCTCAGTAAGTCCGGCGCTGTGTGCTGCTGCTCTCGTGTTCATTTATTAACAATACCTGCTTAGTTCTGTGTTTGAGGGTTTTTGGTGGGTGGGGGTGGATTTTTATGGATCAAGCTTTAAAAGCCCTTCATTACCTATAGTGAAATGAACATTTTTCTCATTAGAGAATGTGAGAAATGCTTCAAATGTTATCAGCCCATTAAACAACTAATATCAGATGTGTACGATTGAGAACATAGCTGTAGGTGACTGAGACCTTACTCCTTAATCTCCTACTGAGCTCAGTAGGTTTGTTATGTGCCACTGAGTTTGGTTCAGGCACAAAGAGAAAAAGTTCCCACACATTCTCCTCATACAGGGACTCATGCCGTCTATAAATATATAGAAATAACAATATTTACATGAGAATATAATTAGAATATGATGCATGTTGAACGTGTATTTTAATGACAGAGTATCATGGTGCAGAAAGCAGCTCAGAGAGCCCGGGTGTCAGCGGTGAAGCTCGCGGGAAGCAAACGTGTGAATATGTGGCACACTGTGCCGCCTCAGCAGAGCCTACGCTCCATTCAAATGTCAGAAGCAACATTAAACCTCAGGGGTGTTCAGGAGAACAAACACTTGAATCTGAAATGAAGAGAGCGAGTCATCAGCTAGCTTCTAAATACATTGGTTTCACAGTGCAAAGGATGCTGGGAGCCAGGTGTCATTAGCGTCCTTTACCTCGTTGACAACAGCCTGGGGGCAGCGAGGGACGCCAGGGTGGTTATGTGTTTGTGACGAGGGTTTGTTTAGTTTTGAGTCTCAGTGTGTCGGAGCGTATTTGTTTCTCCTGCAGTGGGTGTTTGGCTCCTCATGGTCATATTTTGTTGCTCTCTGTTTATAATCATAAAATACATTTCCCATCCTGCCACTCTGCTCTGCTGGCTCTTCCATTAGTTTAACCATTAAAAAGCATATTCAGTCTGTTTCCTCTGTGTGAGCAGCACATGTAATGTTCTTAGAAAAATAAGGTTCACATTCTGGCCTCAGTGGTTTTCAGATTTTGAACTTAAACATTTTTACAACCTTGATAGTAAGACTAGTTCTTTTACTCAAAACAACAGGCACCAATAAATGTAGCTACACAGAAGCCAGAAATGACTGTGGAGCTCGTGAGACTCAGAGAATTCACTCAAGCAGAATCTTTCTACTTGTCTCACAGGCATATTTATTACATTACATTATATGTACATTACATATATGTTCCATTCAGTTGCCCCTGGAACAACGTAGGTGTTCTCACACATGCCAACACTCATGAATGAATAATGTCTCTCTCCCAGCAAAAGAAGAGTTTCAGTCAGTGTGATGCAACAGTAAAATACTGTTAGCTTAGTTTCTATTTTGTACTTTACACTAAAGACTAGGAACAGAGGAAACAGACAGATGGGAGAGTAATTTCATTAAAGATAGAATGGAATAAAATCAACTTTTGAAGAATCAGATAAAATTATAGAGGTCAAATGAATTAAAATATGCTGGTTGTATTTAAATAAAACAGTCAAGGATCACACTGTGGATCACCAAGCTCTCTATCAGAAACAATGGCTGATAAATTTAAACCCAGACATATTGAAGGTTGTACAGTAGGCAAGAAGTGGCATCATGTGGCCTCAGTATGATATGATTGTCTCTCTTTGTCTTCTTCTGTCCTCTCCAGATTCCCTCACTTCCAACTAAATGCTTTTTAAATCATTTTCAAACCATCACTTACAAAGTATCAAGGGTACATTACAGATCTGGTGCAAGCACAAATCAGTTTTTAGCAAAGAAAAACATATTATAAAAATACCCGGGACTGAACTGCATGACCATTACTGTGGAACAGATGCAGTAGTTCGATGCTCATCCTCTTTACATCATTGTAATCAGTCAGTGTATTGAGGTCAGAGTGCTCTGCAGCTCTAAATATTACAGACTAACATGACTAGAACTAAAAAAGAAACTGATCAAATCTGTGAGATGCATTGCTCTTCTGTGTATTAGTGATTATTAGTGTACTATTTTTTGTGATTCCAACATTTTATCTGAATTAGCAGGTCCACTCCATAAATCTGCATATAATGCATGGCAAAGACGAATACGCAGAGATGTGGTTATATGTCTATTAGAATTTAACACAATAAAAGAGGATGTGGGTTCTTATTTAAGAGCTTTAACATCCTCACATTTCATCATTTCATCCTGGTGCATGAGCTGTAACAGTGAGCTAATTCAGTAAAAACCAAGAGGTGAAGAAGTGAGGAGCTGCCCAACTCTGCTGTTACTGTCAGCTGCAGCCTGCTGGCATCCTGCACACTGTGGAAGGAGAGGAAAATGGTGTGTATTGGAATGGTGAAGTAGCCACACACACACACACACACACACACACAGCATGACTACATTTAATTGCTGCAAAGCTAAATGAGCTGCAAAAGCTGACTGTGAGGTGTGAATACACGTATGTTGACGTGTGTGTGTTGTGGAGTTGTTCGGTCTTTGCTTTGCATAAGGCTCTTAAGGTGTGTGTGTGTGTGTGTGTGTGTGTGTTTGTGTAAGTTGTTATTAGGAAGCACAAGGGTGTGGTCAGTTACTGTATGTGGAAACAGAAATAACTGAAGAGTAATTCCTTTCTTCATGAATCATTCACGAACATTTCCACATGCATGTTTCAACTATGTGTGTGTGTGTTTGTGTGTGTGTGTGTGTGTGTGTGTGTGTGTGTGTGTGTGTGTGTGTGTGTGTGTGTGTGAAGAGAGAGAGAGTTAGAGTGTTTGCCCCTGGTCATCTAGCACAGGGTGCATCTCAAGCTATGGCTCTTCAAACCACAACAATGGAAGTTTGTGGAGTGAGTAACTGCAGTTAAAAAAGATTGTGGCAACCATTTTCATTGAGGTCACCATGACTCGCCACTACCCTGGATTTCATCACACCATCAACCAGCACTGTGGGAAAGACACGTGGTTGTTCAAAAACATACACCACAGTTGACATGACCAGTAACTATACATATTTTTTTGGCCATTTTGCCTTTATTGATAGGAGTAAGTGAAGGTGGAGAGGAGAGTGGGGGAATGACATGCAGCAGATGATCCCCACAGGCAAGATTCAAACTGTCAAGCACTGCACGGCTTATATGCCAAAGTGGTGCACCCTAACCACTCGGCTATCCAGGCAGTCCATTGCTGTGTTGACTGGGAATGTGTGACCTTGTCTTGGTAAGAAAAAAAAGCTCCATGAATTCCAGCAGCACTTTCCAAATCTTCACAGCTTTTCCACAGAATGGGGAGAATTTAGTCAAACTAATAACCACAACTAACCATTTGGTTTATGGAACGTATTGGCCGTGCTACCCAGCATTGTAGGATGCACTGGAGGAAAACTAAAAAATATATTTTAAAATGTATTCTCTTTTTTTCCAGATTCATTTTTAAATCAGTATTAAGACTCCACAAAGTGTTGGATTACATTTGTAAAGAGGCATGTTTTAAATACTGATTCCTTATAAATAAATAATAAATTGAAAGAGATTTTTTTTTTTTTTCCCATTATGTTGAGCCACGATTACAACAAGAGTCAGTGAAGTGACAAAGCAAACCCGAGGCCAGGTAGCAGGTCTCTGGCCAAATAAATGAAGCTGCTATGTGTGCTGCACTGCTCCTGTGTGCTCTGTACTTAATGGGAACTTTTTCAAATAATTTCTCCCTGGAGGCCACAGAGAAGCTCAGTCAGCCATGCTGATATTGCTGTAATTTTACATAAGTAAAAGTACTTTTTTTTTCCTTCCTCTTCTTCCCCTTGGTGAAATGGTAACAGAAGATAAAATGAAAACAAAAGTGTAGAAGATAATCACAGAGATAGCTGACAATATAGAAGATAAATATAGAAGAAACATCATGAATAAACAGACACTAACAGATCATGTGTATGTAATGATAATGTGAGGTGGGGTTAAGTGGAGGGAAGTGATGGAAAAAACATAGAATCAATATTATTCCCATAATAAATTAATGCTGTAACAACAATATCAACATAAAAGCATTATAATAATCATTATTTACAATAATAAAACTGTTTTAACGACTAAACAGACCTATGTAAACCAACATGTATAGAGAGAAGTGGAATAGTATAAGAATAGTCAGTGTTATTTCAACAAAGTGTGCGAATATATGGTCCAGTTCTGGCCACAGGGTGAGATGGAAACTGAGGCTGGAGCTTTATTAAGATGATTCTTCTTCTCTGTTTGTCTGAGGGAACATGAGAGAGAGGAGGAACTGCACAGACTCAAGAGAACTTTTAAGGCATCAGTGCTCAAATGTACCAGCTGTAGTTTTAGTTTTAGCACCAGGTAAGGATGCCACCTGTGTGCCTGTGTGTATGAGTGTGTGCATGTGTGTGTGTGTGTCTAAACCAAAGACATGCTCCAACTTGCCAGGAGGGCATTAAGTACATACTGCAAACAGTTTAAAAAATAAATAAATAAATAAATCTGATATCCTTTAAAACAAAGGACGCTACAGCTTTGTCTTTATCCTTCAACCACAGCGTTTAGTGTCAGAATGAACTGTGGAGTACAGGAATTCTTTCACCGTGTTCAAAGCCAGTCACGCTCACAACATGATTTTAAGATTATTTTTTTTACAGAATTTCCATCCAGGCATGTATTGCCAACAGGCTGTTGCTCTACATCTATATATAACATCTGTATCATGTGTGACTGCCAGGGGAGATTCATGTGGGGGTAGCAGCGGCAGCAACAAGGATCCAGGATGCAGTGATTTTCAATTAACCTACTTTGATCAGCCTTCTATGTGTTTTTATTATTATTGGGTGGGAGGGGACATGGAGTGTCTGTACGTGTCTTCCAGTTTAGTTGCCTGTTATCATGTGGCATCATCACACGCCCACTCCTCCTCCTACTGTGTCGGGATTTTAGACAGTGGTTTCCTCGCCACTGTCGGCCTACACGGTGGATTAGGACCAGCAGAGCAAAGCTCAGGTTGTTTCTCTCATTTTCATCCTCTTAATTTCTCTCACTCCGACTCTAAATCAGACCTCATTTTCCAAATGACCCTCTTCATGAGGATAAACCAAGTTCATGGCTGAAAATCTGCACGCTAGTGATCAAGGTCATTTGATGGATATCACACTGCATTAATCAGCGTGTGCTAAGAGTCTCCGACCCTGAAAAGTTCATTTGTATTGCATTGTTGTTTTGATATGGATTTTAAGCATCCTGCTGAACTTATGACTCATAAACACGCAGCAGTGATTGATTCCTGAAAGTGGATCATCTGTCATGTGCTTCGACACTGCCAACATGAAAAGTCATAATCACATATCAGTGTATATGATCAGCGCACACGGTGCTACTGTGTCAAACTTGGTTTGCCAGCACTTGGTTAATAGGTTTGATTTACAGAGGGCCTCTGTACTTACTGCAAGTGGAATCAATACTAAGCACATCAGTGCTTCGAACAGAGGAAGGAGGCAGCCAGAGGCAGAGTCTCGACCATCAGGCTTATTTACAGTAAGACCGGGGTAGACGATTACCTAACTGCTGACCTTAATCAACTTTAGAGCCATTAATGCCAACTGGGCAGGAGACAGAACAAATGAGGGGTCATAAAGCAACTTTTAAATGAGTGCAGTCAGGTGTAATATGGGAGTCAGTGTTGCTCACTAGTGAGGAGACAGAAGCTGATATTCTCGGCAGTCGACAGCAGTTTGTACGGAAGCCCATTCCTGCCAAATAAAGCAAAGCAAAGGATCAAGAGTTAGAAAGATAAAACAAGAAATACTCCCTGAGTCTAAAATTATGAGACACCAAATAAAAACTTTACTGCCAGTCAACTTCAATAATCCCTCAGCACACATACTGATGTTCACTTTTAAAAACTGACCACATTCCCATCAGCATTAGATTTAAAGAGTTTTCATCTAATTAGCATGGGTTAGCATGCTACCATGGCGATGTCACTGTGAGCATGTTAGCATCACTGACATGTAATAGCCTCATAGAGCCTCATAGACCCTTCATAATTCCTTTTGATTCAGTATCTTATTGTATGTCGTATTATTTGACATGTATGACATAATGTGTAATTTTTGGGATACACAGCAGTGTACATTTTTAGTGGCCTCAACATCATTCCTCAACTTCTGAATGGACACTCAACGGAATGAAATGGAAAGTCCTCCCTACATCATAAGGCCTTCAAGACTGATGGAGGCACCCACACTAATGTTATTTAGCTGTTCTGCTTCAAACTAGAAGTTAAAACCTATTGCAGGTTGCCTGGATGACTGAGTGACTCAGACGCACCACGTTGGTGTATGTGCTGTGCAGTTGTTCGCCAGTTTGAATCTCGAGTCAACCTTTCCTACGTGACCTTCCCCCACTCTCCTCCCTCTTTCCTGTCTCTCTACACTGTCTCTGATTAAAGGCAAAAAAAAAAAACCTTTGCGTATAAAGAAACACAATGCTCAAAGGCTTTGTTATTAAGTGAATGAAGAGATACATGTGTAAATCAAAATATCAGCCAGTGTCTCAGCCTACATAAATCCAACCTTCCTGGGTTTTATTAGTATAACAGACGAGCAATGAGCAGACACCCACTCATTTCTTTTACAGGAGGAAAAATACAATGGAGGTATTATTCACATTTACCAGTTATGATAATAAATTGCTCACCAAGGTCATTTCTGAGATCTGAGAGCGAGCAATCACAAAGGTTAATAGGGTTTATCATCTACCTCACCTCACCTGTCTGGATGTTAAACAGCTTCTATGAATTTGTGAATTTATGACATGCTTAATACATTTCACACATTTTTGACCATGTGGTTTTCAGATATTTCATATGTGAGATAACATATAAGAAAACACATGCAAATAAATATGTCATATGTACTTATACTGCACCTGATACCTTATACATGTGTGGCAAAACTACATGTTGCATATGGATTTATGAACATATAAAACTAGGAATATATTCATGTTGGACAATCTAAAATAAAACTAAATAGCTTATAACTGAATTTATTCAAGGAATGCATTTATATTTTACACATCTATACCGCTCAAATATTTAAATATAATAATAGTAATAATTATTCAAGTAGGAAGATTTAATATTTTAAGATTTATATTTTCTAAATATATAGAATATGTTATGGACAAAATTTAATCTGCAATGAAGTTTTTTTGTTTAAACCTTCTCAACAATAAATATGGATCAACTGTCCAACATTACCTTCAGCCTGAGAGTTTGTTGATGTGGATCTTTGCAGTAAAGTCTATCAGATGTGAAGTCCCTCACGATACTTCACTCCTGTGAACTAACTCCCGTATAAACGTTCAGGTTTGCTGTACAGCATTTCTGTCCACAAACACAGTTAAATTGCACATACCTTGTGATCATCACGCCTCAGTAAACACACTTTGCACACAGTCTACCACCTTCCTGTTTACCTTTGAGCTCCTCCACCTTGATCTCTCTCTTCTCCTCGTCTTTAGCACTCCCTACCTATCCTGAAGACTCAGTGTCGGCCAATTAGGAGAAATGGTGACACACTCCCACCCACCCCCACCCCACAGCAAAGGAAATGGGGGCTCCTTGTTTCTTTAAGAGACAAGCCACAAAAGGTTCACTCTGAGACACACTGCAACACAAAAGAGACACACTTCTATAATTGGCTGTCTCAGCTGATGTTCAAAAGGCGTCCTATTCACCTCAAATTGGAGGCAATAAACAATAGAACATGAATAAAACATTAATCACAATTATTCGTGTCAGGGATATAAACAAATTATTGCCTTTTGTAAATATTTCATCCGTTGTGTCTTCATGCCACGTTGCCTTGTGTGGCCCTGAGAGGGGGTTGAAAGGGATCAGAGGAGGGTGGGAATTTTTTTCTCAGCTCTGGCGTTTTGTTAAACATTAATGGGGCCAACGCCGTACAGAAGTGGCTTTAATCTTCTCATCGCTGGAGCCGCTACCTCCTACACCCACCTCCCTCTCCTCTCATCTTTGCTCCGGATCCTGGCGTTCACCTCTACACACTCCCGGCCCTTCTCATCTTGATCCCCTCTCCATCCTCTCTTTCATCTCTTCGCCCTCTTCTCTCCACTTTAACCCCCCCTCTTCTCCCTCGATTGACGGATTGGGCTATCACCTCTCCCTGCTCTGCAGTACATCATCTTACATCTGGGTTATTTAAATTAGGTTTAAATCTCATCCCTCTTGATGTGGGTCCCAGTTTAGACCCATTTATCATTTTTCTTTGCCTCGAAGAGCAGGAAGCCGAAGGCAAAACGTCTTTATGATGTTTTGATGGGATTTCCAATGAGGATCACCTCCAAACTTGTCATTTTTAATATGTGCACACTTATCATGTGTAAATATTAGTGCTAAGTGATATACATTAAGAATTGCAAATTAAAAGGGTGCAATTTTAGGGGGCAGAATTTTAATGATTGCATCATTAATATTGCGTTAAAGAGGTGTAGGTGACAGTCTGACTGTCACCTACACAACTGTTGTCTGTAAATTTACTATAACTGGATGGTTGCAGTATGGGAACAATGGATTATTTAACTGAGGAAGAAGAGACAGTGATGAAGAAGTACTGGGGCAAATGGAGGATCTGTGGCTGGTTCAGATATGTCCATAAAATGAAAATAAATGATTAGATTTTTAAGGTAGTATAAAGTTCAGCTAAAGACTTTCTAAACTAGAACATACTATTGATGCATATTGACAACATGGTCAAAAGTCATTTCACCAACATAAGTACCTACTGCACATTGTTGCTGCTCCTGCTACACCAGTAAGTAAGTTTGTGTTTTGTTTTTTTTAAACACACCAACCAAGAAAATGCAGCTGACAACTTTAATAAAGTAAGTAACACATAATCTACGGAACCTAGAGACACTGCTTGAAAGGCCTCAATCTAAACCTGACCAGGTTGAGATTGAGGAACATTAGAAAATTACATTACATTACATTACACAGTAGTTTTTAATGATGATGTACATCAATGATGCTGCTATTTAAGGGACTGTATAATTGAGCAGCCAGTGTAACATTATTAAATTCAGCTGTCAACTGGTTCATTAGTCCAAATGAAAACTCTCAGACGTATTTTACTAGCAATTACTTTTAGGTGACAACTACATCACTACAGCACTAAAAAGAACGAGCAGTTTAGATAATTGATGGATAAAAGTTGTTAAACTAAAAGAGTGACATGTGATGATGAATATATTAAAAATTAGACAGTTGTATACAGAGACACCTGGATCACTCCCTGGTGGCTGGCTGAAATATAGTTCATAAACTCTATCGTCCTCCATGTTTGCAGATGGGACATGAGCAAAACTAAAATATCATATACATGTCAAAAAAAGATTTCATTTAGTTCTTCATTACTTCACAGACTCTGGCCCCAAATGACATCCCCAGTTCGAGATGGCAGCACTTGTATCTGGAGTATTTCAGAAAGTGGAGGCAAGGCGGCCATCTTTATATACAGGCACTGATACAAAGCATCACTTGTTTAATACAGTGTAAACCAGAAGCTCAACCTCAAGCTAATAGCAGAATTTATCAAAATTTATAATGTTGGGAAGTATTTCCTACATTGTCTTGTGTAAATGATGTAGTTGGTACAGGAAGTCAGTGTTAGGAGTGGAGTGGCCCAAGGGAAGAAGAAATAGAACAAAGTTTTATATATATATATATATATATATATATATATATATATATATATTGAAGACAACTGGGCATGTTAATCCACTGTTTCCCACAGTATCATGGTTTTTCTAACATTGCTCATTAAGGACTGCAGCAGTGTTTACAGAGTCCTGTGCGATTCAACATCATGTCAGTTTCACATAGGCATTATTTCCAATGAGATAAGACAAGAGACGTCAGTCTCCAGTAGGATGAGCAAAACTAAGTCAATGTCCCGTCTCCAGGTAATACTTTAACACCTGAGACTTGCTGCTCTTAATACCCATCAACCTTTTCTCCTTTTCACTGGCAGCCTGTTGTAATTTCCTATTTTCTCTGTACAGTGGTTATGCAGCTATGTTAAAGGATTAGTCTGCTCCCTCCTCACACTCCTCTAAAGCACCGCTTCTTTTCCCATCACCACTTTTCTCTTCTCTCTTCAAGCATCTGAATATTGTGTTGCATATTTATTCCTGCAGAATTAGCATCACAAACACTCTTCCCGGGCTCTTTGTCATGCTTCAGGGGGAGGGAGAGTGAGGGGAAGTAGATTATGCTTTTGCGTCTCTCTGAGGCACACTCAAAGCTGGCTTTCTAGGTTTTCCCCATCATTTGAGCAGCGCTTGGGGCTTATGGCGACATATTCCATCTACTTGAAGTAAAGACGACTACAACTTAAAATAATGTTTCTCCTGCATTCCTGTTTACCTCATCATTTCCTCTCTCTCTCTCTCTGTCTCTCTCTTCTACCCCCACTTTCCCTTTCCCTTAGTCTTATTATTCACCTGTCACCTATTCTCTGCATCTTCTACCACATCCATGCAAAGAGACAGTGACCAAATTTAACTTTTGTAAAGCCCCAGATTTTTATTCCACTATTATTTTGTATAAAGTGTGGCTCAACTTGTTGCTCGGGAACTACACGTTAAGAGTCATGGATTTTATTTTGATTTATCACAAATCCTCAGTATGGTTTCTTTTGGCAGCCTGGCTCTGGTCAGGACACTAAATGGAAAAGCCTTAAGTGGCGTGTAGATAGCATGCAGCGTGATAAGGAAGATCTGGCATTTAGATCTGCTGCTATGAGCTGATGCATTGAGATTGTGGCCTGAACCTGGCTGCAGTAACACTATGCTCAATATAATGCACACCTGTACAAATGAAAAAACAAAATTTTCAACGTATTGAGTGAACGGACTGGATTAAGTGCAGACCTTGGAACATACCATCCAAATATCAGATGGAAAGGAAGGAGAAGCCCAGGTTGTTCTGTCTCATGTTTAGTAACATGGATAGAGTATGAGTCGGACTCAATTGGAAACAGGAAATCAGAGACTGTTTCGCCATTATCTTCACCTGGCTCCATAGCAACATCCTGGATTGAGCTGTTCCTGATGGATGGACATTGTCCTGTACAGCCAGAGGTCAGGACTCTGTTTACATCAGTGATGATGAACTTGGATGTCGATCACATTATCATCAGTATGTTTGTTGTGGCTGTTTACATTCTCTCAAATACAAACATCCAGAAATGCATTGTTTTGATAATAAATGAATCTTTATTGCAGGAGAAATCATTGTTGTAGCAGTTTGGCAGGTATTTTGGGGGAATCTGTTGATCATAGAATGAATTAACTGTTTTTAGCGCTCAGTCCCATCATGTTTGCTCCAGTAATCAACACAAGTTTTTGCAAGCAGTGTTACTTGAATACAGGAAAGTTAGTAGTTATTGGATAATAAATGTGATATTTTTATTGTGCATCTAATTACAGCTTGTAGATGTTGAAAACACTGGGAGAAACCACTATCAGCATGTCATCATACAACATATGTCAACATAATTTGTTGTGTGTTTACTTATTTGAGATGTGGTTTTCCTGGACCAAGAACACATACATCATTGAGCTGAATAAGGTAATTATTATTGGTGTGCAGAAAATAAAGTTATTGCAGTGAATGTGCCCATTACTGTGGTTTACGATTTAAAGACAAAACACAGCTGCTTTAAAAAAGGATAAAAAATGAATGACTTCTTATTTTATTATAGTGATTTAGCAGATATGTAATAAACACGGTTCAGTGTTGAGCTGGTGGATGTTACCAGTGGATTATAAAATCATTAGAAGCCAGCACTTTTATCACAAGACAAATAGTTTCCAATTAAATGTGATGTCATTAACGAGAGCACCACCTCATAAAGTATTAAATCCCATAATCTCATGCACATTATGTGTATTAGATCATTGTAATTATCATGTGCTGACACTGATCTTAAATGTGCCTACAATCAGCTGTAGAGTGAAAAACAGTTTCAATCATAACTTACAGACTCATTTTCCATCTATCACCTCATCCATCTACATGTCTCTAATTCATTCAGGACAAACACTGGACAAAAAAAGTCTTCTTGACAAGAGTTTGAACCAAATATCATACTGCACTACTTGATTTTTCCACTTACTGATTTTGATAATGTCCCCAAAAATGAAGTTTTGGTGAAGTTGACTTTACCAAAAGCTCTGGTGATTATATTCACTGACATGACTGATCTCTGTCAGCAATGCTGCTCTCTGTCAATAAAAAGACATGCAGACTAAGGTTATGTAGGTTATATGGTGCTTTGTGGTTGCATAAAATACATTGAAAAACAGGTGTGTGTGTGTGTGTGTGGAATGGGGCGGGGGGGTGGCTTTCTGGCTGTGTGTTTAATTTTTGTGTGTGTGGTGCTGTTGTGTATGTTTGAGTATGTTGGTTTCTTGTGAGTCTAGTGAAAACCACGGGGGAGAGCTCACAGTCATTTCAGGCTAAATGCTCCTGACAGCGCTGAGGCCTCCAGGTCAGTGAGGTCTGTCCCAAGATGCACATAGACACACAAGTAAAGTGTACTGACACACACACACACACACATACAGAGCTATGTTGCCTCAGGCCTGTCACTGCCATGTCAGACCTGAGATTCTCCTCCCTCTATTTCTCCCCATGTTTAATCGATGTGCCCCAGGCAAACTCTCATCCTCAGCTTCTTCCATACCTTCATCCTTCCTTATCAACCTCCAGTCACCCTCACCAGCTCCTCACCCCAACCCTGATCCCCCTTTACCCAATCGAATACTGTGCCACTAACACAGTGTGCAGCAGCAGCAGCAGTAGCAGCCTGGTCACATCCCCCTTTTCTTTCCACTCCACTTTACTCTCCTCAGGTGGACAGGGAGGAGGATGATTGGGATGATGACTGGAGGCTTTTTTGAAAATTAGCAATACTCTCTAAGTGACAACAGTGGCTTAGAAGATTTTAACGGTCTGTTCATTTCCACACATTTTAGACTAATTTCATACCTTTCAGGCAATTATTTATTTCAGGTCATTTCAGTTGCTGCACTGTGGAATGATCTAAATAGCTCGAAAGGTAACATTTCATGCTCTTAAATTTTTATTTTATTGGTTCTTAATGTCTTTGTGATGCGGTTGTCAGCAAATACTTTCTTGCTGAATCACACAGTTCACATTTTCCTTTTTGACAATGTTTAGTTAAAAGAACAGTCTGACTGTTGTTTGTCTCTTGCGCTATTTCTTTTGCCAGTAGTTAGTTGCTGGATGTGGCTTCAGATGCATTCTAAGCTGCTACATATTCCACCTTACTTTTGTTTGATTTGTTGCACCATCCAATGTGCATCACACCATGTCCTCGTTCATCTATACTCTTCTAACAGAATTGATAACTCTTACTTTCACAACTCAGTGTTTAGTCATTGTTTTGGTAAATTTGAGACGTATATTTATATTTTGAATGATGATCTGTTGTGATGGGTCAGTAGTGAGGCTGTAAGTCATCTTGAATCCTTATTCCTGACAGGTGTAATCAGTGATAGTACCAGCTGACCAAACTAAACATTTTTTGTTTCAGTTTATTGTCTTCGTGCCTTCAGATGATAGGGCAGTTTTACTTCCATGGCTTTCACTGTGATTTTCAGCGTGCTCACAGTCAACCTATTTACTGTGTTTAGTGCTTCATTTATCCTGCCACTAACCTTCTTGAAGACAAGGTCTGAGTGAGCCACCTAGTTGAATCTTTTATTTAAAGCAGCCTGCCTCAGTGTACTGGCAAAGCAAAAAGCATTTAGTGTGGGAACTTGTGAAAAGCCTTCATTTGAATACATTCAGTCTCCAAGTGAAGATTTGTTAAACTCATCTCCTGGTAGAGGCAGACGTTTACGCTGAGCTTATAAAGATGTTAAGATACACAGTTGTTTACATCAATGGCCCAAATATGGTGGACTAACATGTCCTGGCCTTTTTAGTATTATATTTAATTTCTTTCTTTCAGAAGGAGATAGGAATATGGACCACCAGTCTTGTGTCAGTGTTAGTGGTTTGTGTTGGGATGTGGTTAGCTTAGCTAAGCTTGGCTGTAAGCAAGACCTCAAAAGCCCAATAATAATCAAGTGGAAATCCTTTTGTTTAACCTTAACTAAAGCAGAAGGGTGAAATGGTCAATGTAAAAGTGATTCTGTTATGTACTGGGTGCAATATCTCTAGCTACAGTTCATCATTATGAACAGGCAGTGAACAAAGCTTTTGGGATCGAAGTCGAGTCCACAGCAAACTTGGCAGTCTCACTGTAATGATAAGAAGTTGCCAGGAGCACAGTCACTGGATCCAACTGCAGTTTAGCAAGAAATAGTTCAGACTTCCTCAGAATTTATCCACTGTGGGGTGAACAGTAGAGGTCTTTGTGTTTAAATGTTTTCTATCATGGTTGATAGGGAGCTCAGGAAGCCTTGAACATGGCTAGGTTTCTCTTCTTGGTCTCTTTTGGTTGAACCATCATTAGAGACTTTTGTACACTAGTCCTCTCGTGCCCACTGGGCTCATTCTGGATATGCACTACTTTCTATCTAGACTGAAGAAGCCTCATGGATGAAGGTGAAATATCTTCAAGAATCTATAACCAAGGCCAGTTGTGTTATATTCAACACCTTCGGATACTAGTCAGCTCAGTTAATTCTTCGTAGCATTATAAACTTGAGGTCTCCTCAGCTGTTAGAATGGAAAATGTGTTTTGCTGTCATCAGTGTGAGTAGGAAACAAACACTTTTTCACTATTCCTGTGAGGCTGTCCATGTGTGAAACCCCCCTGATGGAAACAAATCAAATCCACCTCTCAGCAGCACATTCCAGACTCGAGCCAAATTCTCAGCAGGATTCTCTACTATCCTTCATAAAACACCCGTAAATTCCATGCAGTTCACAGCAGACATATTTAACCGTGTGTCACAATCAGGTTAAAAGTTTATCCAAGATTATATTCAACACAGTGACATTAGAGGTGATGAGGATGAGCTGTCACGGTGTTGTGCTGTTCCGCAGTTCAAAATGCTATCAGATCTGAACGCAGCAGAATGAACAGATGAGGTTTTTAAATGAAAAACAATAATTGTGTCAGTTTTTTGTTTAATTATCATCCAGGTCACAGATGTTTAAAGAGCTGAAAAAGTAGCTCTTTTAATTTAATGTGAGTTTAACAGTCAAACACATTAACTTCCTGACAAGAAGAAAAAAGAAAATCATCCAAACCTCTGTCACTGACTTTAAAAATTAAACTGAAATAATGACTTTTTAATTAGACATGTTAACTGATATGCTGCATGTTGTGGCTAAGAGAAAAAAACTACTGATTTTTAACTGTTTAGGGTATATGAAGTTTTTTGGGTTATGCGCAGCAGTGAGAAGCACGTCACCAGTCTGTCACTTTTCTCCTGTTTATCTTTTTCAGTGGCAGAGCATTAGTCCACATGCTCTGTATTTGCCTGTGTATTTGCTTGGAAAACAAATGTCCATTATTATTAGAAACTCATGCAAAAGCAGAGACAAGCAGGTGCTTCTGTGACCATGAGCTCAAATGACCATTTAGTTTTGTGCTGGCAGAGTGAAAGTGGAGGAGCCATTTTAAAATCTAAACTGAAACAGAAATGGGAAAAAAATGACTGATTGTTTGACATTCAATCCATACAGTTATACCTTTGAAGATAAAGCAGGGCGTTCATTGTCAAAAGTAATTAATCACATCCACCTTGAGTTTTCAGTTTAGGGACTACTATAACACAGACTGAGAGCATCTCTGTTGTTATTCTGGATAAATCTGACTTTACAAATTGCTAAGTTCAGTTCAGGACAAAATGTGAAATTCATAAGTGACAGGATCATGGGGGTAATGTTTAAGTTTTAAAATTATGTTGCCTAATGTTGTATATTGTTTCACTGTTTCTCTGCAGAGTTGTGTGAAATTGCATTAAGGTCTGCGCAGTGTAAACAGCCTGAGGCTGACAGGCTGTGGTATGTGGCACTGGTCTGTGCAGTGTAATTATCCCAATAAAAATAAACAGAAAAAATGAAACGTTCCTTTAATGTCCCACTTCATTTTTACGCCCTCTTTACATTGTTCAGTCCCCGTCGTGTCTCTGTACACCCTCTGTGAGCTGTGTAAACAAACGTCCGCATAGGCCAGAACATGCAAACACGCGCAGGCAAGAGGCTTCACGTGGAGTAAAGGCTGCGGCTCGGTTCCAGCAGGGTCACCAGACACAAGAAGAAGCTAATTCCACAGTCTGTTAACCAGCTTGTTTTTAAACACCCCACTCAGTCATATTGTTTTGATGCAAATGAGAACTGCAAGACAAAACACTGTGTGAATGCAAAGCAGGTTTTTAAACACAATTTCACCCCTCGTGTTAATGACCTTGTCTATGGCCTGTGGTGGATCCATTACTGTGGAACACAAAGGTGGACAAAAACCCTACTGGACAGGCCAACAGACGGATGCAAATGTTGATGTAAGTCACAGGCAGCGTGGTGTGGCTGCTTCATCCACTGTGTTACAGTGTAAATGCAAATATACACTGTATCTAACATGAAAGTTACACTCTCAGATTGTATTGAGCCAGAATAATCTTTCTGACATTTTATTATTGAAACGAGTGAAAAAAAAAAACAATACCAAAAACTGCTTTGCTTTCTTTTAACCGGTGAAAATGTCCGTTGTTGTATTAATCCTATCAGCCATGAAAGGCAAATTTATTGTCTGCATTTGTCTGCTGCAGTCAGCAGTTGTCTGTTCTACAAAAGACAAAAGTAGAAGACTCATTTAAATCTCAGTAAACGTAGTTAGATATTTACATATTACACACAGTCTGCAAACCATCGCAAGTTTAACAGTTTGTATCAGAGCTCACACTGGGCCCAAAGAAGCCGTATGTGCTCTCCTGCAGCTAATGTACTCTACCACCCCGGGTAAGTGGTAACTGATAGTTGCCTCTATATCTGCACTTTGGGCAAACAGCTGATGCAGCATCACTTTCTGGATGATCCTAAACTTGGTTCAGAGTGAAAACATTAAACCAACACTTGTTCCTTCTGTTACATCCACAAAGCATATGTGACTCTTTTTGTGGATGAATGAAAAACCCTTGTTTTTTTTGTTTTTTTTAATTAACTCACCATCTATCATACCAAATTGAATGTCATGTAGAAAAATGTTTCATCAAAAACTTCTGCCTGATTTCTGAGTGTAGCTGCATAAAATAATCCATGAAGTCCAATATAATTTCCACATCACACAGTAGGGAAAGCCTTTAGGCTCTAAAGGGATATGCATGTAAGTTTAATTGGTTTTACAAATAACAGAGAAAATATAACTGTGATTTACACAATTACACATGAGCTCCTTGAGCAAATTTCAAACACCCTATAGTATGGCTTCAGATAACTGATAACAATCATTACACCAGCTCCAAAACCTGATTTTGGCTCCTATACTTGTTCTATGTTCATTACAAATGTGGCAAAAGAGAGAAAAAAAGTAAGAAACAAAGCTCCAATCCAATTCCCCATCTCTATGGCAACATTATTGTTGTTGTTTTTATTACTCAAAACATAACTGGAAACATAGTGTTAATTCCAAGGACATTTTTATCCCACAGAGAAGTCAGTGATGTTTGATGTTTGGTTCAGACTATCCCATCAATATGGTTCTGAGGTTCTAGGAAAACTGAAACCCTCCTCTGTAAAACAAGCTCAAATGAGCAAATTAATGTACCAAAAGAAAGTCAGAGAATACAACAAACAATTGAGGAAAGAGTCCGAGACTGAGATGTCCACTTTCAGCGACCCTTTGCACTGGACTGTAGTGTGGTGTCCTGTTCTCCTTAATGAATATCTGAACATCTCGGAGCCTTCGGCACCAGAAGCAGGTGTGTGGTGAGGAGGGGCCAAGAGTCCCTCGGTCTCCTGAAAAACTTCCAACTGTTTCATCAAGTGTCAGAGGACTCACAACATCTGTTTGATTTCATCTGCGAGGGCTCGCGCAGGCTTTGAGGTTCCCGGTTGTTGCGCTCAGCCTCAATGTGCTGCTCGGGCAGCTGCACAGACAGACAGCAACAGGCACGTCCTCCCTGCTTCTCTGCTCGTTGTCTGATATAATTGAGTAAACAGTATTACTCCAACAGAGAATATGTGAGTGTGTTTACATGCAGGATCAAAAGTAAACTACTGCATGTCCAAAAAGTTTCAAATCACAGAGAATCTGACAGCAAAACAGCTTCCAACACTGCTCGTGGGATTTGAAAACACACTTGCAGCGGGAGATCAGAAGCCCTGGAGCCTCACACCGCTCAGCCATTTTGACAGCCAGTGTGTAGGGGGAACATGGTGAGCATATGGCCCCACTTATCCATCTGATTCCACACACTTCTGACACCGTGTAGAGTCATCCGTTGGCATCGTGTATACTTGTAATGAAGAAACGAGGTCTAGTTTTACAGCAGTAAGTCCACATTAGTAATGTTGTGTAAATTGTTAATCCATGATGCCTCTTTTAACTGCACCATGATGCAGATTAACAAGTCTTAAATTTAATCCTTCACAAAAACATCACGACTGGTCACTGAACTGTTAAATCTGGTTGCTTAGAGTGATTCACGACCAAGTATTTGCTCTGGATTTTATTCATGTTTGCTGATTCATGTCTGTGCACTGAATTGTCTAATATAATGAGTTAAACTATCATGTCCAAGGCCACAAGTGGACATTTACTCTTGTGCGATAGCCATTTAGAGGAACTGTCAAAATTATACTGATATCATTTCCATATTTCCTCCAAAAATCATATTAAACATGATTTTTTTTTTTTTTTTTTATTTTTTTGATAATAACACCACCTATCAGCATTTTAAGTACAATGCTTTGTTGTGTTGTGCTTTCTTTTTTATGAATCTGTTTCTGAGTGTGTGCACATTTCCAACCCTACCATTTAAATACCTGTGCTATATTTTACCTTGACACATAAAAGTAAACAGTCCAGCCTGTGTGTCGATTGGCTGCAGTTTAAAGAGAAGCAGATAGCTGTTCTAAAGCTCTGCAGTCACACTGGCTACGTCCTCCATCCTGGTGACCTCAGCGCTGAGACTGAATGAAAACAACAGTAAAACAGTGACTGTTCTCTGTTAACAGTCTGTGAAGGTCATACTGCTGCTTTAATCCTGTTGGCTCCAATCTGTGGTGCTCAGTTGGCCTGAGTCTCTCAGTGTTTGTCCATCCCCGAGGCTGGTGTTCTGCTGTGTCCTTGGACGCTGTGCTCACACTTCAGAGTGCCACAAGCACACAGACACACCACACACACACATACATACACACACACACACACACACACACACAGAGAGAGAGAGAGAACACATGTGCATCTTACTTACACACACATCAGCCGTGGCCCTGGGGAGTAAGAGGTGTGAGCCAGAGGCTTTTCTATCTAATACAGCTCTAACAGCTGCTGTGTTTATTCCTGGATCAGTTTAACACCTTCTGCACACTGCTCACCCTCCACCTATCACTCGCCCACTGGGACTGAAGAGGCAGAAGGGTGGCAGTAGTGTGAAAACACTGAGCATGCTCCGTGACTAAGTTTCCTTGTTTCACCCCGTGTGTTTGTGTATGTGTTTTGGGGTTGATTTTCTCTCACCAATTATTATTGGTTGCTATTCTTATCCCAGCAGTTTGAATGAATGGGGAACCCTCTCCTTTTGTCCCAACAAGAAGGCTTCTGATTGGCTAATTGGATCAGACAGGAAACCTCAAAGCAAGCATATTTTACAGCCTTTTAAAAGTCAATGCAGCCACAAAACAAAACACTGTAACAAAAGATAATAACAAAATTATAGTAAATACTAAAATGCTGTGTAACAGTTGGACAAGAATCAGCAAAGCGACCCATTGCCTTGCAGGATAAAGTTGCTGCAAATCTCAACTTCAGATCTTGTTTTGACTTACAGACACATCCACATGTAAGCAGGAACATCACTTCACAACTAAGCCTCTGTCATTGGTGCTAACACAGTGCTAATACAGAGTGACTTGTGGGTCTGCACCATCTACTTAAATCAAACAAGATGGAATGAGTTCCCAGCTTTTCTCAAAGCAAAGGAGTCTCTCTTTATCTTCAAGAATCTCTTAAAGACTCATCTCCTCATTTCTGAGAACATTTTCTCTCCTAGCTCATCTCACACCCTAACTCTAAAGTAGTAGTCTCTTTATCTGCACTGGAGACACTCACATCCACTCACATTCAAGTCACCTTGTAGATAAGCATCTGACAAAAATGTCAAAAGGTTGGCTAATTTTAGCTCACATTAGCCAATAAACATCAGTTGTACAGGTAAAATAACAACTACCATAGCCACAAGTGACAACTAATCGTAAATGGTAAATTGTGCAAGGGTGTAACAGTAGCTGACGCAGAGACAGCTCAGCAGTTAGCTAATATTAACTACCACAAGCTAGTAGCTGTACCAAATCAAAAGGGAAGTGTAAAAACAGAACTCTAAGTTTTATTTTATGTTTCTGGTAATAAATTAAAGACATTAAAATCATGAAAGCAATGCTGTTTCCTTCTTGTGTATTACTGCAGAGTTATTCAGTTGTGAACTGCATACCATATAAAAAACAACTTAAGATAAATTATGGGAATTGGCTCTAAATATTTTCTTTTTATTGTAAAATTTCAGTTGCATGACTGATCTTGTGGAAACTGTGTCATCTCTGACCTTGTAAAAAAAAAAGGCAGTTGTTTATTTGATTAAGTGCTCGATATGTCTGGAGAGCAACACAAATATCAAACTGAATAGACATTTGGAAAGAAAACACAGCTTGGTAAGAGAGTGGGAGCTGAAGAACGTCTCTCCAAATATGGACAACAGACTCTAATCTTACTCTCATTGATGAAGGAGACAGAATCATCTGAGCCATGCAGCTCCCATGCCACTGGATTATGACCCACTGCAAACAGACTGATTGAGGGATTTTCGTCAGAAGTGTGAGACTGGTTTTCTGCCTCTGCTCCTTGTGATAATGTAACAACAGACTACTCCACTGATGAACAGGACATGTGTTTTGTATTGATTATTGAGCCATCAGTGGCTGTGGGTGCAATCCAATCTTGTTTCGACTTGTGTCGAAATAAGATATGTAATTCATAAAATCTTCATTTTCTCCTTCTAAATGCCTTGTCTGCAGATCTTTCCTGGAAAATGATATGAACACTGAATGTGAAAATTTAAATTGTAAAAGCAAACAAGCTGAGAAAAAAAAAACCTTTTAGCAGAGACAGACAAAATGTGCGAGGACAATCTGACTGGGCCAACTGTGTTTTTTAGTGTTTTTAGTGAACAGCCACTATGTTTGGAAAGGATGGCCAAGTGCTCGGAGTTGAACCACTGCACCTTTACATCCAAGGAAACCAATAGAGGTAAGATTCATGCAGTTTGTGTCCGTTTTTGTTTAGAATGCATGTTAACAGATTAGACCATTCACACAGCACGCATTCCCTGCCTGGCTCGAGACACTGCCCTGCAACTAGGAAATAGAAATCAAGTCTGTTTTTCTGCACCGGAGGTAAGCGGGACAGCGTTTTCAGACAAAACCCAATAAAACTATGCCAACCCAAAAGCCTCACAACTGTGTGAAAAATATGACCACTCACCTACAACTGCATGAAACAAAAGTGATCAATTTGTAGCTAAGTCTGGGAACACCTTGGGATTCACCAAGAAGAGCTGGAAAGTGTCACTGCGGAGGACACTTGGGCAACCGTGTTGATTTACTGCCACCGAGACCTGATGTACCAACACGTTTAAGTTAATTTCAATGTGTGCAGTTAATGATAAAAGAGCCTGACTGGACAGGACCAGGTTTTTTCACTGTGCTACTACCAGTCTGAGCAAAGATAAACTAAGATAAGCTAAGCTGCATCAAACATACTCAGAGATAAGATGTCCATTTGGGCATCTGGGTTGAAGCTACTTTTTGCATCATTTTCCAAGTAGATGTGAAAAGATAGCACATTAAGATAAACCATCAGAATCATGGTCTGAAGCAGAAAACTTTCACTTTAGCTGAACTAAGCTTGTGTAAAATGTAGTTAAACCATTTCCATGTGTTAACACAAGTTTCAAGCACTACAGACTGCACTGATAAAAATCTAATGCTGTCCTTCCTCCCCCTCCTCCTCCTCCTCCAGTCCTCTGACCAACAGATCATGTGTCCTCTGGAATGTGAAGTTTCTTTTTTTTTCCCCTTTCCCCCCTGCACCTAAAAAATAAACATATGAAATGTGAGGTCTGGGGCTCAGCAGACGGTTCCAATTGGTGAATATGTGTGTATTGGGGTGGTGGGATTGCTGAGGAGGTCGGAGGGGGTAGGTTGGCTGGAGTGCTTGAAGGGGGTGGGTGGGGGGTTTGAGGAAAGATAGAGAACAGCTGTGACCTATTTTTTCCTCTCCTCTTTCAGTCATTCTACTCTCTTTCCTGCGCCTCCTACAGTTTTCCAGTAGCTTAGAACTTTACAGAGTGAACCTCCAACCTCCACACAGCTCTGTGGAGTCGACACCTCTGGCAAAAAAAAAAAAAAAAAAGATTAAAAAGTCCTGGGCGCAGACCTGGACACAATTACACACTCTCACTCTCACACCTTTCCTGCAGCATATGGCTGTGAATGTTTCTGAACAGGTTGGTGTCAGGGTTCAGTGTCCTCCCGAACAGTTTTTGTGTAATTTAACTGTCAGCAGTTGAAAGTCACTGCCATTGTTTGCTATCACTGGCACATACCGAGATTTGTCCACAAAGTTTCTCACAATCACTCACACACACACACGAATGCCTTGCCAGATTCAGGCCGACACATCTGGATTTACTACAACTGCACAGTGGAAGGAATGTGCACTGTGTGGTTGTGTGAGTGGTCATATTTTGGCATGTATAACAGCCATGTAAATACACTTTAAAGCAGTTTTTGTGTTATTGTATGACTGTTCTGTTCCAGAAAACTAATCTTTTAGTTAGTCTTTTTTAGTTTAGTCTGTCTTTCCAACGAAACCTTGCGCAAACGTCCATGGTCCCCTGAGGATGAATCCTACTGACTATGTTACATCTAGCACCACCTACTTTTTATTATCAAATTTTATCAATTTTCCATTAGAAAATTATAAGAGCTACTACTAGCTGGCTGTTTGCTGATGAGGCAAATGGTAAATGGATTGGCTTTCAAGTCTAAGTGTCTACTCAAAGTGTCTTACACTACCAATCACATATACTCTGTACGCACCTACACTCCATTCACACTGGGGGCAGTTTATAGAGTTCAAGAACACATCAACACAGAGAGTGTAGTAGTGGAGAAACATAGAAATGAATCACTGACCTTTCTCTTAGTGCAGGTAGTGAACAGTGATGGCCGATGGTGATAACGAACAGGATGTTCAGTATCCTGTCCCATGGCGCAGATGAAAAGAGCTTTCAGTTGCATCTTGTGGCCTTTTGCAGAGTTGTCATGGAAATTATTAAGTCCAAAAAACAGAAATACTGAAGCATCAACATGTGGTGGAAGTTTACCACCAGGAGGCAATTTTACATCTCCTCATTTCCTTTCTCAAGCTGTCATTTATCTTCTTTATGTCCCCCTATCGGTCAATAACTTTTTCCTCCTTCATATTCTTCCTCTTTCTCCCTGTAACTCTCTTTTCTCTGCCTCTACCCCCCCTCATCTCCCTCTTTAATTAGGTACTATGAGGAAAGTCTATGCTCAATTAGCAATAGACATTTGGCAGAAGGGAATGAAATGCTCCCAATTTCCTGTTTTCTTGTCTCTGCACAACATAAGCTTGTGGAAGACTGCAGCTGAACACTGCAGTTTTGTCTTAGTCTGGAGTGTTTGCCCTTTGAAAATCCCAGCACGCCAGATAATGTAGAAATGTGTAGGTGAGTGTATGCACTGCAAAGAAATGGAAAGTTCATCTCAGCATTAGACTGATTAATGCTGTTAAATATATTTGCTTTGGCGTCTGAGCAGAAAACCATGTCTGGTGTCTGAAATCAAAGAAAAGCAAAACAAGAAGAGACAAGGAAAAAAACAGATCGAGTGCTGAATTTCCCAAGAGAGATATAATCTGACAGAGAGGTCTGCTTGTCTCTTTGTTTCATGAGTTGAAGACAGGCCTTGCAGCTGGTGCGCAGGAAACCAGATCTACCTCTCACTCCCCAGCACATGCCCCTCAGTCTCCCCACAAAACACAGTCAAACTATGGAAGAAAAGAGGTGAAATACTCCGAGAATAGGAAGTAATGAATCAAAAGTCTCCCAGACAAACAAAGGTTCGTCTACACAGCAACAATGACAACACAGTGGAGTTTCAGTAAATAGTGGAGTCCCGTCCTCCAGGCTGTACTAACACCTCGGCTCTTCAGAGTGTTGTGACATCTTGTGTCTTAATGACGGAGCAATGATATTTTAAATGCTTTTACACACTTACACAGCCAGCTGTGCTTCCTGTGTGTGGCTTCTGCAGCAGTTACTCTTCATCTTGATTATGTTCATCTTGATGCTATGTTTGTGTGGCACCTGAAAGAAGGATTTTGTCTCTGAATAGTATATACCCAAATTTCTGTGAATAAACACTAAGTTTATAAACCCTAATGATCTGTTTGGTTTGTTTTACGTATAAATTCACTACAACTTTTCTTTCGGGGTCATAGGAAAGTTTCAGAACGCTGGTGGTAGCAGAGAATGAGATCTGTCCTGGCACTCTGTGTTTTCCGATGCTGCTGAGTGAAACCTCATCTGGGCCGATGAAGTAATAATAAACAAGCATTCTTCTACAAACAATGCAGTCGCAGTGTGTGTGGTGTAACATTTGCAAAAACACACATAGAGGTAGTATGCTGCAAACTCTGTCTCTTTTGGGTGAATGTATTCACAAAAAACCTGTGATGACTCATGGAGTCACTGATGTCATCATACAATGATTTAAAGAGCCTGCAGATATTTCAAATATCTACTAAAGTGAGTTAATGGAGCGATATTGTAGGGATGTTGATAAAAAAAAAAAAAAAGGTAAAAACACGGAATATTGTTTCATGTTAACAATCTGATGCAGTGGCTCTCAAAATTATTCATCCACACATTCAGGATAAACCTTTAAATAGTAACAGAATAGTATCAGTCAGATTTCACTGAAATATTTGGAAAGAATTTCACTGTTCTGAACAGTCAGAACTCCGCAGAGTCTGAAATATCTACTGAAACAAATTGTCAGAAGTGGCATAAGCAATCCCTCGTACAGTTTGCTGACACATCCTCCATCACATCTTCATGTCTCCTGCTATATTCTCCTCTTCATCGTCCTCTCTGTAAAATCAAGCTGCCTCGTGTGATTTAACCAAATCTGATGGAAAGCTCTAGAGAAGCCTCTGTGCTGCTATCTCCCCCTCTGCCCAGTCTGAGATGCGTCCCAAAGACCATCTGAAGGTTCCCAAATTGATACTTAAATCTTCCCAAATCATAGAAGGCTGAGGATGGAGGAATTTTTAATCTCCATCAACCCGCAGGCCACAGCTCACACTGTTATAGTAAACACATCTCCTTCTCTGTCTCACTGACTTACTGTCTCTTATTCAACTAAACACAACAGGAGCATCTGTGAAAATATTGCATCACATTCTTTGATACACAATTACATGTATGACTTGTATGTGGAAACTAAAGATTATGGTTTGTAGAAACTAGTTTGAATCAGTTCACCTTTGGGATTCTGTGACCACAGTGGGAAGTTTTGTGGCCCACTGAACATGGCTCCGCTCTGATTTGCATTCAGGTTTGTGTCTTTGCCACGTTGACAACCGCAGGCTGATTTGTTGTTGTGTGTTAAACCTTGTCCCACTTCCCACTTTGTGGTGGAAACATTCGATATATTCTGATATATTCGCTGTGCTCCTCAGTTATTCAGCTCAACATCTCAGTGAAGCCATCATGCATTTACAGGACATGGTCTGTTTAAAACATGGACATTCAGCAGGACATTATAATCCACCACAGGGGGGTGTGGTCACAGAGATATGAGGGACAGACACTCCTGCTTGGAGTCATAACACAGTCATATCTGAACACACAGACTCAAAACACATTGACATTAGATTCTTGAGGGGTGTTGACTCCCCCAACACAAGTTTCTGATTAATACCAGAGTATACTGATGCCTGCCTGTAAGTGACAGTCCTGTTGATGAATGATGAGTGATTTACAAGGTCTTGCTTTCCTTGTGGCTTTATTATTTTTCATATCACATTTAGTCCTACATATTAATGATTTAGTTTCCATATGTAAGATCAGTAAGAACTTTCCTCCGGTTTTGCATTAAAGTCTCATTTCACATTGAGCACCTCCTCCTGTCACTTTATGATACAAAATGCTTCAGATGCTTTGGTATTTAAATAACAGGAGCATCAGCCAGTTTACAGAAATACACCAGGTACTTACATCTGTAATTATTACTCAGGCTCTGATGGGAAAATTACCCACATACACACTCTGGACAGAATTAAAATCACTGACCAGTGCACAGCACCTGCTCGAGAGACATTAATTCAGACCAAATGGACGTTAAGAGGCTGCAGATAAGATGGAACCAATAACACTGAGTTCTCCCACTGTCCCATTTGTTGTTCCACAACATTAACTGTGTGGTTGTTACTGTAACTATGCCAACAAAGGTCCTTTATTAAGGTTACCTTAACAAAGTTCTTAACCTAACCTAATCATCTGATCTGTCCCAAAAGCTACCCAAACTGTTACCATACGCTTAACTTGTAACACCGCTTGATATTGTGGCATTGAAGATAAAGCTGCAACATCAGTCCTCTGAGATGCTTTAGGGAAAAAAAAACAATGTAACTATAGAGGCTGGTGGACTATAGGTGTTATCATTACAGGATCCAAATGGTATTTCTATTGTTCTAACAAGGCTTCGGTCAAAATATTTCACACACAGTTCTCTGGTTCTAAAAGAACCTACAAAGATGCATATTAGTGTGTTAGACTGAGTAGATAGCTGTACCTTTACTAGATAGTTGTACCTTTGTATGTAATTGTGCATAGAAAAAATCTCTGACGATCATAGTTTGTCTGAGCACATCATGCAGCGCAGGTGGTCTACTAATCAGAAGTTTGGTGGTTCAATTCCTGGCTTCAATGGTCCACATGTTGAAATGTCCTTGGTGAAGACATCGAACCAAAATTGACAAATAGCTGTTCTATTAGTGTATAAATGTGTGTGTGTGAATAGGTGAATGCCAACTGCAGTGTAATGCATTTTGAGTGGTCACAAAAGACAAGAAAAGTGCTATAGAAATGCAGTCCACATGCCATTTAAATGTCCATTTGGGCTCACAGGCAGGAGCTTTGTGTGAATGTCATCTAGTTCCACGAGATGTCTGATCATGTTATAGATGGTCCGTAGAATCTGTCACGTATTCATGTATACACTCTCACTCACCCAGAGACATATACATAGTTCATCTGTCAGACAAGAATCTTGTCAGTGTGTGTGTGTGTGTGTGAGAGAGAGAGAGAGAGAGAGAGAGAGAGAAGAAAGAGAAGAGAGAGTATGTGCTTGTGTTGATCATTGAAAACAGAAACAGAAACAAATAACAGCTGTGATGAATATGTGATTTTTAAGACGTATCATCTTGGAGCGTTTTACCGATTTAAATTCTGCAGGAAATGTGAATGTGTTTGGTTTTTTACAGCTCATCCTGGTGGAACATCTTCAATGACACACAGCAACCTAATACTCCAGGGCAGAACATATGCATAGCTTAATGCCACATTTTGTTTTGCACATGGATATTAAAAGCATATGTGTTGGTGCTTGGTTTTACATTGGCTATAAAAAGACGCTTCTTGACTTCCTGGGGCCGCTGGCAAGTCAACCCGCTTGGAGAGGATTGAATGCGAGAAAGAGAGGAGTTTGCATCATTCCTTTAATCTGAGTTTTGGAGGGGAGGGGTTTGGAAAGGGGGCAAGGTTGGAGGTGGGAGAAAGAGAATGAGCCAACAATAAAGCGAGAAAATGACAGAGGGAAGAAATAGATGCAGGCAAAACAAAAGGAAAACAAAGGAGGAAAAATATTCAACAGTTCTAAACTGAGCACAGAGAAACATGTAAATATGAACAAATCCATCGTCAGACAGGACATACACAGAGCAAACACACTAAAAATACATGCCTTCCCTCCATCTACCCTTAAAGAAATATGTGTTTTTTTTATTAGATCAATGAAAATACTGTGTTTATGCCCATGATGATATTGGAACAAAGCTGTTTTCTTTTATATTGCAAACCATAGTGTTGATCAACACTAATATCTCAGTCGCTCCTTTTTCCTTTCCTCTCCCTGCCAGCCATCATTTAAAAGCAACAGCATATTGATTCCACTCGTCAGTTCCTGAGAAACAGATGGGTCTCAAAGAGGACACTGACAGCCGTCAGTGACGACGCCAATCAAAGCAGCAGAGGCAGAGGCGTCGTCCTGCAGCATCTAGTCATAGCAAACGATTGGAAGGTTGAGAAACACTATGCACTTCTTGATGTGGCGCTTTTTACTCAGTCTGCCAGTGCTGTCACTCACCACAGCCAGCAGTGAGCACAATGATGCCCTGTGGAACTTTTAGCAGGAGGTCATGAAATGGAGCAACTTTCTAATGGTCCTCAATATTGTTGCAGGGCCTTGAAACTTAACTTAAGTCAACAAAATGACTTGAGACTCTGTGTCTGCTTGACTCACTGTGACTTACTTATATGTCTTTGCTCTCAAATTTTGAGGAGTTAAAAACTAAATATAATCTGCCTTTAGCAAATTGTTACCTTGTCTCTTTTCAGTAACTTGTCACTTCACACCAGTTTCACATTTATCACCCTCCTGCACAAGAATTTTGAGTATGTATGTGTGTGTGTGTGTGTGTGTGTGTGTGTGTGTGTAATTTCTTTCACAACCTATCAAAAAAGCATCACATGACTCTATATACATACAGATAGAGTTCTAGTTTTAACCTTCTAACTCTACACACACAGGAAGAATTAGAACATGTTGATTTTCTGAGGAGAAATGTGGTTTTCTGAGCACTTGCTGGTGGATCAGAGTCTCCTATTGTCTTCCAATATCTGACATCCAATCTTGATTCATGAAAACATTCTTTATGAATGTTTTCAGTGTCTTCGGTCTTGTTCTGGACCATCTCTTCTGCTTCTTCCACTGAATAAAACGAAGTGGAAGCTATTTCCATCTAAACAGAGCCACACTATGACAATGAGTTTCACAGACCTGCTCCTCTCCTGTCTGATATATGCTTCACAATGTTACATGAATGTTTTTTTTGAACACATTTACTCTCATTTACAGCCAATTATGGAAAACTCATGACCTCTTTCCACATAGAAGATGTTTTATACAAAACTCTTCTAAAGTTCCTGACAAACGGATGGATCGGGATGAAAACATGACACCGTCACACAAGTTTGCTGGCACATGTAAAACAATCTTGGATGTTAGTGTTTCAAAAAGTTAATGTGAACACTTCCAAGATTGAGCTGGAGTATGACTCATTCTGTTATTTCACTAAAGCCTGAGTTTCTTCACCTAAATAAGAGGCAGGGGACCTGGATACATCATCAAACACAGTCCATCAGTCTCCCAGAGCTGCAGTTTCTATGATACAAATTGAATAACTTCATAACACTGACCCAAACATATTCAAATCTAATACACAATTGTGGAAAAACATAATCTCAAATGGACAAGGTCGATACAAGCAGTGTAAAAAACTATATACCTGCCACTGACATGTAATACTAAGTGAACTTACACCCTGTTTACCAGAGGCAAGATGTTATAGGCACTTTTCAATATACAGAAACTCACCACAACAATATCACTACATAACTTTGTTCACAATAAAACTGCCACAAAACTGAAGAAAGTTGGGCAGCTTATTTTTTTGAGAAGGATAAAAAACTGATCCCAAGCTTCCTAAAGCCATGAATTCTATTATGGTGATGACACAGCCTCTGGAAATCAGTACATAAGACACACACCCTGAATAAAGCATCCCTCTTTCTAAGACTCTTGTGATTTGTCCAGTCAATGACGCTGTCGATCAGCCCGTGTGAGCGTTAGCCTGTCAGAGCTGCAGTCAGACAGTGGTGGCAGCAATGGCTCGGTGAAGCAGACCAGATAAACCGGAGCCCCTGTGGATGAGCAGAAAAACACTGCTGTCACTGCAATCATTCCAGCAGTGTGAACTTGGCTTCACTGACCGCAGCTTGGCCAAGGGGGCACCCACAAGAGAGCAGGCTGGGTGGATGGGTGGAAAGGAGGGAGAGGGGGGTGGTTCTAAGAGGAAGTGTCTTGTGCCTCAGGAGATGCCATTCTGGGAGCAGATGGTGCCCTGGTAGGATTAGATACAGAGGAGAAGCCACGCTGACAAAGAAAGATGGAGGGCATCAAACACCCACACAGTCATCCACCTCCTCCCCCATGCCTCCCTCTCTCTCCGTCAGGGTAAACAATTCAATAAGAGCTGTGCCAGAGATAGAACTGATGCCCACTATCATGCCAGGCCCAGGGCCCTCCAACCATCTGATATTGACAAAAAAAGCAGCTCACACTGAGGAGCAGATTTCACAGAGATGCTCAGTGGTTGGTTCTGTGTAAATGCACACCAAGGGGGATAACCACACTGAGGGGGTATGGCTTTGATTTGTAATGGGCAAATGCTATAGTTTTGAAACTGGGCCTATATATTATATGTATCATATGTTCTTTTACCAAGAAGAACAGAAACAATGAAAAAAATCAAAAATATACTGAAATAATCCTAAAACTACAAATGTCCTCAGCTGGGAGCTGATCTCTGACTTACAGATGCTGCCTAATAAATCCAGATGTCTGCCTAAAACAAAAAGTAACTTCTGAACCAAATATATATAAAACTGAGTATTTTCAGATAATTATACAACAGTGATAGTTGCTGGGTTTGTGGTTTTCCTGTGGAACTAGAAAATTTTTAAACTTGTGCTGTGGGTCAAATTTTGTAAATGATGAGCTATAAATATAGGAACATATTTTAAATAAAATTGTTCAACCAAACTGACTTCACACAAACCACATCCTGTGATGCTCTCTGCCACCTGGAGCCTGCCTCTTGACCGGTATTCTTGTCAAAGTGGTTTTGATTGTGTAGTCTGCCAGTTTTGTCCTGATGACAGTGAGCGAAGGAGTGTCATTTGATGTCAGTTCCAGTAACTTTTAGCAGGTTAACAACACTTGATGCTGACGTCAGTTGAAAACTTTGGCATTTTGTAGGTTCTGAGGTTAATGTGTGTGGAAATATTGTTCTGCAAAAAATCTGTTGCCAAACTATGCCAAGAAACGGAGGGCAAGAAATCATGAGGAAGAATTCTCTTAATGCAGAGTCAATGTGCAGCTGTAAAATAGGTAGATTAGACACTAACCAGTTACTGAGTGTAGGTGAAAGATAACTTTGTTATGATAGTAATCATTTTACAAAATACTGTTAGGAAAAGATTGATCTCCTTGGGGGCAGCAGTGAATATCTCACCAAGGGCAAAAGGAAAATCTAAAAATACAATAAATATCAAAGTCTGGCTTCCTTGCCACAGATACAAGCACAGTACTGACAGGAAGGACAATCTCCAAGACTCTAATACACAGACGTCCAAATTATTCCACAAAGGGCCATGTGGCTGCAGGTTTTTATTCCAACCAAGCAGCAGCAGCACACCAGACTTGACAGTATTTATTTAACTGATCTCAGTCTTCACGCAGTTCACTGGTCAAACTAGGTGCTCTTGACTGGTTGGAACAAAAAACCTGCAGTCACATGGCACTTTGTGTAGTAGTTTGGACATGCCTGCTCTAATACATTTTTGGGGGGTTGGGGATGAAGGTTGAAACTTAGTTGTCAGTGACTAGTCAGTGCAGCAGAGTCTCATGAGTTGGCTGATTAAAAATGTGAATATATTTTTACAGCCCACTGATACAGCACCCTACTAGCATTTGTCCCAGTTTCACCAAAATAACAAACAATAACAATAGTGTGCAGTCAAACAATATAATGTGCAGTAATGAAAGAAAGATGTTTAGGATGGAGAAAATCTAACCTAGCAAGCTGTAGGCTACTGTAGGCTAATGGGTGAGGGCTTTGATCACCCATCTGGTTTCACCACATTGATCTGTAAGCCTATTGAGAAATCTAACACAATTGAATTTAGAGATATTAGAAACTAATTCAACACTCAACAACACAAACGTTAGGGACAGTTTTGATTCCTTTGATTGCTTTCCTTTTTTTTTTACATTATTGAATACCCTGCCAGTGACACTCCACTGAGACAACTTCTTCGACAAGAAGTCATTAAATCACCATGATTGTAACATATTGTCCAAACACAACATTTTAAGTTTGGAAAATCTCATTCTGTTTTCACAAATTGCTATTTAAGATGGTACACATTGCTTCTTCTCCAATACTGAAGAGCTGTTTTCAGCTGCTTTCTGAGCAAATGAGCAGAACCTCTCAATCTGCTCTAAACTCCGATTTAAACATCCCTCTGCGTTGGACTGCCTTTGCACAATCTGTTTTTTCATTTACAGCCATCAAACATGAAAATGTGCTTCCAGCTGAGCTTAAAACTTGAACAGACTTTCATTCTTTTTCCCATGTTGCAGTAAAATGGATACTGAGCAACGACTCATGTCAACATTAATTTGACTGTGATTCTGATTTTAATGAACCATCATTTTACAGTTGTGGTGGCTGGATGTGCTGATGTTATGTTGATGTCTGTTGATTCGTGTGTATCATTATTGGTGAGGTTAAGATTATGTTGCATATACAGTTTTTTTGTGGAAATCATCTTATAAGTGAATTATGGTAAAAAAAAAAAAAATCACAATGTATAATTTGAACCGGCAGTTTATTTTGCTTTGTCTTAAGTTCAACATTAGTTTCAGTGCGTTTACAGTAATCAGCGGTCAGCTGAGTCTCAGTTGTCCTGCAGAGGGAGTTTGACCTTGTTCATGTCATGCCATCAATACATAAACATGCATATGCACAGGTATATGCTTGTGTGTGTGGTATATGTGTGGCATCAGTGAACGATGCCATACATCTGACCAGTCAAAATTAATAACAGACATCAAAAATAGCAAATACTGATGTGACAGCGGTATCTACTCCTCACATCTCAGATTGACATTCTGTCCCAAAAGTGTCTGATATCACTTGAAAGATGGAAACACTCACTTTCAGCAGGTAGAAACATTACCATTGGTTTGATTTTGTGCAGAGGAAAGATCATTACAAGATCATAGGCATCAAATGTAAAATTGTGTGCAACTATAGAGATTCTTTCTGCTTTGAAAAACACAACTTCAACCTTATGGAACCTGCTGCAATAACAAAACATGATGTTCATGGAAACCCAATGCAAACTACTGTGACAAAGAACCAAATGTGTTTTTCACTGGATATATGGTGGCTGGCTCTTTGATCAAGCCAAAAGACTTGGGAAGTCCTACTTTATACTTGTTAAGACTGGGAAATACTTCAGCTCTTAATGTGCAACTAGTAGTTCTATGTTCTAAATGTAGTACATTGTTCTCTCTGAAAAACATAAATCAGCCTTGTTTTTTTAAATACTTTTCACTGGCTTTGAACTACCTGAAAACCACAGAACCATAGAAGATAGAAGTGCCAATGCCGAATCGATCTAAGCTCAACAGATTTCAAGGTGTTTTACAATCACAGATCCCTGATAGTGCTCACCTGTTCTTCAGACAAATGTACTGTTTTCCTCAGTCTAAAAAGAATGAGCATTGCTGCACCAGCTGAATCTGTCAAGATGCTGTCCTTTTCTGTTCATTACCGCAATTTCACAGTTCATGTGAAAGTCATCTAAAAACCAATTAAAACAGGTTCACGCTACATTCCTCCTTATTTCCACAGATCACAGGGAACTGCCAGCAGAATTAAAAGGTAAGATCTGGTAATTACCTCCAAACCGGCCAAAAAATTTCAGATCTATTATGTGATTTCTCCGCTGGGCTTATCACAGCCTTATCAGACTGCAGGCTGATTACAGAGTAAAACCCTATGATGAAAAATGAGGAAGCAAATAGTAAAGTGGCGTATAAAATAACAGAAAACAGCATACACACACACACACACACACACACATCAGCACCTCATGGGTGCAGAGGTGGTTGTGGATTCTGGATAAAAACTCCCCAGGCTCCTTTTTTTCTCCTGGCAGCAGCAGACAGATAGAAAGATGAAAGCATGAAAGGATGTGTGGGGAAATGAAAGAGGGAAAGATGAGATGAAAGAGGGGAGGTCAAGTGTGAGAGATGGAGCGACAGGTTTCATCACATCTTTGTTTTGTTTTTTTGGACTAATGGCCCGTCATCTCACAGCCATGATTAGCCTGGTTACTCTGCTTGTTTACCATGGGTGAGAGCACTTCATGGGTCAACTGCCTCACATCTGGTGGTCACAAGAAAATAAAGGGATGGAGAAAACCACAGACTCAGATGAAGGGATGGAGACAGTAGCATGCTGACTAAAATGAAGGGAAACTGTATTCACTTGAAAAGTTTTGCCGTGGCATGGTGTGTTCTCAGCATGGTGGTGAGAGGTAAAGACAGGGAGGATGAGTGATATGCTGTGTGAGTTTGCCCATAGTCTGACAGCACAAATACTTATTCATTCATTGCTAAAACCAGTTTGCCAGTACAAAAATCAATTTAAAAAAGCATCACTGATATTAGGCCACTAAACTCCAAATTCTGCAGTGACATGGAGCATGTGTTTTAGCATGTGTAATAAGAGTTCCTCAGCTGAAGCAGTTCAAACTTTAAACATCTATTCATCAGTTTTGTTTTTATTTCATTTGTAAAATTTCAAGTGTAAAAAACTACTTTCAGTTTGACCTTCAAATGAGGGTCTTAGAGAAATCTGGCTAAATTTCAATAAAGCTTCCAAGCTGTCAAATCATACAGCAGCTTGTGTTTGCAATGTTGGATCTATTTGATCAGTGTCACAGTGTTGTCTAACCTCATCAGAAATATCTGCTGTGTAAAATGTGATCTGAGCCAATAGAATGGATGATAGCCAGGGCATGTGGTCGTTTCCTAAAAGTTTTTTTTTAAACTTAAATTAATATTTGACCAATCTATGTTTTTGAAAACTAGATGGTGCATCCAGAATACTTAGTGAGATACAATGTCTGACCTGCATGCGTGTGTGGCCTAACGTTTGCTAAAAGCTAAAAATAAATCAAACTGCAGCTGAAAGATTTGATGTGATTTTTTTTTTTTATGGGATCATAAACTAAAATTGTGGTGATCACCACAGACATTATGGATTTATCTTCTGGGAAGCACAGATGTCAGTTTTCCATCTGGATTAAAACTGTGAACCAATTGACCGAAACTGTTACAACACTGCTCATAACACAAAAAACACACACACATACACACTGGGGAAACTTAACATCTCATCTAGTCTGGGATTGATTTAGGATTCCCAGGTGTCAGTGGGGAAAGGGACACATGGACTAACTTGTTGGCCCACTGCCACCACAGTTCGACCTTGAATAAGCAACTGATGGATTGATGGATGTTTAGTTCCTCTTTTTTGGATTTTCATACACATGTAAAGGTCAAAGGTGAAAGGTGATTCAATTCATTTCAGTTGGGCTAATTGCCAGTACCTAGTGAAAACTAATAACAAACTACTAAGGCACTAAAACGTAGTAGACCATTAGACTCCACAGCAAGCAAATCTAAAAGATCTCATGTATAAAAGTGGTGACTCGTTGTGATTAAGCTACAGAGAAGTGAATCTGCTACTCTGCTCTTTACTGAACAGAGCTGTATGATGAGCTCCAGCTTATTGTTAAGCATTACACTGGCAGACAGACTTAGAGGCCTTCTGGCGAATTTAGCGGTGCAATTAGCAGCTTAAGAGTTGATGAAGATCAAAACTCAGGCTACAATGGAATGAATATTAACTGCTGGATGTGTAAACGTGCAACTGAAACAGCAATGTGTCAGCGCTGTCAGCCTTTTCCCTCTTCCTCAAAGTTGCCAAAAGGTTATTGCCGGTTTACCATTTACTATTCAGCCCACAAGCCCAAGTCTGACACAGGTTAAATGTCACAACCTCATCATTAAGAACCAGCTGGCAGCTGCCACAGGTCCAGCTGGGGGTAAATTGGGACAGGAAATCCCATGTTCAGCATACACGGAAGAAAACAAAAAAAAAAAGGATACCTTACTATACCTATATTTACTATGTCATAGCATGAGGCATCAAAAATGACATAAACATGTCACAGTGTCATCAAAAGTCGCTGCATTTATTACTTGTCATTTGCTTGTCACTGAATTCAAACGCAGGGTTTGAATTCGGTGGAAGCTAAGCACCTATAAGAAGTTGTCTGAACTCATATGTCAGCAATAAAATCATATATATGTAGGTGCTAATACATTATCATGATTAAAGTTATGATGGTTGGTAAACACAGTCAGGTGACTGTAATAAACAGCCTATTGATTGTTTTACTGTTGTCTGAAACTGACAAAAACAAGTAATGAAAAACGACGTTCTGACAATCAGCTGTCTGATAGGAGCAGACTGACAGCTGGGCTCAGAGACAGACTGATGCATATGATTCTTTATAGTGAAAGCTGGAGTTGTACGATACAACTTCTATACTTTATAGAGACAGAACAAAAAAAGGAGAGAGCCTGGGGGAAAGTCAGAGACAGTAGAGGAATATCTAATGTTCAGCTGAATCTCCTTGCAAAAAGTGAGGGTAATGAATGTGTAACATGCTATTTATTCAGGTTTCACCTTTACGCTAAACTTTATGTGTTAAACTTTATTTGAAGTGTGAAACTGTCTCTGCTGTTTGGTATAGATTAAAGATCCAGAAAGTTGAGGTGAAGCACCAGTTATTTGTGGATGTACCTGTTTGTTTGTTGTACTGGTGATTCATGCTTTTCATGGTTTTTCAGATCAAACCTTTAACTGTAATTTAGTGGCCATGTGTCAAACATTTTATGCTGGTTGACTTATCTAACAACAGTATCCACTGTCATTATTTTTTAGATCATAATAAAAACTTGTGCTACATATATTGAAGTTTTCCATTATAATTGTCAGCTGCTCCTTTTCTGAGTATACAGAACATACAGTGGAGTGGACCTCCAAAAACTTGTGAAAGTCAGAGCAGCCAGATTGAAAAAGATGCTTATGAAAATAATGAGGTTCCAATTTGCTGAAGAATGGCTTGTCTGATAAGAAAAAAGAATAACAACAATGAGCGAGACAGAGAAAGTGGAGATTAAGCAGGGAGAAATAATGAGACAGAGGAAGAGATTTAGAGACCGAATATTCCGAGCATCTGTTGTTGAAGCCAATGATAATGTCTCATTGTTGTAGTCATTAGGGAAGTGGGAAATAACAAAGAAAAAGTCATGGAGTGAGAGAATGAAGGAGAGTAATAAGGGTATGAAGTGAAAAAAAAGAGAAAACATATAAGACACAACTACAGTAGGCTGAGGGACAGAGACTTCACCTTTTCATTCTGAGAATAGTTTACCATTTCGAAAAAAAAGATAAAACTTTATTGATCCCTGTGGGGAAATTGGCTTTCTACAGCAAGTTATAGGGTTCCACAGGGAAACAGGAGACTACAATATCAGTCCCAAACAAAGTGTAAAGTGAGTAATAAAAATAAAACAATAAAAGAACAGCAAAGAAAACATTAGAGGAAAAAGAAAGGGTAATAATGAAGCATAAGTAACAAGTGCAACATAATGTGAATGCCCCCATACATGAAGCAACAGAAAAGACTCTGCAGCCAAACTTGTGGCTCTGTAGATGTGGTTGGTACCATGCTATGGTACCAATGTTGGTACCAATATGTATAGCAGCTTATGTCAACATAACAACTGTCACTATCAGTTTTTCTGTCTCATCTCATGGCAATCCAATAATACCTAAGACAATCTTGGATCAAAAACTAAGACAAAATCAAAAACAACTATTTATATCACACCAAAGGACGTAAAGGCTAAGTTATGCTTCTCCTATTGTGTACTCCGTGGCCGTGCAGCCTGAACGTAAACCAATTCACCACCAGACCAGTACGGGGCGATACGTTTCTTTACCTTACAACAATCAACTATCGCTGATTGTTTATTTACTGGCCGGCCTTGTTCCTCCACACACAATGAACAATGGAGACCGAGAAAAGACAATTGTTGGAATTGGAACTAATTATCAAATTGTTTTATTACAAATGCTGAGACGATAACTGGTGTGGCAATGTTGTTGTTGTGGAAGGAAAACAACTGGCAAAGTGAGATTCCGGAAATGAGGTAATTCTAGCGGACCAAACAGAGCCATGCGCTCTCCGTATGCTCTCTGTCATTTTGATGGATAGTTAAAAAATTGGTTGTACGTCAGCCCTCGGAGAGGGGGTTGGATGAGTAACAATGCAGAGGACTCTGCGTTGTTGCGTATCAATGGATACAGACGATCATACATCAGGCTTTAATCTTTAATCCCAAGAGATAATGAATATATGAAGTTTCACTCCAGTTCAATAAATGTCTCAGCTATTTGGATGGTGACCAAACTGGTGAAGCAGGTTCTGCAAAACACATTTCTACTGCTGTTTGCACATTATTTCATTGACAGACAGTTGGTGACGTGTGATCACAGAAGAGAGAGAGGAGAGCATTCAGACATAACATAAACAGAATGACACACATCACATAGAGACAGAGTGAAATGAAGAGAAAGATTAGGATTAAAGTGAAAGGCTAGTGGATGAGGAATCAATATTCTGTAGTAGTGCTTGAAGTGAAGTGTTGGTCAGAAACAGATCTTTGATTGTCAGTCTTGTGTCTGTGCTTTCTTTTCTCCTGTGAGCTGCAGTCTTGTGTGTGGAGGAGTTTGTCAGAGAGAAGGTGAATTGCAGTGAGCGGTGGAGTGAAAACCAGCCTTCCAGTTTCAGATAAGACGACCTGTGCCACTCTGTCTCCACAGCTACGCAACCTGATGGGGAGAGAGAAGAAAAAAGTCAGAAATCAATATGTCAGCTCTCTGGCCCTCACCATAATGGCTCCCAGAGGGGTGATAAGCAGCTTAGTGTTTCCCAATGAGAGGAGGGTGTGGAAGAAAGAAGGTGTGTGTGTGTGTGTATGTGTGTGTGTGTGTGTGTGTGTGTGAACTGACATGCTGACAGCTTCAACGTCACCCAAACATCTGACCATCCCCACAGGACTGAGTCTAGACACAAGAGATATGAGACACACATGCAGATGGTTGATGTGTGTGTTTGTGAGTATATCAGAATTCAGTGAAGCTGCTGATGGGCAGTGTTTTAATTTCCATTCAATAAATCAAATCAATCAATCTTGATGGTAATAAGATTTTCCTGGCCAAGAATGTCCATGGCTGGACTGTGAATTCATTGTGCCCATGAACCACTCTTCTTGAGTGTGAAAGACGCACAATATTGGACTGTTAATATCCAATATGTTGACAATCTCTCCTGTGCTTAAATTAGCCTATTATTGTTATTGTGCTGACCTGTGTCATTGCTTTAAAAAATGTATCAAACTTCACAGAAAAAGCACCATTTCAACACACACACACACACACATACACACACACCAATAGGATAGAGCTGCATTGCAGAGGAGTGGCTCTAACCAACTCTACTAGTGGTTGACTTCACAGACCCAAGGCTCCAAAAAGTGACAACTTTCTGAGCACAATTTTTGCCAAAAGGTTACTTTGCTTTTTGGTACTTTACTTTAGTATGATCCATCTAAATAATAATAATGCATTCATTTCTTAGGTATTATGTTTGAGGACATACCTAGTTACATTTTTGTCTGTTATTTGAAGAGTCTTGCACAGTCAAGGCCCAGCAGCCATGAGCAACAGGCCAGTCAGTTTGTCAAAAACCTACCATCAGGGGTGCCTGTATGGCTGAGAGGCTAAGGCGCACCATGTATGGCGTATATGCCATGCAGATGTTCGCCGGTTCAAATCCCGACCGAGTTGACCTTTCCTGCATGTCCTTCCCCCACTCTCCTCCCTGTTTCCTGTCTCTCTGCACGGTCTCTGATTAAAGGCAAAAATGCACCATAAAAATTGAAAGAAAAAAAAAAACTACCACACACAGCGGGAAAGCAACAGCACACGACAAGTGCTTAGGTCTAATAGAGAACGCTTCAGGCTCAATCAAGCAGGGTTTAGCAGGTTGAAACAGTAGCCAAAGAGCAACCATATCAGTGAGGCCTTGTTCTTATGGCCACTGTAACAGGCTCAACCTTCAGTGGTCCAGCAGGGAACCCATCAGTAGAAATTTTATTACTGGGCAGCTACACTGAACAGAAACTAGAGCTATTACACTGCATTTTATACACAATTCCCTGTGGTTCATATTGATAGGTGATATTTGGTGTAATCTCTATTACAGCAAATCATGCCCATACAGCCTGTGTTTCTGACAATGTACCAGCCAAAACATTCACTATGCTGCAAGAGGTTAATTCAGATCTTCCAATTACATTTTTCTATAATCAGTTTAGAGTATGTTTGAAGTTTATCGTTAGTATTACAATATAAATCTACCCACTCCACACAATCAATTTCATGAGCAAATCCCTCAGGGAAGTTATTCAGTTTTCTTTCGGGTGCAAGATTTCACTGGCACGACAGAGTTGGTTTTGTCAGTGTAGGCGTCCTGTTTTTCAACAATGGATTCAGCTTCTGACTTTAAAACAAAGGCCTTTAAATGATTGTATATTGCAAGATGGATTACCTGTGATAATCCAATATGCTGAGCCTCTGACGGCTGTGACAAAGCTTGGAGGCAGTAATGTGATCAGCGTTGCTGTAATTGGTGTAATCATGACAACAAATCTCTGTATACATTTCAGTTCAGCAAAGTAAACTTTGGTTTGCATCATTCTTTTTGGACACACACAGGTGCCAACATACAAGCTCTTATCCCCATGAGAGGGTGAGCTTTAAATACTAGTCAAAAGAATAGAATAGAATATATTTATTTGTCCCGCCAAGGGGAAATTTATCTGACAGCACTCAAAAATCATTAATAGAAAATAAAAATAAAATAGTTAATAGAAATAAATAAATAGTTTATATAAAACTGAAGAGAAAAGAAAAAAATAAATAGTGCAAGTCTCCAGAGAAGAAGGCTTATGGGTGTAATGTTTTCAGCTGGGACATGACAGAGTTCACAGGTAGCTGTAGCATCGGCTAACAGGTAGTATTACAATGACTTGCGAGAACTTCTTGAGATGTAGTAGGGCCATACACTAACAGTGAGCATCTCAATGTCCTGTGAGCAGCACTGCTCAGTCCCAGTGCCCAAGTTACTCCATTTTTCCCGGTAGCTACTCCTCTGTAGGCTGGTCTGTGCCATGAGTTCTTCATCTTATGGGGAGAGATTATTCATTCCCCATAGTTACAGACCATGTAGATGGTTTGTATCATTTTTTCTTCTCACTGTCCTGCATCACCTTCTCCTTCACCTTGACTCCTCCAGGATCTGGGGTCTCTTGTTGGGTCATATCTTTAAGCAGCACCATGCTATCAGCTGATTGCTGGAGTAACAATCAGGCAACCGTTCAACAGCTATCTGTATCAATTTGTAAACGACTACATGACTTCCATGTTCAAGTTGTCACACAGGAATACATTTACTGTAGATTACTATTATATAGGATTAGATAAGTCTGACCAATGAAGCACACAAGCCTGCTTCTTCTGTGTTCTGTCCTTATTAAAGTTGTCCTATGACCTGCTTTGTTCTTCTTCTTAATTGTGTCCATTCACAGTTTTTTGACAGCTGCACCAGACCTGGTAGCTGTAGCACCATCTTATTACTGCAGAACACAAAATTGGCTGAACAAAAAGAAAATGAAAATACACCTACATACATGAAAGTGTGCTTTTGACTTATTTTGCTTCAGGTCTTGACTAAATTAATTCTGGCAAGTGTGTGAAGCGTTGAGCAATTTGGGGTAAACACAGCTACTGAGTGATAGAGGCTTGCTACAGAATAAATATAGTCGTTCCATGACAAATGACATTGAATTGGGTAGTGATTAGTTGTTGTAGCAGTTGTTGCAGAAGAGCAGAGCATGTCCAGTATGGTTACTGCAGGGTGTGGTACAGGATTACAGTGCTGACTGTGGACAAGGGTGGGGCACATCCTGGATAGGTTACCAGTCTATCCCAGGGCCAATATACATAGACACAAAACCACTCACATTTACACCTATGTCTTTGGACGGTGGAAGGGAATTGGAGTACCCACAGAAAACCCATGGAGGCACAAAAAAAAAAAAAAACATGGAAACTACCCACAGAACGACCCCAGGCCAGGACTTTCTGTACCAAGACACGGTGCTAACCACTGCACCATGTGTTCCCCCAGTTCAACAATCTGACAATCCTTATAAACTACAAATTAGACTGGACTGGTTTCTACTTTTACACCACATTGTGATCAACCATACCATGTTGTTCTCAATACTGCCCATCTCAATCAGATGGGTAGAAAAAAAATTGACAGTTAGTGATGACTGTAGTTATTCTGGAAGTTGCTTTTCTGGAAGTGGCTTCAACGTTGATGATTAAATGGTTGATTTGTCAAATGTATGTTTGACAAACAGACCGCACAGTAGTGCCATGATTAGCAATGTCCACTCACGGCAATAGGCACGAGCTGGGGTCTTTCTATGTGGAGCCTGTTGGTACTTCAAAGATATGCAGTTTAGATTTATTGATGGTGCTCAATTGTCTGTATGGGTGAATGTCAGCACGGCTGTCTGTCTGTGTATGTCAGCCATATGATAGACCAGTGACCTGTCTAGGGTGTACCTTGCCCTAGGGAAGCACTGCCACTTCCCAAAGCTTTTTAATTATAATCTAGAACTGTGAAAGTTGATTGAAAAAAAAATGTTTGGGAGTAGCTTGTGTAGAGTTCATAGAAAGTCCAGAGTTTGCCAATGAACTATCTGAAGTACATCATCCTCTCCTTGTGACCACAAGACACAGGACACTGAGGCCTAACACTGCACTTCCTCTTTGCCAACTAACTGACTTTGCAGCTGCAGGAATAAAGCTTATTTTGCTCCCGAAATCATCAGCATAAGTCACTCACCAGAACAGAAACGTCTGCTGAATGTCTACATTGTAAAATGTAAATGTAACTTCAAATCACATATTCTTTTAGTCTGTGTCACTGTGTTTCTCTTCATGTTCTTTATTGTCACCCAACGCACCAACCTCCCCCTTTCCTCGCTGCACCCCCCTCCTCTTCCTTCCCTCCCTCGTTCTGGTAGGACAACAGACACTGAGTCGATGGCAGTGACAGGTGACGCTTTGGATGAAAGTTGCAGACTCCAGTGGCTGTCACACAGCTCAGCAGAGACGTGAAGGAACCAAAAAGAAGAAAGGTTTTAGTTGGAGGGGAATGGAGGGGAAAGGAAGGAGCGGAGGTGGAGATGTGAACTGATGTCGTGGAGTGTCGCCCCCGGGGGCTCTGAGCCTCTAATTGACTGCAGTGGGTTGACAGAGGTTCTTTGTGACTGTCACTTCCAAAACACACATGCACACACAGGTTTGTATATGTATTCTTGTGAGGGCCTTCTGTTTCACTTTCCTTATACTTAATATGTCCCCCCACAGCTTCATGATCAGTCTCAAACCTCTGCCCACACCAGCATTTTTCAGCTGTGAAAATGACCTAAGTCGACAAAAAGATGCATGGCTATTCTCAATCACCATAATTATGGGTGATGTCTTTAGGCCTCATGTTGCAAACAGACACAGATGGGGCCTTGCACTGTCAGCTACTTCATCTTGACACTAGGGTTGAAATGGGCATAATGGGCAGCGGTGGCCTGGTGGCTAAGGTAGCAGACTTGGTTCCAGAAGGTCTCAGGTTGGAATCCACCAACTACCAAGCTCCCACTGAGGTAGCCTTGAGCAAAGTACCATCCCCACACACGCTCCCATGGCACTGTCAAGCTGAACACTGCTCCCTTGGTGATGGGTTAAATGCAGAGGTCAAATTTTGTTGTGTGTATGGTGTGCTATGTGCTCAATGACAAATGTAATCACTTTAATTTTTTCACTTTTATGGTCTTGTGAGGCCGATGGACAGCACATTGAACTGTAAGAGAAGATATATGGGGGCTGATCTTGACACTATAGGTGGCAGGCACTGCTGCATGTGCAAACCAGCCCATCAGCCACAAATAAGATGGCACTGAATATCATCATGAATATTGAAAATTGGCATAAAAGTGCAATGCTGCTTTTCCTTCTACTTTTCACATACCTATTCTCTGGGTGACACAGTTAATTGTGGGGTCACTAGTGTAGTCCATGTATTCTGCTCAGGTCTGAGTAGTGTTGGTAAGTTATCAGGTCTGGCTATACCATGAAACAAACACACACCCACACCCACACAAACCTATGCACAGAGGGCTAATGTAGCTCCAGAAATGTGTGACAGATGTACCCATCTGATGTTTTCGAAGCCTTTTATCATTCCCAAGTTCCATAGGGATTCATTCAGATGGACTGCTCTGAAAACATGTTGGTAATGGCCATGGCACATAATGCTGGGACAGGGGACCAGAGGGGACAGGAGACATTTTGACGGTTGGATGGATGAATGAATAGGAAAATGGATTGGTGCATAAGTGGCAAAGGGGTACAGGAGGTGGTGGTCTGAGATCCCTAGAGGTGCAGTCAAGATGGTGACCAGATGGCATTTGTCTGTGGATCTGTGACCACACTGGGACAGCAGGGAAAAACAAAAACACAACGTATTTTGTAGGTAAAATGGATTAGTCCGTAATCCATGACCCAGAAAAGGTCAAGAGTCTATGTCTCCTTATTTTCTCATTCCCCCTGTAAGTCAACTGTAAGATCAGTATAAAAGACCTACAGTAGGTTTATAGACACATCAAAATTATAATGTCTTCCAGCCAAAATGCAGCCATCATCGCAGCATTTTCCTTAGTCTTTTTATGAGCAGTGTGTGTAATTAGTATCATTTTATACACACACAGCAGGTATCTTCACTGATTATTGAAATTTCTGACACAGCATCATCTACTAGTTAAATAATACATGATTCTGATCACTTTTTCTCAGATTAAGGGGACATCCTCTCGGGCTCTGGGAGTTTGTTCTGTGTGTTCTGATTCGGTAAATTGAACATTAACAGACCAAGGCACAAACCAATCCTCCAGCCACACTTTAGTACAAACGTTCAGTGTTTGTGCACAGGACAAAGAAAAGAAGTAGAGAAGAAGACAGCTTGAGCCAGAGATGGTAGCATTTGGCACATGCTGATGGATAGTACTAATTTAAGGATTATCAAGAGAAAAGGGGGAAGCGGTTTCCTCTGCTTAGCCATCAAACAGTGTGGAGCATGAGCAAGACTTTTTAGGGGAAAAAAGTGTTTTGCTGTTGAGTTCAAATACTTGCAATCACTTTCCACAGTCGATCCCTCTACCATTAACTGCCTGTGCTTTCAGTTTCCCTGTAGACACAGAGCATCATTTTTGTATAACAGCAGGTGGGTTTTCCAGTTATGCTGTTTGAGTGCTTTTCTTATAGTAGTTTCATTTTCTCCTGAAATGATTCTTACCCAAGATGGCTAGAGCCTCCACCTTTCACCTGACTAATATCATCACACTTCCTGATGTCATCTTTTTTTTTTTTTTATTCCTGATCAACTGGGCACTACAATTCTCTGCTGTCCTTCTCCTTTAGTTGTCTACTCGTTCTTGAAGAACTCTGGCAAACAGTGTATAAGTGTGAATGTGACGTACATTACTTACTGGAAGTGTTTCCTTAAAGTGCTGCTCCACAGCTTCACAAACTTCCATTAAGAATTCCTGATAAATAAATCAGTGCACACACACTTTGACACAACCACATGGTCATGCACATACACAGAAACATGCAAGGCTCACTGTCAACATCCTGATTCTGTTGCCCTCTGCACTGATTCCATTCTCATGCATAATGCATTAGCTAAATGCTTAAGTTGAATTATTAGAATGTTTTATTCAGGAAGGGGCTGGGGCTGCCTCTTCTTTTCCTGTTAAGGATGGCTGGTTGGGGGGAGGCGACGCGCCTAAGCGCTTGGGCACTGTGGAACATGATTTGGATTAATTAGTAATGGTGAGTGTAAGGTGCTGGAGATGTAACATTAATGCAGACAGGCTGAGGGCTGCGGTGCTTACAGCTGCTTCCTCTTATCTGGAAGAGTGAAGAAGATGCTAGGTTTCAGAGTTTAATCTTCAGGTTGGTGCAGCAGCATACAGCTGCTCAGCCTCATGTCCTGTCAGAGACACCATGCGCTTTTGTCTTTTTCTCTATAATGGATGTTAATCAAAACTGACATTAAATTGATCCTTCATTAGGCAGACTAATATAATACAATATATTGGTGATTATTATTGAGTCAACCAAAGTGTGGCTTTTATTATTTTATTATTAAAATTTCTATCATATTTCCTTGCTGTCAGACAATAATCACTGACTCATTTGTATATTTTCCAGTGTGCCAAGAAATTATTTATTTATTTACAATATTTTTTTAACATAGTATCAAAAAGCCTGTGTTGGCAATATCACTGCCACTGCTAATTGCTGGTATGTAGTCCATGTATAGTGGATACATGGAAGAACTGAACTCAGTTTATATCATATTTTTGTGTTTTTATTTTATTTTATTCTTCATCTAAGGAATGATGGTAAAAGTAAATAATGAGATGATGTTTTTTTTTATTATTTATTTTTCAATAGTGAGGACAGGATCTTGAGAGTGCCCAGATCACAGATTGCTCAATTTCCATCACACCCATGATCCTTTCATGGAATATATCCAGTCTCCTAACAACCAAGAAAATGTTTCTATTTCTGAAGCTAAAGTGTCGGGTCAGTGATGGGGGATTTTGATTGGCATGTGAGCTCCATTACACCCAGTGGATACTCTGACCATGCAAGAACATCATAATCAGTCATAATAAGATCACATTGTTATAATTGTTATTATTATTATTGCTGTTATTGTTGTTGTCGTTTTTATAACTGCTGTTTATCATGCTTATCAGTGCTACCTTCATATTGTGGCAAGCAGTCTGATGCTGTGAGCAGCTTGATTATAACAGTAAAATTAACTTGTCATGAATACACATACAATTCTATGTGTGTGTAAGACATGTTTTAAGATTTGGTTAAGGTTATGGTTTGGGCAAGTACTAGTCTCATTGACATGACAATGAAATGTCCTCTGTCATTGAAACTGCACATGTCTGTGTGTGTGTGTGTGTGTGTGTGTGTGTGTGTGTGACTTAATCAGAGCCTGAGGGGTCAGGTTGGCATAATTTCCCATTGCACTACATGGTATAATTAACAAATTAGCATGGAGTCTGACCACACCTGAACACACACATACAATCTGTTGCACCTATGATGACCTGGGATTGACCACCCTCAACCCCCGTGTGGGTTTGTGCATCAGTTGTAGATCCAACAGATGGTCAGATGAGTGTCATATGTGCTCTGCCCCCACTTTTACAGTTGGGGCAATTAAAATACACAACTTACACAACTTAATTTACACCTCAGTGACACTGTTTACCTAAGGATATTCTAAGTGGCTTTGTGTCCATGCCAATGTTTGAAACTAATTTTTTATCATACCAATAATAATCTCTTCTGAAGGGAATTTTGCAAGATATTGCATATTTAAGCCATTATAAAGGAACTGAGAGATACTTGAGAGGACTGGGTCATCTGATCATACAGTCCCTGCCTGTGTGGCTGTGAGCCACAGTCTTACCACCAGTAATAGTATAATAGTAATAAAGTAACTATGTTAAAATGACAAAAAAAAAAAAAAAAAAAACGGCATCAGTTATAACAATTACAGAATAGTAAATATAGAATAGTCATTTGCACAAACAGTTTGTCTTGTGTATGGTATTCTTGTTGTTACTGTGTATGATATTCATGTTCTTTAGCCTCACTGCAGCTTCATACATGTCACTAACAACTAATAACATATCACACATCACAAAGCCTATAATGTGTATAGGTAATAGCGGTATTTCCAAGTAATTTCCTGGTAATGCTTGGGGGCCAGGAACTTTTCAAGAATGTCCACTCACTCGGTCCTTGTAGAGTCTGTGTCTCCACTGAGATCAGTGACACGACAGGGGAGTGAGACAGACTTAACCAATCATCTTCTCTGCGACTGCTTCATCGCATTACTACAAAATAAACTACACACTGCAGACCTGTGTGTGTGTGTTTGTGTGCGAGAGAAGGGGAAAGAGTGAGAGAACAGAATCGTTTGTTTGCTTTTAACATTGTGTTTCGTGTTTGAGCAAATATATTAATTCATTTGTAGCGGACAGTGTTGATTCTGTGGTGGCCGACACACATTGATCATTATATGGGAAAACCTGCAATCATTTTGAACATTTCAACCATGTCACTTAGTTTCTTCTATTCTATTTATAGAAACTATTTATTGATACGCTTCTGCAGCTGGGTTTTAAAACAAATCTTTTCTGTTGGCTGCATCATGTACCGTCTTGAGTTACAACCAGTTACCACCGTGTCAACCTAAAGCTCCACCCAAGACCTTCTTGGGGCCAAACAGAGTATCTACTCCTGGGCAGGGACTTTTCCGGCCCTGTAAAGGTTCCTGAGTTCCCGTAATACTACCAAGTTCCTGTAAAGGAAATGCCCCAAATGTTTTTAGCTTTTTCCTTCCCTGGAGGATTCTGAAGTGTTCTTAGCACCAACCACCTCAACATGGAGGAGTGGAGGCTTTACTTCATTTTTTCACACTGTCTTTTGAGTTGAGTCCAGACACTCTGTGAGGGAAACTGTCTCCATCCATTTGTACCCTTGATCTAATTCTTTTGGTCAATACGTAAAGGTTAGAGTTGGAATGTAAATTGATTGGTAAATCAACAGCCTCTCAATCCACCTGACCTCCCACCACATCTTACTCAGTCAACCTCAACCTGAAGGGACCAGTCCAGCCCAGAACCTAATCCTTTGATTTAGAGGTGCTGACTGTTGTCCCAGCAGCCTCACACTCAACTGCAAACTGCTCCATTGCCTGCTGGGAAAAAGGATAGCTAGACTATCTTGCTCAACCAGCTGCTTCCATGACCTCAGATAAATGGATGAAAATGCATATATGTGGATGTAGGTATTTTACAGACACAGGTTAGTAGTTTTGTCTCTGGACTCATTGTCTCTTCCTCTGACAAAATACATGCTGAGAAATGAGAAACTGCACCAATTCCTGCACAATTCCTGCTGTAATCTTCTGTGTCGTATCTCTGCTGTTCTTAAGACTGTGTTCCTCTGGACAGAGAGCTCAGATACCACTGGCCTCTTTTCTTTTCCAGCTCCCCATTCAGCTTCTTGGTATTTCCTTAGCATGTTGAGTTTTTTCTTCCTTCCTTTCTATCATTATCCATTATCTGTTGACCAACACTATGTCCAGTTGATAAACTGTTACCTGTTTGTCTGACTTTGCCTGCACCTGGGGTTCTGTCTGGTGTGATCCCTAGCTGCTGTTGATCTTGTACTGAAAGTCTGTTCTTGTGCTGCAATGGTCAGCGTCTCTGTTGTCATTCAGTCCAGTCTTTTCCAGATACTGGTAGGATTTCTTGATAGCAGTCAATTCTCCTCTCTGTTGGTGTAAAGGCTTGTCCCTCCATGTTCTCCTCCTCCTGTTCCTCCATATCATTGGTTTATTGCCTGAATAGTGAGCTTCATGTTTAAAAGCCATTAAAAGCCTTAAGTTGACCTCCATATTTGTTGTAGCTATTTCATTATTTAATTTACAAATATACAAGTGCTGAGCTGGAAGCACAGACTCTCATCTGATGGCCACTGATCTCTGGTGGTGTAGGTGTTTGGATTTAATGCTCTCATCACTGTGGCTCACCACTGTGAGTCTGATTACTGGGCAGTCACCAATTTTCCCCTGAGATCAGTAAAGTATTGTCCATTCTAAATTCTGATCCATCCTTCTGTAACCATCAGTGTGTGTGTAGAGTCAGTGGTCATCTTTGTTTTTTGTTTTTTTTCTGAAAAGCAACACTACATTTGGAGTGGCTTTGGTCCCCTTGACTTTTCCTCTAGCGACACCTGTAGGACAGGCTCGACAGTTTTAGCAAAACTATTGGAAAACGGCATGAGGAGATCATGTAAGTCTCTTCATCTGACTCATTCATGTTGTAGGGTACAGATAACACAGTCTCTCTTTTTGTTTCTTTTTGGCTCCATGTGGGAAACAGATTAAATCTAATTTCTGATCATATAAAGGACAAGAAACAAGAAACACTAAATTTGAAAGTTCTTTCTTTTTTCTGAAGCTTTGCTAGATTTTTATGCTGTGATACAAACAGTTGAAACCAGCGGGTGACAGATGAAACAGAAACATCTCTGCATATTCAGCAGGCCTCTGATCTCTGTTTGCGTGGTTCTGATTAAATTGTGTTCCCACTGTGTGTGTGTGTGTGTGTGTGTGTGTGTGTGTGTGTGTGTGTGTGTGTGTGTGTGTGTGTGTGTTTGTGTGTGCCCGTGTCCTTTGAGTTTCCACTTGTGTATGAATCATTTATCACAATATGACATTTGTAATAAGTCTGTCACCCTCACCAGATAAGAGAATGTAGAACTACTAAAGTTTTAACTTTAGTACTCAGTAACTTTACTGAGTATTCCCACGGCTGTGACATTTATTGTTCTCGGTGTTCAGGTACCTGCCCTGGATCCTTGTGTTTCTCATTGGCCTCTGGTTGTTCATTGTGTGTCTTGGGTCAGTGTTTGTGTGTCTTGCTGCTTCTTTTTCTCAGTTCCACCTGTCACCTGCTGTGTATCATCCTGTCAGACCAACTGCTCATTTCAGCCTGCAGTATTTAACCACAGTTCCTCACCTCACTCACCAGATCATCAGTTAACCCATGTAGTAGTGAATTTCTGCCAAACTAGTAGATGTGAATCTTTTTGCTAACCTGACTTTGTCCTCCTGTGTCTCAAATCCAGGATTCAAGCAGTTTGTTCTGTGCTCAGCTTCGCTCAGTTTCCCATCTGTTTATTTGTTTACTAACATGCCAAAACCATGATCCAGTGCCCAGCGTCAACCCTCACGCTCCAGTTTACCAAAATATCTGTCTTCACATGTGCATTTGACTGTTTGGTCATAATGATAACATTCGCATATGAATCACTGTGTTGGATGTTTACTTAACATTTGCGGTTTTAAGATTCTGCTGTGTGGACTTCATCTTCTGCCACAGGAGCCTGATCTGAATTATCCTGTCACCTTTCCTCCACATGTGTTAAAGTATGCACAAATAAGCAAAGAATGCTAATCCTGAATGTTAAGTAATAAAACTTATGAAGGTTTATGAATATAGATATACATGTTTTTCTTGCAAATGTTAACAGAATTTTTTCACTGTCAAATTTGACATTACATGTGTTTGAATCTTGATTGGTGACTCTAACTTGTCCATAGCTGTGAATGGGAGTGTGTTTGATCGTTTGTATGTTTTTGTTGGTCCTGTGACAGACTGTCCATCTGTCCATGATGTAGCCCACTTTCACCTCCACCACCCTCCACACCCTTAAAGGGATAAGCAGTATAGATAACAGATGGATGGATATACTGGTCTGTACAGTGATAGAGTTTGATCAGAATCCAACAGCCCTCCCTCTATATTACTCCCTAACAGGTTTGTTGTTGCCTTGTTGTGCCCCTGTGGTAGAACAAGAAGCCTGGGGGTGATGGGTGGGTGGCTGCCTGAGTGGGTGGAGTGATTCTTGCTCTGTCCTAGTTTCTTAAATGTTCTAAGAAAACATGTTGATTGAGAAAGTATAATATCTGTTTTTTTCTCTCTCTTTCTTTTTCCTTCATCTCTCCTCCTTATTTTTTTTTTTACCTTCCCTCCCTCCTTCACCTCTCTGTATAAACAGTGTCTCTTTCAAGTGGGGTAAAATAGCATGCCATATCGGTTTGAAAGATTCTAGTCATCACTGCTGCTGTGATTCCAGCCAAGGCTTTTTGAAGTCACTCAGAGATAAACACATTTTTGGCTCCAGGAGGGAGAAAAGGTGGGAGAGAAAAATGAAGAGGATGGGGGCTGAGAGAGCTAGGACAGGAGGAAGGAATGATGAAGGTAATGTGAGCTGAGTTGTACAGATTGTGCTCAGGGTTCATCTGATGTGTTGTTCTTAACTGATCAGAGGAATCTGACAGCTGTTCCACACTCACAGCTGGACTGTGGAGGAAAAGTCATGCGAAGATCAGTAAAGGACTGTCTGTCAGAATGTGTGTGTGAAACTGCACACCCATGTTTGTATGGGATGTACAGTGATATACCTCCTGGTGGTCGGCTGCAGAACAGGTCAGTAGCAAAAAAAAAACTGCCTCCTATGTTATGTGATTAGTTTGGAATAGTTGATGAAACCAGGATATGTCATGACTGTCAGACATCATCTTTGATAGGTGAGATTGACTTGTGATTGGCTGGGCAGGAGTTCACATCTGTTATACTTTGGCTTAATTTTTTTATACAATGGGAGGACATGGAAGTGTGTCAACCATCTTTATATTCACTGACTGGTACCTGTTTTGTTCTAACCTGTAGAGAGCAGAGCTTCACACCCTGTGGAAGAGCTGAATATGAGAGAGAGGTGATCCTAATACAGATTAACCTCAAACTCACTGAGTACTTTATTTGGAACACCTGGGAACATTATTGTTTTCATGATTTTTTGGATGAATGTTTCTGAAACTGATCATCTCTTGGACCTTTCACACACAACAGTCTGTGGAGTTTAGACTCAGACTGGAGCCAGATACAGAAAACATCCAGCAGCAGCTCTGTAGTCAGAGCCATTTTGTTGTTGGAGCTGACAGAAAAACCTTCTGTAACACAGACAACTATTTTTTACAACTATGCCAAGCAGAGAAGCATCACACTGATGATCCATAGTTGACGTGGATCAGAGACCTGAGGCTGCTGTGGACATAGACTCACCAACACTGGACACTCCTGGATCTGTTGGATCTAGATTTTCATTTGAGATTATATTTGATTTCTCTGTATAAAGTTATTTCTTTATGTAAGATTTAATTGTACGTGCAAACATTGGTATATCAGCATAACAGAAACAATGATTGTATGTTTTATCCTAAACTTATCCAGTTCAAATCAGTTTTAATTTGCATAGCACTAAATGATAGAAGACATATTTATAAAGGTAAACATGTAAAAGCAATCATCACGTTCATCAACACTCTACATCAAATGTTTTATATTAGTCAAGTTAAGGACTCAGAGTTGTGTGTGAAAACTGAGCAGTCAGTGGGAAATTTGTGCAAAGGTGAATAATGGAAAATTATTTTTCAAAAACCATTCATCAATAAATAGCATCTTTTTCATCTGGAGTGTTTCATTTCCTCAATGGATCCATCACACATTTAATCAACCTGTTCACATAAAATATCAACCAGTGTTATTTTTTCCGTGAAGTCTCACATGCTCACACTATAATTTGAACCTGCATCAAAACAGTCACATGCTTCAGACAGAAAGTGAAGCCTCACTTACATCATACATCTAAAATGATACAAGCAGAGTCGTGATGTGCTTGAAGTTCAAGCCTGTGGGAGACAGAGGTGGCTGTTGTTTGGTCTTGGTGTTGTTGATGGGCGAGAGACGGAGGGGAAAGGGCACATAGACCCCAGGAGGCAGCAAATAAGAAAAGGCTGCAAGATGAAAAACACCATGTGATGGAAACAGAGAGAGAGAGGAGGTAATGGAGACCTTTGAACAGCAGCACTCTGGGCCCTTGAAAGGTTTTTGGTGTCTCCAGAGTCCTCAGTGACGCCAAGCACACACACACACACACACGCACACACATATGTACATACACACAATCACACACAGTCACTGTCACAAAGGTTTCCATGTACACAATAAGACAGAGTTGTGCCAACAGAAGCCGAGGGTGGAGTCAGAGGATGATACAGGAGCTAAGTCTTTGAAGTTCAATGATTTAAAGTGAAGTAACATTTCACATTTCTATCTGCTGCTCTTTGTGACTCACGATAACATCCACCCTGAATCAAATGCACATTTTGTTCTTTGATTCTTTGTTTGATAGTTACAAATCGTCTTCACTTTAATTGTTTGATATTCTGTGTAAAGATCGGAGGGAGTATGACACACTGATCTCAGAGCTGCAGACTTCACTAAGAGCTTCACAATCTTGTGTAAGTATCTATGTGCAGTTTGGAGAGTCGCAGGTAAATCTGCGTGCACCTGCGCAGGTCAGAAGATGCATGTGCACCAAATGAAACTTGGACGAGTCCAGACCAGACTGAGCAGGTGATAGATCCTCATACACCAGACACTGATTGTTTAGTTTCTCAGTCCAAGTTTAGTTACAACTGTGGACTAAAGTTTGATGGAAAGTGACAGGTTGATATTGACCATGGATTAGATATTGAATTTAAACTCAGTTTGTACTGTGTCACAGACAGAACATTACAAAATGAAAGAGGAAATGTAATAAACAACAAAAACCACATAAAGTCAATGGCTTTAAACCTAGACTAGTTTATTAGTGAACAGGGGGCAGTAAACAAGGGGTATTGTGGCCTCCAGCAACACTCAGCTCAACTGAGTGTTCATTTGATCGATTACTATGTATATTACTAATATTGATTACTTCAGTTTCAGTAAATTGTTATATTCAGTGAATATTAATGCAGATTTGTAGTTACTTTTACAGCTCGTTACGTATTTAGTCTACATTATCATGCTTTAGTTGTGTGATTTTTGTGATTAAAAATGGATGTAAAAATCCTTTTTCTTATGTGCTGCAGTTTGTGAAGACATGAGGCGATAGGCTGTATTGTATAAGTGCAGGTTTGGTGTTGGCCTCTCTCCCTCTCTCTCTCTCAGACTATCTGAGTGTCTCTCTCTGTTTTCCTGCAGGGCTCTCTGAGCTCTCCTGGTATTTCTCTCTGATTTCCATCTTTGCATCATCTGACATAGCAAGCCCCCTCTCAGACACTGGGATCAGCCTAGTCCTCCACTTCACAGGCTCTGTGTTCTGTGTGTGCACAAAACACTGGCGAGTGCACAATTACAGCGGGGTATACACACACACACACACACACACACACACACACAACACACACACACACACACACACACACACACACACACACACACACATTAAGCCTTCCCTGGAGAATTCACTGCGAGCCAATAACCCACTACTACTACGTCTACTACACACACACACACACACAAACACACACACAAACACACACACACACACACACACACACACACACATACACACATACACTATTTCTAACACTTTTCTGCTCTGAAGACAGTGGTGATTGCATGTCCCTCCCACCAGTGTAGAAATGTATGACCATAGCACTCACAGAGAAGAGGGAGACATGTAAAAGTGTGAAGAAAAAAAAGGAAAATAGAGCTCTTCAGTCTCAAAACATCACTCAGTAGAGATATCTGTCATACCCTTCGTGTCTCTCCATGTGTGTGTTTACCTGTTTGTGCACAGTCCTTGAAAAATAAAAAGAGAAAGAGAGTGTTCAGTATCCTCAGGTGCTGGTGCAGTCAGCAGTCGTTTCCTGGTTACATCTGGCTGTTACATGTCTTTTTTTTTTTTAATCCAGACCACAAAATATTACCCAAATTCCAGCAAGTAACCTTCCTCACACATTGATTTTTTTATTTTATTTTATTTTTATTTTTTTGGCTGCTTGCCACAATATCAGACTTTACCACCATATATTGATTTCCTATGATGTTGCAGTTTCACATGAGGAAAATCTTATTTCATGTAGAGCTGCATGGAAAGAAGACGCCTGGGATAACTGGTCAAAATCAACTGCTGAACGAATAACGAATAACATGTTGAAGCTTCAGGCTTATATATATGTATATATATATATATATATATATATATATATATATATATATATATATACATACATATATATGTAAAATCTCATCAGATCTCTGCTATTTCCTGGTACCAAAACCAGTGAAGTGTATTTGTGAGACAAACAACCGATTACATCATTCATCCCTGCTGTGTCTGTAAAGTTGATCAGTATAGCTGAGTGATATCTTCTATTTGAAAGCATAAATGCCATGACATTATTCAACCCATCTTTAGTACTGTAGTTAATTGTGTTTTGGCAGTCTTACATTCTTGTAAGTGTTAATCACTTACTAGAACTTAAGGTTGCCAAAACACAATTAACCTTTTGGAAACTTTAAAACAGCATTGAATTTTCTGTAATAAAGTTGTGACTCAGGAGCGAGAGCAGGTTGCCAGTTTCCGTGGGCAAATACAAAACCAAGTTTTTCTAGATGTCTACCTGCTGACCCACGTGGTCGTCATCCTGGCAGGAAGCAGCTGACTGTCCCTTTAAGTTTTCTTTAAAGCTGATAAGCTGGGTGTGACACAGGGACGCAACACAAATACAAGAATGGAAAGTTGACAGGGGAAGACAATCTGATTTTACAGCACTAAAACCTCTCTACCCTTTATCACTGTGAAAAAAAAAGAAACTCGGTAGTCATGGCAACAATGTTTCACTCTGAGCTGTTTTGGTGATTTTAGACTGAGGTTCAATACACTTGTGCATAGATTTAGTGGGATGTTAAAGCAGCTGTTTATTAAAAATAATGACAAAGCTTTAGATAAAGTGTAACTATTTGTTTCTATTGCCACAGGTAATATTCACGTGTCACTTGTGTGTGAGTTTGTGTTAATATAGCTTTATGACGGAGATTATAATAAACTAAACACTATTATTTCCTTACTCATGTCATTTTATTTTGGTTAATGTAGGAACTAGTGAAGTTAAACATTTGTATTCCTCTATTGAAAAACTGATATGCAGGTGCAGTGCACAGCTACAGTGTGTGCAAATATCTGAATTATTGTAAATGTACATTTTTACGCAACGTCTGTTTATGATATTTATCTCTTTTTCCAAACACTCCAGACAGGAAGACACAAGTCTTTGTACACCTGCAGGTATGTATATGATTCTTCTTTCTAGTTAATTCAAGATCACAATGTTTTCATAGTGTTGTCAGTTTTGTGATATTAATGTGAAATATGAGATACAACTGAGAGAAGGAGCAGGATTACAGAAGAAAATGGGTCCAGGTCTGGGAAATAGTCCAGTACATTTTGATGATTTAGTTACTTCTTCTCCATAATGTTGCCAGATAGGGAATTAAAAATATGTTTATAATGTTTTATGGCAAATAAATGAGTTACATTATGAGACTACTTCCTTTATGCTTTTAGTTTTCTTTTGTAAATCTGTTCAACAGGCAAGTGAAAGACTGTTTTGTCTTAAACAAAAAAATGTTATTGTAACTTTGGCTTTGTTAGACCCAGCAGCTGTACTGATGATATGAGTGAGATCTCTGATCTATCTGTCTATCTATCTTACTACATGTGGTCACCCACAGAGTCTGGTTGTGCTGGAGGTTTCTTCCATGTTGAAAGAGTTTTTCTGTGCTGCTCATTGTCGTAACTGTTTGCTTTTCTCTGTGATATTGTAAAATGATAAATGTATTTTGTAGTTTGACGCTATGTAAATAAAATGGAATTCAATTCAATCAACATCAACCAACCAAACACTTGGCTCACCTGTAGCAGTGGAGTTAGTGACATGTAAAATGACAACACACAGGAGGGCTCATATGTGTTATAATATAAACACAGAAAAACTTTATAACCACCTTATAACAGTATTACATGATATCTGCTAACTCTCTCAATCCTAAATTAGAGAAATTGATCATTGACATTAAATGACAATGTAAAGTATGACAGATGTGTTAATTAAGGTTATTTACTTTATAAGTACTTGAACAGCTTTTACAATATGATACATTGATTTGCACAAGTTACACCCATGGTTGACCCAGATTGTGAGGTGGTAGGCATCATATCAGACCAGATTTATTAGACTTAATGGAGCTCAACCCTAGAGACACAAAAGGCTTCATGCTAATTGTTACAACAGAGAGTTAGTCTTTGTCTGTTGAGTTGAACATGTTGCTTTGACCTCATGCACTGCATTTTCACTAGCACGGACCTGGTAAGTTTGAAAACAAATGACAGAGTCTTTACTGACTGCAAAAAAATGTAGGTGCCCCAAATGGCCTGTAGGGGGAAGCAAGTCTACAACAAGATCAGACAAAGACTAAGTTCGTGCAGATTTGTATATTCATGAACATGATACTTTGTGTGTGTGACTGTGTGGTAATGCTCTCAGATGTGGTGGTGTCAGGTTCAGAGAGGGGGTGACAGCTGACTGTGTGACAGGCTGTCGGAAAAAAAAGTCATATCTAAACTCATCAGACCCTCTGATCTAAAGTTCTAAATGACTGAACCTAAATCGTTCCCTTTACCTCCATACCTGCACTGTGCATCACCTGCTGTGTGTCCTCGATTGGGAAAAGTGCAACTTCGCCATGGGGGATTTGTAATGACCAGTAATCAGAGAGCTAAAAGCTCATTTTCTCTCTTTAATATTCAACACATTGGATGCTCACTGAGCTCCTACTGCTCCATGTCGACCCACAACAGTGAACACAACAGCTGTGTGCAGCTCCCAAACGTGTGCCAGTTTTCTGCTGTTTTCTATCATGGCACATTCACTCACTCATGAGTAAACATGAGTAAAACACAGCATGTTTAAATCACAGCATCACATACAGCATATACAGTATATATCAGTGTAGAATTGCTGCTGCTGATTGACACAGGTGAAAGCCCTGCCTACAGACTTACACTGACCAATCAAAAGTCAATCTCATCAGTCAATTATAACTTCTCACCCTTGTCCAGACAACTCTAAATAAGCATAGTATTGTGATAGAGCACAACTGATTTATTCACTGATTCCTCCTGCTCCACTGCAATGAAGTGATTTTATTGTGAAAGCTGCTGATGTGATTCCTTACTCCTTATAAATAAGATCTATGTTTGTTAATTAACTACATCTGTTTTTCAAGAACAGTTCTAGTTTTTATTGACAGTGATGATGTCTGAGTGAAGATCACAGCAGATGTGCTTTGATACTGGATACTATTTTCCATTAACAGAACATGTTTTAGTTTAAATTATTTAGGGTGAGTAGAAATTCATGACCATGAAATGACTTGAGTCAACCAGTAGCACCATGGGTGTCTTAGTGGGTCAGAAAGAATACCCTGGGGGTTGGACGAACAGGTTCATAACTAAGATGCTTGTGAGACTTGTGAGGCAGGTGTGTCAGACTAGGATGCTTTATTAGCTGACTGGATAATTGCATCAATGAGCAAGTGTTCCTAATAAAGTGCTTTGTACAACCTAGTATTAGAGGCCACTGTGTCTCATTATCTTATTATGCTTCAGATTCACAGATTTTCATTAGAGAGCAGATTTATTTCACATCTCAGTCAAGGACGTCTGCATCATTTTAACACAGAGTTGTTTTCAGTAGTGCTGCTCTTTGACCTTCAACAGTCACAGTTTTCAGATTAAATAAATGTTCAAAACTGAAAAGATCTCAATATATTTTCTGCTCTTTACCACCCATAAGAGGTGCAAAGGTATAAGATTATTTCATGGCTGACTGGAGTTTCCTCTGCCATTGCCTGGAAATGATGAACAAAAGTGGATCCCTCCACCAGGACAGATGAACATGGCATAGATGAATAGATATGTCAAGAACTACATAACAGAATTGAACCCAAGCAATCAGGATGTCAGCATTACAGACCGTGAAAAGTAACTAGCGACCATCATCTGATGAGATGACAACATCTGTGACAACAACATCATGCTTGTCTGCATGCTGATGTTTGGTTTGGACCACATCCATTTTTGAACTCAGCCCTCATGTTGATCTTAGCTACACACCTGTAGAGTTCTGTCCACGTGTACACAGTCTGCCCCCATGCTGGGAATGAAGAATATGATCTGGGAAGATGTTGAATAGCATCCTTTGTGCCGCCAACACATGGTAGGACCTAAACCACACAACCACCAACCTCCACTTCACCACAAGGACCTGGACAGAGAACAGACTGCACAAACACACACCCAGGTACATCATTCACAATTCTACAAAAGACAGGCAGGATCCATGTCTCCTGGAATACGAAGTACACACAGGCCCTGAATGCATGAACCCATGTGCCACAGTGTATAAAGAAACAGGAGTGGAGAGACACAGTGGTTCAGGAAATCAAACAGAAATGAAGGGGTCTGCAAAATCTAGTCTGATAGACACTGCAGGAAATCTAAAGTCTGTGCGGTGTGAGAAGATTTCTGGATTCAGGTAAGGTTTAGCTATAGCAGTGTGAGTCTTTTAGACTTTTAGTGTGAGCAAAACATTAAAATAATTTTACTGCAGGGAGGTTATGTCATTGTATCTCTTTGTCTTCTTAGACTTAAAAACCCAACATGTTCCTTAGTGGCCTTCCCTGTATGGTATCAGCCTCCTACATCACACACCGTGTAAAACTGAATCATGTACATCCTCTCTGCCATAGATTTTCAACCACAAATGAAAAACACACACAGATGGGCTAAAAAGGGATTGAGGCAACAGTGAGGCTGAGGAGGCTCTGATCTTGATGCTGAGTCCAAATCAGAGATACACAGAAGATTTTTCGCATCTTATTTGAAATACTTTAAAGAAAAACCTGAGTTCAAACTTTATGCAGCTGCGAACTGGTGTGCTGCTCCCTCCAGGCAAGTGTTTCACCACTGTCGGGTAAACCTCATATCTACAGGACCTTGTTACATATGGAGGCTGATGCATTTATGATGTTATCCAGTTAATTTTGAAAGGGTTTCATGATAAGCCTTGGGCAGTGGAAAAATAATCACAGCTCATGACAGAAAATGTAATCCTTTGAATTAGTTTGATAGTGTGAAAGAGGATAGGAGGATTTCACAGACAGAGATGACCATGTTAACCTGCCAATAAAAGGTGTGTGATTAAGCCTATTCAGACTTTCTTTTACATTAATGTAGCCATGAAATAACTTAATCTCTGTGTGTCCTTCTTCTAATAATATTATATAAATAATATTTGGATTTTAATTTATGACCAATTCATCAGTCCTGTTTAACAGCAGTATGCAGACTGGACCAAGGCCTACAAAAAAAGGCCTTCAGTTGTTTTTTATAAAATATTTGTTTGTGTGTGTGTGTGTTCCCTCTGTAGCTATTTATTACCTCCCTCTCTGCTGCTCCCATGATGCAGCTGATAATAAAGATGGAGGATACTAGGGTTGGTGCCTCCCTCCAATGATCTATTGGGCCCACCTCACCAAATGAGACACTACTGTCCCAGTGCCCTGAGTGGATTTGTGTCCCTGCCGGCACATGGCGATGATTTGTTTACCATGTCAGCTCGATGTATGTTATTATAGTAGGGCACCTGCAGCAGGTAGGGTCATTATGAACACACACACACACACACACACACACACACACACACAGCAGATAAACTGAGATTCACACAGATACACACTTCATTCCTCCAGGCGACTGACAGATGCCTGTTGTGGCTGCTGTGATTGTGTTGTTAAAAAACTAATACAAACTAATGCATGTGCTGATCCTGCAGCTGCTTCTGTGTAGCTTCTTTCTCTTTTATAATCCCACTGTCTCTCATACACCTTTTCAGACAGCAGACAGTGGCACAGGTCTGTGCAACACATGTTGAACCTATTCACTCACAGCAGACTCAGATCTGCATTTTCAAAGCTGAGAATTACACTTCTTACAATAAATTATTGAACAGATAAAAATTCCATATATACCAGATTAATTCAATTTCAGCCTTCTGTCTGTCAATCTGCACAAAAATCCAGTCACCCTGCTGTATATGAAATGATCTGTGAAATTAAAGCAATGAACATGCAGCCGTAAATTATAATCACTGTAACTAGTTTATTTTACATTGCCAGACAAATTAATATGTACATTACATTGTCAATACTTTTTTTGTGTAATAACAAACATAAATGTGAGGAGAATAAAAAGACTTTCTTATGAATTTAAAATGTTGGTCTCAGAATCAAAATCAGCATAACTGATCTCCAATGAAATTTTGAACAACATGAACTGAGACGCTTCATTTTATTCAGAGGCTGTCTCTCTCTCTCTCTTTCTGTGTGTGTGTGTGTGTGTGTGTGTGTGTGTGTGTGTGTGTGTGTGTGAGAGAGAGATTCTGAGTGGCTCAGCAGGGATCTTCACCTCACTTGAGGATGGATGAAAGATGGATGATCTTCGTCAATCCAGCTCTTCTTCTGTGGATAAGTCCCAAAGCTTCCACTCTAAGGACTAGATATCCTCTTGGCTCCTGTTCAGCCCCATCCAGTCTCATCAAGGCCGTGACCACAAGGCATTGAGTCCTCTGTCACAGTGATTGTGAATATGAATTTGATCATCATCAGTATCTGTTATCACGAGCTATTAAAATCATACATCACGTGACTGTTCCAAAGGTGAAGCCAAAACATCTCAGTCATCCCCTAGTGGCTTACAGTTGGCTACATTTTCTTTTCTTTTTTGCTTCAGGGATGAGTTGATGGTAATTCAACTAGAAAAACAACAACAGCATTTTGTACTATTAAACTTTTGTTTTAGAGTCAGGCTACATCAGGCACAGAGGAAGGAGCCAGTGTCATCCAATATTACTCTATCAATGGTGAGTTGTTCATAGGCAAAGGTAAAGTTGAGAGTTTCGTGACATTTACAAGATAAGGATTGATCCAGGAGAAAATTAGTTCAGAAGGGGAAACTGAGGGAGCTTAATCAAAAAGTGTTATTGATAACTTGTTTCACAAAATCTTAACACAGTGAAAATCTTATACTGTGGCTTTTGAATGTTGCATTGCTCAGTAAAAACCACAAATCATGAGCCATTATTAACAGTCAATGCGAGTCCTTCCTGAAACCCAGCTCTGCCACCATAACTACAAATGACAGCTAGATCCATTTATTATTATTAGGTATTCATATTTTGACCCTGACTTTGCATGTGATTGCAGTAACCCAAAACTGTACTTTGTGTTTAGTCTAAACACAGCATTGGACTTGGGGTAAGGTGTTCATAGTAAGTCAGTTTGCGTAGCTACAGACCAGTCTAACTATCTTTGTGAAACAGCCTCTGGATATCCTATGATCTCATGACAACAATTACACTTCAGGCAGAACTGGCAATAACTTTCAAGGCTGATACAAGTTTGGTCTTAAATCAATTCTAAAAGACTATTTATCCTTTTAAAAATCAAAGAATCCCACACATCAGAATCCAGTGGGGAGCACATGGTAACTAATCTCTACCACAGATCTCATGTTCACACTAAATTTCTCCAATGGTTCATTTGTATTTGCAGCAGACTTGCAAACTTTTATAGCCATGTATCATCATAAAGTGTGGTGTCAGTTGCCCTGGAGCTGACAGGCTCTTGCGATTTCCTAGTCAACATCCATCTTTTTGATTGCACTTCAATGAACAAAGAAAGTGAATGTCAGAAAAGAAAAATTGTGGAGTAATGTGGCATGATGATTGTGAAATGTTATCCACAAATTCTTGACTTTCAAGCTTTTGTGTTTTTATGCAAACTGGATGCTTTTCTTTGCCTAATGTTAGCAGGATGTGTTCCCTTTTGCCGCGGGTAAGCAAAGACACCATGATGTATTCGCTCTGCCTTGTTCAGCTTCATCAACCCTCCAAGGGTCTCATGGGACTTGGTGTCCACACAACACTTGTCACTGTCATGTGTAAGTTATACTGTATGTATGACTGATATGTGTTGGAAAGAGATTGCTTGTGTGCGATTTCCACTGTGAAGCATGACTGCAGTGTGTTGTGAGTCATTAGTTAAAATAACAGATGGATGTAATGTACAGTGAGAGTATTATGGAAGCCATCATTATTCACAAAAAACAGATTAATGCCACAGTGTGCTGGTAGGCCTAATGAACAGTGGGTGGAGAGGCGTTCAAATCCTAAAACAATGAGATTCTGCCTGAGGAGCTAGAATGAATTAGCAAAGGGGGATGGTGGGAAGGAAGGATGGCGCAGGAAAGAATCCTATCAGCCGCTCTTGCTGATTTGCTCAAATAAAATTATAGGACGAACCTCCTCCGGTTTTCATGCCAGAAAGTCTCAAACTGTTCCAAGAGGCAGAATACAAGAATCCAAGCTTCTTTTTCCAACTTTCAACTCGTCCCATTGTCTGTGCCTGTTTTCATTTACGAACCAATTAAACTGAGACAAGACACAAGTTTTGTCAAGCACCGTTCAAGGAAAGAAAGTGACAGCAGTCATCGGGCAAATATTGAAATCAGCCGATCACATGAAAACTTGATCAAAGTTATCTGATCTCTTCATGGCACTGCATCAGTCACTGGGGAGGTGAATCCAATCAGCCACACAAAATAAGCCTGGTGTGTTTTTTCTTCTGTGTCAGATTGCCACAGAGCAGCACACTTGTTCTACAAGCATCAGCCCACACAGAGAAAGTGATACAGGCTGAGAAAACATCTGCACATTGTTCATCAGAACACAGCAAATTCCCCTTGCAATATGCTGAAAGCAAAGTGAGGCCTTATTCCCTCTTGCTCCCTCAAATGATTGTCTCTCATTTCCGCCCACAGTTGCCATGACGACCCAAATTTACTTTTATGAAAAGAGATCTATCAGACAATTTGATGAGTTTCTTCTCTTTATGTTTCAGATGGTACAGTGTGTGTTATTATTGCTCTCAGCTGCTTAAAGTCTTGTTGTTTCAGATGTGGTGAGAGTGAATATTTCTTTAGAAAATCAAACCCAGAAACATAAAAGGTCCATGGGAACAAGAGTAGTGGAACAATGAGGATGAAGATTCATTATCATCTGGACCTTTGGTCGCCTGTGTCTCATAATAACCACCACAAGCCCATAGAAACAACTATTGTGTGTACCAGTGAATAAACCTTCCTGTTTCTGGGATACATCTATCTGTGTCCAGTCTCATGTTGGTGTATTCAGCTGACTTGAATGTTTGAGACTGTGGCCCTAGAGATATTTTGCAAAATGCTGGCTCACAAAGTCACAACATGAGCCACTCTGATTTCATTTTGATGACAATACTTTCTAACATGCATTTTTACTTGTCCAGAATAAATAAACCTCATATTAAAACCAGCCCTACACGGCAACTAAAAGGCAACAGTCTTGTTGTCTTTTTCAGTAATTTGGAAAAAGTAAACCAAGCAACAGTTGCAAAGGCTTATTTAGAGTCTCCTATCAATAGTCACAGAGGTGTGATACATTCACCAGGGATCCATCAAACTTCCTGATGGAGAGGACTTGTGGGAGTGTGAGGGGAAATGCATATTTTATGTGCAGTCTCTTTGTGTTTGCAGTGTGGACAGAAACGTTGCCTTTCCCTCCATCATCTTCTTTCTGTGTCTGTCTCTTTGTCACCTCTTGTTCCACTGCCCCATCACTTCCATCCCATCTCATCTGCATCAGAGCAAGGTTATCATCGTCAACAAAAACCAACGAAATAATGAAAACTAAAATTGAAAAAAATAAATAAATTAACTGAAATAAATAAAAACGACAGTTAAAAGAAAAAATGATAACTAAGTGAAACTGTATTGCGCGTTTACAAAACTAACTAAAATGTACTGAAATTATAGATAAATGTTCGTTTTCCTCTTTGTCAATTTATTTATAAGCCTTTGGGATTAATATGAAATCGATTTATTTCTGCAGTTTTACATGAGCTGGCGGCACCGTACGGCACCTCACGGTCCGTCACTTTTTGTTCAGTTGGCTTGTGCTCACCGCATTACCCAGCAAAACAGCAAAGACTAAAGTTAGGAGAAAGCAGCAGAGTCCTATATGGGATTTTTTTGACTACGACAGTGCGACAGATACGAGGAAGTGCATTGTAGAAACAGGTGACAGAATTTATGGGATACTTCTCAAGGGAAAAAAAACCCACAAATCCATTTGAGAAGCTCCTTGAAGCTTGAAGCTACCTTGAGCAAGTAGCCTCTCTGATTAGCTCCCCTGAAAGACAATCAAATTAATCAGTCCTGTTGTGGAATGTTTTTTTTTTTTTTTTTTTTTGACACTCCTGGCTGTCAAGAAATGTGACATGTGCCTCATGAATCTATAATTCTATTTAAAGAATTTATATTCTTATGTTCGTGTATTTCTTTAGTCTACTGGCTATTTTGATTTGTAGCAGGCATACTATTCATTCATTCATTACACAATACTTACTGATCTTTTTGAATCCTGCACTTGACAAATAACCCAAACTATGAAAAAAAAAAAAAATGCTAAAATTAATAAAAACTAAACTAAAACCAAGCATTTAAAAAAACTAAAAACTAAAACTAACTAAAAGCAAGCCTGCTTTAAAAACTAATTAAAACTAACTAAATTAGAGGGGAAAAAAGGGTCAAAATGAAATAAAACTAAACTATAATGAAAAATCCAAAACTATTATAACCTTGCATCAGAGGAGCAACACTATGGCAACAGTGAGTCCCATTGTGGGACTTGTGCAGCCAATGGGGAGGCTGGTCAGAAGGTCTTCTCAGGACAAACACTATCCATTTTGCCAGGCAACAAGCAGCTCTAACAGATTAAGTGCATTTAAGAAGGAAAACACTTCAGTGTGTTTGCATGTGACAGAGCAATGTAGGATACCCCCAGAAAAAGGGAACTGTTTCACACTGTCATTGCCTGTGTAACATGTTGGATAAGAATGATGTGGCTCATGAAATCTCACCAATGGATTATATTAAAAACAAACAAAGCACTTGGATGTTTCTAGCTATGTTTACAGTGTGGCCCAAAAAAAATGATGTGTCACTTGGTCCAATCTTTATCTGTAGACTGACAAATCTCAACAACTGCTGGATGTGTTCAGGGTTGAACACAGGTTCAGGGTTCAGGAGAAAATGTTGTGTGTCAAATAGTAATCAACCAGTTGATCAGGCAAACAGATCCCACAGGGAGTTGATTAGAGGTAAGACCTTAACTCAAAAGACATAGGAAATAAGGCTGGTACACCCTAAAATAAGGAGCAGAAGCACAGGTACTAAACTGACCAGGAAAGAGGAAGATTAAGAGAGCAAATCATGATGGGGCAGACAATCGCACTGGAGGGAAATACTCAGAAGAAGGATATAAATGATCTGAAAGCAGAGGACATGTGAGCAACACCAATAAACAGGGAAAAAATGTAACAAACACCATGAGGTTAATGCACAGAGTAAAATATTCATGGCTCCCAGTGGGAGAATGCTACTGTCAAACTGACTACAGAGGTGTTACTTTGAGGTTGATATCAGTGGTTCACATTAAACTGTCTCAACAACTGTATTTCCATGAGGTTGACACAACAGAAACAAGAAAACTTGGCCTTTAATCCCTACACCAGATCCTACATTTCCTATAATAGCTACTGCCCACCTATCCACTGTTTCTATGGACACACGCTGTTTTAGCACTGACCCATGCTCTACAGAAACATATTACACTACCGAAGAAAAACAAATGTGTCAACAGTGTCACATTTGACATCACAGCATAAAATGTTTCACATTAAATGTGAGCATGGTGGTGGTTTTGTGATATTTATGAGCACACAAAGAGTCAGATTTGGCTCTACCTGCTCCATTTGTTAAGTGTTTTTCGTTGTTTCTTCAATCCTCTTTGTTTCTTGTATATTCCCATTTTGAGTGAATACCTCATCAGCTTGTAAAGACAATGCAGTTTAAATGACCAAGTTCTTCTTTCACGAAAGCTATGTCCACATTGTTATCCTTCGTTTGGAATTTCTTCCTGTCTCCAAAGTAGCAAAGGGCTCTCCTGACGACCTGAGTATCAGACTAGATCTATGACTAAAGCCCGAAAAGGTAAATTTGTTAGTGTTAGTTTGTTAGTGTAAAGCAACTAAAAGAAAGAGTGCGTGTTTATTTCTGTAGTTTCATTTATTAGTGTGGGAAAATGAAAAAACTCTGGAATTTAAAAAAATAAACTGGAATTATGTGGTGATTTTGTTTGTATTGGGACATATCAGACTCATATTATGCTCACCGCATAGTGTTATGAATCAAGCTATGAAAATCACCAGTGTCTTTATCTGACAAGGTGATAAAAAAGCCTTTATTACAATACTTAAGGAAAAGGGTTTACATTTCAAAGTCAAGATTCCCACTTAATTCCAAACTGAGACTATAACTTAATAGGTATAATACCTTGAGCTGTCAGTGAATATGACCAGACTGCCTCTGTGGTTCAGGCCTGATGATACTGCTTGGTGGGGTTAACCATTAGCCTAGCATTAGCCACTCCACACTGCACTGCATGTTATTGTATTCAAAATAAATCATTAAATCATGCGTGGAGTTCTTCCTGCACATTGTGTTGGGGGGGGAACAAATCAGTAGCTTTGTCATCAGCCACTCTCACTACATCAATCCTTTGTGGCATGTTACTCACTGAACGTGAGTCACATACATACATACATACGTACACACACACACAATCTCACACACACACACAAGTACAAACACACACAATTATATGCACAAACAAGCAGCTTCCAAAGTTCTTCAGAGCAAAAATCAATTCATCCTCTCCTGCTCTGAAGAAGGTAACAAGACACACACACTCACACAGCTGCAGTCTTGTCACTTCACATTCGGGCCATGAGTAACCCCGTGGGTAGACCCCTCTTACCTTGGGGGGATTCTGCTATTTCCTGTTAATGGGGACGACCCTGGAACCTCAAGGTCCACCACATACACATGCACAAAGAGAGAGAGAGGGGGAGAGAGAGAAAGCCATGCACCATTAGTCACACTTTGCTTGAGGAATCACCCCACCCCGCCATCCCCATTTCACTAAGTTGAGTCACAGCCTCAGTGTAGCAAAGTCAAACACACAGACACTCATGAAAACAATCATTCTTTGTCATTTGATGTCCTCGCTAACCTTTAACTAACTTCCTGCCAGAGGTGACTTTTGACCTCACCCTCAGGCTCCACCTCACCAATGAATACCTCACTGTGAGCATTAGGTGAGCTGCTCCTTCCTGCTGTGCTGGTGGCTCATTTAATTTACAAGCGCACACTCATGAAGGTTGGACATGGACCAAATACAGAGACTGTTCATGTTGTTTATCTTCAGATCTACTAATAATTGAGTCAAATCTTATAAACCAGTTACTGAATGAAGACTTTCTTAAATGATTACTCACAGTCAACAGTGATGTGAACTCCTCGGTAGCTATCAGAGAGAATAATTACGCACACTGTAACAATACTCCAGCATGGTCCTTCTCTCAGAGTTTTAAAGAAGTTTAAGTAAAGAGCTATTATCAGCAAAATTAGTATCAAAAGTAAAAAGAGCTCATTATGCAAGCTGCCCCAGTCAGCGCTTTATTCATTTATGTTGCATTATTAAATTATTTCTGTGAAAATACATTTACTGTTGTATTTTGTTGAGTTTTCAAAGTAAAAGGGCAACTGCTGGGCTTTGCTCCCAAAATACAATATAAGAAAATCTTTGTAGGGTTTCATTGAAACAGACCAAACCAAGTTTAGATGGTGTAAGTACACACTGCACTTGCAACAACATCTGTATTTATTTATTTATTTTGATCATATCAGAGGTATTTTTGGTGCTCACAGAATAAATGTTGTTCACCTTTTCAAGATTTAAACATTCAGAAAATTCATGTTTAGATCAGATACAAGAATAATCTAAAAATAGCAATAAATGACAACAGGTAGCAAAGCTAACCCACACGAGATGCCCAGACTTTGATTTTTATATAGTTTGATCTTTAAACTGTTTAAGATGAGTAAGAAGTATAAAAATAACAGCAGCATCAATGGGAGTACAGTACGTTGCCTTCTATTTTAATCTCCCACTTGTGAGGTCCTGATCCCTGCATTGGTTAACCAGTTGAGAAATACAATCAGAAATGAAAGTTAAGTCAGCCCACATTCACTGCCTGAGTTGCCAACAGCAACTTATGTCTGAGTTTTACAACATCATTTCATTGGTGGTGAAATGTGACTGAGTACATAAAAACACTAAATCAATGTAATTGAGTTAGTAAAGATCCGTTCTTGTCCGTGCTTTATCTAAATCATCACAAAGATGACTGAGTGCGCTCAGGACTTCAGGAAAAATTGTACACTGTGAGGCAGAGATAAGAGGACAATGTGCACAAACTCCGCGTATTCATCCTTGCATTGAAAAGAACTCATCTCTCAAACATTTAGTAACCTTGGTGTGCTGAGGCACGAGAGCCATTTGTGTCAGTTTGAAAATCCACAGCACTGAATCTATAACAGACCTCTATTGTTGGTGCTGAGGCTTCCTGCACACTGACAGCTAACATACTAACTTTGACCAAGGACAGTTCCCATTGTTAGATTTGCTTTTGCCTTCTGTTGCAAATCTGATAATACATATAGGTGAGTTTTCATTGTGCAAAAGTCAGTTTTTGAATTTGAGACATTTTTTTTTCATTCATCCCTTCTCACTACTGAATACAAATACAAAAATCCTGCCTCCTTAAATCAATGACAGTAATTCAATAATATCTCTTTGTGGTGTGTTCATGTATTATCTGAGTTATGTTAGCTCTGTTTGTCATTGTTTAGTGCTGCTCCGTGCTTGAAACAGTCATTTAAATAGGGAATATCCAGCATGATGTAAAGCACTGCAGCGCCCCCATGTGTCTGTGCTGAGTTATTTCTGAGGAAATGGGAGAGATGTTCGATGTGTGTGTGTGTGTGTGTGTGTGTGTGTGTGTGTGTGTGTGTGTGTGTGTGTGTGTGTGTGTGTGTGTGTGTGTGTGTGTGTGTGTGCGTGTGTGTTTTTGTAATGCACTGAAAGGTCAGGCAATCCTAGGGATGAAGGCACACCCAAAGAAAAAAGCCAAAGACAGAATAGAAAGAAAAGTAGAACGAAAAGCTTTGGACAACATTGTGATGTTCCTTAAATGAACATGTAAAGAGATCTCTCTGTGGTTTACTGCAGACACTAATCCCAGCTTTGTTCAATTACTCTGATCGGAATGTGAGAGACAGCCGACTGAAAATAACCCATGACAATCACGTTAGTTTAACTTTTTATAAATGTTAAATGTTTTCGCAGTTTGATTCAGTGGATTGTAAATGAATTCAATCCATGAATCTGTTCATGCAACAGGTGAAAAAAACAAATCAATATGATCACAAGCTGTTTTGTCCGATGGAGGAAATGTTTGCTAATCAGAAGCTACACTGGAAGATGTCACAGATTGTAAAATGAAACCAGTATTTAGATCATTTTTCCTTTTTATATTCCGCCGTTTTGTTTTTATTCATCAGTTTAACACAATTTTAATAGATCATTTTTATTATAACTCTTCTTTTTTATTTGGCTTTAGAAACATTTTTAATGTATGTGCATGTGTGTGAGGGTGGGGGGGCATTAAAAAATAGAGAATTTGATTAAATTATCATGGATACAGCAGCATGTTACCCTGGATACCACATGACCTATACAATTTGAACAGCACATATAAACTAACATCTTGTGACTAACATGTGCATTGTGATAGGACTGAAGCCACTTTCTGCTAAATAACAGGAAATGTACCTGAAGTGTTGATCATTACAGCTGCAACTAAGAGACTGCCCCCCCCTGAAGAGAATATTTGTTCAGATGTGACTCAGGCTTCCGGCAGCTGCGTAAATTATGTGTCAGGCCTAAAGGCAGAAGTAGCATTGTGATGTTACAGAGCAACAAAACTGAAGGCAACAAAAAATGTGACAGTAACATGGGAGATCCCAAAGGCAACAGGGTGATGTCACGTTTCACTGACTTTTATGTGTGTACTGAACCAGTCTTTTAACTTTTGATAAACTCACGCTCCACATGTGGTGATGTGCATGTGTCATTAAATTATTTAAAAGAAATGGAACACTCATTCGGGCAGATTATAGAATCATTTTTTGAGCATTTCGCAGCCAGAAGATGGATCATGGGACTGCGTATCTGGACAAATCTCATCAGGCTGATGTACAGATGAGCTTATCTGTAAAATGTTCCAGCAGAAAAATTTAAGGCTGGATATTTGTTCTAGGCCGATCACTGCTCATCTGATGTTTTTTGATGTTGTGTTTTACCTTGGTGTCTACCACCTTCCCTCCCACCTTCTGTGTGACTGGTTTCCATAGTTATTCCACCATCTCGATTCCTGGGGAAATGTACAATACACAGAGCTACTGAGGAAAACAAAAGACCTGTCCTCCCGGTGCAGCAAATCAAATCTTAATTTTTCCGTGAAAACTCACAGTGGGTGGTAGACAGAATGGTGTAGTGAAAGCAGGACTTATAGAGTTTAACACTAAATGTTGATGGTGTCCTTATTCTACACTCATTAAACTGTACAGTCAACATTCACTTTGTAGTGATAAGTTACCAAAGAAATGTTGTGTGATGTCACTTTAAGTGTTGGATCACACATTGTTTTGCTTTCTTTTTGGTGTAATGTGATAAACACATTGTCAGCTGTGTGTGTATGTCTGTGTGTATGTGTTTGGTGTCTCAGTCACAGCACACACCGAGCACTGGCCATTTTTTCTGTCGTCTCCTCAAAAATGCAGCCCAGCTGTCTTTTCGCTCTCTCTCTCTTCCTGTCTCTTCGCCTGCAGCCAAGACTCTGGTGCACTGTTCACTCACAACACTGTGTGTGTGTGTGTGTGTGTGTGTGTGTGTCTGTGCACATGTGTGTGTGTCTGTGTTTGAGAGAGAGACAATCTTAGCCTTATTATTGTGCCAAGTCCTGGCATTTAATCTGTATCAGTGTAAGAGTGTGTGTGTATATATATGTGTATGTTATCTCAGCTAGCAGCACATGGTGGCCTGTATTTGTCTTATCCTCTACTCTACTATCATCACTAATTTGACATTAATTGCATGTTTAGTGTGTGTATATGCGTTTTCATACCAGAGGTATGAAAAACATAGTCAGCTATCATGAAAGTTACATACAAAGTTGAGGCAAAGACATGAAGGGTCACCATGACGGTCTGGTACACTGCCTGTGTAAATGCTGATGCCATCCTGTCTGTCAATCAACCTCATCTTCCATCATCCATTCTGTGGGAACAAGACCCTGAGATACTGAAACTCTGTTACCTGGGTCTTTTTCCTTGTTAAAACCTGGTCCTTACATTATGTACACTGCAACTTGACCACCAGCAGTTCAGCTGGAGATGAAGGTGTGTTAGAGACTGTAGTGTGCTGTGGAGATGAGACGCTACGGACATCACACTCCAGACTTCCACTTTTCAAACTTGTGGTCTTCAGTCCTGACTGATGCTGACTCAGGTGACATCACTGACTGAAAATGATCACACTTTAAATTGTTGTGATATGATTGGACATATTATTACTGTTATTACACAGATTATTTTTCTTTCCTTCTTTCAACCTGTTTCCTCTGGCTTTACTAATATACTGTATTTGTCAATGATTAACATAATGTGTTAATTGTTAACATAATGTATCTAACATCATATGTTTACAACCTCCAGGAACGTATCCTATGTTCAGAGTGTTAAATGTCCTGCGCTATATTAGTCTTATTTCCACTGATCTACTTCTACTCCAGTGAGACTTTTGGAACGTAGCTGACTGTTTTGTACAGACTAATTTAAAGCTGTCAATGAAATGTCTTTTGAATATCATTCATTGGTGTCGTCCTTCATATGTTAATTAAGGCTGATAAACAAATGTTCGACCTGTGCAGTAACTAGAAGCCTGTGAGGCATCAAGAGTGTGTTGAAGGTCTACACACCTGCGCTACATGCACAGCCAACTAATGCTAGCTCAGTTTAAGCCAGCTTTCTTATGGTTCAGTGCTAAAGTGAAAGCTCCTGGGCATTTTGTCTCCATGCTGCCATCCTCTCATCAGCAGTAAAAGCCCTCAATTTACAGAACACAGAGCTGAGAGGGAATGCAGCGTGCCACAGGGCAGCAGTTACACAGACAGATTACCTGCAAATCCTACCCTAGGGAAATGGAGAGCAGCCACATCAGCAGACTGTAAACCCCCAACTCCAACCTCTCCACAGCCCCCACCAGTAAGACGATGAAATATGATCCTGAAGTCCTATTGGAGGTATGGATTTATGTGTTTAAAAGCTTATTAGACACCATAAACACAACACAGTGGTTTATAATACTCACAGATGGGGAATTTGCAGCTGTGAGAGATTATCATGGCTACAGTTGTTTTACCTTTTGTTGTAAAAAAAAATCTTTGAGTAAACAGCAGAAATACTTGACAAAGGAATGCATTGATTATTTTGTACTGCATGCACTGATAGATGCCAGCAGCCGTGTACAGGCATAAACACTCTGGTGTGGGAGGTTAAGATTTCTGATCCTCCATTCTCCACTTGCCTCAAAAAAAACTTGACATGTATTTTTAGATTAAAAAAATAAAACACGAGAAACTACGGTAGATTCATTTGGTTCCTTTATTAAATAGTTCGTTTTATTTACAGAAATACAAAACTCAAATTACTTACTCAAACTAAATTCCACTGTCCATTTTACACCCAGCATAACTAGTAAAAAACTCATAACCCTCGTTGCACTGAGAATTGTTTGAATAATCAGAACAATAACTACCTCCTGTGAAGGGGGAAAGAGCGAGGCAGGTTGAGGCAAAATCACTCCTGGGGTTGTTGTGGCAGGTGAAGTGAAACAATTGTTGATCCCCTCGGAGACTGAATCCACAGCCTCAGTGCTGTTAGTAACGTGTTTTCTCCAACAGAGTGACTGAGCCGTTACAACACTAAACAGGCTTACATTGGAAGGACGGAGGGATGATTGTTATGCACTGTGACATGTACGAAGGTAGCTGAGCCAACAAAGTTATTAGTCACTCGGCACATTCAACACGAAGCGAGTTGAGGAAAACTCTGGTGCTTCTATAAATGTCAGTTATCATTACAAACTTTTGCACACTATAACAAGGCCATACTATATGTATACACTCCACCATGGCCTTCGTTAAATATGATCATGTCTGCCTGCAGCAGCTGGTGGTCTCGGTCAGCTCCGAGTACTCCACTGTACTCCTCTGTACAAGCAGCATTCAGCTGGGACATGATTTGGTCTCCAGCAGGATGCACAATTCATAAGAACATGGCTGCTTTGCAATGTTCAAAATACAGTATTTATTAACAAAAGCCACCCATGTAATTTTATTGTGATTTATTCATTTATTTAAGACATCTTTATAATTAATAGTGCATTTTGTTCCTTTTTTTTTTTTTTTTTTTTTGTAATGTATCAAATATTCCACCCACTTCACCAGGAAGTCCAATATAGCTAGCTTTTGTTTAAAAAAAAAAAAAAAAAAAGCAGTACTACCCACTGTTGGACAGTTTCTAAAATTTGTCAGACCTGGAGCCTCATTTTTATGTCCAGTCAACAGACAAACCTCGATGACGTCATAGTCAACCTACGATGACTATGACGATGACCTGGGAGATGTGATACATATTTTATTTAGTCAAATCATCAAAAGAATTAACTTCATATATATATATATATATATATATTAGGTAAAGTGCATATTTAGAGACTCGTGACATTTTGATCAGAATACTTCTGTTGTATTATCATATTTTATAAACAAATACGAACTTAAGAGCCTTAATAATCACTATTTTAATATGATCAGTGGATCCCAGGAAGAGGACACTTACGTGATGAACATCGCTGTGCTCTGAGTGGTTAATTTTTTCACTGACTGCCATTAATGTTCCAGCCGTCCTGTTCAATATGTGATGGGTTTAGCAGAGGTGATGTCAGCTGATACAATGCAACACAGAGATGAAGTAAAACAAATAACGTGACGCAATCGTACCACTCTCAGGTCCATCGTTAAACATTTTATTGTAGAAAAATGCTTTTGGTTCAGTTATTGATTGAGCTGTTGTCTCAAATGTAAGACAGTGTGCTATATTCTGTGTGGGATTTGATTCACTATCAAAAATAGAAAGGCACATAAATAATCATCTCTGAATCTTCAGATACTTAAATGTTTAAGTAAGTACTGATGAAATGAAACAAGCCTAACTACAAAGAGTCCATATGATATTACATAAGTCTGTACATAAGACTGTTTGTATCGTGTGCACTGACTGAATGTATATGGGCACATCGTTAGTATGGGTCATTGAAAAGACAATGGTGATCACGTGGTGCTTTACAATTGCATAAATAATCACAATATTCACAAAACAAAGACAGACACAGTAGATGCAATACAACGTTTACTACTTTCAACCTTTATTCTTTGTAAAAAATAATAACAAAAATAATAACAATAATAAAGCTACAACTAAAAGTGACATAATTAACTGTCAACCATTGTACTGAATCTATTGGAGTATATAAAACTAATTTAACGAAGTTCAGTGTGTATTAGTGTTGTTATTCATCCGCTGGAACCACCTCCAGGATGATCTGTAAGGTTCTGTTGAATGAATCTGAGGACATAAAAAAAGAACATAAAAAGACATATTAACCAAAGACGATCACAGGGCTGGAGAATTCAGGAGGGACAGCTAAAGTATCTTTGAAATGGCTGACAAACAACAAACACGATTTTACTGGCAGAATGTGCAGTTAACATTAATGTAACATATAGAAATGTACTTTATTTATATTGGCCTTTACAACAGCCCACAGGTAACCAAAGTACTTTAGAAAAGATAAAACAGCCATAAAACATACAGCAAGATAAGCATAGGTAAGTAAAGAATAAAAAGAATAAAAGAATAAAAACAATAAAAGAATGAAAGAATAAAAAGTATCAGCACACTACTGGGTATTAAAAGCTATCCTGAAGTTTTTATTTGAAGAGGTCCAAGTCAGAGATAACACGTAAGTCAGGGGCGAGCTTGTTGGGGGCAGCAAATGATAAGGATTGTTCCCCCTAGTAGTTATATTTTGACTCAGGCACCTCCAACATAGGTTGGTTGGAGCCACTCAAAGCCCTGCCTGACTGACAAACAGTTATAATCTTGGCTAAATACAATAGGGCTAGGTCACTGAGAACTTTAAAACCACATATTAAAAGTTTAAAATCAATCTGAAATGGAGATAAAAGCTTTTGTTGTGATATTACTCCTACTTGAAGTCTCAAATGTCTCAAATGTTTTCTATGAATACCTGAAAACTATGATTAAGTTGTTAGGTAGAGAGGATGGTATTGTAGTAGTCTGATGGAATAGCAATCAATATCTTTGAAGTTCAATATCTTGGACAAGGACTTTTACTAAGGATCGTGCTTCCAACCTTCTGATTTATGGATGACTCATTTTATCTCCTGAGCCATGATCACATGGAGGACTACTGGGTATTAAAATTCAGAATAATCTGGTTTGTAAGTAACGTTACACTGTAAAAAGGTATTGTTCTTCCTAAAAACTTTTGACTTCAAGGAAACTATCTTGGTAATGTTCTTATTATTGTTCTTATTACCGTTTAGTCAGTAAGAATATCTCTTGCTATCTTTGCATATACCTTGCAAGTCATTTATTTCATACTTTAACAAGAATAAACCTTCAGATAAAATTTCAGGTATTCAGGCAGCCAAGGTGTAGGTTCACATGTGCCTGTCCTTACTAAAAACCTGGGTAGAATGCTTTGTGGTTTTGTGCTATTATCATTGACGGTTAGTAGTCAAGTTGTAGTCAAGGAGTTGTTCATTGAATTCAGTGTCATCACTCTGCATGGTACCATTGTTCACATTGATTCAAATTTCTCCCTTGGTTTATCCCAGTTTACTCAGGTAGTGTAGCAGCCATTGTGTTACTGACACTGGGAATACATTCCCAGGGATATCACCTGTTCACAGAGAACATGATCATGCATATGGACCTCATGCCGTAGTGTTTCAGCACCTTGGAGATTGTGTGACCCTCTTCCAACCTTCAACAATCTCAACTGTAAAGATCTGAACATTTCCAATCAAAACTCTCAATTAGAATTTTCCCTCCCATGAATTTGAATTTCCGTTTCCAAACATTCAATTCCATAAGTCAAATAACCCAATGACAGGGATATACCAAACTCTTCTGAGCCAAAAAGGTTGTGTTGCACTTGCATATATAGATATAGATGAAAAAAGAAACATTATAAGTACCCAAAGCTCTGTAACTCCTTAAAACATCTTAACCAGAAATTCTGAGGTGTTTAAAAAGGACTTACCCAAAGTCCTTTGAATCCATTTCGGTCTTTCATTGAAATAGATGAAGATGTAGTATGCTGGGATGCCAGTAAGGGAGATGGCAAATCCAATCCCTGTGTTAACTGGATCCGAGTACAGAGACAGGAAGACCATGAAGAAACATGTAAGACAGAAAACCACTGGGATGAAGAGTGGAACCTGTGGATAAATTGGGAGTGATGTGTGTTACTTTTCATACATTTTATATTCAGCAGCTCCAGAAAGGATTCACACCTGTTCTTTCTTCACAGAAGAAAACGTTTTGGAAAGCTTTGAGTTTCTGCAGTGTCATGAATTGAAGGTCAGTGTACTTTTGTAAATGACTGATGGCTTCTAATGGCTGATGTACAAATGAATGAAGTAAAAACGTCAAGCGTTCCAAATACTTTCTGAATCTTGTACAAAGTTATGCATGCATGTTTTTTTTTTTTTTTTTTAATTCATACTCCATCCTTTACTCGTCAAAGGCTGTAAATTATCACCAGTATTAACTCTTGTTCTGCTTTTCTTCTGCTGAAGCTAATATCCAAGTTATCTTGCTCCAGGCTGACCAGCCCATCTACCAACATCAAGCAATGACAGAAACAATGATTGAAGCTATTTTGCAAGGGACCCTCATCACAGATCACACCTTCAAGATTGGAGCAAAAATCCAGGTATGATTCAGTACAGCTACAGCTGTGGAGAAACTGACCTTAAAGGGGCGTGGGAGATCTGGCTTTGTAAATCGGAGGTAGATCAAACCCAGAACCACCACACCAATGAACAGCCAACGCAGGAAGCTCATAAAGTTCAGCAGGCTGTAGATGTCACCCACAAACAGCTGCAGAATGGTCATAGGGTACTGAAAAAAGTGAGGGTATTTAGTTTTGTCAGTATAATAAGATGAGCAATTGTTTACTTTTGTTTACTACTATAGACTGACCAGTATGAGAACAGCAGGTAGTGGAGTATGTCGGCGGACATGGATCATTGATAGAACTTCAGGGAGATGTCCTTCACGTGATGCCACATAGAACATTCTTGTAAACACACACACACACACACACACATCATGAACTGACTGAGTTTATGACAAAAATGTCCTTTGAGAATGTCTTTGATGGTTCACAGACTGAGAAAAACCTGTCACCAACAAACACCAAATCTACTTGTTCAACTTGCTTGACTAGTTTTTCTTATCTCTGCTGTTTTAAGTGAAACAGATACATGCTTTATCATATTTTAGTGAGAAGCTTGTGTTTCTCTTTCAGATTGTTGTATTAAGATCATACGCTGAAACCAATACTTCCTGCACTGATGTGCTATTATAGCTGCAGCCTTTCAGTAGCTCAGATGACTTTGATTGAAAGTGATAGTAGGAAAACTGCAGGTACAAGAAAGTAAATAGTCAAAAATTGTGCAGAAGTTATACATTTTGGGGGTTTTCAATGCTATAATATTGTAAAGTGCCTTGAGATAAATATTTTATGATGTGGTGTGATACAAATAAATTTGTATTGGATTAAATAAACTGTCTTTTGTTTATTTATTATCAAATTAGATAAAATATCTTTGTCCTTTCCATAACTTTCTATAACTCAACAACTATGTAGCACACACAACTGGAGAAGTTATGTTTTGTTATTTGTCAGGCAAAGTCCAGCACAGAAAGACTGGATGCATCTATACCTTGACAGGGCAAAGATGCTGCCATTCATGGAGCCAAAGCAGGACAAGGCCACGAACACAGGAACAGCTACAGAGAATTTACCCAGCAATTTCTCTGCAAATGTCTGTGAGCAGTACAAGCAGAAGGAGAGAAAGAGAAAACACAGTGATCAACAATACTTCAGAATGTTATGTTGGTGATATGTCTGTAAAAAACAATTTCCTCAGAAATAACAAAACACAAACTTACTATTCAGTTTTTTCCAATTATGATAAACATCACTGATAAACAACAAGTCACTGTCACTGTTTTTTAGGAATCAAGATAAGGGAAAGTATTTGTGGCTTGGAAACACTTAAGAACTGTGCAGTGGCTGAACTTGCATGACTAACACAAGTTAAAAATTACTATAGATACTTTAAGATAAAAAAAAGTAGCCAGGCTCTAGGTTGATAAGAAATAGTCCTTCATGAAACTCACATTAAAACCACTTATTTGGGTATCCCAGGTACCCCACATACACAACACCTTTTCAGGTTCAGTTGTAGGATCCCAAGGTGCTCCAAGGTCAAATAGGATATATAATCCCAACAAAAATCTGGTGAACAGGTCAAGCCCAACCCAAAGAAATTACATGGAGCCAGCACCCTGTGGACCCAGCCACTAACAGTGTGAGGCATCGAGTTATGGTGTATGCCATACTAGGCTGTAGGCCAGACTAGTGGCCTGGGAGGACCAACCCACAGCAGCATTGGTAATTAAGGAAATTTAGAATTATAATTGCAAATTGATGCACTCTTTCCTCGTTCCTCCAGCCTTTATGACTAGCTGAGCTGAGCTATATAAACATACTATTGAAATCTTCTTTATCATTGTATTTGTCAAAATCTAAAATATGCTTTCACAATAACAAGGGGCAGTGTGGCTCTGCAGAGAGTGAAAGTATCAGTCTCTCCAGCTCAGTTTACTGAATAATAGTTTGTCTTATTTTATTAACTGTAGTTATTGAGGTAAAATTAGAGCAGTTGACAGGGCTGCTGGCTGTAATTGTCATAAATGGGTCATGCAAAAGTGGGAGCAAAAGCTGCTTATTATTCATGAAGCTATTCAGCGCTGATTAGTCACAGTCCATGCTTGTATGGGTGAGTATGAGCTGAGGAAAAACAGGCATTTTTAATGTGTGTGTTTGTAATTTTACACAAACAGACACCAAAATGATGATGTTGTTACTTCAGATAATTTCTAGGCAGAGACTCCATAATGATGCAATAAGATCTTGTTTAAGACAGTAAATATTCAGAGACATGTGTCATTAAACCAATAGGCCCAACAGTTGGTGCTTTTGTGTGTTTTAACACGTGTTTCATCAGAATTACACAACACTCACAAACATAAAAGAACACAGTTTTTAGTTAATGTTGTTATAATTTAACTTTTATTTTCTATTTCTAAAATGAATTCCCATTAAAATCTTACACAGTTTGATATTTCTGGACAAGAACTAATTTGTCTAATTTGTTAAATATAATTTCACTGTAATATGTAGGAAACACAGGCGCCAGCTTCTTCAAAGAGAATGAAGCTGGACATTTATTCATCTGTTTTGGATCAGTCAAAAGAAGTGTTTTAGCTGTGGTCAGGAAAAGACTGCCGCTTTGGTTGAATATAATAAAATGTGCATGTTTTACATTGTTGCATATACTATGTAAAAGTTATGACTATACTAACGTCTCATTGTGCTGCAGTCACTATATCTGATGTTGTACAGCAAGCAACATTTTAACAACGTGCCCTTTGTTTGCAAATGGTAACATATACAGTTCATTCACATATTTTCATCTCATATTAATGAAACTAGTTACAGTTACTCATTACATCTTTCAAAAGCTGCTTCATTTCTGTTGCTGAGCCTATGACGCAGGCAACAGTAAACTGCATCATTACTGTAATGACTAATGTCACAGTGGTGAAGTGGTGGAACAATGAAACTAACAGTCCTGACCATCAGTCTGTTTGGTTGTCACTCTATGAGTGTGATAGACTGGTGACCTGTCTATCACACTCATACATATATGATATATAGATATAGATGATATAGATGACAGATGATCATTTTCCTCATTTTCTCATTTTTCCTCAGCTGCAAAGATTCAAGTCAATTTTTAATGTAATCTATCAATGTCTAATAATGTTTATAATGTGTACTTTCAACTGCACAACATGACTAACTGTAAGATATTATTTCACGTCATTTTCTTCTGTTATAAATTCCAGGCATGCCTCCTTGAGACAACTTCTAAACATGAGTTCAACTTTGTAATTAAGTTTGAGATGTAAAGTTTTACCCCACTGTCTCTGAGAGAGGAAGAGTGTAATTCCTTTATCCGAGCACAAAGAAATGCTCTTAACACCTTCCTTAAGATTCTCCTATCACTCATCCTGCACAGGGCAATAAAACTAACCGTGTTAGAAAAGATCAGACATCTCTTAGTGAATGAGTCTTCCTCAGCTATAGGCTTACAGTAGCGCTGATAGCGGTCTTAAGTCTAATAAGCAGTGGTGGCTGTTATTAGGGGCTTTCTGAGATGTGATTAGCAGTAACAGGGCTGAGCTGAACAATCACATTAACAGCTGCTGGGAAGCTGAGCTGTCTGAGACACTTCACTAATAATGACATGTGTAAGTGCAGAAAGGCAACTGTGGAGTTCACATTAGTAGTAAATGTGACTAATAGCAGAGGTGAGACCTCGGCTAAATGCTCTCAAGCAGCATAAACCTTCATACTGAAGAGCAGAGTCAAGATCGACTCACAATGAAGAATCAGCATCAAAAAACTGTTGACAACAAATTGATAGCTTAGCTGTAAAATCTAAAAGTGAATGACTGGAAAACATGTATGATAATAAAAGTATTATTTTAATTGGTTAATGTACATTACAGCCCTGACCACATGTATCAATGGCTTAATTATTGTGATAATGAAGAAACTTTGTGATAGGCCTCTGAGATTACTTTATTCCGCTCTTCTAAATTATACTGACTCTAAAATCATGTCCAATATGTCTCAGACTTATGACTCCTGTGAGTAGAAGTATATTAAGTGCATTAATTGTTGACTGCAACAACAGCATCTTTGTCTGTTGACTCACAGTCAATACAAAACAAAACATTTCTTTTTAAACAGATCATGTCTAAACATCCTACTTGAAAACTTGATGTGACAAGTACAATTTGAAGCTACAATAAAATTATTAGTTCTAAAAATGTTACTTTGGTTTTTGCAGTGTTATGACATGCACATTTTAGCTTTTGGAAACACTCCATTGATTGCCTCTCGATCGTACAACTTTCAAAATACCTTTCAAACCCTTTCAAAATACTCAGTGACACTGCTCTGGTTTATGTTAGCACACTGTGTAGTTTCAAATTTCAACTGCCAGAACAATGCCTATATGGATAAATAAAATACACTTTGTAATATTTTTCTCTGTAATATATCCTCTCATCCATGTGACCATTAACAGCAGTACAGGAAATGGATGAAACGTCTTTAATTGGTTTCTTTTGTAATACTCATTTTGGCCACAACATGACAACATGAATTCAGTTTTTGGCCAAGACAAAAAAGCAAAGAAAGAAAACCCCAAAACTATTTAAATGAATATATTAAAATTACATTGTTGAACAACACAAAAAGGCAACACACCTCTCATTTTGCTTTCTGCTGAGATCTTATTTTAATGTGGTGTGTAAGACTCATGCCACCTGCAAAGTATTATTAACCAAATAATACTGCAATACTTAGTGGGTGTCCACATTTGGTTACATCAAAGTCATTACACAGTTTATACTATATACATATCATGTTGGCCTACCTTGTAACTCATTTTTTTGATGGTGAAACTTTTAATCTGGAAGCCCTATTACATCTTGTTGTAGCCAGCCCTTCTTCGTAGGCATCAATCAGCTTTGTTTTCAGATCTGCAGCTGCCTAATGAGTCGATTAAGGCCTAACGAGTTAATCAAGTTCTCAGACTGTAAAAAGTAATAGCCTGCCTACACTTCTACACCTTCAGTAAATTAATGTTCTGATGTTTTTGCTGTTTTTCAAGAAGATGAAATTAAAAAGTCACAGCACATTAACATTCAGAGAAAGTCTGATTTTTAATATCTGTTTGCTGCCAGGAAATTCAAAATTTCAGGCCAGTGAATAATAGACTTATTTAAACAATCTGCAGATGCCCAGTTAACTCTGATAGGTGTAGCAACTTTACACCTAAAAGACCTACACTGCATTTCAGAGACTACGTTATCACGTGTCCCCACAGACTTAAGTTACATCTCAGTGGACATTAGTTCGTTGATGTAGCACACGGAAGACTGATAGTATCGCAGAGAAATCACCATCAAACATCTGAACTCACTATCTTTCTTGCCAATGCATGCTCTCAACAAGCTGGACTGAACATTAGAATCACCAACCAACTCTGGATCACCAACTGCTGTGGGGAAATCTACGTTAAGGTGATAACAGAGACCTGGCTGCATGAAAACACATCTCAGTTAGCCGTGGAGCTAGCAGGCCTCACACTCCACCATGGTGACTGTAGATCTAATCCATAGAAAACCACAGGTGGTCTGTTACAGAGTCACTCCATAATGCTCAGGTGTTGATCCAAACCTGTCCATCCCTCTACTCCCTCCCCACAGTCAAGGGTAGCTGGTGTTAAAGCAGTTTGTGTTACTTACCACAGCAACAGCGTTTGAGGCCAGAAGCTCCTCCGCTGACATCACTGTGTAGTATGCCACATTGGTCAGCACATAACAGAAGGTCACAATCACCATGGAGATGCAGATCGCTAATGGCACAGTCCTAAGAATGGCAGAAATAATAACACTTCAAGTTGACATCTATTATGACCTCAGTCTGGTGTTGAATAGGTGGAAGAAAATATATAAAATATAATATAAAATAAAATATATTAAGAAGGGGGAGGGGCATTTGTTTTTTTGCAATGTGCAACCTCACCACTAGATGCCTGTAAACCCCACATGCTGAGTTTGTAATGCGTTGTTTTAGTCCATTGATCGATACTTAAATTCCCTACCTGATCTATCTGTGCCTCAGAGATTTGTTTTTAATGAAACTATACCCCCAGCAGCTGCATTTGTTGGGGACTATTTTTAGCAGCAGATGAATCCTCAGAGTCATCTCAGAGGCAAAGTGGTGCATATGTGGTATTGATTTAAAACAAACTGCAGTTTGCATATGTTCATGTTAATGACGGAATATGTCACCGAGTGCAGCAGCATCACTGATGTGTTTTTAATAACATTTGAACATCAACGGAGCTCTTTGGCCCATAGGGAATTAGATACATCAGGCCTTGACACACACACATGCACTCTCACACACACACACTACCTACCCTGATTGCTGGACTTTGTTCCAGTCCACAAATTGATAACATTTTCTGTCTGGTATATAGAGGCCTAACAAAGTTGCAAAAGATATGGTCAAAGACAAGGAGCAACATTATCATTCACTCTCATGTTTATTTTTACCAGATTTAAATCGAACATCTCTTATTATTCTATTTTTGGTGTCTACTGACTCCTGAGGGAAATATCAGGATCTATCACTGTTAAATGCTCCACTATATTCACCAGTTCGTCTCTAACTGTTTCTGTTTTCTGGATGATGCTGTGCAGGGAGAACTCTATGGGATTTTGGAGTGATTTCACTGAAAACAGCTGCTGTAAAGTGTCAGGCTGAAAGATTCTGTGATCCTTCACATGGTTGATGGGTACTGCAGAGCTGGAGATAACCTACCACATCCAAGGAGTCATGCAACACTTTGTTATGTAAAAATATTTATTATCTTACATTCTTACACCTTTTGGACCTTGAACAGCCGCAGAATCTGGAGAGAATCTCAAACACAGCCTCACTTTCCAATTAGTAAAACTTTAACACAAACCAATCATTCGTCTTTATGACCAGACTTAACCTTATGGATATAGGTTACAACACCCCCAATAAGTATCATAAAAAACACATCTTAATGGTCCAGCAACAACCAAGTTGCCCATTTGATGGTCTAATAGCCCACCTGGACGTGAGCCAGTAGTCCTGATGGCCAAGGCCCTTTTTGGTTCAACTATGTGATTTCTTTGGTGAAATTATAGCAGGTTACAGATATTACAGAAGGCACTCTTCACCTGAATCTGAAGACATTTATTTAGCCGCAATCTAGTTATAAATGTGGGGAGAGCTGTCAGATTTGTTGGGAGGGACTTAAATGCATATACCAAATCAAAGACCTGAGAAGCTCTGATCCCAAAACACATAGACACACACACACACACACACACACACAGTGTAACTTTGTTCTCTGCAGGAGGCCAGTAATATTGTACTGCTGTTTCATTAATGAATGTAGAACCTTAAATGTTCATGCAGCTATTGAGCAAGACATTGTTAGTAGCAGAGCCTCAGTTGTTAGTAGCAGAACCAGCACATTGATGAAACTCACCTCTCAGGATTGTCGACCTCCTCAGTCACAAAGTTCAGATAAAACCTGGAAGAGGAAACAGCTGCTGTATAAACTCCACCCATTAAAGAATGACAGTATGATAAGGAATAAACTGACAGCACTTCAGATGACTGGCTCTTTATATACTAGTGTGTGCATTAATCAGCCACAACATTAAAGTCACCTGCATCATATTGTGCTGAATGCTGAAACAGCTCTGATCTATCACATCATGGCTTCTTACGGTGTCCTGTTGTCTACCACTGGGACACTGGCAGCAGATTATTTGGGTCCTATGGTTTGTGGGTCTTTTTCCACACATACTCAGATTGGAATCTGGTTCATTTGGAGACTTGGTCAACATCTTGAGATCCTTTTCATGTTCCATAATCCATTTCTTACTAATGTGAATGTGAATATGGTGGGATTAGCCTGCTGTTGGAGGCCACCATTGTTGGTAGGTTTCATTTGCCATGGAGGTGTGTTTTTGATATGAACCAAAGTTTAGGTAGGTCTTACATGCCAAAATATTTCAGGACCCAAGGTTTCCCAGCAGGATTGTATTGTAACAAAATGATCTATGTCACTTCACCTGTTACCATGTTTTTAATGTTGTGGCTGATGCATGTGTGTGTGTGTGTGAGAGAGAGAGAGAGAGAGAGAAAGAGAGAGAGAACCATACCTACCACCCAGCGTATGCATACATCCCAGAGTAGAAAGCCAGAGGCATACCGGACAGCTCCACACTGGTCAGCTCAAAAGCATTTTCAAAGTTCCTTGTCTCTCCTGCATAATAATAATAATAATAATAATAATAATAATAATAATAATAATAATAATAATAATAATAATAATAATAATAATAATAATAATAATAATAATAATAATATAAACCAACCTATAAAACAACAACAACAAAATCCAACAAAATCTGATAATCCAATATAAATCTACAGTATGTGGGAAATCTTAGGAATTACATTCAATAGAAAATGACTGTAATCAGTGGGATTTGGTGTCACTAAAATTATCTGAGAGCAGTTTGCAAATTAGATTTTACTCACAAATGGCCATGTTTTAGAATCAGTCCAGGTCCCTCTGAACACTTGCTGTGCGACATTGTGAAATGCTTGTGCTGTTGCTTGCTGAGAACAGCTGTGTATCACGGCCTGCAAGGCTCTGGGGTCATATTTATAGTGCATGTTGTTGTGTGAGACAGAGGAAGCTAAATTACTGCATCTGCACCGTGTTAAGTCTGACCAGCAAAGGGTAACACAAAATGTTCTCTGGACTATTGAGACTTTTGAGGCTGATAGTATAGTAGCTATTAGAGGACATGGTGATTACAATCAGCCTTACCTTTAAAGAGCTGGTACAATCCAGGTACTATGATAATGGCAATGGCCAGCAGTTTGCTGAAGGTGAGGAGCATTTGAATCCTGGCTGTCCACGTGACACTCATACTGTTCAGGTACATGACAGAAGCTGCAGATACAGAAGAGAGAGAGCAACTGTAGCTTGATGGATGGTTGAGGGTAATAGGCTGGTTAGCAGAGATTTAGCATTTCATCTCAACATGAAACTAGAGCATTTATTCGCAAATTATGTGAAAGTGGGTTAAAGCATAAACTCATGCACTCACCAATACCCAGATAAGATAAGTAGGATACATGATACATAACATGAGGTTAGTGCAGAGACACAGAGTTTTTTACAATTTTTTGGTGATGAATTAAACAGTTGTCAATTCTCAGCCATAACAATTCACTGTAACAAACACACAGTCTGTGACAGTTACAGTTCTGTGCAAAAAGTAAAATGTGGCTTATTATTATTCTTACTATTATTACTATTATTGTCTGCTCAGTTTTGTGGTAGATCCCAACCCTGTACAGTGTTGGTATCTGCCTTTAACTACACAGTTTGTCTCCTGTTATCATGAGTGTTATCACCTGTGTTTACATCTGCTGTCACTCACAGAGCAGGTTACAACAGGTCATGAAGATAATACTGTGCTGTCAAACTGATGTGTTAATGTAACGGTGCTCTGTGTGCGTACTTATGCCGATGGCGGTGGCCAGTTTGACAGCCATCGGAGGGATATTACACGGCATGAACAGTGGCTCCAGGATGTACCGACCAAAGGCCAAAGAGATGACGGCCATCGCAGCTGGCCTGCAGGAAACACACACAGTCTGGTTTCCATGACTTTAGAGGACATTTCATTGACATTTCCTATAGGTATGTTATATGTATGTGTGTATATATATATATATATATATATATATATATATATATATATATATATATCATTCACACACACACACACACAAAGTGGATGTGGATGAAAACAATTATTTTATTTTTACATACATTTATGTGTTTAACCTTTTAATACCATGAAATTAAGCTTGGTCACAGAAAATTGTATTGTATGTATCTATCTCTTCTATATTTACTATATTTACTATACTATATTTACTCAAATATAATAATTATTTTTTAGAAATGTGAAATAATAGATTTAATTACATCATCGTGTATTTTTTTTTTTTTTTTTTCTATAATTTCAGTTCCATGTGTTGTCAAAACAATTAAAGGGTAGTTCATTACTAACTGGACATCGTTTTGTTTCTTTCTAAATGAGCAATACTGAAATACTAGTTTTCCATTCACAATCCGTAGTAAAGGGAAAGCAATCCAGATATAACCGTTACTAACCAGCAGTGAGTAATAATGTGCAGAGAATATATGTCTGTAGTGTCTCCTTTGGCTGGGATTGAGTATTTATTAATATTCAGGGATTATTTTTACTCACCAACCACCTCTGTGGGCTTCAGCCCCTCATAACCCTATTTAGACCAGCTACTTTGTATAAATCCTGTTGCAGCAGGTTTTATGTAGTTACTCAGCAACTAGGGTGTGTGTGTGTGTGTGTGTGTGTGTGTGTGTGTGTGTGTGTGTGTGTGTGCGCGTTATGGGCAGGTTCCTAACTTTTCCCATAATAACACCCTCATGTGGTAGACTATATACTGCTGTAAGAATCAAATAATGCTGACTGGTCCCACCGGCTCATCTTATAGCTCATCAGTATTTTCCCATCTTCATTTCCCACTACAGCCACTGAGCTGCAGTAGCCGGGGAAATCTCTCTTTGTCTCTTTCATTCTTGTTTTCATTCTCTGCCTCTGTCTCTGTTCATTTCCCATGGTTTCCATTCAATACTGCTAGCCTGAGGCCAGCATAAAAATTGGGAGGCTCAGGACAGCCACTAGACTGTTTATACTGCTTTGCCATGGCTGTGTACACACTCAGCTGCACAGAGCATTATCTCCCCTCAATGGTCTAACACAAGCCCCACAAGGTCATAGCCACACGGTGGGTGCCTAGATTCACCCAGTGTGGTTGATCCAACACAATCCAACACATCCTCTTCCACCATTAATTTCATTAGTTGCAAATTGCTTGATTTGAGCTGATTTTCTTGTTTATGGCAAAACAATTATTAATTATATGACATGAAAATTACTCTGGGGTGTGGGGTCTAAAAGATCACAGGTTACTGCGACACATCAAATCAAACCAAACATGTTGCCTTGTTTACATTGGGTCTGAACATTTGTACAAAAATGTTACTTATTTATGAGCTTTTATATGTAACTATTGTTATTAGAAAGACCAGGCACTGCTAATCATCTAGCACTGGCTCAATACACTGTTGTGTGATGCTGTGTAATTTGGAGAAACCGTACATTCTTGTAACACTTTACAGCACAAAAAGCTGTTCATTGGAGGGTCTTTTTATTCTCAGTGTCTGCTACTTTGGTTCAGCCTAAATGCTTTAGGCCATATCATGAGCAAGCACCATTTCTCATGGATGACCTGTATTTTTGTTTTGTTTTTATACATTTGTTTTATAAATTTACAAATATCAAACATTAACAAGTCCATGAACTCTATCAATGAAAACTCAAACCTCGGAGTTGGTACATTTCCTTTCTGGTTTATGTTTGACATTTCTAAATTTGTTTCAGGACTTGTAAAAGTGTTTTGCCGCTTGTAAATTTCTTTTGCCGTTTGTAAAAGTGTTTTGTGTCTTGTTCATTTGTTTTCTGAAATGTGTTATGGTAATGTCATTTTGTTTTATGATATGTAAAAATGTTTTCTAAAATGTAAATTTGTTTCAAGCTTTGTAAAAGTGTTTCACATTTTGTAATCTTGGTTTGCACCTCCCAGCCATCGTATAAGAGACATTCCTTACCTTATAGCAATAAGATCGGCCCAAAGCCGTATGAAAGCCATCTGAGGTCCAAAGGATTCTTTTATGTATGTGTAATGTCCACCAGATTTCTTAATACAAGTCCCCAGCTCAGCATAGGACAGGGCTCCTGCAGTGATAGAGGTGACAGTTTAGCTCTGGCTTTGAAACAAGAAGGTAGGCACACAACAGTCACAGGGCCATAAAACTGTCTCAGCCTCATCTGTTGGGACTTGCAGTCCCTTTCTGGGCCCCTCGTTCACCAAAACAGCCTTTCAACATATCTACCCATAAGTAAAGACTGAAAGATTTGAGTGGACAATTTTTAATTATGAAGTTACGGAATGGGTATTAAGGAAAGCGGGAAAGGAGTTAAGGAAGAGTTTTCAAGGATAATGTGCTTGCAGCTTTCATTAAAATACAGAGACTGAAGGATCTGAGAAAACAACAATATACACTGCACTGCAATACACAATAAAGCTTGGTTCTGCAACACCCCCAGAACATAGATTTGTATATTACTATGATGTTATCCCACAGTTGTGTTGGGGAATCAAAAACAATCATTGCCTGGATTCTGGAAGTTTCTCAAGTTAATGAAGTGCTGCATTTATGAACTGCAGTGCAGTGGGTGTGTGTGTGTTTCACATTCTGACCCCCATCTGTGACTTATCACATAAGCACTTTGGTTAATTTTAGTAGAGGGTGTTTCTGGTTAAATGTTAATAAACTTGATTGTGCATGAAATAACTGTATTAAACCAGAACATAGTTCTCGAGCTTATTGATGATTATTCAGATTTTCAGTAATAACTTTAGTCAGCAAATAATGCATTGCAAAATCAGATATCTTGGCAAAGACAAATGTGTGATAATAATAATTCATATTACCTTGCATTTTATTCAGTATAATGTGAGATACATGGCCTCATTTAAGGAAGCATGAGTACCAGAGACTTGACACATGTCCACTATCACTGTTATTTGCACAAAACTGTTTTACACCTGTTTTACACGTCTTTGATAATAGTGTTGGCATTGCAGACTCTTTTTTTTTCTCCCACGTCTGCACCTCCAGGACTTTGGTTTACTTCCATAATTAACTGGTCATAATTGTCTGGATCAACCTGTTTGCAAGCCCTGAAGCAAAATGTGGGCTTACTTACAGTCATGATGCACATTCTTCACAGAACTTCCTAAGGAGCAGCTGTGTTGCAGGTTGAAAAGACACCCAGAAACCTGCTAGTATGACATGGAATACAAGGAGTCCTTGTTTTTTTGTGGTGGGTTTTTGTTAGTGGTGGAAATTTGCATCTTTTTAGAATGACCCATATTATAAACCCTTGCTTTGTAGGTGAGGAGTTTGAGTGCAGGGCCCAGGATGTAGATTGCTCATAGGTAAATCACCATTAATAATTCTACTCTGCTACTATTAAACAGAAATGTTAGCACTGTCATGTTGTTCACATTGATCTTAAACAGGTAAATCAAATGTGTTTCATTAAGAGCCTCTGTTATAAGAAACTCTGAGTTGAGCAATAAAACAGCATTTAAAAAACTGCTCATATGAATCCAGCATAACTTTAGATTTACTTTAGAATTACACATACTTTCACATTAAATGCACACAAAACAAAGACATCCTGATTTTAGCAGTAAAATCTCATATTATCAGTAGTTTGATATTTGTGAATTTCTATTTAAACACAACTTTTTTGCTTCTTTGAAAAGCACCCTCTCCTGAGAGAAGGCATGTGGTGTGTTGTCATATTATAATACACTTTTCTGGCTGTTAATCAATGTTTTACAGACACTAATATCATTTTTACACACACTAACTCACCAAAGAGTGACAGCACACCACAGGCAATCCACACTACCAGCGACATTCCTATGCTGCCTGAATTCTTCAGGATGCCCTTTGGAGAGATGAAGATCCCGGCCCCAATGATGGTCCCAACAATGATGGATATCCCACGAAGTAGGGTCACCTTCTTCCCCAGTCCCACCTTGTTGTCATCTTCGTCCACCTGTGCCTCGCGAGGATCTAACTGAGTCCCATTCTGTAAGAGTTTGTGTCCATTTGTAGTGACTCTTCCATCTTTCTGAGTAGACGTACACCTTTTGGTCATCTTTTTAAACTCAGACTCAGTCTTTAATTATAGTGCTGGACTGGAGTTGTCTGCCTTCACACACTCAGGCTGGGAGATTTGTGCAGCCAAAGTTACAAAGTGGGAGTAAAAGGCTGATACAACTAAATTCCACTAAGGAAAGACCTCCTCTCTCTCTCTCTCTCTCTTTCTCTCTCTTATTGTCATTCAAATTCAACTCTCTAGTCTCTTACTTAACAGTCCTAGTGCCGGTTGCTTACCTCTCTGATGTCACTTTTTTTCTCTTGTTCCTCTCCTTTACTGCTGTCTCATCCTGTGTTTGGTTTTTTGTTGTCCCTCCCACTTTTTTTTCATCAAGCCTTTTGTGTGTCTCTGGGCTTGTGCAGCTGTGCCTCACTGAGGTGAGGTGTCATGCTTCCTAGTGCAAGTAATCATGACAAAGCAAAGAGGGTTTCATTATTCATATGTGTTAGCCAACTTACTGAATTCCAGCTCTGAGCTCCTTCTCCAGTTTCCCGTTTATCTGTTTTCTAGTTTTAGTTTAATATGGCAAATGTGTCACTTTGAAATTCCAACTAAAAAGCTGTGTCAGTAATGTTCTGGAAGAGTTTCTTCCATGAAAACCAGTTGGGATAAGACATCAGGCAGTATAAAGTCATTTCTGACAGATATATTTTACTATATAGAGGTGTGCTACAACATAGTAGAAAGAATAGTTAAAAGAATAGTTAAAAGAAAACAAGGAAAGCTGTTGAACTCCACACACACTGGTAAAATAGCAAGGTAATATTCAACAAGGTGAACTATAAAAAACATGATCCCATCACAAGAATAAAAGAGAAATACTATAAATCATTAGAGTAAAGGCAGATGTTGGAACCAGAGTGGACACATGGAAACACTCAAAATACTTTTTTAAATTCTAGGAAAAGTATTTATTGTATTTGTCTTTAGCCACTTATGCAAACTCTTTTGTCCATGTTGGGATCCTGCAGAATAATGACTCTGGCTTTCCAGTGTCTGATTGGCTAGTAGTTTGGGCTATTGACAGTTTAAGTGAACCTGGAGCAGGTAAGAGGTTCAGCATCACTTAACACGTCATTTTGATGACCACAAATCTCTTTTTGTAGTTCAGGTCTTGTGGAGCTAAGTGTTTGTACTGGAAAAGGTTCCAAAGAGGTAACAAGAGATGATAATGTCAAAGTTTATTTATACCAATATATATAAGAATTACAACGTATTAAAAGATTGAGGAAAAAGAAGCAGCAAAATGAAACAAGCACCAATACACCAACAAACATGAGAAAGCTAGGATCACAACAATGATTAGGGTGGAAAACATTCACTCTAAAGTCTAACGGTGTAGTCATTTTCTTAGAATACATCCTCATTACACAAGAGAAAAACTGTTCATATTTTGTGAAACCTCTGTCCCTGCCCACAATACAATAGAAAAGAGAAGTTTTCTTTCTTTTTTCGATTACACAAGACGGGATATTAACTAAAGTGATGCATTGTGGCACAAATTGCTGACAGCAGTTATAAAAAAGAGTAAATTCCCAAGAAGTACTGAGAAGTAAGATTGTGAGAAGTTTTAGTGAAACTAACTCACAGGCCAATCAGGTCTGGCCAATTAGCAGTGGGTTGATGACGGTTAGTGATTGACAGGTGCGCTATTTCATGGCCTCTGATTTGCATGTCATTTGGGCTAATTTCATGTAGCTCACGACTGTTATTTTCTGGGTGCTGTGGCGCAGCCTCCATCAACAACGCTACCTACCTGTTAAACATAAATTAAACAATAAATTGTTGTGTTTTGTATGTATTCTGTTGGCATTTATTGACAATTAGTTGTATTTGATTAATGACTTTCTGTGTAAATATATCACTTCCTGGTCGCAGGGCGCCAGACTAATGGATGTCGGTCCTTCAACTTTTGACCAGCAGGTGACCTGAGGCTGCTCTCTCATTGGTTCCATCCAAATTCTTATTTATCGATTGTGATTGGTTTTCGACACCTGTCATTTAAAACACATCCCGTCCTGGGGTCTAAGTGTGCAAGCATGAATGTCACAGCACTAACCAGGTGACAAGAGATTGACAGATGACACCAAGCACAACTTTGGAGAAAATGAATTAAATTTAATTTTGTTTGTTTTTACCAAAAAATCCTTTCACACAGGTACACTTAGAAAAAAAAGAAGATAAAGGAGCTTGGCCCAGACCGACCTGATTTAAACACTCAGCAGCAGAAAAGTGACTGAGGATGAAGTCTGGAAATTGTGAAGAGTAAATAAATTATTGCACATGGTTATGAGGGTAAATTGTGAGGAGTAATTAAATTATTGTACATGGTTATTTTGAAATGGCACAAGCTTATGGGTCCAGCAGGTCTGTAAATACTGTAAATATAATAAACATAAATTAAACATAGATGAAACTATGATGTCCAGGATGATGTCCTATGATGTCCAGGATGCCCAGCAGTTTGTTCAGTGTTCTCCTCTCTGCCACTGACACCAGAGGCTCCAACTTCGTGCTGACCACCAAGCTGGCCTGCCTGATCAGCCTCTCCAGCCTGGAGAGGTCAGCCTTTAATGTGCTCCTGTCCCAGCACACCACAGCATAGAAAAGGACACTGGCAACCACGGACTGGTAAAACATCCACAGGAGCTTCCTGCAGATGTTAAAAGAGCAAAGTCTCCTCAGGAAGTACAACCTGCTCTGAGCCTTCCTGTAGAGCTGCCTTGAGTTGCTTGTCCAGTCCAGCTTATTGTCCAGCCACAACCCAAGATATTTGTAGGTCTGTATGATCTCTACCTCCTCTGTTCCTATCAGAACTGGTCTAGGACTGGGACTGTTGAGCTGCAAGTTGTTTGTGTGGCACCAGGCTCCAATATTCCTTCTCGCACCAGTTTAGAAATCAAATTGCTTCTTTTTTTTTCTTCTTCTCACAGCAGAAAAAGTTAGTTATGTCAGTAACCCAACCTACTGCTGAACAAAAAATTGACCCACATTACATTACATTAGTTACATTACATTACGTCACATTAGTTTCTAGATGCTCCAGGAGTTTTTTATACAGATAACGGCACTTCTTTTTTAAATTCATATGCTAATACATGTTTATTTTGATGAAAACAAATGCTACATGACTAAATGACCCAGCCAAATAAGTGTGAGGAGAAGGAGCATAGGAGCATAATTCAGAGTTGGAAAACTATTTTTTAATATTCCTGGTTTTCCTCCTGGGACTGTGAGAACCTTTTAATATAGTTGTGTAATTGGAAAACCAGTTTTACTACTTAATGAGAGGCAAGCTGACACAGGATCAGCTTCTACTTATTCCTGCTTGGCAGACAGTAGTGCTAGAGGTGTAAGATAAAAGCAACAGTCTGCTGCTGAGGGGCAGACAGGTCATATAGTTTCCCAAACCACTTTTATGTAAAGAGACTGGAGGGAATTTAAGGCCAGAGCCTTACATTTCAATATAAAGTCACAGTGGAGGTTCCAGCATACCCACACAGTAATAGATAAGTGATAAAGTTCATCACACAACTGAGTGCGCAGCAATTTTCAGGACATTATACAGTTTTGCAGTGAAGCCATGGGGCAAAAGCTGTGGTGTAATTATTTGTCATACATCTTGTCAAAGTTTGTTTCCTGTGAACAGGTGAAATGATAAGGGCCATAAATGTTTCTGCAAACAGTTTCCTTCAGTGCACAATGCATTCAGACTGTATTTGTATTTCTTTGATACCGTATCTCTCTCATCAGTGATTCTTTAGCAACAGCAGCACAAAGCACAGCTACCTTGCCTTATCTCACGGTGCATGTTTGTGGAGCTGCAGGTGTAAAAGTGACTGGAAGCAGAACCAAGTTTTTCCCGTTTATTCTTTCTAGCACGTAAGGTGTGTATATTGAGTGTTTTTGACAGACTAGTTACCAGTCATTGATAAAATAATGCCTCACTCATTCATGAGCACCTGCAACTTATGACCATGTTCTTTTAATTTCCAAATAGATCACATTACATATACTCAAATTGTCCTCATGTCACCTCCACCTGCTACCAACTGGCAGAGGTCATTGAATGAGTTAAATACATACAATGGCAGCTGCACTGACACCAATGAAATGGGTAATTATAGTTCTAAAGTGAAAACTGAAATGACATTCACTTCTGTCTGCATTCAGTTATACAGCACATGAAAATCAGATTGGTATCACTTGTACACATGTAACACATTTGAAAGTTGTGTGTCCGCTGTTTGATATATGTTGGGATTCGGGACCACCCACCCAACTGGCAAGAGTCCCATTTTAAAATCATACTGTGCACCTGTTTGTTATGGTTGTCATGGTTTACTATGCAGCAGTGGACTTCATTCAGTATAGACATAGAATTAATAGACACCGCATTCACTGTGTCGCCCCGTTGACACCATCTGTCAGCACAGCCACCCACATTGTGAATGGCAAGTCCGTCGGTAAAGCAATAGAAGTAGATGTGGGAACTCAATAAAAAGCAGTAACATTTAAAACACTAACATTTATATTCAACAGATTATAATAAAGCATTTTATATTAAATTATTTATATTCTTTTCATTTTTAATAATGGCAATCAGAGATGAAAAAAATGGAAATGTGCAAATCAACATAGTAAGACATTTTTTCTGCAGTGAAATGATTCAAATTATTGACAATAATTTTATTGCATATATATATATATATGTGTGTGTGTGTGTGTGTGTGTGTGTGTGTGTGTGTGTATATATATATATATGTATATATGTCACACATTCATTTCTCTTCTTCCACCATTTTAGTTTCTCATATAGTAAATTCATAACAACACAAAGACTCAGGACAAACAATGTTGATAGTTGATGTTTGAAGTGCAGACGCATGAGGTTATAGTGGATATTTCTATGGTCAAATAACAATAATCACAATAAAACTGTGACCAAAAAAAGTTCAGTATTGTTATAAGTGGAGGTGGAGGTTCAGGAACGTTCCTCAGACTCCTTCATAGAAGTCAGGGTTGTTCTGGTTGCCACTGAATAATGTAAGAAAAAAAATACTCAAAACATGAACAGAGTTTAGCATCACAAATGTACCTTTCTTTACATTGTTTGGACAATGTAAAGCCCAGTAAACATAAAGCTTACGCTTGGGAATTCATAGTCAGCAACATTAGTTAATCTTAACAGTCAACATGATTTTAAAATGGGCAAAAACAACTGAAAATAATTTGTCAGCTTTACCTCTGAAAAGTACTACTTTGGGGATCTGGTTTGGAGCGGACAAAAACACATAATTGAGGCATTTTGATCATCTCTATTTAACTTTTCTTACTGACTTTTCCACAAAAATGCCAACCACAATATGGCGGAGGGGTTAATGGACGCTGCGGTTACTCATGAGGCGTCCACTTATTCTATGTCTATGTCATCCAGCAGTAAAAGAAACTGCCAAGAGCTGCCAGCTAAGAGGCCCCTGAATTCTAGAAGAAAATTCAAGGAGGAACATAGAAATGTTTCTCTGTGCTCATGAAAAGAACAGATATAAGCTATGTCTCCCATTTATTACTATGGTCAATGTGAGATCTCTTGCTAGCAAGAAAGAGAAGCTAACAGTGAAGTTTGGAGTCAAACAGAGTATTTCTACTTCAATCATCAATTTCAGTCATGTACTTCACAAAGATGTGGCTGCACCAGGAAATTCCAGAACAAAACATCTAAACCATGGATTTCACACTACAGCCTGTTATGTTGAAAATTGTAACAAAGTCTGATCAACCAGTCTGAGTCATTTGGGAAGTCCAGCTCGTATTCACACTCAATACTTGACGTGGTGTCCAGGGAGTCCTACATCTTACAAAAGGTTCTCTGTTCTCCAGTAAGCTCTTCTTTATGGGCCTGATTCTTTCAGATCTCCTATTAAGCAATACTAAGCATTTGGCTAGCAGGGTAGTGTTGAAGAAATCTGGGTTGGGAGTAACATGCATCTGTTAACTAACATGTCTGCCAGTGTCTGTCTGTCTAGCTCAAGTTTGTATATTTTCTTCATCAGTGGCAAGGAAGAATCAAGGAAGTCACTGGTGTTGTGTGTAGAGTTACACCATTGAAGTCAATCATTAGTGTTAAGTCCAATCAATTTCATTCAAGATTTCCCCCGGTACAATTCTTCTGTCACAAGTTGGGTTCATGTCCTTATAGATTTCCCTGACACATAGTAATCTCCACTCAAAGATAACTGTTTAATGACATTAAGGAAACTAGAAGAAATTAATGATTCTGACCATAGATGAGATATCGATCCTTTCAGAGCAAAACATGTGTCCAGCAATGAGTGGGACTACTTCTACAAGATTCTGTGTATGTAAATAAGCAATAGGCAAGTAATTCAAAGGCAGATATACTTCTAATATTCAGCTGGAACAAATATCAAGGAAATTAATGAGCTGTAGTTGCTGGGGCTGAAATACGTAGACTGTGTACTGTTTATGTGGAGACCAACACAATACCTGAGCTAATTCTAAATTCTTGAGGACACTTTGACATTTACATTTTTCATGTTGCCACAAAAGCAACCATTAATGAGATGTAGCTCCAAAATGAAAGCTGTGATGCCAAATTATTCTCTTTTCAAAGTTTGTTATAATAATATAATACATAACATCATCTGTACAGTTTATCCTGTTAAGGGTTGCAGGGGATGCCAGAGCCAATTCTAGCTGACTGTGAGTGGAATACACCCATATATATATATATATATATATATATACACTCACTGGCCACTTTTTTAGGCACACCTGTCCAACTGCTCATTAATGCAGATTTCTAATTAGCCAATCACATGGCAGCAACTCAATGCATTTAGGCATGTAGACATGGTCAAGACGATCTGCTGCAGTTCGAACCGAGCATCAGAATGGGGAAGTAAGGTGATTTAATTGACTTTGAACGTGTCATGGTTGTTGGTGCCAGACGGGCTGGTCTGAGTATTTCAGAAACTGCTGATCTACTGGCATTTTCACGCACAACCATCTCTAGGGTTTACAGAGAATGGTCTGAAAAAGAGAAAATATCCAGTAAGCGGCAGTTCTGTGGGTGGAAATGCCTTGGTGATGCCAGAGGAGAATGGCCAGACTGGTTCGAGCTGATAGAAAGGCAGCAGTAACTCAAATAACCACTTGTTACAACCAAGGTAAGCAGAAGAGCATCTCTGAACGCACAACACGTCGAACCTTGAGGCAAATGGGCTACAGCAGCAGAAGACCACACTGGGTGCCACTCCTGTCAGCTAAGAACAGGAAACTGAGGCTACTATTCGCACAGGCTCACCGAAATTGGACAATAGAAGGTTGGAAAAACATTACCTGGTCTGATGAGTCTCAGTTTCTGCTGCGACATTCGGATGGTAGGGTCAGAATTTGGTGTTAACAACATGAAAGCATGGATCCATCCTGCCTTGTATCAATGGTTTAGGCTGGTGGTGGTGTAATGGTGTGGGGGATATTTTCTTGGCACTCTTTGGGCCCCTTAGTACCAATTGAGCATCGTGGCAATGCCACAGCCAACCTGAGTATTGTTGCTGACCATGTCCATCCCTTCATGACCACAGTGTACCCATCTTCTGATGGCTACTTCCAGCAGGATAACACGCCATGTCATAAAGCTCAAATCTTCTCAGACTGGTTTCTTGAACATGACAATGAGTTCACTGTACTCAAATGGCCTCCACAGTCACCAGATCTCAATCCAATAGAGCACCTTTGGGATGTGGTGGAACGGGAGATTCGCATCATTTCTAACACAGAAATGCCCAGTCCAGATTGTGAGGTGATCAGGCTCAATCAGTGCCATCACTGTGGCACCTTCATATTACAATGAAAACCAATATTTAAATCAAGCATTGGAAGAAGTATTGATGTTGTCAGCATTAAACTTTTGGACTTTGGTTGGGAATTTTTTTCACTAGCCCTGAATCTTTCACATTAGGTTAATTCTAACAAATGTGACTGAGAATGGAATTAGTCCTGATGAACTGGCAACATCAACAGGTGTAAAGAAAAATGCAAATAATGATAGAGTACCTCGATATGAGAACCATTGGTTTATTGACTTAATTTAGCAAATAACTATTGTTAGCATGTGTGTAGAAAATCTAACTGTATTTTCTTTTATATTATGCATTGCTTAATCATTTAATAAAAGAATGTCACCATGACTTTTGCTGACTATGTATTGCTTGATTATAAGAAGAAAAGACATGTTGCATTAGTGAAATGTCAGCAAGGTAGGCAGGAATGTGTTTTGATCGTAGAGAGAGCTGTGAGGATGAAGATATTGCGGGCCGAAACAACCAACCAGCAACCTTCCTTGGAAAAGATCAAACTGTTTCTTCCTACTCTAAAGCATCCTGTTCTGGCATATAAAACTGTGTTAGAAGCTCATTTCTTTGGATTTTTTCACTTACCTTGTACCAGAGCGCTGTGTATTCTGTAACTGAATCCCCTTGCTGCAAGTAAAACTTATCTCTCCTCCTGATTGTGTGCTGTCTGCAAATTAATTTCTGAGAATAATTTCCCTGACAGCATGTTACCTGCTGCTGGTGTTTTCCAACATTTAAAGGTAATATATGACATTGTCATGTAGGGGGAATGTATGAAAAAGGATACAGGAGGAGTTGGTAAAACAATCTTAAGTGAGATAGACTTGAATTAATTGAGACATTTTGTCATAATGTTGCAATCTTTCACATTAAAAAATATAAATTTCATTTTCATCCTCATTTCCAAATGAAATGTAATGTTTGCAGTAGCCAAACAATAATAGAGTATTTTTTTATTAAATGAAATCATTGGCAAAAAAGTCTGTGTCTTAACTTGACTTTTCTCCAAGGAAAGTAATTTAATGCGGCATAATTCTCCACCAGGTGGCAAACAAACAAACAACAGAAAGAGAAGTTTATATGGGAAAAAGGCTGCGATGAAGAGGGTTTGTGTTTCTGCTTTGTGTGTGGGATAAAGAATTTTGTTGAAGATTCACAGTCACCCCTCACAGTGTTTTTCATGTCACATAAGCAACCTCCTATCCTATATTTCTCCACAAGTGCCAAACATAGCCTCCTCCCCCTCACCCTTCCATCCCCGGCTCATGAGTCCTTGACAATGTCTTTGCAGAAAGACCCCAGCCTCCAGGAGTGTACAGCATTCATGCACAGCTGGAGCAGCCAGCAATGTGGCGAAGAAGGCTGGATGGTTTATAATGGTGGAGAGTGATGGTGGCAATGATGGTGAGATTAAAGAATTTAAGTTAAATGTCTGTTAAGTCATTATCTATCATAGAATGAGGTCTAACGCAACTTTTACACTGGACGAATTTGAAGTGTGACTACAAACTACATGAAACTGGAAGGGCCTGAAGGAGTTGATTACAGTTTTGATGCAGAGAGAATGGACAGACCCAGACCAAGGCTTCGGATGTTTTGAGATCATTGGTATGATATGAACGAAAGCATGCTGATCATTGGAAAGGACAACACAATGACTTTCGAAGGGTATGCAGACAATGAAAGGACTGCATGGACAGGAAGTGTGCTGTATCCAGCTAAACTGAAAACCAAAACTAAAAACAGAAAAGATATTTGATTGCCCTTGGAAAGCCATAGCCATGTGCTATTGTGCGAATAGCTGATGGGATATGTGATTATTGGGTTTTGTCTTATTTTAATGTTATATAACCTATTGTCTTCCTAAAGAAAAGAACTGGCCTGCACAAATTTACATAGTGGCAGAGCCTTCAAGACTAGAAGGGTGCCAAGGGAGCCTAAATGGCTCAATCATCACTTCTCTATAGGATGGACAATACCTCAAGCAAGTCTTGCTGTCTGAGTTGCTGCATAGTTGATTTTTCTCCCTCGTCACATGGGTGATATTTACGGTCATTCAGGTCATGCTGTCTTGTCATGTGAAAAACTGGCAAAGATCACAAAGAAAATGTTCTAAAAATACAACCCTCAGCCAAGAATTAGGTGAACATTCATGGCCCACGACTTGTTATGATAGCAGATGTGTGCATGGAATGTGAAGTAAAGCCGAAATAATGAAAACACTGTGATAACCAGTTGGCTACGCATAGACACAACTTTGGAGACTAAAAATGTGTTTGCATGTGTGTGTGTGTGTGTGTGTGTGTGTGTGTGTTTGTTATGCAGTGAAAACAAAGATTATGCACAGTATAGATGAAGTTATGGATCCACAATTTGTTGCCCACATTGATGGAAGATGGTATATGTTGCTTACCTGGAAACTGGAACAAATAAATAGTTATTTCGTCTGATGAGACCAAAATGGAAGTTGTTTACAGCCTCAGACCAGATACTATGTTTGGCAGTCACAAAACACTGCTCATGTAGAGAAGCTTTTCAGCAGTAGGCTCTGGAAGGTGTGTAAAGACAATGACACAGAGCAATGGCAAAAGCTATGCTAAAATAGTTTAAAGGCATGGCCACGTCAAAGGCCACACCTCAATACAAGAGATATTTTGTGATTGGACATAAAATGAGATTGAGCTATTTTACAAAAAAGAATAAAATTAAAAGTAAAATTGTAGTGTACAAATATGTGTGTATCTAATTGAGACCTGCCCACACAGGCTCCGTGCTGTGATTGTGGCCAAAGTAGCATCTACTTAGTACTGAATTGAAGGCTTGAATCATATTTTTATTTAATTGACATTATCTCGTAGAAATCTGTTTCTGCTGTGTAATTAAAGAGGAAACATAGTTTTGCAAATTCTTGTCAAATAAACCAAATTATGTTTACCATGATTTAATTCATAAAAGCAATAAAAAAAAAAAAAAAACATCCAAGAGTAATGACTGTTTATGGACTTTTTTTTTTTTTCATTGAATTTCATTGTTACTCAAGTCCAGTGGCATGGATAACTTTGATTAATTGATGTCTGTTTGCAGTAGTCATGGGAGATTAGTACTCATTGATTCTCTACAGACTGAGTAATGACTGCAAGATGATTTACAACTTTGTTCAACAAAGACTCTTGATTTGGGCTGTGGTCATAAGCTGGTTTTAACAGCATGATCCCAATATGCCTTGTGTCAATGGCCCAATCAGGTGATTGTGTTTTAATGGTATGATATTGTGGGAAGCAAGATTCAAGATCATCCAATATTAACATTTACAAAAAAAAGTTGTACATGCTGCTACAATGGGCCTGTTTTTTTTTTTTCTTTCTTTCTTTATAATCAGTGGGGATTCATAATCTATTAAGCTGCCGCTACAGCAGACTGAAGGGGAGAGAAAAGAAGCAAGAAAACAAATGTGAGAATGTTGAGCTTTTAGCTTGTTTGCCAGCTTCAGGCTCCTGCTTTATTTTATTAGCTATTAATCTAGCATTCTCTTACAAAGAGTGTTAGTCCTAAGGTGAGGCCTGCTGGCACCTATTCATGGAGAGAGCCTATGAAATATAGATCACCCCTGTGGGCTTCACACAGAGGTCTGGTCTCAGTTGCTGCATGGCCAAGCAGGAGGAGGACAATGGCTTTTGGAGTAAACACTGTTCAGCCAACACTCTTTCACAATTTAGTAAGACACTGAGCGACAAATGAAATGTTCTGGAGATAAATAATGAACATTGTGTTCCTTCAGGCTGGTTCTGGACTAGTTCCTTCAGACTGAAGTGTGGGACATTTTTACATATTCATGCCCCTGTGCCAGGACAGCTGTAGCTGGAGGCGCAATGTTGTCAGTATGTCCATCCTGTTCTCATGAACATTATCGCAGGTACACCTGAAATTAATTTCTTCAAATTTGGTACAAATGTTCACAACAGATTATATTTTGATGATTAAACATCAAAAGTCCAGTTTGCTGACCACACAAAGTTTATTTTTGGCCGCAATAATTTACATGATTATTAACAACAGCTGGACTGGTACTGGCTGGAGACACAGAGCTATAAAGCACTAATTGTAGTTCTGCATGAAATAAATATCAACGTGGAAGTAACATTGCTCCCCTCTGTTGTCATATCGAAATGAAAGTGGTTATTGCTCATTTGATTTTGCATTAATGACAAAAAACAGTACCAGGCAGAAAAGTGTCACTGTGGAGTGTGATTTGATATGTTTCTCCCATGACCTTATTAGAAAAATGACAGTGTGACAGTGAAGCAGCATGAACAGCAGCAAGACCCTGAGATTGAAGCAGCTAAATGAAACTTAGCCACCATTTATTTGAGTATTTAGATCTGACCGTCTCCTGTTGTGACAAGTTCAAATATCTGCGAAATTAAAATTGTAAAAACTGAAAAAACTGAAATTACTGTGTTTTGTTTGGTCATTGTCATTATTGATCATTCTAAGGCAAAGAAGGATTCTCACTTTATTTATTTCACATGAGTTCACAGTTTGGAGTGGAGTATTTCACAGTCAGTATTTTACAAATGTAACAGCCAATGGTAGTCCTTCTTTCTGAAAGCGTGTGCTACCGTGACCACAATTTTATTTATTTTATTTAATTTATTTATTTTATTTATATAGCGCCAGGTCATAAAAACATTTATCTCAAGGCACTTTACATAGAGAAACCCAACATTTCCACAATGAGCAAGCGCTTGGCAACAATGGAGAGGAAAAACTCCCTTTTAACAGGAAGAAACCTCCAGCAGAACCAGACTCAGAGTGGACGGTCATCTGCCTCGACCGGTTGGAGTGAAATGAAAACAGGGAAAAGAGAAGAGACAGAGGAAAAAGAGGGAGGAGGACGGGGGAGGGGGGAGGAAGAAAAGTGGGAGACCAGAAAGAGACAGTAGAGAGTAGATGGTTACAAGTAGTTGTTAAAGTAAAATTATCATTACAATTAATATTACAATAATAATAATAATAATGATGAAGATGAAAGTGATGATGTCGTCAAAGAATTGGAGTCCAACAGCTCTGGAGTCAAAACTTCCTGTAAAAGAGAAAGGGGTAGGGGGAGACACAACTGCGAGAGAGAGCAGATGATGTTAAAAATATGTAATATTTAAATATAAATATCAGGACATGAAGTGTGAGGGAGAGAAAGAGACGTGAGGAGTGAGGGACAGAGAGAAGAGGAGCAGTGTATTGTCAGAGTCCCCCAGCAGTCTAATCCTATAGCAGCGTAACTAAAGGATGGTTCAGGCAGGCCCGTGTCCTGCCTGGACCATACTTAACTATAGGCTTTGTCATAAAGGAAAGTTTTTAGTCTAACCTTAAAGGTAGAAACGGTGTCTGCCTCCCGGACCCAAACTGGGAGCTGGTTCCATAAGAGAGGAGCCTGATAACTGAAGGCTCTACCTCCCATTCTGGTCTTAGAGACTCTAGGAACCACAAGTAAACCAGCAGTTTGTGATCGAAGTGATCTATTAGGATAATAAGGAACTATGAGTTTCTTAAGATATGATGGAGCCTGATCATTAAGGGTTTTATAGGCAAGCAGGAGGATTTTGAATTCTATTCTAGATTTTACCGGAAGCCAATGAAGAGCAGCCAATACTGGAGAAATATGATCTCTGGTCCTACTTCCTGTCAATACCCGTGCTGCAGCATTCTGGATTAGCTGAAGGGTTTTGATGGAGTTACTGGAACACCCTGATAGTAGAGAGTTACAGTAGTCCAGTCTCAAGTAACAAATGCATGAATTAACTTTTCAGCATCCTTTCTAGACAGGATGCCTCTGATTTTTGCAATATTACGTAGGTGGAAAAAAGCTGTTCTAGAGACTTGTCTAATATGAGATACAAAGGATATGTCCTGATCAAAGATTACTCCAAGATTCCTCACAGTAGAACTGGAGGCCAAAGTGATGCCATCCAGATTAGCTATGTGATCTGAAAATGATGTTCTTAGATGTCCAGAGCCAAGTATGATGACTTCGGTTTTGTCTGAGTTTAAAAGTAAGAAATTCTGAGTCATCCAGGTCTTTATGTCTTTAAGACAGTCCTGAAGTTTGATGACCTGGTTAGTTTCATCTGGTTTCATAGATAAGTACAGCTGGGTATCGTCTGCATAACAATGGAAGTTTATATTGTGCTTCCTGATGATGTTTCCTAAGGGAAGCATGTACAAGATAAAGAGGATTGGTCCTAACACAGAACCCTGTGGAACTCCATGACTAACTGCAGTACATGTGGAAGACTCATTGTGTACATGAACAAACTGGAATCTATCTGATAGATACGATTTAAACCAAGAAAGCGCAGTGCCTCTAATCCCAACAACATGTTCTAGTCTATGTAATAGGATGTTATGATCAATTGTGTCAAACGCAGCACTAAGATCCAGCAAGACAAGAATAGAGACAAGTCCATTGTCAGAGGCCATAAGAAGGTCATTGGTAACTTTCACTAATGCTGTTTCTGTGCTATGATGAGCTCTAAACCCTGACTGGAAATCCTCATAAAGACTATTCTCATGTAAGTAATCACATAGTTGAGCAGCAACAACTTTCTCCAGGATTTTGGACATAAAAGGGAGATTTGATATAGGTCTATAATTAGCTAGATCACCTGGGTCCAGAGTAGGTTTTTTAAGTAATGGTTTAATTACTGCAGCTTTAAAAGCCTGTGGTACGTAGCCTTTTACTAAAGATAGATTTATCAGATGCAAGATGGACATATCAACTGAAGGTAGGACGTCTTTAAACAGCCTGGTTGGAACAGGGTCTACGAGACAAGTCGTTGGTCTGGAAGAAGAAATGGTTGTAGTCAGTTCAGAGAGATCTATGGGAGAAAAACTGTCCAGATAAAAGTCAGCTGTTAATGCTGATTCCAAGTCTACTGCACTGGGTGAAATATCAGTGCCAGAAGTGGGAAGGAGGTAACTAATTTTATCTCTGATGACAATAATTTTATTTGTAATTGACAGCCGAAATCAAGTCCTACTGCTTCTCTGACTTTTTTCCTTTTTTTGTTCTGATGAGTGAAAATGTGGATGTTCAGAGAAAAACAATTTTATTTTTTCATGTTAATTTTGAGCTGCAGATCAGAGTTTTTTAACATCTAAAATGCCATCATTCAGAGAGAACAAACAAATCCAGTTGTGAAAAGCGTCTGTCTGATTTGTCCAAATATTTTATACCCATTTAGGACCTAAACTTTGTCCTGATGTCTTTCAGTGAACCAGTGGTAGCATCCTCTATCAACAGGCTGTCCTTGAAAATAGGAATTTCCAAACCAGTATTTCCTGTTTTGTGGGTTTACCTTTCCTTGTAATCAGATTGCTCTCTTCACTGTGTGCAGTCCCTAGAGATTAGTGTGACAGGTGGGTGTGAGAGATGCCATTGGACAGGTTGGGCAGTTGGTCACAAATGGGTAGAGCACAGCTAGAGGCGAGGTCTAGTGTTTCACCTGATGTTCATATGATGAGGAAACGTAAGTAGATTAGGTAGCCTGTGATGCGGACTCACTCTTTTGTCTGAAACCTAACAGTGCAGCAGTGGTGAGAGCACATCCAGCAGTGATATAAGACAGAGTGGTATTCAAGCAAGTCCAGTTGTTTTCCTGGTGTGTGGTAGCAGTCCTTAGTAACCATACAGCACTTAAGTCCCCTGACTCACACGTCTAAGTGGAGAGGATAGCCAACCCCAGGTGTGTGTAGTGGGGATTTTAAGAAATTAAGCGCGCTAAAAGCCTCTGCCTGCCTGCATGGTATGATGCCAGCGCAAACAGTGACAGAGGCCAATTGTAGCCAGCGTTTTTCCCATTGTAAATGTTACATTAAGATCTAACGTAGGTCGGCTTAATGCTCTTAACCGCCATCAGCTCCAGGCCCACAGTGAAATTTCACTGTGTGATGGTGTGCCTCCATTTTTGTTTTATTTGTTTTGTTTGGTTATTTTTTTTCTCATGCTTCCTGGGTAGGTACAAGATGGGTTGTGAGGGCTAATTCCTAGTTTAAACTTGGCCGAAGGGCGTAATTACGGCATTCGGACCTGGTGAGTGTGCTGGTCATACCAGCCTGTGTGGTGTGGTGCTACGAAGTTTTATTTGTGTGCAGTGTACTGTCACTGTGATCCTCAAGTTGAGTATAGTGTATAGCCAAACTAATTACTGTACTTCAGTGATACTTGCTGTCTGATTTTGGTGCATAGTTAAATTACATTGCTCTGCTGGTGCAGTATATTTGTTGCCTGCAGGTGGCTGAATATGGTAGTTTAGCAGTGTAACATATGACCTCACTATGTCCCTGCAGGGTCTCCTCTCCAGCTGGCTTCCCCCTGGTTTCCCCCCCTCGACCCTTATCGTGGTCGAGGGGGAAATCGGGGGCCTCTTGCTTCATTCCTTCAATTGAATAGTTATAGCAGGGAATAGTGAGTCTCTGAATCCATTGGTTCAGTTGATTCTGACCTGATGGATTTCAAGTCGTCACATTAATCTGCTATTACTCCCTAACAGCTGACTTGTATTCAAGATCAAGCGTAAACCTGACAGACCTGAAGCTAAGCCTCCCACTCACTTCTCAAGCTCTACCAACAAACCTTAAGTAATTTCTTAATTGGTTAAACACAATATGTTTTCACAACATGTGACACGAGCCACTGCTCAGACAGAGAAACAGCACTGCAACACGTTTTCTTATTTCTACATTATTGATCTATCATTATAGTTGTTTACTGACAGCCAGAACCCCACAGACAATGCTCATTGGTAATCACATAAACACGATTAAATGATTTTTTACTATATTAATTCCCTACATTCACAGGGAATCAATGTAGAAAGAAGCTATGTGATACATTGATTCTCATGGAGGAATTCACTGCCCCAAATGAATAAGAGTTCTGTGCTGTGTATTTTTTACTTAAAAATGAGATATCGCTATACAGGGAGAACTTTCACCTCAGTAGTCCATTACAGACAAATCAAACACTGGCTCTAAAAAGGACAATAATATCTGGTGTTTTCATGTGTGATTTCATGTGTAATTTCAAGTTGGAAAGGCCTTTACTTACTACACAACTATAGACTCCAGACTTTCCCTCTAGTTAAAATAGAGTTTCTCATAGTTCCCTCCCTTGGTGGTTAGGGGTAAATCCAGTTAGAATGTGTTTTTTTTTTTGTTTGTTTTGTTTTTTTTGAGTTGGTTGATTTCCTTTAATATAGTTCTCTAAAACTTTAATGATGTATAAACTGTTAAAGTGTTACTGCTCTATCTATAACAGAAGATAGAATTTAAAAAAAATATTTAACAAACTGTTGGCATTTAACATTTTTCTCATGATAAAAGGAGTGTTTCATTTTAGACTGGAAGAATGCTTATAACCCAGGTTAAATACTACAGTTCACTGCACTGCTGAGGTCCTGAGGCATTTTATCCACCTCACATAAAATTTCTCCTCACTCTGTGCATGACTCCACCAGACACAAAAGCACAGGATTTCAATAAGTCAAGGCAAGACTCTGAAAATATCAAGATAATGAGAAATTCAAAATAACACGTTGAGGGAAAAAGTCAATACGCTGAGGATGTGAGGGAATGGAAGAGTCGCAGATGCATTAACACCATTTATGAAGCCCACAGCTCCCGATTCTATCACAGAAGAATTCAGACACAAACTGCAAATCTAATTTGCTATGCTTCTCATAAGTGATGGAGCGACCACACTCACTTATCATTCTCTTTTGTGCCTTCTCATTCTCTCTGCTGGTTTCAGTAATTGCCGAAGCCTCTGGTGTGGAGTTTATTAGGACATCTGCAGCTTGTTGTTCTTGCATGTATTCTGTTACTTACTGTATGCATATGTGTGGTTATACAAGACAGTTGTGTCAGCTGTTGTGGGCAAGTTGGATGAACGAGAATTTTAAAATTCACCTTAGCAACTGTATTTAAACTACTTCTGGAAATCACCAATCAGGTAAGTACACAAATATTCCCTATGAACGTGCTTCTGACAGAGTGATCAGTTGTTGCAGTCACCATGATTCTTAAATAACCTTTAAAAAATATATAACCACAGTTGAAAGTAAATTGTAGGATTGCAAACTATCACAAACCAGGATCATCAGTGCAATGGACAGCTGGCTTTATTTCTCTGAGACAAAAGCAGTGTTTGCTTAGCTGTAGAATCTGTGACAGTTCACCAAGGGTTGGTTAGGAACCTCCATACACTTGACTTCAGAGTACAAGGCAACACACCACTGTATTCACCACGCTGTTGATCTATGCACCACTTTTGTCTAAACTGATGTAGGAATTAAGGGAAGTGAAGTATTTGTTATATTTGAAATTTAGTGGACGCATCCATCTTCAGATCATCCATACTAATGATCCTGGACTATTACCCAATTTCCCACAGTGATTAATCAAGTATGTCTGATATCTGATTTGCTTCTACTGTGGTTCTGAGTGAAATACCTCAACAAAACTGTGGATTGTCATGAAAGCATGCAAATTGTATATAAAGATGGTTGATGTACATCCACTTCATCTACAGAAATTAAATATTAGCTATTAAATTAAATAGTTGATGTGATCAGGAACTATATATTGACGTCCAACCAAACCAGTTAAGAGTCAGTGTCATCTGTCAATCATTACATCTCGGCCTGTTTCTTTTCTTTCTTTCTTTTGTGTGTGTGTGTGTGTGTGTGTGTGTGTGTGTGTGTGTTTACATAAAAAAACAAAAGTTACTGTGAAGACTTAAACATACATTGTGAAAAAAAAACTACCTAAGATGAGAATTTAGTTTGAGACCATTTCCAATCTGCACTTTGAAGGAGGCTGTGTACTGCAGGTGTAGGTGAGGATAAAGTGTCCAGGTATAGTCTGAGAGGGGTTATGCTGTGTGGCAGAGCAGGAAAGTCTAGTCATATTTTCGTATTTTCTCAAGAGCAGAAAATGTCTCTGTCACTGTGTACTGTATAACAAAGGAAATAAGCAGAACTTCTGTTGCAGAACTTGACCTGTTGCAGAACTTGACCTGATTTGGAGCAGATTATGTTCTGAGGTGACACTCCTCATCAGTATAATGTTTAAATCTGTTATATCAGAGTGTGACTGAATGTATAACTTCACATTAGAACTAAACAAGAGGCACTGACAGTGAACTGAGTTAATACATGAACTGTACCTGACCTGTAATTTTCTGTCATATCTTTACAAGCGAGACTGGACCCAAATGGAGAAACACTGAATGATTGAGCCATGGAGGCGAAATTAATGAAAAGCAAAACAAAGAAATGGAATGAAACTCAAAGCACTGGGGGACAGGAAAAAAACACCCAGGAGTTCAATGATAGTACAAACAAATAGCAAATCAAAAGCCATATACCAGAAACACACAGGAGAAGGGAAAATACAACACAGGAAAACACAAAGAACTCATACATACACAAGAGAAGGGAACACAGGGGGACATATACAACTAATTAGGGCAAGGTAAAGCATCCACACAGGAGGGAAAACACAGGAAGAGATGTACACAAAAATAGTCAAGTCAAAGCAATTTCAAAATGAAACAGGAAACAACAAAAAAATACCAAATTAACCACCGAGTAAAAGGCAGGCTATGGCATAAACTCTTCATAACTTTGATAAGCCAATCCTAGCTAACTGTGAGTGAGGGCAGAGTACACCCTGGACAGGTTGACTGGCTATCACAGGGCCAACAAACATAAACAAAAAAACACTGATTCTTACATGCACACCGATGAACAATTTAGGGCAATCGACTGACATAACTTGCATGTGTGTGGACTGTGGGAGTACCTGGAGAAAACCTACACAGATATGTGCAGAACCCAATGCCAATGGTAGAGCACTGTCACCCTGCTGTGATGTGACAGTGCACCTCTGTGCCATCACGATTATATTCCCAAAATGTAACGTTTTTCATTTAATGTTGGTGTGTTGGAAAGAAGTTGCACATTCTCTCATTCTGCTGATCAACATCTTTTTGTTACAACAGCTTTCTGGTGCATATTTCTAACGAAGAAATATACATGTTTGGTCATGTCTTTTGAAACGGTACTTTTCATTAATACATTTGTCAAACAGAAAACTATTCAGCTCCAAACCAAGGCAGATTAATGCCACCTGGGCCAAGTGCCATTAATCTCAGACAACAGAGTTTAACAGTAATTGGAAGATGACAAACTGGCTCTGTTTTTCATTTTCATTGTCTTTGATAATGGACAGGAATCAGTGTTTTGTGTCGTTAAGGGGTTTCCCCTCTAATTCTGTGTAAATGACAGTAAATGACGTCAGGATGATGTCAGGAAGATGTTTTTGTTCCTTGTTTTTGTGGCCTGTCTGGTCTGAGTAAGTGTTTTTTCTATCTGAAATCATTAGTCTATCCTTCCTACTTTGACCAACAATCAAGTACAACAGTCACTTAAAGACAGTTTCAAAATGTGTTCTACTTGATTATCTACATTTTGTTCTTGAAAATTACCAGGATGACACACATATAACATAACTGGTTAACATTTCCCAGGAGAGACATAGCTCCATCTCCACATCATCTCTCATGGTGGTAGTATTTTGATGAGTAATAACTTCTTCCTGGTGAACTTCCTCCTGAGAATGGTTGCATAACAAGTGATACACTGTCAACTGACAGCAGATCACTAATGAGCAAACCTCACTGGCCGATACTTCTTCCCCCTCTGTAAGTAGTGACAAGGAGCCCAGCTATTAAGTTACTTCCTTGACAGAAATAGGGCCCTCAAACACACTGCTCACAAATGTTATTGAATTAAACTCAAAATGGTTATAAATGGGTTTCACATTAGGGTTGCCAAGCTGTCTCACCAAGTTCGTAGATGGAGCTTGGTCTGGCAAAGATCCCATAGACAGGACGTTCTCAGAGGGGGGATCAACAGGCGTCTATCAGATGCCTCTGTGTCCTACTGGACAGAGCTACAACCAATCAGACCACTGATTCTGATGACGTATGCGTAGCAACAGAAAAAAAAAACATTACGAAAACATGCAGGAAGGCTTCAAGAGCTACCTTTTGCTTTATTTTCAAAGAAAACTCACTGTTAAAATCTCTTAAAACAGCAGCTACAGCTGAATCGAATGATTATGGCTCTTTCATGGCTGCCATGTTGGCTGTAAACAAATGTGTTTGAGGTCACTTAACTAGTGCGTCATCGCATTAAACCTGCACTGGTGTAAAAGCTTGTTTTTCATTTGTTCCTGAGTTTTCAAACTCAGGAAGAGCAGAGAATAGGCAGGTTGGCCAGACTGACTTGAACGCGAAATTTAATGTAGCATCACAGGCAGTATGGGCAGGCCCAGGCTAACATTAGGGTACCAGTTTTTACAATAAAACCCATCTGACAGTGTCAATCATATTTTTTCTGTGAACTGGTTATTTTCCATCCTAATGTGTTTCTAATTAAAACACCAATGGCGTATACATAAACGCATGCGCATGAATGAGTACCACACTCACTGGTATTAATTTTGAGAGTTTAAACATATGGCACATGTGACTTAGGTGTAACCAACTTGCCATAAGAGCTGACAGGGTAATATGTTTTTTGAAAAAAAAGAAAAGAAACCAACATTTATGAATATTAAAACTGCAAATTTGTACATGAACACTGATTTTGTTTTAATTTCTGTCACATTCATAGTGAAATTGAGGAGCTTCACAAGAACATATACACAAATAAACCACAGTATTTGCCCAAGTTGTTATTACTAATAGTGGGAAAAAGATTTGGGATCCAAATCATTAACCTGACTCCCTAAAATCAGCGCAAACTGTAGACAATCACTCTGACTCAGGTGTCGGGTAAGTCCCCAAGCAGGCAGCCACGAGTAGCGGTCATGAGTCAGGTTAGTTTCATTTCTCTGCCGACTGAGTGAGTGAGTGAGTGAGTGAGTGAGTGAGTGAGTGAGTGAGTGAGTGACTCGCGACAAGTTCTTCCTGTTGTTGTCTTCTATGGCTGCTGTATAAGCTTGTTGCCTACGTTGTAAGTGAATTAATACACTGCTGATCCACTCCACATACATTTTAGACCATAAGAAATTAAAATATGTTTTTGTAGTGGTGACCCTGACCTCATTAGTTTTTTTGCACCACCCTATTTTGAGCTTTAGGTTTAGGCTTATGTAAGCGATTTGATTATAATTTTTCTATTTTATCAAATTGTTGTTGGCATTTTGTTGGCATATTGTTAAGATAATGTAAGATTGTAATAAAAATGGTTCTGCTTTTACTGTAGTCTGTTATTCTTGGTCAACTCTCACATATCGGACATTTTAAGATAATGCAAGGTTGTATTGTATTTTTAATGAGAATAATATTGTTAGAGAAACTTATTTGTGCAAAGTGTTCCATTTGTTGCAGATTTTGGGTCGGACCCAATTGACTCATACAACCTAACTCATATCAGTGAGTGAATCAGAATGATCCGAATCCTTCTAAAGAGTATTACATAACCAGTTATTACTGTTATCGCAGCATCATACAGTTCCTCATATAGGCAGTTTCCATAAAAACAAATTTGTTCTGACAAGTGAAACTCATTTACCACACTCAAGTGAGGACAGTTCCTCAAAGTTGTGAGCCTTGCACCACATATCTTTCTAATATATCTTTCTGTCACCATAGTGGCAGTAGAGAGGAGTTAAGTAAATCCAGCTACAGTTTCCTCCATTAGCTACAGTAAACTATAGACCACATACAGATCATCACTATTTTCCAGAATATTATCCAAATATTTCTGTGAATCAAAAATTTGGTTTTCTGTTTAGATCACTTACATTAATCTCAAAGACAGGGTTGGTGAATAGTTTGCCAGATAATCCCAAAGCAAATTACAAGCTTTATGCAATAAGGGGAAAAAGGAAAGCTCTTTTTGCAGATTAAATGCTTGAAACGGAGCACTGTCTTGTGAAATGTGTGGAAAACATTGGATATTTTACAAAAAATATGAGAGATCTTATTATCTTACTGATAAAAGATATGTGTGATTCTCTGGATGCAGGATGGCTGTATTTTCCCCCTTTAAACAATGCCCAGAAGGAGAAACCAACCAAACTAAATTTTCAAACTGTTTTATTCACAGATGAATGCCATACTACACTGGATGATGGTCCTGATGAATGGAGTTCTGGATGGTTGGTGGATGGCCACCATGTCCTAACATGGCTGTGATGTCAGCAAGCTGGCAGTGGAGTGCTGTTTTGGGCCGGTGTGATAAGGAGTTAGTATGGAGAGTTCTTCGGTTGTGGAAGCCTACATCCACTGGCTTATGTTTCTAAACCCAAAGCTGAAGACTCATCACAGCTTTATAGTAGTTGGAGGGGCTCTCTTCCTCAGCAACTTCACAAACTTCCACAACTGCTCGGTGCAGCTCCTTGGACTCCTCTTTCTCCTTCTGGTGAACTTGTTTCTTAGGGCTTCAGCTTTTCTATGATCCAGTCCTGGTAGGATATGTAGTCCGACAGCTCATTTAAAGCTTGGAGGACCTCCTGCTACTGGTGGACCTAGTTGATCACCTATTCTTTGAGCTGAGCTTTTTCTTCTTTCAGGATCAAGTTGGCCTGCTGCCCCTGCCTGGACTTGGCAACAACCTTGATTTCTGCCAGGCTCTGAAGTCACCAGGGTCTTCAGGTAATCCGGCTCATTTCTGAAAGGCAGGCATCCAGTTCTTTCCTCATATTCTGAATCTTCTTGTACTACCTCCTTCTCTGCATGTTGCTTTGTGAGGGTCATATTTAGATGCACCTCCTCAGATCATGGTCATATGTCCTTCTTGAGATCACTGTAGGTCATTGCACTCACAACACTCATAGCTGATTGTATCAATCACCAAGCTTCTCAAACACCACCTTACTTTCTCTTGCCTTTTGTACCAAAAAACTTCCCTGCCTCTTCCAGACCGAGTCTTTTCTCACCATCTCCAGTTGATTGTTAAGCTGTTTGTTAAGGAAATCAGCTCACTCACACAGCTGAGTCTGAGTCAGCTGTTATCTCTCTCTGCAGTTTGTCAGTTTTTTTCAGATGCATGTTGTCTTTGGTTTCTGATTCCACAGAAGAGGAGATCATGCTGATCTTCTGCTGCTGAGATGAAATCTGTTAATTTGCTCTCTGACAGCTGAGTGGTCAGCTCCTTCACCTGCTGAGCAATGGCCTTGTTATCTGCCCCACTAAATGTCCTTTTTAAGGGTGGTCAAACAGCTTGATGCACAACTGCAAGCCTTTGGAGGATCCAGGGTCTGGCCTGTTTCCTACTCACCTTTTCATAGCCACCCTCTTGATACAATGTACTTGCCTGACAGAAACTTTCCTTCATACACTTTTATCTGAATGAACCCATCTGTGCTCTGAATCACACAAAAAAATTTTAACAGCAGGATTATCTCTTTTTTTTTTATCTTGAAATATCCAATGTTTTCATATGAAGCATTGCTCTATTTGAAGTATTTCATCTATAAAAACACCTTTCTTTTTAGTCCACATTGTACAAAATTTGTGGCTTGCTTAATGTGGAACACTCTCATGGAATGTGAAAGTGGTTTCCTTTTAATCGGGCTACCTGCCAAACTAATCACCAGATCTGTCTCTGAGCTTGATGTTAGTGATCTAAGCACAGGGGAAACAGCACGGTTGAAAACTAAAACACAAATGTTTGTTTCACAGAAATACTATTTGCATTGCAGTTGAAATTGTTACCTTATTTTTATACATTGCATATCCTGTTTTAGACATTACTGAACAACTGAAATTAAACTATACTTTTATATACACTGTATGTATGACCTGCTGTACTATAAGGTATTGAGCATTAGTCCGGTGGTACAACAATGTCTATCCTTCTAAGCTAAGCCATTGGTACATTCACAGATCCGTCCACACCAACAACACACCTTGTGAGTTACAGTGGTACAGTTTGGGCATACACTGAAAAATAAGACCAGCTCTATGAATATATAGTGAAAAGAAAGTGATTACTATTACATCATTGAGCACACCATGCACACAACGAAATTCACCTCTGCATTTAACCCATCACCTAAGTGAGCAGGGGCCAGTGTGTGTGGACAGTAGCTTCCTCAGTGGTACCTGGATTCAAACCTGGGACCTTCTGGACCCAAGTCTGCTTCCTCCTCCACTGCCCATCATACTAAAATAAAAAACAGGCAAACAGAGAAACATTAAATTAAATTACAAAGAAGTAAAGAAAGCAAATAGGATCAAACACAGAAATTAATCACTGTCTGGATTCCAGTGATTCGTTCTTTGGCAATTTCAGGTGGTTTGTTGTCAGATTTTTCTGTTTTACTCACAAACTGACAAACCACAGGTTTCTCTGCAAAACATTTCACACACTGTGTGCAACTTTTTGACATGGGTGTAATTACCTGTTGCTGTCAGAGAGCTGTGTGTAAACACCTGGGCAGGGTATGGATATATTCACACCTGACTCTGCTGCATGCATTTCCATCCTAAAACCACCGGCAGCACTTTCAACCACAGAACGAGAAAAGAAAAAAAAACCTCTTCAGGCATAGCTTTTTTATTGAGTGGGACATTCTCCCAAACACTGACACTGTGTGGAAGGACACACATCTCCACCTCTATCAGCTTGAAACTGCCTAATCCAGTTCAGAGATTCTTGTGGGTTCACAAAATGCATAATGCACATTCTCACTGACAATGTGATGCTTGTTTACTCTCATATTCCTGTTTTAGATCGATTAGCTGTAATATGGCTAAACCAAGTTGTATTTTCTATATAAATTACATTACTAAAGGTAATATATGAATACAGTCTAATTAGTTATTATAACTTTATCATAACAAATATAACAATCAGTCCTACCTCATGCTTGGAGTAGTGTTGAAACAAGTCAGTTGTGGAGGTCTGATCTGATAGAAGTTTGCAAGGCCAAAGGTCACCTGAAGCTGAAACCACAAGCCTGTCACTGACACATTAGACCACAACTTCACTATATGATGACAACACATTTTCCCCCAAAGCCACAATGTCTTCTTATCACTGATCTCCACCTGAAGAATGTTTTAAGAGTTACATGAAGTGGTTTCAGCTCATACAAACCATTGTTTAGAGTGCCTTGCAACCATAATTTTATTAATGTTTAAGAGAAATTATGTCAAATATATATATATATATATATATATAAGAAATAATTGGGCCAAAAGTACAGTTTTAATGAACTGGGATGCAAAACACAATGAAACAAAAATCCAGTTAATCAACACAACACAATTTCACGGACCCTGCCCAACAAATACTTTACCTGCCAAGGCACTCATGGAAAAAGCCCGGCTGTGTTGAGCTTGCTTCATAGTTCACACCACATAGGTCTGCAGTGTGTAGCAGGGTTAGTGTTTAGTGGGGTAACTTCAGGTTTAAACCTAGTGTATTCAGGGAAACTACAGGGCACTGCTAGGTCATGTTTTGAGACTACAAATGAACAATTACCATCAAATCCATTCTCTCAGAAAATGGCATCAAGATTTGTGCTCAATGACTCCTGCACTTTTATCACTTTCACACATTTTGTTGTTTGATCCTTTGATTTTGACTTTGTACTTTCCAGGATATTCTCCACTCAAAAAAACAGTTTTCCATCATGTATGGCTTGATAAAAGGGTTCACTCTTTGAAATCTTGTTTTAACCCCACTGAATACTCTTGAGACACTTGTATATATACAGATTCGGACATCGGCTCATTTCAGTTTTGTGGGCAGTAAAAAAGACATAGCCGCTCTGTTCAGACAAGATACTGTAGCAATGGATGCTCCAATACCATACCTTGCCAGATTATTGCACAGGGAATATTGAGCTAGTAATCAGAGTAAAGCTGAAATTGCTGAAAAGTCCAAAGCCCCATCATTTACAGTTGACCCCCGGCTTACCTTTAGCAAACGCACACACACACACACACACACACATGAATTATGAATGGAAATACAGAAGTAGAAGCGCTTTTGCACAAATGACTCAGTCAAAGACATAGAAACAATATTCAACTGCACTGATAGAGAGGGAAAGAAAGGAGGAGAAAACGATTAAATGAACAGATGACTGTGGACAGAGCTGTGGATCATGTCTGTTGTCCTACAATCCAATATCTACATCTCCATAGTCGTGTACATGTTCCTGCTGCTGCTGACAGGAAATTGGTCGACCTGAAGGCTGCAAGTAACACACAAACAATTCAGTGGGTCTAACGGTAGAATGAGACACTGTGGGACATTAAAGTCTGAGACGATGCACAGAGATTAAACAGCCACTTCGTGCTGATGTGCTGACATGCTGATGTTGACTGATTATTTTAAAATCTAGCATATGTGAACTGCAACACAAATGCAGGGACACATGCAACAAACAATACTGTTGTTTATGTTTAATAACATAAAAGAAAGATAATGGCAACTACAATGGAATGCAGCTGTGTCAAGATATGAAATAAATCTGGGCTGTATTTCTTTGCAATGGGGGTAACAAACAACTGGAGCCACATTTATCTTCACTTTCTTCACTCATTGCTCCTGTTAAAACTTCCATTCAATCATTCAGCATGTGCATGTGTGTGTGTGCATGCGTGCAGCACTGACTGTGGTGACGGACAGCCCATTATCAGCTGAATCCAAACATATAAAGAGGGACACTAATGTTGTACATCAGTACGGGCTCTCAGTTCTCAGATAAACAAATGCAATGATGAGCTCCTCCAATGGGAGCTATGGCTGTCAGCTTCTTATCAGCAGAGCAGCTGAGCTCACTGTTCCCCCACCACATCAGCTATCATCAACTACCACTGATAGCTTCACTGCAAATATCAACAGCTTGCAGAGGTAGCCGCTTTACAGCAATCAATAATGTTGTTGGTTGGTAATTGTGGTGTTTTTGTTTGTGTGCGCACTATTTTCATATTCTCCACAATATGAAAATAGGGGAAGCATTGATGGCAGAGATGTGTTTTTTTCTAGTATTACTAGAATATCTAGTATTACTAGTATATCTAGTATAACCCAGGAGTTTACTAGACACCAAAGGGGTTTATAATACTTAGTCTTTAGGATAAAGTAGTGTGCTAACATGGTAAGCTAAGGTTAATTTCTGCATTATGTGACACCTCAGTGACTGAACGAGTGACTTTGCAGGAGACACTGAATCAAACCTTTATAATACGGGTACAATAGAGGGACATTTATTGGATACACACAGCTGTGTTCAGTCTGTCTGGCGTATACAGATCCAGAAATCAAACACTTCAGTGTCTAGTTGAGATTTTAGTTTTTCATGCTACCATGTCATTGAAGACTTTTTGTATTCTGTGACAAGTGAATGGTTTTGACCTTCAACACAACATACCTGAACAGGATAATCCAAGCCTACATGATACTATACATGCCAAGTAAACTGTAGGAAATCTGCCATCCAGATGTGATTAGCCTGTGATACCAGGACCAGCTGTGCCTGGAACACACAGGTGTTCACAGAGATGGAGGAGTCAAGCCAAGTCTTTTTAGTATTTGGATGTGAGACCACCTGAGAATACCAGGTTCTGTAAGCTTGTCACCAGTTGCTTGCCCATCGCTGAGAGAATTGCTGCATTTCTTGTAAAGTTTGTATTGTAAAGTGTCTTTAGATAAATGTATTTTGTGATCTGGCACTATCAGGGCCGTGTCTCCCTAAACGCAGAACATGCACTGTGTATTAGGCCTCACATTTGCACATAGAGCTGCACATTTTGAGCAAAATGCACAAATTACTAATTTGATGCACTGCACAATGAGATGTGCGAAGAGCACTAACTAGCCAGTACAAGGCAGCAGAGCAACAAGAGCTGTAATCTGACATCACACACACAATCACAATGATCAACAACAATCAAACATCTGACCAGTCACTGGTCAGAAGCTGTAGGTGAAGAGATGGTGTCTAAGAGAGAGACACCCCATGTCCGGAGCATCAAAGAGGGAAACAAATTCAAAGAAGAAACTCTCACTTCACTTGAAGGTGGGTATCTTGTTGAAATCAAAGTGCAATTGTTGAAATGAAAGTACTTTGTCCTTAGCTGCTACTCTCAATGTGATAGCTCAGACTCCATCTAGTCCTCCTGTTACCTTAAAAAATGTTTTATTTTAGGGACGCTAAAGATTGAATGAGGTCAAACTGACCCCAAAGGTAATAGGAGCGCTAGGACTTGGACTGGATCAAATTATTTTCCAGCTACATTCACCATCCATATACCAATTATTGAATGCCATGTCTTTGTCTGCAGTCTGCATTTAATTGTGTTGAAGAGGAACGGTAGATTGACCAGCTGGTTTATAGCTTATTAATATGAGGTTTTGTGTTGTTTTTACAACTGCCCCTGCTGCTTCTCAACAATGAAGCTCTTTAAGACATACTTCCTCTCATCAATGGCATGAGATCACTTAAGTGGGTTAGTTATCATAAGCATCAAGTCAGAGTTGGCACTGGAACCAGCATATGACAACATGATTGATGAGTTTACATCCAGAAAATACAGATGAGCACACACATGCTTGTTCACCTAACTTTGACATATACACTGCATCCCATATGGAGCAGGCATAGACCAGTGAATGTGAAAGTTGTTTAGTTATTTAGGAAGACATATTTTGTTGTTGTTGTTTTTAAATTGATGACTGTGCCTTGTTTATTTATTTCAGATATATTTTCTTATGGCATTTTGGTATGCTCTGATTTTGTACCTATTGTGTACATGAGGAGTGGGGTGGCAGGAGGGGGTGGGAGGTCAAGGGCCCCAACTAAAATTTCTGCTTGGGACCCCAGTTTGGCCAGGGGTGGCCCTGGGCACTATACAAATGAAAATAAATTAAAAATGAATTTAACAGCAGGTGTCCCTGGGCACAACCTCACATGATCATTGACTTTTGCAGGTTACAGGTGCATACTCAGGGAGATGAGTGGAGCAGTGGTGATGCCTTTCATGCAAAGGTGTAAAGACTTTCCTAGAACATGTGAGTTTTTTTGTTTGTTTGTTTGTTGTTTATAAAATAAATGTCCTTTCCACATGTTACTTTGACACTAAGAGGTCTTTGGCATTTGTTGTGGTCAAAGCATGAATATTTAAATCTTAAAATTGCTGAGGAGATTCATCATAGTTGGTATTATTATTATTTGTCTTGGGACTTGGGTACAAATTAAGGCTAAAATTATTGCAACAGAAAAGAACCTATCAGACATCCGAAAACTACAGAGAAATGTAGCCATGAGATGAGCTGCAAAGAAAAAGTAGGAGTGAAAGAGAGAGTGTTTACCAGTGAGTTAGAGAGATGCATGAGGCATGAATAAAACATCGGCAGCAGACGGACTGTCAAGCAGAGCAGAGAGTGGCTCCCACACAGAGTGTCTAAAAATGAGGAAGCCAAACTCTCAATTCTGATGCACAAGCCGCTTCCTCTTATAGCCATTTATTATAACTCACTGCACTTCCATTTAGTCCCATGTCAAAGCTGAATGCCTCACACAAACAGACAGGCACATTTGTATACATAAATAATTGCTTAGCCTACATACCCACACTGTTAACTTCCGTGGTACCGTTTCCCCCTGTCAGTCATGTATGACATGCAAGTGAAAGAGAATGACATGTTTTAGGGCTCAAACAATAAAGCTGAAGAAAGTGAATGTCTTAAATTTTAATGTAAACAAATGATTTGATGGAAATTTAGTCTAGTACCCTCAAGATTTGAGGGTTTTGTCCTTTTTCCTTTTGCCACTGTTGTCTCCTAAAATATAGGTGGTTAAGGGCTCAGCACTTGTGACAGGAAATTGGTGGTTTTCCATTATTGGAAGGCAAATGTGTTTATGTGCTCAAAAAAAAAAAAAAAAAAAAAAAACACTCAAAAGCAGAAAGAAAAGCCTCAGTTGTGCTGTAAGGGTGTGGAGCTTGCCTGACTACTCTTAAGGCCCATTACCACCAGAAACCATCGGGGCAGTGTTGTGCAGTACAACTGACGTGCAACCAACATGAGGAACAAAGAAGAAGACAACAGAAGTCTCCAGCCACGGCGTACTTACAAACCATTACAAACCACTGCCGTCTACAGCGCTGTTTCTTTTTTATCACTTTTTTAGAATGAACCCTGCAATCGCCTTCACCTTTCGGAGTTTGGAACTCTGTACATGCTCTCTAGTGGATGTGTTGTTAACAACCACAGCGACATGGTTGTTAACATGAATAGTCTGACATTAGGAACGCACATAGCTACTTACAGTAAGTACGTAAAGGGAGCATAAATGGCCTTAAAACAATCTGTTCTTTGTGGATCCACCAACGATCTATACCACGAAGAAGGATTTGTGTTTATTAGGTACTTTGAGTTTTCAATTTGACCAATCACTGGTCAGAGGCTGTAGTGCTGTACAATGAAACTACCAAGAATAATGGCATACACAGACAGTCAACAACGAACAAAGACAGCAGTGTAGCAGCTTTCTGCAACAGCTGTCAACAAGCAAATGAGGATGACTGACTAACTTCAAAGTAATTAAAGGAAAGGAATTGTTTAAGTCCGCCAGTGTTTCTTAGGTGAAAATAGCAACCTTTCACAAGTCTCTCAGTATTTCTGTAAAATCTTCAATCATCACCAGAGATTATACAAATAGTTCTGGCCTGGGCTTTGAGGTGAGGTGCCAAAAGCCCTGAGTGAGTTGTTGAATTCCCTCAATAGATAAGGAAGGACCAGATATGAGCACTTCAGTATACATTCAACTGCTGGCAGTTAATTGTCATTCACTGTCTCAGCTAGAGTCAAAGATCTTATGAAGATGTAAAAGTTATCGTCACCTAACATCTTGCTCATCTCGCCATCACTGCTCAGGGAGAAGCTGGAGGGAGCTGGAGTTGACTTTCACATGGCTGCATGGACAACTGACTACCTCACCAACAGACCGCAGTATGTCAGGCTCTGTGACTGTGAGTCTGATGTGGTAGTCTGCAACACAGGAGCCCCCCAGGGGACAGTACTCTCCCCCTTCCTCTTCACCCTATAAACCTCAGACTTCAGACACAACACAGACTCCTGCCATCTCCAGAAGTTCTCTGATAACACAGCCATTGTTGGCTGTGTTTCTGAGGGGAACAAGAAGGAATACAGGGGGGGTCATCAACGACTTTGTCATCTGGTGTGGAAATAACAACCTCTGCATCAACACTGGGAAGACAAAGGAATTGGTGATCAATTTCCAATGCAGTAGACCACACACTTCACCAGTGAACATCCAGTGTTGGGACACTGACATCGTGGAGGACTACAATTACCTGGGTGTTCACCTGAACAACAGACTGGACTGGACTACAAACACTGACGCACTACATGAGAAGGGTCAAAGCCGCCTCCACCTGCTGATGAGACAGGGTGTGCAGGACTCTGCTGACAGCTTTTTATGACACTGTGGTAGCATCGGCTGTGTTCGTGGCTGTGACAGAAAAAGACTGAACAAGCTGGTGAGAAGGAGGGAGGGAGGAGGGAGGCGGGTGAGAGGAGGAGGGTAAGCTGATGTCCATCATGGACAACTCCTCTCACCCCCTACACAAGACTGTAGCTGCCCTGAACAGCTCCTACAGCAGCAGACTGCTACTTCCACAGAGAAAGAAGTAACCCTCCCGCAGGTCATTCATTCCAACAGCTGTCAGACTCTACAACACTACCACACCAACATAAACACTGCACTTTTTCTTTTTTCTTTATTTTGTTTTTTTTCTGTCATACAAGCTACTTATTTATTTATTTATTTTTACTTGAAGCTGCTGTCAAACACACAAATTCACCCCTGGGGACAAATAAAGGAATTCCATTCTATATCTTCCTAACATTAATGGATATATTCTATTGTTGGAAACTGGATCTTAAAGGGAGCATATACAACAGAATGAGCACTAGAATGTTTCATCTCACTTTTGTCTCCAACCACAGCTGACTTCAAAACTGCCTTCCATTGATTAAACTGGGCAAACAAACATGCCACTGCTTCAATTGAGTTTTCTCATTTACTTCCTCACTTTGTGACAACTAATCCATGTCCATCAATGGCCACTGGAGGAACAGTAGGCTGCCTTCACACTAAGGGAGGTGTCATTGGAGGAATGATTGTAGATCAGACACAGAAAAAATGTTCTATTGGCATTTACATTAAGGATCCCCCTGTCAATGCTAATAGCACCAGGCTAGCCATTCCTCATCATTTGTCACACACATATACACACTCCCTCCATAAGTAGAGATGGCTTTGATGTCTCAGTCTGTCTCTTTCAGTCTGCTGCTCTCCATCTTTCTCCTTGTGCTTAATTGCAGCCAGTCCTGACAAGTGTGTAGTACTGACAGGTCGAGAGTGGTATAAAATAGCCAAATATTGTAAAGAAGGTTGTGGAAGAGGTGAAAAGGTGTGATAATAAAACTCCCCATCTACTGACCATCTACCTTCAGGCTGGACTTTCTCTCCTTTTGTCACATCTGCAAACAGTCCAAACCACACATACATGCATGCATGCACGCACATAATGGTGCAAACTAATCTTGTTTAGTTTGTCTTTTTATCTACATCCTAGTATTTTGTGCTAAATTTAATTGTGCTACTCTGTGCACAAATTAGGCTGATGCCATCTTAGGTTTGTTCATAACTGAATTATGACCTGCTGATGACACTAGATTGAAAAAAGAAAAGCAAATGTTTAAAAAGATTTATTTTTATCTTTATAATTTTGCTACTCTATCACATTGTTTTAGTGCCTTCTTCCCCTCATACAGTAACTGTTTTTTTCTCACTTTTCACATCAACAAATTGATGACATGTCACTGCTGTGAATGTGAATATTTTTTTGATCCCCAGGGGAAACTACCACTACTATTAACAGAACCCAGACTGTCTCTGAAGGGGTTGTAGAGTCTGAGATCCACAGGTGGCGCTCTGTGCTGCAGCACAGTAAAATGAGGTACTAAGTTGCAGCTGAGATGTCCAGGAAGAAAAAGAGAGATGGATCATGTACAAAACAAAGTGCTGTTTATTCACGAACTAAATTAAAAATTACCTGAGATTGCTAGTTTCTAAAGCAAAACTAGAAAACAAAAAGTTTCCAATTTTAACCTAATTCACTGAACAAATTTGAAAACGGGTTCCTCTGACAGAAGACAACTGTTTAACACACTCCACAGAAATGAGTTATGGCCACGCAGCTTCACCTGCTGACACCAAATGTGTCCCACTTGGACTCTCACTTGCCCCTTATACACACTTGATGAGAAAGTGGAGTTAGCTCGCACAGGAGAATGGACAGCATGGCAAACCCTGGATCAGGAAAAGGGGAAAAAAAACACACAATAGGAACTGTAAAACATCCTCCCCATAGAGAGGATCTAATGACTTTATCAACTACTTTAGCACAAAACATTATTTCAGAACTGCTTAAAAATGTTGTTGAATGTGAGACAGGGCATCACCAAACAAAGTAGGAAAGGTTTTGCTCAGAATGTTACTTCACTGCTTGTCTGAACACAAGGATAGATTGGAAATGGAATCCTGGGAAGAGAAGAGCACTTCCTTCACCAAGTAAGTTGCATTTTATAACCAAGCTCTGCACAGGAAAACAAAATCTGTCTATGAGAACTGCCTGATGACTTTGAAGGACTCATGAACTGGTCTTGTACCGCTTTCAACAGGCTGTTGAAAGTCCTGAACAGCTGATGAGGATCTGGTCAATCTGTACTATGCATGGTTTTCTAGAGGAAGTAAAGAATTTTATTGGGGCATAACTAATCACTGAAGCAGCAGGTTTTGTCATACTAAAAGGCCTTTTAAGGAGTTTTAAGGAGTCTTAATTAAAAGAAATGGCTTCAAATTGTGAAGCTGTTTTTATGTGTCAGCGCAAACTCATCTAATAAAGACATTACAGCAAAACTACCAAAGCCAAGCAAACAGGCCCAGCTTGGTTAGAATCACTCTCGCCACTGCTTTCTATTTTGGAAAAAGTACCTGAAACAAGAATGTCATAATATACATGCATCTCCAACATTTCTCCAACTATCTACACTGTTGTAATTGTCCCAGTGTATCATGCTTTTCCATGTCAAAAAAAGTACTGCACCGTCACAACTAATAGTAGAGCTCCACCAGCTGACTTAGTTAGACATAGTAAAACATCTACCAGTGGCCAAAACAAAGCACAGAACAAGATGTTACAAACAATCAAAATTACAAACACTTACGGTCTCAACAAAAGTAACTTTCCTGGTTGCTCTAATGGAGCATTTCAGGCACAGGGTGACTTTTACAGGGTGAAAAGCTGAACTTTGGCATCCAGTGCCCCAAGACCCATAGCAGCAATAGTTACGAGACTCCAAACCATCTACAGCAGAGGTTGGCAACCTTTGCAGCCAAGATATGGTTGGCACGCCATGGCATAGTCATTGACACGCTGGAACCTCTCAGTGTTAAATTCTTCTATTAACGACGGTCCCAGCTTTGGCTGGTTTGTTGTGTCTGAGTGACAGAAAAATCTCATGCCCACATTCCCAGAGACCAATACGTCAGATGTAAAAGCTGTCGGCTAGGCAATGCAATGGCAATGCTGTCCACTTAAATACCTAAAGTTAGGGCATTCCAGTCCTTGTGGACACAAGAGTTTGCTTTTGTGTTTTTGAAGGACCGTGCTGTGTGCACTTTATGTTTTGACAAAAATGAAAAGCTCCATTAAGCCCAATCATGAAGCTCCACTGCATATTACACCAAGAAAATCTGTGTGCAAAAATGTCAAATTGAGATCTTAATGAAGTTATGGCTGTGGTGGCAAAGGTTATGAACTTAATAGTGAAGCGATCTGCGCTGACACGCTGACAGTTTCGATCCCTGCACAAGGAGACGGACAGTGCATACATAGATTTCCCTCTCCATTCAGTAGTGAGATGGCTGAGCTGTGGAAAAGTTTTGGAGCCATTTGTCAGCTGCTTTGATGCTACCAAGGCCTTTCTGTCTGAGAAAGGCCAAAATTATCCACAACTGGAGGTCAAAAAGTGGACTGTGGAACTTATGTTTTGCGCAGGCATTACGGGACACCTCAATCAGCTCAATCTCAGACAGCAAGGTATAGGACAACGTTTGGACATGTTTAAGACATGGACGACTTTTGTCGCTAAGCTGGCAGTCTCATTGCTACCTCCACCTTCCACTACTTCTGACAACTGAGACTTGACTCTTGTCAGTCTTTGGTGCTCAGCCCCACCTGCAGTCATTCAACAACGGACCACTCAGAGGAATGTTTACAACCAAAAGTGACAAACCACAAGCCCCAAATAACAGAGCTCAGCCAAGCAAAGCAGGGCCAGGGATCACGCTGACTGGCAGGCATCAGTGAATTTGTTGTACTCTCAGCCCACACTTATTTTTAGTAGAACATGTTGCTGTTCGTCCATGTAGTTAAAAGTTTCAGCAATTCCACCCAGTGCTATATGTTTTAAATAAGGTTCTGAAAGCAGTGTTTTTACATCACATCCAGGCCCCTCTTGTAAAAAAAAAATGGGAACATATCTTTGAAATGTGATTTAATGTGGCCTATGGATAGAATACAAATCCATGTGTTGGAAATGTTTTTGTATTTTGTGTCATACTTTAACATTATGCTATTGTTGATAATGGCACATTCAGTGACAAGAAAATTTCAAACTGGAACTCGATGTCACAAAGGTTGCTGACCCCTGCTGTACAGCATCTTCTTTTTTGAGACTGCTGTATAATTCCAGCTCCACCCCCACAAAATCACGAGCATGGAGAATAAATCGGTCTGTTGGTGTCTCCTTAAACCTGCTGCCCCAGCCCACAACAGCCAACAACACAGACATACATGCATTTGAAATGCTGCTGACCAATACTGACTTCCTTTGAGCTCCGTTTCACTTGATCTGACCAGTTCCTAAGGGAAATTTCTGCCTATTTAGTACCACTGTGTTCACCAGCTCCTCTCTGACCAGACCTGCTCAGTTGCAAACAGCAAATACATTTTCTCTGAAAACATCTGCAAAAACAAGACAATGAAAGCAATGAGAGTGAACCACATAAGTGAAGTTTCAGTTAGGCTGCTAGAGAAGCTGGAGTAGATACAGATATCTTGTCAGCTCCAGTAAATCATGATGCCCAGGCGGACACATTCATTTTAGCCTGGTCCCCCTCAGCCAGTAACTTTTGCAACTCTTTGCAACATTAGCCAGTAATTCCATCTCTCTGCCTGAGCAGTGCCCAAAGATCATTCAGTCAGTGTGGAATGTGAATAGTAATTGTAACTGAGACTTGTGACACACCAAGATCTTTGTGGTATAGTGTTCTGTTTCTTTGTCATACTGTTGGACTGTAACTTTCATTGCAGTTCATTCATTTTAAAAATGTAAAAATAAAAAATGTTTTTTTTTTTTTTTTTGTGACAATTTCGCTTAAGCATTTTTGTCCTTGACAGGACATCATTCCCTCATTTGAATGGTAGACCAGAACACACCCAAGTACACCTCAGCCCAGATCTCTGTGGAGACTGTCACACTGGCAGCATCTCCAATATTTATTTCTGATGCTCACGATTACTGCTGACAGGCACAGTTGGGCTGCCCACATAAAATATGTGTGATGAATATATGTGTGTGTGTGTGTGTGTGTGTGTGTGTGTGTAGTGCAGTGTAGTGTGTGGAATTTGCCATCACAGTGAGAGGGTATTGATTTTAGGGCAGGTGCCGGCTGGTTAAAAGCACCATTCTTTATTCTACATCTCAATCCTCAGAGCGAAGGGCTGGCTGACAGCAGCTTTTTATTTGTTTATGCCAAAAGCATCACAGCTCTTGTCCCTCAGCAGCCTCTTCGACACAAATCAATAGGAGTACGTCAACTTGGATTTTAGTTTTCTCTGACAACACACACACACTCACTCTCTCTCTCTTAACCACATACACAAATGAGAGGTCGGATTGGCTCTTGATCTTTTTCTGACAGCGTATTGAGGTTGTGTGGTATCCTGCAGGGTGACATGTTTACCATCTCAGCACTGATGATATCCTCAGGATACACCTGCTTTAGTCTGCTCAACTATCACAAACAAGTTGGTGACTGTGAGTGCAGACACACATGCACATACAATCAACAGTCTCATACCTGTAAAGGTCATTATTGATGGTCTTGAAGTCAAGTTTGACCTGGTTCTTTGCTTAATGCTACAAATGCTGCCATGTTTGTCACATCTCATAATGAAATTTCAGTATTTTTAAGTTTTATAAATATGTATATGAGAACATTCACTAACACTGGGGAAGAACATGAGTTTGTGTGTCATTTTACTTTCTACACAATCTCTCAAACATGAAAGAAGAAAAAAATATTGTGATATAATAGCCTTTTTGTGTGGCTGTTGTGAGGTGACTTACACAGTCATGCAAACATTGGATGGCTGGCATCAATGGCTCAGAACCCCATATACCGACAATATCTCCCACAAGGTCTGAACACACACACACAGGCTTCTGCATTTTGGAACCTCATATGTGCATGAACCACCTCACTTGATCAAGTTGAGCTGGTACCATGTGTTTGGTACCAGATTTGCATTTACCAAACTAACAGTTTATCACCCTCTCCTGGTGTCTAAAAAACTTAAAATTAACCTTTAATGTGTTTTCTCTGTGCAACATTTTGTTCATCTCCTTCTGCCCATGTTGGTTGATAAGGGGAAAAAATAACTGCTGCATTCAACCACTATTTGGGCACAATTGGCAGCTATGAGTCTATTCCAACCACCAACTAATAAACTTGAACAAGCCAAGGACAAGGTATGAAGCAGCAAAATAAAAACCCCAACATGCCAACAAAGGTGAGATTTTTATGTAGTTAGTTATAAAAAAGATGTCCTTCCCTAGGTCTCAATAATATATGTATGTCTATAGGTGTAAACGTTTGGATTGATTGTCTGTACAATACTTGATTCTTGCTCTCTCTCTCTCTGTCTCTCTCGCTCTCTCTTTGTGTGTGTGTGTGTGTGTGTGTGTGTGTGTGTGTGTGTGTGTGTGTGTGTGTGTGTGTGTGATCTAGGTATTCCTTACGTTGTGGGGACTTAAATCTGTTTACACACTCACATTATGTGGACCTGTGTGTTTAACGTTTGGTTAAGGTTGGGGTCAGTTTTAGATAAACGTTAGGAAAGTAGTAGCAACAACTGAGATCTCTAGGGTTTCCAGGAAAGTCTCAAGGAAATGAATGCAAGTCAATGAAATGTCCCCTGAAGTTATGGACACCAGACTGTGTGTTTGTGTTTGTGTGTTGTGTGTGTGTGTGTGTGTGTGTGTGTGTGTGTGTGTGTGTGTGTGTGTGTGTGAGCATGGCTTCTAGTTCCTGGTGTTTAAGTGCCCCCATGTGACCAAAGTGAGAACTACATGTGAAGCAGACTGACGTGGAGTGGTCCATTTGACACCCACACTGTCTTAATAAAGCAAGCACAGACACAAGCACATGCACATGGACCCACACTGAACCACACACACCTGCCATCCCACTGTAAGCTGAATGTCAGCATCTAATAAATATCCCCAGTACCAGGAGCTGTTTAAATCAGCATCACACACTGCACCACTCCTTGTCTCAGTGTATGCGTGTGCGTGTGCATGTGCATATTTTTGTTTCAATTCAATTATTTCTATTGTGCTGGCCAGACGAGATCAGTCTCTCCGAGACCGGGAGCATTTTGCCAGATCAATCATTCAGGGAACTCAATAGTATTTCAGCTCATTTATTTACAAATCAAATTAACAGTCATCCGTTATCAAGAAGCAACAGCAAACAGGACGCCACACAGGATGGGCCTCCTGCTCAACAGAGCCATTGATTTTTCTCAGGTGATGCCCATTTAATTTTGACATTTCACAGTGCACTGTGCTTCAGCTCAGAGGTGGTTATCAAAACATAGAACTGTATTTTCTTGGCATTTACTTTCCATGTGGGAATTTACTCCTTGTGGAGAAATATGCACACATTCAAATGTCAGATGTGACTTCTGCAGTGGATCTGTAGTCATCTGGGTGGTTGATGTTACACTCAACTGAGATATGTTGGTGCAGGGGTTAAAGTGGTTTTAGAGTAGTTTATTTGTAGTGGTGGTTTGTTGTTTCGGCTGACAGACTTACTGCAGTAGAGTTAATGCTCTCCTGAAAATGGACCTTTCCCCCTTGTCCCCACTTTTTTTGCATTCTCTATTGAACCTTTGGCTGTTGCTCTGCATTCTAGAGAGTTATGTGTTATGGGATTTATAGAGGAGAGATTGTAAAATAGAGTGACCTTATATGCAGATGACTATGTAACATATATCTATTTTAAATGAATATAGTAGATTTCCGATTATAACTAAATTGCTCAGAGTGAGCTTTTCCCAATTAATAAGTCTGCACAGAGCCTCTCATATTCTCACTTCCCATTCAAAATAATGACAAATTCTTTTAGATTTTTGGGCATGGTGGTGATATGGAGTATGGAGTATGGCTGGTCTGTTTGCTACAAACTTTAAGCCGCTATTTGAACACACTGCTCATGATCTGGAAAGGTGGTCCCATCATGTCACTCTGGCAGGTAGAACCAATGCTTTAAAAATGAACATGCTTCCAAAAAAATAGTTTTTTTTTTAAACTATTCCTGTAGAAATACAGAAGTCTTCTTTCACAACCCTTGACAAAATTATTTCCAATTTCATATGGAGCAAGAAGAAACCCAGAAATAGGGAAGTTTATATACTGTGGCCCAAACCAGGTGGAGGGATGGGACTACCTCAAATTCAGTTGTATTACTGGTCATCTAATACTAATGCTCTCTTATTTTGGGATCAGTTTGATGAAGTAGGATGATTTGTACCCTTTTTGGGTACAAATGGAACATGATTCTTGTGGTTTGACATCTTTGACTGCTCTTGTTTTCTCCAATGCTTTTATCATTGCACCATGTTGAGAATAACCCTGTTGTTACCCAGTCTCTGAGGATATGGTCTATTGTGAGAAAACAGCACAATGGTTCTCTGCTCACTCCTGTCTACGCAAGCCACCTTTTCTCCCTGTCTATTATGGATGATTCTTTTGACATTTGGAAATGTAATGGCATAATCAATTTGATGGATCTATTCATAGATGAAATATTTCCCTCCTTTTTACAATTATGGATGAAGCTTAATTTACCACAATTTGAAATTATTCCAGATTCATAGTTATGTTAAAACAAACACACCATTTTATCTCAATCTGTCTAAGGAGTCCCTTTTGGAATATCTGTTTTCTTTCAAACCCTCAGAGAGGGGAGATATTTCCTTAATTTATAACCTCTTGTTCAATCATCAAAGCCTATCACTAGAACTTATAAAGTCTGTATGGGGGGGGTGATTTTGGGGTAACCTTGACAACGGAGCAGTGGAAAAGAGCCCAAGAAGGGGCACACACAGCCTCAATCTGTGCCTGACATGGCCTCATCCAATTTAAGAGATTGCACTGCCTTCACTTTTCCAAAGATAGACTCACAAGAATGTTCCCAGATGTGGACCCATTGTGTGACAGATGTGGGCTTTCACCACGCCCTCTGGCACAGTCATTCTAGCTTTGTCCTAATTTGTACACCTATTGGAGCTTGATTTTTCAACATGCTATTAGAAGTTTGTCAAAATGGTGGTCCAGCCAGATCCCATGATAGCCATTTTTGGCATAGTAGGAGAGAACAATAAAAATCTTTCTGGAACCAACCTGAAAATTACAAAATTTGTCACTCTGTTAGCACCAAAACTGATTCTTCTCAAAAAAAATCAAGAAAAATCCTCAGCCACCAAACTAGACTCAGTGGCACCCTAGGCACCTTAGATGTAATGGACCTCTACAACTATATATCCTGTATCTATTTGCCTCATAGCCCAGCGTAATGCGCTACTCTTTTTCTTTTTCTCTTTTCTTATTCATTTTATGCATCTGCAAAATGTAAATGCTTGTTTTGTTTTGTTTTATTTTTATTTATTTTTTATTTGTTACCAAGTCTATAACTGTGCTTGTTTTTCTTGCAAGCTACCTGTTATTTTTTTTCCTGGATAAGCCAATAAAAATATTTTAAAAAAGAAAGAAAGAAAGAAAGAAAGAAAGAAAGAAAGAAAGAAAGAAAGAAAGAAAGAAAGAAAGAAAGAAAGAAAGAAAGAAAGAAAGAAAGAAAAAAACGAACACATTTTTAATGTGGTAAAATGAATGCAAGTATAGGGTCTTCCCTCTTATAACTGAGCAACAATAATGACAGCAAGTGTCTGAAATACTGTAATGTACAAAAAAGTGATATTCACAAAAATTTGGTCCACAATTTTAACTCTTAAAAAAGCAAACATGTTGCTTCCCCAAAATTAACTTGATATGATATCAAAACGTAAAACTTCACAAAAAACTATGTGACCAAAGGTTATATGAATATATTTTATATATACAGATAAACATGCAAAATACAAAATCTGAGGCAAATGTCAAGGGATTGTGAAGAGCTGCCTTGGCACGACTCTACAGACAGACACTTCTTTTTCTTTTGACTACTCGTGTTAGGAAAAATTAAACTTATACCGACATCCACCACTCAGTTAGTTGAAATCTGAACTGGAAAGCATCCTGCAATATCACAATATCCACTTGGGTGTAATTTTTTTCACATATGTGATAAATGTGATAATATTGAATATCTCATAATGCCATGAATGCATCTTGCTACTACATTATAAGTGATACTGATTCATGTTTCTTTTTCCTGTCACAGCATCTCTAGTTTCCTACCCACCTACACATTTGTTCATACCTGTTGTATTGCAAAATATATGGGTAGTGTACCTACCCTTAAGGCTCCTCTTTCATTTTTTTCTTACACTTTTTTTGGTCACCTTCCTGACCAGCACCCTCTCTGTTACTCACTTTGACAGTCAGCTAACAGTCACTCAGTCACAAAAAGGTTCAGAAGTGAGCTCTAGCAGTGAAGATCCTGCTGGAGGGACAACTTTCAACATACAGTCACAACAAAAGACAGCCTTGCAGGAGTTGGGTAGACAACACTAACACTGTTCATCACCTGACTAATACAATCACCATAGTTGAACTTGGTTGGAGCAGCATAATGTGAAGGAGATTCACAGCAGTAGGGACTGATGGAAGGATAACGCAGCCAAATGCAAAGAACCTGCTCCAGAGGAGACTTAAAACTTCAGCAGTGTTTCAACTTTCAAGCGATATTGACCTGGAGCAATAAAACACAGAAATGTCTCTAGGACAATCCTCTGTCCCTGATTGGTCCAGCCAAAGACCAGACTTGAACCATACAGAGACCTGAAGATGGCAGTTCAGATATGTCCCGCCTAATCTAGAAGTAAAGCATGTGGATGCAAGAAGATTCAAAGTAACTGTGGCTAAACAGGCTAAATTAAGGCTAAATGAGGCTTCTGTGATTGATTTTCAATAATTTTGCAAACTTTGCAAAAGGTGAAGATGTCTTAACCTCCATGCTGTGTTCATTTCATATTAAACAATTTTGTATTTCTGGTCAAAAATGACTGTTCCATTAAGACTCATAAAAACTGTAACAATACATATATTATCACTACTTGTTGTGTGTTGTTGTGAACATTGCACATTTTGAACCTCTATTTATTATCTATGGCCTTTTATGCCTCATTGATCTGAACTTATACATCTTGTATGTGTTCATATGACACATGAAATTGTATGCAAATTAATACAATTTATTTTGTGTGTTGAAATCCTCTTTAGGTCAGTCTGATCAAATTAACCTTTTTTCAGAGATAAAACTTATCTTCCTTGTAAGATATTCTCTTAACATATCGTATAAGACACCAGCCTTGGTTTTACTTGTTGTCAGATCAATGATAGTTGTAACCCACTGAATGACAGAACAGGTTTCTACACAGATATTTTATCAACGGTCCGACTCTCTCCCTGCATTGTTCACCTTTGCCATATATTACAATTCAGTGGAAGTTCTATTGAGTCAAATGAAGGCTGCTGGGCAGAATGAAAAATGAGACACATACTCTGTAGCGCTGTCGTATTGATGTCTGTTTGCATGGATCTTGAATGTGTTCACATTATCAAGCATGTGTCATGACACTTATTAAAGCACGTATTGGAGAAACAGCGACAAGCACCACAAGTTTAATCAATAAAGATTGTGCGCGCTCAGACCAAGAGATGGACAGAAGATTGATCAAGAGCAATTTCATCATCTGGAGTTCCGCTGTGTCTCCCTCCCTCACCCCCTCCTCTCAGTCTCTCTCACCCTCTGACACGCCAGCCATCCCTCTGCTTTCAGTGCAGTCAATAAAAACATATACTGAGTCTCACTCACTTGCCACGCCGACATACTTTTCTGAAGCTGTGCAGCAAAAGAAAATGCTTTTTTCATTTTAGGGCTCCAGTTTCAAAGTATTTCATGCAGCTTTCTTTGAAATAATTGTCTCTAGTTTCCTTGTAATTAAATATCAAAATACAAAGTCAGAAAGAAGAGAATTATTTATTTATTACATAAAACTTTATTATCTGTCTTTGATGAATTGTGAGGTTGTGTTACTCACTAGAAAAATATTTAGACCAGTAAAATACAATGTTACCATCTAAAATATTTCAAAAGGTAAGACTATAGATTCAGACAATCTATGTTCAGTGGTGGTAATACAAAAATAAACAGCCTCATATCCTCTTAAATAGATAAGAAATAAAGGTGTTGTGCAGCAGGAATGTTGCCACCATTGGTATATATATATATATATATATATATATATATATATATTATTTTGCCAGTGTTTTGGTTTAAGAGCACCTGGAGTCAAAATCAGAGGATAAACAAGCATTTGTAAATTATTGTAATAGAGCTGGAGGACGTTATCCTCACAGGGTGGGTGCTGGCTGAAGTTACCTCCAATTGCCACTGAGTTTTTTCAGTCTGGTCCAATGTGTTACATTACTGAGCGATAGATACACCCAGAGGGAGTCCTCCTGGTTTGTTTCCTCCAGTATTTTCTCTGTTGAAGAGATTTTGTGGAGGGAGTTTTTCCAAATCAGAATCTATGGTCTAAGGATAGTGTGTGTCATAAATGCAAAGCCCCTTAAGGCAAGTTTGGGATTTGTGATATTGGGTGGTTTAAATATAATTGGCATGACTTGACTGACATTGACATCCCTAGAGCCATGCCACCAGCACAATTGAAAATACAAATACAACTCTCAGTTTCACTCAGGTAGTTTGCTGCTTAATACTGGAATGGTAGTGTCTATAGGATGAAGATGACATGTTTTGGTCTAATGGTTATCTGGGCTGGACTATAAATAAACTAAACTAGAGACAGAGTTGAGATAAAGAGAGTGTACTTGTTTGATAGAATTAAAGGCTTTAGGTCTGCAATGGTGGCCCCAAATTTATTTGAGAGTCAGTGTCTCCAATGGTTCTCTGATGGAACGGAGTGGATTAAGTTGTTGCCCCAAGTGAATGAGTTTAAGCATCTCAGGGTCTTGTTTGTATTGGTGTGGTGACAACAATAGGGCAGGTATTGTACTGAACCATTGTGGCAGTGAAACTGTCAGTGTACAAATCTATTGCCCATCTATTGTCACAAGCTTTGGTTAGTGACCTAAAGAATGAGATTTTAAATTCAAGGGGCTGAAATGAGTTTCCTCCACAGAGTGTTTTGAGCTTTACAGATAGTGTGAGGAGCTTCCAGTAGAGCCAATGCTCTGTCATATCAAAAAGAGTCAGTTGAGGTCTTTTGGCCACAATTTCCAGATGCGTCTAAATGGTAGGACACCTCAGAACACACTGGAAAGATTGTATATCTTATCAGGTTAGGGTCACCTTATGATCCCCCAGGAGGAGCTGAAGAGTGACACTGGAGAGATGGACAGATGCACTATCTTGTTGACATGTCGCCATCAAGATCTCAACATGGCCGAAAATAGATTGATGAATGTAAATTAAAAACAAACAAACAAACAAAAAAACAATCCAGAGATTGTATGAAAGTATTTATAACGCACACAAACACAAACCTGGTGACTCCGTGGTACACCAAAAAAATTACTGTCACCGGTACAGAATGCAATGTTCTCTCTGAAACTGAACTCCACACACACACACACACACACACACACACACACACACACACACAACATAACACTCACATTGGAGCATCTAATTTTGTTGAGAGGATGACTGACAGACTCCATCATCAGCATGATAGGTCCCTGACAGCAAGTCAGACACAGCTGAAATGACGCTGCCCCGGGTAAATGATAATGTGCTAATAATACCCTTCCAAAATAAGAGACAACTTAAGGAGCAAAATGAAGCCACAGTCACAGCAGCTGTGTCCAATAAAACTGAAAATGTACACAAACTTTGTAAATGTTACAACCAGGTTAGGTTCTGCACTTGTTGAACTGTTGTGGGAAAATGCCATTTTTATTGTTAAGACTAAAAACTAAAATCGGTGATAGTAGCACAAAGATATTTCTGCTGAAGTTATTTTACTGCTGCATAACACTCATGTGAAACCTACACAGCCTGTAATCAACAGATGCAATCTCATTTGTATTTTGAGGGTGGGGTGGGGGGTGGGTGGAAGGGGGCTCGAGCAAACCTACAAATATGACATTTTCATTCAGGCTTTATACTTCATCACTTCAGCATTTGCATAAAACTAATTGGATGGAAAGGCAGCTACATATGGGAAAAAATAGCACGACAAAAAGAGGGAAAAGGAAAGCATCAAGTGTGACACTTATCAGGCTGATTTTTCAGACACAATGAAAAATAAAAAAATTGGATTTCGTTTCTCAGATTGATGTATTACAATATGACTTTTGTCTTGTTTTTTCAATTTTGTATGTATAGACTAGAAAATATATAAATATAAATTGGAAAATCAGATACCCTTTATTCTCATTCATGTCTTGTGTTGTATTGGTTTAAGATGCCCATTAGTACACAGCCTAAAGGAAAATAACCACAGATAACAGGCAGGTCTTCCCACATTACAGTGTGAGAGTGGGAAGGAGAGGTTTCACAGATTTAGCTGAAAACCAGGAAAAGGTATGGTCATATGAATGATGATGATGGTAGGATTGAAGGGAGTCAGAGGGCAGTTACTGGCTGGATGGATAACAGTAGTTATACAGAGGCCCAGAGAGGTGAGATTGTAGCTGAAGGCAGAACAGACATCAAAAAGACTGACACCAAATTAATGACACTCCAACTCCCAATGCTGCTTTTAAATAATCTTAAAACAAAACCTTCATTATCAACAGCTTTTTACATGAGCTTAAGGATACACAAACCTCCACCAAAACATTGTCTGTAAAGACAATGAGTGTGTTAATACAACTGTATTGATGAGTGCTGATGTTGAGTTCAGATAAGAAAATCTGCAGGATCAACTGTAAGTCAGTAAGCACAATATCTTGATTTACAAACAACAAAATAGAGTCTTGTCTGCTGGGGCTGTTATCTAAAAACCATTCATTGGACATTACAGCATTAAGAGGCTTTGATGGAGGCTAATAATAATTAATGTCAATATTTAATTAATTTAGTTTAGTTAGTTTTTTTTTATTATTATTATTATTCAAACTGATGTAGTGGCAGCACCTGGTATCTTTTGTGCCAAAGCACAGATTTGCCACAAAGTTCCTGGACACTACTGTATCTGTCTATTCACATGTTTAAATGAGCTGAGCATTAGAGAAGCCATGTGAGCTTCAGAAGTGGATTTCAGCAGGTTTAGTGGCACAAAAGGTAACAGGAAAGCTAAAACCAAAAGCTGAATTCAAATCCTATAAGAAGGAATCCAGAGGATCTACACTAGTGAACGTCACAATTCACCAGCTGAACCTTGTGATGCTGCAGCCAGCAGAAGGTGGATGTTAGAGCTGAAAAACAACTGTGCATGAGCTCCTAAACACACACACACACACACACACACACACACACACACACAAATGAAAGGGAAGTGAATAAGCTATTATCACCACTGTGCAGGGGGAGGAGAGCTGCAGCAGCAAAACTTAACTTTGCTATAAGAATTAAATAAGGACGCAGACAGTTTTAAACTGCCCACCTTCTAAAACACAATAAAACCTCAGGCAAACAGGAAATTACTGTACAACAAGAACCCAATTTAAAAGACAAGATAAATATTCCATATTAAAGAATATAACACAATATACCAGGGAGGAATGCTGCAGTAAAAAGCAGTTGCTGGTTTCTGCAATGTATGTATGTTAATCAAAGCCACCTATATTTGATAAGGGGCCTTGCAGATGTCAATTTACATTTTGCAATGGCTGTTCTTTCAGGCTGTGTAAATCCAAAGCAGGTGCAGTCCAACCTGACTGACCAGGACAGAGAGACAGAGAGAGAGAGCAAGCTCTCTACATACACTTGATTGACTGTGTGTTTGCTTATATTGTGTCTATGTGATGATGGAAAGGCGGAGGTGTGCTGATACAGCCTGTCGCTGAGATGTGCAAATCATTTCAGACACTGGACTCTGCTACAGACTAATGGATCCAATAAAACCACAACTCAACTAATGTGGGCCAGTGTTAAAAGCTTTTGTCAAGTTTGCCTCCAACTTTAGGTCAGATTTCAACCAAACATTAGGTTCCATGCAGATGAGTTTTGGGAGATGGAGTGATTTTAATATGACCTCCCCTGGTCAATGATTTTTAATCCCAGCTAGAGTGCATATGTGGGTCATTTTTACAACCTCTCCTGCAATAATTACCGTTCAAATGACCCCATTTTTCAGGAAACTCAGCCGGGGCTTGTGTAATTTAAACCTTGTCTACTGAGACATTTGGGAGAAATTTTTCTTCTACTGTATCTCTGCGTAATGTTCGCTTTTTGTGTGAAAACCGAGGACATTGAAAATGTTTGCCAGAAACACCAGTAAATCAACCATTTTGGCATCCAATATGACAAAAAAAAATGAAATCCATTGGAATATACTACCTGTAAATTCACAAGTGTTGTACTATAAACTTTGTTTGGCTGCTGTGACTGATGGTACCTAACAGGGTACTCTAGTTGTATTTAAAAACATCACCTCAGAGTCACTGGTCCCCATTAATGGAAGATAGATTTACTGAATTTGCACGTACATTAAGTCATATGTCACCTTCCACCCAAAGGGACTTAAAAATGAATCCTCAGTGCAGTCTGCGACATTAAGGAACTCAGCAAGTGCTCGGTCAGTTTGACAAGGCAAAGTGCAGCGAGAGAAATAAGAAAGTCTTCAGTGCAGACTGAGTGCTAGTTAGTAAAGTCTGGGTGTTAGAGCAGTTAGGAGAGATGTTCTGATAAGAAATGAGCCTTTAAGAGATTCCTGAAGATAGAGAAGGATTCCTTGGTCTGATAACATTTGGAAACTTGTTCCACCATCAGGGAACCACAGAAAAAAGCTGTCGACTGAGATTGTCCTGTGAGCAGGGATGGATGAAGAAGTTACAAAGTAACAGAAGCTGTAGGGCTGAGGTCAAGAGGATGGTGCAGACCCAGAGATCAATCTGGGCAGCATCAGTTTCCTGCATTTGATTGAGACAGCCTGTCCGTGACCTTTTAGGCTGATCTGAGACCAGATGCACCACTGTGTTCTGGATCATCTGAAGGACACTGTAGTAGTGACAGCAGAGAAGAACATACTGGTGAAAGTGAAAGTTTCTCATTAAACAACTCTGTTTTCTCTTTATCACCCCAACCAGTCAAGGCAGATGGTCGCCCACTCTGACTCTGAGTGGACTCTGACTCTGTTAAAGGAAGGTTTTTCCAATCCAACCCCCCCTAGTGCTGCTCACTGTTGGGTTTTTGTTGTATTTCTAAATGATATCTATAATATTGCATTGGCACTATACAAATTTGCACAAGTTCAGTTACTTCCCACCATTGGCTAACACAACTAAGGTCACAGATCATAATGTCACTGCTGACTGGCAGTAGTTTGGCAGTCATGCTACATCTTGGAGTCCATTTTAACTACTTCGGAGCCTGAAATGCACAGCTCATATGCAGGTTAAATAGCTTTGTCTATTGCTGCTCCCACACTGTAGAAAACTTACTTGAATCTAGGCTTGAGATTAAAGTGTTTTTGAGTCCCTTCGGTTATTGTGCTGACATCATAACACACTGGCATCAAAGAAGAATCTGTAGGATTATCTGAAATGAATGTGAGTGACAGTGCTGATGAAATAAGACCCTGTTCTTAAGAGCACCTGTGTGATGTATAAACTTTAATATACCTTTATTATTTAATCAGAAGATGACACACTTGTTACTGTGATACACAGCAAAGTATCTGAATAGACATAAGAACTAAGAGCGTTGAGGAGAAAGTAAAGAGCAAGTGAGGACAATGACAACAGAGAAACCAGAGAGAGGATGGAGATAAGACAGAGTAATAGAGGAAGGAAACCAGAGAAACACAGACTAAAAATGAGTGGAAGAAAGACCCAAGGAAAAAAAGAGTTGTGCTTTATCACCCTAGAGGCAGCAGCTTTCCTCAGATAAGACACAGAAAACAAGCAGCAACTGGTAATTGTTTTGCGTGAGCAATTCCCAAAGGCTTGATGGCAAGAAATCAGCATAAAAAGATAATTAAAAAGTTGTGAATGGCTGAGCCACTTGCTGTTTATTTGTGTGATAGCAGGAGAGAGAAAGTAACAGAGACTCAGCGAGAAGGAGCAAAAAATAGCAAACATGCCCTGGGCTAAACATATGGAGACCATGTTACTCACAGCGCAGGCAGTCAATTGACAAGGGTTTCAAATGTGGTGCAGCTGCACAGCAGAGACGCAGAACAGCCTCGACTGTGTCACTCACAGGACACGAAGAAACAAAGTCTTTATTATTTAGTGTGAAAAGAGAAGAGGCAGATGAAAGCAGAGAGGAGACAAAAGAAACGTTTTCTCTCTCTCCTTTGGTGATATATCTATCAATATAGATTTTATATGAAACATCAGTCGTTTCAGCAAGTTCCCCAAACAACAGTGCCTTCTGGCAGATATAGTCATTATGATAGAGGTAAAGGAGAAACTCATATGACTAGAATGACTCACGAATAAATATCTCACAACTTCGGTGAATTTGACAAAAAAAACACTAAACAGCAAGACTTCACTCCAGAGGCTAGTGAGAGAGTTTTAGTCTGGACCTCTGGAGACTTATGTGTAACAAAATAAAATACACTAATAGGTGCCTTTAATATTTTGTCTGAGCTTTCATTTCACATTTCAGTGAATGGATCTGACTTCAGAAAGGTTGCAAATAGTTATTACATGGACCTTAAATAATTTTACAGAAACAAAGCAGCCGTAGACATCGACACAGTCAGACTATTTCATTGTCACTGCATTATTTACTGTTTAATTTTCATGACTTCCAAATCCACCTCTGGTCCGATGTCCTCCTAATTACAGACAAAAAGTTAATGTAGAGACAGAAAAACCTCATTAGAGGACACAAACACACAAAAACACACCGCTACTCAGTGAATTCATTAAAAGCTAATGGCTAATAGTAAAAAGTCCTATAAGTCTTGTTTTACGGTGAGTCTACTGTGATCACTGTTGTAGAGAACCTCTTAATGGCAATCTAAACCAAACATTCCTGTTTACGCCCTCTTCAAACCTCTAGGCTCCACTACAGAGCCCAGACTAGGTGGTATTGCTGGAAGCTGTGATGTGAGACTGTCACATGTGAAGTTGACATGTGCTTTATACGCCTCTGCCATAAGACTTCCTGCCTCAGCAGCCTCCAGTCTTTTCTTCTGGTGGTGTGTTTTATTGGATTTCTGTATCTCTGCCACAATACAAACAGCGTTCACATGTAGTGATGACTTCCCACAGCTGAAGTGTGAACACAATAATTTAGAGAGGAGGAGAGGAATCTTCATCACCTCCGCCTCAGCTTCTCCCTTCATCAGTATGCCTACGCTGTAGCGTCCATGAAAGAGGGATCTATTGTTTATCGATCAGCAGCTATCTGTGCCAGCCTGACATTTTAACACTCAGCTATGAGCAGTAAGAGAATCAGGAAATGGACGGGTGGAGGGAAAAGGAAATTTCACAGGTGGAAACATAATTTTAGGATGCAGACTTATTCATGTGAGAGTAGATGGGGGAAAAAAGAGCAAAGAGGTGATTCTCTTAGCTTGAAGACTAGGAGCAGCAATGCACTGGTTATCTAAAAAAAAACAATAGACTCTGATCTATAATGGATCTATAATAGATCCCCATTTATCAAACAGAAATGTAAAAACAACAGTTTAGAGATCAGATGTAAGATTCATTTTTGCCCTTTATGCTGCATAAAGAGTGTGTTTATCACACCACTGAGGAGCCTAAAAACTTGGCTGTAGATGTGGGAAAGCTGAGCTTTTATAAGGATGTATATGTTTTCATGTTGTTCATCTCCAGTGATGACTTTAGCTTGTATATATGATGTCAAGTTTGCGTGGAGTAAAAGAGGTCAATGATGAACTCTATCCTGACATATGATGCTACATCTAGAACAAGGATGGGTTTAGAGAAAGTGGGAATGTAGTGGGGACAAAAAGCAAGTCCCACGATGTAAATCCTTTCATTTTAAGGTAAAGTTATGTTCTAAAGGTCAGGTCCATAAGAGTTACATCATCAGCAGTAACTCTTTCAGCAGTAAACCAATTTATTGATGTTATCAGGATTTTTATAACAAAAATGTGTGTATTTGTATTTGTGTATTTTTTATATTGCAGAGCTCAAGTGCAGTCTATAATAGAAAGGCCTACAGGACAGAGGAGCCTATATCACCTGAGTCAAGTGAGGGTGATGCCAGTGGCAATGATGATAAATGGCTTTCAGAAAATGAGAGATTAACACATACAAGCAGTAGTGATGGTAGAGCTGAGGATGTGGGAGCTGAAGATGCTGAGGGAGAAGATGATGTTGACAAGATGAAGATGCTGTGGAAGATGAGGGAATAGAATAACCTTTTTTTAATCTCTTAAATACAATACTTTGTTAAATCTTTCATCAACTGAAGACTCAAAAGTACACAGAAAAACCCTCTGTGTTGCCACTTTCCAGTCCTTTTAAGGTAGAGATTCCTGTGAGAGGTGCTGCAGAGATAAGTCCTACTGTATACTAAGCAACCAAACGGCTGCTACAATGGCTTTCTGATTACACTCACACTAATGATAGAAACATGCACTGTTTGTGACGGTGTAACAAAGCGATCAAACTAAAGTTGGTCAACAAAAATTAAAGCTATTTAACTTGCATCTCTCCACCTGAGTACATTTGATTCAGCCCATATGTACCCTAACTCTGTCACTTGTGGTACTCACGTGACCCAAATCCCACAAATCACTGTGGCAACCAGACCAAATAAATCAAAACCAGTACAATCCATCGATATACGGCTCCTGCACTCAGAGTTAAATTCCCAGAGTTTTGCAAAATTGCAAAATCAAGTGCAAATTTGTAAGGACGCTACTGGGCAATGTTATGAAAATTCCATGCCTCTCCTATTGTAACCCATCCTCATGAAATTGTCTAGAGAAGCCATTGTTCTTGGAATTGGAGCACATGGTAAGTCACACTTTGATGTGTATTTTTTGTGTTGTTTTTAAAAAGTCCAAATAATGATTATCTTTCAGTGTCAGTGGACTGTAGACTTGATAATGATTTGTAGTTGACTTTGAAGTATGTCTGCAAGCAACAGGCAATATTTAATGCAGTGATTAAGAAAATATTCTGTTTTGTTTTTTTTGTTGTTGTTGTTGTTGTTGTTGTTGTTGTTAAAATATTTGACACTAGGTCTGTTTTTTTCCTTATTCCATGTGCCCCTTCGTTTTCTGGTCATGTGTCCCTGGTTACATTGTCTCCACCCCTCTCTTTTTATGGTTAGTCCTCCTTGTCTTTGTGTCTCTCCCTCTGGTTGCTTGCTCATTATCCCTTCTAAGTTCACCTGTATGTCTTCTGATTCATTTGTGTACTGTAGCCTTGAGTCGGATATGCCTATATTCAAAAAATTATCAATTTTGAAAGAGGCTGTGAATACTTGTATTGTGTGAAGTGGAAACTTTAGGTTTTAATGACTATTTAAGTTCACTTTGTATAAAGGAGAGACCTAGTCCTTTTGATGTTGTTAGTGTTGACGGTTTGTTTCATAGTAGACCCTGGAAATCTCTATATTGTACATCACTGCCACCTTTGCTAATGTCTTGTATTTGCCAAGATTTTTGTATTGAAGCCCAAAATCCAAGATTTTGTACTCTATAGTGATGTGAACTTTTGAATTTTAACATTTAACAACTTATTAATACACTTATTTCTATCAAACATAACTTTCAGACTTGGACTAATAAACATTCAGTGGCAGTGACAACACTAATTGGAGTGAAATTAGCATGTGTGTATTTGAAATCTTAACTCTATACACTAGTTTAACAAGAACTTAACACTACCTGGTGTTATGGAGAGTTAATTATTAACTCTGCATAGAGGTATTTTAACACTGCATCAGAGTTGTGTTATCAACACTGTGGGATGTGTTGAATTAACATTACAAAGATTGGGACAAACACCAACATAGTGTTAAAAAATGAGTCCCTCAGAGTTGATTTAATACTACAAAACTTGCCGTGTGTGTTGTGCTCCTGAATGGACATGTGAAAACCTCTTTAAAAATCATGATTAAAATAAATTAAGTTCAAGGATGACTTTCCTAAACACATAAAAAACAATCTAACTGTGTTTGTCATAATTCACGCATGAAAGGATTCATCATCCAATGAGCAGAATGGCATGATTTCTCTTCACTCTGCCTAAATTGAGCCAAGGGGACAATAGTAGTAGTAGTGACCTTTCCTCAAGTGCTGCTGTCACACAAACATAACAAGGTACTCACTGCCAAGGCTACAACTAATGGGGACACTAATAAATAATAAACAATCACCAGCACAGTGACATTCTGTCCATCAGTCTCAGACTTGTGAGTCTAATAAAAATGACAGCTCCTGGGGGAGTTTACTTTAAACTGGAGATACAAAGCTTATTCATCAGCGCTGTACAGGCGGTCACAGTGTCGCCTCGACTCTGTAGATAATAAAAAAAAAAAAAACAACAGCCTCGATGTGTCACACCTCCAGCTGGAAACACAATTTATACTCTGAAGCTCGACTTGCAGGGGTGTGTATGCGAAGGTATTTCCATTTCTCTTTATATGAAAACAAGTAGTAGTGATTTTAAAGTACAGAATCAATAGAGGAAGACAGAGTTATATCTGTAACCATGTCACCACTTCACTTTTTCATTTTCAAAACATGTCTCCACTTTCCCTTGACAGAAGTTCTTTATTTAGCCTAAATTATTTGTCTGATACATGAACTTCTATCATATTCATACAGTGTTCAGTAAAGTAAATCATGTTTTATTTGACACTACAGCCCATAATATCTAACAATCTGTGCTTCCTGTCTGGCAAATAAGGACTGTAAAGCCCAGCTGATCTGGGAGCATTAGCTGGTGTGACCTTTACTTATTATTGTAATACAGAAGTACAGAAGAGCATAATCACAAGTCCAGACTGTCATAACAATGAAAACTACAGTGTTTGTCAAAAAGATTCTTTACTAAACGCAAAACAGAATTGTTTACTGTGGCCAATGGCACTGACTAACAACTGATTTAGAGCAAAATGCTTCTATGAATAAGCACATCAAGGAAGAACTCAGAAGTTGTGGTTAAGTGGTCAGACGTGGATTCAGTCAACAACACAAATATCAGCAGAAGAAACAGAGAGAAGGACTGCAATAACATTGTCATTCAATACATTGCCACATAATGTGAGAAACTCAGGAAGATCTCTGAACACTTCAAACTCAGAAACACTCAGGGAAATGTCGATCCATTCCAGAACAAAACACCCAGATACAAGCAGAAAAACATATTGTACACTGTTGAAAAACAACATAACATATTTTGAGGGTGGAGACCTTGCTGTGAGTTGCTACTGTTGCTTCAAAATATTTTGAAGCCCCTTGATCCAAAGGGAAAGTCTGGCCTCTAACAGCTAAAGATCTCCTAACCTCAACCTCCTTTAAATGGAATCTGATCTCTCCTTACTTCTCACAGTTTGTCTGAAAGTGGATAACTTCTGTCTGACTTGTCTGTCTGCGAAATGAAGCTGCTCTGGGGGCTCAGGTTGGACCAACATCTTCCTACAGTTACACTTTTACAGTGTCTACAACTTTTTATAGACACAACAACTTTACAACTTCACAACAATTTTGGACTGATCAGACAGCCATATTTCCATGCGTGTGTGTGTGTGTGAGAGAGAGAGAGAGAGAGTGTCAGTAAGTGTCTGTGGATCAAGAGACAAATAAGTTCAAAGGCGTACGACACATATAGAGTTTTATTCTGCTCCTGCGACAGTACCTGTCAGTCCTCTGACACTGCAGTGTTCCGCATGGCAGACCATAGCACAGCATCTCTACAACTGTACTGTTCATGCACACAAACAGGGTGACAGGCTGTCTTCAGTCTGTTGTGATGTAAAACACTAATTGACACCCAGCTGTGTCACAGCATGCACGTCTGCATGTGACGGCTGAATTTTAGTTCATTCTTGACCTTGCAAACAGTTGGACATGGATTTTCAAGACCCACTGATGAAGACCATCACATATGATCTGGGCAACCACCTACAGCACTGTAGCACTCTGGTTTTTGTCTGCTTGAACTAGGTCAGAGGTAAACAGGTAAAGTAAAGTTTATTGTGTCGATGCTGAGGGAGCAGGTGGAGGAAGGCAGGGATGTGAATTTTCTCAGTCGACGATAAGGCTGAGAGCTGAGGGAAACGTTCATATATGCATACTGAGTGGGTGATGGGGGGATTAGGAGCAAGTGTGCAGGTGGGTGCAGAGATTAGCTGATGGAAAGAGAGGCAAGAGATGATGAGGCCATCCTGCAGGGAGGGAAAAGACAAGGATCAAAGGCTGACAGACAAACCAGAGGAGCTGCCTTAATAACATGCTACAATCATGGCTAATTCTCAAACAACACGTCTGGCACATTTGGGATGTAACACACATACACAGTTATAGACTTTAATATTTAAAAGACATCTAAAAACTCTTTGTTGTGTCGTCTAGAGGTCAACAGTGTGAGTAGTTGGTGGCCTGAGTCAAATGTATTTTCAGTAATTTTCAGTGTCTGGTTCAAGACAGCAGCTTTTTCTAGATATTTTCCTCAAAAACATTTAAACAATTGTCAAGTCATGTTGACATCACCAGCAAAGAACAACAATATATACATAATACATTTTGTGCTGGTTATCAACATGATGTTGCAATAATCACTTATTAAAATGGCTTATTGAAAACAGACAAACAATGAGTGTCAGTATCACAGAAAAGAAATAAAAGAATCAGATGGTGATTATATTAGAATTTATCTCTAACTTTGAGATGGTATCAGGGATGTCAGTGAAAACCAAAGCAATAACTCAAGCCTCATGAGACAGTCAGGGAGTTTTACCGAGCGGACAAACATAAACATTTATTACCACAATTAAGCCCAGAAGTTTTCGCTGCAGTGTCGTTACAATGTCTGAATTCTCAAAGCATTGATGGGGCAGCTCTTGCCTCACAATGGCGCAATAATTTCTGCCAAAAATGGATATAAAGTCTGTTATTAAAGGGCAAGGTCTTATTGTACAGTGTTTTTCCTATTATAGCTGCTGCCTAATTTAATTCCACTGACATCACATGTTTAATGTTTTTATTTTTCACTTACAATGATAAGTAATTGCTGTATAATTATGTGCATATTTAGTGCCAAATTTCACAGTAATATACAATAAAGCGGTATATAAATGATTTATTAGTGATTCGAGATACATCCTTCCACATATTCATTTTCAGCCTTTTCTCCGGGGTCAGGTCTCAGTGGCAGTAATATAATGTCTCCAGATGTCTCTTATCATTTGAAAACCTCCATCACAAAGCACCATGATCACATGACAAAGTTACATCAACTGACTCCAAAACAGCAGCTCTGCTCCAAGTTCTGCATTGATGTTTTCCTGTAGATTTGCTCTAATACCTGAACTATCAGTCAATATGAGCACTGATCTGATACCATTGTATCCAAAAACAAAAACCAGTGTTCTAACAGCTTTGTTAGTTGTGTGAATGTGATATGTTTACTATAAACTGCTGTCTGTCTGCAGACTCTACACAATGGTTTTCTACCAGTGGGACTCACCAGCAGGGGGCCATCTGGCCAAAAGATCATATCACACAAAGCCTCAGTGCTCCCCACAGGTTCAGTTGAACTCATGTGATCACATGAGTACTTTCACATGTGGTTTCCATGGACACAGTCTGTCACTGTAACTTCAGTCTGAAAGTCCCAACTGGAAGTTATAATCCGTATGTTTCAGATGTTTTCTTTTCTTCTCCCATGTTGCGTCTTCTGCTTACAAGCTGTGTCACAGCCAATCCAACTTGTTGCTTACTTCATATGGAAAACATTTGAGCAGACATGTTATTTATTTATAGGCTGCTGTATGGAAGTACTTTAATATGAAAGATAAGTGGCTGCACTTTCTTGCCTGGAGCAAGGTCTCTCATCTTACAGTCTGACTGCTGCTCCATCTAACTAATCTGTTATTTCAATTTAATAAACCACATGACAAAGTGATGAGCCATGCTGTGGTCCAAGGCTGGATTCTTAAATGGGGAATCTTTTCCCTTCATTAGTCAGGTGAGCAGTCCCTAATATATTTGTTATCAATTACCATCATTATTACCTTGTTGACTTGCTCACAACATCTGTCTCTTGCCAGATGTTCTCCTTGCCCTCCATGAATATGAATGTGTTTTTAATTTAACAATGAGGTATTAATGTTTTTACAGTAATATTTTCTGATTATCCATCTAATGTGTTAATCTGTATTAATATTCTACTAACTTTTAAGCTATTGGCAGCTAATTAAGATGGTTTTTCTCTGTGCCTCATTGCTCTACACAGCTAATGTGTGAAATGTGGTTTCACATATTGGCACAAAGGTCACAACAACACAAAGGTATTGATGTTTGATATTGTGTTCTTCTGCACTTTGCATGTGGTTGTTTTACTGTGTGACCAGTATTTTGCTCCCCTTTTTATAGTCGTTTTAATTCATTAGTGATGAGCTTTGAGTATAAACAATAAGCTCATGGATACAAGCAGTCGAAATGATTTCCTTTACAGGGTGTCTGGGCAATAGAAAAGAACAAAGAAGAAAGATCTTTCAGTTTTAATTTTGAATTGTGAAGCATTTTTCCTAGTGGACCAACGTTGCAAAAACATACATTATGGGATGAGACTGGGTTGCTGGGCTCAGCCTCAGAGGGTGGGAGCTGCTCCTGCTTCATGTCTAAAAGACCCAGTTGAGGTCTGACAATTGACCAAGATTCCTCCAACTGGAAGGAAACCTCAGGCAGAGATGGTATATCTAATGCAGCATGGGGACACTACAGTTGACCTGATGCCATCAAGACCTGATCCCAAATAAGAGGCTGAAAATGAATAGTGTTTTACAATACCTTCAGCTGGAGGCACTAAACCAGTCTCTGTGGTTATCCTGTTAATATATGTTAGGTATATAATACTGTGATACTTTACTGTTATTCTTGTGCGTATTTTTCTGTCTGTATTTAGTATATTTAACAGTTTTAAACATTCAAAGGAAGAGGAATTTCATTTTCAGTTTCCAATCACTGCCAAACAAGTGATGGTGGATTATTTTGGCATGGGTATAAACATTGTTTTTGTTTTTTTGTTTTTGTTTTTTTGTTTTTTTGTTTTGTTTTTGTTTTTGTTTTTGGTTTTTTGTTTGTTTGTTTTTTCATGAAACCAAAAACCATAGTGTTAGGGCATTACTGTTTTCACTGCAACTAAAAATGCACTACTTGTAAATGACTGTGCCGGTCCTTGAGGCGGCTCAAGGGAAAGAAGTGATGCTCGTCTGGATGGTGGAGGCTGACACCAGGTTCAGCAGCCCAGACCAAGTGTATACATATACATGTTTACCAGTTCACAAAATATTCCACTTATCTTAAAAGTCTGAAAAGCTCTTTGCATGCATTTTTACCACAGCTTTTGCCTCTTTTAATTTCCTTTTCCCTCATTTTCTTTCCCCTCTTCCCTCCTTCCTATTTCCCTTATCTCCCTCATGGCCTCTCCTTATTTCCTCCCTCTTTTCTTCCTCACAGTCCACTCATTTCCTCACTTCTCTCCACTCACGTCAGGCGCCTGTAGGTACTGCTACAGGACAAGCAAAAGAAAAGGAAGAACTCTCATCTCTTATAAACATTTTGTCACTCACACAGAGATACTCATTCTCACAGATGCATAATTCATAGACAGAGCCTCCCCCCTCCCATGTCTCATTGCCTCTGGTCCCTGCGTTCTTCCACCTCCCCTTGTCATCTATGAAGGATTTCTTTATAAAGCTGAGCACTGACGGCATGCTGTGTTAGCGTTTAGTTTAAATGTATGTGCAAGGCAGAGCAGCTCCGACAATAACACTAATCTATTTGCAGACTTATGCTTACACACACACACACACACACACACACATACACAGTTGTATGGGAATGGGAGTTATTCGTTCTACTCTTCTTCTCTAGGTTGTGAAAGTAAATACTAGAAAGGCTGGTAGTAGTTAGACTATGTCTTATCACAGGTAAGGAGACACACATGTTAAACTACTTCAGTTCATACACCTGTGTGTATGTGTATGTAAATTAAGCACTTTTTTGAGTATTTTTTTGAGTATTTAAGAAACATTCCTTATATGCTAGGCATATGGCAATCACTGTACACACATTCTAGGATTTGTTGTGCTTGGGTGAACCTGCTATGTTTCCAGGACCCTTCTGTGGTTGATAAGCCAAAGAAGTGAATGGGGATATTACCAATGTCTAACCAGCAGAGTGGCAAACAACTCTACCCAGCACCAGGAAATAGAGTGTTTTATTTCTCTGACAAAACCCAGTGCCACAGCTCAGATAAGTTATTTTTTAAGCAGTGACCATGGTGATACATGAACAGGCTCTCTGTACAAGATCAATAAAGGGTTGGCATCTACCACACCAGATCTAAGAAAAATAGTTTAGAACACAACAGCAGGTTGTAAGTTGCAGGCAGGAACAACGTACATAGAACAGACATGTACAGGAACATCCGTGCTGGCTATGAGTTGCAGGTTCCAAGTTCTAAATGGAAGAAGCCTCCTAAGGTGGTAGAGAATGACTGAGCTAAGAGCCTGTTGGACTTGATTATTCAAGCAGACACAGAGAAGGTCAAGAGAAAAACAGAAGGCAACAATGGTGATAGGTGTAGCAGTACCAAGTCAGGAGGACGGAACACAAAAAGCTTTAAAAATACCAAGAGCAGAAAGAGGAGCTGGAAAAGATGTGGAGAGTAAAAGAAATAGTGGTGCCTGTGGTTACTGAAGTACAGAGGGTTGTAACCCTCAAACTGGAAGAGAGTCTCCAGCAGATACCTGGTATTTATTTACCTCTTTTTCTGTACAAGTCCTTCTGTTGTCATTCAGTTTTCACAGTGGTGAGACCTTTAATACTACAGTTCAAGACAAAGACGTGATTTAAGACATGGTGGATCACAGTGAATCACATACATACAGCAGCTGCATGAATGTGTCTTCAGTCCTGTTTCAGTACAGACACATTTCAAATATATACTGTGTAATTAGCACATAGAAATGTCTCTGTTTACCTTCTTGTCTGTGAAGAACTGATCCTCTTCATGATAACTCCTGGGCAGACATTACCTTCATGTTCAGTTGTTTCTGGGTTGATGGTGAAAAGAAAAACATACAGACAAACAGAAAGACTAATGTTATGACATGTTAACTTCTTGCTTTATCTTATTCAAATCCAGACAACATGACAAACCCTAACCATGTCTTAGGGTGTCATCTGTTTCAGTGAAGACCATAACAGATATTCCCAGCTACCTCAAGAAAAAAGGAGCAAAGTTAAAGTTACTATTTTAACTTCATTTTAGCTTCATTATCACACGTGAGATCAGACACATGTGATTTGAACATGCTTTGAAACATTAGATGAAATGGTGTTAGATGAAATAGATGAATAGATGAAATAGATGTTTTTAAATTATTACTAAATGTGTTTGTTGTTGTGATAAAACCATCACAGATCATTGTCTAGTCATTCAGTGATTCAAGCAAGTCAACTATGATCAATCAGAGCCTTTGGATTTTATTTTGGTGTTGATATGCAGAGGGTCGCATTGTTGCTCCAGTGAACAGCTACATTTTCTAATTACCTCTGCTGTCCTTTAGTCAGTTTACTTGCTTTGAATACTTGACTGTTCATCATCCAACTATAAATGCCATACAGGTATTTGCTGATTTATTTTCTTGTCACTCTGTTTAGCTTCTCACCCATAAACAAAATAAATGATGTCAAATAAAAGGTCACATATTTCTTAAAGTTATATAATATGGCATAATAAGGTACTGCAGGTTGTTCCACTCCTATTGCCTCCATTTTGAGTCCTCCCTGCCCATCACAGTCACGCATCACCTCGTGTCAGTTAACTCTGCGCAGGCCTTAGTAGGGACATTGAGATTCAGCCTAAGGAAAGCTGAGTCTCCTTTACAAGCTAGAATGATTGACAGAGATCAGTCAGTTGCAGTGCATTCTGGTACTACATACATCACTTGTACATTGCCACTCTCTGGTGTTCTTGCTGTGGTCAGAGGATGCTCCTGAGGCTAAAAACCAGAGAAGTAAATGGGATCATTTTAGTGTGTAGCTGTTGCATAACAATAAAATTAGCAATGGGTGATCTATGGGCGTGATTTTTACAAGAGGCCAGTCTCTATAAGCTATCCTCAGACTCTTGTTAAACTATGGTGCAGCATTTTTTTGATGAGGCATATTGAGTTTGCTATGGTTCAGATTTGTGATTCTGAGTCTCATCTTCTCCAAAGCCAAGGTCACTAAAACACTTCAAACTACCTACTTCATATAACAAGGTATCTAAAAACTGTTTGAATCTGACTGAAATTCCAACACTTCAAAAGAATCATAGCTTCAATGACAGTGAAATGATGAACACCAGGGTCATTATTTTGTTGGGGTTGGGGATAGTGCCTGAGTTTATCCTGGCCATGCAGAACCACGTCATAATTACATGAATTGCCACTACAGCCCATTATAGCAGGAGTAGTAATGCTGAGCTCCACTGCTCTGGGGTCAGCTCCCCAGGGAGTGTCTGTGCTGGAGACAAGAGAGAAAGATCAGCGTTACCTTTACCTGAATGTGTTTATTTTCACTCTATTGTTCTCTTCTGTACTTTCACACTTCAGCCTTATTTAACTGTGGAATAATTGCAGTGTTTGTATGAGAAATGCGTCATGTTACTGTTGATGTAAACTGAAAATTTCTTGTTGTCACATTTAAAGAGTGAATCAGGACGTTTTCTGTTACACCAATGTCATTTGGGTTAGAATGTATTGTTGAATGAGCTTATGGCTCACTGTTGAAAGTACAAGTTGGGTATATGTGGTGATGTTCATGGAAAAATGCTTTAATAAATAAGTGTTTACTTCTTGCTGCAAACAATTCACATTAAAAGCTGTTAATGTCTCAACCAGGTAACTGGCTCCTTGCACTGTTTCTGCTGTTCATAAACTTGTTCACAATAAAATTTTATCCCATTTGTTCTTAGATGTCCTTCATTAAAACAACAGTAACTTCTTTTGTTCTGTGACCTGCAGTCTTCACCTCACTACTTTAAAGCTTTCCAATGGTAAATCTGTGAATGCAAGATGTGTGTCACAGTGTAAGCAGAACTTCATTAGCTGTTCAAGTAAACAACTTTCCTTTCATTGTGCTGCAGCACTTGCATCATGCCAGTGCAGCTCCACTTGTCGTGGACATTCACAGTTGCACCCCCAACAAAGTAAAAGCCCAGTGAGTCTAATCTTGGCTACGTTCCTGTGATTGTACCTGTTTCATTCAGAGTAATTGCCTAAGGTCAGGGGAAAACACAATAATAAGCATTTCTTTGTTGTTCCTCTTGCTGTGCAGACTGGCCCATAATAATAGCTGTGACCTTTCACAGTCCCATGGGTCTGTTCTGTGCCGACCTCATCCACCTGTGCCTGTGCTAATGCAGCCCGCCTTCAGCAGGACCATCAGGAAATGGGACTGTGTTTTGAGAGGTTAATGAATCACGATAACTGCAGTGACTCGCGGATGCCTCTGAGGTTACTGTAGCCACTATACTCCAAGCATGTGTCGTTTCTGAGCGCCAGCGATGTCAGTCATCACAGACGCTGTTAGACCCAAGATCAGCCGCCACCCCCACAGCTGCTTTCTTCAGCTGAGGCATGTGTGCGCATGCACCAAAGCTCCACAGTATAAAACACTCTAAATTGTTTGTTGCCTTCATGAAAGCAGACAGAAAGAGTTGCTGGTGTTATAAATGTTTGTGTGTGTGTACGAGTGTGTGTGTGTGTGTGTGTGTGTGTGTGTGTGTGTGTGTGTACACGAGTGTGTGTGCATGTATGTGGAAGTAGCTCTGCTCCCTGGCTTCCTTGCCTGGCTGTGTGTTGATCTGATTCTTTGTTTTGTTTATTTGATGGAGTTAAATGATTGGTCATACCCAGAATGCTTCTGAATAATAATCAGGCAAGCTTTGTTTGAACGTGCGTGCATGTGTGTGTGTGCACTTCATTTACAGTGACATTCCCTGAGCCTTTGAAGGCACCATTGAGTGATGGAAGGTTACCTGTGGTACAACAGTGCCCCCTGCAGGAAAAACTCGCCTCTTAACTGCAGAATAATATGTGCAGAAGGCTGGAGAGTGGAACAGTGATTCATGAGGGTACGTCGTGGTGTTTAGTGAAGAGTAAGGTTAGTATATTAGACGAAATTAGATTAAAATTACATTAAATTTGATTAGATTAGAGTGATCTTTATGGAAAACCATGTTTATGGATTCAAGATCACATCACAGCCCAGTAAATTGGGGAACCACATGAATTGATATCCAGAATAGTCAGATAAGCATCACATCATGGTGTTGTTTTGTGGTGGTGACTGGCGTTTGCTTCTCTCCTCCTCGGTGTTGACATATAGAAATTTAATTCAGCTGAATTAACAATAATAGACAGGAGGAGGAAATGTTCTCTCCGACACGATTTTCTATTTCTGTTATCATCATCACAGTGAAATAAGAATCAAACACTGACTAAAATTTGACCTAGTAAAGCAACATATTAACCAGCTGAAATCCACAAAAAATAACCACAAAGTCACCTTACAGAGATTAATGAAATGAATGAATTTCTTCTGATTTAAAAGCTCATTTACATTTTTCAGTTGTTGCGTCATCAACTGAATTATGCTTGGAATCCTTGGAACCATTATCAATGACAAACTCAAGGTAAAAGACCAGACTTGCAGCAGGCTGAATGAGCCATAGAGTTCAGTGTGACCACTGCAACATTAATACAATGAAAGTAGATTGTGTAAAGCGATGGATTGCTTGCAGAGCAATTCAAGTAGCTAAAGTTGTTCAAAAAGTTGTTACGATGTGTTTTTTTTTTTTTTTTTTGAAAAAATAATACAATTTCCCACCTTGTCCAGTAAATGATCCAGCATATATTAAAGAGAAAAAGTATCAGCTCAAGTACGTAATAGTAGGTACAGGATACTGTACAGCCACTCTAGTACTTTAAAGGCGCTGTAATGTTATCTGTCAACCATAGCTATGGTGACACACACAACACATAGATACAGTAACAATCACTGTGAATAGGACGATATAGATTCAGAGAGCCAGTCACAGGCACTATAGTTTGTCGAAATATGGTTTCCATTACCTGACTGACGATGATGATGATGATAATGATGATGATGATGATGATGATGATGATGATGATGATGATGATGATGATGATGATGATGATGATGATGATGATGATGATGATGATGATGATAACTGCCATGTAAGGGAGAAATACTACACATATGGTTGTAGCGTCTCTCATCAGAGGCTGTGCTGACACAGATTACAGAAAAATCACTACCAGGACTCTCTGTGTCTCTCTCTTTGTTCTATTGTTTAAAGAGTGGGAACATTCTTTTTATTCGCCTCGTCATGATTAAATCAATAGCCAACTAAAAGACGGTCCCATTTAGCAAGGTGACTGCTAAAAGCAGCGAACTATCGATCTGCTCAAATGAGCTTTGCCCAAACTTTTGTAAACAAAAAGGAGGGGGGAGAGGTGTCTCACTATCTCCATCTGTTCACACAGTTTAAACTGCAAATGATAGACATAACAAGTCAAGATGAGAATTGATCGAGAGAGAGTTAGACTCACACTTCCTGTACAAACTTGATGTCTCACGTCTACCTGTTAAAAACCAAGTTTACACTGGCATTTACTGAAATACTTTATAAAGAACAGACTCACATGAAGTGAAAATAATTATTTGTCATTTTACCTCTATAGAATAACATAAACACACATGGCATAAACACATAAAGGCATTTATGCCATACATAACATTAAATTTGAATAGGTTTCATATATAACTATTTTATAGTTATATATGTGCACATCATATGTGCATATATTTGCTGCGTGGCAGGTAAAATATGTACATATTACATTTCTATGTGGATAGAGTGAGATTATAAAGTTGATTAAAAGCTTCATATCTGTGTCCCTGCAGAGACTGGACCAGGACATGTTAAGGAAACCAGTGTCAGGCTTTGCAGCATAGTGGTTCTGTTTGGTATTTGGGTTTAGGTCAAATCTAGTGAAGCTGGAGGGTGTAGTCTGGTGTGTGCACTGCATCTGATGGGTGTGTGAAGATGTGTGTGTAGATACAGAAACCTTGCCTTGAAGTCCAATGTTGATATATTGTGTTTCTCACCTCCACCTGCCTCCTCTAAAGTCACACAGTGTCTCTGTGTGCCCTCCTATCGTCCCTCCTTATCAGCTTGGACTCATGTTTTGCATTCCCCTCTAGTTCAGCTGGTCTTTCAGTCACGTCTCTCCTCTACAACACACTGGCGACTCTTTTTCATGAATCAGTGGAGCAGATTTCGTTTCTAACATCTGGCAGTCGTGTAGACGCTGTAGAAACACAAAACCACTTAGTATGGTAGAAGCCAGTTTGGAATAGTAAATACCATGAGAAAAGTCTGCCTTAGATTATTCAACCTGACATGTGTTAACTCTGCAAATTAAAAGAAACACTCAAGTGTTTATTAGCACAGAAAGAACATGAAAATCCCACACAGAAAAGTTCCAGCTCAGGTTCAAATTCAGAACCTTCTTGCTTTGAGACTGTGCTAACCACTGCACCTTTATATTGTGGGTTAAAAGATAATTAGTCAGGGTTATGATATACAAAGAGAAAAGGTCAGATTTGTCATCAAACTGTCAACTAGTCTGTGATAGTAGTAATGAGTGCACCTCAGCCCCAAAATGGCCCAGCACATCATGCACGGAAACACAATGCCCAACCCTGGTAGTGGTGCTTACTTTTAACTAGGGACAAATTTCAAAATTTTGCATAATGACAGTGGCAGGGGAAAGAATCCATTCTGAAAAAAGGCAGTGATAATAGCAGTACTCCAACTCAAATCAGGGCCATTAGTTCTGTTGAGCAGGTGCAGCCAAAACCACCTTCACCCATCAGTACCCTGCAATCAATTTCATTATCAGATTGTTGTTTTCTGGCATCTCTCGTTGCCTCCTGCCTGATCCTTGGCATTTAGTTTGCTGGCTGGTCTTTTTGCATGCCCTCTCGCCCACCTGCTTGCCGCCTGTAGTAGTGTGTAAGTCTGTCTGCTTTCAAATCAGCCTCTCTCGTCTCTCTCCCTGCCTCCAACAGACCCACCGGTCCTTTTCTTTTCACTAATGTCTGCTCCCACTCCTTTCATGGTCAGACGGGTTGAAAGCAAAGACAGTCTGCTGATTTCAAAGCCAGTACACCTCCGCTTCACTCCATCCTTATCCTCTGTTCCTTCATCCCTCCATCTGTCTGGGTCAGTCTCAGAGCAGAAATCATCAGGGGAGCCAGACATTTCAGCATTACATACTGAACTATTGTTGTTATGGAGGTATGTGTGAATGCAGTACATAGGGCTAAAGGTTAAATAAGCACAGAGACATGACACACTGTTGTCTTTAAATGTGATTCAGTTCTTTCAGGTGAAACATCTCCTCTAACACTGATATTTTGTCTTAAAGGGTGTTTGTGTCAAAATGTGAAACCTGATACTGAGATGTTTTGTCCATAGTCTCGGCTACATGCCCCCACATCATGTCCTAGATGTAGATAGATATACCAGAAAGGAGACATTTCCATAATGTACTTTTTTACTTGCCAGCTAAGTTTGAGGGGTTTAATAGTGTGGCTGTGGTGGATGTCATGAGAGCTGGGGTTGTTGAATCTGTAATATCAAAGTCCATCCATCCATTTTCCTTACAGCTTATCCTGTCGAGGGTCACAGGGGGCTGGAGCCAATCCCACCTAACTGTAGGCAAGGTCAGTGTTCATCCTGGACAGATCACCAGTTTATTACAGGGCCAACACATATAGAAAAACAACTACCCACATTCTCACAAAAAAAAAAAAAAAAAAACCTTCATAGACACAGGGAAACATGCAAACTCTACATAGAAAGACCTCATGTCAGGATCAAACTGAGAACCTTCTTGCTGTGGTAACAGTGCTCACCACTGCACCACTGTGTCACCATGTGATGTGCCAGCGATGTTTATATTAAGTACCATAGAACTCATGGTTCAACTGCTAATCATCTGAAACTGAGAAAATATAAAAAGGGACACCAAGAAATGTGTTTAAGGCTTTTATTCATTTTTTTTTTATTTGTGTTGTCTGTTATTATGTTACATGTTATTAATTCAGACACAGTTAATATGTCAAGACTCATTTCTGGAACTTTGAATTCACACAAGCCTCACAGAAGGAGAAGCAGCATGACTTATCTTTGTTCCTCAGAAAGTACCAGCACCCCAAACTTCCCTGCGGAGCTGCACTAATGGATGAATTACTGAATGTGCCAAACAAGTATAAGTCCAGAGGGCCTGATGACTGAGGGGCCCTGAAGCATCAACTTCAGCTCCAAAGGACTGTTAATTCTTTGTGGATAATCCAAGGGCTCAGTCAGAGGTAGCACCAAACTAATCATGTTCATCTTGTTTTCTGTCTTTGTGCTCAGGATCCTTTCACATTGAACATATCAGACATCAACTCCAACATAATATTTAATTTGATTATTGATTTGATGCCAAATCCCACATATTTTCACACATTAATGACCTTTAATGTGCTGGCAAGCAGACTCTGTATCTTTTGCACAGACATGTGCTAAGATAGACCAACTGTTTCCCACAACTTCCTGATGCTGTGCGAAGCTAAACTAATCATCTGAACCTCCATATGAACCTCCAATGGCCACCTGAAGGAGGTGTGATTGGATTATCTGCACTGTAAAATAGTCAGAAGAACTGTTAGACACCACCCAAGTCTGACATTTTAGATCCTGTTAGAAGATTTACACAATCCCACACACATCCTGCTTTGTGTGTGTGTGTGTGTGTGTGTGTGTGTGTGTATCATGATGTGTATGGGGGGAAGACAGTATAAATGAACTGCCACACGTACACACACACACACACAAACTCAGGTTGACTCTTCCCAGAAATACAGTGAGAATCCCATAGATAGAAAGCAAGTGAGAAGAAGAGGAGAATGGATGAAGAGAGGCCAGTTGTAGGTTTCATAAAAGTGAGAGAGCAGTGTGATGGAGTAAATTGATCTGGTTAGATCTGGACATAAATTTGTCCAAATCAAATAACAGGCCCACAGGGCTGTTTCCTCTTTCACTTTCTGGGACCAGCGCCCAAAGAGGGCCTCATTTAATTTCAGTAAATATCTCTCAGGCTTTATTGCTTCTCTCTCTCTTTCACTTGCTTTTGCTCTCTCTTTCACACACACACACACACACATACACACAAACATACGGTACTTCACTCAGACATCTCTTTCTCTCAGCCATACAGTCTTTGTGCATAAACTGTGTCATTATAGAACCATAATGCAGCTCTGTACTTCCTCATAACACTGAAGCATTTTCATAGCAACTATATCAAATCATGACATGGTTATGGCAAACTACTATCCCTCTACAGCAAAGCTATAGGCCATAGTTTGCAAACTACTGTTCTTCTAAGTGTTTCTGAGTTTTTTCTTCTGTCCCTTTTTTTTTACTTCAAATAATTAAAATACCACTGATCACACACAGACAAATAATACACCAAAACATGCAGCTCAGTCAGACTTGCTATGCTTTTATTTTTCTCAATAGAATGCAAATTTTTCACGACAGTCGTGAAAACTTCACAGAAAATTTCTCATAGAGAATGAATGGGAATAGGTGAAAAAACTTGCATTTTTTCAATGCTTTTCAAACATCTACTGCTCTGGCGTACTTTCACCTAGAGGCATCATTAAAATTTCAAAATGTAGACACAAGTCTGGTGTATTGACGTGACATTCAACTTTTTTGATAGGTTGTATACTTTTTGATCAGTCACAGATCAATGACCATGATCAATTTTGGAGAAATTCAGAGTTTTTAATGGATGTGTGTGGGGCTGAATGTTTGTGTCGGAGCACAGAGTGATGAGGCTGTCACCAAATCCTCTGAAATTTCACTCTACATGTATGATTTTCTCTAAAGTTGTAGTCATCCTTGTCAAATTGTCCCCATTGAAAATGAATGCTACTATATGAAAAGCTGTCATTACAGAACAGGAATAAAATGAGGTGAAAAATTTCATCATTTTTTTCTATTCATTAAAGAAAAACAATTGCTGGAGGAAATAATCTGAATTTTTCGCAACTAGCATCACGAAAAATTTCAGCATTTCAAATTTCAACCTCCTTGTATCTTTTTCTATTCATATAAAAAATTTGAATTTTTCGCAACGCTAGTCATGAAAAATTCATCATAGCATCCTAGCATCTTAACATCGTAGTATCTTATCATCACAGCATCGCAGTACTATTGACTGCAGCAACTGCCTTAAAGCGACAACAGTACAGCTCAGTAGCGACTGCAACTGCAGACTTCATCACTCTGACGATTTCTCACAAGAAAATTGTATAGTTCAATATTCTCTATTTAGAATCTTTAGATTAAAACATCTGGATCTACAGTAGACCCGTACTGTACTTTAACTTTTTTCTGAGTACATCATTTTTTTAAATAGAAATATTTTATCATAATGATGATTGCTTATCAAGTGCCCCCCTTTAGCAATTAGTGCCCATGCACAGCACATGATATGTGTGGCTGGGGCAGCAGCTCTGAGCTGCTGATCTGTGACACTGTTTACCACATTATGTACATTGTGGTCAACTGACCTCATGTCCTGACATAAAGTAATAGAGACATGGGATCATGCAGGTTGCTGATCAAGAAGAACATTTCTGTATACATACTATTAGTGAATGAGGCCCTTTGTCTGTGTTGATGATGTGTCTCCTGCTCTTTCTGTCTGACTGGGTTACAGTTTTTGTTTAATCATCCATTGTACTTTTGAGAGAGTTTGATGTTATGTGAGGCAAAGTAATCACTTTATGAATAAGAACAGATTCAGACTCAGAATAATCAGTCTCAGTCACTCTCAGGTTGTTTCTTCTTGTTCTGTCACTAAAGGATTCAAGCTAGATTTTGTGTTAAGTTTTCTGTCTCTCATTGGAGATGACTCAGCCTCCCACAATTCACCTCTGTTAACAACACCTCTTGACATGAATAGCATGAATGAAAATGACAAGCCTGCAGCTCTGCTGGGAGCCGTCATCTCTAAGATCCGTGCAGTCATGGTGATGAGTGATTCCCAAATGTTCATTGCAATAAAAACTTGAACACTCACTAATTCTCTCCGGTGAATCTGTTTCAAACGATTTACTGTTTTGTATGAAAATGGAATATCTGTCATGTGTGAGTGAGTGTGTTGTGTAATACAAACTAATGTGAAGCTTTGAGCTTCACTGTCATTTATACTTAAGACAAGCTGCCTATGTAACTTGTTTACTGGTATTGATCAGGCTCATCAGAATCCTGCACATACACCTCTAAGAGCTGATTAGTTTGCAATTTGATTAGTTGATAATGATTAGTACAAAGGTAATGACTTTTCAATAATATAGCAGTTGTGGCACTGCTATACTGTGGAGGTGTGGGTGACTAACATGATTATATCCATATTTCAGGAAAATTCAACTATATACATATATATATGTGTGTGTGTGTGTGTGTGTGTGTGTGTGTGTGTGTGTGTACACTCACCAGCCACTTTATTAGGCACACCTGTCCAACTGCTCATTAACGCAAATTTCTAATTAGCCAATCACATGGCAGCAACTCAATGCATTTAGGCATGTAGACATGGTCAAGACGATCTGCTGCAGTTCAAACTGAGCATCAGAATGGGGAAGAAGGTGATTTAAGTGACTTTGAACGTGGCATGGTTGTTGGTGCCATGATGGTCTGAGTATTTCAGAAACTGCTGATCTACTGGCATTTTCACGCACAACCATCTCTAGGGTTTACAGACAATGGTCTGAAAAAGAGAAAATATCCAGTGAGCGGCAGTTCTGTGGGCAAAAATGCCTTGTTGATGCCAGAGGTCAGAGGAGAATGGCCAGACTGGTTCGAGCTGATAGAAAGGCAGCAGTAACTTAAATAACCACTTGTTACAACCAAGGTAAGCAGAAGAGCATCTCTGAACGCACAACACGTCAAACCTTGAGGCAAATGGGCTACAGCAGCAGAAGACCACACTGGGTGCCACTCCTGTCAGCTAAGAACAGGAAACTGAGACTACAATTCGCACAGGCTCACTGAAATTGGACAATAGAAGGTTGGAAAAACGTTGCCTGGTCTGATGAGTCTCGATTTCTGCTGCGACATTCGGATGGTAGGGTCAGAATTTGGTGTCAACAACATGAAAACATGGATCCATCCTGCCTTGTATCAACGGTTTAGGCTGGTGGTGGTGGTGTAATGGTGTGGGGGATATTTTCTTGGCGCTCTTTGGGCCCCTTAGTACCAATTGAGCATCGTGGCAACGCCACAGCCTACCTGAGTATTGTTGCTGACCATGTCCATCCCTTTATGACTGCAGTGTACCCATCTTCTGATGGCTACTTCCAGCAGGATAACGCGCCAAGTCATAAAGCTTGAATCATCTCAGACTGGTTTCTTGAACATGACATTGAGTTCACTGTACTCAAATGGCCTCCACAGTCACCAGATCTCAATCCAATAGAGCACCTTTGGGATGTGGTGGAAGGGGAGATTTGCATCATGGATGCACAGCTGTCAAATTTGCAGCGACTGCGTGATGCTATCATGTCAATATGGACCAAACCCTCTGAGGAATGTTTCCAGTACCTTGATGAATCTATGCCACAAAGGCAGTTCTGAAGGCAAAAGGGGGTCCAACCCAGTACTAGCAAGTTGTACCTAATAAAGTGGCCAGTGAGTGTATATATATGTGTGTGTGTGTGTGTGTATGTATGTGTGTGTGTGTGTGACTAAATACATTAGCAAAGTGCAGAGGCAGCAAGAATCAGGAGCTACATCTATGGGAGGACTATTAGATTTCTCAGCATGCAGCTGCAATTAAATGTGTATGGAAGTGCCAAGTCTATATGAACCATGGCCGGCTTCACAATGTTGGGCCAAAGCCGAGCCAGCCAGGCGTGCTGGGGCTAATTGCTTTCAGACTGTCTCAAGCTGCACGTCGGGGCTGTCTCTGGGCCATTAGCCTCATATTTCTGGCCCAACCAAAACGTTGGGCCATGCGGGGCTAAAGGCGGTGTCAACCTTAAGGCTAAGAGTCAACCCTTTGCTGTAGGTGTAGAGACAGTATGTAGAGGCACTGAAGATGGCAGTACAGAAATGTAATTTCGATTATATCATTTTAGCTGTTATGGAGAACGATGGATCAGCAGTTCTGGTCTCACAAAAATGAGCTGCTCTGCTCTCGGAATGAGGAGTCATGAAACACATCACGGCAGAGCTTTTTAAAGTATTCAAAGCATCCAGAGAACTGCCCTCCAAGTCTGAGAAAAGCTTAAGAAACTGCGGGTGCAGTTTAAGTTATACTAGTGGCAGTTAGCAGGCTAGCTTCTTACCACTGATCCATGTAGATCTGCTACAACTAGAATTAAAAACAGTGACAGAATTGATTGTTTACTTGCTGCTAGTGGTTTGTTTTTGCGTGCTTAAACCTTCCATCCTGTTTGAAAATGGGCAGATACAATGGAAACGTCTGGCAATAGAAAAGAAATAAAGCGTCACCTTTGTCCTCAAATACTGATATAAAATTTACAGTGTGTGAAGAGAAAAGTATTTATAAAATGTACTTTATTAGAAAAATATGTATTAAGAAAAGTATTTATAAAATGTAATGGGGGTTGGTGATGTGAAACCGCCGCAGTGTGTGCAGTTTGCGCTGCAGTGCTTAATGCTAAACACAACCCTGAAGTATCCTTTTAAAATGCTGTCATGTTTTCATGTACAGTAGATATCTGACATGAAGTTGGTTATGTATATAAAAGACCCACAAGTGGGAAAAGGTAAAAGCTTTTGTTTTTGAATGCAGGCTACAGCTACTTCCTACAGACATCTCAAACATGGCTCATATTGAACATATTGAACTTATCTATATTATTGTTTCCTGTTGATGACCTTGACTTAATAAAACCAAATCTTGTTCCAGGCTGAACTGTACACTCTCATGAACAACATCACAACTAAGAGCCACTGAGCTGCCTGTTCTCAGTGCAGCACAGTTCTGCACCGACACATTGTCTTGACAGAGTCTAATTGTACTCCGCAGGTGCTGATAATGGAGAGCTCTGAGGTGTGGTGGTGTGGGGAGGATACGTATTAAAACTGGCAGCAGGAAACACCCAAGTGTTTCAACATGATAGATATGTTCCCTGCAGGTGGAAAATCTCTGGTGTTAAAAGTAAAATCAGTCTCAAAATCCATCTTCATCATTTGATTCCAAATAAAGGCTTCAGTTTTGTTGTTGTCTGTTTTGTTTGTTCGTTTGTTTGTTTTTATCATTAGCTAGTTTCTGACCATTTTATATTTGAATTAGACCAGGCACCATGGGAAAGGGCCACTTTTTATATTCAAAAGGATGTGGGTGTATTAGTGGGAAATTTTGATAGATTTGAGTCTCTGTGGTTTCATTTTGCATCCCTTTGTAATCATTTGTGTTTTTCTAGTCATTTTGTGTCTCTTTATAGATGTCTGTCACTCACTACTCACCCATTAGATTAAAGTATAATGTATCCATCAAAATGACAAGAAAACTGTAAAGGCCCAATTTGAAAATATTATTTGTTAGTATTCTTGATTAGAATATTATTTGATTTCGACTCATTTTGACTCAGTCTTTTCCATTTAGCCTTCAGGCATATTTATTAAGACCAACACAGCAGGTTATATCTGCATTACGAATGAGCAGAGAAGACATACGGCCGCCCTCGCGGTACCTGCCGGCAATGGTAAATAGAAAATTATAAACATGATGACATCATGTCTGGACACATAAAAGAATAATACAGACATTAAGGGAGCCCTCTACTGGCAACGCTTAACACAAAGTTTTTCTGAATGACCACAAATAAGCTAAGCTCTAGATGCTTTGTTTTTTATATGTTGACACATTTGTATTGGTGAACATTGTGTGGTGTCATACTTGTTGCTGGATACCTACTCTGTTATGGCATAATGAACCAAAAGGGACTGAATGAAGATGTTGGCTCTTACCTACAGATGTCTATCGGACCTCTGTTCTCTGTGCCACTTTGGATTTAAATGTTCTGTGTCCTCAGCTACCTTTACGTTATTCTTCTTTATATGGGAGAGAGCTATTAACTCTCTCTGTTCCAGCTTCTCCTCAGTCACTGTCTCCTCTATAGAACTGTATATTTTCACAAAAAGGCAGAACAGGCTCTGCTGACTCATCAAGGTTGTTTTACTCATTTACACTGTATCAGTATTTCCTTCCCTTCCCAAAATGGCTGTCTTCGATGTGACTGATGACAGTGATTCTTCGTAAGCAGGATAAAGCAGTGCTTATTGACACAAATCCATCTTTTGAACTGCAAATACAGTTCAGTCTCCAGATTTACAGTGATAATTCACTGTAGAAAACATATTTTCTCTGTTTTTATCACCTCAGTAAATAAAATGAAAATCTATTTAAGCAGAGCAATGGGATTGTGAAGAATACACATGTAAGGGATAGTATGGTGTTACAGCTTCTAGGCAAATAGGAGCCATGTTTTTGTTAAGTCATGGGAAAGTAAAGGAGGGTGAAATCCCTCCTGTTCTTCCTCTCCACACTCCACTCTATCAGTCTGATTCTTCCAGCTGGGCGTGATGGTACCGGTGGTGATGTGGGTGTTTCTGGAGGCTCCAGCTCCCCACAGGAGAGCTGCTTCCAGTGGCTGATAGATAGTGAGGAGGCTGCTCTCTCTGGGGGTTCTTGGATCAGCCCAGCAGCTCCAGCCCTGGGTCAGAATAGAGACTAACTTAGCACATCACACTCTGCACATGCGTTTAGACTGAAATGTTAACTTCACACTTCGACCATCCCTGCAGCTCCATCACCATCTGATGCCACTCTTAAGAGGCATCATCAGAGCAGAGATTCTATGGTATTAATGGTGTCTTTGATTTTTTTCAGACAGCCTGGTAAAAAAAAAAAAAACAGAAAAAAAATCCAGACTGATACATTTAATGTTCTTTTGATGCTGTGTGTCTCAGTGGGAGCACTTTGTAAATTAAGGTTTTCTTTGCAGAACACATGGAGCAATTGCATGTGACCAAGAAATGTACGGAGTGAGATCTTTTACAATGTGAAAATACAAGTTACAGTGCTATTGACCAGAATTAAGCAAACAAGTGCTGTACTGTATTATCTGTAAGTACTGTAAGTTTTTTTCAGTGTATTTGCATACAAGTCATACAAACTCATTGTTGTAATTTTTATTATCATTTTTAAGCATTTGCAAAATGTCTACAAAACAAGTCCATGAATTAGAGATGTTTTATCTCTGGATGCTAATAGTAGAACTAACAAGTGGACAAGTGCTGTGATAAAAACAGAGATGTCATTTTTGACCTCTCACCATAATCTTGACAACTGGGACAAAAGCCAGTGAGGTGATGCATCAGTGTGTTGGTGGACTGCAGATATAAATCCCTCAAATATCACAATCTGTGTTTCCCACCTACCCTTAAAACACTTCAGTATGTTTACATGAACTGAGATTGTGGGGTGGAGAAACTGCTCGATATCGTTAGGTACTGTATAGAGAAATGTGGGTATAAAAGTCCAAACCTGATGTGAATATTCAATACAATACATAAACCATAAATTGAAATTGGAGAGGCTGTCAACTCCCCTGCTCATGTTTCCATTCATTTACTTGCTATTTACAGAATTTCCTGTTTAATTTTTTGTCACCTCCCTTGATGATTTCAGATCCTCATGTGATCTCACCTGTGCCTCTTTGTCTCCTGGTGTATTCAGTCTGTGTGCTTTGTTCTCTCCGCGCCAGTTCGTCTTTGTTCATGCTGTGTTCCGGCATTCATACTAGTTGACTCTGATTTTTTGAATCCAGCTTCTAACCCCCTAACCCTGTCGGAGTTGTCTCGGGGCCCCAGCCCCAGATTTCTGGCTCGATGGCCCCAGATTTCTGGCCCGACCAAAATGTTGGGCCATGCTGGGCCAGAGAGGGGCTAGAGGCAGCGTCAACATTAAGGTTTAGTCAACTCTTTGTTGTAGGTATGGAGACAGCAGGTAGAGGCACTACCTGCAACCTTTCACTGAAGATGGCAGTACAGAAATGCATTTACGATGATACGAGTTTAGCTGCTACGGAGAACGATGGATCAACAGTTCAGGTCTCACTATAATGTCAGTGCTGTGTTCGTCATGAAACACATCACAGCAGAGCTGTGGTAAGTATCCAGAGAACTGCCCTCCAAGTCCAAGAAAAACTTTAGAAACTGTGGCCACAGTATAAGTTATGCTAGTGGCAGTTAGCGAGCTAACTTCTTACAGCAGACCCATGTAGATCTGCTACAAATAGAATTAAAAACAGTGACAGAATTGATTGTTTACTTGCCGCTGGTAGTTTGTTTTTGAGTGCTTGAACCTTCCACTCTGTTTGAAAATGGGCAGTGTTGGTGATGTTTTCACAAACGGGGGCTGGCCAAAGGGTGATCTGGAGAGGCTAGTGGCCTGACAATCTGAACAGGGGCTATTAGTAGTAGCTAGTAGACCTGGGACACTAGCACCTAGGTGGCCCCTAATGGCCCTGGCCCAGCCTGGCCCGACAGTGTAAAGCCAGCTAGTGTAACATGGCAGCTGTGTCTTTCACATCTCAATCAATTCTCCTTCAAACCAAGTTCATGTCTTGAATGTTTCTTAAAAAGTGTACGGATCGATCAGTTCTGGTGTCATTAGACTGATGGGACGAGGAGGTTTTAATAATAAATCCAGCTCATTACCCTCAAACCAAAGGCAGCGCAGGAGAAATACAATACAACGTTAGGGCACATTAATGCAGCAGGATTACATCAACACTGTGCATAGAGGTGATTTTGTGCTGTGATCAGAGAGAATGCTTCTCATCAGAGTGAGAGAAATTCATAAAATCGTTGAGCTCTGATCAGAGGAGTATAATGATGCTATGGCTGAGGGATAACATCTGTTCAAAAATTTTCTTATGAAAAGGATAGAAAACTAAGACACAAGATAAAATCGCCTGTTATTTTAACCATTATTGTCGGTGAGCTGTTTCATATCCCACTCATTCAGATGGTGGAGAATAATAATTGCTACTCCAAATTTAATGGAAGCTTTCTGCAATTGTTATCTCACTCATGTACGTACAGGTGTTTCTGTGTGTGTGTGTGTGTGTGTGTGTGTGTGTCAGTAAACACAATATCCAGCCTCACATCTCAGGGAGGCCGCGACTTTAAAGAAGCAGACTGAGGCTGGCTAACCTCAACCCTATTTTAACACAGTCCGCAACAGAAACCTATTACTCATCCCAGCACAGCATAATAACTTTAATTTACCTCTTATACACAAGAGCGCTCATTAACTCCATTTCCACCGAGACTGTTTGAGTGATAAAAACCCATTAGCACCACAAACAGCGATCAAAACAGCCCATTTATCTTTGTCTTCCTGTCACCCACACCACAGTGCAATCTGATAAACATGCCGGCAAACAACAGAACAAAGAAGGCATGAGGGAAAGCAGGACATCACTCCCTAACAACCCCACCCCCAACAGAGAGGAGATAAACAATGTGCTCCCTTTTTTGTTTTTATGACTGTTGAATCATTTTACAGGCAATGAGTACAAGGAGGAGGTCCCCTAGCCTCCTTTCTAGTTAAGAAAAGTTAGAATAATTATTCATACATCTGACAAGCTCTACAAAGACCCTGCTGCTGTATCATGTTTTAAGATGTGATGCAACCATTTACAATGTAAAATACAACAAAGTTAACTGAATCAGTGTCAAATTGATGCAGCCAATATTTACTTTCATTTTCATTTCATTTCATTTCTGTCTTAATTGCATGAATTAACTGTTAAAATCTTAAAATGATTTGAGGTGATCGAAATATAACATGATTCCTAGAAGCCTGTAACACAGGCCTGTACCTAGTTATGATTTCCTATTGTATGGTGTATAATCTGAAAGAGAAAAAAAAACTTGAAGTCTAATTTAGCCTGGATTTGTTGAAGTTATTGGAATTCACTCAGCTGAACATCAGCTCCAAGATCATTGACAGGCTCAGTTAATTCTGGGGTTACCTATCTGGGGTAACCAGCAATGATTCCCAGTTCCTCCTGGGGAATGTTCCCAGGAGGGATAAGATATATAACCTTCCAGCTGGGTCTACCCTAATGTCTCTTACCAGCTGGAAGAAAACCTTCATCAGTAGTTGCCCAGGAGGCAGCCTAATCAGATGACCAAACCACTTCTAATGTTTCCTTTTAACATACAGCAGCCCTGCTCAGCCGCTTATATCCACAATTTTATTCTTGGGTCACCAACAACCTGACACAAAGTGATTCTGTCATTTTGTCTGCAAGAACAGCCTCCTCGCTATCTATCAGCCCCTGGAAGCAGCTCTCCTGTGGGGTGAAAACTGAGCTGGAGCATCCTCACCACCTGCAGGACCACCACCAGTACCATCACGCCCAGCTGGAAGAATCAGACAGATAGAGGAGCAGAGAGTGGAGGGGAAGCACAGGGGGGATTTCACTCATGCTTTATTTTCTGTCTGGAACCTGAGAATTGTTAGGTTATGGTCTTATCCTGTGCAGCATGTTTTATTGTGGTGTCATCCACTCACATGGCATGTTGCACCCCTGCTATACAGATAACACTAAGCTTCATCTATTGTTCTGGCCAGATGATCTCTATGTGGATGTCAGTTTATCATAGCCACACATCACTTATCACGAATAAAGGAATAAAAGAATACAACCATCATTTAAACATCTTGGCCAATCCATCAATCCATCGCAAGGTCACAGAGATCTGGGTGTTGTGTTTGATGAATAACAATCTTTTTTTTAAACGAGTTTCCTGGATATGCCACTAAGGTCTCTACATCATATGTGAATCAGTATGCCACTAAGCTCTTGGTGCTGCCTATATAATCTCCCCCACTGACTATTGCAATGATCTTCTGATAGGCCTCTCTTCATGCACGGTGAAACCACCACATATACTCCAAATAACAGCAGCCTTTATTGAGCCTAAAATCTTCACTGGCTACCCATGTTAAATTCAATTCAAGTCATTGGTGCTGCTTACATACTTGATGTCTGCATCAACTACTTAAACAAGAAAAATCATCTGGCAACACCATTTCTGTACACAAGAAAATATAAGTCAGCTTGTTCACATTTCTGGTTCCCTGGTTATTTAGAACAACAAAATGCTTTCTAAGAAAGGAAAGTCCTCCATCTTCAAATATCTCTTAAGGACTCTTATGAGATTTTTCTGAACATCCTCTTTCCTAACTCTTCTAAGACCCTAAACATTACTAAATAGCACTTCTGCATTGAAGGCTGTGTTACTTGATCTCGTTGCGCTTTGCTAACAACTAATGCAGACGAGGGCGTAGGTTAAAGTGAAGACTAGAGAATACCATATGGTGTTATGGCACTGCTTCAATTACTGTTTAAGACTGCTGCTGTGAAAAGTAGTATGCTACAGCTGTAACTGGCTACATCAGCACAAGCACTGAGAGCATCATTCCAACAAAACACTGCAGTATTTATCCCAGTGACAACCTGTGGATAAACTGGGAGTTGTGTTTCATGGTAGGTGCTCATTGTAGTGCATTTACCTCAGCTGATGCCGAGGAACATAAAACAGCCTATAACCAGCACAAAAATGCTGGAAGCTGAAAGAACTCTATGCTTGCTTTGAGATACTCAACTCTAATATCAGGAACGACCACAAAGGTCACACTGAACACACCACTCTCGTCTTTGTCACTGGCACAGGTGCTCACAGAACAGAGGTGTTAGGACTGGTGGCCTACTATCAGAATAACACCAAGGAGATGATCATTAACCCTCATGTTGTGTTCATTTCATATTAAACAATCTTGTGTTTCAGGTCATACATTCTATAAGGACACATTATAAAAACTGTAATAACATATATAGATATTATCACTACTTGTGTTAATTTTTTTTTTTCTCACCTTTTTTTTTAGCTTTTATGAACTTCACAAGTTTTCTTCTCTTCTTCTATTTATTATTTATGGTCAGTATGCCTTATTGATCTGATCTTATACATCAAATGAGGACTTGAGCTTAGTTTTTACTAATTCTAGTGTCCCCCATTCATTTCTCATGACGGTCATTTTTGACCAGGAACACCAAGAGTATGCAAAAGTTCAATAGAATCACACACAATTGTATGAAAATCAATACAATTCATTTTGTGTGTTGAAATCCTCTTTGTGGACAAAGTCTTGGAACTCTGGTCAAATTTACTTAGAGATAAAACTTTTAAATTGTTCAAATTTAACTGGAACACAACATGAGGGTTAATAATGTTGCAGGCCCTCCTGATCAACCTGGTGGTGCAAATGCCCTGTGCATTTACACCGCCAGGTTTTTGATCTCTGGAACACCAAAGCTGGCATCATGCAGAGATGAACTCAGCAGTGTTTACCACCTGCTGGAGAGTTTTCCTGTCTCGGGCAGTGCAGTTCCCATGCCACACTGTGTTGGTAATGACACTTTCAAATGTGCATCTACAGAAGTTGCTAATGGTTTTGTTTGATATGCCAAGTTTCCTCAGCCTTCTTAAGAAAACCAGTGCTTCTTTAGGAACTTTTGGGTGTTGTGAAACCAGATGAGATGCTCATTGATGTAAGTTTTAACCCTCTCCACCTTGGTTTCGCCAATATATTTGGGCATACTCCTTCCTCCCCCTTTAAGTATTAAAGAGACTCAAGTTAAAAAAAAAAATGTAATTACAAGTCTTATCTCTTTGTTTTCTGAAATGTATTCTTAATTTAATTCTTTCTTTTATTCAAAACTGTAGTCTTGCTTTTTTGAACACATTATCTCTGCTGTTTGTGTTGGAGAACAACAAAACAAGAATTTCATTGCACTGACAAAACTGCTGTGTTTGTACTGTGCATATGACAATAATACTCTTCAATCAAAACAAGACATGAGGTGTGAAATGTCCATCATCTACCACTCTGTCATTGCACTGATTCCACCAGGTTCTCCGTGTACACCAAGTATTTTCACTGATACTTTGGTTTTTCATGAAGTGAAATGAAATGAGCCAATTTCATCTGTGCTATTATTTTTGCTGTGGGCTGCTCTGTGTGTTTCTTTTTCAACAGCTCCCACTACACTTTCCACCCTCAACAAAAAAATGCACTCACAAGGATTTTAAGAAGGTTTCTTTTCTCATATAATAGAGAAATGATATGAATTGTGAAATGTCAGTGTCCTCAGTATGTTCCCACATTCATGTGCTAAATTCAGATTCAGCACAATTGCAGCCCAGTAATGGCCTCACCCAACAGATGTGAAGGGTCAAAAATAAAACGAGTGTGGAGACAAAACATCTAAGGTCTGAGTGAAGGAACGGTGAGACTGTGACCTTCTCACATTAACAACAAAATGTTATATTTCCATGTTTTCTTCTGGTATTGACAGAAGACTCAGTGCCACCAACTGTTTATTTAAAAGTCATTTTTGAAGATGGTGGCACAGTTAGACACAATGGCCCAGGGCTCTATATGTTTAGGTAGCTTCACTGTGTTCTCCAACAATTTTAACATTGTACAACTGAAAACAGATGACAATTAGACAGTAGCAAGAGAGGAGGTGAAACAGCTGACAGAATATCTGTGGAGGTTCTCATTCATCCAGGTCATAGTTTCCATGGTAGTTGAGTCAGAGTCAACTGGATCATGGTACTGGAACTGAAGAGGCCTCTTGGATAAGAGGTGAAACGCATTCAAGAAATTACTGCGGTCCAGTTAACTCTGACTCAACTACTTTGGAGCTGACAGAACAGTGTTCTCATGATAACCTGAACTTAGACACAGCAAGAAAAAAGAAAATGATTGTTGCCTTCAGAGACTTTTACTTGTGTTTTTCCACTTTTTGTTCACTCTAGGATCATTTACTGTATTGAACCGTATACAAGACGGAATTTTTTCTCTAGAAAAAAGTCTGAAAAAGTCAGGTCGTCTTGAGACCCGGGAGTCTAAACCAACAGGTGGCATAAAACATCTTCTCCCCAAATGAGTCAGAGCTTCTTCTTCTTCTCTGACACACACTAGTGACCTGGAGAAATGCGACCAACACATGATAACGATAAATTATGGTGAAATGATAAAAACAAACAAACATGCATCCTGGGTGATGCATGTTTGCTACTGCAGGTCATGTCTTCGTTCACTAATTTTTCCAAAATAGTTCTTGAAAAAGAGGGGTTGTCTTATATCACTAGGCTAATATGGTATTAGGGGGTGTGAATGTTACTTAATGTCTGTGATACTGTGTCTGTGCTGCCACTTTTAATGGTAACTTGACTTAATGGTGACTTGTTTTTTATATCTATGTATCTTGATTTAGCCTTCTCATAATATGCACGTAACATTATATGCACATTAATATCATTAATGGATGGAAATATGTATTAATTTGGACATTAATTTGCAGTTTTCTGAATGCACATTTAGTTCGTGTTTGTGTTTCAGTTGGACAGAAACATGACTGTCATAGAAGACAGTTGGTGCAGTTTCTGGCCAACAGGAGTGCTTTCTAACTCTAACTATGGAGAAATCATCTGTGACCATTTGATCTTCAGGTCAGGGACTGTAGCACTGCGTCTACCCTCTGTAAACAGTAAACACAAGCAGGACAAGGTGGGAAGACCCAGATGAAACAGAGCCTGCAAACAAAACTTTGACTATTTCAGATATTATCAAACATAGAGAAAAATAATTATCTCTTTCTACACATTTGTGATTTTGTGTCAAAATTGCAGGTGAGCAGAAAAATAAACAGAAAAATCTTCACAAGCAGGATATTTGGGGATTTTTTGGTCAGCAATCCTAACAATAACATACATCCCATAAAGGCCAAGCTGTGAGCTGTCAGTGGTGGTTGTTGACCTGCATTAGTAACATTCAGCCTGAACATGCTGCACTGTTGGCAACATTATTATTTTGTGAGAGAGCTCACCTAGCATCTGGGACATGCTGTCTACATTGTGTGTGTGGCGGTTACAGGGTGTCTTGATTTTCAATCTTGCGTCCATGTTAACAGGTTGGAGCAGCCACGCTCCAGTACTAAGACATGTCATGTAGACGTGTTCTGGCAGCCATGCAGGCAGTTTGGGTGCACGCTGGTGTGCAAGCTTCAGCAGTTTGGTGACGGAGCCAGACAATAGCCACAATAGCTTACACAGTTACAGTAGGATGAAGCTGCACTTTTCTATTTAAAATATCCCCCCATGGTCATTTATTTTAATAAAGACTTTTCTCCCTCTTTGCCTCTGAGTGACCTCCTTGTCCACCTCTACCTCATTAAAAAATAATTCCTCAATATGTTCACATAGCCTCAGACACTACAGCACAAATATGTCTTCATTAATCATGTTTTTATCTGCCTTCCTGTCTGGCTACCACTACACATGTATTCATTCAGGAGTAAAGTTAAGTAAATTTTCATTTAAAGTAATTAAGCAACATTTATGATGGTATCGCTGTAGAATTTAGCACTATTTAGATATTTAGATGTTGACTGGGTGTTGTCACTCCAGTGCTGCTCTTACACACACACACACACACACACACACACACAGTCTTGTATCCATTTACTGGAGGTAAGTTTATGAAAGTGACACTATAGATGGTCACGTATCACTTCATCCACTCACACTGCTACAGCTATTATCCCCAACAATATCTTACTGCCCATATTGTCTGATCCAAGAAAGTCAGATAATAAAGTACATGCGCAAAATCCCAAAGAGATAATACACTGCCACAACATTAAAACTTTGGTTATTAACACAGATCATCTCTTTAGAATGCAACATTCTGCTGGTGAAATCTTGGGTGGTGACATTTATCTTCATGACACATATGAAAACATAGTGCAGACCAAACACATGTCCCCATGGCAATGACACCCCCCAATGGCAACAGCTTCCCTCAATACAACAGTAACTCGTCACATCAACTCTTCAAGAGTCCAAGGTGTTGACCAAGCCTTCAAACTCACCAGATCTGACTGAGTAGCATGCATGCCTGAAATTAAAAATGTCCTTTTTCACCTAACAAAAATAAGTAAGAGTTTGATTTGACATGTTTTGATAAACTAATTTTTTTGTACTCTGAAAAGCAGTGAGTAGTGAGTGATGCATGCATCACCAGATATTTTCTGGTGATGCAACTGTAGCTTTGAAAAACACATAAAAAAAAGTGTTTTCAAACATGTACTGAAAACCTGAAATTTCTTACACATAAGGTGTATGTGTGCACACAAATGTCAGAATCACTTGTTCCAACCATTGAACAGACTTGATCCTGTCAACTCTACCAGAAAAAAACATTTCCATTTGTTGAAGATGTGCTGCAACTGTCCCTAATTCTGTGAACATTGAGGGTTAATAGATGAAAACATGGGGTCTTTTTTTCCTGTTTAGTGACAATATGTTTTGCTTCCTTTATCATGAGTGTAAATGTGCTAGCTGCAATGTTGTGTCCTTAAACTTTAAGTGTTTTGGGGCCAAAAGCAAATGAATGTGTTATAATGTGACAGTGATTGTGCTGTACAGTAGGTCATCAGCAAATTAAAACAAACTCGATGCAGACTTTGTATTCCAGCAACCTTTGTACAATTTCTGAGAGGACAGTGCCTTTAATGTCTCTTGTCATGTTGGAGGTCTTGGTCTGTGTAGGCTGTTCACTCCCTTTACAAAATGTATTTATTTTATTTTATTTTTTTCCACCAAGAAGGATCCGTTTTCAGGGTTATTTGATAGAAAACCGGAAAACTGAAAAACTTTTTAACAGACTCAAGTTTAGTAAGAAGGTCAGGCTGTAGACCAAGGACAAGTGATTTGTTTTGTGGACAGATAAATATATTTTCTTAAGGATCTCTGAATGTTGGGACACGTTTTGACTTTTTTCCTTCATGAACATGTGTCCATGGTTTTTTACCATAGTCTGAGTTTGTGTGTGTGTGTGTGTGTGTGTGTGTGTGTGTGTGTGTGTGTGTGTGTGTGTGTGTGTTTGAGAGCCTCCTGAGCTGCAGTGATGACAGGATGAGAATCTTTTACCAGCACATGCCTGATATTTAAAGGGGCTCATTTTACAGTGGAGAATGACGACGTGAGATTTCATCTATGAGATGAAAGATTGGTTTTTATTGCTAAACTGACAGACTCTGACAAAGATAGAGACTTGATTGCAGAAATCAAATGGAATATTTGCAGCATCAGGAAATTAACTTCAGGTTGAGGCAATGGGAAGATCAAATCTTGTCTAACAGCTATCAGAGAACCATAGGCCTGCACATGTTTTGACCCAAGATCAAGCATTTTCTATTTTCTGCACAGGATATGTGACCAAGGTACAGGTTGCCTTCTTCACAAACTATACTCACAGGCATGAGATGCATATCAGTCGTTATTCTCGGAATGAAATAAGAGTTGTCGTCAGACTGGAGTTATTGAATGTTTTGTCCCTTTCTTCCCTTTTTTAAATCAGTCTATGCTTCTCTACCATGGTCACAGGGTTTTACCAGGAGTGATATCTGCCTGACCTTTCAAACACCCACTGTATCATATATGAGGGGGGGTTCAGAGGGAGGATGTGGATGAAGGTTCAGAGTTCATGTGTGCGGGGGTCAGAAGGGGGTAGGAGGGCAGAGGACGAAGCTGTCTCTCGGTCTGCTGGTCCTGGCCCGGAGGCTCTTCAGTCTTCTTCCTGATGGCAGCAGACTGAAGAAGCTGTTGGACGGGTGGGTGGGATCACCTGCAATGCAGAGGGCTCTGTGGGTGAGGCGGGTGTGGTAGATGTCCTGTCATAGCTGACCCACCACAGTTGTATCTTTTATATGAGTATTTAACAGTACAATGCCAGAATATGCCAAACTCTGGAAAAATACCAGATGGTTAAAAGTTGCCTTTTCTACAGCTGTCTGCTCCAGCCCAGCTGTTTCCTGCCCGTGGGGACATCGTCCTGATGCTTCACAGTCCTTCTTCTCTGTTAGCAGAGAAGAAGGACTCAGATTCAGTGGAAAACAAGAGGATGCCGCAGGCCTGCCAAGCAACTCTCAACTAGCTAACCTGCAGTATTTGGCAGACTGAAGAGTAGATTAGTGACAGAAGGCTCCCTCTGTGCTGTGGAATTAATATAAGAAAGAAAATAAGCTATTGCAACAGTTGGTAAAAATGATGTCACAGTTCATGGACCCAGTAGTTAGAAGTGTAGAGAAAAAAATGCCTTCTGAGGGTTCAAACTTCAAACTTAAACTTCAAAATGTTTGAGAGACATAAGAAGTGCTAATGCTTCCTTTTCAGCTGGTAAATACCACTTCTGGTGACAGTCAAGGGACAAAGATAAGACTTATCTCATCAGTCTCGTCCTGCAAAAGAACTGAATCCACCTCTATGCCATTTACATCCACAGTTTAATCACAGACCATGGCAAAATTAAAAAAAAAAAAAAAAAAAAAAAAAACGATAGCACTCCACTACAGTCCATAGTCGCCTGAACAGGATCTTTTTCAAGCAACAAAACACTGTAAGCAGATGCTCCGCATGCTCACTTCATGACCTAGGACTGAGAACCAGATCATCCAGATATGCTTCACAGAATGGACATTCACACAGAACCGTATTCATCAGACTCTGGAAGGTGGCCACATACCAAAGGCCATGCCTTGAACACCAGTCCACTTTTCAAGTCTGTCAGGGAGAACTTCTGCTATGTTTAATATAGCAATTAAATCCAACAGAGTCAAAACATAGAGTCTTATTATCTGCATTCACTAAGACCAAATATTTGATTGTTTTTTACCTGTGCTGTTTCAGTGCTGCACATGTCTCTAAAGCCAAAGTGGAATTTATCATAGATTTTATTTTTACACACAAATCCATCCATCTTTTCCACTCTAATTTCATAACGACAGGTTAGACAAAGGTCTTTCACAGCACAGTCACATTGGGTCAATATTGTGTTTTTTAAGCAGTGGTTTTACCAGGGCTGCTTTAAGTGTATATGGGAAAATGCCTGTCTCGAGAGGAACTAAAATGAACTTGACTTAATGTGATTAATGTTTTATAACCATGTCAAACTAGAAACAAACTCCAGCTTCAGGTCAAGTTTTATGTCCAAATGAAACCTAGCTGAGATTTGACAAAATTTGATTTATTTTGTTTATTTTGTGCTCTTGTGCCACATAAAGCAATAACAAGCCATTGATTAAATTACACACTTACACACTGTGAACATGGATCCTTTGGGAGTGCAGTGGATAGCACTGTCACTTCTCCAAGTATTCAAGCTTCTTCCCACAGTCCAAGCAAATGCAGGTGTGGACAGGTGACTCTAAATCATCTGTACTGTAGATATAAATGTGAGCATGTCCGGTTGTTTGTCTGTATATGTCAGCCCTGTGAATACTGGCAAGCTGTCCAGGGTGTGCCCTGCCCACAGTCAACTGGGATTAACCCTCAACAATATAAATGGCCGAGGTTCATGGTGCATGGATCTGATATGGCCAAGGCTACCAGACTACAAAATGGCAGGAAAATACCATGGCACCTGAAACATCCAGGAGCACAAAACACCAGCATTGTCCATGTGGTCTTGATGCACCACTATAGTACGATCTCAACTAAATCAGGTTCTTCAGCCTTCAGCTGTAGGGTGTAATGTGTCAAAATCTTTGAATGCCATTCACGCAGCATATCACCAAATCCAGTCATCTTTAATTAAACTGCCGCAAACTGCTTGACACATCACAAACCTAAGCCAAGGCAGATTTCCACCACTGGCTTGGTTCTTGGTCTCTGGCCAGTTAATAAAGATCCACATACACAATGCACAGATGGTTGGGATGAGGCACGTTGGGTGGTCGAGAGAGACCGGTCAGCAGAATTTTAACTTGAGCCCTCAGTCAAGTTGGCCAGCAGGGTGTAGTTTGGATATATATTGAATGATTCTGCAAAATCTCTAATCCCTAACGATATCTTTAGGTTTAGTGTCTGTCCATTCATTTTAAGGTTGCTGTAGGTCAACCAGGAAGTCCGGTTGTCCCTCTCCCTAGTGACACTTTGATCCCCCCTAGTGACACGCCCTAGGCACCTGGAGATGTTTCCAGATTAGATGAGATGTATAATCTCCTTAGTGTGTTAAGTGTCTCCTAAAAGTTAAACATGCCTTGACAACCTACATCAAAAGGCACCCAGGAGGCTTCTTGATCCTGATGTCTCTACCACTTCAACTGGCTACTTTTAATGGGAAGTATCAGCAGTTCTACTCTGAGCTCCCACCAGATGTCTGAGCTCCTCATCTTATCTCTAAGGCTGAGCCTCATTTTGACCATTTGTATCCAAGATGTCATTCTTTCAAGCGTTATCCAGAGCTCCAGACTGTCAAGGTGAAGAAAGAACTGAACAGGAAAGAACAGATGTTGATATACCAGGCAATCTACGGTCATGAATCATTTGGGTGGTGACTAAAAGAAGAGGCTCATTGTCAATTATTTTAAAATATAACACTGGAGCATGACCAATAATCTTCAATTAATCCCTGGAGAGATCAGGCAACTAAACACAGGAGCACTTAGGTCACACATGATGTGTCACTGAAACACAGCCCTCCACATCTTTTCACTGTAAATGCTCTCAATTAAGGCTGCAGTATACTTTTTACATTTCCAGTTTACTGTCAGCCTGTGTAAGAGTTTATTTCTCACACTGTACTTGCACACATCTATATGTCTTAGCCCATAAATGTTTACACTGACAAAGCAGATCCTGAACCTTGAAATTGTGTCTTACCTCTCTAAAACCTTTGTTTTTGTCTATTAAATGTTGTTTTTAATGAAAGACTGGAAATTTAACAGTGTGAAGGAGAGCCTTTTTAGTCAGTAGAGCCTGGTCTCCTGTCAGGTCTAAAGGTTTGGCCCTGAGAGGGGAGCAGGTGGAGGTGTCGGGAACATGCAGAGAGTCATGATGTCTTGAAGGTCAACACTGCCATCTCTCATCAACCGTCTTCCTTTATTCTATATCTTTATGGAAAAAACCAAAACAGCATGAAAGACAGAGAACTGGCACTGTGTGTGTGTGTGTGTGTGTGTGTGTGTGTGTGTGTGTGTGTGTGTGTGTGTGTGTGTGTGTGAGTGTTTGCGTGCGTGTGTGTACCTGTTTTATCCTACATTGTGGGGACTTCAATGTGTTTACACTCACATTGTGGGGACCTGTCCCCCTTGTGGGGACAAAAAGCTGGTCCCCATGATGTAAAAAAACCAAATATGAAGGTGAAGACATGACTTAAGGTTTGGTTAAGGGTCAGGTTTAGATAAAGGTTAGATAAGTGGTAGCAACAAATTGGATCTCTAGGGTTTCCAAAAAAGTCTCCAGGAAATGAATGGAAGTCAATGAAATGTCCCCACAAGGCATGAATGGCAAACATGTGTGTGTGAGTGTGTGTGTGTTTGAGAGTCTGTGTGTGTTTGTGTGTGTGTGGTTCACCTGTGAAACTCAGAGGCTGCACAGCTTTATGTTACTTACTCTGATACGCCATAACATTAAAATCACCAGTGTTGTGTTGTGTAGAGGAGTGTATATGGTATATGGTATATGTTGAGCCTAAAATCAGACTTTACTGTATCATGAAGTTGGCTCTCTTTGAATCAGATTACAGTACCATGGGAACTTGTGCTTGGAACTTGAACTGAACCCAGAAATGGGTTAAATGCTCAGTTTTAGCTATAAACATGCTGCTCTTTCACTATTAGCCCACTACGGACTTTGGTGCAAAAATCTTAAAAAGGACTGAGATGTTTCTTTATGTTCTATCTCTCTTTATTTTCTATATCTATGAATCATGAACTGAAGAAATGCCTTAGAGGTGCATAAAGTCTAAAAAATAAAGCGAGACAAAATAAAAACAGTTGATAACCAGCTTGTAATCGGCCTGTGAGATGAGGCTTTTTCAAGTCAGCTCACATAAGCCTGGTTATGTTCAGCTTACTTTGTAGTACAGCCCCCTAGAACAGAAACAGCTCTGACCTGACCTGTGGATGGGGCTTCCATGTGTTTGGATTGTTCTGGACTTCCCACAGTTGCTCAATCTTTTTCAGCGCAGGCTTTTTCAACACTTTGGGGTCACATTCCTTTGTCACATTTCTGAAGCTGCTGTCAACGAGTGTCATCGTCATGAGGGTGTGTGTTTGGTCTGAAATACTTTTTAGATGGTTTCACATGTCACACGAGTAATTCCAGATGGATGTCAGGTCCTAAGATTTCCCAACAGAATGTTGTTTTCTAACAAGATGATCAATGTTATTCACTTCACCCATCAATGATTTTAATGTTTTGGCTGCTATGTCACTGATCACTCACACACTTCTTGCTCATACACACACTAATTTTACTGACTTCCACGTATCATATTCTAATTTTTTTTCATCTGGCATTTCAAAGTCTATTCATTTCTATACTCTGAAAATGTCTATAATTGAGCTGTCATGACGACATATCTTCTATACCCTGCTCCGTACATCTTTCAGTTCATGTTAATTTCACTGTAACCTGAAATGTGGAAATGTGTGTGTGTGTGTGTGTGTGTGTGTGTGTGTGTGTGTGTGTGTGTGTGTGTGTGTGTCACAGTTTCAATTCTACATGTAGCAAGCTAGCTAAACTACCAGCTGCCTCCTTCCAGCGCCACCATTCTCATTGTAGTATATTTTATCCTACATTACCAACCTAGCAGTCTTATGTTGTTATCACTCCTTTTTCCTCCACCACCAAACAGCAGCTCTATATTTATTTGAAAATATAATGGCTTTTCGGCCAATTAAGATATGCTCAAATGTCTTTTTTTATTGCTGTACGTAAGTTATTTCCCCTCCAGGTTATGGCATTTAGACTGTCTGGAAATTGTTTGGGAAGTTAAAAGGTTACTTGTTTTGTTTTTTTGTTTTTTTTTTTGTTTTTTTCTCTGTTCCATTTCCATGAGGATGTAACCACATTTTTTATGAAAATGCAATATACTTTGATACACAGGTCTCACTCATTTTGACGTAATGAAAGGATGGTGTTTGTTGCCCACGCCACCATTGACTTCTTTGCCTTCTTTGGTGTCTGTGTGTGTGTTTTTCCAACATTGTGGGGACTTAAACCTGTTTACACACTCACATTGTGGGGACCTGTCTTCCTTATGGGGACAAAAAAGCAGGTCACCATAATAAAAAAACAAAAGATTAAGGTGAAGACATGACTTAAGGTTTGGTTGAGGTTATGGTCAGGTTTAGATAAAGGTTAGACAAGTGGTATCAACAACTGAGATCTGAATGCAAGTTGATTAAATGTCCCCTGAAGTCATGAAAATACAATACTGTTTGTGTGTGTGTGTGTGTGTGTGTGTGTGTGTGTGTGTGTGTGTGTGTGTGTGTGTGTGTGAACCTTTGTGTGACATGTTATTCATGAAACAACAGTGCCCCCTGCAGTTGTAACAGACAAATATTCAGTATTCAGTAGCATTCAGTACATGGAGTGTGTGTAAGTCTATATATCTGTGTTACGTGTGTGTATATCCGTGTTTTGTCTTTGCTGTTGCCATCTTATCACATTGTGATGCCAGGGACATTGTCAGAGATAAAGTGATACTTCACACACTTGACACTGAGCGAAGAGAGAGATGCAGGGCAGCGGCTGGGCAGATTGTAGTGATGGATGCTGCTGAAAACAGAATCAGTGAAGACTTCATCAGCCCATTAATGATGCAGCACCCCCTCTGGATATATACACACACACATACACACACACACAGACACACACACACACAGTCGGAGACTACTGTGCATCTCTAAAGATCATTAAAGGCTCATGGTCCCAGTCTTCACTGCAGCTGGACAGGATTTTCTCACAGTGTCTACACAGTTTCAAGTCCCCTCGTGGTATCATGAGTCAAGTTATCACATAGCTTGACTTCAAGGTTCTCGTTTTCCTCTTAGATTTCTGGAATCAGAACAACACAGAGGTCATGTTGTCACAGAGGAAAAATTTAAGGGACACCCGCTACTTGTGGTCGCACTTTGTGTTGTCATCTGAACAACCACCACCACCACCCGAACCATCCACCTCCTCTTTGGGTTAAGTTGCTCAGATCACTAGGCAAGTCATTTATCAGTAGCTACCATAGATCCCTAAAGTTGCTGTTTTTGTTAATTTGGCTCTGAGCCATTCCATTGGAAAGCCTATAAACATAACTTCTATATCATGGTGTTACAGCAGGAGGTTTTCATAGGCCAAATAAACAGCCTGCATGTTTTTCGTCAAGAGTTTGTTCAAATTTCCTTTGTAGGTGGCAGCCCTAATAGCAAGTCATCATGAAAAGCTTTGATTTCTCTAATGGCTGTAGTTTTGGCATAGTGTTCACAGAGAGTAGTGCAATTTGCAGATACTGAAACAGTAAGTGGACTCGACCACTGGAAGTTTTGAACATATGTACACTTGCATCTTAGATGGGGAGGAACTCCAGGACACATTGCCAGCACAAGTCAGCAGAGGTTTTCTCAGCATTTATGCAGAGGTAAGCAAGGAGTACATATAAAGGCCCGTTTATGCTCCCTTTACACACATAAGTTGGTACGTGTGTTCCTAACGTTGGACCTTTCATACTGCCCATGCATATTTTACATTGGCATGGTTGTTAACAACACATCCACTAGAGGAGCAGTGTCAATTACAGAGTTCCAAATGCCAATGTAAGTTTCAAACATTAACATGGCAATGGTGAAGGAGATCACAGCGCACATTCTAAGAAAGTGATATAAGAGACAGCTCAGTAGACAGCTGTGGTTTGTGCGGCTGTTAAATACATTATAGTCAGAGATTTCTGTTTTCTTCTTCTTTGTTCCTCTCGCTAATCGCACGTGAGCTATACTGCACAACACTGCCCCAACAGTTTCCAGTAATATTACTCTGTTTCCTGCTTACTGCTACGGATCACTAAGCTCGCTGAAAACCAAATTACACAATGTAATGATGGATGAAAGGCTCTGTCCGTCTCTGTATGCGTAACCTTGCGTAGAGCATAAATAGGCCTTAAAGGCCTTACAGCTGTGTGTAGGTCTGTAATGACTTGTGCTCTTGGGATTCAACTTTTACTAATACAGTTATGGTGCAAGACTATAGAGCCCACCCTTATTGAAAATCTAAGATCTACTATAGTCGCAAATTTGCATGTATTAGTGTCACTGCATTGGTCTTAAGTGCAGCTGCTCAAGTGTAGTGAAGGATGATATAGAGTAAGATAAGTTATCAAAGAAACCAGTGATTCATTAGTTTAAAATTCACCGTCTGTAGACTTTGCTGATGGAGTGTGGAAGAGTCAGTGTCTGATGGTGTCTGACCCATCACATAGATCTCATCATCATTCACACTCCACCAGCACATATTCATCCATCAGTGCTACTGTTCAGGGGGGTCTCTAAAAACTCTGGCAGCTGTTGTTATCTGTCTCATATAATTTCAAGTATCCACATGATTCTTCCTGTTGTTAGATCAGATTATAATAAACTGTCTTCCACAAATTTACATGATCTGCGATCTCTGTTCTGGTCTGACAGCATACCATGAGTTTAATAATTATAATAAGTTCCTCCTACAGTTTCCGAATGGGGAATTAAACACAGAACACAAACAAATGTCATATTTCCTTTTCTAGAAACACAGTGGCCATGGATGACAGTGAAAGGCCATGGATAGAGCATAAAGAGCAAAGGATGGCATTTGAACTGTGCTGACAGATCTGCTGTTTCACTGAAGCCTGAACAAAGAGATGGTCACACACATGAAAGTACGAGTGTGTGAAAAACAATGAGGTTCTCGCTGTTAAAAGGCAAAAGAGTTCTGAAGGTGGAGAGCCACAGAAGGGGCATCTGTGGATGTGGAGCTGGAGGGGGTCAACATTAGGAACACATGGAGGGATGGAGTGACCAAGGGAACAAAGGTCAGGTCAGACTCTCCTGCGTGTGAGAAGGGCATGTCCATACACTCATCACACACTTCCTGTGATAGATCAAACATAAAGTTCTGATCTAAACTCAGACCATATGTCCAACACACTCACACAGAGGAGGTGGAATCATCCAGAATAAGAGACTAAGTTGTGTATCTGTTCCACAGGTGTTTGAGGTCTTCATATATGAGCATGGGAGGTTTTTGTGCGAATGTGCGTGGGTGTAAATGAACAACTCTCATGTTTTCAACGAGCCGTCAGCATCTCACTCCTCCTCTTCAGCAGTGTCACAGATCTGTCCTGTCTTCTTTATCGTCATGACATATTACCCTCCACCCTCGCCTCTCCCTTCCTCCCTCATTCCCTCCCCACTGACTTCTCCATGCTCCACTCCTCCACACATCTGTCCATCTCCCGCCTCTCTGCAGACAGTGGAGGGGAAGGTGTATAACTGCCATTCTTCATCTCTGAGTGGAAATGATTATTCATCATTACTATTGACATTCTCATCATGGCAGCTGTCATCAGGAGCAGAGTGGCGCTTTTTAAGTTCCTTCACTCAAAGTCAGTGAAGCAGCAGCAGCATCTGTTCATGCAGAATAGTGTTTTATCGATGCAGACTCCTGCTTCTTCACAGCACTAATGGATGAACTTGTTTTAGCACAGAGAACACATCTGTAAGTATAGAAGGACACGTATAAACTTAAAGTGTAGGTGACAGCTGATATAAACAGATTAAACACTCAAAACAATTGGGCTGAAAGTTCAACATAATGCTGTTTTAATTAGTGTGAAATGGAATACTTGTGTTTTTGAGCCATCATGAAATAGATCATGAAGGGCTCCTCTTCCATGGTGATGCTACAGTAGCCCAGAATGGACAAACCCAGTGCTGCCTTTGTTACCTGAAGTCCAACACCATTTCCTTCACACTTGGAAGTTGGAGGGTGAGTCAAGCGCTGAGTCCTACACACTGAACCTTTAAACCACAGTATTATGGATGTTGGTTATAAACCACTGTGTTGCTGGTGTTACAAACATGTCTCCTGGATGTTTTTAGACAATTTAACTGCAACAGCAAAATGTGATTTGTAGGAAATGCAGCCACTGGGTTGATTGTATAGCCTGTTAATGATTGCCATATAATAGTTAAATAGAGTTGTGGTGATGTGCTGTTATAGACCAAAGTGCTGTTCAGCTTTGATAAGGTGACGCACCTGAAGTGCTGTGAGTTATGAGTAGTAAGTTGATGTTATTGTAAATGATCTCAGTGAACAACACAGAAATGACTGTGACCTTTACTCATTTCTTCAGTGTCACATTGTCTCCATGTGTCCTTCATTTCTCTCCTGAGAGTGTGGCCACTATTTGTGGATATTCTGTCTTGTCACAATGTGTTATGTTTGTACTGTTGTTGTCTGTTGGATCTCCAGCTGTGCCCAACTGGTGGAAGTTTGTATTTGTCATTCTGCCTTCTCCCTGTGTGTGCCAGGCCCTGCATTTTGATATTGATGTCTGGTAGTAAAGACCAGGGTCTCACATTGATGTGAAGTGAAGTTCTTCCCTCTATACTTGAATATGAACCAGTGTCAGTGGGACTTTGTTTCAGTGTCCAATTCAGGTGCTGAATCTGTGTCACTGAATTAGAAGGAAGGCCACTCTACTCCATTCAATTATCATCAGAGAGGTCACTGACCTCAGTTACAGCAGCAACGTGTGTTGCTTTTTAAGTTTGAGTCCTCTGCTGGTCCCAGAGATACATTCTTATTATGATGAGAGACTAATACTGAAATCAGACTATATTCATACCTTCCACATTAAACTAACCACTTTTCTCAGATATTTGTGTTGGTTTACTGTTCTCTTCTTCTTCTAACTGAGATGCCTTGGCCTCATTAGACAACAATAGATTATACATCTCAATCATTTTCACATCAGCATTTGAGAGATCATACTGTATTAGTGATAGATTAGCAGCAGCAGCCCAAGTGACTGATATTGTTCAAACATCCATTACTGAAAAATTCATTCAATCATTCATTCAATACATTACACTGAAAGAAGAGTTAATACGAACACAGCAATGCAAAAAAAGTGCAATTCACTGTCTGTATATGGTCGCACATCTGCGTTTCATGTCAATAACAGACAATCATCATTTCAGAATCTCAGCATCTAAAGCAACAGTGCACTTTCGAAATTTCTAACTGTTTATTTAACACCTGATGGTATTATTTATATTCCTCCTGATGCAGTTTAATGACCAGCACAGGGAGGGTTTGGAACAATAGGTGTCACTCTACACAAACATCCCAATATCTTATGGAGCCCATACTTACATAACATACCCTCAGTCCATGGCTCTATAGCATCTACTCCTACTGCAGCCACAAATTGTGCCCATTAGCTGACTGTAAATCAGCTCTCTGTTGCTCCTGTGGTGACTATTGTAATTCAGCCTGAGCAGCCAGCAGCTCATCTACTCTGTGTGGATAAATGCCTCTCCAGCAGGCAGATCATCTGCCACAGTGCATGTCCTGATTTCATGATCATAAGACTATTTGCAGTCTTGCAGACCCTTTGCGAACTAAGACAGAACCAAGACTGTAATAGCACCACCACTCAGTTGTTGTGGAAAACTGCCTTGCTGCTCGTGTGTGCCCTTGTACAGTGTTGTTCGCTTGGCGTGGACCAGCTATTGTGTCAGGCCAGCTCGTGTTTCTGCACTGGCGAGTGTCCATGTTTCACTTATCAGTGAAGCAGTACTAAAACACTGCTGTGGTGGTTATTCATGCTGTGCCCCCTCCTTCACCATGCGCAGAAATCTCATCTTCATGATTATTACAAGACCCAAGTGCATCTTAGCAGCTGAGACGGGCATCTGTGGAGGAGCTCTGGTCCTGAGTCCATGCCAGATGGCAAGATGTGAAGGCAGCAGAGCCTGCAGGAGAAGATGAATGTACTGAGCTCCTTGTGTTGTTTTTCTCTGTTGGAATCTGCCAGATTCCAGAGTGGCCATCAGTATTAGTAAACCGTTTAGCTGTGTTGAGCTGTGCCAGCTCCTGGCCGGGTCTCTGTGTGTGCAGAGCCTCATTAGCTCTGAGAGGTCAGGACCAGTATTAGTGGCCATTTTCAGGACTAGACAACAGTTAGTGAAGCATGTCTCTGACAGTGTTTGTGCTTATTCAACTTTTAACTTCAATTATGTGAACGTAAAACTGATGGACAACAAATCCTCAATGAGTCAATGAGACACACAGATTATCGCCCTGAGCTGGTCAGATGGTTAACTACAGTTGTCATCATAGAGCCCATCAGCCTATTGTTTTATATAACACACGCACACATCTGTACCAAGTGGATGGAATGGAATAGAAGTACCCAAATCCCAATGGGCTGTACCACAGAAGGTGGCTGAGAACAACAGCGCCAAGGTTCTGTGTTCTTCAGCTTCCAGACTGACAAACAGCTCCTGGCTAACCAACTGGACATAGCGGTGGTGGACAAAGTGCAGAAGAAGGCAGTGGTGATAGATGTGGGGATACCAGCTGACGCCAACATCAAGTACCAAGGGTTTGAAAGAACAGCTGGAACAGATGTGGAAGGTCAAGGCAGTGGCCACTAAACTGGGAGATATGTATATGTGTGTGTGTGTGTGTGTGTGTGTGTGTGTGTGTGTGTGTGTGTGTCCATTTCCGGTAGCTTTGTACACTTTGTACACACTTGTGTGAACTTGTGTGACTTGTGTGTGTCTCTGTTTCTTTGTTTGTATGTTTGTTTGTTTTGTGAGAGAAAATGAGAAGATGGATCAACAGACCTGCAGTCCCGACCTTGTCATTTAATTTAACCAATTACTTTCTGTCTATTCTTTCTTTTTTCTTGCAAACAACAGCCCAGGTAAATAAAAATACCTAATTATATTTGATTTAACACAGCTTTTAAAAAAGTACAGCATTTGTGAAAAAGTATGGTGCCTCAAAACAGTAGAGTAAGTGCACTTACTTGTTTCATTTCATTTTATTTCAGAATGTATTTAGTAAGCTAATAATTCACCATTATTGCATTAAGTACTTTCACAGTACATGCAGTGTTACTAAAGTATTATTAAGTGTGCTATAGTTTCCCACTGGTGTTACTGGTCAAATATAGTAATTTAAATGTTTAAACAGAAAAAATTCAGAAAATACATGAATTTTATTGTTTAAACTAATCAAAGTGCAGTTAAAAAAAGACAGGGTTACACATTTATTAATTTGTATTAACTTATAGAAATATTTGGAAATACACACTAATTTAGCAGTTGCAATTTACTTGTTAATACGCTTGTTTTTTAAGTGCACTTTTAAGGGATGTGTCTTTGAAATAATATAAAATATATAAAAATGTGTATTTCTTAAAAGCAGCAGACTTTACATGCACTTGATGTTTGAACAGGAAAATACACCCCTATTGAACTTATTGTGCATTCATTTTGTGCATTTGTGCAACTGCATTCATTTTGTGGGTAATATACTCCACATGACATGTATCCTAAATTTCAATTTAAGGATTAGTACTGAGTGTACTACTTTGAAGTAATACAAAGGAGGGAGCATATTTACAATTAGTTAGTTTTCTGTGTATTTCTTGTCACTTATATTTGGAGTGATTTGGAAATGGTGTCATTATAGGCCATGTAACTATAGATAATGGGTGTTGAATAATGATATTAACCAATATGAACCATATTCTAATATCATCTGGTTCAATCCAATCTTGATCCACAAGTTCACTTATCATAATGGATGTTCTGTTAGAGGTGCTGTTGATAGATGTATTTTGAAGTTAACATCAATGACCTTGTGCTGGTTGGGAGAAAAAAGCAAAGAGCTGAACTGTTCATTTTATTACAGGACACTTGGAACTGAAAAAACTGATTTTGAAAATAACCTTCCCAACAACACTCATGGTTTGGCGGTATTTTACCCCGACATGTCTCTGTGTTTGTGTCCAAACAGCTCCCTCCTTCATCCTCCGCCAAGCAGCTCTCTGTGCTCAAGGACAGCCACTGGACAGACGTCAGCCCAGTGTCAGTAAAAAGCAGCAGCAAAAACAGAGGCAGATGAAGGCGCTCAGAGTTGAAAGTGAGGCAGTGTGCAGAGAGAGATACTGAAAGAAAATGAAGGGCCCACTGAGCAGAGGAGAGCAAGCAGCAAATAGATTGCAGGCAGAGAAAGTGACAGTGTGGACAGATGAGGCAAAACATGGAGAAGAAGGTGACGGAGGTGAGGAAACCAACTGTGGTTCAATGGCAGATTTCATATCTTTGTTCAGCTCTTGAGACTTCACAACTTTGTAGATATATAACAAAGTCCAATCAATGCAGTGAATCCAGATTAAGCATTGAAAAAAACATGAAATGTTGGTATGAGAACCTATCTACTATCTGCTGGGTGGGTCAGTATGATTTACTGTACATTGAAACCTGAAGAAGTCTGTGAATTTAAGTTTTAAACTGGTAAATGTGTGTTTGATAACCGGGATCCATCGTACCTTACAGAGCTCATAGTTCCCTATCATATCAATAGATCACTTGGATCACAAACTACAGGTTTACTTGTGGTTCCTAGAGTCTGGGAGGTAGAGCCTTCAGTTTTCCTCCTCTCCTCCTGATGGAACCAGTTTAGATCCAGGAGGCAGACACCCTTTCTACATTTAATATTAGACTACATTAGAAGATAAGACATTTAAAATGATTGGATCTGGATATACCTGTAGGCCTGACATTGTTCATTACAGAGTGGTCAAGATAGATTCTCTGTGGAAAACACAGTTTCCAAAGGAGTGCACCATCAGCAATATGGTGCATGTGTTGCAATGGAAGCTTTGGATTATTTGCTTTATCATTTATTATTTTGGAAAAGTACAACTGTCTTTCCCTCAAGACGACTTTCTTAGTCCTTAACATTTGTTTTCCATCATGGGGCCTGTACTATGATGTGATATTCTCAGGTGCAACACAACAATTCTGATTTGACTGACTTCTGTTTACACGTTGTGTTTTTTTAAGTTGGTAGTCATTATTTACTGCAGATGCATTTTAATGAAAATACACATCTATTCCCTATTCCCTCTCCTACTGCTTCAGTGTCAGGTCATCAGCTGTTGTTTTTTAATATTTACCTTTGATCTCTCTACCTGTTTGTGGATTACTGTTTTCTCTTACATTCTGGGCTCCTGTTTATCCACACATCTACCTATCACCCTGCTTTTGTATGTCTGTGTTTAGATTCTTTACATAAAACATCTGGAGGCAGCGTCTAGCTAGACTCCAGGTAGTTGGTTGTTAGTTGCTACTAATTGTGTGTGTGTGTGTGTGTGTGTGTGTGTGTGTGTGTTATGGAAATGGGAATATTAACATTCATATCAACACTTTCTCCACCTCGACCTGTTGTTCTCCCACTTTGACATGATGGACTTGATCTTCAACCTGCCTCTCTAAATATTTTATGAATCTTTCTGGTCCCTCCATCTTAATTTCATTTCCTTGAAATCCCTAAAGTAGTTGTGTACTAAATATTTTAATATGTTACTTTTTAGCACTTTTTATGGAGGGGGTGGAGGAGTTTAATCGAGGTTTTTAATGAAGATCACAACATTATTATTTCCTTTGTTTGAACTTAATGATCTCATAAAAGTGGCTGCTGCTGAGCTGCAGCTGTGAGCTGTGAGAACAGCTGCAGGAGCCTGGGAGCTGACTGCACAATGAGCTGCTGTGAAATCAGGTGCTGAATACACACAAGCAAAAACGCAATAACGATAAAATAAAATTAAAAAACACACGCAGCACATTGGAACAACACAGTTTATCATAAAATCTGACCCAGAATTGTTGGAGGCAGGAAGATGGAGGAAGTGAAAACATTTACATGAAGAGAAGATGGAAACTGAGGTGCTGCTGGATGAGAGTTGACACACAGGGTGGTGCACAGAGCAAAGTACTCAAGTAGGTTAAGACAGTATTCTGAACATGTTCATTAGCAACTAATTAATGTGATTATGTATGTTGTTATGTCTTGTACCGCTTTCAGCAATTTAAAAAAAATCATATAGAGCTGAATTACATTCATAAACTGAGCTGCTTTGAGTTGCCTTGCTTTATGACTTTGTTGAAGTGTTTTTTCTTCTTAGTCAGGGAAGTGGCAAGAGTAGGGGTAACTGCAGCACAAAGCAGCTCTGAATATATAAGAAATGGAAGAAATGAAGGTGAACTAGTCCTTTTTAATCTGTATGAACTGAACTTTGACCCTCTTGTCAAATGTGAAGTTGCTCAACACTAATGAGTTGCTAATGGGTAGCAAACTGAACATGACCCCAATGGACTGGATGGACTGCATATATATAGCACCTTTCTAGTTTTCTGATGACCACTAAAAGTACTTTATACTATGGTTGTCATTAACCCATTCGTATAGCACCTACAGTATATACATATGCATTAATGTGCTCTTCTAATCTCATTCAAGTTTTGTTTAATTATCTGAACTTTGACTTCTGGACTGGAGCAGCCAGAAGTTGAAACACCAACCCTCTGATCGGACCTGCTCTAATTCCTGAGCCCAACCACCCCATATGTACTGCATGTAAGTACTACATTATTACAGATGTACTACAGACATGCAGTCACAGGTCAGATGTGGATCCACGTCGCTCTGATCTCTCAAACCAAATGTGATATAAAAGTCACTCATTTTGACTAGATAAGATGTTTCATCATGAACAGTCACCTTTTCACTTTAATATGAGGATGATTATCTGTGAGTGGAAAATTATATCAGTCACATGCATTTAAAGTAAAAGTCTGTTCTGTCATCATCTGTCCCCAAAGTAACTAGGACTCTTATCATTGTTCCTGGTTTATTTCAGACAGTTTTATTATGTGTCTGTTGTTTTTACTTCCTGCTCTGATTAGTTTCACCTGTGTCTTGTTGCTTCTTCCTGTTAGTGTATTTAACCCCTTGTTTTCCTTCTGTCTCAGTCTCAGTGTCTGTGTTTGTTCCTGTTGTTGTTCCTGTTCATTCAACTTTTTTAAAGGTCCTCTATTGATTTGTTCCTCTTTCTACGTGTTATCTTTTCATTAAATGTTCCCTCACTGCATCAGCCTGCCTCTGTGTTTGAGTCCAAAGATCTTTGAACATTGGTGTTTTTGTCTAATGTCTTTTCTTTGCTACCTGCATCATTAACTTCTCCATCTCTTTATTGGGCTGCGTGGTCAACCATGACAAGTAGTAACAGTAAGTGTTTGAAGGTTTATACACTTAATGCTCTCTTTCAGCTCAGTGTCAACACAGTTTCCTGATACACTGACTTTAGACCAGTGCTTACAAACACAGTTCACCATGGTCTTAAATTGGTTGTTTCCGCAATTTGAAACAAAATCAAAGAGGCTGAGGATGTTTTCCTGCTCTCCCATAATGGAGGGTGTGATGTAAAACAGGATGAGGAGTCGCAGCAGACCTCAAATCACCAAAATCTCCAACACCTTATAGCCAAGGTGTGAATCTTACCTGGGATCTGCTGCACATCACATGCACAACAACACTAAAACAAATGATTCTTGCCTGATAATCTACTCGAGATAGGGAAGGAGTGTTGTGTAATGTCGCTGCTAAAACTCTATGAAGACAATTACCACAGGAGAGAGAGAGAGAAACAGGGGTGAGTGGGCAGATGCATCACATCTCATTCCCTTGTTGAAAGCTCTATTGAACAGATTGGACACACGGTGGAAAACCTTTAAAATAGTGCCAGGACCCCCCTCATCCCCGGGAGATGAAGATGACGATGAGTAGGTGGAGGAGGAGGAAGAGGTCAGAGAGGCAGAGCATTGCTGGCAACCCTCAAAGCTTCTCGTTTAAAGAAAGACACTTCGATTTTCTGGGGAGTGGCGTCCTGAGTGGTGGACTGAGTCGCTGGTGCGTTGGAGAGAATAGTAATACTTCTCTGAAAGGCAGGGTAACGATTCAGCGCCCAGCTTTGGAGAGGCCTCGGAAACATGCAAGAATGAAGTGGGCGAGGAAACAGCGTGTGTATGTGAAATCCCGTCTTTTCTGTTCTGAAGTACTGTGATGGATGAAGCTAAAAGAGGCAGGCTGTGTGGGCTGCAGACATCAGAGGGCCACCAAGGGCCCCCACTCCACTGACAGCTGCTCCGCTGTGGGCCTACTTCCCTCAAAGCACCGCCAACCACCACACTCAGTAACCCACATTCATTTGTGATCTGAAGGAACAAAGACAAAAATACTTCCTTGGGGATCACATCCAGGTTCGACTGCAGCACTTAGTTTCAGTCCTGGTGGATTAACTGAAGTGTTGGACCGTCCACAGCTCATCCAGCAGCTACTGTAGCATCCTGCAGCACAGCACTCCTGCCTCTTGTGTGTTAGACGGGTTGAGAATCATACTCAAAGCTTTAAAAGGTTGAAATCTATTTTAAAGACTGAAACTAAGTTTTTAAAGCCTCCTTTAAATTTTCAGACTGTCACGTTCATATGGTGTACCTGTTTGTTTTCCTGGTTTAAAACCTTGTGAATACGGACTTGAGAACATGGTACACATATGTTCGGGAGAAAATTTCTAAGTGTAACACCCACTTTTTAGAGATCTTCCCACATAGTTTTGAGATTTCTGGCAGTGTTGTTTTGCAGCTCAGGTTTGAAACTCTCACTCTCAGATTCTAGTTGTCTCTAGCTGTGACTGTGGCAAACATAATAATAATAATAAAAAAATTGCAGTTAATTTAATTTATTTGCCAATTTATCTTCAAATAGCACCTGTGACAGGTGTGATGCAGACACTGTGACACAGAGCTCTGGGGTTATGGAAGAAGTCATTATAAAAGTTAGGTGGTTAATTAAAAGGTACGAAAAGCTGTTTGTCCTCACTTTCATGAACACATTCTGTTCAGATACTGGGTTTCCTGTGATCCACCTGAGGCCTTTATACTCCATATTTCCTGCTGCCTGCTCATCAGAGGTGCAGTTTCCACCTTGTTGTGTTGTGTGTATTAAATCTTTTCACGAAAGACTGAGCCAACAGTGACATCAGCCTCTTATTAGTGATGCAGTGCTATGCATTGCAAACTACTGTGCCTCTATAGCAAATTTATATGGACAGAAGTTTGCAGTGCGCTCTGCAAACTACTGTCCCTATAACTTCACACAGCACACTATTGTTCTTCTGCATGTTTCTTCTTTTTATTCATCATACCATACCAAATTTCTGTATGTTATTATATAGAATATGAATCTCTATAGAATATGAATTTCCCATAGAGAATGCATGGGAAAGGGTGAAAAACATTGCCCCATCACCAGGATCAGTAGACTCATTGGACCATCCTGAAGACATCTGAGTCCAAAGCAGCAACTAAACAAACTGCTGTCCACCTTGAACAGTCCACATCATCATCCCAACTATCTACAACACACTCAGCCTTCCCACCACAACGCTGTGTAGCAGCTGAACACACTGCTGCACCACCATCTGGACCATCATACACCGTCACACATTTATTATACACTGCTGCTCTGCATAGTTTATATTACTCTACATTTTTTTTCTCACATTGTGCACTGTGTTTTTTTTTTTTTTTAATGTATGTATTGACCATTTTGATTCAACATCTGATCTGGTTCTGCATCTATCAGTAAATAGCAGTAAACAGCAGCTAATGATATCATATCATCTTCATTATGTAACTTTAACATCTTCATTATGTCTTTCATTTTCCTCCAGACACTGACAAAAAGGTGTAACACCGCACACCGACTGTGGGAGAATGAGAATGTGGGGCTGTTTTTAAACTCCCATTCCTGACTTTCCATTCTGTTTAACTTGATTAGTCGGTTAAGGAAATGAAGTGTGGGGCTTTAATGAGCCCTTGTTAACAAGGGAGATCAAAGGGCTGCCACAAGCTGAGTGTTTCATTAGGAAGGAGGAAGGAGGAGGAGGAGGAGGAGGAGGAGGTGTGTCATTCAAATACAAACACACATGCTCAGGTTTAGATTATTTTTCTTAGAATAGCCAAATAATGAAACTTTATCTGGTGATCAGACCCAAATCTCATAGTGTATAAATGTGAACGTTACAATTTGACTTATACTTGACTTTTTGAGTACAATGGGAGTGAGCCTGAGTTGTCATTATGGCTGGTGTCCATGGGAGACTGATGAACAAAGGTAACAGCTGTAATAACTAAAGTCAATATAAGCTTTTTAAAACATCATGTAGCTGTGTCAAGTCCTCATGACCCAATTAGAGGAGCTGAGTGTTTGTTCCCTGCAGTGCTGTAATCACAGTATCAGAAGGGGCAGACAGTGGGAATACAGTTCACTGAGGAGAAATCAAAAGGAAGAAACACTTATTAAGGTAAATAATAGAGTTGAGACTTGAGGCAATTAGATTACATCAGTATGAGACATCTTTACTACAGCATCCCACAGAGTCAAGATGTGAAGGCTGGTAGAGTAGAAACTGAAAGACTGAAACATTTGGATAAGTGTCCCTGGACATCATGTTGGTGATGAGGAGTCAACGGATTGGACAGCTCAAAAATATAGGAGAGGAGAATCTCTAGCAGACTCTATATGTTACCCAGGATGTTTTCATATCTATGAGGCATGTAAAACATCACATGTTCAGTCAGTCACAATTAAGTAAATACATTTCTGATTTTGAATGAAAAGAGTTCAGCATTTAATTTTATTCTCTATAGTGCTGTTCTTACTTTAATGGATAAAATGATAATCACACAGTTATTATTGTGGAACATGTTTGAATCAAACAATAGAAACTTAAAGCTGTACCCTGAGTTTTAGTCCTTCCTCTGTGTGGTCAGTGCATCCACCCTTCCCTTCCTCCACATACTGCATCACCTGACAGAATAATAACTAAATGACCTACTGTAACTATACCCCTGCCACCTGTGGTGTCATGTTTTACAGGAAAGTCTCAGACTTGAATCCAGTGATCAGAAGGTGACATACTTAGCAAAAATGTAAAATGTACAGTAAAGTGTACATGTACACTCTGTCACTTTATTATGTACACATATACAATTTAATGCAATGATTAATTATTTTCTACAGCTGTGTCGATTCCTGTGTGGTTGTGTTTTGCAGCTTGTAGTAAAAACCTTTAGATACCAGCTTATGACTCAGAAACTTGGTAAAGGACTAATAAAGGATAATTTGCTGCTATTCAGTGTGCTCACATGTGCTGAGGGAGTTTGAACAAGCAGCAGACTCAAAGAGGAGGAGGAGTAAAATGGAACAGAAATGGCACAAAACCACCCATCACTTTAGTCAAGGACAGATCTCTGCTCCTCAGGCTGAGTAGCACAAAAACACATGATGAAAAAGTAATTACAAAGCCATTAAAGTGATAAATTAACCCTTCTTTTTTCAGATAGCACAGGGTTTACATCTCTAAAATGTAATACCAGGGTAAAATGGTAAGAAAAACAACAAAACTAAGTGAAAGTTTCTCCAACACCTACTCTTTTTGCAGCACCATTAAACCACATGGTCTTACAGAGTGGAGCCCTGCCAATATAGATAGTTACTGACCTGTTTTAGTTTGTGTCGCTTAACAAGGAAATGAGAGTGTGGAGTCATTCCTGGTCAAAAAAAAAAGGAATTAGAAGATGCAGAACAACGTTTGGAGTCAGACAGACGGCTCCACTTCTATCACGTCCAGAGCAAAGACACTTCTGGGTGAACAGGAGCTGGATGTGACACCACCTGCTCATCCATCCATTTTCAATCTTATCCAGTTTGGGGTCATGGATGCAGCAGGACGATAAAGGGGTCCAGATGTCTTTCTTACCAGAAATCCTTTACAGCTCCTCCAGGGAGGAAGGATGATACAACTTTTCCGTTGTGTTCTACCAGTTGGAAGACATCAGTGATTGATAACTAATGCTAATGAGAGGAGTGAATAAACATGTTACAAGTTAGTCAGACTGTGATTTATATCTCAAACTAAGACCACTATTTGCATTAATAAGAATCCAATTAAAAAAAAAAAAAAACATGTGACCAAACTAAAGCTAAGGTCATTTGAGAGTTTAGGTACCATGCTTGTGTGTGTGTGTGTGTGTGTGTGTGTGTGTGTGTGTGTGTGTGTGTGTGTGTGTGTGTGTGTGTGTGTGCGTGCTGTATACAAACCATTCATATCCATTAGAGAGATTCGCAAGAAAAATGAAGTCATGGGAGTGAAACTTTAGCACTCCTGTGATGTAATTCATCTTTCTACAAGTTTATTATTTATTTTATTTTTTTTTTTTACCCCTTCCTGTTTTTTCAAGACATTCTGTTAGATAAACAGCTTCTTATGATAAATAAAGCTACAGTGAGGAAGGCAAGAAAAGAAGGAGCAAACACAAAAGTGAGCGAGTTCTCATCTTTTAAACAAGAGTAGGTTTGAAGGCTCATATTTCATTAAGTCCTTATTACCAGGCTCTGTTGTCAGCCCTGCAACCTGCTATAATCTGTAGCCATTACCAGCGCCTAAAAATAACCGAGTTACTGAGCACTGCTGCTGAGGCAAGCGGCAAAATTCTAATAAACGTCATGTAACCGCGGCGACAATCAAATTTAATGGGCCTGAACCACAGCAGCAAAGCTTTGTCCCACAGCATAGTTTGCATAAAGAAAATGATGAACAAATCTAATAACAGCAGAATATTTGTTTTCTTTACATACTGTATTTAATTCATAAGGTGTTTCTGTGTTTAAAGTACTTTACATTTGTCTCCGTGTGCCTGAACGCTCTGCTGAGAAGCACCGGTGAGGAAGACAAGCACTGAAGGCTACAGAGACAGAGGACGAGGACAGTGTGGAAGTCTGGCTCTGCTCCAGCTTTTACTGGTTTAGCAGAGACCAATGGGAGAAAGAGAATTTGTTGTGCTCTCAGACACTGACAATAACCTGAGACAATCCCAGGATAGGGTTGAATCCAGAGCAGTTGGGCTGTGGCTTTTATTCTACAGAGTTTCATTTAAAAAAAACATCTGCTGAAATATTCTTTCTGTTGGTTCATTATCTTTTACTCGCCAGCAGCAACAGGTGTTGCACTGACCTGTAAACTAATGACTCGCCCAATCTGCGGCTAGTTTATGTACAATTTTCTCATGTTTGACTTTGTGACAGAGAATTTTCACCATTTGCTTTTGAAAATTACTTTGTTTTTCTTCCTCCAACTCTCAGATCTTTCCTACTTTTTTGAGTTTTCCGTCTTCATGGTACCTGGTATTTGTACATTTATAGCAAAATATATCATTATTGTGTCTGTACTGTACTAAAAGTATTATTTGATTTAATTAGTTTTCAACTACAAATATATTTGAATTTTGTTTAATGTCTACTTTAAGCTGTACAATTCTAAAAGTTGTACTTGAGAATATTAAATTAAAAATTCAGTCAAATAGTCAGAGTCAAAATAGTACAGTTAGTACAAGTTAGTATTCCAGCATGTCTTTAGTAATGCTAATATATCATATATATCATAGCATACAAGTACTTTCTTTGAAAATAATACATCACACTTTCTACTGCTATAATGTTTTTCCACAGTAAACACTTATATTAATTATTGTTCAGTATACACTTTTCCTCCTGGCTTCACTGGTAAAGTGCACCATTATTAAAAGGTTCAACAGAAAAGAAATGCATTTGTATTGTTTCTTTAGCTGATAGAAGTGCAGTTTGAAAGGCAGGACAGTCATTTGACTTATGTACTTATTTTAAGTGCACTTTAAGATGCTGCCGAAAAACTGTCCTTGAAACATAATTGAAAATGCGAGTTTTTTAGTTTCATAAAAGCAGTCGACTATAAGTGCACTTGACAATAGAATATCAAAATACATTGAAAAAGAACTTATTATCAAAGCACTGAAAGCAAACTATTAAATATGAAAAACTGTCCTAATTAAATGAATTCATGAAATACCTACATATATTTTGTGGGTCATATAATTTTATATGTATAATAATACATTTCAACTACAGGACATGGACGCACTCCTCAAGCTGTTTCTTAGCAGTTTCTGTGATGCTGCAGTGGTTGTGTGTGTGTGTGGACAACATTGTTTGCATAGGTCGATTGTTTGTGGTAACTTTCTGATGAATGTCAGAGCCTAAGATTTTTCTGCATAACATTGTATTGTAACAAGATGATCAGTGTTATTCACTTCACCCATCAGTGGTTTGAATGTTGCAGCTGCTCGCTGTGTGCAGTGAAGCACTGCAAAATAATCAGCGGTAACTTGTGAAGGCCAAACAGGTTGGAATGTTATTCTCAGGGGGAATCTAAGTGTTAAATAGCAACATAACCCTGGATGATTGCATCCAACCCCTCCACCCCCCTCTGCACACACACACACACACACACACACACACACAGGCTATTCCTACCCTCCCTTGACACTCCTTGACAGCGCATCACTCCCATCTATTCTCCAGCACAAAGAAATCTACACAGCAACTTAAATGTGTCTTCAAAGCTAATCCACTCCAAACATTCGTCTGTCGTGGCCTTCCACCGCAGAGGTCACAGGTGGAGGAGGAGGGGGGTGGAAACAGTAGGAGAAAGTAACAGCAAGAGAGAGCGATAAATCAAAAGATAAATCAAAAGATCTGAAGCGTGGTGAGGTGATGGGTTGAGTCCTGCCAGCCGCCAGCAGCATACCACGGTGAAGAGCCAATCAAGCATGGAAGAAAACATGCGAGGAAGGAAAAAAAAAAAAAAACAAGGGCACAAAGGAGAGAAAAAAACCAAGTTAGAGAGCGATGACACACAAAGTTCATCCCCCTCGTGGCTTCCATATGCTGCTTTTAGAGACCTGAACCTTCACCTGGAGATGTCAAGCAGAAAATACCCAGCAATTATAAAAGTGTCTTTGTAATGTGGAGACATGGAATCTGACCAGGTCTTCAGAGAAGCTCATATGAGGCCTCTGTGCAGCTACCAGGCTTTGATCCACACATAAAGAGTGTAGTGTAGGGAGATATTCCTCCTCCTGTTTATTGTCACATGACATTTTAAACCTTATGCTGAATATATAAGTCAATGCTGGCATCAGTCTCCAAGCTGTTAAAGGAAATTAAGCATCTCAGGGACAGCGGACCAAAACAAGGTGATTCATCTTTTATGAGTCCAAAGCAGCTTTCAAAACCTCACAAAGATTTACAACAAAGACCCAAATGAGATTGAATGTAACCAGCATTTCTGTTTCAACACATATCTGGGATAAGTTCCTCAGGTTAGCTGCTCCTGACTAAACACCTGCCTCACGTAAGAGCTTCAGGGAACAGATAGCAGGACCTGGTCAGAACACCTGAATCTTCTGACTGGTGAGTCCTGATGGAGGAGCTCAGACAGGTAGTTTGATGCTGTAGCAGTGTGCAATAGGCTTTAAGTCAGGAGAACATTTTTAAAAGTGAATGCTAAAACATACAGCGAATAGAAGCTGAAACAACAGAGTTGCTGTGTTCATTTTTTTTTTATTTGGTCAAAACTCTGGAACACATATTTTTAAACACACTGATATGAAATGATTTTTAAGAAAATGAGTCTGATACACACATTTGTGCAATTCAAAATAATGAAATCACAGGAGGTAGCTACCAGAGAGAAGCAACATTAGTACAGATCTATGATTGTCTTATTTTTATTAATTGATCCAATACCAATCAATTCCTTTATTTAGGAGTTCTTTTTGACTCTGCGGGAACAAAACCACTCAATTTGCTTATCAATTATCTTTTGTCACTTCTGCCGTCTAGCACTTTCCTTGTCCTGTATTTTTATTCATGTGGCGTCCCTGCGTTGGATGTTTATTTTATTTCAAAAATCCAAACCAGTAATAAATTAAATCTATTCAATCTAATCAAGGAATCATTTTTATAGTTTTAAGTTGTTAACAAGGATTCACTTTGAAGAACTTTTGAAGGTTTGAGTCATTTGGCCAACACCAATTCTTTTAAAGCTAGTTAATCACAGCAATTGCCTTTATCACAGCATCTTATCACTATGACTGATCCATTGGCCAATAAAATAGCAAGTTGTGAATAGTAACTAATTAAACACTACATGGATCACACTGACTTTCTATCTGATATTTATCTACCAAGATCATTACACCAACATGCCATTAATATCTAAACCACTGGCAACAAAACTGAGAACACCTCACAGTGAAAATGTCCAAATTGTGCCCAAAGTGTCAATATTTTGTGTGAAGACTATTATTATCCAGCACTGCCTTAATCCTCTTGCACATGGAATTCTCCAGAGCTGCACTGATTGTCACTGGAACCCTCCTCCACTCCTCCATCACAGATCTGGTGGATGTTAGAAACCTTGCGCTTCCCCACTTTCTGCTTGAGGATACTTGACCAGTCCATAACCTTCACTTTCAGCTTCCTCAGCAAGACAGGTGTCCTCTTGGAGGTGTGTTTGGGGTCATTATTGTGTTGGAAAAATGCCATGCAGCCCAGTTTCTGAAAGGACAGGACCATACTCTGCTTCAGAATGTCACAGTACATTTTGAACTGCAGCTCCCCAGTGCTGGCACCATTCATGGAGCCCCAGACCATGATGCTACCACCACCATGCTTGAGTGTAGGCAAGACACAATTATCTTGGTATTCCTCACCAGGCAGCATTCATGCACCTATTTTTTTGAAGCCAACGTCTGGATATGACATTGAACACGTGGGGAACACGTCAACTTCTTTGGTCTACCCAGGCGAGTGGAACCTGCCCTGGAAAACCACTGTATGATCTTGGCCACCGTGCTGTAGCTCAGTATCAGGGTGTTAGTCGTCTTCTTATAGCCTACATCCGCTTTGTGAAGAGCAACAATTCTATTTTTCAGATGCTCAGACAGTTTTTTGCCTTGAGACGTCATGTTGAATATCCAGTGACTAGTACGAGAGAATTGTACCCAAAACACCAAATTTAACTGCCCTGATCCCGTTTACACCTTAAACTTTGTAACACTAACAAGCCACATGACACCAGGGAGGGACAATGACACAATTAGGCACAATATGGACATGTTCAAAAACTCACTTGTGTTGTCAGCTGTTTTTACAATAGTCTCTGTGTGTTGAGATATTTTCAGAGGACAGTGCATCTATACTGCTTTACAGGCTGTACACTGACAGATTTAAGTTATATCAAAGTTTCATTTCTATTGTTTTGTCCCATGAAAAGATATAACAAAATATTTGCAAAATGTGAGGGGTGTATTCACTTTTGTGAGATGCTGTATATTGTGTAATAATAGATTATAGATGTTTTAGTTTAAACCTATGGTCTTTTCTTTCTAACAGTTACAACTGGAACAAAGTTCACTGTCTATTTCTAACCAAAAGACTGATGGACAAACAGTGTCCATGCTGATAAATGTTGTTCTGTGAAGTTAAAACAGGTTACCTTAACTTGTAGTTCATCTCCTTCAACACAGGTTCAGTAAGGGGGTAAGAACACAGATGGAGACAGTGGTTGTGTTTGAATGCTTCCTGCGGGGCGGCGCCACTTCATAGCTCCAGGCTCCAGTTCATGCGAGCAGGCACTGTTACTTTCAGCTTTCACAGTTCTTTGGCCTCAGCTTTCCCCCTTCGACCCTTTTTTTCTTCCCTTTCACTTTTCTTCTGTTCCCTCAGGCAGCACCTTCAGTCCATCAGCACCTCCTCTTCACGGAGAGAGGGAATCAATAGCGCTCAGGTCTGAGCAGTGCAGGAGACATTGATCGCTCAGTTTCACTGACTGCCCCTTCTCTGTCTCTTCTAGAAGCTGGGGGGCATGAAGTTTTCAGGCTGTTTCTATGTCAGACAGACATTTATCTAATTTTGGACCTCGAGAGAAGCAGCTGAAGTAACGCTACACACTCTTTTTTCAGCTCAGAACTCAACCTAAGGACCAGCCTAGGAGCTGGCCTCAAACACAGCAGTGATATCCACAGTGGTGAAAGAAAAGGAAAGGATACTTTTTATGATGTATCATACAACAGTATATGCACATAGAGGGCATAATGATCATTTAACTGAGAAAAGACTTACTGAATGGTACACATGTTCATCACCAGCTAAGACTCAACCTGTCTGTATGAGTAATGTTGAAGAGGCCTGTTGTCCGTCTGTGTCCATGTCGACTTTCACAGCTTTCAGGAAAATATTTGATATTTTAGTTCTTTCTTCAACTTTTTAAAACTCACATTGTACTTACTGCTGCTGTGATCTCTCATCTCATCACATCTCATCTCAAGTATTATTTCAGATTATTACAGTCTTTCATTTCTGTCTCTGTTTTGATTTCATTTCAGTTTTATTTGTGACTCAGACATCAGCCAGTTTTCTGTGATGAAAACTGAAGCTTTATTTCACTTGCTGGTGTCCAACACCTAACTGGTCCTGTTCTTCTGCATTTATCTATATAACTATACATATTTATGGTTGTGATTATGGAGTGACACCTGTACACATGGTAAGTGAACACAAAGATGACGACCGCTGTAGCCTCAAAATTCAAAACCGTAATGAAAATTAAAACTAACAAAAATGAAACACTGACATTTACTGGCAAAAATATCTTATATATACAGCAAGTATTTATTGCAACATTGTTTATTGCAACAACTACTGCAACAACTTGGTTGTTAGATAGATAGATAGATAGATAGATAGATAGATAGATAGATAGATAGATAGATAGATAGATAGATAGATAGATAGATAGATAGATAGATAGATAGATAGATAGATAGATAGATAGATAGATAGATAGATAGATAGATAGATAGATAGATAGATAGATAGATAGATAGATAGATAGATAGATAGATAGATAGATAGATAGATAGATATTTAAGGAAGAACATAAAAGAACATAAGAACATAAAAGAACATAAAACACCCAAAGCAGAATGAACAGAAATACAGGTTTGTAATAGTTTCAGGTGCAGCTCAGGCATGGAGCTTTAATGCCACCTGGTGTCCAGACAGGAAGACGACAACTCAAACACACTAACATTAAACTCAGACTACAGGGACCTAAATCTGCTGCTGCCAAAATGACTAAAATAATACACACACACACACACACACACACACACACACACATATATATTATTAGTTTGATATTTTGTCTTTAAATGAGGTGCTTAGTCGTCCAGTCTAATCCATCTTAGCTAAAATGATTACACAGGCTCAAGCTCTGAATGTGGACACATAAAGAGACACAGCTTCATCTCCACTTAAACCACATTTAGTGGGATAAAAGTCCCACTCTGTTTAATAACCCAGAAATATGAGTGAGACTGGACAAACCAGACTTTTACTAAAAATACACACACACACACACACACACACACATACATGGGTACAAATATTTAACACACTTCCTTTTGCTGTCTCAGCAGACTCTGTGAAGTGGGGTGCAGAAGTGCTGAGGAAACGGTGTGTGCTGTGTTTCAGGTCTTATCATAGCTCATACATTATATGTCGATGGAAGCACGAGTCATAACCTTTCCTTCTTACATCTCCACATAGTGTGATATCAGCAGCAGCTTCTATTTCTGTTCTGCATCACCGAGGCACTTTTGTGCAGCTTTCTGTAAAACCTGCACATTTACACATTATCGACTCGCAATGAAGATTAATTACACAACTCTGAGCTCTGCTCCCCTTCCTCTTCCCAGTGAACAAATTCAAGTTTATTCTGGACACTGGGTTTTCTCACATACTTGGGAAACTTATATTTTCTTCTCAGAGCATAAACTGAACCGTGTGCTGCTGGTTTATTCTCTGTGTGAGTGTATGAGAAGATAGAAATGGTAAAACAAAGACAATGACAATCCCAAAGGTCAAGTAATTAGTCTAACAGCATCAGTATGTTTCAGCTGAGGTGTTGGTTGGATCCTAAATCACTGAACAAACCCCCAACAGCCATTCTGACATCAGAATAAGAGCAGCCGTGTGTGACAAGTTTTTCTAACTTTCCAAAACTGTAAAAAATCAGAATGTTAAAACTATTTGAATGGCGAAGGGGGTCTATAATCTAATTGGAACATATATAAACTACTGCATGATATCTAATAAAGTGTTCACGTTTCTCCATCTGATCTATATGTGACAATAAATGAAGTAGTGCATTTTAGAGAAACAGTAAAAAGTATCAGGCAAAGTACCTGAGAATTGCAGTATTTAAATATAAATGTATTTCCATGTAGTTACATATGTCTGCACTGCTCCTTTAACCTTTTATTACCAAAGTACACAAACCAGAAATAATAATAAAAACCTAGAGTGGATTATTAAATTCCTTTCTACTTTATGCACTGAGAAGGTAAATTACCTCAAAGCCATTCATATAACAGTTCAGACAAATTTAGACCAGCTTGGCTCTGAGGTGAGATTTTCAATCACAAATGATCAGAGTGGAAACATTTTGTCTCCTTTGCAGATAAAGTCAGAACATAACGTGAAAATGAACAAATTACAGTGGTTTAATTACTCTGAAGTCACCATGTTCACTTCCCATATGTGACTAATCTCCTTCAGTATGACGTGTCGCTGCTGCAGCAAAGAGACAAACATGCTGTTTCATCACATTAACCTGCAAAAAATAAACAATAGTGAGACCACGACCGTTATGTCCATGAACAGCAGAAAAAGTCAGAAGAACATATTTTGTCCACCTCTCATCACACCTGCATCATCATCCACTGAGACAAAATTATTCCATAAATATGCCCCAAAAGCTGGATTTACCTGGTTTGTCATTTACAATAAAACTACAAAACGTTCATGTCATGATGTATGTCATAAACAATAGATAATAATAACAACAGATTCTGTTTGAGTTGATGTACATATTAGACAGACACATATTTGCTTTGGTAGATAGTAGAGTGGTATTGTTAGTATGTCGTATGTCATAATAATAATATACTTGGCCCATCTGACTGATGGTGTCTCAGGTTCAACAACCTCCCAACTCATCACAGCACTGATACTTTGTCAAAATCTTTTGGTTTTGTGTCGAAGTTTTACTGACAAATAAATTCAACACATTTTTACTTTTTTCACAGCAATCAGCCCTAAAGGAAAAGCAAGAGGGAACAAAATGCATTCACTAAAAAAATACTGAAAATACTGAAGGACATCAACCAATAACATGTCAGATCACATGTTAGATGATGGGATCAGTGATCCCTATTTCGCTCCTGACTTATGAAAACAGACACAGATAATGATAAGGTAACATCACAAACAAGAAATAGGATGAGATGGACAGTGACCTGTAGAAAAATAAAAGAGAAAACTTAACTCAGGTGAAAGGGAAAGAATTATATTATTTATTTCATAAATCACCAAATTAGCCCTTGTTTAGTTTTGACAAACAACAACAGTTGTGTAACTTGGAGTGAAACAGTCAACTCCTCCAGAACATGTATCTTCATGAAATGACCACCAGGTGGAAGCACAGAGACAGGAAGAGGAGACGTGAACCTTCAACACAATCAAAGAAGTGCTGCTAAAAGCTGCTAATGAATATACAAGGAAACAATGGGGGGTAGAGTAGAATAGGAGTCAATCACAAAACACAAGTCCACTCCTGTCTAAGTACAATTTGATTATTAATACTTAATTTATGAAGAAAAACACAGGCTGCACTAATTAATCACTGTGAGAAATAAGCGTGATTAAAGGCTCCACATAATCTCTTCAAACTCGTCTTCATGTGCCCACACTTATTCTGAATGTCTGGTGTTTTTTAGACATTTTATCTGAAATGTAATTGGTCAGTTTATCAATCAGATAACTCGTAGTGTTATTGCTGTTCAGGTCTCTTTTTTAGTGTTATGACGTAAAAACTCTGTACCTGAAGCTTTACGATGGCATACGACTACTTACACAACACACATGGAAAAAAACTGTAACAAACCATGAAACCTTGAAAACAGCACTTTGTGCTCAAGTTGATGAATAACTGATAGAAAAAACAACAGTCCTGGATCCTGATACTGATGCTGACCTTTCAGCTTGTTATGTAATTTTAACTCCAGTTCCACTAAAACAGATTAGATCAGAACATTTGATACTTCTTTAAGAGAGAGAGAGAATAAGATAAAAACATTATATAATACTATATATATGAATAAAGCAGTAGAAAGTATAGAGAACTAGAATAGTAGTAACCTATAGAAAGACAGTGACTTAATGAATTAATTATGTTACAATCCAGTCTACTCTGAACTGTGCTATTATTGTTATGTTATATGTTATAATGTTATTTTTTATTTTTGTCTTCCAAGTTTCTAGGTAAAGCAACGCGTGTATCACAGAACATTGACGTACGTGGCCTGTAGTTGACGTCACAGACGCTGATCCTTGTTCAATTAACGCACTGGACGCTGATTGGTTGCCACTGGGGGTGTTAACGCCCTCCACCGTGTGGTTCCGGCTCCTCCGGTACAACTGGAGCTCGGCTCAAACCACCGGTGACAGCAGGGGGACTGCTGAGTGTCGCCTCTGCACAGAGACACTTTTATCAGTTTTCGAAGCAAAATTTAACAGACGCATATATTTTACACGAACTCTATTCACTTGGTATGTTATGTAGTGCCTTTCAAAGGTGTCTGCTTCCCGGTTGAAAACTCCGCGGACCAGTCCATTTGTGTTCAAGCCCCGGGAACCCGGCTTTCCGTGACCCACCAGAAAAACTGATGTAACTTTACCGGTTTCGCTTACGTAAACGTACAAAGAGAAGGGAAGTGTGTTGTACCGGCGAAGATTCGCAGGCTTTTTGTCTGGTGAATGAAAGGCGACAGCGGGTGAAAAGACAGCGGCACAGTCGCGGGAACAGTCCCGACTCTTTCTCTCTGTTGAACTCTGCCGTAGGGAAGAATGAATCCAGCTCGCCGCTGTTCGGCTTTGTTCAACCAGCTGTGCTCGTCCACGCGGGGGGCGCCGGCGACAGGGAGGTCGTTCTCACCGGGGGGACGCGCACACCCGGTGGGACCGCGGCACTGCTCCGGTGTCGGAGGAAGAGGAACGGGTGTTAGAGCGACCGGAGCCCAGCTGAAGCCGAGCGGAGGCTCCGCCAACTACCCAACAGCAGGTAGAGTTCACCTGAATGTACGGATCAGTGTCAAGTGGCGCCAAACTACCGGAGTGTGTGTTTCTACTAAACCCTTTAGACATTTCACAAGAATAACGCTCTTTATCGTAAATATCAGACCGAGGGTCATTTTTCCAGACTCGTAATTTATTTATAATTTATTTTGATTATAATAAACAGCCTGTAATTCGGCTCATTATACAATGAATTTCTCCTCATATGAAGGAAATCCACAAGTCTCATCCTCACACGTGCGTAAACCCTCAGCGCGTGGCAGTGAGTTGAAGTGTGTTATGAGTCACACACACGTTTGGACTGAGCATGTGTGATGAAGACCCCTGCCCATCCTCAGAGAGCCCCTCTGACCACTAACCCCACACATGAAACCAGGAAATGTTAACACATCTTTAGTTACTGGAAACAAGAGCTGTCACTTCCTTGTATGAAATGTTGCATTGAATTTTCCTTTCAGCCGAGCGGAGCCATTATCATGAAAACTCTAATCTGAAAGGTTAAAACTCTCAGATGTGGAGTTCAGTTGATCATGAAACATTTTATTGTTTCTCAACTTTTGATTCTGGCACATACAACAGCTGTTCTGTTGTTTCTACATCAGTCTGCTGGGATGATGCTGTGTCACCAAACAAACTGTGAGACAACATTATCATTATCTCCATTCCTTTCTAAAACAAACGTCCAGTGCTGGTGAAGATCAGTTCACAATGTTTAGAGAGAATCTTAACCAGCTCTCATTAAGGCTGCCACGTACAAATGAGAATCTCTTCAAAGTAAAGACATTATTTAACCACATCCTGGCACATCTTCTGCTAAGTAATTGCTTCTATTTATTCTGTTTCTAAAACGGTGACTTCCTGATGTCCTCTCCTCTGGATCTTAAGCATGTGTCCTTGTCTTGTAATCTGTTCTAGCAGCTTCATTTTCCCTCCTGACTGGACCGTAACACTGCATCCGTGCTCCTTTGCTAACAGGCTGACAGGTCTGTGTTCAGATTTAAACAGGAGTCGTCTGGTTACTTTGAATATAAGGAAACACTGGTGCAGATCAGTGCGGCCTGATTTGTAAACCACCATCATGTCCCTGTAGGGAGAGAATGAAAGAAAGAACAGCTGCTTTAGCTTCAGGTCAGACGGTAATGAAAGTTAAACTGATGTAATAGACCATTCGACTTGTCTTTAAAATCTAATTATAGTTGTGTTTTGACTTTTGTAACATAACTGCAGTTGGTGAGATAAAACTGAGCTCTTCACTGGCACAGGAAATATCCCCAAAATAACAATGACTACCATAAATGGTGTCATTTGATTCTGCATTGAGGTTGGTGTTTGATCACATTGTAACATTTGCCTCAAACATATCAGCTGATCAGGTTCATCTAAATTTGAAAACAGTAAAATGTTTTACCTCCAGTACATCTCTTCATGTTTGACCAATATTTGAGGGATTATTGTAGCATAAAGAATATGTTTCTCATGGAGTATTAACGAGTCTGATAACTAACATTGTTGCGATTCATAGCTCTGACTCTTCCTGTATCTTATTGACCAGTAATTAGTGTAAAAGTGTCACATGGTTTGATATGTAGCTGTTTAAATGAGACGTGTCAATGTTTAAAAACTCATACTGGTCAAAGTGGAGATAGTCAGGAACCAGCATGTGGGTCACAGTCGTTAAACAGTTCGAACCAAGTTGAGTTTGTCTATTCTAAGTATTGTCACAAGGAAACGGGTCAGGTCAAGTCCCTCACCCCAACACACATACCTAGATTCACATAACATATTCCCTCATGGTCTGGGTCAGCAGATCCTAAAATTAGCTGCTTTAATGGTTTCTGTGTTTGACTCCTCTGGAGGCTAAAACTTAATTAATCTAACTGTGCACAGGTCTTTACTGGGCTCCCTGTAATGGGATTGGTCAGAATGAGTTACATAACCAAGCAGTAAAGTAAAGAAGACATGGGTCAAGAGAAAGTTCACTCAAAGGTTTTTAGAGTTACAAAATCACAGGGTTATCAAAGGTTTCAGCTTAAATTGTTTGTCAGTATCATCATTTTATACCATCTCAGAGTGAGTCTGTGTTTTAGTAGGTTTTTATTTTTAAACAGGACAATCACTTATTCAGCCTTCAGCCTGTACCACTTTGTCTAAATAGTCTCCAGTTATTGAGTTAACTGCTGTGTGTCCCTTCAGCAGACACTGACCTGGAATTTGATCTGTGTCTGACTTATTATTTAACAGCGGCCTCGCTCTGTCCTGTAACTGGACTCCATCCACCAGGACCTCACAAAACACGAACACAGAAAATAAAACAGTGTGAAGTTACAGAAAAGGTGCGAGACGTATCACTTATTGTGGATCTGGGACAAGTCTCCCAGCATGCCTTTCAACAACCAATATCAACACGAGACAAACATTAAACTTCCTGCCCTGCAACTCCAGAGATCTCAAGACATGAACTGAGTATGAGAGTTCAGGTCTGCTGAGACGAGCCTCGAGTTTGGAAACATCAGTCACTCACTGAACCAATTAATGAAGGTTCAGTGAAGTGTCTCAACAAGCCTCTTCTCATTTTATATGAAGAAACACCTGGAACTGATCCACAGTTATTAACCTCACCTGGGCTGTTGTGTAACAACACACAGCTGTCCTCCGGCTTAATGTTCTCCCTAATGACTGATTTTTCATTAGTACAGTTTTAAGACGCAGCTTGAAGCAGAGGAACCAAAACTAAGACTGACTGACACGGTTCATTTTGTTTTTAGAAGCATATTTATATCATATTCTCATCAGTCTCTAAACGTGTGTGATTTGTGAACCTTCTTCCATTGGTCCAGTGTTACAAGAATGAACAAAAATCACCATGAACGCTGATATCAAATTGCGGTACTCAGCAGGAACGGCTCGTTTTAACCTGGTGGTGTATGAACGGTAAGGGGACATGGTGAATACATGAGCGGGCACAGTGAATTTTCTGTTTCTCTGACAGTTGACTGTCAACTCACATTCCAGAGGTTTGTCTCTAGAATGCTTACACTGCTCTTATTGTTACTGTGGGAGAGAGAGAGAGAGACGGACGGACAGACGGAGAGGAGGAGAGCATTCTTGAACGGGACGAGTCGGTCCTTTATGTGGCTGAGTCACTGGGAATGTCTCATGAGAGTCACCCTGTCCCTCTGTCCCCCACGTCCAGCGTCAGTCTGCTCCCACTCAGTCCAGCTCAAAGGAGGAAAAGCAACAGACGGATAACTGGACGTTAGGAGGAAAAAACTTTCAGACCGGCTGCAAACCGTGCGTTTATATGTGTGTTCTTCCATCATCAGATCTGATCAGATCTCCATGTGAGTATATACTAGTTTTCATGTTTGTGTGAGGCTGAGTGTAGCTTACAGTCCTTTTTATTCAGTCTGATCTGATCTAGTTCAGCTCTGTGCACATCCCATTTTAGTGAACTCCTTGTTAAAGTGACTGGGTCCCGTCCTCGTGTTGAAGCTTCAGTTCTCTCATTCACATCACTGGTCCAATGATGCAGTGACCCACTGTATCTTTAACTCTGAAAACTGAGTGAGCTTTGGGGCTCACAGCATTTGGAGGAAATCTTGGCGTGTTTTGTTCAGGTTGCGGGTTGCAGCGCTTTCAGTCGATTGGTAGGAGGCAGGCTACTTGAGTCCAGGACTCAGACTTGTGTCCGACTTGTGCCTTAATTTTATGGACTTGTGACTTGACTTATGCATCAACTACGTTTTGACATGAGGAAGACTTATTTTGTTGTAATATCCTGTAATAATTTGGCAAAACATTTATATCTAGGCTGCATTTTTGTGCTTGTGCATGTGTGATAGCTGAGTCATTTGGTGCAGACTTGACTTGGACTGGACTCGGATCAGTAGTACAACTCGACTAATTAATTTTTTTTTTTTTTTGTAAATGACTTGGACTTCATTTGGACTTGAACTCTGGGAACTTGAGACTGGACTCCAGCTTTAGTGACTCAATTACAACACTGGTTGGAGGATGATCATATTGAGCACTGGGTATTAGATGAGGTTTATCTCAATTTACAATATTATATTGTTCCTAAATATTGTCATGTTGTTGAATCCGTTTTTCTCTCAAAGCATCAATAACAGAACTTTTAACGCAGTATCCACTTCTTAGTGGTGATGCAAAACTACTAAGAGATTGTGTTTTGATTTTGTTTTTCTTCCAACAGAAATGAACCATTTGTCTGAAAACATAAAAATAACAACAGCGTGCTTCGGTTGACTAATGAACAGAGAAAGCGGCATGTGTCATCTAATCACATTGAGGATCACAGAATACTAACCAGCAAATCATGAGCAGCGGTGTGTGAACCATGATTTTGTCCCGCACACTCAGAGAAAGTGTAACACACTGCAGAAATGGTGACCACTGACCCCAAATCAGATTAGCGAATTAACCACTTAAGTCCATGTAAATGTGACTGTGCCACTGTCAAAGAGAACAACACACGGTCTGTCAGTCTGCTGCACTCCTAATGTCCCACAGCTGATATCCTCTGTGTGTGCATGCGTGCGTGCACATGTTTTGTAACCACAGCAGTTATTCCTGCCATCTGCATCTGTTGTTGGACAACAAGTCCATTCACATCAAAACTCCACCCCCTCACTCCACTTCCTCCTTTCTTTTCTTTCGGCGCTTCCTGTTCTTCAGCGTCAGCATCTCCGATCGCTATGACAACTGTGAAAATCTCTCACCTCTTTCCACGTCTGAGACAGGCTTACTGTGTCTGTAGAGGTCAGTCTGTCACCCAGCGAGCGAATGGAGGAAGGAAGGGGGGTGAGGGAGGATGAGACAGATAAAAGATGAGTCACACACACAGAGGGGGGGGTGGGGGGTGCTAGCCATGCAATGAAAGAGGATAAAAGAGAAGAGGGCAGGAGTGAATGACAGAGACAGGGAGGTGACGGAGGTGCAGACAGAGCTGACATGGAGGCCGTGGGTAAGACATTAACACTCCAGCACAACTCATTCATGCCACTGTGGTGCAGATAATTATGTCACAAGTGACGATTCACGATGATTTAGTTCAGTATCCACAGACATTTCTGCTCATTTTATTCACAAATCATGCAGCGTTATTTTCCCACTGTAAAGTTTCTTATAAAACAGTTTTATTTTGTGATGCAGAGACCAGAGGAAAGCAGCGTGACCAGTAAATGTTAAAAGGAAGTGAAATGAATGAAGGGAATATTAACTGTAGAGGAAATCTTGAGACCAGTCGATTTCTGTTGCTGGATCAATATAATTGCTTTTATGAAGGTGTCGGTGTCGGTAGTGAAGGTCGGGCGTTGTTAGCGTTGTCTTTTTAAATTCACAGGCTTCACCAAATCACAGTCTGTCCTTCGTTGTGCTGTTTGAATTCGCCTTAAATTCAATTACAGGACTGAGTTTCCGAAACCCTGTTGTAGGGACTGGGAGTTTTTCCAGGAGATGTATTTCTGGAAAACTCATCAGCTGACTTCCTTAATTCCTTTGATATTTTTTCTCTATTTTCCAGTTGTTGCTCTCAGAGTTTCCCAAGCAGGTAAACTACCAGCTGTTTGTTTCCCTCGTGTGTCGTTTTAAAGGAGTGGAGTGGATTTCACTCGATGTTGTTTCTTACTCGTTCCATGTTTGTCTCACTCGTGACTCACTGTTTAGTTTTGAATGGTCCCGGGCTGTTGTATTTACTGGGGACGTGTTATAGAGGAGATGATGAGGCTCTGGTACCTTGTGTTACCATGTCCTGATTGGAACACCAACCAAACTGGAGGCAGGACTAATGTAGATGGAGATTTTAGGTGGTGGACAGTCGGTGTCCTCTCCTCACTTTCTGTGTGTTCTCTCGTGATCAGAGTGTCCGAACAAACGTGTCAGGATCATCTGATACTTGTAAAGACCAAAACAAACCAAAATGGCAACACAACCTTTGTCCTCATGTTGTTAAGGTGAACAATTTTTTACCTGGAGGGTATAACATGGCTCAATAAAGGTCCAAAGTCTTCTAAACCAACGAGCTGAAGCGAATGCTCAAGTTAACACACGGACCATTAACTTGTGTTGGATTATATTAGAGCAGCTTTAATGACCAAATGTTTCTCTCTTGTTTCCATCAGTTTGTCCAATGGGCAGCGCCAGCAGCAGCGGTAGCAGTAGCAGCAGGTTGTTTGGTTCGTTGGCGCAGTCGCTGAACACCGCCCCCATGCCCCAGAAAGACCTATACCCCGAGGAGAGCCTGGATCAGGACCAGGCGGAGGCCGACCCAGATCAGCTGCTCAGAGAGTGTGAGGACGCCCTGCAAAGACGACCGGCTCGCCCTCACCGGGACCTGGTCTATCCCAGCGGATCCATGCCCAGCAGACATCAACATGACCCATCCAACCCTTCCATACGGATCATGCAGTGGAATATTCTTGCACAAGGTAGATTTCTGTGGAGCTGCAATGTCTTCAGTCTTGTTACATGTTATTGATGTGTTCTAACATGTTTGTGTTTGTGTCCAGCTCTTGGCGAGGGGAAGGACGGCTTTATCCGCTGTCCACTAGAGGCTCTCAAATGGCAGGAGAGGAAGTACCTCATCCTGGAGGAGATCCTCACCTACCGCCCCGACATCCTGTGTCTACAGGAAGTCGACCACTACTACGATACTTTCCAGCCAATCATGGCCAGCCTGGGCTACCACGGCACCTTCCTGGCGAAGCCGTGGTCTCCCTGCCTGGACGTGGAGCAGAACAACGGCCCCGACGGCTGCGCTCTGTTTTACCGCCGCTCGCGTTTCTCCCACCAGGCCACGTCTCACCTGCGGCTGTCGGCCATGATGCTGCCCACCAACCAGGTCGCCATCGTCCAGACGCTGAACTGCCAGGCAACGGGCCGGCAGCTGTGCGTGGCTGTCACGCACCTGAAAGCTCGCAGTGGGTGGGAGCGGCTGAGGAGCGCGCAGGGCGCCGACCTGCTGCAGAGTCTACGCAGCATCACGTCCCGCAACAGCGGCGGTGGTCAGAGCGAGTCAGACATCATTCCCTTGGTGGTGTGCGGAGACTTCAACGCGGAGCCGTCGGAGGATGTTTACAGACGCTTCAGCTCCTCCCCACTCGGCCTCAGCTCCGCCTACAAGCTGCTGAGCGGTGACGGACAGACGGAGCCGGCCTACACCACGTGGAAGATCCGCCCCTCCGGAGAGAGCTGCAGCACGCTGGACTACATCTGGTACACACAGTCTGCTCTGACCATCGACTCTCTGCTGGACATTCCCACTGAGGAGCAGATTGGTCCAGACCGTCTCCCATCATACCACTACCCCTCTGACCATTTATCACTGCTCTGTGACATCAGCTTCACACAGGAACCTCATAGGCTGATGTGAGCATCCAATCACAGCAGCTCTGGACTAACAGGACTGATGACGGTTCATCCAGTATCAGTGATGAACAGACTGGAACTCAGAGTGGTGATTTACAGTCATGAGCATGTGTCACTTTCTGTAACACTGCTGCTGTTTTTTTTTGTTTTTTTTTTAAATCACTGACGTTTAGTTTTTTTTAAAAGCCAAACAAAACGTTTATTTAACTTAAGTGGAGCTGAATTGAACACTTGGAATCAGCTGCATATATTTATTGTTTCCACACACTTAAAGCTCTTTTAAATTAATTTTATTAAATTATTCTTTATTCTTTTGAGTTGATTTTAACCAAGATCAACAGGCTTTTCTATAGTGTCTTTTAAATTCATTATTTTTGCATTGAAGCAATCACAGGTGGTTCTTCATATGACTGGTCACCAACGAACATGAGGAGAAATGTTACTATATGAAATATAAATAAAGACATGAACTTTACTCAGTTTCCTGTGTCAGATCCTGTTTGTAGAGACTCAACCAAATAGACGAAGCTGGAGCTGCTGCCAAGTCCTGAATTAATAGTCTGAATATGAGAGATTTTTAGGAATAAACTGAAAATGGCGACTCAAATAGATCTGATCTGATTATCTGTGTCGGCAGTGCAGATGAAGTCAGGAGCTTTGGTTAATGTTCCCATTAAAAATCAGAATAAGGAAAGAAATCATGTCTACTATAAACTGTGACATAATTGTTGGTTTGACTGTTTGTGAAACTGCTCATTTCCTGGAATTTTCACAAACAAGAGACTGAGTTTTAGGTTTAAGTTCACAAACATCCAGTGAGCAGCTGTTCTGTTGTAATGAGAGGTCAGAGGAAAATGGTCAGACCGGTTGGAGCTGACAGAAACTTGGAGAACTATTCTTTATAAATGTGTTGAGCAAAAACGGCACCAGAGTGGACATGTCCAACGTTGACATGGATCAGAGAACCTGACGTGTCAGGTTCCAAGAACAGAAACCTGAATCTGCTGTGGACACAGACTCAACAATCCTTGTCTAATGGATCTGGATTTGTGCTGATTTAGAAGATGGTAGGTTCAAATTCTGGATCCATGGAGTCACAACACTTCAGGCTGCCATGGTGTCAGTGTCAGCAATGACTTCTTGGTTCACTTTGAGCTTTAATACCAAGACTATCGGTTAATGATCACAGTTTATCATCTTCTAAAGGTTACTTCCTGCAAAATAATGCACCATATCACAACACATTTCTTGAACATGATTTCAGAAGATTAATGTTGGGATGTGGTACAACAGGAGATTGATGGCATCAAAAGGCTCTGCCATAATCACCTGACTGAGTTCATCATCTGTGATTAAAGTCATGGTTGTTGGTGGTATTAGTACTAGTATTAAAACATCTTTTTTTTCACTGTGTCTTGAATGCTACTACACATGGACATGTGGTCGTTTACAGACCCAGGTATGAGTCAGCAGGTAGTTCTAAAGGCTTCAACTGTGCAGCAGCGTAGAGGAAGATGTCCAAAGAGGAGAGGACACTGGCTGGTACGCACTGAGCGAACAGCAGTCTCCTTCTAGAGTAAGCAGCTAAAAATAACCCTTGAGAACAAGAACAGATAAATACCCAACTTTCTAAGAGAATGGGAGAACTGGTGTCAGCCCTGCATAGCACACGTTGTTACACTGTACGCTGATAATCCTGATCAGTAAACTTTACCTCAACCTAAGTCATCTGAGTCTCCCGTGTCTTCCTGCCTGAGTCCTCCTTTCATTCAACAGTGCTCCCAGGATTTCTCCAACGGTCTACATGAGTTTGGAGGAAAGGTTACACATTATTATCAACAGTAAAGCTTTAACACAGGCTGTATACTAATATACATAGATTTTTCAGGCACAAAAACTTTTGCATCGTTTTTTCTCTTTTCTTTTATTTTCACCTGTTTTTGTTTTCAACTATGACAACCAGAGAGCCGCTGAACCGTTACCCGATTGTTACTCCGGTGATCAGCTGATGAAGCTGTCCTGCTCAAAGATACGACCCGAAAAGAGAACCCAGATCCCGGCGGAAATAAGGTGAAGATAAAGTGGATGCAGAGCAGGAGTTAAGCGGCGTGAGAAGAAAAGACGGTACAAACCATCAATATTGTCTGGGACTATAGGGAATGTACAATCTTTCCCCATAAGATGAAGAACTCACGGTGCTGACCAGCCTACAAAGCAGCATCATGTCTCACTGAGACTTGTCAGTGGACAGCAGAGCTAACGAGACCAGAGAGTGGAAGGACGTGGGGATTGCGATGTTTATTAATGAGATGATGTAACCCTGAGCACATCAGTGTTACTGATAGGTGCCTCACAGCTCAGGTTTCCTCCCCCAGCTAAAAACATGCAACATTGGCGATAGGTGGATTGAGCATACTAAATTGCTCAAAGGTGTAGATGTGAGTGCGAATGGTTGTTCGTCTATATGAGTGGCCCTGCGTGTCCCAAGGGAGGTCACCCAAATCATCGCAATAAATGTCGGCCGATGCTACTACTTCCTGTGAACTAACTATATATATATATATATATATATATACACACACACACACACACACACACACATACATATATATACATAGTACGCACTAAACATGATCAGCTGTTGACCATAATATGTGAATAGATTAAGTAAATCAACTTTCATTTTTAAGAACAATCCCTCATAACATTAGTGAGTTTCTCCATTTGCCTCATTTTTCTGAGCCAACAGATGAACAAGTGAAGTACCTGTGATTGCTGCTTTTTGCTTTGTTTGTCTCCTCTGAACAGGAATGACCATCTCAGAAAATCTTCTTCTGGTGCATTGTGAATAAAACAACTAAACGCAGTTTTCATTCACATTTGTTTTTTTTTTTTTATAATACATATTTCAGTAAAATCTACTTCAATACACTGATAGTACAAGAAAAAAATAGTATATCATACTTCAAATGTGGAGCACGCCATTTAGTTCTTTTATCTCAATGTAGACAATCCTTTACTCCCTTTTTATGAACAGTACAAAAAGATGCTGGGTGCTGGGAGAAGGTGACAGTGCTGAGGAGTAACATAAGTCTGCAGACAAACCATTAATGACCGAAACAATAAGAGGAAACGAAGAGATGAGTCCGACTACGTCTGTACTGATACACGGCCGCTGAGTATCAAAATGCTTTTTACATTTCTGTTTACAACAAAGTCTCATCAGGCTTTTTATATTAGGTTTGATTACAAAAAGTTGTGGTTTCATGTACAATCTAAGGCTGCCCATGTCTCTGAGCTCTGAAGGATCTGCATGTGTGTGTGTGTGTGTTGTGTGTGTGTGTGTGTGTGTGTGTGTGTGTGTGTGTGTAGCAACAGTCCCTTTAAGCCTTTGCAGAGCTTCAGTCTGACATGAGGCTGACAGTCTGAGCCAATGAGAGAGCAGCTTTGCTCTGAGGTGGGGGAGGTGTGGGATGTGTCCTGCACTTCCTCAGCAGTGTCCACAGTCACTTCCTGTCCGCCCACCGACCCCCACCCTCCCAAGTGGCCCCAGCTCAGGGCAGAGCTCTCACGATGACGGGCTTTCTGCCGATGCTGCTGCTGCTGCTGCTGCTGTGGGCTGGAGGGGGGCGGAGCCTCCGCCGCTACTTCTGATTGCGCCGCCTCAGGCTGACAGCTGGAGGGTTTCGGGGTCTGGGTGGAGACTTTGGGCAGGGCGGGGTGAGGCTGGCTGACCTGGAGCTGAGGCAGCGGCTGAGCCACCGCCGCAGGTTTGGCCAGGATGAGCTGCGGCACCGACCGGCCCGCCGTCAGCTGCACCGTGCCCGCGGCGCCTGCGGCGGGTTTGGCCTGTGCCAGCTGCGTGGCAACGGGTTTGGCCTGGATGAGCTGCGTGACTTGGCCCCCCGGGTTGGCCTGCATGAGCGTGGCCAGCTGGTTGGCCGGGATGGTGATGATGGTGATCTTCTCTCCCGCTTTGGAGCCGGCCGGCAGCATGGTGGGCAGTGCCTGGATCACCAGTTTGGGCGGAGCGCTGGTCGAAGCGTTGGCTACCGTGACCGGGACGCCGGCGGTGGTGAGGATGGGTGACGAGTTTAACGTCACCTGGCCGAGCGAGTTGGTCATGACTACTGGCATGGCTCGGATCGGCCTGCAAGGGGAGACAAAGAGGACGTTACAACCACATACTGTCACTGTGAGACAACTGAGATTCTCATGGGCCAGCTGTGTTCACACATGTTGTGTATTATCTTCGACTACTGAGACTGGCTGATTCTCAGTGTCTCATATTTAATCCAACTGATTTTGAACAAATACTTGTGTAAAGGAGAATCTGTCGCCTATCTACCACTGTCCACTTTATTTCATGTCATTTAGCCTTGTCTGTATTTTCGATCAGTAGTTATTAACTTATTATTATTGTTTTATCGGATATATTAATTGACTCATTACTAACAATTGTTAGTAATAGCTCTACTCCTATCGAGTATAAACAAAGTCCTCTCAGACCTGGAGGCGGTGTTGCTGGGGATGACAGTGACGTAGGTCTGCTGAGGCTGGGTGGCGGCGGGGGAGTTGGTTGACAGCAGGCTGACAGGGCCCTGCTGGTGAGCCGGGTGCTGGCCTGACACGACGCCCTCGCTGTCCTCCACCTCGTCGCCGTCGTCCTCCTCGTCGATCACGCGGATGTTCTTGGGCATGTCTTTGAACTGGTAGGCCAAACGCTGACCCTCCACTTTTGCCAGGATGCCTCGCTGGTAGTAATACCTGCATACACATACATACACACACAGGGAGTATGAGAGGTGTGCTCTCATCTGTAACACACACAGAAGCTGCTCAGGACTGTTGGACAGATTTACCTGAGCGCTCGGCCCATGGTCTCGTAGTTCATGTCGGGCTTGTTCTTGTGTTTCCCCCACAGTTTGGACACAGCCTTTGAGTCGACCAGCTTGAAGATGCCCTTATCTCTCTGCATCCACTTGATGTAGCGGGGACATGTGTTTTTATCCTGCAGCAGCTCCAGCAGGAACTCCCACAGGTATGTGGTGTTACCTGTGGGACGGAGATCAGCAGCGTGAAATCTTACAGCTCCACACAGTATCAACACAGTGATGGTACATCTATAGAGATTTAACACAGTTCCAGGCTAAAACAACACTGAACACAGGCCAACGGCAACCCCACTAACACAGCAGGTGAATAAATGTAGGACATTTTATTATTTGACCCATACAGATACAGATCAGAGTGGCTTATCACAACCAACTGGAGAATTCAATTTATTTCTGATTCCTAAAATCCAGTTCTGAATATTTCAGTTACATTACCGTTTTACATTAAAGTGACAAATACAATAAGAACTGGCCCCAGATCCGTTCCATTAACAGACCGTGTATTTACCGTGATTCATAAGTCATGGTGAATAAATGGCACACAGACAGTATTTGCTCTGTGTCAACAATCCTCGACAGGTAAATTTCCAACTCCAACATATGAACACACAACATATAAACCATATGTTCGATGTCCTCGGTCAGTTATAAACAACTTTATCCAGTGGAAATAAAACACACCTGATCAGACATGAAGTTCTCCAGTGGCTGCTGTTTCACATGATCTCTTTTAACTCTTTTAACACCTTCACCTCCATTTTTCACATGGATTTCCCTCTATCCAGTTTTCACACTTTTTAAGTCACGCGCCTGCTTTAGACTCAGTGATGCTCTCAATCTTTTGGCAAGATCCATTCATTTGACCTTAATTCTGATTTTAGAAAGATCTCAATTTGGAACTCTAATTCACTTTAATAAATCTACTCAAAGGGATTAAATTGGCTGGAATGCTTTCCATCCATTAGATACACACACACTTGACCAGTGTGGTGAAGAGGGAGCGACAGAGCTCATACAGACCTTTGCCTTCCCTCGGTCTCTTCTTGATGCCGAGGTCGAAGGAGCCGTTGGAAGCAGGCTGGTGTGATTTGGGCTTACGTCCACCTGAGCTCAAACACAAAAACAGGTCAGTGAGGACATTGTCACAGCTTTCAATGGAGTAATCTGATGTCACATGCTCATATTTTGCCTTGTAAAGTATTTCCCCACTGCTGAGGTAGTAACATTTAAAACTAGAGATGCAATTGAGTTTTCTTTCCAAACACTAGACTTGACAGCGTAAACAAACACGTCTGTGGTCTTTTTAATAGATAATCACATCTTTATCGTAAAAAAAAAAAGTCTTTTACAGGGAGCAGTGTGTAGTGCTTTGTGTCTTCAGTAACAGCATGTTGTGCGTTTGTGTTGCTGTGCTACAGGTGTGTATATATGGCTCAGATGTCTGACACTGTAAAGACACCAGCCGGTCGATCAGTGCATCTCTGGTCAAACTGTGAAAGCTGATCAGTCATGTGCTTGTCTGTAAGTTTGATGATGTCAAGTTTATTTATTCAGCTCCACTCAGACACCGGACAACTCAACATGCTCTGTAATACACTAAAACTGAGGTCAGTACTGACATTGTTTCCTGTCTTGAATTTAGTGAAGCCTATGGGGGTGTTGATTTTTGAACAGAGTAATAATGAGTGAGGACCCTGACCTCCTCTCTTCTTCTTGGCAGCAGGTTCACATTCAGGAGGGATGGGGAAGGTCTCCTCTTCGATAGGCCCACACTCTGTAGACACCTCCACCACCGTCTCCATCATCACGTCCTCTGCTTGGGTCAAACAAGACACAACGTTCACACTGTTCTCTGGGCTGGATCACAAATGGATCTGGAGATCTGCAACAGCATCTTTGTTAAGATGTCATCACAATGCCAGGATGTGACACCGGTGTGAAAGAGTTTGACAAAAGATCCTCACATTAAATATCATCCCCAACCTCACTGCTACAGACTAGTTCCTGAGTTCCAGGACAAATATATTACATCTGCACACACCTGTTTTAACAGATGTATTTTGATATTTCTTGTGTGTCTGCTCACTGTTTAAATTTACTTACCAAAACCCCTCAATGTTTACAGTAATGTCTGGGAAACATTAGTGACATGTAATGACCCTGTCAGACTGTAAAGCTCATGTTTAACCAGATCTGTCAACGGTTTGCACACACAAACACACGCACACACACACACACACACACAGACAGACACACACAGAGACAGACACACACACAGACAGACACACACAGACAGCCTTATTTGCCAACACACAAACATTTCCACACTACAGTCAGAATTTAAGTGGACAAACATGTAAGACAAACCTGGTCTTTGCCTGGACCAGGTGTACAACAAGTACAAACACTAAAAGTGGCTCAGGTTCAGACGGGGTTATGGTCATATGAAAACCTCATGGGTGCTCACTCTCTTTCCACCTGAGTATAAATATGCCTGACTATGAATGTCTGACAACATGATCTTTTGGTTGCAGAGAAAAATCCTTAGAAATAAATAACAGTTATATCATTCAATACTGCCCACACAATCCAATAACAAAACAAAACAAAAAAACAGTCATTTTACATGTGGTGTGAGATGCTTAAAATGTAGCTACAGGCTACAATCCTGATGGATGACATCTGTGATGCATATTGTGGCCTGTTTAAAAAGAAAAAAGCAAACAGCCTGTGCAGCATAATACACCAACCACCAATCACCAAAGTGAACCACAGGCTTCAACTAATAAAGACATATGTATGTAAGGTTCTTCATGGCAGTACACAAACACATAGAGCCCTACTTTTCTACAGAGCTATGAGATAGTGATACACAAGAATACTTTAAATAGACTTAATGAAAATAAACCTGTTACAGTAGAACTTTGGACCTGACTTTATCTACCTGTTTAAGCCTCATTACAACCTCATGATATTTCACTATGATACATCTACATCAGAAACAGGAACTGGCTGCTGTAATCACCACACAACACAGTGATAACAGATTCATATGCCCGAGCTTCACTGTTGCGTGTGTGCCTGCGTGCGTGTGTGTGTGTGCACGCATGTACCTGTGCTGCGTTCACTGTGCAGCCCTCCAGGAGACTCCATGTGCAGAAGGGCTTCAGCTGCTTCAAACGTCTTGTCGAAACACACCACATCGTGACCAGACATCTCCACTGAGAAGAGGAACACAAAACAACACTGTGAGCGACACGGAAGGGCAAACAGCCACACAAAGATCCTGTTTCTGGTGACAAACGGTCTCAGACACAACAGACACAACACTGCAAGCTGTACTGTTTTCAAATATTCACTTCCTTGTTTGGGGTTTGTAGTGACAGTCTGTTCCTCCCTTCCGGTTTCCTTGTTCTCTAAACTGTTAGACACTGTTCCTGCCAGCAGAGGGCGGTCTACTGCTGTCACACACAACAAGTGCAACAGTAGCACTTCACCAGAATTTCAAGTTTACTCTTAACAACCATTATGAATGAAACAAGGCTGAATCTTGAGGCTTAATACAGCTGAGAAAACAGACAGGATGCAGTGACACTAACAGTGATCTGGGTGTTTTAAAATGTACATATTGGCAGAAAAAAAATGATATAAATAAGGTTCTTCTTCAGAAATACTTCAAATCATCATCATTAAACTGTTGGAGCAAATCAAAAGGATAAGAACAGAGCTGGTGACACACAAATATACAGAATCCATCTGACTGTCCAGTAATTAGACTGATGATGGAATAATTAATGTGGTCATGTGTTTGTATTTTTACAGTTCAGGTACAGTTCACAATTGAGCCTCACCGGTCTCTGCCACCTCAGTGACTACCTCCTGCTCCTCAGCTACGTCCTGCATCAGATACGTCTCGTCATCATAAACCAGGACCTGAGCCGAGTAGCACTCCTCCACCTGGGTGCTGGGCACCTCCTCCACGATCACAGCCGGACAGCCCTCCTCCTGTAGCACCACGCCCTCCTCCTCCTCCTCCACATCTTCCTCCACCTCCTCCCCACCCTCAATGATCACCGCCTCCACCTCCTGCTGAACCACCTCTTCCTCCTCCTCCTCTTCGGCAGGATGCTGCTCACACTGAACAGACAGGGAAAGTAATAATTTAAATGACAGGATTGTGTTTTTCTTTCTCAACAGTAAATTGGTGGAATAAACAAGGGCACTACACACAAATAAAACCTCTTCCATACTGGTTTTTGGCATTGCAGGTTTTTAAGTGCATAAGTACATATTTTGGAATACCTGTGTGATTGGGTTTTGTCTTCAAACAGGAAGACAACCAGTAAAATACAGACTGTGGTAAATCTGTACAGGTTCATATACATACAAACAGTTTAATGTGACGCATTTTAGGGGAAGCTAATGGTTTTATTGTGTTTACAACAATTTAACCAACATTGATGTCAACTTGTACCGTTAGCTCAAACTCTCATCATCACCAGTTATTAACTTTTCTTTCATCAGGTTGATTCACTGACTTCTCTGTCATCACACACACTCACTCACACACACACTTACCTGCTGGGGTTCCTCCACCACAGTGACATACTCCACTATGTTCCCTCCTCCGTCTGACACTACCACAGAAGTCATCACTCATTCCTACCAAAATAAAAGCACAGAGGGTCAGTGTCAACATAACATCATGAATGATTTACAGTTTAAGTAACACTGTAAGTCATTTAAGATATAAGTTTGTTTGTGTGTGTGCAGATTAGGGACTACGGTCATATGAAAGCCCTACAGCTGCCTCCTCATGACTCCAGTAACATTGCAGACTTTGCTGTCAAATTTCAGTCAATTAGTCGACAGAAAAACTTCATTTTTACACTAAATATACTTCTGATGAACCAAACAACAGGTACCAATTCTCCAACACTGATGGAGAGTGCACCTTATGAGTCACAGGCTTTTGTTAGGCATTGCAAACACTTGAGACGATAAAGCCATCACCATCAACATTAGTCAATAATGGAAAGGTTGGATTTGACATTAACATAGTGCTAATAGCGTTAATCCATAATAGCTTTGATATTTTACTAAATTTAATTCCACTATTCATTAGATGAGATTTGTGCGTATGTGAAGTTAGTCTGTGTCAGAGGCTTTGAATTCACTATAGTTTGCTCATTCGCAATGTACATTTACATAAGCAGAAGTCATTTGATGGTATGTAGCTCGGTCCTTCATCTATTACCGTCAACAGTGAGAGTATTGTGAATACACACAGCTCGGGGTTCACAGAAGGAAAGCGATCTGGCTAAATACCTGACTGATTAAAAATATGAGGAGTGAGTCCACTGTCCGTGTCTATAAAGTTAGAGTTGATAGGTTTGTTAGATGATGTGACAGCAGCTACTGACCATCACGCTAATGTTTACTTTCGGAGCTGCTCCTCCAAACTCTCCTGCTAACTGCCATGCTAACACCCCCCGCTACTTAGTTAACAAGACTTTATCAACTTGGTCACTACATTGTTTACTTTGTTGAATAGCGTCCAGTTCAGTTAGATGAAATAAGAGGACAATGAGCTCTCTGACTCCTTTAAAGTGGAGAACCACTAAAGCCTCTATCTTAGCAGTGGCTATCACTACGGTTGGTTAAATAGCTTGAATCAGTTAGCGGATAGCTAGCGAACATATACCGTGTTTAATAAAGGTGCATGCAATGGCTGGCTAATAGAGACAACTACGACATGTGTACAGGTAGCTGATGTGTATCGCCGCTTACTGATATGTTAATGCAGCAAGTTTCCTCCCCTTACCTTGTTTTGCTTTGCTAGCGAAAAGTAAGCTCCACGGCGCTAGCGCTAGCTGGGCCTACTGTTAGCCAATGTTAGCCAAGTTGTTGAGGACAAAAACGTCTCACTTCGCTCGCATAAACGGCTGTTTGCAAGTCCTCCGTCCGTCGGGAGTCACTTTGCGGACACCAATAGACGCCCTGCGTTTAAATATACAGGACCAACACGGCCGCAGGCCTCTAGGTTTGTGTTTTGATCGCTGCTAGTTTTTTGCTATCCCGTAGCTTTCCGGCGCGCCGCCTCTCCGCTACAACCGATCCAGCGGGTCAAGAGCGCCATGACGTCACGGGGACAAACCCATCAACAAGAGGAAAGCTTGTATGTGCTGATGTCACAAGTTTACTCGCGGCTCGAGTACAGTGTGTTACAGTAACAACATAAACAGATAAATAAAACTGCACATCAGTGTTGTTTTATATGAAGTACTTCTACTATTAATGTGAGAGGTGAACAGGCTGTAACCGCCACAAAACCATCTATATATATTCTACTGTCTTTTAATCTGTCTAGTGACCTGTGAGATTTTATGTGTATTCATTTATTTATTTATTTTTACCAAAGAAAAAAAAAAAAAAACTTTTCATTTTTGTGTTATGCTGCTGTGATAAAAAATAATTTCCCTGGTAGGATGAATTAAGTATCTATCTATTTAGCATTGTCGTATTAGTAATGATTGCAGTTGCTTTGAGGACAGATGTAATTCAGCTTTTAAATAGATTTCCTACAGTAACTGGTTTAAATGAATTGATCTTACGCCTCAGACAAGAGGACTTAGTGCAAAGTAATTCACAGTAAGAAAATGTTAAGGGTGCTCAATTTTCAATTTCATAGTAGTAGTTTTGGTATTATTCATCCAAGTTAAATAATAACTGATAATCTGAATCATGTAACATCCGGGAGGATGAGATGTTATTTAAAAGATGTATTCAATGCATAGGGCTGTGTGCATTATTAAACATAATAGAAACCATTTGATAAACTGTACCAGAGTTATGTGGTTCAAATGTCATTTTTATAACAAGTGAAGTTTGATTGACGTTGACCAAACAAACCAACCACTAGCTCTCATTGTGTCATGACACAAATGTGGCTAATGCTAATGTATAACTGGTACGCAGAAAATGAAACATCATTCTCTTAAAACCAGAGAAAAACAACGTGAAAACATTAGCCAAATTATCTGCTGGTCAACTGAACAAGTTATTGAGAGGAGCCTCTGACAAGATTAATTGAAAAGTGAGGCTGTTCCTCCAGAGACAATGTTGTAATATTTAAAGAGAAAATAGGTCCAGAATTGATTTTAATCAGTACTAACAGCACTCACCCCAAAGAAATCGGACTAGGGTGTTTTAAAACATATGAATAGTATATATAAGAGGGGTCACGTATACCTATGAAAAAATGACAACATATAAGACACCATCACACCTTTAATCCCTTTTTATTTTGTAAAACAAGGAAAACAGAAATGTGTCACAGTCACAGCCTTCGTTGAAAGGCCTCTTATCCTATTTCAAAAACCTGCCTGCAAACACTGAGGACAGAACAATATAGTTATCGTTAATACATACACTAACAATCAAGTTTCATTCTTCCTTCAGTGATCTCAGATCTGTTTCAAACATTGCATGTCAGACTGAGGAGGACAGAAATTCAACAGTAGTGGTGAGAAAATGTGACGGAGGAAATCAAAGGAGAACTACAGCAGAGCTGTGGCAATATTTCACATGGCAGACTTTTCTTCAGACTTACAGCAAAGCTTTCAAAACGCACACATTTTATGGACACACCAGCACATCAGCATCATGGCTGTTCATTCTTGTCGCAAGCCCTTAAATTACACATCCACACACAAGTCTGACTGCTATAAACACACCAAGAAAAGCTTGGAGAACAGAAAAGCAAAGATTGACAGAACACGATATCCATTCATCCATTTGACCATTTGACACTCTCAGCCATTGTGCTCAATGGCTGAGGAGACGCCAAACTCGAGTAATTATTATGAATGTAAAGAAAACTGCTGCGGTGCTGCTCTCTGTGGGTTGAAACGTTCAACGTCTGTTAACAGCAAACCAGGGCAAAATATCCAAAATACCTGCTGTGACATCACTGGTCAGGGTGTGGCCAAAAGTGAGTAGCAGTAGCAGCAGTAGTTTGTGGTTCCATAATTAAATAATGAAGAAAAAAAAGATTCAAATACCTGCCTGTTCCATTTCACGAATCATTGTTTGGGTGATAAAAACAAGGATGTGCTTAATGAAGATTTTGAGCTTAAAACTTGTTTGCTTCCGCTCTGTAACACTGACAGCATCAAAAAGAAGAAAAGTGGTCTGTAGTGTCATTAAAAGACTGAAAACAGGAGGTAGAAACTACTCTACGCAGGTATTTTAGTGCTTTTTCATGAAAAAATAAACTGCAGCAAGTGTTTCCAGCTGGTCCTTGTAGAGGAAAGACCTGAAGTCGGGTAATGTTGACATTGCTGGTGATTGAAAACATCCTTGCTGAAAGAGGTAACAGTGTAGGTTCACATTACAGGTGGTTGGGTAGCATTTAGGTTAACGGAGTGCAGTGGTGGTGAGAGTTAAGGTTTTACTGGAGTGATTTCTGAGGCAGTAAATTGTAACAGTAAGAAAATAAACAGATGACTTATTGGCTCAGTTTTGTGCACATCTGCAGACTGCATTTCACAGTCGAGCTACATGAAAGGTTACGTTCATGTAGCTCCAAAGAAAGACCTGTCACGTTATTGACTGGGCTAATCAGGGACTATATTCTCTATATGTTAGTCAGTGTGGAGTGTCACAGTAATATAGTAATATAGTGGGATGAGGCAGGCATTGATCTAAACACTGTATACTGGGTGCAGCTTTATAGTGAAACTACATATCCATAGCATAACTACATATCCCATGTGTTTCAGAGTTAAGGGAGGAAGGGAAAGTATTGGAGAAAGGCACATCCTCTTCTTCAGAATAGAAAGTCATCATTCGGTTGATGTTTACTGTAATGGAGGACAGAAAAACAAAAGTCAACAGTACTGTAATAATGGATCTATATGAAGACAATCCAACTTGATTTCTACATCCCCAAGTTGTGTATTCATATTTTATATTTTTAGTGACTAGTCCACTCTACCAGGGTAGAAATAGTCAAAGGCTCAGTACCTTAGGTGGAACTACTGCATTTGCATCCTAAGAAGTCGTCGCCTACCCTGAGCAGCAAAGTTTAAAAATCCATATTAGACTTTCTTCATCATATCTAGTTATACAGAAAAATCCTGATAGCAAGAATTGATCATTTTATTTGAATGCCTTCTGTTACACAAATAAGGCTGAGAAATCTGTAAGTGCTAGATGAGGCAGCTAGAAGCAAGTCAAGCAAGTCCTTTTGCCATATTTAGGCAAATCCAGTTGCCTTCATGAGCATTTACAGATAACCATGACCTGGATGACTAAAAACCTTCAAAGACAAGTCTGAAAAATGTTTGAAATAATTGTGCTCATGTCATATATACACTGATCAAGATAGATCTAGACTAGGATTCTCTACTGACTCAAAGTGATAGGTCTAAGAACAAATTTATGCGGTACCTCAGAGGCAGGGGCATCATCATCATCTGGAACTGGGATGACTCTACCAGTCATGGGTCCCACTCCCAGCACCTTTGGCTTCTTCTCTGCTTTAGTTCCTTCCAGAACAACAACGATGTACTCCCTCTTTGGATCTTCTGCTAGGGACTCCACAGGGGCTGTGGCAACTTCTTCCACCACAGGGCTGGCTACTTCTGCAACGACAGATGGTGCTGCTTCTTCCACAGTCGTGGTGATGACTGGCTCTTCAGCTACAGCTGCAGAAACATCAGGTTCTACTAGTGCAGGAGCCTCAATAACCTCTGCAAGGGCCTCTTCAACTACCGGTGTTGGAGCCTCTTCAAGTACTGGTGCAACCTCCACTGGTGCTGGGGCTTCTTCAACCACTGGTGCAACCTCCACTGGTGCTGGGGCTTCTTCAACCACTGGTGCTGGGGCTTCTTCAACTGCTGGTGCAACCTCCACTGGTGCTGGGGCTTCTTCAACTGCTGGTACAACCTCCACTGGTGCTGGAGCCTCTTCAACTGCTGGTGCAACCTCCACTGGTGCTGGAGCCTCTTCAACTGCTGGTGCAATCTCCACTGGTGCTGGAGCCTCTTCAACTGCTGGTGCAACCTCCACTGGTACTGGAGCCTCTTCAACTGCTGGTGCAACCTCCACTGGTGCTGGAGCCTCTTCAATCACTGGTGCAACCTCCACTGGTGCTGGGGCTTCTTCAATCACTGGTGCAACCTCCACTGGTGCTGGGGCTTCTTCAACTGCTGGTGCAACCTCCACTGGTGCTGAAGCCTCTTCAACCGCTGGTGCAACCTCCACTGGTGCTGGAGCCTCTTCAACCGCTGGTGCAACCTCTCCCACTGGTGCTGGAGCCTCTTCAACCGCTGGTGCAACCTCTCCCACTGGTGCTGGAGCCTCCTCTCCCACTGGTGTAAGCTCCACTGGTGCTGGAGCCTCTTCAACCGCTGGTGCAAGCTCCACTGGTGCTGGGGCTTCTTCAACTGCTGGTGCAACCTCCACTGGTGCTGGGGCTTCTTCAACTGCTGGTGCAACCTCCACTGGTGCTGTGGCTTCTTCAACCACTGGTGCAACCTCCACTGGTGCTGGAGCCTCTTCAACCACTGGGGCAACCTCCACCACCGGTGCTGGAACCTCTTCAACTGCTGGTGCAACCTCCACTGGTGCCGGTGTTGAATCGTCTTCCACCACTGATGCAACCTCCACCACTGGTGCAGGAATGTCCTCTACTGGTGTAACCTCTACTGTTGCTGGAGCCTCTTCAGCCACTGGTGCAGCTTCTTCTGTAACTGAAGCAATTTCGTAAACAGGCTTTGCTTCTTCTGGTGCTGGATCCAACTCCTTCACTTCAGCTATCTTCTGTACCTCTAAAGTAGAGGCCGCTGCCAGCAAAACTGCAACACAAAATTCAGCCATCCAAACATCACTGATGCCCAAGACTTATTTATGAACATTTAGCTTACAACTTAATGTGTTTATCCAAGTTAAGTTGTTGGGCACTGTAGTGAAATCCTCCTAGTAATAGGCGACTTTGCAGCAGCGCATCTGTCTAGGGCATTGGAACTATATGCTGGTGCAAGGTCTAGTTGATGAACAGGTATGTCACCAATGTTGGTAAGATACATGACAAACATGACCTGGTTTGGAATTTAAATAGTCAGTGCTCTTCGTAGAACAAACTATATGATGACACCCTTTCTGGATAACATTGCATATCTTCGGCATTTGAAGAACAGCACTGCTGATATACAGCATCTGCTGTATAGAAGTTAAAGATCACCCAACACATCATCACTATCAAGTTATCAGTAATGTTCTGATTGGGAGAGTTAAACATAACAGTGGTTACCTCAGCATGATGACGACAATGTCAAAAGTCTGATACATAATATAAGTGTTGAGAAAGAAATTCAGTGGAAAGCCTCATTAAAAAGGCTCACTTAGGACAAATTGACTTCAATTTTACTATATGTAGAAAGTTAGTTAGTAAATTTGTGAAAAAAAAAAATGTAATGTAACTTAGCCAGAAATGTCCTTACTCAGTAGCCCTAATACAACTTACAGTAAAAAGAACACGTCAGACAAATCAAAGATGGCAGTAAACCTTTCCGGGTTGATAAAAGCTTTATTTGCTCAATGAATTAGCGATACTAACTGTTCACAGTGCTCATTAACCAGTTATAAGCAAAATAAAATTATGATCACACTTGGTTTGAATCACTTGTTAACCTATTGAGGTTGTTAACAGTTTCTCTGAATTTGTGGTTTCACATTACACTTATGGAACAGAACACACAGCAGCATTACAAAGTTAGATCACAGTCTTAGAACCAGTCCATGTTGCTGTACAACACCTTAAGGATAAACAGGTGTGAACCTGCTCTGTGTTACCTGGCAAAGTAGTACAACATTACAGAAATTTATGTTAAATAAATACAGCATATAGCATCAGGAACCTAATAACATTAAGATAATGACAATGTCACACCTGAGGGATGATCCTGCAAATTATTTAACTATATGTGGATGGTTTAACCTCATAAGGCTCATGGTAGTGTCACAACATCAGGGCCAATCTGCATGAATGTTTGAGTGATCACATTTATTTCACCCATAACTGCAAATGAGCGTCGCATAAAGACCTCACTGCCACTTCTCTTACGGTGGTGTGCAGCTGTAAATTGTAGGACCTGCTGAGACAATGGCCTCACTGGTTTTTAGCATCTGTAGGCCACAGAATGATAACAAATATAGACACCATACACAGTGATATACCGCACACCAGCAAAATCCTTCCATGAAGAAATGCTTAATTCGCACACAGTGCTGCCCTTTAAATCCACTCAATAAATACGAGAGAAAATAAACACAAAGGAGAATGTTCGGTAAAGGGTAAACCAGGCACCTGAGGAGAAGCAGCCAACCTCTAGAGGTTCTAAAGCGGTAACTAAGTTACTAGAGTTATTGTTCCCAGAGCTGTGAGAGAGGAAGACGACCGGCTGTCAGACAGATATTTACAGGTTTAGAGAGAGTCAAGTATGTGTCTAGTAGTATGTTTGTGTGTCTCCCTGCAGTGAATGTGCAGAACCTCAGGCCTCAGAGGCAGTTGACTCCTCCTCAGATGAAGAGGTCGTACCGTTGCTTTCGGGCTCCTCGACGGCAGCGCTGGCCGGTTCTGCGACAGCCTGGGCAGCCTCCTCCACGGTTTCAGCCACTTGGGCCACTTCTTCAGCGACTGCCTCCACTTCCTGCGCAGCCTCGGCAACGCTCTCCGCCACCTCAACAACGACTTCAGCAGCCTCTGCGACTACCTCAGCAACTGCCTCCACCACAGACTCCGACTCGCTGTCGACGGCTACAGCAGCCACCTCTTCCACAGCCTCAGCAGCCTCTTCAGTGGCGCCCGCCTCCTCTTCCTCTCCACCTAGAACACAAGAAGCAAAGGAGAAGAGCATCAGAAACAGAATTGGTTTGATTTCATTTATTGATCAACTACAGCGAGCGGCCAATAACCTACATGTTGCCTCTATAATGACTCTACAGTGACAGCCCTGCAGCCATTTTTTAATCAGCATTATGCTGTTCTCATCCCTGGTGCAGCCAGTGATTGTGGCATCAGACTCATGCAGTTTGAAAGCTGCATGTACAATTAAAGATGAACCAAGCAAACCTCACTGTTTAAATGTGAGATGTTGTGATATTTAAAAAGTGGCTTTAGACAAAATTAATATTTAATCATCAGCAGCGTTTCCATCCAAGCTGTCCTTTATAATCTATACGAAAACATGGATACATTTTACTCAAAATTCAGACAACTACTACGACACATAGTTAGTTCAAATTATAGGGGGTACTACACCCCCCAACTGGACAAAAATATCAATTTTTTGGGGGGGTCAGATAATTTTTTCTTAGTAGGCTGTAGGCTTCTTGTAAAGGTATCACTTTTACTAGTAATTAGAATTGTATTTCAGTGCACTTAACTTCTAACTTTTGGGAGTTGATCATTGATATGGTAGTGGACCATGATGGACAGAAAAAGTGAGGAGCGGTACCTCCCCAATTATGGCTGGGCAATTTGCACTATGCTACTACATTAGAAAATAATTCAATATTTCATGATTAATCTTTACATTCTCTCTATCAGTAACATTTCTGTCAAGTCAAACTGACTGAAATGTAGTTGAGTAAAAGATCTTTCTGATTCAACTTTTACCCGATTAAAATTCATAGTCTGTCTGTAAAAACACTCGGTCAAATCTTTTGCATATTCCATCTATATATTGGTGACCATTCAAAGCGACTAATTGACAAAAAGGATAAATGAGCATCTGAACATGTGGAGGGATTGCAACTAAATGCGAGTCAATAACAGAAAAGTTGATGAAAAAAAAGTCCAACAGTTACAATACTGGGTCTGTATGTCTACGACACAGTTTAACATCAGACTAAAGTGTGGGTTTATATGGGTTTTATTGAAATTAAATTCGGGAGTTACATATTCAGTTTTTGGGAAGAAAAATGATAGCCCTAAAATGTAGAAGACAAAATGGATTTGGTGTCCACAGTCACCAAGAGAAGTCTCATGTCACTGATCACTTGGTGGCTGAGGCACAAGACAGCTGGAGGGAAACATGGCTACTAAGTCCGATTGTGTTCTCCACAACTGGTTTGGCATGCCACTCTGAACCTTACCACTGCCCCAGTACTTCATCTGACATTTCCCAGATACCACAAGTAAACGTACACAACACACAAACAGCATGCAAACTGGTAGACAGGGAGGACAGAGACAATACACACATGACAGGAGGGAGGGAAGGAGGGAGGGGGAGGGAAAAGAGGGGTGTGGGTCTCAGTGCAGGGTAAAGGGGTAAAGTTGAATCTTGGTTCTTACCATCAAATTAAAGCTATGAGTTATCAGGAGCACTGAAAGTAAGTCTGATAGTGAGACATACACTCAAACAGCCTGGGTAGGTTGTGCATTTTTAATCCAGGCACCATTTATTTATTTAAATGAGAACCAAATCAGATCAGAAATCAGAAGTTATCTCAGGTCCAGACTGAATTTGGAACTAAGGGAAGGTCGTAGGAGACTGGCTCAGGATCAGCTTTAGTTCTGTCATTACACATTTGAGTGCTGACTATCGTGAGTGATATCAGTCTCCATGTTGATATATCAGTAGTTAATGAGAGGAGCTGCTAGTTCTGAGCGAATTTTCTTGACTGAAAAATATATTTGAACTTTATAAATTAAATTTTTTCCCCACTGCTCTGGTACAACAGATGCCGAATTCAAAATGGTGAATCAGCTGTTTGACAATACCTGATCTGATCAGGGCAAAGGAGGAAGCAGACAATCGTTCAATCTGCTGATCTGACGTCAGTTTTTGTTCAGGATTACGCCACATAAATAGACATGTTCACTTTTGATAAGCAGCGCTAATAGGACACTATCACTCACAACAGTACAAGCTAATGTGTTAGCATTGATAGCCTTGCTCAGCAGCACAGTGATAAACTGACCACGCCAGTTCTGAGAAAAGAAAGTCCATTTAAAAAAAAAAAAAAAACGTGATAGAATTGCTTTGAGAATACGTTTGTCAAGTCCATGTCTTCACAGTAAATTTTAACATTTAGCAACACAAGGTAAAACCACGAAGAATATCCATCAGTTTTGTCCAGAGGAAGAGAACTCTTTGTTTCTTAGCAGTACAGGAGAAGAGGAAAGGAGGAGACAGGGATATTGGTTTCTTGTTCACATCCAAAATCCAGTTCTAGGACGAATATCCATGCGGCCACAGAGGACCTTAGATTTACCATTACACTGAAAAGAGTAAAGACACAGAGAGTTAGAAATAGGAAGAAGAATATCTGCTAAGTTCAGTTTTACACAACAACACCATCAGAGGCTAAAGCATGTGAATGTGTGGAAAATGGAGACAGGCTGCCAGTGAGAAGCACTGGACACCAGAGTTATCTGTGAGGAGAATCCTGAAGGCCAGGTCGAGGTTTCTGTGTAACCCAGATGATTTGATGACAATCTGTTCTATTCGGCCAAATGTGTCACAAGAAAAGGAGTTTTAATTCTTCCTGTTAGAATGTTGTCATCATCATCGTTGTGTTTTCTAGCGAGTGATGTGACGTGTTGGATTATAATGTGAACAAATGTGCACAGAAGTCTTCAAATGACTTTAACTTTGTACTAATCTACCTCCAAACACGAGGAAACAAACGGTGGAGAGTGAGAAGGGGAGAACAGAGGAACCGAGTGGTGTTGAAGGAAGGAAACTGGATCGAATCAGGAGGTGAGACTGAAGCCACACACGAGAACAGACTGATCCAAACACACATTACCATACTAAACCATCACTGCTGCAGACCCAGGTAAGTTATGAGAGAAATACAACTAATGGCAAAGTTTTGTTTTTATTTATAGCATCCTGACAATTCATAACTGTATCATAATGTGTGATAGTTACATCTATGCCCGTTTGTTCTTTCTTTAGCTGCAACATTGAACATTGATTTTTTTTTTCCATATCTCTCAATGATTATGCCTAAATAATCTCCTCACTCACTTTACTTCTTGCTGTTCCTCCTCTTGTTTATTTGTGTTAGAGGGAACATGTGCGATCCTGAAGCTATTCCTCTAGTTTGTTCTTCATTGGCTGCTCATTCATTTCGCTTTCAGTTACTTTTAGTTTTTAAATCTCTAAATGAGATCTATAGAATATCCTGAATCATTCTGTTTTTATGAGTATCAGTCCCACTGTATTCTGTCACACTTTATCTGCAATAAAAAAACATTTAGTGACGTCTTGTTATTAAAACTACTGTTTAGAACCAGGACAGTGACGTTAATAGAGGAACAAATGGAGTTCATGCCGTTACACCCACCCCTACCCCCACCCACCCACATCAACACATCAGTAAACATTCAGACTCTTCAGGCAGTGATCATGTCAAAAAAAAAAAAAAAAAAAAGCATTCAATGCAGCTATGATGATTCAACTCACCCTCTTCATCGTCTGCACCTGCAAAAACAGAAAAAACAGAAGCAGACGTAGTTTAAGTTTATTTCCTAAAGATGATTTAGAACTCGATTCAAAAATTGATTCTGATAATCTTCAAACATTCAAACTCATTTATTTCTAACATCCCGTTTGCATGTGAAAATCTGATTCTTCTCAAAGAATTTAAGTAAAAAAATCTGAGTTTTACTTTAAAAAGTCAACAATATTTATCACGCATAATTTGCACTGGATGCAAACTGCCAGAGATGTTTCATCTTGATACCACCAGCACCAGTTTACAGAGGATTTATCTGCTTCCACACATGAGTGACTCTGCTGCTGATGGCATCACTGTACGTCTTCACTTCATACTGGTCAGGTTGGATTAAGTAATCTAAGCACCACACAAACCAGAAGTCAGCCAGAACAAATACACAACTAACTATCAGTGATGGCAAACACTGATAATAAGACAGAACACATAATGGTGTGTTGTTAGGACCAGACGATGTTTATGTACACAGGAAAAGAGGGTTTTTTTTTTTTTTGTTTTTTTTTTTTTAAATTAAGGAGGTAAATATAGAGATAGAGTAGAGATTGATGGTTTCTGTCATGTCTTTATTAATGGGAGCTTTGCTGTGTGAAACCGGTTGATCACAGAGCTGCTGCCCCACTGTCAACGCACTGAGCAGAAGCTGTGTTCAGTCTGTGTTCGTGCACCGAGTCAGAGACATTCCCCGAATGCTCCAGTAAGCAGGGGATAATCTCACACCCACAATCCTTTGCTCTTCTTTCTCTCACAGTGAGAGTGAGTAGCACAAAGACAAACAACTGACTAAAAGCAGTTACTACCGGTTCAGATGTCAGATTATGATGATGCAAGCAGCAGCAGAGAAACGTCAACTGTTTGATTTCAGCTTTTTTTTTTTCTTTAACTGGTATTATTATTATTTGTAGTGTAGGTTCTTTTCAAAGCAACAACACAACTTAAGACTAATTTCAGCACCAGGAGCTGTTCACAGCACAAGGCACAATGATGTGTTTTTATATTGATCACTTAATGACAGAAGGTCTACAGCAGTAAATAATTTAGGCCGCAGGCCAAAAAATTTTCTCCACCACTATGTGGCAGGCCAGAGCCCAGGCTACAGCCAATTTAAACAGGCTAGGAACCCCCAAACTTTCTCGTTTTAAAAAAAAAAAAAAAAAAAAAAAAAACAGGCCTACACAACAACAAAAATCGCAATAAGTAAACTATGTGGCATGTGCACAAAGCCATTGGTAGTCTCTTTTAGGATGATAATTTATTTGTCTTAATAGAATTAATATCGAGTTGTCTGCAACTGTGAAAAAGTCAAGAATGGCAATAATGATAAGTAAGTAATGGATAACGTTCTGCAAGGTGGTCGTTCCCGTGGAATAAGACCTGACAGAGTGATGCAGGACTGTGTCACTCGGATCAGCTGACGGTCCTTGGGAACGAATTTTTGTTTGGCAATAAGTGACGGTACAAGCTACTTGCGGAGTGGTATGAACGACATGAATCCGAGGCAAAAAGTTAATTTTCCTTGACAGAGGTCTGTTATACTTAGCAACTGTCCGTTATCAAGAAATATATCAAGATGTGTAGAGAAGTTTAAGCTAAGTGTACCTGATAACGATGTCTCTGTCAAAAGCTTTAAAAAGGAAAGTTGACAGCGAAAACAGAAGCTATAATGACCCACGTGTAGTAAAGGAAAACCCATGTACCTCATATGCAAGGAGGTTATTGCGGTTTGCAAAGAGTATAATGTCCGGCGGCACCACGAAACGAAGCATGGCTCCTTCAGTGTTGCTTATCCACTCTGGTCTGAGGCACGAAAACGCAAAATTGAAGCGCTGTCAGATGGTTATATAAAAAGCAGCAACATCCTTGTGCGAGGTCCAACATCACAGGAAAAAGCCACAAGTCCGTCCTTAAAGGCATCTTGGTTGCTTGCATGACAACAGGCCTTTCACCGGTGCAGAGCTTTTCAAAGATGTCATGATTGCTGTGTTTAAGGAGCCAGCTGATGGCAGTTCTATGGATGTAGCCATTACCTCTGTAAAACAGGTACCCCTTTCTGCAAGGTTTGGGTCCCGCCACAGAGGTGTTTTCACAGGATGTGCAGTAAACTTATCAGTGACCACTGAGGACATCATATTCACCAAACTGTCCGAGCTGTTTCAACATCTTTCATTGCCATTTGAGAAGGTGAATTTACTCGTGACAGATGGAGCCCCTGTCATGGCGGGAAAGCACAGAGGTGTGGTGAACAGGTTGAAGGAGGTCGCTTCCAAAATACAAGGACTGTACTGCCTCCTCCACCAAAGTGTTGTCTGTGCCAGGCTGGGTGGCAAGTTAAAGGGAACAATGGATCAAGTGATGCAAATTATCAGTGTCATCAGAGGAACATCAAGCACCCAGTACCGGCTTTCTGGCAGCTTGTGGCTGATTCAGAAGAGGCCACCCACAACAACCTACTGCTCCATAATGACGTGCGCTGGCTGAGCAAAGGGAAAGCACTGAAGTGCTTTCGTGAGCTTCTGGATGAAGTGAAGGATGAAGATCAGGCAAGAGGGCAGAAGATCATCTTTTCTGGATAGATGTTCATGGCCAATGTGGCTTTTTTAGCAGATATATTGGGTTATCTCAGCACTCTTAATTTACAGCTGCAAGGAAGAGGCAAAATCATTGTAAACGTAGTCGAGAAGCTCCAGTCATTCGCTTCAAAGCTTGTGTTGTTGGAGTCAGACATGACAGCTGGCAAGTTGCTGCATTTCCACACACCGAGAAGACTTTTCTGTCCCAGAAGTTGTAATTGCTTTTGTGCGTGACCCTCTCACAGTAAGACCCAATGCAGAACTGTCCTCCCTGGTCAAGTCTGTACTGCCCTCTTTGGATGAGGCCAAATTCAAGATTGAGCTGATCGACTTCAAAACGACCTCTTTGGTCAAAGATGCACAGCAGGAGGAGTTCGGGGGAAATAAAGAAAGTGGCGATGTATGTGCTGACAATGTTTCCCTCCACATACACATGTGACTCCGCCTTCTCATCGATAAATGCAATCAAGACACATGGGAGGGATACACTCACTAATGAAAATCTAGAAAAGTGCCTGCGGATCGCAGTGACGTCTATAACACCAGACACTGAAAACATTGCAAAGATGGAAGATACCAGTTTTCCCCATTATGTGAGTAGTATCCCAATTAATTACATGTAAATTAATTTCCAATCTCGAACTATAAATAGTCTGAAATGGTTCTTTTTCGCGCGTTTCATTTTAGGAGCATCCGTGACCACCACTCTGCTGCCGCAACTGTCTCATCATCGTCTTGTTTCATTTTATTTTAATTTGCAAACGCACTATGCTTATGTAGAAGTTATGCCACAGTTACTGCCTTGTTTGGAAAATGGAAATATCACTGTTGCTGTTTTTTGTCACTCTGACGTAGGCTAAATAGCTTAATGACGGACTGTCGGCCTGAAGTTAAGTGAAAGTTAAAGCCACAGAGTGACCATGTCATGCAACGTTTTCGGTTTAGTTTTAGTTAAATAAAGACAGCAAAGATTTGCTGTTCTCTTCGTTTTGCTTAACATCAGGTCCCTAGTAGACTTGGCAAGAATCACAATAATACAATAATAATAATAATGCACTCAGGAAAAATAAATATGGGATTGGAATCATCTGGCAGGCAAATGAAAATCTTTCGTGGGCCAGAAGTGGCCCGGGGGCCGAATGTTGCCAACCTGTGGTCTAGACACTACGTCAGCTCTGTCATCCTCCATTTTGTTGCCCTGGAAGAAGTAATCTGAATCTGAAAAATGCAGATAGCAGGTGAGAAATACTTGAGCACTTACTCTTAGGTGGCCATGGTTTGGGAACCCAGTCCGCTTTGGGTCTGGCATTGATTTCTGCGACCCGCTGGTTGTACCTGGTATTGTCTGAGGTCACGGTGGAGTAGGCCTGAAAACAGAGGGGAAGAAAAGTCTGGATCAGTGGATCTGGTTCACTCCGGTCGCTGAAAAGATCATATTTACACAAGGTCAGGTTCATTTGTCCCCCACCGCCCGGACAGTTTAACCTTTCACCAAGGACACAATATTATCAAACCTGTTAAAGATGAAATGATCAACTTACGTAAGACAGAGCACCGACGAAGGCGGCACCGACCAGCGCGGTGTAGACCATGTTCTCCCCAGAACCACCGGGGAGTGACGACATCTGCCGCTGTGGCACAGCTGGAACAGAGTAATGGTCATGTGTTAGCTCCCTCTCAACTACGTTACAGCTTACTTGACAACCAAATCTAACTCGGAGCCTTTTACAGTGTGTGACAGGTGTTGGCTATTTGACCTCTGAATCTACCAGAGGTTGTTTTGCCTCCATGTTTTAGACAATGGCAGTGGACAGTTAAATGTGAAGGTCAGGTCCATGATCCTCAGCTTTCTCAGTGGGACACTGTCCTGAGCCTAATGGCTCATAATGCCTCCTACTCTGATTGGATTTAACGCAATAGATTTAGATTTCCAAAAATATGCCCGTCAACACTTGCACGCACTTGCACCGTGAGGCTCCACGCTCATTCAGCTTACAGGATCTCAAGGAGCTTTGAAAGCTACTGAGGTTTTTTTGCTGTGCTAATTTAAGAGGAGGAAAGAAAATAACACTCAGCTTGTCCTGGAACAAGACGTTGATCTGTCATTTGAATAAGCAAAGGATCTGTTTTAGTTTGACACAGCGTTTTTCTTATCTGACGGAGCATTTACAGAGAATAAAATGCAGACAAACAAGCTTTTTTGGCCCAGAACCTGAGGGTTTTTCCAGGCACATGCTGATTTTGGAGAGTTTGAAAATAAGAGTTTGGAAAAAAAAAACAAAAAAAAAAAAAACCAATCAATCCCTGCTGTTACAGTAGTTTTTCTAAATCACTACTTCATATTCTTCTGTACTGTAAAATAAATAAATAAAGGAAACATTTTCATATCAGTCAACATACATGCTGATATCACTATCTGTCTAAGGCCAATATCAGCTGATAAAATTGTTCAGCTGATAAATGGGTTTGGCTCTGAAGAACAGGGCTCACTCATACTAAAGCATCATTTTAACAACACTTGAAAAAATAAAACAAAATAAATGGAAATAGAAAGAAATGAGAGAGAGAGAGAGATGGGAAAAAGGCAGACCACATCACATTATTAATCCATTTTACAGTGTTGAGGCCTCTGTACTGAGCAGCACTCAGTGTATTAAAATCCTCATTTTTTTATTAACCGATTCAGGATCCAGGTCTCACAACATTCATATTTAAACCAGCTAATCGGCTCAAAACAAAAAGGTCTAAGTTGAGATGGTGAAGATTCAGGATCAGTGAAGGGGGCGTAGGTCTAAGGTCACAGGATTAGAGTGTGATACCCTCCTCTAGTTAAGTGAGACCACTGAGGAGGATCTGACTCTGGTGTCCAGTCTATCAGGTCTGAGTGAAGGTGACTGATAATTGTTTAAAGGAACACTGCAGGGAAGCTCCATGTGGAGAGGCAAGTCACGCTTCCTGGTTTTTAAACCTGATCTTAGGTCTGTTCCACACATTTACCGAGACAACTACAGTGTCTTTTTGTGCGTAAAAACCAGATCCAGGTTCAGTGAGAGACACAAGCTCAAACATTTCCAACGTTTCCCGTCGGACATTATGTAACGTCAGCAGGCAAAGACAGAGCAGCTGCGGCCACCGACCTGTTCGTGGCGCAAGAGAAAATACAGTGTGTATGTTGGTCTCATGCCTGTGCTCTCTTTACGTTAAGGATCTCCGTCACACACACACACCACGTGACCCGCAGCAGCAACCATGTCCCCTTGTTACCTCCAGATGAATGAAGGTCACGTACACATGATATGAGTGTTTAAGTCATTCAGAACGTGTGTTGCGTGAAGGTGACAACGCCAATTAAAACGCACGTGCGTCCTGAAATTTAATGGTCGCGTTTACACTGGTCATAATGAATGATTTCCAGACGGGATGACTGTGTTTTGTGTGCGGGTGGATGCACTTCTGTTCTTGACGCAACATAATCTTAAAATAAGTCGCACAAACACACGCTACAGGCAGCTTTTCAGCCAAATTGAAGATAAAAATCAAATTTGACCTTCATGTCCCACACGCAAAGCCCGTCATCCCTCGACAGGGATGCAGCTGCGAGGAGAAACTCACACGAGAACAGAGTGTACTGTTCCACGAGTCACAGCCACGAGCGCACAGAGGCACGCAGCACAGAGGACGTTACAGCCACACACACAACTCGTGTTTAAATGAATCAGATCGTGACTCTTTTGTGTTTTAAGGCTTTTAAAGTGGCTGATTAAACTCACCATCCCGTGGCAACCTGTAGGCTGCCCTCCGTGCCACAGGCCCACACCTCTGCCAGGCCGCTCTGCAGGAAAACATCACTGCACTCTGGGGGCGATGATGCAGCTTCAGCGAAAAGCTGGATTAATGGTTGGTCCGGTCTGGATCAGGCAAAAGTCCGAGGAGGCGGAGGAGGGAAGACCTGCCTTGTCTGCTGCGTAAATGCCGCTGGACTGTGTGGTGGTATGAGGGATGACTAATGCCAGCAGGCGAGAGGAGGACGACACGTGGGGAGGCGTGGTCAATCTGCGGCAATATGGAGGACTGTCAGTGTCCTGGGACGCTAAACTACCTAAATTACCTAGTTAAATTACAGGGCACCTATGAATGAATGGACCATGGTGATAAAATTCACTTTTGTTATATGAAATAGTCTAAAGAAATGTCACAGTTGGAGTGTTATGCTGAAACCGCAGCACATGTTTAAAATGTCCCTGTAGTTTTTGCGTTGCTGAAAATAACCTTGGCGTATTTTTAATCCATTTATAGACAGTGACTCGAAGAAACAAACCCACACTTTTTAAAAAAAAAAAATAAAGTCTGTAATTTGTGTGACTTCGGGTTAACAAAGACAGAGCAGGATGGAGAGACTGATGTGTGTAACAATTAAACCACAGAACTTTTTTTCTGTTTCCTCTGTCTCTTCTTTTGTGATTAAAATACTATTTTATTAATTACCAGAGGGGAAACTTATAGAACCCTTGAAGTGACATGAAGTAAAAAATTAACTTTTGTCAGGCCTCCCAAAACTCTTGCAAAGTTTCCATTTAGGACGTGTACTTCAAAGTCAGTTCAGCACCTGGAAAGTTCAGACCAGGCTGCGTCTGTTACAATCTACATGGTGGAATGTAGATTGGTGGAAAATTAGTCCAAAATGCACCAAGTCACTGACCTGAAAGAATATGAATTAAATTGAAAACTTTGAGGACTGAAAACCTGTAAAAGTGTGGCATGAGAACCTGAGGCAATTTGGTTTGTCTCTGATGGAAATTTTTCATCACAGCTGCAGAAGAACCAGAAGAATCTTCAAAGTATTTGTCACTAGCAACCTGCTCCCCATTCAAGTGGACAAAGTGTTCAGGTTTTTCTCTTCACTGCTTCATGCAGCTTTTGCATGGGGGTGGACACTCTGGACCAATGAGCTAAGATCTTCTGGTTGTGGAGGACTTGGGTCCTTAGGTTCCTGTTAGCTCCTGAGAGGATCCCTTCAAGTCCAACCTCAGCCTCTTGCCATGTTCATTTTATGTGGCTGTAAACAGGGATTCTCTTGATGAAGATGTGGTCTGAAGGTTCTGCAGAACTACAGATGACCACCAGCAGGAACAGAAAGACCTCAATGCAGCCAAAAGTCTTCTGAAGGGAACTGTGGAAAGGAGAAAGGTGTCATCATCTTTGTCCTCTAGAATGCACACTGATCTCATCACTGTCACCATCTTCCTTGTTTACCTCAGCGAGTAGAGGAATGTGGCCATCTTCATCCACCAACACAACCTTGACTCCAACCTTGTCCTCTTCCTCATACAGAGATGTAGATGGGAAGCTCATTGAGGTCCAGGATCCTGATGACTTCAGGGAGGCCGCCTCCTGCAGGACACTGAGAGCAAACTTTTAAAACCCAACAGCCACATCTGACAACTTCAGAACATCTAATTTTATCTGCACTCTTTGACAGAATGAAGCAGAGCCAGAGGTAAAGTTAGATATAGTCACTGTGTCAAGGCAGAGATCCAAAAAACAAAAAGTCACCAGTGGGTCAAATAACATGTGACAACATGAACAAATACTGGGCAACGATTTCTGTCTGGCACCAACAGGACAGAGGGAGGGCACATCATTGTTTCTGCTGAATGAAAACTGACTTTGGTTTTGAACTGAAACACTATGAACAAATAATAATCAGAAAGGCATCTGTGCTCCTGCACACAAATCTGTTCATCACCACTTACTGCCACAGCCTGAAAAGGAAATCACAGTGTGTATAGGAGATGGTGAACAGGCACATATAGTCCCAAGAAGACATCACACAACAAATGTCTGTCTTCTTCCTCAGACATAAACACCGAATCACATATGAAACAAACATAATAAAACAGTTCAGAGTTATCGCCTGTAAATCCTGGTGTTTGTTTGTGCTGTTTTCTCGATGAGGCATGAGACAAATACATGATGGGATCATGTGAATTTTGGCTCAGTCATCATCTTTTTTCAATAACTTGAATTTGACCTTTGCAAAAGTTAGCTGTCCTCAAATCAAATATTTAAAGTGTTTTCAAACAGTTGGATTCCACGGTATTCTGAGATATTCAACACATTCTGGCCAATAAACATTACTCTACAACAAGAAAGTAACAGAGCACTTTATAATTGGTTGATACAAATACTACATCTCCCATAATGCCACTGGTGTGAGCAGCAAGATGCTACTGTAAGTGAGGGGCAGCACCTCAAAGGGACAATTGTTGAAAACAACACAGTGATAACTCATGGAATAACAACCTCACAACACAGACTTTAGGGTTTTTCATAGAACAGTTATATTATACAACAGTTATATTAAACTTTCACATCCATGTCATTTAATACCAGATACAGATTGAAGAGGACTTTGTGAGGACGTACACAAACATGTCAATATATTGACACGTAAAATATTGCAACTTATGGTAGATGTTGCACATACTGTGTGTTCAGACATTTGGTTTATTAATAGAACAAAAAAAAAAACAGAATCTGTGAATTCTTATGAAGAAAATGACCATGGATCAAGGTTTATTTGACATAATATATCTTTATTTTACACATATCTCAGAGGAATCGGGAACAGTGGAAATAGAAACAAGCAGAGAAATGAGTGCATCCCTCAAAAGGACCAGACAATTGCCTGTAAAGACAAGAACAATACAGTGTGTTTTATTTCTTCATCACACTTCAAGAAAACATGAAGTAACATTTAATCACACAATACTGACACATTATAGTATCAGAAAATCAACCAGAGCTCACATACCAGTGTGATGAGTTATTCCAGGCCATTTCTAACTTTGTATTCGTGTTCGTCTGTGCTGTGCTGCTTGAAGAGCTGCAGGACGACAGCAGAGGACCGCAGTTTATATCAGAACATTCTTCTCAATTTAGTTCTCATTCTGGCCTTTTAACATGCCTGTCACTTTAAAAGACTCATATATTGTAAGCAATACGGTAACTTTACATGCTGCTTCAAGTCAAGCTCCATTGATTAAAAATACATTTTAATATTGATAGCGTTTGCTGCTCATTACTGCCCTCTCCTGAGTAATGTTGCACACTGACATACAGTTTGTATTACAGGTGACCAGATACTTTTATAGCTTAATGCAGGAAAAAACATTTAAATCTGACGATAAGACATGTACACAGCATTTAAAGGGCATAGTCAATATATAAAGTAAAGGTCTGATAGATTCAGACAGTGAGAACAAACCCTGGATATAAGTGTATAGTTTACATGTTGTCACAGTTATGTGTGTGAAATGATGTGGTTGTTTACCAAGCCCCAGAGGAGAGCAGATGTTCCAAAGGCCAGGCCGACCCGCAGCCAGTTGGGGTTGGCAGTGTCAGGTTTGGAGCTGGTGAACAAAGACCTGGATCCTACTGGAAAACCACAAAAACAGTGTGAAGAGCCACATGGTTTCCATGGAAAAAAGACAATGATATAGACAATCAATAACATCACAAAATGAAGAACCACAGTAAACAGTAGTTGATGAATCAATGACTGGCCTGTATCCATGTGTTAAATTTCACAAATTTGGTGTCTGAAGGCTAAAGAAACAGTTATGAGCTGTCTGTGTGGTGACCCTGAACAATGAGCTCTTTTCATTCAGACAAGTTAAAATCATTGTATAATTTAAAAGACAGAATAGTGTTAATGTCTCATGAAGATTTATCTTATATCTCGTATAAGTATATCTCGTATATCTCCCCATGCTCTATTGTGTTGTTTGTCTGATTGCAATCTTAACCCGCAATATATATATATATATATCAGACTGTGTTAGAAGATGGGTCAAATATGATCTAAAACATTACCTTGTCATGAAGTTGACAACTTCACGAGGAGTTAACCGCTGTGTACCAACAGTGCTACCAGGATGCTAAGCTAAGCTAAGCTAAGGTCAGCCTTCAACACAAACACACCGTGCACATTGTGCACAGCGAGATAAGACACACCACAGGAAATATAAGCATGAATTCAATGCCTTTATATTCTCTTACCTCTGCCGTGCAGAACAGCTCTGGATAAAACCCGACCGAAAGTCATTGTAGCTACAGAACAGATGACTGCGTCCGCCGCTTGATGAATCGAGCCTGTTGCTCCGCTCTCGATTACACTTCCTAACAGACGGAAGTAGATGATGCACCGAGCAATCGAACGAGAGCGAATTAAACATTGTGAAATGTAATAACTGTATCCACTTCCAACAAACCCCCGTTGGTTGTCAAAGATTTATTAAATAGCATTCTGGTTTGTAACTATATTTACAATATATACAAACAACCAAATCTATATATTTTATACTTTGCAAACTGTGATAAGTTGCCGAGAAACAAGGGGCTGTCAAATTTAAAGACGTCTCCATGGATACTGGTTAGACGTCTCCAGTCTACACAAGAGCATACTGAGCATTACATCTCCTCAAAATGATAAATGTTTTGTTATTTTCTTTTGTTGTAGGATGAAACACCGTGATATGTAATTCTTATCAAAAAATATGGTTTGTTCCCTGACACATCTGCCTGCGCTTACACGCAGACTCAGAGCAGCCTGCTCCGGTAAGGAAGCGCGTCGGCCATTTTGCTCGGAAGGGGGCCTCAGCTTCAACACGTGAGAGCGAGGAGCCTAAAGAGACTGAGACGGTCTTGGTTCTCTGACTCCGAGAGGACGTTATTCATGTGTGAACCGACGGAGGCGTAGGAAGCCAGCACAATGCCCACAGTCATTTTGCCGCCGAAGGAGAACGCTCTCTTCAAGAGAATTTTGGTAGGCTACATACCTGAGATACCGTTAGCCTACTAGCTAATTGCTAGTTTGCCAAGTAGCCGTCAGTTGTGGCAGCCGGAGCAAGTAGCTAGTAGCTAAATATCCAGTGCACCAAACGCGTTGTAATTACCATGCCTGTTGCTAACTAGCAGCTGTGTTTGTTGTTCAGACAGCAATGCTTGTAAATAAAAATCCTCACGCGGCGTCGTAGTTGTGCTTTGGCCTTGTAACATATTTAAAGTATGAGAGTGACAGAGCTGCTTGACACATGACAGCCACACACCTCAGCGGGGAAGTTGCGTTAGCTCTAATAACTTTGCACTTTGGAAAACTTGACCAACTACACTGTCAGTGTCAGCTAAGTTCATTAACACTTGTACAAGATTAATAATAATCTATGATAGAAGTAACACTAATGTTACTTAGTGTCAGCCAATTCACACATTGTATAAAAAAGTTCTTGGGATTTGGCACTGGGGGCTCATTCATCAGGCTGCTAATCCAGTTATAGTTACAGTCCTCCATCACTTCACTTCAGCTTTTTCTCTCAACTGTTGCTTCCGTCATTTATCTCAGAGCCACAGTCTCCACACCAACTGTTCTGTCAAGGACGCAGTGTTTTTTTTTTTGTGTGTGATGCTCTGCTCACTCATAGCAGGACCTGTCATTTTAGAAATGTACTTTTCATGCACTCAAACCTGATCAAGGATCAGCAGAGAGACCTGTGTTCAATCATTCCTGTCTTTGTGTTATAGAGATGCTACGAGCACAAGCAGTACAGAAACGGCCTGAAGTTCTGCAAACAGATCCTGGGCAACCCAAAGTTTGCAGAACATGGAGGTAAGGGACAAACAACTTCACTTCCTACCTTCCGTCACACTGAACTGTTAAGGAAGCTGTGTGTAACCGCATGCTGCGTTGTCATCTTGTTGCCGTGGTATGTGAGTAGTGAGCACAGTGTGGTTACGCAAGAAATGCGAAGTGTGTTACTGTGCAACTTTTGTAAAAAAAAAAAAAAGAATGAAAGTGAATGTCTTGCATTGAGACAGATCCCAGTTGTGAACATGTAGGGAAACTCCCCGCTCTGTGGGAAATTGGAAGTATGTTCTCTTTTCTGAAGTAGACCACCTCCATTGCAGACTTTGAGGTGATTGGTGCTACTTTGCAGGGCACTTTGAAAGTACAGAAAGTATGTAACAAATTTGCCTGAAGCTGCGCTCATTTTTCAACACCTGAACTACTGCAGCTGCTGCTGCTGCAGGAGGTATCACAATCTATATTGTTGTATTGGGATGATTTATGATGCTGATAGCGAGCCAAGGCATTATCATGAAAAATCAGTTGTGCTTTTGCAACTTGCATTTTTGCATGAAAGCAGGGTTTCGCATTTCTCTATAGCATGATCACACCAGTGTTTTAGTTCATCAGATGGATCATCATTATGTATAAACCGTCTCCTGTTTCTACTTTACACCTCTGTTCTTCGCTGCAGAGACACTGGCCATGAAGGGTTTAACCCTCAACTGTCTGGGTAAGAAGGAGGAAGCGTATGAGCTGGTGAGACGAGGTCTGCGCAACGACCTCAAGAGCCATGTCTGTATCCTTTCATTGCCCCCTCGGTACTCCTAGATCTTGTGTTACACAGATTTGTTTGGTCACATTCAGATTTCATTAAGTGCAGCATATTTCATGTAACAACTGTGAGAAACCATCTTTTCAACTTTTCAACTTTTTCAACTTGCACCTTCTTGAAAGCCTGAAGAAGTGTTGTCTTTGTGTTAGTTTCAGTTATAAATGCATGCGAACACCTGGATAGTGTGTTTGTTTTGTTGTTTCCTGAACTCGCTCACCCGTCCAGGTTGGCATGTGTATGGCCTTCTACAGCGCTCAGACAAAAAGTACGATGAGGCCATCAAATGTTACCGCAATGCTCTGAAGTGGGACAAGGACAACCTGCAGATCCTTCGAGACCTCTCCCTGCTGCAGATCCAGATGAGAGACCTGGAGGGATACAGGGTGAGGGTCACTGTCCTGCTGAACAGAAGGCACAATGATGATGAGACACTCGATAATAAAGCATAAATAAATGCTTATATGGTTGTCACCCTTCAGGAGACTCGGTACCAGCTGCTGCAGCTCCGTCCTGCCCAGCGAGCCTCCTGGATTGGATACGCTGTGGCCTATCATCTGTTAGAGGACTTTGAGATGGCTGCGAAGATTGTTGAGGAGTTCCGTAAAACGCAACAGGTTGGTTAATAGTCAACAGAACAGGCTTAAAACTGTCTCTACAGTGTGAAGTCTGTGAGCATTTTTTTAATCCTTCTCTTCTTTTCTGTGTGTGGTCAGACTTCTCCAGACAAGGTGGACTATGAATACAGTGAACTGTTGCTGTATCAGAACCAGGTTCTGAGGGAAGCCAGTCTGCACAAAGAGGCTCTCGATCACCTCAACAACTACGAGAAGCAGATCTGTGACAAATTGGCTGTGGAGGAGACGAGAGGTGGGTCCATTGGTTTAGATAGAGGCAGCTCCGCATCTCTCTCTGAACACATTTAATATAAACATCTTTCATTGGTTATCATAAACCAACTCTTTCATTTTGCATGTAGGTGAGCTGCTGCTCAGGCTGGAGAGGCCAGATGAGGCTTCAGAGGTTTACAAGAGACTGCAGGAGAGGAATCCTGAGAACTGGGCCTATTATCAAGGCCTGGAAAAGGCCTTAAAGCCAGGTAGGCATTATTAATATTCAGTGTTGTTATTATTATTGGTCGGAACACAAAGAACAGGCGAAGACTGCCCAGGGATCTCAAACCTCTTTATCTTTTTCTGACAGTGTTTTATTGCAGAAGAGTAGCTCCTCAGTGGGACTGAAGTCCTGTGTAGCAGCACCCCCTCCTGTTAGCTCTAATGATGCAAAAGCCATTTCGTTGTGTGGTTGAATACTGTTCACTTGAGTGATGTCAGATAACAGAAGGATCACTGAGCTCTCATGCAGCATATGTGTTGTGTGGCGTTCAGATGCTGCAGGAATTTTATGAACTGAAGGAAAAACTTCACACATTTTTATGCCAATTCAAACTTATCTTTTCTTATACTATAAAAATAATTCTGAAATAAATATAAGCATTTTTCATTGTTGCTGTGTAGTTTTTTTCAGGTTCTGCTGTTGTTAACGAAACCATCAGAGCGGCAGCAGAGCAGCAGAGACGTCGCTGATGATGTGTTTGCTGTCAGTCAGTTTTCTCCTCACACTGTGCTTGTGCTTGTGTTTGACCAGGCAGTATAGAGGAGCGTCAGAAGATCTATGAGGATTCCTGGGTGAAGTTTCCCAAAGGTCTAGTTCCTCGAAGGCTGCCTCTTAGTTTCCTCACAGGTAAACAGAGTGCAACCTGTAGCACCAACATACACTCAGTGATATTTATTATGTTGTGAAGATTGACTGTGTTTTGTGTGTATCAGCCAAGAAAATGTACTGCAGCCAAGAAAATGTCAAGGCTCTAGAAAAAGCCTTGACTTTTTTTTTTTGATCAAAATCCTCCCCAGGTTGAGTTTGTGCTGTCAATGAAATCTTCTCTGAGCTGTGAACAGAGTTCATGAGTGGTGCAGATCTGTTGTCTAGTCTTAAACAAACGTAATGCAAAATGAATGTTGTCTACATATCACTGTCATCTTGTCCAATGGGGTTGTACACGTCTTTACTTTACTGTACTTGTGTCACTGTGTGTTGTTCTGGCCAGGGGAGAAGTTTCGTGAATGTCTGGACAGTTACCTGAGGATGAACTTCAGTAAAGGCTGTCCACCCGTCTTCACCACCCTCAAATCCCTCTACACTGACAAAGAAAAGGTCAGCACAGTGACATTTAAAGCATCTTCTCCCACACTGAAGTCTTTGTCCCTCACAGTCTGAAATAAATCAACAGTCTAACAGTGTTTTCTTCTCGTGCAGGTCACGATCATTGAGGAATTAGTAGTTGGCTATGAAACCTGTTTAAAAAGCTGTCGAATGTTTAGTAAAAATGGTGAGTATTGCTCTAGTTTCGGTTTACTGCTTACTTCTGCTGAGGCTGAGCTGTGAATCCACATACTCAGTGTGATTTGTATTGAATGTGTGTACAGACAACGGGAAGGAGGAGCCCCCCACCACCCTGTTGTGGGTACAGTATTTCCTGGCACAGCACTTTGATTTCATAGGCCAACCCAGTGTCGCTCTGGAGTACATCAACGCAGCCATCGACAGTACTCCCACACTTATCGAGCTCTTTGTCATCAAAGCCAAGATTTACAAGGTTTGATATCAACTTTACATACTGTAATTTGTTAACTGCTAGTGGTTTTAAAGTCTAACCTGTGTTGTTGACCCTGCAGCATGCAGGAAACATAAAGGAAGCAGCTCGATGGATGGATGAGGCTCAGGCCCTGGACACTGCCGACCGCTTCATCAACTCCAAATGTGCCAAGTACATGTTGAAAGCCGGTCTCATTAAAGAAGCAGAGGAGATGTGCTCCAAGTTCACACGGGTGAGAGTCACATTGTGGTGTGTTTGCAGTTTCTTTTGTCAGAGTAGAGTTTGTGCACAAAGTGTAAATATGTGTTTAAATTAGGCTCAATGGGTTTTGTGCATCAGCTCTCATTTATCTGTTTTTAATCTTTGCATCTTCTCTCAGTACCTCTGATGCTCTGCCTGTAGCAGTAACCTGAAGTTATTGCAACAATTACAGTTAAACAGTAGTGTAGATGTAGCTGTTATATGAACAGATGAATAATTACAGTCCATGAAAATCTGTAGGCTCCTGTACTGTAGTCCTCAAAACATTATGTTAGGTTTTTGTTGTTTTGGATTCGGTAAGGAAAATAATTCCTTGGTGCAAATCTGTCTGCGTGAAATTGGAAAGAGGTGAGTTTGACAGACTTGTGTAGCTCGTTCTTCATGTCTCCATTGTACAGTAGCTGCTAACACCCCCAGTCTCTGACTGAACTGAGGCTCACTGCCTAGAAAGGTTTAGGTTTAAGGATGAGAAAGTAAAAATGTTGTGGGCTTAGGCTCCATGTATGAATGAAAACAATTTCACACACACCTACTTTCTTTTCACTGAGTGTTTCCTTGGACCCTGATGACTCTCTGGGTGTTTGTATTCAGGAGGGGACGTCTGCAGTGGAGAACCTGAACGAGATGCAGTGCATGTGGTTCCAGACAGAGTGCGCCTTGGCCTACAAATCCATGAACAAGTTTGGAGAAGCCCTGAAGAAGTGCCACGAGATAGAGAGGGTGAGTTTCTGTTACTGTCATTAACTACTCTGTTCTTATTACATCAGATAAAAATTGATTATGTTCTAGTAATTTATTCTGCTGTTGACTGTCAGTAAATGAGCTACACCAGTTTCATTCAGTTGATTAGAGTCATTGGAACCTCTGGCATATTTAACCCTTTATATCCGATTGTATCATATTTGATACATGAGTTTCTGAGACCTCTGTCTTATTAATATGATCAACATGTATCAAATACTAAATAAAGTTAAATGTAAAACATCTACAATATAAAAATAATAAAGTAAAAAAAAAAGTGTATATATATTTATAATATACAATCTCAGTTACTCGATATAAAGGCTAGATTCAAATTGTGAAAATGGAGAAGAAATGAAGCATGTTTCCAGTTTGTTGACACATTTTAATTATTAGTCACCTACATATCTGAATAGTCCATCCTCCTCTCTCCTCCTCTTCTTCTCCATCAGCATTTTGTGGAGATCACAGACGACCAGTTTGACTTCCACACCTACTGCATGAGGAAGATGACGTTGCGTTCATACGTGGACCTGCTGAAACTGGAAGATGTCCTGCGGCAGCATCCGTTCTACTTCAAAGCCGCTCGAACAGCGATCCAGATCTACTTGTCCCTGCACGACAAACCTCTGACTGATGACAACAAGGAAAGCCAGGCTGATACCGGTCAGGCTCCTCACTATAATATAATTGGCTCCACTTAAAATTAACTGTAAAAATCAAATTTTTGCACACATTGTGACTCTGGTAATCTGTGTTGTTCAGATGCAAATCATACTGTGTTTCAGTTCCTACTTCATTTTCTGTGTGTTAAAAACATACTGTTTATCATTTTTCTCCCCATAGAGAACCTGACGGACAAGGAGCTAAAGAAACTGCGCAACAAACAGCGAAGAGCACAGAAGAAGGCACAGTTGGAGGAGGAGAAGAAGAATGCAGAGAAGGAGAAGCAGCTAAAGAACCAGAAGAAGAAGAAGGAGGACGATGATGAGGAGATCGGAGGACCCAAAGAGGAGCTAATACCGGACAAACTGGCCAGGGTGGGCTCACGTTTCCCAGATTTTTTCACTTGTTCTCTAGACCTGTCTCACATTAATAACGGGGCTTTAAAATAAACGTCTTTCACCAGCCGGACACTCCGCTGGAGGAGGCCGTGAAGTTCCTGATCCCCCTGAAAAACCTGGTGCGCAACAAGATCGAGACTCACCTGCTGGCCTTCGAGATCTACTTCAGGAAAGGTTCAACAGACACTGAGCAGTGAAAAACAAGGCAGGATTATAAGACACTAACACTAACATCATATTTGTTTGTCTTCTTTCTTCCAGAGAAATACCTGTTGATGCTGCAGTCAGTAAAGAGAGCTGTAACCATAGAGCCTTCCAACCCCTGGCTGCACCAGTGTCTAGTGCGTTTCTTTAAAGGAGGTAAACAAAGCACACCCTGATGATTCACACTCACTGTGCTACATGGAGCTTCTAATCATAACAAACCTTCTACTTATATAATTGAAGCATTATACTACTCAAGAAGCAAACTGCTCTTTCTGTAGTCTGTAGTCATTCCTCCTCAGGTCGACGTGCTGCTGTCTGCCTTCTGATTACTGTAAAGCTTCATTTGCTTCTGCTTGTTTTTGTACAGTGGGTGAGAGTGCGGACTTGGCTGAGGCGGTGAGGACGGTGCTGAAGCAGGAAATCTCCAGATTGTTTGGGGAGAGCAACCCTCAGAGCTTCAACAAGAACTATCTGAGCCAGCACTCCAACTCCATCCCACACCGACTGGCTGGTACACAGTGCACACACACACACACGCACACTCACACTCTCACATATTCATGGATTATGTTCAGTCATTACATGTCTTAGTGTGGATCTTAGAAAGAGACAGACAGGAAAGTGCCTTTACGCTCATCACTGTGTTGTAAAACATTTAAAAGCTTATGTTGAAGCAGACGGAGCTGCCTGCTCCTCCTCTTACTTTGAATCCACAAACCATTTTTTATTTGCTTCATCATTTGTAAAAGACTGGATAAGTTTTGCACAGTCAGCAGTGAAAAGCCTAAAATGTTTGTGTGCTGATGGAAGGAATCACACTATTGGTTAACATGGTTAAGTGCTCTCGCACTATGAGAGAAATACAGTTTCTCTATGACCTGGCTTGAAGATGTATTTCACTATGCAGAGGTGACAAGGAGTGATACATGTGTTACAATAAAACATGTTAATCAAATGGACCAGTGTCAAGCTGATCTGGACACAGTTTGTAGTATACAGTCCATTAACACCTATGTACTGTTTTCTACTGTTTGTCCATACTCTGCAGCAACATTAACAGTAGATACATAGCTCTCACTAATGAACTGTAATCTACTCTGTCAAAGATTATTTATGTGGAAGGAAACTTCACTCTGAAGCTGCTGTACAAATGTGAGTGAACTGTCTCTTTCTTTGAATTAAAATGCAGTAGCATGTAGCTGTTGGAGAATTTCGGTGTGCAGGACTTGTATAGAGTCAACATCTAGTTATATTCAGTCGTATTTGGATCAGGATCAGAGTAAAAATAACTTGATCAGAACAGAGAATAATGTGTTTATAGCTACTGCCTGTGTGAGAGAAGGAGGATTCTTTAGGGATGATTAGCCAAACCATCCTCTGCTCCTCATTTCTGCTGGAGGCTCAAAGTTACATTAGCTCCAACACAGATAACATACAGTGTTTCCCACAGGCTTTTTGGAGACTGTGGAGGGCAGGGGTGGGTGGGGTTAGCAAACGAGCACATGCCTAATAGTAGCTGACGGTCGGATGGGGGCGGCAGCGGTGAGTGCTTGCTGTTTAAGAGCGGTGCTCAACATACACTCCAGTGCATTAACATTATGGCTACAAAGTGCCGTTAAATGCAGGACTTATCACCGGCCCAGTTTTGTAACCACAGCAGAGCAAACTAGACTGTGACGGGCGCCACAGTCTCGTCAATGTACGAGAAACACTGACATACCCCCACCATCTGACCTATCGATTGGTGGTCAAGTTGCATTGCGGGTAATAGAGGCACCAGGTTTTTATTGCCCAGGATAAAATGTGTTGCTGTCGCAGGAGCGCAGGGCTAAAATAGTTACACTGCGTTTTAAAGCTTGAGCTGCTAAAGCTTTAACATCAGAGCGGATATGAGTTGAAGTCTGAATGTCTCTTGTTTATGTTCCCAGCTGCTAAGATGATGGTCTACCTGGAGCCTTCCTCTGACAAGATGGCCTGTGAGATCGCCACGGCCCTGGATGAGTCATTGACTGGAAGAAGCATCCAGGTTGGTGAATGGATTGATTGTATACAGTTACACTCCAATTAATATCTTGGGGTATATATGGGTTATAGGTCAGTGCTAGGTGTTTAAGAGGCTCACATAGTATATGTAGAAAATGTCATCACACCACTGGGATGCGTCTATAGGACACAGACTCAAGTCTTCCTGTCACACTTCCTGTGCCACTAAGTTCTATAGGAAGGGTGGAAATAACCTGATATTCAGTTCAAATGTAACAATCAGAAGTTCAGAGTGACTAAGGTTTATTGCACAGCAATGGTTACCATGGTGATCGTCTCTGTTTGTGTGTCAGATCTGCACTGAGGTGCTGGAGGCTCTGCGTGACGGGCAGCTGGGCGAGGGCCAGCAGAAGGCTGCTGATGCCTACAGAGTCGCCTGCCATAAGATCTTCCCTTACAGCCTGGCCTTCATGCCTCCCGGTTACCAAGACAACAGCACTACAATCAGTGCCAACGGCGACCTATCGGCGGGAGAGCACGACGACACAGCAAACGAAATGTGAGCTCGAACAAAGAGAAGAGGAGGAGAACGAGGAGGAGGAGGTGCAAACACGCTGCCAGACGCCTTAGTCCGCCAACACACCCTTTTCCCCCCGGCCCCCTCACGTCCTGGGCCATGGCTGCTGTGAGTTGCCCCCTCCCCACACTGCACTGACCTGGATGGACTGAGCACCACAGGAGAGACGGGAACAAGAGCTGGCACATGGAAGACGACGACGACGACGACGGCGCCCATTTAACTTTTTTAAACAGTAAAGAAGATCCTGTCCACCTTTGCTCTGTAACTGAAAAATAACATAAATACGGTATGGGGGTGGCAAAAGAGGATTATGGGAAAAGTGGACCTTGAGTGGCTAAGATGGCTTCTGTAAACACAGTTTAGGTTTTCTATAACTCCTGTGTTTTCACGCCATGTCTTTCTTGTAGGTGCATCTGCTTCTCACGTTTTTAAAAGTAATTTATATATTACAAACTGACAAAAGGATTAATAAAACAGTGTTTGCAAAACCAGATGATACCATCTTGGTAGCAGTAGTGATGTTTTGGGGGTGGTGTTTAGTGAATTCAGTCTTTGTTTTCTGATCTGTCACACGTGGAGACAGCCTGGTGATGGTGCTGAGTGTGTAAGAAAATAACTGACACTAACAACATAACTCGGAGCTACATGATGCATTTACTGAGTCCACACACTCTTTGCTGTGTGCTGAGCAGAGAACATGCAGCTGTCACAGTTTGGCTTTGTGTGAATCCCGAGCCTCCACCAGTCTGCTCCTCTGGGAGCTGAGGAAGGTGTGGTCCTGATTCAAGTAGGTGGTGATGAACTCTGGGAAGTCTCTCTTCAGGACAACCTCCAGGAACATGTCTGCTGCTGTGTGTAACATCTGGTCACCTCTGAAAGAGACGGAGACGCGTGTTCACAGGGTTTGTAGATTCATTTTATTCAGTTTTCACTGTGATGTCAGTGTCTCCACCTCCTACCTCACGGAACGAAACAGAGCTCTGAGCTCCACCTCAACCTCCTCAGTGAGGGCCATCACAAGCTGCCTGGTCACCACCCTGCCGTCGTCCTCCAGCTGAGCACGGTGACGGATCCATTGCCAAACCTGACATAAATATAAACAGACATAGTGTCTGTGATGTCTACTATACCACTTTAACAATAAACTACCTCTACTGAGTGATGAGGCAGTAGATCCTCATTAGATTGTATTTGCAATGAGGTATCATTTCATACTCAACCCACTTGAGATCTGGAAATCTCAGCTGTGGCTGAATCCTCCACCTGACCTCTGTAGAAAAAGTGTCCTTGACCTGAGAAACAGAACCTGCTTTTAACACTCAGCTCTTCTGGGCTTTATTTCACCCTGTCCACAGCAAAACATCCAGAGAACAATGAAAACATGAGTATATTTACCTGAGAGCCAAGCGTTAATGAAGAGAACACCCACTGCAATGTTGTACTTCAAACCATAAAGGGTGACTCCTCCCTGAGACAAAACAGCTACATCAAGTTATATGTCATTATCAGAATAATGCTAGATATGCTAACTGCCCAGTAGTGTACTGGTCTGTTATTAGTAATGTAACAGCACCTCACTGAAAAATAAAACCAGATAAAAGAGAGGATTACAAAGTGATTGAGTATAAGTTACAGCAATGAAACACATTAAACCTGACACACGAGATAATGTGTTGTGAGAAGAAAAAGCCTGATTTCAGTGGAGACACAGCGCCACAGTGTGGAGTCTTCAGTAACTAACTGACCTATTGATAATCAACAGGGATCCTGCTAACATACTTTTCAGTGTCGTGTTAAATGTAGAAAGTGTCTGCACACAAACTAGGAGCTGGTTGCACCAGAGAGGAGCCTCACAACTGAACCTCCCACTCTGGTCTTAGAGACTCTAGGAACCACAAGTAAACCTGCAGTTTGTGGTAATTAAGGCCTTTATATATCAGCACAGGTTTTTAATTTCTATTCTAGATATTAAAGGAAGCCAGTGAAGAGAAGTTAAGGGAGAAATATTATGTTTTCCTGTTTCCTGTCAGTACTTCTGCTGTTGCATTTTGGATCAACTAGAGATTTTTTCAGCAGTTACTGTGACACTAATAATAAAGAATTACAGTAGTTTAGTCTAGAGGGAACAAACACATTAATGAACGTTCCTTTTGAGACAGGGTGTTTCCTTTTTTTCAATATTAGACAGGTAGAAAAAGGCTATACTTGTCTTATGTTAGAGATGACGGCCATGTCCTGTTCAAAAATGATTGAAAGGTGCCTCATGTTAGAACTGGAGGCTGAGTTAATACCATCCAGAGTAGTCATGTAATCTAGTCATGGTTTTGAAGGTCTTTACAGTCAAGTGCAATAAGTTGTCTGAAATTCAAGGTATGTTTACGTCTTCACAGTAGATCCTGTTTTTCTAAGTGCAGTTCTCAACCAAAATGAACAGCTCAGGGAGATTTCAATAACATCTACAGGTTCATGTCAGAACTATGTGGTCTGACTCTGGGACCAGTTACTGACCGAGGGCATGGACAACAGGTCATCAGGAGTCACGGTGATGTCATGGCGAAGCTGCTGAAGCTGATTGTCGCCTTCAGTGTGGAGGCTGAACAGCTGGAAGACGTGAACAGAAACCATCAGTCACAACTGGCTGCTGTGGATTTATACTGAGCTTTATGTCCAGAACTTACCTCCTGCATGGGCTCAATGAGACCCAGGTCATAGACCATGAAACCATCTACACCTGCTCTGATCTCCATCAGCTTCAGTCTGAGAGAACAGAGGAGATGATTCATTTCCTTGTGTGTGTATATACTGTGTGTGTGTGTGTGTGTGTGTGTGTGTGTGTGTGTGTGTGTGTGTGTGTGTGTGTGTGTGTGTGTGTGTGTGTGTGTCAGTCCCTGCCTGGTGACAGTAGCCAGCACTCTCTTGTAGGACTGACTGTGCTGGTCCTGTGGCAGCAGCAGAGCAGCCATTCCTCCAGTGGCCAGCGCTCCTCGTCGATGACACGTCTGGACCAGCAGGTCCATGTAGCTGTGGAGGAAACGTTTCTCCATGTTCACGTATTTACTGCGGTCAGGAAGCAGGAAGGCTGGACGGTGTCCTGGAGGACAAACACAGACAGAAACTGTCTCGTAGAGGAAGTCGTAGGAGAGGAGCTAGTTAGATGTTAGACTGTTAGATGTTAGACTCACCAAACTTATTAATGAAGGAGGCTGAATAATCCCAAATGCCACAGTTGAGTCCTGCTGAATGATCCCGCAGTTCGTACAGAATCTCCTCCATCTCGAACGCTGCCAGTACATTTTCAATGAGCACTGTTGCCTTAATGCTGCCCAAGGGAAGGCCGAGCTACACACACACACACACACAAGGAATACATTTTTTATGCAGCTAATGTTTTGACTTTTCTGTGCATACGTAAATGAACTGAGGCCTAAATGTTGTTAAAATGGTCTGAAACAGTTTTAGGTGCAGGAAACACTTTACAGACACCAGGGGGAGTCTGCGTCCATCATGTACTGCGGCTGTAGTTTCAGGTAAAGTACTAAGTACTAGTATAAGGAACATAAAATATATGTATATATATATGTGACTATATGAGCCAAATTTTCAGACCTTCTGTTGTGTCCACACAAATATCTTGTTCCACAGTCTCGCCTCCATGAAACTTTCTACCTGAAAAAAACAGGGAGAGCGTGTGAACGCATTTGTGTATGTAAATGTGTTTGGGTGTGTGTGTGTGTGTATGTGCGTGCGTTACTTTGGACAGGTAGAAAAAAGGTCCGCTCTGGTTTTCAAATAGTTTCCTTCCACAATGAAACATGAGGAGTCCAAAGTCAAAGAGAGGACCAGGAACCTCCTTCCCCTCCACCTGTGGATCATTGATTAATGACACACATTTTTCACTGTACCACCTAAAAAAAACTGACAAATCAGGGTTTCAATTTACATTCATGTGAAATTGTTTCTCTGAGATAAAACGAGCATCTCATGAATATTAAGTTTCGAGTCTCCTCCAAATTCCAAGACAACAAAAAAACTAAAAACTCTGGAACTTTTGGGACTATTTTGATGTTAGTTAAGCATGAATGTTGTTTTAATGACTTCTCCCCACTGGTAGAGGAATGAATTCATTATTTTATCTGTTTTATTTTGTGTGGGAATATTGAACCAGCTAATGAAATAAGAAAAGGTTTTTTGTATATGTTAAATTCCTGAGTGAAGAGGTGAAAGCTGCTCTACCATCATGTTGTGCTCCACCATGTTCCAAGCACGAGGACGCAGCATCAGGACCGGAGCCTGAGATATGTGTGGAACATCTGTCAACACATGAACAGATGTGTAACTGACGCACGTCTGGAAGATTCACACATGCACCAGTATCAGTATTAACTTGTAGTAAAGCACCTTACTGGGAAACTGGCTGTGCACGGCTTTAAAAACATTGTGAATGCCTTTGATCTGGTTGTGGAATGTGGGACAGTTGCCATCATCGAAGTCGACCTGCAGGACACCAACATTTCACATCAGGACCACATCCTGTACAAACACATGATAGAATGACCCTGCTGGTACCTGTATGCCTTGTGCTGGTGACTGCAGAGCTTTGACGAGACGCTGTGTGTCACAAGGAGCCAGATCCCCGATGTCCACATGTCTCCTCCGCAGCCTTGGGGGGACAGGGAGCACCCTCCAGTCCTGGTCTCTCTTGATATGTGTAGTCTGGTCCTGGAAGCCTGGCAGGTCACCTGAAAGGTCTAAGTGGACCTTTCTGGACACTCGCAACCACAGGACCTGAAGAGGACAGAGAGACCTCATTTTAAGTTAAAATGTGTCTCCATTCTTTCAGCAAAAGGATTTTTTTATTCTGCCTGACCTGATCCACCTCCTTGTCAAATGTGGAGATCAGTTCATGGAGGAAGAGGAGGGACTCAGCGGTGAAGAGTGTCTCATACTCTGCTTCTAGACCTGAGGGAGGACGAGACACCTCCATGCTCACTGAGCCCTGTGGACAAAACATTTGCTTTATATTCATTTTTACATTCAAGCTACTAAATAATGTCTTTTGCCTGATCTGTTAAGACAACACAAAAGGTTAACTCTTCCTCACGTTGTAATGTTTTCCCCATCAACCCTAATGTTGCACTGTTACAGTCCACAGAGTCTAACTACAAAACCAAGTAATGTGGTGATACTCACAGACATGCTGCTGGCAGGTCTCTGGTCACTCGGCTGAAGTGGACTATGGTCTCACTGTTTGTACAGGCAGATGTTTGTAAGTGGTGGTGAGTTTAAAGTCCTGTGTGTGAAGCCACTGACATCTGAGGCTTTTTATGCGCCATATGTTCCATACTGGCTCATTTGGTATCTCTCTGAATAACAATCACATTTCTCTGGCTCTTATTGCTCTCTGTTAAATTTCTGAGATTTAACTCTAAAATAAATTAAATTAAAATAAATTAAATAAATGTTATTACTTTAGACTTTAGATAGCTGTGCACCTCAGATTTACAAGATGTTTCATTAAGTGCTACCTGTTCCTGTTGTACATTAAAATATATTATTGATAATCACACATATTATTATTATTATTTATTATTTTTACATACTTTTGCAATTTACTTTGAAAATATGGAAGGGAAAAGGGATACATTTCCGTTTCCGCTTTCTCCTCCGTGGTCTTGACAGCTTCGTCTTTCCTGTCGGTAGCTCGGGGTTGATGCGGCTGTGAACGCCGGTAGCAGAGACACGTTTCTGAAAAGCCATGGAGGACAAGGCACAGATACAAGAAGCTATTAAACTTCAGGGAGAAGTTGTCCGGAAGTTGAAGTCCGAGAAGGCGAGCAAAGACCAGGTCAGTGTTTTTTAAGATGTTACAGCGAGAAGTCGGCATGCGTCGAACAGCATGGCATTTAACACAGGGTCAGCTAGCTGGCTGTGAGACTTCATTCATACTGCATGCTAAGCTAACGGCCCTCAGTAAGTGGAGTTATCTACAACTGACTCACTATTGTCTCAAACATTATGGTCACAGTCGTTGCTCTGGTTGTTTGACCTGCTAACAGATGAGTTAACATATACTGTGTTCATGTAGAAGGAGCACCATGTCACTTATTAACAGTGTTTGCATTTTACCGACTCACTGCTAACAGCTAGCAACTAGCTGCTAACCGGCCTCCCTCATTCAGTGGGGAGGACGAGCTAACAGCTAGTTGACACCAGCTAACTGGCTCAAAAGACAGATAAAACCCAACTATATTTAAATATCGAAGCTGGTAAACCAGTCTGACACCACATACTTTCACTTTCACTAAAAATCCTTCAGCCAACAATACACAGGGGCAGCTGATGCAATAACTTGGCCTCATTAACACAGACTTGAGTTTGATAGAAATGTAGATTAGATGTTACTCATGTTTCTATAGGTGGCATAGCAGTATGAGATCAGATCTATGGTCTGGTTTACACAGAATAGAAATTTAGATATGACCATGTAACAGTAACTTTTATCAGAGAGCACAGAGAATATTACCAGAGGCAAGTGCCAGTGTTTGTCTTAGCAACACTAGTGTTGACACTGATGACTCTCTGCACCCCAGAGGGAAGTCGTGTGTGTTAGATGTTATTGTGCCACCTGTTTCTACTCGGGGTTTTCTTCTTTTTCTGTGTCTTCTGTTAATTTGTGTGTCTGAATGCTTTGTTGTTGAATGTGAAAATTTGGGTACCACTGAAACAACCACATCATCACCAGTGAATGTCAACACACACACACACACACACACACACACACACACACGGATGCACAAAGTTAACAAAGTTTAACACCTGGACAGAAATAAGCAAAGCATGTACTGTTTTTAGAGAAAAAAAGAGTGTAAGCTCAATACTCCTACTTCACAGGACACATGGTGACTTGTCATAGTGGGAAAAGCACAGGTGTTAACAGCAACCCAGCATGTTCAAAACCAGGGGCCTGAAACACACGTGACATTTATTTATACTGTGATTTATATTTGCTGTATTACATGGCCTTGAGAAACCTACAGCATTGGGAACTACTGTGGACATTGATTATTTATGTTTTATGTAACATATTTTACATTTGTTAAATGTGAGTGAATTACAGGTTGCACTCAAAACTCTGATTTAACATCATTTTAGGAATCAGGATTTATTTAATGTAAGGAGTCTGTCTGTCCATCTGCGTACATGTGTGTTGGTGTGTTAGTATGAGGGCTGTATTGGGCTGGCTGCTTTGATTGACTTGGTACATCTCATGTTCTATCCTCCACGCTGTGATGATGATGATGATGCGTCATGCCCCGCCCTCCCCTAGTGCTAGGGTTGCTTACCACTTTTCTCCTGTATTTCCTGCCCAACCTGGATGACCTCTGATCTTCCCTGCTCCTCATCATCACCACCGCCTCTGTCTGGGAATCCAACGCTGGATGTTACTGCACAACCTTCCTTCTACTGTGATTGGCGATTGTGATCGGTTGCTGTGGCTGGACCCTGGACAATACCATTGTAATATGCTGTACCCATGATACACTCCTGACTTTTATCAAATTTTTTGTACTGAACTTTAAATATCCCCCGTGCTGTGGGATGAACACGCTGGCCATGTTTTGTGTCCGTACGTACTGTGGCCTGGTTGGCCATCGGACTGTGACACGATGTGTACGATCACTTCATTCTGTTCCTGGGATGACTGTGACTCAGGTAGGACTCTGGTGCTGTGTGTGTGCGTGTGTTTGTGTATTGGACAAACATGTATTGTTTTATCATTATCTTTCACTAACAGTCATAAATGCAGTAGAGCACTTAGAAACTTTCTACAGCTCTGTATTTATCTTGTAGTTTTTGTTTGTTACAGATTGATGAGGAAGTCGCCAAACTGCTGGAGTTGAAGGCTCAGTTAGGAGATGATGGCAAACATCAGTTTGTGCTCAAGACGGCAAAGGTAAGGCTCCTGTACTCATGTGCATTTACCGTTTATACTTATTAATGTAGTTAAACTATTGATGCACAGGTGTCATTCTGGCTCACATAGTGATCAGATGTCAACTGGGTTTTCAGGGAGATCTGTACAGTTTTAAGAAGTGTTTGTTTTGTCTGGTTGATTTTAGATTTGATCTCAGTCCTAAGATTAAATAGTTCTTGTTAGTAAAAGCCTCCTCCAACTGATTTTAAGTCTGGAACAATGAACTAATCCAACAGAACCCAACTCTCAACCCCTGAATTAGATTTTATGCAGGTTAGCATTGATGCCATGTTTATACACCAAAACAATCAGACAATCATCACTCTTCTGAGTGTACCGACGTCCTGTCATTTTGAGTCACTAACGATGATGTTGACATGAAGCACAGCAGCAGAGGCCTGGTCTGTCAGGGACTGTTAACTTACAAAGTGACCGCTTTAGTTTTGTTGCAACATCAGTGTCTCCAACAGGAGCAATATGGCTTTAAAAGCTCTGACTGCAGCAGCATCTAGTTTAGCCTTTTATATGCAAATAAAAATAATAACCATTTCATTGAGTACTTTATATTTTTAAATGGAAATATTTCACCATTTGATAATTGTTCATCAGCTTGTTTTGGTGGCGCCTCCAGCCCTTGGTGCCCTACACACTGTGTGTGATGTGCATGGTGGGACCAGCACCTATGAGTTTCTCTTAGGTCTTAGGTGTTTTTTTTTTTTTTTTTTTTTTTCTGCAGCTGCACAGCTTCTCCCCCAACAAGTCAGTTTCCAGAGTGACTAAAAGAAGTGACACCATGTTATTGTGTTTTACAGCAAAATAAATTATTTGCCATATGACTAATTATGAGCCTGCTGGTATATGCAGACCTTTCACAGCAAATGTCTTTGTATGTCAGGGAACGAGGGACTACAACCCAAAGCAGATGGCTATCAGAGAGAAAGTCTTCAACACCATCATCAGCTGCTTCAAACGCCACGGAGCGGAGACCATTGACACGCCTGTTTTTGAGCTGAAGGTATATTTTCATTCACATTTTCTTTAATCAAGAAATCATTTGTGGCGCAAATGAACAAAAAAGTTCATTAACTTCCTGTTGTTCCACAGGAAACGTTAACAGGGAAGTACGGAGAGGACTCCAAGCTCATCTACGACCTCAAAGACCAAGGAGGAGAGCTGCTGTCCCTCAGATATGACCTCACTGTATCCTTCATGTACTAATGAACACATCAGTATCTCTCACTATACTCTTATGCCATGTTTTACCAACTGAAAAGTTATTGAATTCAAGATGCTTCTTATTTACACTAGTCCAACAGTTTAAACATGTAAAGAGCTTCATGCCACTTATTGACAGTGTTATGTTACCAACTCACTGCTAACAGCTACCAGCTAGTTGCTAACTGGCCTCCCTCATTCAGTGGACAGGACGAGCTAACAGCTAGTTGACACCAGCTAACTGGCTCAAAAGCCAGATAAAATCGATTGTATTTAAATATAGAAGCTGGTAAACCAGTGTAACACCACATACTGAAAATCCTTCAGCCAACAATAGACAGAGGCATCTGATGCAATAACTTGGCCCCATTAACACAGACTTGAGTTTGATAGAAATGTAGATTAGGTGTTAATCATGTTTCTATAGGTGGATCTATGGTCTGGTTTACACAGAATGCCACACCTAATAGAAATTTAGATATGACCATGTAACAGTGTGTAACTTTTATCAGAGAGCACAGAGAATATTAAGTGCCAGAGAACATAAGTGCCAGTGTTTGTCTCAGCAACACTAGTGTTGACACTGATGACTCGCATGGTTCACCACAGAGGGAATTTTGGACACAGGAGGAGACACTTGGTTGTTAATTACTAATGAACAGAGAGCAGTGTGTTGCCCTTGACTCGCCTCCTTTCAGGTTCCCTTTGCCCGCTACCTGGCAATGAACAAGATCACAAACATCAAGCGCTACCACATTGCTAAGGTGTATCGGCGTGACAACCCCGCCATGACCCGAGGACGCTACAGGGAGTTTTATCAATGTGTGAGTCATCAGATGTTTTCATGAATTCAGCTGCTTTTGGTAGCTGATCAGTTTAAGACTTTAAAATCAGTAATAAATCTAAAAGATCAATGTGTGTGTGTGTGTGTCAGGATTTTGACATAGCAGGACAATATGACGCCATGATTCCAGACGCTGAATGTCTGAAGATTGTTTACGAAATCCTCAGTGAGCTGGACCTCGGGGACTTCCGCATTAAGGTTTGTTTCATCAGTTCAGTTAAATATTCAGCAACACAGGCTCACAGGTTCATGATCGGTCAGTTTCAGCTCTGTAACCACATCCTCCTCCATCAGGTCAACGACAGACGCATTCTCGATGGGATGTTTGCTGTCTGCGGCGTTCCAGACGACAAGTTCCGCACCATATGTTCAACAGTGGATAAACTGGACAAGGTAGGGAGGCGCATACGTGTACACATGTAGATGGTGCACCGTCTATAAAAATGCAGCTCAGACTTTGACACTGGTTTTTGTTAGTCAGATACATGTGGACCTTTTACTTTTACTACACTGCCTCTTGCTGCTGCTCTTGTAGATGGCCTGGGAGGACGTGAAGAAGGAGATGGTGAATGAGAAGGGTTTGTCGGAGGAGGCCGCAGACCAGATCGGGGAGTACGTCAGTATGCAGGGTGAGACATCTGACAGTCTGTATGGACATCATAAAGATTTTAGATTGAAGATGATGAGATGTACCTAATAATGTGGACACTTTGAAAACCATCTGTATGAAATCATTGTGTGTAGAATTGTACATTTCTTATGATCTAAGTGTAGCAGTTCTGTGATTGACACATACCAGAGAGACGCTGATGTCTGCTGGTCTGGTTGATCTCTGTGAATCACAACTGTTATTTGTCACCTGAGTCTATAAACAGGAAATTAATCTTTATTAATCTGAACCAGTATTAGCATATTGAGTTAGTAAATGGCCATCAGTCTGATGTGAACCAGGTTCAGAAAAGTGTCAGCAGCTGTTTGTGTTGCAGGTGGGATGGACTTGGCAGAGCGTCTCCTCCAGGACCCGAAAATGTCTCAGAGTAAACAGGCCTGTGCTGGTCTGACAGACATCAAGCTGCTCTTCAGCTACCTGCAGCTCTTCCAGGTCACAGACAAGGTGGGTGTGCTGATTTATAGTCATAAATATTGCACTTTCTTCATGTCATCATATCTTTTCCTTGCTGTTTCCTTCTCTGTTTACTGTGGTGGTAACTGACTGTTTCCCTGCTTCACCCGTTACATCATCTCTAGGTGGTGTTCGACCTGAGTCTGGCTCGTGGTCTGGACTATTACACAGGAATCATTTACGAGGCGGTGCTGACTCAGGCTGGCGTGGCGCCCGTCTCCAATGACACCCAAAACACAGAGGAAAGCGTCAGTGTAGGCAGCGTGGCCGGAGGAGGACGCTACGATGGCCTTGTCGGCATGTTCGATCCTAAAGGCAGGAAGGTACCGTGTGTGGGCGTCAGCATCGGTATCGAGAGGGTCTTCTCTATCATGGAGCAGAAGGCTGAGGTGAGAGAGACTACTAATGTCAAACTGGTGACTTAAAATATGTGTGTGAGTCCAGACTGTGAAGGTGTTGTGTCATTCAGGCCTCAGCAGCGAAGATTCGGACCACAGAGGTCCAGGTCATGGTGGCGTCTGCGCAGAAGAACCTGCTGGAGGAAAGACTCAAACTGGTCACTGAGCTGTGGAATGCCGGGATTAAGGTGTGTGAGTGTTGTGTATATTCTGCACTGATACATCTCGACTTCCTGTTCCTCTTACCAGCTGTTAACCCTTAACACTTGACACCAACATCGGGCTTTGACTGAATTTAAATAAAAGCAACTCCTTATAAAGAAGTCCTGCCCGTGTGTATAAGAAGGAGAGGGGTTCAGACCAGATTGGTGCTTGAATGTTTCAAGTGTGTGATGTAGAACTGAAGTTGTCATTATTTTTTTAAACATGTACATTTTTACTATGTCCAGAATGTTGCAAGAAAGTTACAAAAAAGACAAAAAACTCCCAATGTCTGAACTCTTGTCTGAACTCGCCTGAAAAAGGATGTGACACTCAATACTGCACACTCCTGAAGCCTCTATATTCATTAAAACGTTGTAATGCAATTGCAAAACATGCTCTGAGTCCTAAGGGTTAAACTCATGTTTAAAGTAAAAAAAATAAGAAAATAGTTTTGACGGTTTTGCCTCGGTGTGTGTTTAGGCAGAAGTGATGTACAAGAAGAACCCCAAGCTACTGAGTCAGCTGCAGCACTGTGAGGAGACGGGGATCCCTCTTGTGGCCATTCTTGGAGAACAGGAGCTGAAGGACGGAGTGGTCAAACTTCGTGTGGTGGCCACCAGAGAGGAGGTACCGTCACGGCAACTTCTTCTTTTATTTGTACCCTAGGCTTTGTATTTTATGTAAATCAGCTACTGACAGTGGTAGAGATTTTCATTTGTGGTTTTCGGTGTATTGTATCAGTAAGTTAGACTCTTTGAATCTCACTGCCTCTTTTTCCTCATCTTCTCTCCACAGTTTGATATCTCCAGAGCCGAGCTCATGGATGAGATCAGGAGGAGAACCTCAGAGGCCTAATAGCTGCAACTGCAGCTACATCAACTAATATGTTCAAACCACAGACTTTATATATAGTCACTGACGCTCTGCAGAATCTCGTACAGAATTTCTTGTCCAGTCCTTTATAGAGCATGTCGGCCATCAGTGTAGCCCCCAACACGTCCAAGTTTCATTGTCACAGCTACAAAGACGAGTATCAAGCCAAAGTTAGTGAAACTAACTGGAGGTGATTTAAGATGATGAAGAACATCTAGAATATATGACATTGTTTACATGAGATATCATTTGTTTTGAATTTGTCGTGGTTGCTTTCAGTGCCATCACAGTTACAGTAGTGTGCTCTAAGGAGCAGACCATCGATGCTAATTATATGGATCACATCCCAGTGAAGCCTCTGTAAAGCTCCTCAGTGCTCTTAATCCTGTTCATTAGAAAAAGACATTAAAGAGCAGAGGAGTCTCATCTGCTCAGGACCAAGGATAAGAAACTGTCTCTACCTGAACTCATCCGATGAGTTAGTGTAGTTTAACTTCAAGACTTGTTTCTATGTATCAAGGCTGCTTCTGCTGCTCTGTCCAGCGTCTCTAATAAACACATTCATGGCGTCATTGTGCTCAACAACCACACCAATGTGTTGACTCATGTCCTGTTTGGATGTTTGGTTTTGTCTGTCTGACCAAGTGAAGTGTTTGAGCAAATCATTAATTTTTATCATTAATTACATGCACTCTCAGGTCAAACTGAGTATTAGTGGTTCATTTCAGTTCAGCATCATTTGTCAAAACACTAAAATGGTTGAAAACTTAAAGGGGAGACACTGACTGTATTTCATGAATTAGCCACATAAACATAACCCAGACTTTTGTGTTCTGTGCAGGGTTAACGTACCCAGGATATTTCTCCATTATAAAGAACTTGTTGCTAAACAAATCAACGAGGTTGTCAGCCTCGTTAATTTGTGGGTTTTCTCTAGATATTAGCTTGTTCATGTGAAAGTTTCCGAGTTCTTTGTTACAGCAACATTTTCAGAACCTGAATAAAGTTTTAATATGATCTGACAGGAAATAGTGATCCAGTGATAGACACGGGGTCACTATCAGGTGCAGGTAAATACAGTTACAGTAACATCCACGGGTGATGTTCAACAACAGCATCGCATGACATGAGGCCTGTACTACGAAGCAAGATTTGTTCTTATCGCAGTAACAGCTAACCTGCTCCGGAGCAGGTTATGTTCCAGATCAGAGATCGGCACCTATAAAAGCCCCGCCCTCTGACCAATCAGTTCTCTTGAAAATGTCTCGTCCTTTTATAAAGATCCCGTGGAGCTCGATGCCAGATTAAGAGAGGGTCTCTGAGGACGAGGGTTTTTAGGGACCGGCAAGATTATTTATTGGTCACTGTGATCTCCTCAAACCGCACATTGCCAGTGTGACACAGTATAGTCGAGCACTGACTGTCCCTCAGACAGTAGCACTGCTGCGTTATTGACTTCTACAATAATTAACTAGGATATTAAATAACTGGATTTTATTATTGACACATTGTATAAATGCAGCCTGTTTGGAGCTGCCAGGGTCTGACGACACACCCCCGTCCACCTTCATTAACTGAGCTTGTCGTCCTAAATCAGAGACTGATTGACACTGAAACTGTACTTAGACTTATAAGATATGAAAATACGCCTACTGACCACTTTGACTTATATTTATATATTATATCATATTTAGTTTTTATTGTTTTGTGCTGCTACGGTTGCAGCTGAAAATGAAGGTTAAAGTTGTATCAGCCTATTCACCATAAGAACAGCCTAGATTTCAGCAGTGCATTGATTTGATTTTAATTTAACAGTCACATCTACTCGTGCTTTGTGGGGCTGTGAACTTGCGCGTTTACAAAATCAGCAACCTTTTGCCAGCTGTCTTCGGCTTTTAGCAGCTGCCACTGTGTTGCTTTTTGCCTGGATTATAGACTGGTATTCCTCATATTGTTGTAAAATCATCTGCTCTTCAGCTGTGAAGTCGCCGGACATCTTGGACATCTGCTGCAAACACCACCTATTTTTAGGGGGCAACATAAGGCATAAACATCTAGATCGGAAAAACTTGGGTTAACTAACCAGCTTTGTAGCACCGCTTAGCCAGACTGTGATTGTTAGGATTTGTGAAGCCAGATAACTGAAAGAGATCCTGGGTCTGTTGAACTCACTTCGTAGTACTCTACTGACATCTACTCAAGAGTAGATGTCATCTGGGACCAGTATCATGAACCAACAATCAAAGGAAGCACAAAGGAAAAGTGAGGAACAGGCACCAGACAACATGTATCTGGTATGGCCAAAATCCCAGGAGATTAGCAGAAGTTTCTGGTACATGTTGACAACAAGAGAGAGCTGTTATCATTCCTTTCAAATAAGTTGTTGACAGATGGACAGTTCCCAGACGACCAGGATGTCTACATCACAGCTGATCAAGTCCACCATGTTGGCAACGGCCCACTAATGGGTCAATGCAACCATGAGGAAGCTGACACTTGTCTCCTCCATGCCCTCCAAACATCATCACTTGGGCTGATGCATATTGGAGACACAGATGTGATTGTAATCCCAGTAATTTCCAACACATCAAGGCTGTGAATGCAGCGGCAGAATTTGGATCTCCTTTAAAGCTGGAAAGACAACCAGAATGATATCCCTGAACACACATCGCCACAAACCTGGGCATGACTACATGTAAAGCCATGGCTCTCTTCCATGCATTCACTGGATCAGACAACACATCTTCTTTTATGTTGAAGGGCAAGCGATCCTGTTGCAACTTGATGCACAAAGTGCTGTTCCTCATGGAGGATTTTGCAACCATTGTCAATACTCCATTCCAAACATCATCAAGGATGAAAGAAGTGTCAGAATTTGTCAGTCGGCTGTATTCCAATGACTGAAATGAAGAGACTGATGTTAATCTTCTTCGAATGAGCATCTGGATGACCCCCTGTTCTGCTCCCTAGAGGACAAATTTTTAACCGGCCTGTCTAGCCCTTGGACCAGAATTGCTATATAGGCCTTACAAACAACTTAGTGCAAACAAAACGGGGTCTTTGGACCCCAAATATAAGACAACCCATCTTTCTTTTTTTCTTTTTTCTAGAGACAAAATACAGTCTTATATATGGGTCAATACAGTAGCTCAAGTCTGAAGATTAGTCTGACTGACATGTTTTTTTTTATTATGAATAACATATTTAACTATGTGGATAATTTTTCTAATCAAAAATGTTAGAGTGTAGTTTTTATTTGTAGTTTACATCACTGTCCTAGTTGACAGAATAAAAGAAAAACTACCATGTTCAGTATAAATGAAGCTATAATAGTTATTGTTATTGTTACTTAGCATGATAATCTATTTGTTAGAGTGGGTGTTAAAACCACATCAGACACATAGAAACACTCAAAAAATATCGACTGACTTTATCATTATCAATTATTCTTTTGTCCATGTTTGGATCCAGTAGAATGATGACTGTTTTTTCTCTGATGTAACTGGCCAGTAGTTTGGGCTGTTATCAGCACCAGTTACCATGGTGATTTAGGTGATTTACCACCAGTGTGAAGTGAACCAGTTTTATAAAAACACTATCATCACAGATCCTACTTCCTCTACAGACCTCTGAGCTCTGAAATGATTGGTTCCTAACATTCACTGAGGGCTGGCGAGACACATCTCAGACGTCTCCAGGTGACTAGAAGGTAATTAAAGCAGAAAAACTTCGGGGCAGTTTCATCTAGTCTGTGGCCTATCTTTGCCTGTGACTTGTATATGTGAGAGAAATCTGTAAATAGAACAGATTTAAACAAAAATACTAAAATATCAAAAGGAGAATGGAAACATTTTAGCAAACAATCTGAAATGTGTGTTCAAGGTACAGAAGTCTAGATTATTGTTCAAGTCCAAAGAAACCTTTACCCTTACCTCCTCTAATTCTGAGAATGAGTCTGCCTTTGTATTGAAATAACCTGGTGTTCCTGCAGCCAGATGCATCATAGGTAGTGGCCCCCAGCACATTACATTTTATGTTTTGTTTTTTTTTTGTTACACCTAAGACGAAAGTGGATTCTCTGATTTGAGAGATAACTAACCAGGGAGGGCTCAGTTTCACTTATAGAAGCACCATAAGCACATCATCTTTTTAAATCTCATTTAATTAAAATGAGGAACCCATCCAACAGTAACACACAAAGAAAGCATGCATAAAACAAACCACACGGGTTCAAACAAGACAAACAGCTCTAATAAAAACATGCAGAAACCAACAAACTACATTTAAGATCAAACAACCTTTTTTTGAATGATATAACAACAGTGATGAAACTGACAGGAAACTTATAGTGGAACATTAATGCAGATTTGTGATGAGCTCGTCAGGGGTCGAGCTGCTGGCTGCAGATCTCCTGTAGGACGCTCTGAGCCACGGCACGCTGAGCTTCCTCCAGCGTGACTGTGGTAGTATCACCCGGTAAGATCGTCACCAGGCCTTTGAAGGGCGCCATTATCCTGGGGATACGCACTTCATAGGTAAAATAGAGGAATCCATCAGGCCCAGTGTGGCTATAGAATATCTCATAGGACGGCTGGCCGACCCCAGTCGCCTCACACACCTCGTGCAGGAACATAACTGGGTAGGATATGGAGGCTAGATGACCCTGGGGGGAGGCAGCGGGTCCTCCCACTGCTCTGCAGAAGCCACGGGAATTAGGCGGCTGCCAGGATGAGGCCAGACGAGGAGGCCTAGCCATGGGCTGCGGTGAGTTTCTGACGAGGCGTGGTGGTTTCCACAGTGACACCACTAGGCTCTTGGAGTTCTGAGGGGTTGCCTGCTCATCTAGACTTGGACTCATCATGGACTGCCACGTGATGGAGATGTTCATGGCAAACTGCTTCTTGAACGCTGGAACACACAAAGACAAAGTACAACAGTGAGGACTGTTGTTCTCTATATACAACCGTCAACATCAACGGAACACACTTATGCTGCGTTTCATTTGTAGAAGTCGGAATTTCTGCATTCCAAGTTGGAAATTTCAACTGGAACGCCCCCGAAGTCGGTTTTCTGAAGTCGGAGGATCCTCACCACACCCGAGTTGACGCCGAGTTGAATCAAAGATGGCTGCCCCGAGTGTAAACAGTAGTAGAAGCCTCTGTAATATTCTGTTTATTAGCACTTCTGACTAGTTTTATTTGCACTAAATCACTCATACACATAGTATAGTTTGCTGTATTTATATAAATATGGAAATGCTGCGATAGTGTAATTTACATTTTTCATGTAGTATATATGAAGTACAACACAGGCTGTGCAGTGGCTGACAATAGCCTGGTAGATCGGTGCCCATTAACTGATGCGATTAAAATGCTGAGTGTCGGTGACTATAGGTTTCTGCTGATTGGAAACCCGACTGAGAGGATGATCGATGATGTTGTTGTTTGTTTCGTTGTTATAAAAGACACACACTGCTACAGCTGTGCAGCCACATCCACTGTGCTCTGGATCAGCGGTTTGACAACTTTTCCGACTTTGTAACTGGAATGCTGATAACTTGGTTGTGACGTCATTCCCAGCTCCAAGTTCTGAGATAAATGGAACACGGCGTTACCTTCCACCAGAATCTTCTTGGCCATAGAAGCAGCATGGTGGGATGAGAAGGCCACGATGGCCGACACCCCCACGATACCAGGCCCAGTCTTCAGAGACACCCTGTCCACCCCGTTGGTCATGAAGCGCAGGACCTAGACACACATCAGGTACACAACATTTCTCCACAGATCAGTGACAGGTAGTCTCATCCAGTGTCAGACCGAATGACAACATGTATTTCGGTGACACTGAAATATGCAACTGTTTATTTCCACCCTCTGGTACTGGCACCATTTAAAAAGTATCTATTTGGTATCACCGGTATCAAATGAAACCAAACAATAGCAAACCCTAGACACCAGTCAGAATGTGAATACAACATCAAGACTTTAGTTGTTTACAGCACATTTACAACTGTTTTCGAGTCTTGAACCAAATGCAGTTCAGTCAAATTTGAGGTTCTGACCTTGTGAATTCTGTTTTAATCTCTCTAAATACCACAAGTCACTGAAAACCCCACACTGTTCAACACCACCTGTTGCGTCCACAAAGTGCAGCGGTCTCCTGTACCTGCTGGAGGTCCTCTCGTCTAGTGGTGTTGGGCAGGCCTCCAATGCAGAGGTGTCTCTTCTCTATGCTGCGGCAGACGTTGAGGTGGCAGCCGGGCTCCAGCGTGTGTCCGTGAAGCAGGCGAATGGCGTCGGTGGCGACGCTTGCCGAGCTGTATTTGGCGTACCCGAAGCCTCGGTTCTGCCCGCTGAAGTTCATCATGAGCCTGAACTCCCACAGAGGACCCACTGAGCTGAAAAGGGGGATGAGCAGGTCCTCATAGGCATCACGAGGGATGTGGCTGATAAAGACCTCACAGTGGCTTCCTGGGGTGGGACCGTTCCACACTGACAGTAGAATGAGGAGATGGAAGAGATCAGGTCAAGTAAATCATTTTATACTCGAGTCATTTTTTATTCTTGATAAGGTGGAACCTGTAGAACCCTATGGTGAACCACATGTTTCAATGTGGCCCAGACCCAGTGTAGTGGTACACTGAGTGAAAGAAGAGAATAATCTCACACTGAGTAAATCTAAAGAGTGACAGTCAGTTGGCAGAGGAGCTACCACCCACAGGATCAACAGTGTGAAGGTACAGAGTTTCAAATATCTGTGTCTGCATCACACAGGACCTGTAAAGGTTGGGACAAATCAACAACCTGGAGAAGGTCCTGTACCACAAAGAGCATCTACAGGACGGTCCTGAACAATCATAGTCCTATTCTGTACAAAGCACTCATTTTATAAATAGCCTATTATATTTTATTAAACTTTCAAGTTATGGTGCTCTAATTATTTGAAATATTTTCTGGTTTCTTCTGGAAGGTTCTTGGTGATTTTTCATGAGCCCAGTGTATATGAGGAGCAGCAGCAGTAGCAGCAGCGTCTCTCACCCTCAGGTGGTCCTCCATATTTCCTCTGGCCGTTGGTTTGAATCAGTTTTGTGTTGGTTGTTTTCAGCCAGGTCTCCAGCGCCTGCACTCGCTCGAGGTTCAGCACCTGAAAAGACAAAGATTCCTCGGTGACTTACAGGACAGTGGTCTGTTAAACTCACATCTCTCAAACGCCACATTCCCAAGATTTTGTTACGTTTCTGACTTATTTGACTCTAGTGGCATCACCATTACCACACTTCACACAGCTCCCTTTGGAGACATGAATGGCTTGACAACATTCTCTAGATATGCTGCACAACTCCCCAATATCTGGTGGAGTTTTCTCTTTAAGAAGAGTAGTTTAACAGTAAATAACGATGATTCATGTTGTTACTGACTGATCCCTGCAGCAGCGACTGTAGTGCGTCACCATTTTAACGGAAGACAACCAATTTGATACATTTCACCGATGAAAGGACGTCTGTTTATTTTTGTCTGAAAATAACAGATTACATTACTCAAACACCATTACGTCATCTGTTCTGACATGTTCGGTCACACATGTTCACCAGAGCTGTTTACAAGACAAAGTGTGAAAATACTGTGGAAACAGCGGGAGGTGCATCAGTGCAATGAGCTGCAGGTGGTGTGTGTGTGTGTGTGTGTGAGGGAGAAAGAGTGACTGTGTGTGTTCAAACTTGAAGTTGGAAGAAAAAAACAACAAAACAAAGTTCAACAGGGCACAAAGGTCAAACTAAGTTCATTTGTAAAGCAGCAAGAGCAGCAAGAGAAATATTTAGAAGTATGCAAATAAGTGCGCGCATTAATTAACGGCTGGTGAACTGCGTAACAACCCGGCGCGCGCGCACAGCCACAGACACACAAACCCGTCAGGTCAGTTTTTACTATCCTTCACCAGGTCACTTCCTGTTTACACATAAACAACAAACGGTCAGACACGCGGACAGTTACCTTGCTCTGTTTGAGCTCCATCCTTTCCACCATTACCGAGGTCGCTCGCGTGCGCACTGATGCCACCCTACAGCCCTGCAGCTGCACCTGGATCAGTCCCTGCACCCTATTGGACAGGACGATGCATGTTGTGGCCCTCAGTGTGCCGGCCCACCTCGAGGACCACAGAGCTGAGGCGGGTCGGGCCCAAGTTTGAGAGGGAGGAAGGAACAGGTGAAAAGTTTTTTTTTTTTGTTGTTGTTGTTTTTTGTCTCCATACAGAAATCCGTTTGTACACAAAGTAGCCTTTTATTACTTCATTTACGTCGATTATTATCAGATTACATCACTACACAGTAGAACATCAGAGGCCTTTCATGTAAACCCAGTCTGTGATCTGTAATAACACCAAGTCCACCAGATGGCAGTAGTGACTGTGCTAGAGATGTTTTTAAAAAGTGAACTGGAAGCTGCTTTGTTCAAATGAAGACTTGTGAGGATTTAGCACAGGGCAGACCACAAGTCTAGTAAGGAACAGTGAAGAAACAACATTAACTGAAGTAATGTTGACACATAAACACATACATTTTTTAACTGTCATTTTTTTTTTTTTTTTTGTTATGTTGCAGCCTGATGCAACAACCATTGAATAATTTTTTCCTCATTAATCTACACTCACTACCCCATAATGACAAAGTGGAAACAGAATTTTATATATTTTTGTAAATGTATTAAAAAAGAAAAAAGAAGGTACCTAAGAGTACAGTAGTCTCCAACACAGGAGTGGCTTTAGAGACAACCTGTGAATGTTGAATGAGGTCTAGCCAGAGCCCTGACTTGAACTTTATTGAACATCTCTGAAGAGACCTGAAACCGATCGATGGTCCCTATCCAACCTGATGGGCCTTGAGAGGATCTGAAAAGAAGACTCACAGAAAATCCCCCAGTCCAGGTTTGCAAAGTTCATTACATCACCCCCCAAAAAGACTTGAGGCAGTAAATGCTGCCAAAGGTGCTTCAACTAAATACTGAGTAAAGGGTCTGTAATATACTTCTGTAAGTGTGATATTTTAGTTTTGTTTCTTTTCAGTAAATTCTGAGTATAGATTCATGCAAAAAAAAAAAAAAAAAAAATGCATTGTAGCATCATATTGTTGCATCAGACATAACTAAATTGAATAAAGTGAAAGGGCTCTGAATTGTTGAGTCTGAAGCCAGAGTTTCCTGTATCATGAAGTCGTCTCTCTTCACTTGAGTACATTACCATGGTAACTTATGCTCCAAGAAGGTTATATTCTGAGATATTCTATTCTATTATAGTTTTTTTTATTCTGAGACAGTAATTTGTAGACCGAGTCATTGGCTTTTCTGGGCCACATTCTCTCTGAGTATTGTAGATATCAGATGAAGAAAATGTCATGTGCCACATGTCGGTGATGAACCCAAATGGACACATAAAGCTGTTTGTGACTGGTAGTTTCCTAGGATTCTCCTATCCTAAAATGTGCATAACAAGCAGATTTTGGAGTCTGCTATTGCTCATATTGAATTGGTCACTAAGATATTTAAATTATCATTTCAGTATTATTTTAATTGTGAAGTCCACTTGTTTTAGAAATAATAAAAACCAGAATATATCTGTGTACCAGTGCACCTTCCTCTTCTTCCACCTCACTGGTGTTTGACTTGAAGCGGAGCTATGTGTCCACAGCCTCGTCCATCAGGTTCATCAACACTCTCATTTTGTCTGTCCATAAACTTTTCAGCATTAAAATCTGTCTCCAGGTATTTTCTTGGCCCTGTGTTCAAGTTGTTCACAACGTATGAATCTTGTTCAGCGGTTGTGTTTTAGTTTTCTTTACCATGGCCTTATCTCTTCATTTTCATCTTTTTTTTTTTTTCTTAAGGTGACACTGTTTGATATTCACACCAAAACATTTCATCATTTGGTGATGACACCTCAATAGCTTAGCTATTTCAAGAGTATTGCATCCTTCTGTGTGGCATGTGGTTAAAACACCTGATAATTATGTTCACCTAGTTATGGGGTGTTGATCACTTTGGGCTACATGAGAAATGAAATGAAACTCTTCACTTAATTTCCAATTCCACTTCTAATAATTGTGTGCTCGGCGTATATTCATGTTTATTAGGCTCAGACCCAGTATCAGTTTGATTGGACTCTGACACACATTTTGTTGTGGCAGTGTGGTGACGAGGACTCACACTTTCACATCAGCTGAGCTTCTCCAGTCAGGACCTTCAGAACCAGAACCAGAAAATTACAGAGTGAAAGTTAGAAGAGAACCCAGAGACCAGGTGAATAAAATAATAATATAATAATCCATAATACCTGGAGAAAACCTACACTGACACGGTGAAAACAGACCTAAACTTGGGTTTTAACTCAGAACCTTCTTGCTGTGAGGAGATGACACTAATCACTGCACCACTGCCTCCTGCTACTTTACTAATTGATCTGACTTCTGCTGGAACACTCCCAGATCAAAATAAGGATTATGTTTCATGTAAACAATCAAGAAGGCATAAGATATTACTCCATGAATTGATTCACCTATATTAGATTAAATTATCACAACAAATTTATTCACATGGTGGTCACGAAGTGTGTCACTCAATGAAAAAAAATCAGTAAGAGCAGAAATGTCCACAAGGTGTCGGTGTTGGATCATGTCTGCTTTGTGAGATGAAGAAACGCTTTTCATGTTTTCTTGTTCATAACAATTAACAATGTATGGAATCGCATTCTATACTATCACTGATCAACAGCAAGTGTGAGTACTTGATGTCACCGCAGCTGGTTCTGCACTGTGAAGTACAAGTTCTATGTAACAAATTATATAGATTTAAAATTAACAATCCCACAGGCCATAAGTAAAAAACTATGTAAAAATGTCTCCATTTACTTTGTATCATATCATAAAATCATACTTTCAGATAGAATAACAAAAACTATAGTTTGTTGTATGCTGTTAAATTATTAAATGTAGTTATATTCAGTTTTGCTGATATGTTTCCTAAAGGATTATTATTATTTTTGCTTTTTATGAATTAGTATTTGTAAATGAGGTAAATAAAGAAACAGCTGAATGAATTAGCAGCTCTTCACATTGTCACAGTGGGTGGACTTTATTCTGATGTCTTAAGCGGGGAAACAGATTGAGGTTGCTGCTCTGACTGTAGATCGATGGATTGATGTGGTATTGAAAGAAATCTCCAGCAGGAACCAGAAGTTTTAGTCTAATCTCAGATTTAATATTTTGTTCTGGATCAGTGGATTTTAACAGCCAGTTACATCACTGGCTCTGCTCTGTCCAACACTATTGATTACATATTATGAAAAAACAACTGCTGCTCTTTTATTTTATAATATCTTATTTATCTGTTTTATATTGAGCGTTACTTTTGCAGAGCACTGATGCTCAACCTCAGAAGGCTGCAGGTGCAGGACATTTGCTGTCACCGCACTGAGGTGTTTCTCAGTCAGTGTGCAGGCTGCTCTGCGCCGCAGGATAAAGTACAGGTGTCTGGCACGGATGGAGGACTGTTGCTTTGTCAGCGACATAAACATTATTTTCAGAAAGCAAAATGCTGCATTATACAGCAGCTTATAGGAAAAGCAAAATGCAGCCACGCTGCTGACTTTGATTTTCAGCTGAGCTACTTGTTTTAGTTATACAGGCCGTCTCTGTCTTCTCTTCCTGTGTGTGTGTGTGTGTGTGTGTGTGTGTGTCTGCCTGGCTAAACACACCACACTCCTGCTACAAACACACACACACACACAAATTCATGCTCATCTGATAGAAGCCTGGAGCTCAGACGGAGACAGAGCCGTCATTCAACATTTAATTTCAATATGTTGTAGGTAATAAAATCTAATCGTCATCATTAGTATTCATGCTGGTGTTTGTCGTGGACGTTATGACCCAACACTTCCTGTCTGTAACTATGATTCTCAGGCTGATGAGAGCATTTCTGGACTCATCAAGAGCTCCTTTAAACATCTGTATTTATGCAAAGCTAAGCTACTTCAGTGTACACACTTGCAGACACAAGTGTGGGATCGGTCTGAACCCTTCATCTCCGCCAAGTTAATATGTATTTATCCCCAAATCTTCAAGTATGCTTTTTTTTAACACGACACTTTTGTGCCGTGAGACAGGCGGCACTGCCACCTGAGCATGTGCACTGAGACAGGAAGATCTCCTGCTGTTCATTCAGCTCCCGTCACATCTGCACATCAAGGCTTCACTCAACTTCTGCAGACCAGCTTCAGCTGGTAAAAAACACTGTTTACTCATGTCTCACATGTTTTATTCACTAACGACCGTCTGTGCTGCATCTTGTTTTGCCAGCCTTGTGAGAACAGGTCTGGATGCTCCTCGATTCTTAAACCTATATAGTTCAGGTATATAGGTTTAGAGTTGGGTATACAGCTGAGATTAGTTTAGAGTTGGGTTAACATAAGTTTTATTATTTAACTACTTGGGATCGAAGCCAGAACACCAGACATTAAAATACTTTTCAACAAGTGATCTGATGAATACATTCTCCTTGATAAAACTTAATTCACTGTTCATTTAATTCATTTAGTCATGAGCATCTAGATGGATGTGTGTGTGGTGGGAAATAAGCTAATATGATCAATACAATCTAATGATTCTGTGATTGTGTCCAGAATCTTCTCTTGATGTTCTGAGACTCGGTATAGTTCACTCTCTGCCTGGAAGGAAGGGAATCAGTCTTCAAACATATGTTGTAATTTGGAGAGTGGTTGGCTGTAAAAAAAAAAGACCATTTGTAGTTTATGACCAAAAAAGATGGAAACCACCAGCTTGATTGTTTAGCATCACTGCAGACTGAAGCAGATGAGGCTTGTAACTTTGGTTAGTGTAACAGCAAGTCTGGATGCAAATCTCTCAAGTACTTTCCGAGTACTGTGTGATACAATACAGAATCATATCTACACATTTGTGACAAAAATGTGACCAAACGTCCAACCACTAAGGGCTTAGATGTTTTATGAATTTTAGCTCTGATTCCTAGAAATATCACATTTCCTGTCAGGTCCATTTCCAGGCACAATTTATTGAAAAACGTCTGTTGCTCTGCTTGTGTCCATGTGTGTCATGTATTGCCAACTGATAAGCAGCTCCCAGCAGAGTGCCAGGCGTGAACGGGCTTTTCCACATGTGCACAGATTCACACACTGTTTCATTTACTTGCTGTTAAGCGCCCACTGCTCACATGGAGTTGGATCAGCTCATCAGTTTGATGGACACATAGGTGTTCATGACGCTTGGTTGAGATTTAGAAGGCCTCACATTATCCTTCACTCAGGAGATCTCAGTGGATATTGAGCCTTATCCTGGCAAGTTAAAGGAGATGCTCATTTCCAGCTTTCTGCTTTTGTTTTTTTTCATTCTGGGACTCCACAAGAGCAGCTTTGTATGATTCACAGTTCAAAAGAAAGCTCTGATTGACCTCAAACAGTCTGTTATGCCGCTTTTCCACTGAACGTCTGTCTGAAACTAAAACTACCAATTGCATCCATATATGATGCAGTCAATGACTGGATGAGGCATCTCTACTTCCTCCAACCGTAGTAACAAATCATTTGAAGTCAAAATCTGTGCAGAAGAGATCGGGAAGTATAACGATGGTATTGTCTATTATGTCTTTGGGTGGAGGCTGAATATGGTCTGTGTGAGTGGACAACATGAACATCCACTGTATACAATCTGCTGTCAGGAAATACAAAAGCAAATGGTGACACTGGCATAGAGTGAATGTTTGAGTTCCCAGACTGTTCTCAGACTTGAAAACCCTCTAACGATTCTACTGCTACTTCCGCCTGAACTTCTGCCTCAGCTGGTGTCATTATTAGTGTCACTGTTTCTTAGATTCATATTGTTCTTTGGACTGAAGACGCATTAAGCTTCTAAAACTGTCGCGGCATTTAAGACACACACACACAAACACACACACACACGCATGCACGCACACACACACCAGACACACACACACACACACACACACACACACACACACACACCATCAGACACACTTTGCTGCAGGCTGACACTGTTTATGTTAGGTGAAGCAGATATAGACTCAGGTTTTAAATAGTGCTTTCACACCCTGATAGCTGCCTCTCGCTGCTGTTCGGCATTTTTCACAGTCAAGCTTTTTTTTCTTTTTTTTCATTAGCGGTCGCAGCAGATATTTTTCTGCGCAAGGCAAAAGAAATAAGCATGAACACATTCATGTGGCCTTGGACAGAGAGAGAGAGAGAGAGAGAGCGGGGTAGGAACACTGATACACTACAGCCCTGAGGGGCCACTTCTTTGCAGCTCATAGCTCCCCAGGTCATCGCTGTTAGTGATGCATGTTTCAATGAAAACACTGAGGAAACCACTGGACTGAAGTACCTTTATAATTTTATGTCCAACAGGGTTTGCACAGTCTGTAATTGTTTATGACTTGTATCCTGTGATATAGATCTGGTGGCTCAGTTCACAAACTCATATTTCTCCTGTCAGAGCTTCCAATGAGACTCCACAACCACGTCATATGGGCTCAGATTCACCTTTACTCAAACTGATAATTCAACAGTCCATGCAAACAGTGTTAAACTCCGTTATGTAAACCAAATATTACTTGTTTCTTCTTTAACAGGCGCTGTACACTCTAACAGTAACTGTATATAACAGGTAGTTAAATAATAACTACAGCTTTAAGCTCTTCCCAGACATCCAGATATCTTTGTGCTTGGTGGAGTGGTACCCCCTTTTTCTACAGCTTCACATCATATGTCCCAGTACCTACAAATATGTAATGGTACACCATTTGTACAAAACACAATGTCATATCCTTTGGATTGTTCTGAATGGGTTAGCCCGACTGAGTTGTACAACCACAAGTGGATTTGTTGTCACACATGAAACCCCTCATAGAACATAGTAGAAGTCAAGTGTCAGTATTCAGTCTTCACATCAAGTCTCAGTCCATGTGTCAGTCAGGCAAGTTGAATGATCCTTCAACGTTAAGATTAACTGCGCAATTATTTTCCTTTTAAAGACAAATGTGTGTTTAGTGCCTTTTTAATTAAGCACTCTTAAACACACGTCAAATGTGCTTCACCTCAAGTAGACTAGAGATTAGGTTTGAAGAGTGAGGTTAGATGAGAGCGACAGGGTTCATGTGCTGGAGGTTTCCTCTCAGTTTCACTAACTGAGAGTCAGTTTCCTACAGCAGCTGCTGAAATGGAAGTAGATTTATGTTTAAATATATAACATGATATGGAAAAGCTCCCTGCCTCAGTGATTCAGAAAAGCTGACATGTTCTTTTTCTAATCTCGTCTTAATGTAAGTAACAAGGTTCCATAGAAATAAATTGTTTTCTTTATTGGTGGTTTTGTCCACTCTGGGTCACACATTGAGTGTTTAGCAGCACATGAATCAGAATATGCGTCCAAGTCAGAGCCTAAACACTGACTGGTATATATTTAGTCTTGAATATTTAAACATTTAATTTAAGGGTAAATAAAGGGTATGAGCACTGATGTCCCTGCTAATGTGATGAGTGTAACAACAGTAAATACTCGCTAACTAGACTAAATACGCAACAATCTCAAAAGGACTGAATGAAAAACAAGCAGGGAGAGACCTGCTGTCTCCAATCACATCCAAGAGCAGTGTGTGTGTGTGTGTGTGTGTGTGTGTGTGTGTGGATATAGCACTGGCATGGCTCTAAAGGCTCTGAATACACTGCCATCCCCCTGTACCGGGTGAGAAGGGTGGGGTTGAAGGCGGGTGGGGGCTAAAGCAGTGGTGGCAGAAATGAAAAACACCAAAAGCCCTGATGACTTTTATGGATTTTTTTAGATAATGCCTTGCCTGCAGGATGTGGTGCACTATTTTCATTGTGCCAAAAAAAAAAGTCAGCGGTGCAAAGTTGCAGATGTGAATGAAAGTGGAGGAGGTGCTCCATCCAACATACAGAGGATAGTGGAGAGGAACTGAGATGGCAAGATAGAGGAGAAGGAGACGAGGAGAAGGAAGGAGAGAGGACAAGGCCGAGGTTTATGGGGGTGGGTGGATATTGAGTTGGGAATACAGTGTTTCCTGCTGCCATGACTGCCATGTTGTTGTTGTTGTTGTCGTTCCCAGAAGAGGAGTTTATCTGAAGTATCTGGGATCTAAGTGAATTACTGTAGCCTATCTCCACACAGGAGATAAGCAGCCAGGCTGCTTTTAGGACAATCTGATCTGCATCAAGGTCTCCGGGCATTTTTATTGACCATCCGAGGATCCCCACGGAGTTAATACAGAGGTTAGATCTTTTGTGTGTGTGTGTGTGTGGCATTTAATTCCTGCCCTTTCCATGTTGTTGCTAAGTTACTTTGCCACTTTTTATTGCCACAAGAGAACACACACACACACACACACACACACACACACAGTCCATTGTATGTCATCCTTGTCATGTCCAACAGAAGTGAGCAGAGCGTTCAGTGGCTGATGATTAAATGAGTGAATGTGTGTCTGGCCTTTTGATTAGACTCTCTCTCTCTATCCCTCTCGCTCCTTCACAAAGCAGTGACGGCCTGAAACTTATAGCTGCTTTGTAAACCGAAACAGACGGTTGTGACTGTGCTGATATTTCTTTCAGAACCATTTAAAAAACTACATCTCCATCTTTAATGTGCAGCTGTGGCTTTTTCTATAACACACTGCTAAGAGATCACAAGATATCAACTGCATTACCGGTTTTATTGTATTCACACAAGGCGGTTATTCTTAGAGCTGCAGATCTGTGAAAGGTCTCGTTTTATTTACTCAGGTTTTGAGTCGTCCTCCGAGACTCTTGTCTCCACCTCAGCACGGCAGGGTTTAAGAGAGTTTGATTTGTGCTGATGAAAGTAATGAAAATTATATTAGCTAAAACTCTACCTGTAAAACTGTGTCCTATTTTATCTGAAATGACTGTTCGTGTGTGTGTTGTGGATTATCTGAGCAGTTTCTGGGAAGAAACATTTCTTTTAAATATTCCAATACGTTTTTTAATCAAGTTTTGACACGTGCCTCACAACCTGAGCTAATAACCTAACTGTCTGCACAGCCAGAGGCATACACTTGAGATAGATTAAGTCAAATATACTTGTAACCTTTTTAAAAAGAATTTATTATCAGTAACACACAATATATTTTTTTGTAAATTATAGATGACTAATTTATTAAATTTTCTATTGAAAGTATTGGCACTAATATGGTTCACTTCTATCTTCTGCTTCAGTAGCATCTTCTTTTTTAACTGTAATCAATCCTTTAGCATATTGATGACTGATCACAGTGTTTCTGTGACATTTAGTTAGTGGACGAATAAAACACACATCTACCTAATCTCTGACACTTTGAAACCGTGACGTTGTTGGTTACACATCAACACGTGAACATGAACATTTGAAACTCCAGTAAGAAAAAAACAAGCAATTTTAATACAGAATGAGAATTTTTAGATTCATTTCTTCAAATTCTTTTATGACAGTCTTCCTTTATTTTTTTTTTATTTTTTATTTTTTTTTATTTTAATCGCTACATCTAAAGTGACATACAGCTTATCATGACTGACCTGTACTGTACTTTTTACCACTGAAGATGGAACACAACATAATGCACTTGACAGTGAAAATGACACTGATGAAACAAAATGAAGTGTGTGTGACTGATATCACTCACATTTTTATTAAATGTCACAGTTTTATCATTGTATAATGTTTCTGTGTGACGATGGGTCACTTCCACACCTACTTTGGTTCAGCTGGTTCGCATCAATGATTCATACTTATACTTCTTACACAATAGAACTTGACTTGTTACATATACAGAATATATATATATATATATATATATATATATACACTCACCGGCCACTTTATTAGGCACACCTGTCCAACTGCTTGTTAATGCAAATTTCTAATCAGCCAATCACATGGCAGCAACTCAATGCATTTAGGCATGTAGACATGGTCAAGACGATCTGCTGCAGTTCAAACTGAGCGTCAGAATGGGGAAGAAAGGTGATTTAAGTGACTTTGAACGTGTCATGGTTGTTGGTGCTAGACGGGCTTCTCTGAGTATTTCAGAAACTGCTGGTCTACTGGGATTTTCACGCACAACCATCTCTAGGGTTTACAGAATGGTCTGAAAAAGAGAAAATATCCAGTGAGCGGCAGTTTTTTGGGCGAAAATGCCTTGTTGATGCCAGAGGTCAGAGGAGAATGGCCAGAGTGGTTCAAGCTGATAGAAAGGCAACAGTAACTCAAATAACCACTCGTTACAACCAAGGTATGCAGAAGAGCATCTCTGAACGCACAACACATCTTGAGGCAAATGGGCTACAGCAGCAGAAGACCACACTGGGTGCCACTCCTGTCAGCTAAGAACAGGAAACTGAGGCTACAATTTGCACAGGCTCACCGAAATTGGACAATAGAAGATTGGAAAAATGTTACCTGGTCTGATGAGTCTCGATTTCTGCTGCGACATTCGGATGGTAGGGTCAGAATTTGGTGTCAACAACATGAAAGCATGGATCCATCCTGCCTTGTATCAATGGTTTAGGCTGGTGGTGGTGGTGGTGTAATGGTGTGGGGGATATTTTCTTGGCACTCTTTGGGCCCCTTAGTACCAACTGAGCATCATGGAAACGCCACAGCCTACCTGAGTATTGTTACTGACCATGTCCATCCCTTTATAAATCACAGTGTACCCATCTTCTGATGGCTACTTCCAGCAGGATAACGCACCATGTCATAAAGCTTGAATCATCTCAGACTGGTTTCTTGAACATGACAATGAGTTCACTGTACTCAAATGGCCTCCACAGTCACCAGATCTCAGTCCAATAGAGCACCTTTGGAATATGGTGGAACGGGAGATTTGCATCATGGATGTGCAGCTGACTCTCTGATGAATATTTCCAGTACCTTGTTGAATCTATGCCATGAAGGATTAAGGCAGTTCTGAAGGCAAAAGGGGGTCCAACCCGGTACTAGCAAGGTATACCTAATAAAGTGGCCAGTGAGTGTATATATATATATATATATATATATATATATATATATATAAAATCACACAGTTTGACCAATCAACTGTGTGACTGAGATCAGTTTAATTAAATGATGTCAAGTCTGGTGTGCTGCTGCTGCTGCTTGGTTGGAATAAAAACTTGCAACCACACTGCCCTTTGTGAAATAGTTTGGACACCACTAGTCCAATAATAATAAAATCAGCCAACTGATATAAAAGTAAGGCTGTATTATACAGAAAACGAACCTTGATAAGATTACATAGACAGAGCCAAATAATTCGTTGAATGGATATTTGAACCCACATAGTGAAGTCAAATTCTAGCGACTGTAAATCTTGTTGAACTTTATTTCTGTTTATGCTTCTATTGGTTCTGCTTTATGCTTCTGAGAGTGGAGAATAAATGTCCACAACTCAAAGGAGGTTATGTGACCTGACACTATCACGTCCACCTTCTTTCACAGTCAGGAACCATTTAATTTTTCATTTGTTGCTTTGAAACCTGATGAAGTTAAGTGAGCAATAAAATCTCTCAATCCACCTATGTATAATAGAATAGAAGAGAGTGGAATGCTTCATTATAGAATTGCCTTATTAATATTAAGGGAAACTGGTTTACCCCCAGACCAGACCTTACAGCCAACATACATCACAATCACTAAACAACAATAACTAAATAGCTCTACCACAAGAAGGCAATAAAAAAACATTACAAACCAATGAAACGTGATTAAAAGCCAAAGAAGCAAATTAAAAGCCAATGAGACACATTTAAAAAAAGATGAAATAAATAAAATGAAAACCACCAGCAAAGCTATACAAGACACTTTCCAGCTCTTCCTGGTGTGTCCTGTTTTTCTATTTTTTTACTGGGCATATATCAAAATCTATAATCTCTCCAGCGTTTCCTGCATCTACCCTGAGGTCACCTACCAAAATTGTCACGTCTCGAAAACCTTTTTATCAGAGACTTGACCCACATAAACTGGGTCCTTTTGATGTGAAGAAGCAATGGGTCAACTCTAATATGCTCACTCTATATCCAAAGCACATTTTGATAATGTGTTTTTATTAATTAATTAACAATAAGCCACTCAGTTTGTTTCCGTCCATAATCCATTAGTTTTATAGGAGTTTATCTTGAATTAATGATAAAATCATACAACTCAAAAGCTTTATGCATCCTAAAAGACTCAAACTAAACAAAGGCAAAGAGACTGGTTGGGTAAGAGGCGAAAGCAGCCTGGAAAATATTTAACACACCCTGTTGGAAGAGATGTGATTGTTGTCTTGCTCATAAACTTACTGTCTTGGACTGTCGCCAGTGTGCAGCTGAAATCAGCTAATGTTAGCAACATGTGCTAAAGTGCTAGTGACAGAACTGCCATATCTCAACTCTGTCAACAAGGTGTTCTGTTGAGCATCCTGCTCTGTCACCGTGTGTGTGTGTGTGTGTGTGTGTGTGTGTGAAGTTTGTGTTGGTTAGTTTATTATCTTCATCATCGTCGTCATCATCAGTAACCACAGTGCTGTGTATTTTCCACTGGCAGGACGTGAAAAGTTTTATGACTGTCATACGTCTTCTTCCTCAGAGTCAAATTAGTTTGTGAAAATCTGTCAGTCTGTTGCTAAGAAGTGTCAGCTGCTTAGCGACAGCACATCCTCAGCCGCAGGGCCATGTTTGACACACACACCCTTATGCCAACACACACTCAGACAAATTTATATGTGTGTGTGTGTGTGTGTGTGTGTATGTACATGTTTACACTGTATGCTCATTCAGAGAGCACACACACCACACACACTCTCACTGCCCTCCTTGCCTAAACATCAGTGGGGGTGATCTGTCTTCTCCAGTCTCACCTGAGGGCAAGTTGTGAGCATCTTCAATCTGTCGACTGTCACTCTTCATCACTTCTCAATCCTCATTCCCCTCCGATACACACAAGTCTGTGACAACGCTTTAAAGACTTTGAAATCAACTTGAGTCGTCTGTCTGCAGTTCAACAGCCGCTCAGTAATGAGAGGACCAAGATGTTGGGTGCCTGGGCCCCTGCACAATCTCAGCTTTCACCCTTTTCTTATTTTGGAATGATCTCCTCCCTGCTGAAGAAGTAAAACCGTGGTCCTGTGAGAAACTATGGGTGTCTTAATTAAATGCGGTAGTAATGGCAAAACTTATTGTACTTTGCCCTAAATTGCTCATCAACATGATTTACTGTTCATATTGTTACCATGGATGACATTACATTGGCTTTCAGCTCTACTGTGAGGAACCTGGGAGCCATTTGTCTCACACATAAGACAAGTCTCTATGACAGACCTCTTTCTCTGCACTCTCTGTTTCCAAAGGAAGCTGAAAAGTTAGTTCATGTGTTTGCTTCCTCTGGACTGGACTACTGTAATCTGTGCTGCTCACTGTGCAAACTGTTGGATTTTCTCTGTAATTTCACAAGGTTTTGACCTGAGTATGTGAAGTGTATTGAGATAAATGTATTTTGTGTTTTGTAACCATAAAAGTAAAACTGAATTGACATGAAGTGAATTGAATTGAATCTTTATCTCCTGCAACATAATAGTTATTTAGACACTTGATTAATATCTGTATGTATATATACTCTCCCAGTTTGAAGATCACAGTCCCTGATGCTCTTTATACAGCTGGAATCACTGTGGACTTCACCTTCCAAATCTGTTGCAGTTGTTTCTTCAGCCTCTTGTGCCCCTTCTTCCTGATGGTACTGTCAGCTGGGATTGTATTGTCTACCATCATATCATTCTTCAGCTGCTTGTCAACAACCACCGTGTCTGCTTGCTTTGCTAGGAGCTGCTTGTCTGTCTGGAACTTGAGGTCCCACAGGATATTAGTTTGTCTGTTTCCAACCTCGTTTGGTTGTGTGTCCCATCAGGACTTAAGGACTTCTAAGCCACACCAGGTACTGGGATCATCTTGGAACCACTTCCTATATCTGCAGAAAGTACAACCCTTGGATGTGCTTGGTCTTCCATGATACCGCCTCCCCCCGTCACCTCGATGTCAGTATATAAACTGATGTTCACCAACACTGATGAGGTGTAATATTCAGTGTCTGGGTGTGAAACGTCTTTATACCATATATGTGGAGGGTCTAAGGAGGTAGAGCCTGTTGTCCACTAACTGGAAGGTCAGTGGTTTCCTGGCTCCTTTTATCTCTATGTTGAAGTGCCCTTGGGCTACAGGGTTATTAAGACACTTGGGTTTTAGTTCCATTATTGTGTGTGAATGGATTATAAACAAGCTTATAAAATCATAGAAACTCTATGTGAATGTGTGTGAGAATGTATGAATGTGATTTGCACAGTAAAACACATTTACTATTTCTGTATTTTCACCAGAAAAGTGTGACCTAATGTGACAAGTGTCTGTTGAGCTGTTGAAGAGAAGCTATGTAAACATCACATTAATTACAATGCCTTTACTCTCATTGCTTTGTGAGGAGTTGTTTTTTTTTTTTTTTTGCATCTTGATATCAGTGGCTTCTGTCATGTAGATGGCTTGGGTCTTATTCATACTATTAAGCTGACTTGTGACTGACATCTTTTGCAGCCTAACCATAGTTTCTGTCTATGGGATACCTGTGAATTTGTAGTTTTGCTGTTTTCTTTTGTATTTTTGCCATTGTTTAACTCCACCCCTTTAGTCCTCAGAACCCTCCCTCTCTTTTCCACAAATGACCCTCAGTTGTCATCCAGTGACCTTGCTGTAGATCTTGATAAGCTGGATCAGCGAGTTGATGTTTTATTCACTCCTGGCATATAACTTGATGTCATCTGTGTATAGGAAGTAACTGATGGTAAGTCCACTTCAGAAAGTGTATCTATATCCACTCTTGGTGATGATCTGCCTGAGGGGGTTGGGGTTTATGCAGGACAGCAGCAGTGACACAGTCCAACCTAAGTATGTTTTGCCCTTGATGCCCCTGATGGCTGTTTAATTGTTTCACTTGCACCTACCAAATGATTAAACATAAATGTCATTGCGTAGTACCAAGTACTCTCATATTCAGTTCAGGCTTTGTCATAGTCAGCCCAGGAGCGGCCCAGGTTGTTTTTTTATACAGTCTTGAGTGATTCTACTCTATCCACCAGGCTCTGGTGCTAAGACTCCAGTGTTATATATATGTCATATATATATGTCATATTCCTACTCACCTCAGCTGTAATGGTGTCTGAAAGAAGCTTCTATGTTGGGGAGAGGCAGGTTATCAGCTGGTAGACTATAGTGTTATGCTCACGTTATGATGCTTCATGGCTCAGATCAGTCCAGCTGTGTGTTGAGCAGGTCGTATTGCAGGACTCCTCCAGTCTACATATGAAATTGTCCTTGATCTGGACGGAATAAGCTCCTTCAGATACAGTACTTATCACTTGCTGATGATGACTGTATTGACTGACTGTAAGATCATTTTATATTTATTTACTGGCTTTCAGTGTTTACTATTTCCTGCACTGTCATCAGTGAGGAACACTATTTAATTTTTCTGCGTGTGTATGTGAGCATCACAATAACATAAATCTTTAATCTTGAATCTTAAATCTTAATTGGTTTTATTTCAGCCTGATGTGGTGAATGTGTCAGCAAACAGATGCCTATTTGCACATTGGGCAGACACAGATTAACATTATTATTCATGTTGAATCAGCTCTTTGGCTGCTAAATGTTCTGCACTATGTTCACCAGCCAATTGTTAACATTGTCAGCTATTCGGTGGTGTATTTAAATAAATGTGTGGTTTTTATCGCTAAAAGCAACTGCAGGAAGTATATTTCAAAACAGTGAGCCGAAAGACGAGCAAAAACTTTAAAGATGAGGGAAATTGCAAAGGTAAAGAATTTATTAAAAAAAACATATATACATATATAGTATACAAAAAAATGTAAAAGTCAGGAACAGACACGAGATAATTAAAAACAAAACCTTTAGGAAATTGGAACATCTGGAAAACTTCAAACACTGATTTACAAAGAAGCCAATTGACAAGAAAAAGGTGACAAATAAGTTACCATGGACACACCAGGTATGGCCAGATATATTGTATATTTCCTTTTATTCATCATTTGATATGAAACATCTTTCAGACCCTTAAATACTCCTGAACTACACTACATAAAACTGAGGCCAAAATGGTGGTTCTTATGGATCTAATCAGAAACCCTCCAGTTAGTTTTAGGAAAGGTAAATTGGCTTTTGTTTCCTTTGCAATGTAATTAGTTAAATCTTTTAAAATACAATCAGGCACCAGCAGCAATTACATGGGTGTGCACACTAATGCAACCTGGTTGTTTTAATTTCCCCTTCATTAATGATGTCAAGAGTAAGTAGCCGATACATAAATCAAAGTCTTTTTTTTCTTTCTTGTTAGGCCTATAAATATCCTAGTCTGTTCTACAATACATGATATAGTGACTGTGATATGTATACATTTTTGGTTTCTTTTCCTTCTTTTTCTATGATGGTGTGATATTTTATACTGGTGTGGTATTTTATATGGCATGAATGAATTAGACTCTATTTGTATTTCCTCACTTCTCTCCTGCTCAGTGATATTTCTCCTCCTACACCTGTTTGTTTATCTTTCTGTCTGAAACTAATTTGTTCAATTAGCAACAAGGGTAACCTCAATAAAAAGAGCAAGCTGACTTTTTGAGTTTAGTGTCCATTTTGATATTACGATTGATGGCACTGTATGACTTCACAGGAAAATAAGACAGGACACTTTGACACAGCTTCACTCTAATGCTAAATTGGAACTGTAAAACATGATAAGAACGTCTGTTGACACATTCATTGATGGATAAAGGAATTAATGGATTAATGAAAATTGGTAGTAATTATTAGTAGTAAATTAGTAATATACCAATCCTTTAAAAAAAAAAAAAAAAAAAAAAAAGAATCACTTCACTGATGTTGGATGGTCATATTGAATGGTTGACACAAGTGACGGTGCATTTCAAATATGGCTCCATCAAAAATATCAACAGTAGAGACAGAAAGCTGCTTGTGGCAAAAGCAGCGCCAGTTGAAAATGATCAGAGACGTTGGTTCATACTGTGCTGTAATTATTTGTGTTGCAAATTATGTGATGAAAAGCGTGCGTCTCTCTTTCTCTTCACACGTGTCATCTTCATCATATTCTAAACATTCATTTAGTTTTGAATCAGAACCTTCATTCTCTCCGCAGTCACCACATTGAAGTATTAATGTTCATGAAGCTCATGTGCCTGAACTTAATTAATGTGCTGCACAGCAACTGCGTCTCATTCGTGCTGGCAAAGTGTGTAACTGCTTTTTCACTTTACCTTGTGTTCTGCATAAAGCTACATGAGAGCTGTTTTTAAATCTGCAGTCTTTTGGAACATGTTGGCTCAGTGAGCACCTTGTTGTATCAATAACACAAACGTCGACTGGTTCCTGAACTGGTGTGAGTAGTCAAATTTTCTCCACTAAAACAAAGGAAATGCCCATCGATTTTAGAAAGTGCAATCTTCACACGTCACCTTCATCCAATGCAACCTGTTACAGATTACAAGTACCTGGCATTGTGCTACATCATTACCTTAGATGGAGCCTGTGGACAGATGTTGTGAGCAACTGACACATAACAAACAATGCACTATTGAAAGAAACTGCTACTTGTCTACAGCAAAGGGCTTAAAATGTTTTACTGTCAATTTACTGAAACCATCTTATCTGTCTGCATCATCTGCTGCTTTGGCAACGAGGTGGAGAATAAGCAGACAGAGAAAGGGTGGTGGCGGGTAGTAAAGAGTGAGGGATCATGGCAGCAAGTGTGGCGCGCTTTTACAGACACAGACATGAGTAAGAATAAAAACTTTTCTCTTTCATTTAAATTGTTACCATCTGGGCAACAATGCTATGGCCCTCTAATCAATGGATCCAAGTTTTTATTTGGTCTTCAAACTGTTAATTCTTTAAACAAGAGTTATAGACACATGCATAACAGCAAGCAGGATTCCAAAAAGGACTAAATTACACAGGGTGGTTAATCTCAGTTCAGCAAAAAGTTTTTGTTTAGGAAATGATTTCAAATATCTCAGCAGCCAATGTGAACTGGTCCGTGTCTATCTTATCTCCTTTTCCATGGGATGCACTGGACAGTCCTTGTGATAATGTCGTCCCACAATTCCTTGAAGCAGCAACACCGCATCATTAGCTTTTCTTGAGATGTTTTCATTCAACTTCACCTGTTGTTGAAAGGTGGACACACAGATACATTGAGTCTCTCTTATTGATCACAACTTCAGCCTCTTGTTACAACAACTGTATTTCAAACAGGTCAGATGTGCTTTATAATTAACTGTATAATTTAAACTGTATAATTAATCTACAGTTTAAATTGTGTCTTTATGATTTTATAATCACATTGTTTCAATTTGAGATTGATTAATCATCTACTTCATCTACTCTACTTGTTACCCTTTTATTTACTGGTATTTCCATACGGTCAACATATGTATATACTACACGGTGAAAATTAAAGGCTAAAAATAAAAATGTGATTTCTCTCACACATCAGTGGCTACTGAGCTGAGTTACTTCCATCAAGGGTGCTATTTATTCGTTTACGGCGTAGTTATGTGCTGACCAGTACAAATGTAAATGATGATGTGATAACTTAATGAAAGAGAAGAAACTTCTCCATCACGATGAATCTTGACCTGAACTGAATGAAATGGCATCTCTCTAATCCTCTACTTACATGTTTTTTTTCATTCTGTGGCAGAAAAGAATAAAAACTAAAAAGTAAAGTGAGATAATTAAACTATGACACAGACCAGATCTGAAGATACCGTACATTTGTGTTCTGTGTTAGTGATCAGTCTGACAGACGGAGGCTAATTCATCCAGGTGATAAGGCGCGTTGTTGGCTCTTTGTGCACCGACTGTTGCTACTGTGCTTAATTTGACCTGCTGCATGTTGCAGAGCGCGCTGGTCAATATTAGCTCTGTAGCCACTGACTCAAAAGGACGTGTTTGTTCATTCTGCGCCACAGAAAACAAACACACACTCCCCTACACACACTGACAGACAGGCTGCTGATGGCTCTGATAGCAGCATGGAACAGTCACTCAGCGAGGCCTGTAGTGCCACAAGCAGAGCACAGGCTCAGGAACAGCTGATATTTGATAAAGGACGACTACAAGTACTGGACATGTTTTTCACCCACTGATTTATATTTTTCTCTGGATTTTTATGTGAAACCAAACGACCAAACTAATCTGAAATATATAGACTACATAGAACATGATGCCTGATCAGCATTTAACAAGTAAATAAACAATAAACTTCAACTTGTGCAAAACAAACTATGTTTTTTTTAAACTATTTTTCAGAATAGAAAAATAGGAAAGATGTTGATCTAATCAAACCTTGATATGAATACACATTAACCTTTTGTGGAGTGTCGGTATCATACTTTGTGAATTATGCTTAATAATTTCCAGTTTGATGTTTATAGTCAAGGGAGCAGCTGTGCATCTGAATTATCAAAGCTCGCAGGTTTCTCTCTGAGTAGCAGCAGGTCAACAAGGCAGGTGTGCAGGTGTCCCTTTCCCCATTGAGGCATTCCAGCTCCTGCTGGAGAATCCTGAGACGTTCCCAGTGTGCTCTGCATTTACCTTTGGGCCTCCTGCAGGCTCCCAGCAGGCATCCTATATAGTTTTCTGAACCACATCAACTGGCTCCTTTCAACGTAGAGAGCAACATCTCTACTCTAAGCTGTCTCTGGGTGTCTCTGCGCCTTGTCTTATCTCTAAGGCTGAGCCCAGACACCTTACAAAGGAAACCCACCTTTGCTGATCTGGTTCTTTTGGTCACGATACAAAACTCATGACTACAGACAACAACTACAGCTACACAACTTAGCCTTTTTTGGACATTTGCACATTTGGAAAAAGACTGATTCATATTAAGACACCGCACATCATACAATCACCCTGGACACAATGTTGACACAACCCAGACTGACTCCAAGGATCCATACTCAGACCCTACCATCTGTTGCCTCAGCACAAATCCAGATCCATCAGACCAGGGTTGTCCAGTCTTCGTCTGTCCAGTGTTGGTGAGTCAGCATCCAGAGAAGACTCAGGTTTCTGTTCACGGCCAATGGGAACCTCACATGGTCTCTGCTGCTGTGGTTCACCCACATTAAGGTTGGACATGTTGTTCACTCTGATACATCTCTGTTCAGCGCAGTTGTAAAGAGTGGTTGTCTGAATTACTGCAGCTTTTCTGTCAGCTCCAACCAGTCTGACCATTCTTCACTGACCTCTCTCATCAACCACATGTTTCTATCCACAGAGCTGCTGCTAACGCTGTCTCATCAACTGAACCTCCTGACCTGTATCTTCAGGATTTTGTTTTTCACTGCTGTCAGAAATAAATGCATCAGTAAGCAGGCTGCACACATTCCTAATGAACTAAACATTGAGTGTTATAATATTCTGTAGTTAAACAATGAAAAGCCTCTAAAACATTGATTTACAACATGTTGAGAAAATAAAGTATAAATAAAAATATATTTCAGAAAAAGGGATCAATCAAGCAGAAGCTGGGTTGATCAGAACCTGCTCACTGCCTCTTCATTCTAGCTGCAAAGGTAAAAAAAAGACTGTGTTTGCTGTTACACAGCTTGTGTGTGTTTAAGTGTCTAAATCCTATATGAGGATTTATGGTGGGCGGGCAGGGGCGGACTGTGTGAGTGTTTCAGCTCATATCCTGTTTGTTTAGACACTGCAGCTCTATGAGGACAGCGAGGTAGCAGCTCACTGGGTTTGGATTGTTTGTCATTTGGCATTTCAAGTGGAACTAACAAGCCTATAAAATGGTAACGAGAAAGACAGGGGGAGGCATAGGGCAACCTGGAGAGGGGAGAGAGAGAGAGAGAGACATTCAGCAGAGGAGAGGGAGAGGAGAGCGAGGGAGAGGAGAGGTGAGGAACAAGAGATGGATGGGAAGGGACAAAGGATACGAGAGAAAATGAGAGCAGTCGGTATGAGAGATAGGAAGAGGCTGAGTGGGAGAAATTTCATGTGAAATTGTTTGTGAGATTTGGTAACAATATCTGGTATTTCACGCTCTGATGCCCCCACCCACACCCCCCTCTTTAACGCACACACACACACACACACACACACACACACACACACACATACACACACACACACACTTGCCACCACCCCTCACCCTTCTGCTCCCCTATGATTATTTCTCTTGAGCAGCTGCCGTGTTGAAGCTGACGCCAAGGGTTAGTCAGCATCAGTGTAAAACAAACTCCTTCTAACAAACAGAGAGCAGCTGCCACCAGAGACACTGTGTGTATCATGGCTGACCAGGTCCCAATGTACAATCCTCAGCACTGAGTATGACACCAGAACAAATGTGAAAGGTCACTGTGGATTCACCAAACCGTTTGACAATTCTTCCAACTCTGTAGCTCTGTTAAGCCACTTAGTGCAAAAAGGCAACAGAAACAATCAGATCTAATTATGTACTAACAGTGTGATGAGTTTACTGCTTGTGAGTCTGTATTAGCGTAGTGCTTTGAGTAGTAATATCACCATGTTCACACATTCACATTGACAGTGTGTGTTAACATCCTGACATTTAGCAGCTAATATTCACCACTCATTGGGTTTACATACAATTATCCAGTGGGTTAACATCATCTTTTTCCAGTGAGATGATTTATTAAATGTCATGTAAACAATAAAACCTAGTTGCAGTGACTGAGGTAGGAAGGTAGAGGAAGAGTCCCCCCCGAGAAAACTGATTTCTGTCAAACACACACAGGTTTCTAATCATTTTTTTTTTATCAGCGTGCAGGTTCTTGACAAAAGACTACAGACAGGGGAAGTAGCAGGGGAGTACCTAGAAAGACAGAGAGATCATTATACAGAGTGATGTGAGTAATTCCATTAAAAGTCCAACTTAAACTAAACACAAAAGCCTGTCAGAGTCTAAACAGGTCACCATGCTGAAAATGTGTGAGGACAGTGTCTTATATCTTTGAAATCAATAAAGTAAGACAGTCTTGCTTCCAGGAAAGAATCTGTTTCCTGATCTGGTGTATGTACACACATGTTTACAGGACCCAGGTTAACACAGTTCATGTAAATATGTGATTACCTATGATTACCTAAGTATCTTAGTGCTTAAGATGCTAATGTTGGAGCATCAACTTCACCTTCAGCTCAGTCCCTATGAAGGACAGTTCATGGTTCCATGTGCTGAAATGGATGCTTCTTCTCATACTTAGATGGAAATGGAAATGTGTGTGCAGACATATACTGCCTACAACAAGAAAACTGTCCATAGAACCACTTTACAAGAGCAAGACCAAGGATGAGAAATAAAGTACTGATACTGTTAGTTTACTTGTCTTGTACATGCACAGTTGGGATATTTGCTCCGCAAACCGTCTTGTACAGACTCAAATTTTTGGGTCAGCAGACTCAGCATTGACTCTTATAGGCAGATAGAGATGAGTCAACCCATGAAGACATGCAGACACGGGAAACAAGAAATTGCTTTTAAACTGAACTCCTAATGATTCCAGTCAGTCCCTCTGCTCAACACAGTCAGCTAAGCTCTGACTTTTACTCACCAACAAAATCTGCAGGAAACATTGTGAATGATGACAAAATAACTTTCAATGAGCTTGTTGCAATTTGTTGCAAGCTGTCATTTGATCACTTCACTCAACATAACATCAAGACGATCAAGTCTTATCTGCCTGAGTATAACACTCAGCTCCAGATGTCCAGATGTTCTGTGTCTGTACAGACACAGAACATCTCTTGTGTTGACTACTGTAGTAGCCGTATTGCTGTTCTGTCAGCATACACAGTTAATCATTTACAAACGGTGAGGAAAGCGGCCGATCGTCTGGCCTTCAAACAATCAATGTCAGCTTATGTTTACCAGCTTTTCATTAGTTCTCACAGGCCCCTTAGTCCTTCTCAAAAAATCTTAATTGGTATGTAAGTATGTCAACGCACACCTGCAACACATCTCCACATTTTCTCTCAACACTTTTGATCAGATCTAACTTTCTGCCAGGAGATACAAATAGATCTCAGTGGACTTTACCCGTATTCACACCTGTATTTGTGATCTGATCACCTAATACACATTGCACTGCCAATTCTGAACAATCCCTTGTCACATTCACTAATGTGAACTCCCTCATTCAGGTTTATGACTCTTGTTGTCCACTGTGCTGTAATTAATGCATAAGGTAGTGAACTCCTCAGTTACATTTGCCCATTGTGACATGAGTGCTGTAGTTTTATGATAGGTGCTTCATTGTGTTGGAACCAAGCTGTAGGCTGTTGGTGATTGAATTTGCCTTTATTATGAGTGAGTTACTGTTATTCTTGGCTCTATTGTATTAGTTTACATTTCAGACTACGTGCTGCATTGTAGAGCAGTAAATTGATCAGGACTCACTGTTTACATTGAGACTTAGGGAAATACATTATAACAGCTGCCTACTCCACCATTATAACTGAGAGCAGCTCGGAATTATTGAACCTTTTAACAGAAATATTAAAGAGTTATAATGTTGCATAATATATGTTCTGTTTTACTAAAGCTCTTGAGAAACTGAAGTCAAAATCAAACATTAATATTTAATAAACAAGGGCCCATACACACAACCACATGCAATATGAAATTTACCATAATTAACACAGTGCCATTCCCCTTAGCTCTTACACTGTTTTAGCTTATTTTTCAGTTCATGGTTTGATAATCCACAGCTTGATTCAGTCTTAAGGCCCTTGTCAAACTGTTTTCCATGAAATATCTCTGCTAAACCATTTGTCCACTACCTGGTCGGCAGTTGAAACAGTTGGAATGTTACGCAGCTAAAGAGTCAGATATTTCCCCCCCAGGAGTTGGTGGAGATGAAAACAGATGTGTAAGGAACATGACTCCAAACGGGTAATAATATTGTACTGTGTCCTGAAAGAAACACAGGAGACTGTTTCCTTCGATGTGAGCAAATGTGTAATTCCTCAAAGTTTAATTAATGCATCTTTGAAGGAGAAGTGGACAATGTTTATGACATAATTCAAAATGGAAAGTGAGACAATTAAATTCTGTCTATTCTATTCAGCCTCATTCAAAGTCCTCATTTGATAGAAAATGACCTATATTTACTGCTGCAAAACTTCTTCCATGTGATTTTTATGTTAAAATTCTTAACAGGAAGTGGACAAACAGAGAAATTGATTGCAGGATGTAAACAATGGAGTCTTTGTGGTTTTTAGCCTGATCTTTAGTAATGCATCATCATGAAATGCACAACTTGCCCAAGCTGACCACTGGTATTTACCATTTCTGTATGAAGTTTGAGAAATGTGGTTGGGGTAACGCTGGGAATGTATATTTGTTCAGAAGGTTTGAGAGGGTGGGATGTTTTATAGATGATCTATATAACTATATAATGGAGTATTGGCATACTGTAGTAATATAACTTTCAGTGACCCATCTGATGTTTTTCAGACGAGATTGTTCAAGCCCATGTCACATTATCTTCACCAGTTTTATTCTCTTCATCAGATCTATCAACAATCAATCCAACATCGGTCCTCCCATCCAGACTGTGTTTGATTATACTGAGTAGTTGTTTTTTGTTCAACAGGTCATTTGAGCTGTACATCTGTGATCGAGCTGTATCCTGAAAGAAGACCAATGGATCTCCAACACACAGAGTAACATAGGGTTAAGGTGTATATGTGTGTCAAACAGGTGATAAATAAGTGGTTGATCAAGTTTAACTGAAGCAACAACTGTGACACACACACACACACACACACACACACACACACACACATTCAAGCAGTAAAATTACTAACCCATCTTTAACCCTTGTGTTTTTCGTCAGCATGAAAGAGAAAGTCCATAAAGATCATTTTAATTCACTTCACTGATTAAGAGTCTGAAGAGCCGAAGTCAAGATGTTTCAGTCACTGTCTATAATGTCTGACTGCGTGCAATGAACCACTATTTAATTCAGTACAGTGTAGTGCTGCACTTCTGTAACAATGTTTAATGAGTGTAATGAAGGATAAAATACTGAAAAAATAACTGGATATCATGGTTAATAATGAAGCCTGAAGGAAGAGAGACAGTGTGCGTATGTGTGTGTGTGTGTGTGTGTGTGTGTGTGTGTGTGTAAGCCCACAGGTTAACCTATGGGGGTACAGGTGCTGTGGGTAATGGTAGATGAAGTGAGGTCACCAATTTTGACCCACACACAGAGATAGGAATTTAGTCTCTGCAGTTTGTCTACTAGTTTCTTCAGGTTAAGACTGAGCTAATGTTGACAAAAAGCATTCTGGCATAAGTATTGAAGCTTTCTAGGTGAGTGAGGCCAGTATGAAGTGTGGGAGAGACGCTGCCGTCTGTGGATCTATTGGCTTTCTAAAAACTGCTATTGATCCAGGTAAGGGGTTGGCGGTTAGGGGAGGAGGGAATTCAGAACTCAATGTTACATAATACCAGTCTTTCAAAGTCTTTTCAAATTACTGGTGTGAAGGCAATGGGCTGGTAATCATTAAAGATGGTGACTGCCGAGGTCTTAAGAACAAGGATGATAGTGATAATTTTCAGGTGAAAATTGCAGTCTGTTGTAGTGACGGGTTGATTGTGTTAGTGAGGACTGTGGCAAGTTGAGTTGTACATGCCTTGGGGGCTTGACCTGGAACACCCTAAGGACAAGCAACTTTTCTGATGTTGATATTTCCTGACCTGATATTGATGAAGTGTGAGTGGCCTCTCACTCTTTTGTTGCATGATGATCTTGGACAGGTCAAAGAAGTACTGAAGCTAATCTGACAGGTTTCATTTATGGACAAGATTGTAGTGTACTGATACCTTGCCACGTATTGGGATGGTTAGTGACCTAAAATGACATTTTAATGCCTCCCCTTACATTAGCCCTTAATTTTCTGTAGTTGTTTTTCTTTTAGACAGTGACACTATCGATACATAGACAAACTGTAGACAGGTTATTAGATGTATCATAGTGTATCAAGTATCCTAGTGTTTATCGCGATTGCTAATTTTCAACAAAACATAATTTTCAATAAAATCGCAATTAAAAAAAATACTTTTGTTTGTTTTGTTGCCTAGCAACAGCATCACGTAGTTTAGTCATGGCTGTGTAAGTACATACACAGACAGATCTAGAGGCCCATTTGCCTGAACTTGCTGCTATTTTTGTCTTTTATAGGAAGCATAGAAAGACTGGGAACAGAACTTTTAAACTGCTTCAAAACAATTTAACATCACAAAAATCATCAAGAATATGAATAAATAATAAATTGTTAAACAACAATAATAAATTCAGTATCAGTGGCAGTCGGTTAGACAGCAGTGTCTCATTGTTTTACTATTTCCTCTTTTTACCTAATCTTTTCAACATTTTAACTAAAAAGGTTCATCTTTTTTATCGGAACAGCTTTTTACTCCTCTTTTTTTTCCCGCCTATTTTTGTCTTTGTTTATTCACTATGACAACCAGAGAGCTGTTGCCCAATTGTTTCTCCAGTGATCAGCTGATGACACTGTGCTGCTCAAAGATACGACCCAAGAAGAGACCCCAGATCCTGGAGGAGTCAAGGTTGAGGAGAAGGGGATACAGAGCAGGAGTTAAACACCATGAGAAGTAAAGAGGATGCAAACCATCAGTATCGTCTGTGACTATGGGGAATGTACAATCTCTCCACATAAGATAAAGAACTCACAGTGCCAACCAGCCTACAGAGCAGTATCATGTGTCTCATTGAGATCTGTCAGTGGACATGGGGCTAGTGAGACCAGCAAGAGGAAGGAAGTGGGGATAATGATGTTAAGTAAGGAGAGATGGAGTAAGCCGGAGCACATCAATGTTACTGAGCAGCACTGCTCACAGGACATTGAGTTGCTTGCTGTTAGCATTTGGCCGTACTACATCAAGAGGAGTTCGCTGTCGATCAATGCTACAGCTACCTGTGAACTCTGTCATGTCCCAACTGCACACATCGCAACCACAAACCACAAGCCTCATCTCTGGAGACTTGCACCTTTTCTTTTTTATTTAAACTATTTATTTATTTTTCTGTTAAATTTTTATTTCCTGTTAATCTATTTTCATATTTTTTATGCTGTCAAACAGATAAATTTCCCCTTTAGAGACAAATATAAATATTCTATTCCATTCTAATATCCAGTGAATTGTGCCATCGGTTGAAATGCGTGACAAACTCCTTGGCAACTTGGCAAACTTTTCCCAAGATATAAACTTTTGTTAATATGCCTCAGACACCATCATCACCATCACTGCAGCCTTAACTGTCAGGTACACTTGCTTTCAGTCACACTGTGTGTGGAGTAAACTTGCTGTACTTTACCTGTTGAAACACACTACAGCAGTAACGTTTGCTCAGCATCAGACATGAGAACCTACTCTTAGCTACCCACTCAAATAGTGAGAAAAGAATGTTCACTGTGCAGGAACAATAACTTTCTGCCCTGCTCAAAGGTTTTTCCTGCGCTCACAGCAGCCTCATGGAGGCAGACGCATCAAACACTTCCAATTCAGAGACAGCAGGCAAATTAGGCCAGAGCTCATGCTTCCAACAGATTCTCTTTCAGAATGTTTTTCATGGTCTCCTTCAGCTACATATCCCTGACATCCATTTAAAAAAGGGGTCAACAGGCTCGGTGAATGTTGAGGTCTGACACCCATAGTGGAAATTAAAAATTACTCTTGGACAAACCCCAAAGCAAAATTGTACTGGTTGCATGGTTGCTTTGGTTCATGGCTTTTGGATTTTAGCCAATGGAAACTAACAAAATGTAGAAAAAAATAGTATAGTATTAGTATAGTATAGAGCAGTAGGAAGTGATCTCCAGTAAGAAGCTGTCTGTTGTCATATACACCAGTAAATTCACCTACTCAATTGGTAGACGCTAATACATTCAGGTGATTATAACAAATAGTCTATTGATCATTTTACTGTTGTCTGAAAGTCATAAAAACAAGTAATGAAAAGTAATGTTCTGACAATCAGCTGTCTCTGATAGGAGCAGACTGACAGCTGGGCTCAGTGAAACACTGATGCACATGATGCGATATAGGGAAAGCTGGAGTTGTATGATACAACTTCTATACTTTATAGAGACAGAACAAAAAAAGGAGAGAGCCTGGGGAAAGTCAGAGAGGCAGAAGAACAATATATAACATTCACTTTAGTCTCCACACAAAACTGTAATGTATGTATGACATATAATTTATCCAGGTTTCACCTTTACAATACACTTTATGTGTTTAACTTCATTTGAAGGAAATTTGCCAGATTTTATATGATTTCTGACACAGCCAGTGTCTCTTCTTTCTGTCAACTCCTTAACTTTAGTGAAGGTGTGATGTGCTTCTGCTGATTTGTTCCCAGAAAGATATGTGGTAAAGTTGAGGTGAAGCAACATTTAGTTATGGAAGATCCCGTTTGTGTGTTGATGATTGTTTAGAGATGATTCGTGGTTTGGCAAATAGAACCTTTGGCATTTAGTGGCCATGTGTCCGGCATTTCAGACAGGTTGACATTTTTAACAAATATTCACTTTGTTTTGAACTTTTGGTGATTGAATAAAGCCTCAAGTTCAAAGGTTTTGATGAAATTGACTAAATATTTTGGAATTATGTCAGGTTGTATTAATGGTTTTGTAATTATTGTCACTCAAAAAATATTTCAGAAATACATAAATTTAAATCAGTAAACTTGAACATTTGCAGTGATAATATAATGATAAAAATAATGATAAGGTCCTCATCACAGCAAAATATACAAAAAACATTTGATTGGTGATTATGACATTAAGTGTTACATCAAACTAATGAAATCAGTCAGATCTTCATCAGGGTAAACTTTCGAGAAAATTATCTCATTATCTAAGATAAGAGGACATTCAGTCAGGAAAAAACTAAGCTGCTCATTATCTCAGTTCATCAGTAATGTGTTTCAGTTACCATAGTTTTATTTTACAAAAGACTTTGTTTTTGTAAAATAATACAAAATAATACAAAATAATGGTACTTAAATGGTAAGAACTAGAGTTTTAAACAGCTTTTAGTGACTGTTCATTCATCAGCAGTTTCTGCATTTTCTGCTCAGTGGCAGCTAAATACAACATTTGCTGAAGATGGCAAACATTATCAGCATTTATAAATACTGACAAATCCATGATAGGAATTGCATTCAAATGATTGTCACTGAGTATTAGCCAAGTTAAGCACACATTCAGAGTGTTGTTTTAAAGAGGAGCCTTTACCTACACTAAACAACAGACACCATTAGTATGAGGTCACCACCCCCCATTCACACTGATCAGCTAGACTGAATTTGAGCACAAAGCTACAGGCAAAGACGAAGACAAGTAACTTCATTGTGTCAGGAAAGTAAATGGAATGGGGGAGATGTTGTAAGTGGTCGTGTTCAGGATGTGAGAGTTTTGCAGTGATGCTGCCAAAAAGTGTTTTTGCAATCCTGATGGTCTCGTGCAATTCTTGTTCTGTTTTTGAATAACCCAAACCAGAATCGTTCCAGTCATTTGCACAGTTCTGAGCACGTTCAGCCTGCAGTTGCTCTGACTGCACCAGAGGTCCAGCTGTTCACCCTCCCATCCATAAGCAGGCTCATTATTGTCTAGGATGAGGCTTTTGAGTTGTCTGCAAACAGAGGGATCTATTGAGGTGCAATCATTTGTTTAAAAAGAGAAGAGCAGAGAGGAGAAGACATACAGCCTCACCTGCTGCTTCCTGTGTGTCAGGAAGCTTGTGATCCATTGAGACGTCTAGTCTAGCACACTGAGCTCTGTGAATGGAATGGAGATTTCTGATTAATGGTGTTGAACAGTAGCTTGTAGCTGAAGTCTACAAACAGTATCCTAGTAAATGTCCAGGCAGTCAATGTGTTGACTGAATTGACTGAATCCTTCACCGATCTGTTGCCTAGTAGGTAAACTGCAGGGGTCTAGCAGGAGGCAGGTAAGTCAATGTCAGTCCTTAGAATAGAAAAAAATAGAATAGAATAAAACTTTATTAATCCCCCAAGGGGGAAATTCAATGTGTCACAGCAGCAGAAAAATATACAACACAGATACAACAGAACAGGACATAACAATAAATTGCTAAAAGGAGACAAAACATCATGAGATTACCAAAGATTTCACTCTGTAATATGGAAGCGTATTGCTGCCAAGTCAAAAAAAAAAATTGAAATATATAACATTACATTGTTATAATTTCACACTATAACATGTCATAAATATAAGTTAAGTGCAACATTGCACCCACATTTGAATGTGTTGTCATTAAAGAGGAAACAGTATGTGAAAAATAACTTGAGGAATATACTGCTGTGTGCAGCTGAATTAGAAATGAATATGACTCATTTATAGGACTTGGGCTTTAGTTCACACTTTGGTTAAGACATGGCAGCAACTTCTGTTTGAACATGGTGGAAGATATTTTATTTTTTTTATTTTAACCTTTATTTAACCAGGTGATTTAACCAGGTGAGTTTGAGAACAATTTCTCATTTACAATGACGACCTGGGCAAGAGGCAGCATAGAGGAAACATGAACAAAACAGTGAAACATACATGTCAGTCACATCCGATCACCATGAACAAATCTTACAAAATGGACGCAGTATAAAAACAAGATCTTACAATCAGACACTATATAAACACATAACACAAAATATATAACTATGAGCTAAAAGTAGCGCTGATCCAGAGAAGTTAAAAACATATGCAGCGATCAACAGTTATTGTTTGCAGTGTATTTTTGGAGGAAAAATGGACTTTAAGCTTTTGCTGCAGATGATTCTAATCACTAGCAGCAGCAAACTGAAATGAATGAAGGAGGTGCAGGTACTTGGGATGACCAGGTTAATATAACTGCTGGAGCGCAGGTTACGGTTGCTGAAGTTGATATTAAGTAGTGAGCCAAGATATGAGGGGATTGTCAGTGTGTCAGTCTGCGGGAGTGAAGTGATGGCCAGTTGACAAGTGAGTACAGGTTACACTGATGGGTGTTACAAGGAGCACCTGTAATAAAGCGGATAGGGGGTGGTAGATGATGTCCAGTTTATTGAGATGAATTTTGGAGGCAAACCTGTATATTTTGAAAATGAATATGAAGGTGAAGGTCGGAAAAGGCATGTTGGATATTGTTGAAGCTAGATTGCAAAGAAGTCAGGGCAGTGTTCAGAGAGGAGCTGGATGTGTACATGATGGTGTCAAGTGGATATGTGAACTAACTGCAGTAGAAGCAATGTTGTTTATGTAGCTTTTGAACAGGGTTGGACCTAGTATGGACCCCTGAGGAACATCTTTAGACAGGGGCAGCAGGTCAGACAGGAATCCCTTAGCTCTTACAGACTGTGCATGACCTGAGCAGTAGCTCTAGAACCATGCCAAGCAGTTCTCAGAGAGTCCAGTGTCTTTTCTTTTAGCCTGTCCAGCTGGATGCTGTGATCAAAAGCTTTTGCCAGGTCAGCAAACACAGCTATGATGTTGTTTAACACCTTAAGTGTTGCTGTGATACAGCCATGGCCAGATCTGAAACCTGAAATCTGAAGCATGGAAGTGAGAGTACTGTTGGACTCCAGGTGCTGGGTGAGCTGTTTGTTGATCAGTTTTTTGTAATGACTTTGGATTGGCGAGATGGAGATTGGTCTGTAACAGTTTAGGTCTAAATTGTCTCCCCTTTTGAAAAGAGGGGTAACCACAGCAGATTTCCAGTCCAGGGGAAATTCACAGGTCTGTAAGGAGAGGTTAAACAAAAAAGTGATTGGGATGTGAAGATATGAGCTGCCAACTTAAGAAAGACATGGTCTAAAGCATCCAGCCCAGCAGATCTGTGATGGTCCAGGTTAAGCAGCTGCCTGCGTACTTCGCCTCCTGTACTTGCTGAAAGGAGAAGTGAAGGTTACTATCAGAGAGAAAGTGAGTGCTAGATACTGAGATTGTTGGGTTAACAGTACAGGTAAGTGTTGCAACTACATGGGCATCATCAGCCTTAGCAAAATGAATGTTAAATAAATCTACCAGTCTGACTTAATCAGTAACTACATTTGATAGCAATTGGTAGACAAGAAAATGTGTTATTATTTTCCATGCTTTTAACAGTTTTCTAGAATTGTTCAGGATCAGAGCTGCGACTGAGAAGTTGCTGTTTATAATAATTGGCTTTTGTTTTTCTAATAATCTGGGTACACTTGTTCCTCAATGCCCTGAAAGACTGGCAGTCTGGTGTAGTTTTGGAACCCTTTGCTTTGCGCCAAAGCAAACGTTTTTGGTAATTTAGCTTGGACAGCTCTGGTCTAAACCAAGGACTAAAGCAGTCTTTAACTCTTTAACACGAATATGTCTATTTCAGAGGCGAATGAGGTTTTAAAAAAATGACAAAGCATCCCCAACTGTAGAAATTAGACCAATTCTATGCCATTGTGTGAGTGTAAGGTCATGTAGGAGTGCCTGTTTATTAAAGTTTAGCGATCGTTTATTATGATCAAAGGAGGGAAGCTTACGTCTTACATAGAGAGAACCGCACAGGCGTCATTTAATGTGATCTAACGTGATACTGATAATTTGTTTATGTTTTGCCTTGATTCTTTCTTTTTTGCGGCAATATACATACATATAAACCTGAAAAAAAGAATGATTACTTTAGCATAATATGCAGAGTATGATAATAGAGAAAGACTTGCAGTGTGGGGTAGCAACATATATGTAAAATATGAATGTCTGGGATACTGGACCAAAGTGGCGAGGCCATACCACTTGTGTGGCTAAAACATAAGCACTATATCACAAATGATACAATATAAAATACAGTAGTGATGGAATTATATGACATGGAACTGTTGTTTTATGTAACATGACATCATCGTACAGCATGCACCAGCACTGATAATGACCTGCACCAGCATTACCACAGAGTTTTGCAGCCCAGACCTCCATGGTAGGGCCAGATGTGATCACAAAGAGATTTATGACGCCACTGCAAAGCGTTTATTGTGATGTCACAGCAGTTGTTATTTGTTGTGATGTCACACTACTGTTAGCCATATGTCTTTCCCTGGAGAGAGGAGGCTCTCCGTTGATTAGCTGAACAGCTTGTTGCCCAACAGGCCACGAGGTTGAGTGACCTCTGGGGGTGAACAGAGGGCCATGTAATTTGCTTGATGGGACAAGGTTGTAACACTTTTGTGCGCATGCATGTGTGCGTATGTGTTTATGCACATATCATGATTAAAATGGATGAAAAAGCTGTTACGACATGAACAGAAGCATAGTCCCTGCCCGTTATGCTCATCTGTGGCCACAGATCTCATTATCAGGCTTGTGATTCAGTGCAAAACAAAACCAATTTTGGCAGAAATTGTAATTCTATCATCTCGTTTCACAGGTTGTCAGCGACACTAAGCTGTGACTCTCAGGCATTAGTATTTTGGAGATACACACCCATAAAAACTGCTCTCCATCTCAGCTGCGTCTATCACCAATTATAGGAATTGCATGCGATGAAATTCAAGTGCACACATGTGACAGTAGTGTCTGTGTGTGTATGTGTGTGAGTAGTGTACAAGTATAGGTGCTTACAGTGAGTCTACATGTTATTGCTGGTAATAAAAATGTCTCGTTCAGCTCCTCTCTTCTCCATTTATACCATCATCCATCCTCTGACCCCCCATCCCCCACCCAAAGCCCACACACTCTCTGCACTGCCCCCATGCACCATCTATACCCCCATCTCTGAAACCACTGGAGAGGAATACATACAGTATAGACGCAACATGCTGAGAGCTTGTCAAGGATGAATGTTCCTCCAAAATTAATATTCTCACTTTATAAATGATATTTAATGTTACAGGTAAATGTTAGAAGAAGGTGATCAAATCCACCACAACATTTCACATTTATAAAAGTCATTAATGTCTAATATTAATATCAGGACTGAGTCCTTTTCATTCCTGACTATTTACTCTCTCTAATTAATCTCTAATTAACTTCTAGACAGTCTGAACACACCTGTGCAGAGAACATGTACAGCCCACATGGACAGTACATAGAGCAGAAAGCCTATACATTGCTATGGATTTTCTTCAGTTTTATTAATGCTGTGCAATTATAAACACTTAAAAATATATATTTTAAAAAAAATATTGAAAATTTTAAGGTTTATGTATTTTGAAATGTTTTCATCATCGAGATTTTATTTTATCCCCAGGAAGGTATAATTTTGGAGCAGGACAACCTTTAATGGCTTTAATGCCACATGTTCATTGAACATAATAAATTATGGTATTAAATTTGTATGTAATATTGACCAAAAATCATTAGCTGTCTGCATTAAACCTCAGTCCAAAAAGGACCAAAATGTCTCTCAGCATCTTTAACACTGACGTACTAACATTATGTTTCTTGTTCTTCCCTTTTTGTTCTGAAGTTCATGAAGTGTGAGCAGTGTGTTGAGGTGTGCCATACGTTCTTCATGTTCCTCATCATCATCCTCATGAATATAAGATGAAAGTTGATGGAAGAGCTGAAAAAAACTGCATGTATATGTAACATAAAAAGTGGTTCTCATAAAACTGTTGATGTGGAATAAGTACATAATCAGCTGTCCCTGAGGCTGGGGGTGGGGGTGGGGGGGACTCTGTGTTGCTGGAAACCGTTTCATCAAGGAATTACACTTAATTATAGAGGAAACTCTTCCTCTGACCTCTAGAGGCATTTCCTGTGAGACGATGATCACTTTTTTTTTTTTATCTCGTGCACAAACTGAAGGTGTCACACATTTCCACTGATCAATGGGAGGCAGTGACGCACCAACATGTGCAACAGTGTGCCACCTGAGGCGGGAAAGAGGCCTGGATGAAAATGTTTCATAAAGGAAACACACATCTATTTGTTACCCCTTAAGGGTACATATGGACTGTTTGAACTGGTCTTTTAATCTTATAAGCTGAGTTTTGGGGTCAGGGTTTTACTTTTTCCTGACATAAGGACAGTGACAAAACCTGTCCACAAATATATATTTCTCTTGAGATCTGTCAACTGTCAAACTGTCAACAAATTGCAGTTTGAAAGTCAACAATCTGTTTTCCTACACTGCTGTTGTTGAAGAAGTTATGAGGATACAGAGTCACATTAATAAAAGCTGTTACCTTGGTAAATATCACTCATCTTGTTCTGAGTTTGGATCTGGCCCTTTAAAAGTCTAGGAGCTTCATGAGAGACAAACACCTGAATTATTTTAACTATGTCTGCAGGCAGTGAGAGTGAGAGTGTCTGTTTTGTATAATTCTGTTGTGGTCTTATGTGCAAATGAAATGAAAGTGATGCTACAGTGACTTAACAGGTGGACTTAACCTCTCTTCCCCCCAGTCCTCTGCATACCCTCACTTTGTAAGGCAATGAGACAGAACGTCTCAGACAAAATGTCTGAAGGCTACATGATGGGAAGGGAGCCCTTCACTCTGATATTATACAATCATCCCAAATTTACTTCCTCTCATAGTTTTTACTGCCCAGGATTATTACAGTCACTACAATGTCCTTCGTAATACGGTATGTGTTTCTGGTCATGTGGGAATTTCTAAAAATGTATCCATGGAAAATGAGTCGGTCCATTTATCTTTCCATCCATCCATCAGTCACACCACTTCTCCTTTCATGGTTATGGAGCACTGAGGTCAGTTTAGGACAGCATTTTACTTCAGCTTAAACTTTAACTGAAAATTATGTGGCAGAAGAAAGAGAACGGTGTCATGGGACTTTGACCTGTCCCCTGAAGCTGTGTGAACGTCAGCGGTGTTCATTCTTCTTTGTCCCGTTGTTACACACGATATGAGCTCAACAATCAGCCACAACCCCACCTCCAATCCACGTCAAGCTGTGATATATAGCCTGTGCACATGTGGGACCGATGGCACCGAAAACATAAATATCACAACCATAAATATATCATAATAGCCATGACACCAGACACTTTGCACTCAACACTGGCCCTTTCTCTAATCTTTATTCCTCCGGCATTTTATTCATTTCATCTTCTTCTTTTTACCCTATTTAATATTTTGATGTGTGTTTCCTCTGCCCTGCTCGCTACGCTGCAATTTCCTCTCTGTGGTACATAAAAAGGGATTTGAATTAGAATTTGTCATCTTTATTGAGATATATGAAGTAAGCCACATGAGGTGTCAACGCCACATTTTTAATTCCAGCTCTCAACTTCCATCCATTCATTTTCTGTACCGTTCGTTCTGTTGAGGGTCGTGGGGGCCAATCCCAGCTGACTGTGGGCGAAGGCGGGTATATGCTGGACAGGTCGTCTAGTCTATCACACAGCCAACACACACAAACAAACAAACATTCACACCTACGGGCAATTTAGAGTAATCAACTAACCTGACCCCAATGTGTTTGGACTGTGGGAGGAAATTAGAGTATCTGGAGAAAACCCACACAGACACAAGGAGAACATGAAAACTCCACATATAAAGACTCCAGAACCTTCTTGCTACGTCTCATCTGTCAGGATTTTAATGGAATTGTTTTGGAAATTAAAGAACAAAAACTCTCCTTGTCTCTGTCTTTGTTTTCTATCTCTGGTTTGTTCTCTACCATCACCTGAGGAAAATGTCTGAGTCTGTATATGTTAAAAGCTTCACTGCTCTGTCTGTGCAGGTAGTGGACTGTGGCTTTATTGGAACCTATTGTCTGAAAACAAGTAACAATGAGTTAAAAGATGCAAGAAATGCTCCACAGAGCCAAGGAGAAGTTCCTTGTTTTAGAAACATGCTTTGTGACTATGTGCATATGTGCATATGAAGACATGTTGTACTCAGAGGTTGATGAGTTCAAGAACATGGATTCTGCTGCTGAGGCTTAAATCACCAAGTCGTTTGTCAAAAACACACAGATTTGATAACTGGGCTTATTAACAACTGTACAGATTATTCTTGTCTTTTGAAGTCATTTGGACTACACATCAGATGCTTCAGTATGTCTAGACATCAAATTGAATTCATGATGCTGCTGTATCATCATGACTACTAGGTTATAATGACCTCAATCCAGGATTTCTTTTATTCCCTTGGTACACTGTCCCCTGTCCCTAAAGGTGATGATGATGATCTGAGGAGGGGGAGGAGGAAGAGGGGGAGGAGGGATATCACCAGTTAATAACCCCTGCCTCCTCTGCCTGTCAGCATCATGATCGCAGAATGTGCCGGGACCTCCTCAGCAGCGGAGCCGCGTCGTGATGACTGTCCACGGTCAGAACCGCAGTCCGGTGACGCTTTGACATTTCCTCTGTCCAGCAGCTGATCGGTCCGAGCCGCGCGGTGTGAGCCCGGAGTCCCGTGGCACAAACAGTCACACGCACTGTCTGACACTCAACAGAGGCTGCCTCTGTCTGCTCCCACACCTTCCTCCTGCTTCCTCCTTCCATTTGGGGATTTGAAACTTGAGGGACTTCACCGTCGTAAGGCAGGAGAACAAAAGGCGGAGGACGCGCGGACCGTGTGAGCGCGGTGAATGCAGCGGCAGCTGGGTCTCTGTCTGCGGGGCGCACAGCGGTGCAGCTGGACCAGCAGCCGAGACGCACCAAGTTACGTCCCACATTTAAACCAACGACCACGGCAAACATGATTCTCCTCGGGACTGTGCTGGTTTTGTTCTTCTCAGGTACGTGCACTGAACCGATCCTTACGCAAACACAGTTCGTGTTTAGGTCTGAACTCTCGAGTTGCGCGGAGATAAGGATGAAGAGTGACTAGTGTGACTTTGATCTGTGGCCTCAGGGTACACACAGGTTTCTTGTTATTCTCCACTTCCCCCAGGCTCAGGTTTGGTCTCGGATGTTATTTTATTCCCCAAAACTTTTATGCAGGGCAAGAAATATTTGATTTGACTGTTACTGACTGTTTGTCCTAATAACTCACTTTTTGACAATGGGTCACTTCCCATAAACTCATGAGTGTCTGCTATATTTTTTTTTTGTCCTAAAGACCACTAGGCTACGCCCTTCCAGCACCGAGCTGAAACTTTAAAATGATGACTGAAGCCAGAAACATGCTGACTGATATCAAAGCCACACTGACACGCTGCTGTGGGTTAGTGCTGGAAGAATGAAGTGTCTTTTTTTATCTTGATGGAGATTTAGAATCTCAGAGTAAAATGAAAAATTTTTCACAATAAAACACAAAAACTATAAAAATATTTATGTTATAAATGCTGTCCTATGTTATAAATGTTGTCCAATAAATAAAATAAAAACTCAGAAATTACAGAATGCTTTAATCATTAAAATGATCCAGATCATTAACTTGAAGGTAAATGAAATAGAGGATTGGTTGAATCAGAACACAGCGTCTGTTCTCATGGTGAACGTGGTGAATCACTTTGTCTCGGGTGTTTTTCACCCACATCTCCTGATAACGATAGAAAAAAAAATTCAGACATGAAGTTAATTGACTTGAAATGCAAGTATTGTTTAATATGGAGACTGATTGATTATTGTCCAGTCGTGGCTGTTATTTACCTTCATGACTTGTTTTCCTGATGATTTTCAAATCACTGTTTTCTTCACTTTTACTGCAGAAATTTATTTTTGATTTCAATATTGAATTTGAGCAGATCTTTTGTAATTTTTTTTTCTTGTTTTCTAACACGGTTGAATTTCTTTGTGTGTATGAATAGAAGCACAGGCACTGTTTTGTGGCTTTAATTAAAAAATGATTCTTGAAGATTGAATCAGAAACACAGAAACATTTTTCTTTGAATGATGTGTGTGTGTGTGTGTGTGTGTGTGTGTGTGTGTATTTACAGGCAGTTTTTTTTTTTTAATGAACTCACTGTTGGGTGTGTGAGTTGTATTGTTGTCCCGAGGATGACATTGTAATGTTTGCTCCTTTTTCTCTTTGTGTACTTGTGAATAGTGATGGTGCATTCAGGAGCCTGCTTCTCTGCTGAGCTAAAAGTTCGTAAATAAAAAGAACTGAAAGAAAAAGGACAATAAACGTCCCATGGGATGTCGGAGTTTCTCTTCAGTGCATGTTTATGGCACCACAGTGGGCGTTGTGGTCTGGCCTGTAACAGTCCTTTGGTGTGTTTTCACTGGATGTGAGTCTCACAGACTCAAGTGTGAACAGAGCAAACAAACAAAATGCTGATACTTGTTGTAAAAAGCCAAAAGAGTCACTAAACATAAGGGAAAGATGCGTCTGGAGAAACGTTCTTGGCAGATACTAAAAAGAGACAGATCCTGCTGAGGCCTGAAGATCTGATAGTAGCAGTGGATTGGGCAACATGCTCTGCACTGTGGGTAGATATAGAAGACTGTTAGTGACTAAAGTACTTTAATCTGTAATCGGTGTTCAGGTTAAAATGTTGGAGTATTCAGGCAAAGATCTGTACACACAAGAAACCAAAGTGAATGCGAGTGCACGCTGAAAAAGTGAAAGTGAGTCGACAGATCGCAGCCATGAGTGGACGTCACGTGCTCTTCAGAGCTCAGGTCTGGCGTCATGACCAAAACTTAGACAAAAGCTGACGAAGCTCACTGGAGAGTTGCCTGACGTTACTTAGAACAGAGTCTGACAGGATGACAAATCTATTTGTGAGCCTAAACCCATCCCCCGCTCACTCTCAGACCTGGACTGTAATTACCACCATCATTAAATAAATGTCTTGCATTTTCTTACGCTACATTTACTTGCGTGATTTTTTTTTTTTTTGTTTTCTTTTCTTTGTGTTGCATTAAAATCCTCAGCTCCATCAGATGTGCTCAACAACTCACTTGTTAAATGGGACGATGGCTTCAGGGATTATTTGTGGAGCAGATGCTGGAATTGTTGTTGGTTTTTTTTTTTTTTTTCGGCTTTACTGAATTTGTTTTGTGTAGCACTTCACTTCTACGACATGAACGATTCAGATCACCGTTACACCGCTTTGAAAGCATATTTGTGTGGTTATTTCCTCTTGACACCCCCCCACCCCACCTCTCTCTCACAGTGCACCAGCACCAGTGGCTGAGAGTCAGTAGATTATGTCCATGCTGTGGAGGGACTAATGAAATTCCCTCACAGCCGCGTGGTCTGTGCTGTAGCATGGCCCTGCTGTGTTCATTAGCCATGTTAATGATTGTCCAGCTTGTAGTGACACTGTAATGTTGAGTGACAGACCCATATATCTCCCTGTCTCTCTGTGTCAGGTTCAACCCAGCCTCCCCTGTCTGCCCTGTCTCTCCTCTCACTCCCTCAAGGCTTTCAGGTCGTGTCTGATTTTTCTTTTTTTCAATCTCAATCTAAATTCCCTCTTGGATTCAGCAGCGCGTCAGAATAAATTGTTCAGTCGTTCAATGAGGAAGTGCAGTCAACCGACTCTGGTGTGCAAACACATTTGGAGCGGCAGTGGTTGACGTCTTATCGGTGCGCAGGCAGGTGTGCGTGTTTGTGTGTATTTTCAGGGGTGGGAGGGGCTGTGATGGGGCTCATTTTGCATAGATGCCACAAGTAGGTTTTTGAAGACCTGTACTGATACCAATACTTTGGGAGAGAGGCCGGCAGATTCGGTGTCTTGTCTGGAACTTATAGATGTAAATTTGAGAAAGAAAAAATGAAAAAGCATTCAGTGTCACACACTTGTATAAGCTACTACTGCTACATTATACAGTGGAAATCTCTGAAACCATAATTAATGATACAAATGAGGCTGATTTAAAGGAGTAATTTCAGTAATTTACTGTGGATTAGTGTCATGGGACTCACTAGAGACACATTCAAAAAGAAGAGTTAAACTCTGAGCAGAAGAAGCAGAAATATAACGGTTAAATATCTAAAAACGCTGGATCCTACAGTAATAATAATAATGTAATTTGATAGCATCCATCATTAGACCCTGAGGAACTAAAGAAACCTCTTGGAGGAGAGGTGAAACGTCTTCAACCAAGTCCAGTTGCTGTGGATTCAAGGCTCTTGCTAATGACACACTGGCTTCAGTCTCATAACCAGCTGCGGACTGTTGCTCTTTAGTGGAGGAGGTTAAATAAAATAAAAGTGAATGGTGCAGTGCCACTAATAAGGTATTATAGCCTCCTCCATTTCAGACTCTGTGGCTCTGAATTTGCTCAAATGTTACCTCTGTCAAGATGGCTTGTTGTGTGCAGGGCAAAGGTCACGAAAGCTGGAGATACCTCTGTGGTTCAATCTGGTTTCATAGTGATTCCACTGGAATTAACTTAGTTTAGAAAGAAATTAAGATTTAAGGAAAAGAAAAATATGGAGAAACGGACATAGTGATACTTCTATAAGTGACACACTTGTTTTCAGACATTATCTCAAGAACAACATGCAGGTGTCAGGTGTTTCAATGTGCAGTCTGACCATGCAACACACCTATTACTGATGATTCCACAGCACTGCAGGGGTGAATGCTGCGAGAGAGAGAGAAACAGAGAGAGAAAGACAGAGAGGAGAGAGAGAGGGGGCGGTGAAAATGTCTTATCTGTATTGACCTCCAGTGACAGACAATGACGTCTATGAAGAGCAATGAGGCCGCAGAAATGAGCATCATAAACCTGCTTTGATGATAAGTGTAAAAATTGCTGGGAATGGGAGAGGCGATCATCCCAGGTCAGAGAGAGAGAGAGAGAGAGAGGAGGGGTGAGGAGGATTGAAATGTATGAGGTGAATGTACTTGGTAAAAGAAGAGAGGAAATCCATCTTCCCTCTTGTGTCACATTTAATGAAAAATGAGGAACTTACCTGGCCTCTATCCACCTGCTTCCATCTGATCAGTGCAGAGGTGTGTGTGTGTGTGTGTGTGAGAGAGAGAGAGAGAGAGAGAAGGAGAGGGAGAGAGAGAGTTCTTCTCAAAAGGAATGGTGTATCCAAGGGGGAAGTTTGGAGGTCTTCTGTGTGTTTTGTTGATAACTGGGATTTGGAGCTCAAACACAGAGACGGCAGATGGTGTATTGGCTTCTGCTTCCTTGGCTGTGAGTGTGTGTGTATATTTTGTGTGTGTGTGTGTGTGTGTGTGTGTGTGCATGCATGTCAGACATGAGTCAGTGGTCCCTGAAGGTACTGCTACTCTCTGTGGTCAGAGCCTGGACTGATCCCAGATCAGCCGTGGCTTGACCTTAAGCCCATCTGCTATCATGATGACAGATGTGTCAGAGACTGGCTTCAGATCTGTGGCTGGACTCACAGTCTGCCGTCTCTGTTGCAGGGGGAGCTCTGTCAGACATTTAGTTCGGCGCTTCACATCCAAATATGTCTAGAATCACACCGTCAAAAGTCTTCTGATCTTCTCTGCCTCTGATCAAACTGTAGAAGTACGAAGCACAAAACCCTGTGAAATGGAGGTCACAAGATCAATGTTACTGTCAAGGGCTCATTTCTAATTATCTGTGACTTAGCCAAACCATCCTACATTTTTTAACACATGATATCAAAATAATAAGAGATGTTCTGACAATGTAATTATGTTAACAACTGCCAAAAACTAGAATGGGGCATCTGGGAAGGGTTCAGTATGTTTGAGAAGAACTCTGTTTGATGATGTGTCATTTGACAATGTCACCTGGAAAAAGGAGTCTATATGTGTTTATGGCCACGGTGGACAGCCTGCTGTTAAAGCATCCACCTGGCTACACGACACTGTCCTCCTGGCTTCTCTCCAGGAAAGTGATGAATTGGGCAAATAGGCATAAGAGGGCTTTCCAACAGACTTGTTGCACTTCGCATTGCACTTAGCCTCAGCTGTTGATGTAAAAATGAACAGTGAAAAATGAGTTTATAAATTTCACATCTTTGCACACCTGCTAAATGTTTCACACAGTGAATGTGATTGTTAGGTGATTACATCTTGAAAGTTAAACATTCCTATACACAACCCTCCCAATTCTGACACTGGAAAGGTGTGTTCATACCACCGAGGAATAGAGGAGGAGCTTAACATTAGATGTTTGCGGACACTTAGAGTTGTACAATGTAATTTCTGCATTTGATAGAGACAGAAGAAAAAAGGAGAGGGCTTGGAGAAAAGAAACAGCAGGATGATCAGGTAAGTTCTGAATGTCTGATCCTCAGTTGTGGTTATTGTAGCACATCTGACTTTCAGTCAGGAGGACTCTCATTGGCTGCTAAGGCAGAGTATTTTATCACATTGTGACTTTTTTTGAAATACTCCAACTGTAAGTAAATGTGGTGGTGTCTGTCAGACGTCCTTTGAAGCTATTCACCACCTGTCTCTTGGTTCTTTTTGGCTCTCACATAGAAATACTTTAAAAAGAAACAAAAATAACATCAGAGAGAATAGTTGCTTTCTTTCTTGTATTTAGAATTTTGTCATGTATGTGACAAAAATTTTGGTGTAATGTAACATTGGAGAGAAGAAAGTGGTGTCATACATCTATCCATTATATATCTGGTTTACCTGTTGAGGCTGGTAATAGGGCTCATTCTGGAAAGACTGTCGGTCTATTTAAGGGTCAGGAACTTCACACGATCCAACCTAACCCTAAACCAGAAACCTCTGCAGTGAAGAGATCACTGTAAGTAAGTACTGTACTTACACTACTGTAAGTAGTGTTGACCACTGTAACACCATAGGGATCATGAAAATTGAAAATCAAAATATGAAAAACGTGTCCTCTTGAGACCTGGATTTCTAAAGAGGATGAGTCAAGTATTATGTCAGCCTGGATTAAGATGCAGTTAGGGATCGGTATTTGTAACACGTGTGATCAGGATCCTGAAGATCTTGTGTTTGTTTCCTCTGATTCAGCAGTTATGATGTGTTGCCACTGTTACTGTCACATGAAAAAGTTCTCTCTGAGTCTGTCACTGTTGTCACTGTCATTTGGTTTTGGACTGTTAATGCTGGACATCTGGAGGCATTACGTTGATGGAGTTTCCACTGTATGAATTCAGTTGATCTGGGGGACTTCAAGTGTGTTTCTTTAACTTAGATTAAGTTAATAATATAATCTCTCCTATAAAAATAGGAGAGATTAATGATTGAAAATTGATGGAGGTGTGTGTTCTGGTTCCATTTCATTCTCAGTAGGTTGTTAAAAACATATTTCCATTTAAGGAAGCTACCATGACTTAGTTGTTCAAAGTATATTTGCGTAGTTGATTAGAGCAGAAAACAATCATGTTCTTCCATTTAACAGGAAATCATAAGGAGAGCAGTTCATTTTTCCACCTGTCAGAAATGATTCTATGTTGTTCCACTGCTCCCTCTTGAGTCTTTGCACAGTTGTGGACTTTTCTAGGTTTCCATTGTACTTTTTAAAGGTTGATTTGCTTCCTGTTGTGGCCAGAACACAAGTTATTATTTATGAACACAGTAAATGAAGGACCGGAGGAGGCAGCTCCTTTAATACGCAGTGACATGGCAGGAGGTCTTGTGCTAAATGTAAAGAAACTAGGGAGGCATTCATCACTGCCTGAGACCTTTGCAACTATTCACACATGATCCATTATTCGGCTCTTTGATCATAATTACACTAATTACAGCTCCTCTATTAGCTTGGTTTTTCATAAACAAGGAAGCAAGGGAAATGAGAGCGAAGAGGCTTAATGATTCAGAGTTTCTGACTGTCTGTGAAATGTGATTAGAAACGTGCAGGTGACACACTGACTTCTGTACAAATGATTGTGATTCATTGAGGCGGGCAGGAGCTGGGCTCAGGGTATTAAGCGGCACAGAGGGAAAACCACAGCTCAGCTCATATCCTTGATTTTTTTTCAAACTGCTCCACATGGTTCTGCCCCCTCAATCATTTTATTATCAGATTATTTAACACACTTGTGCAGCAGAACTATTCCATCAAATACATGATCTGACTTTAGTTATTGCTTCAGTTCTAAATGGACCTTGTATTGTGTCAGTGAAGCTGCACAGCTTTGGTTTGGTGTTTAGTTCAGACCATCTGAAATCATTGTTCCTTTCTCTGCTGTCAAACACAATGAAGCAAAGTAGACATTATTTCAAGTCATAAAATGACTGAGAGCTCTTATTAGATATGATTTTTAGTTGAGTCACTTCAGTTGAGTTTTTAAAACAGTAAGGAATAATTTTGCGCAATATGCAGTTTTTAGAAAATCAGTCTCAAACTGAAAATATAATTAAACACAGGATGATGCTGATTAGAAGGTATTTTCCCTCTGGGGAAGTTTCCAAGAAATCCAGGACCAGTTTTCCTCCTGTTAAAAAGCATGAAACACAGTAACATGTCATCATTAGTGTATGCATCAGACACAGACTCTGTGCTGTTCACTGTTCACTTATAATACTGTCAGGTTTCGACCTTTCTCTGTAAACAGCCTTGAGATAAAGTATTTGGTGATTTGGTGCTATACAAATAAATCGAATTGCAGTGAAAAGAAGTGAATCAATTCTGGTTCCTGTCACAGACACTAAAGGACAGAACTGCTGGTTATTGCGTTAAAGAGGAAGTGAGAGTTTTCAAATTAAAGTGTTAATGGATCTTTCATTGGATGTCAGTGAGGCTGCACAACTCTGGTTTAGTGTTTAGGTCGGCCCATCTGAGATCATGTTCAATTCTCTGCTGTCAAACACGTTTTCTCATTTCTCTTCCTAACGTCTTATTCTCGCTGGACTAACTTAATGACACACAAAAAGCAACAACACATCTAAATGCATTTTCATTTAAGAAAACAGCATAACATATAAATTCATAACAAAACCATTGTATTTAAAAACACTAAGTAATTAGGAAAAAAAACATTGCAATACAATTGTTTGACGCTTGTTTGTTGAGGACAGCAGACCTTGTCCACTGTTGTGTGCCCTGAAGTTAATGACCTTGCTGTTGCCAGCTAACCTGTAATTAGCATTTAGCAAGACACATTTGCATATTTTAAATAGTTATGTTGTCATGCCAAGTATATTGAGGGACCACATGGGGTAGTGCAAACTAGGTTGATGGTGTATATTCCCTCATGGCCTGAGCTGTACACCACTCAGTATCTTTATCAAATGTTTAGAAAGTGCAGCTGCATGTTAAGTTACCAAAACCATATGTCAGCTTCCTAATGAAAGATTAATGATTATCTCAGTCTCCTGACTGTAAAGATGTTTAACTGAGAATCTCTGTGATTATGACTGTTTTGTCTCTTGATGCTACTTTTTAATGCTGCGCAGAACTGTGGTCACTGCTGAAGGTTTTTGTTTCCAGTTTAACTGGGTGTTTCAATAGATGTCTGTCTTTTCTTTGTCTGTTCATTCAGCTGTGGTTTCATCACTACTTGTTCCCAAACAAACCCACAATGTGAAATGCATCACTTCCACTTCTCATCACAGTGATGGGAATACTCTCACCCAGACTCACACACACACACACACACACAGAGGGAGAGAACTCTTTTTATATTGGCACAGTAGGCCTATACTGTGTCAGTTTTTCTGTGCCAGTATACTGAGTGTGTATATCCTGAGCAGATAAATCAGTACCTGAAATCACATAGGGGATTACCAGCAGTTGTGCTGTAAACTACTCCAGCAACCCAACCCTGTGACAGGTCACAGGTTTAACATTACATATCCGCTCCTGTTTTTATTGTAATTCCAACCACAGAATTAACAGAGTGTAGTGTATTATATTAGCGTATAGTATAGTATAGTATGTATGTATGTACTACTATCTCTCTGTGTGCATAAAGCAGTAGTAGATGGATGGATGAATGAGATATGTTGTATAGTAGTATAGCATGATTGATTGAAAGTACATTATTATTGAGAGATGAACTGTTATAGCTGTTACCTGGGACAGTTGAAGTAGTCTCAAGTGATTCTGTATTGACCTCTGCAGCCAATCCAACAAGGCAGTGATTGACTGATTTATTTATCTGTATATTTGTCTGTTCATCTGTCCTTCACACACAATGCATTAGAGTGCTCAAAGGATTATACTGTAAAAATCTCTGTCGATGACCCATGAACATGGATTTTTTTGGTGAGGCTAAAACATTTTCAGCTCATACTTCACTTTTCCCCAGAGCGACTTTCTAGGTCAACAGCTCATGTCTTTCTTTTGACTGTGTATATCTGTTTTGCCTTGAACAGACCGACAGACAGACAGACAGACAGACAGACAGACTGACAGACAGACTGACAGACCGGCCGACAGAGACAGACAGATAGATGATAGATAGACAGATAGACAGACAGACGGACAGATAGACAGATAGATAGATAGATAGATAGATAGATAGATAGATAGATAGATAGATAGATAGATAGATAGATAGATAGATAGATAGATAGATAGATAGATAGATAGATAGATAGATAGATAGATAGACAGATCGATAGATCTGTGTATCTGTACATTCAAGACAACCAGCTGTGGGTCATTTCACATTAAAAAAATCCTTTGAACCTCACAATTTTTAATGTTCTGAATCTCTGTTTTGCCTCTGGTTTAATGAAAAGTAAGAGCTACAGATTGCTGTTTCAATTACAGACTTTCTTGGCTGGAGGCTGTGCGGAGTCTTGAGATGAACATGAGGTTGCCAGGCACAAAGCCAAGAACTGTCTGGCACAAAAGTCCCTAATTTGACATGACCTTTGTAGAAACATTTGTTTATTTCAGTCCATTCATGTTCACGACTCTGGGAACAGTCGTGTTTCTCAAAGCAGCTCACACTCTTCACACTACTGATGTGCAGCAGATGGCATCTTGAATATTCATTGACCGTCAGCGGGAGAATGATGATGGAGAGCGCTACCTGCTGTCAGTGTGTTGACAAAAGTTTCAAATGCCTGTCTGCCATCTACTGATGACAAACAGGTTTAAAAAATTCTACCAAAAAAATAGAGGCATGTACATTTATTTATTAATGTATACTTCCTGTTCTTTACCTCCACACCTGGGTCCCTTTGTAGTCATCATGGTCCATGGAAAACCTCTCTGATGGTGGTGTTAGACACGGTAGTCTGTAGAATGTTAATGAAACATTTTCTTCAAAACACTATTAGAAGTTGTAGTCAAACTTCTGGGAATGTTCTCCACTCGCTTCAGTATTGTCTATACTGAAGCTAATTAAAGACAGCGTTGAGAACAAGATGTGCTACTACCTAAAGAAATAAGTCTTCCAAAATGAAGTACATTACTTGTAATTGCCTTCCAGAGCAACCCATATACACAGTTTTGGCTGAAACCAAAAAGTGACGGTTGACAGGAAATGAGCTGTGAACCGGGATGTCCTATATTAAAGTCTCACGCTTTGTCAACCCCCCCCTCCCCGCTCAACTTAGTTCAAACATTGCCACATTTTGCTCACTATCTGAGCTGAATGTGACAAGTTGTCAGACGACTGCAACACTCAGTGTGACAGTAGAGCTGAGAAATAACGGACATGAAGATGCAAATTGTGTAAAGGTACAATGAAAGTAGTACTGAAGAAAACAAAATTACACTCAATGCAACAGCTCACACAATGCTGACAGGTTACTGACAATGTGTGAGATATCTGTGTGGTGGTGTTGTATCTTCTTGTGTGTATTCCCCAAAAAAGCTAATTGAAGGCCAGCAGATAGTAGAGTTTCTTGAGTGTTGTTGGCCTGTTTGGAATTTTGACAAATGAATTTTTGATTCTCTCAGGAATAAAGCTGTTTTCATTAGTGTCACAGTACTAAAAAAAAAAAAAAAAAAAAAAAAAAGAAAGAAATCAAAGCCTGACATTTTATGTCGATGGAAACAATTAAGTACAAACAAATTTAACATGTTAAGTAGTGAGTAGTGAAGATTTTCTCAATATTTACCTGTTTCTTGTCTGTAAGCTGAGATAAGTTAAACAGTGTATTTATCTCACAAGTATGAGGTTTGGTATCAGTCTTCAGTCTTGTGAAATTACATGCAGTAACATGCAGGGATGGTAATGGGAACTGCACTGAGTGGTCACTGTAAAGTCTCTCTCCAGGTGTTGGGGAGTAGTTTTCAGTTTCTTTTTTGTTCCGCCAAGTTGTCAATTCATCACTGCACAATATTGTTAATGAAAAAGTGACTCAAAGAAAAGCACCTAATCGCCTTCCCACTGAATGTGTGCATGCCAGGTTCCTACCAATTAACATTTGTACCAAACACTTTGGCGATAGGAGCGAGCCAGCATGAAGCAACAGGATAGGAACATAATGGCATTGATGGGACCCGGTCGACAAAAACAGGTTGACGTGTTAACCCACTTTAAAAATGAGTGTTGAGTGTTGTGAGTGCAGAAGTCCTGCTGCTGTAAAAGAATTATGACTGTTAAAGCTGGATAAAGGAAGCTAGTGAAATAGTGGCAGTCGATTGGTGCTTTGATTGTGTTTAATTGTGTAGGTTTATGCAGTTCTTTAAAGATAAATGTCCACGAGTGATGTCACATGAGTCGGTTGGAGTCATTTTGGAGAGAATAGATTTAAACAAAGTTGACCACATGAGCAGATCTTCAGCTCTGCTACAGACGTTAACCCACTGTCAGCAAAACTCCAGAGTCAATATTACTGGATCTGCTGTATCACTTGTGAGACAATAAAGAATATATATAGATGCTTATTATACTCATCAGTTATTACTTCTTTTTTCCTGAATTACAGTTCTGAAGGCCGGGCTTATTGCAAATTTCATCTAATCTGTGCAGTTTGGCAGAATCTATTCACAGAGTCTGTTCACTTGGTTCAGCTGTACACCAAATATATTTTCTCCAGTATGACCTGTATATGCTCCAGCTGGGTGAAATCGCTGGACTTTTATTGTGAAATCAAAGACCCTTTGCTGTGGATGATGAGCTTGGCCTGGATCTAAGTTTGGAAAATAATTCAACAAAATTCTTCTGAGATGTGTGTGCTGAAATGCTACTGGTACACGTTAAATGTGTGACTTGAGCATGACAGGACCCCACAGGGAGCTGCAAACATCAGAGGACACTGGGTTTTAAGTGGAACTGCAGTGTTTCCTGTGAATCATGGATGGAAGCGAAGCCTGATGTGATGCGGGTGTGAGACGGGGCGGGCTCTGGTCTGGGAGGTGGTCAGGATCAGGTCAAATGGTCTGAGAGGTCGGTGGGCTGCGTGGATAGAGTAAGCTGTGGCAAAGTGTCAGGAAGCAGCGCTCCACAAAAACTGTTTGTTCAACCAACAATGTTTTATGTATGTGGTTAGTCTTTCATCAGCACACTCAGTATTCAATTTACATACTGTGTACTGATCCGGCACTGAATGTTAAGCTGTTTATGTTATCTCAGCCACTTTATTCTGACACTGAGATGTGTGTGTGTGGAGGTCTGTGTGTGTGTTGCAGACAGATTGCTTTGCCCCCACCGCCCCCTCCCCTGTGGTTGTGCAGTATTGTGTTCTGGTAATAATGATGGGTTCTGTGCCTCCCAGTCTCCCTACCAGCAGGACACACACATAAAAGGGTCCTTCTCAGGGCAGCCATGTGTGTGCATCTGTGTTGTTTTTTGTGAGTGTGTTTGTGTGTATATGTTTGTGTGTGTGTTGTGTGCACATCTTTGTATGATTCTAAGAACATCATTTTCAGAAGTGCATGCTGATTGTGCTTCATACTGTGCGTGTGTCCAACCCATCAAGGTTCACGTTGGTTTACTCTCTCTCTGTTTCTGCATCTATCTCTCTCCCCCTCTCCCATCTATCTTTCTGTTTCCCTTATTTCTCCTCACTGTGTGACATTTCTGTTGTCCTCAGACAACTCCGCACTTCTCCTGTGTGTATCAGCTATCGGATTTTACCGAGGGAGAGTCTGCTTTTCTTGCATTTGCAAATCGAAACAGCCACACAATCGAAAACAATAGTACCTCCTGGAGGAAACTTCCAGTTCCACACAATCCGAACACTGTTTTTCAGAGATAAATAAATGAAAATGAGCTGAGAACAACTTCCGTGGAAGCCAGCTGTGACTGTCTCTGCTGAAGAGTTTCTACTGCTACCAGAATAGGTGGACTGTTGGATGTCCATCCTTCTTCTGGGGTCAGGTCTTGGTGGCAACAGGTCATCATGTTAGAACAGGTCCCTCTGCTCAGTGATGCTTTCCAGTTCCTCCTGTAGAATCCTGAGGTGTCTCGAGGCCAGATGAGATGCATAATCTTCCCAGTGTAAAGTGGATCTACCCGAACTGAATTGATCAGGAGGAGTCCAGGAGCCATCCCGATCAATTCAATTCAGTTTAATTCGTATAGAACCAAATTGCAAAATACACTTATTTCAAGCCTCTTTGCATAGTCAGATCAAAACACTATAATATTAAAAATGATGAAATAAAACCTCAACAGTTTTCAGTGAGCAGCATTTCAATGAGCACTACTACAACTACTATTACTACTACTACTACTATTAATGCTACTACTACTTATAATAATAATAACCTGCCTCCATGACCCAAGCTAGGAGCTGGTTCCATCAGAGAGGAGCCTGATAATTGGGTGCTCAGTCTCTCATTTTGCTCTTAGAGACTCTAGGAACCACAAGTAAACCTGTAGTTTGTGATCTGTTGAGATGATAGGGAACCAGGCCTTTGTATATTAGCAGGAGGATTTTGAATTCTACTCTGGATTTTACAGGGAGCCAGTAAAGAGAAGCAAATATGGAGAAATATAATCTCTTTTCCTACTTGCTGTCAGTGCTCGTGCTGCAGCATTTTGGATCAGCTGGTGGTTTTTAATGGAGTTACTAGGACACACTGATAATAAAGCATTACAGTAGTGCAGTCTAGAGGCAACAAATGCATAGACTTTCAGAGATCAAGCTCTTTTTGTGACAGGATGTTTCTAATTTTTACAATATTGCGCAGGTGGGAAAATGCTGCCCTAGAGACTTAGAGACAGAGTCTTATAGGTGAGAGACAAAGGACATGTCCTGGTCAAAAATAAACTCCAAAGTTCCTCACTGGAGCTGGAGGCCAAGGTAATGCCACCCAGAGTAACTATATCATCAGATAATGATTTTCTGGGGTAAAATGACTTCAGTTTTGTTGTAATTTAGAATTACAGGGCAGAACATAGATCAACTGGTAAATCAACAGCTTTGCCTTCTGGCACAGCTCCCTCTTCACCACAGTCTGGTACAACACCCGCCTTACTGCTGACAACACACAAATCAACCCCCCACTCCACCCTACCCTCACTGTGAACATGGCCCTGAAGGGGGCACAGCTCAACCTTCACCCAAAAGGGAGCAATCCACCAATTTCAGACAGAGAACTGTGGCCTTCGACTGTGTCTCTCTCAGTCTGACATCACAGACCTCCTTCAAAGCTGTTGGATGTTCCACATTGACAGTTTGAGGATTGGAAGCAGTCTGCGTGTTTTGTCTGGTCCGCCGTGTTTTCTGATCTGTTCAGGTGTTTCACACCTTCCTGTTTGATTGTTACTGCTCTCAATCAAACTCCTTATCACTTTCTTCTTGTAAAGCTGTTTTGTGAGGGTAGATATCATTTTGACCTGAATTTAAAAGCCAAACTCCTTTTAAATTATGCTATTTGTTAATCACAGAAAACAGTCTACTTGGATATTTATGCAAGACCATTAATATTACAGGATATTTACAGATCAGTCCCTTTCAGCCTGCGCCTCATTCGTGGCATTCAGTATGAGATTGAGTTGCACTCTCAGCCAACGGAGATCATTTCAACAGTCTCTCAAAAGAAACACATAAGGTCCAGTAAAGACCTGCATTTAATTTGTTGATGCTGATAATGCAGGATGACATCAGCAGAACTGTCCAGTGGAAAGTTCCCGGTACAACTGCTCCTGGATGTTTGTAATAAGTCAGTGAGAATGTGAAATCAACCACAACTAAAAGCCTGCAATCTATATTCTTTTTTCTTCTTCAGTGCAGATTAACTGAAGCACAGGTCATGAATGTATTAAGAGATCTCTGCAGCACTTCGCTCACAGAATACTCTCTGTCCATAGGCATGTGCGTGTCCAAACACTGCTGTTGTGCACTAACAGAAAATGACAGTTGCAACATCTGACCAAGATTGTTGGCCAACAAAAATATCTGCCGTCTGCTTTGCTCACTTGACTTGAATATTAACATTTTACTTTCCTGCGTGAGTTGTGCCCTCAGTCATGCGACATACACAGCTGCTATTCTCAAGTTTGAGAATATGTCGCTGGTCCCTTCCCTTTTTGGTTTAGAATCGATTTCATTATTTATGACTTAGTTATATTAGATAGATATCTTCATTGTGTAAAAGTCATCTCAGAATTTTCCCTGGGAACTTACATATCTGCTGAACATTTGAGCAACAATGTTATCAGTTCAACTGTAAACACACTTCCTGGTGAAAAAGGATTTTTCAGTTTCCTTAGCATATTCAAACATGATACATCTATATCTTGTCAGCAGCAGATGCCATCCAGTTGTCCACTGTAATGGACAGTATGAGCACTGACAGCAGTTAGCAGCACACTTCCACTTTCATGACAGAATGACCATACAACAGATCTCAGATCAGTTTGCATCACTTATTTCTGTCCATCCCAGTTAGATCCCCTGTAGACACATGTTGTGATAAGTTGATGTTTAAATTTGGTTGTTATCTGTTATTTTAAGAATTGATACCAGCCCAAGTAAAACCATAAATTGAGAATTTGCACAAAAACAAAACATTCTGAGCCCAAAACAGATTCCTATGTTTATGACAGTGTCTCAGTGTAAAACTAGACCAAGCAGACGGTGCCAGTGGGAAGAACGCTAATGAGCAAAAATTTGAAAATGTTTTTGACTTCTTCACTCAGAGAACAATCGTCAGTGAAATGAACGTTTGGGGTTAATGGTTTCCAGTATTCGTGCTTATCCTAAAGGTGTGAAATAGAACTAAGATCTGACTTTGCGGAGTGTGAAGAATCTCTTGATTGTCAGTTAAAATAAAAAATGACTCAGCTTTAATTTAATGCATCTGACTCTGATGAGAATACAGCAAAAAGAACCAGACCCCACCTACCCTTCCCAGCACAAACACAAACTCAAATCAAACTTGAATCCGAACATTTAATAAGTATCTTGTGTGTTACTTGCTACATGTTGCGTTATCTGCAAACTTTGTATCTCAATCTAAAGCCGAATTTGTGTTTGTGCATCAGACAGAACTAAGTCACAGATCAGAGCTGTTCCCATGAGTTCAGTCTGAGTTACAACAGATGAATCTAATGTAATCTAACAGATAGTTCAGTGTGTTTCTGTTTCTCTACATCAACAGCATATTGCCATTTTAATTAATAAATAAAACACATTGTAAAGAAGGGATGTTATATATCCAATTTAATGTGATGCTGATTTGATTCCGTTGCTGTTTCCTGCTGTGTTTCATCAAATCACAAATGAAAAATGTTGCTGATTTTTTTTCCTCTCCAACAATTTAACATCAATTAATTAACAATTCAGATCTCAGGCTTTTACATGCTTATGAAATAAAACCCAGTGTCACTCAGTCAAATGAACCCTGATGTCTAACCCTCAGTGTTTGACACAGATCTGTAGAAAGTGCAGATATTTCCAACTGACATCACTGAATTGCTTTGATTTGCTTTTGTTAACATGTGTTTACACAGAATTCAAATCAAATGTGTGTCGCCTTGTGTTATTTACATTGATTTAACTGCTGCTTTAAACCACAGTCTATGTGTGTTTTTTATCTCGGTTATTTCCCACCGATCCCTTTCCTTGTTCTGACCATCTCTGTATTTGCATTCATAAAGTTTTGTAAGTCTGAGCACAGCTTTCCTGATTCGTTTTAGAATGTATTGTTGTTCTGCTGTTGCCATATAATGTGACAAAGGCTAAATAAAAAATAAAAAGTAACAATAGATAGTTGTATGGACATACAGGAAAATTTTTTTACCACAATTGCTCTCAGTGAGACTCAATGTCACACTAAGATTTGATGCTGTACTTTTGACCACTGTGACAACTACTTTTGACCAAACTTTTAAGCAGGCCCACTGAGGCCTGCTTAAAAGTTTCAGTGAAATAAACATAGTTTGCGGATTCAACAGCATCTGTGCTGTTGACCAAAACCAGTTCTGTCAGTATTTTGCATTGTAGCATTGTGCACCTGCAAAGTTCACTACCAGAACTGTCACTTGTAATTATCTCTGATCAAATCTGATCCAGTACCAAGTTCTGCAACATGAGCCTTGCTCATAATTATAGACACAAGTTAGACACTGAAAACCCTTGTACTTTTAGTTGTACTATTACTCTTAAAGGTCCATTAACTGTGCTTCATTTTACTCTTATTTGCAATCAGATGCCTGTTTTATTGTTGTGATGAAAGAAGATTTCAAGTTTACACAGGAGACACCATTTGTTCTACATTGGTGAAGCTGTCAAGCTGCAGGTAGAGGCTGGATGTGTCATGTGACGTGACAATGTTGTGTGGTTAGATGTTGGATGTATCCAGGGACTTGGTCATTTCTGCATTTATGTACAGTAACTATGAAAAGTCTTCACCCCCTTGTGAATGTTTTTCTCTTTGATTGCTTTTGTAATTAGAATCATGGTCAATGTAATTTTACTTTTTTCATCAAAAATTTACAAAACAACTTGTCATGTCAAGGCACAATCAGATTTCTACAAACTGATGTCAGTTAAATAAAAATAAATCATGTAAAAGAAGTGATTGCATGAATATTCACCCCTTATTAATGTCAACATCTCTCTCTTGTCCTCTCTCAGATGTGTTGCCAGCCTCAGCACCCATCTTCCCCTACCCTCCCACTGACTGTGTTGAAGCTCACAGGGTGTGCTCTACCGACCCTGTCTGTGAGGCGCTGTACCGGGGCCTGGAGCTGTGCGCTGCCGAGGCAGCAGTGTCCCCGCTGGCGGAGCAGGCGGCGGCTGAGTGCCTGGAGAGACAGGACGATTTGCTGGCCAAACACCCTGCTCTGCTGACCTGCAAGTGCCAGCGTGGCTTCCGCAAGGAGGAGCAGTGCCTGCGTATTTACTGGAGAGTTCGTCTGCTGCCAGGTCAGTCAGGGCTGGGCGGAGGGTGTGGGGGTGGAGGCATCAGGGTCTGAATCTTCAACTGCAAACACTTAATTTGTCAACAGTTTAACAATAACGTACAGAATTATTGATCTGTACATTGTAATTTATGTCTAAGTGATTATCCGCATTAAGCCACATTAAGCTTGTTCACTCTTCATTGAATTTTATTTTAATTTGCAAATTTCTTAGTTAGACATTATCTTTACTTTGCCAAACCAACATCATGAGATCCTTGTAAGAATCTCCAACTTACACTCACTCTATCTAATCATTTTCTATATCCACTTAACCCATACAGTGAGGTGGGTGGGGTTGGAGCAAATCCCAGAAGGCATTGTGTGTGAGTGGCAAGGTACATGCTGGGCAGGTAGCCAGCTCAACACAATGTCCTATATACAGTAAATACAGACTCAAATGACTGTGTGTGATGTAAAAAGGACCATGAATCATCACCTCTGCAGCTTCTCCACCGTGTTTAGGTGTTTTTCTCTTTTTTTATTGGTTTGTGTAAAAACCTCAGGTGTTTGCTAACAGCTCCGTCAAACATATGATGCCTGTTGTGAAGTTCTGATCACAAGTAAAAAAAAAAAAAAAAATCGAGCAGCTTTAAGAGAAAGACATACTCCTATTCAGCAGAAGGTCAACAGCCTCACATTAAATGAGAAGTCTGACAGTATTCATTTTTTATTGTCAGCATTGCTGATGAAAATGCCAAAGCCAGCAATGTGTTAGTCTCACTTCTCCTTTAAACTGTCCATTTGTTCTTACTGAAGTTATAAATCTTTAAAAACAACTTACAAATGAATAGTTTCAGATTTTATTTTAAAAGACTCAATTATTTCCTAAAACTGTACACAGCTGTGCTTTTTAACCACATCACTCAAACCAGGGGGAAATACTTCATTTGTGGGGGACTGTTTTTGAGGCACGGCCTTGTAGACAGTTCTCCATTATGAAGACCACAAGAGACGACAAACATATTGAAACAAACACAGGCACTGTGAGACAAGGAGGAAGCTGAGACCCCTGGAGGACAAAGTTTCGTCCAGGAGTTAGACAGAGGACAATATGTGGTCCAGAACAGAGAGACTAAGTGAAGCAGAGCAAAGGCAAACGTTAAATAGATGGTTTTAAAAATATGTACTGTTTATATAAACGCTGATCAGCCTCGGATCTGCACCCAAGGTCCAGCAAAACAAAGGAATGAAACAAGTTGATGAGTGTTGTGGACTGCACTTCACATGGACTACACTTCCAAGTCCTAAAACAATCAAAGGCAGTGAGTCAGCAGGGAGTTTGTTACAGGGAAAAGTGACACAACAGGAAATTCAGGATTTTGTCATTGAACACAAATCTGACAGAACAGTCATCTGCCTTTGCAGGCACATACCGCTGAGCATTATTTGTGCAGGACGTTATTTTCTTCACTGTAGATAATTGAAGACAGACGTCATCTATCTATCTATCTATCTATCTATCTATCTATCTATCTATCTATCTATCTATCTATCTATCTATCTATCTATCTATCTATCTATCTATCTATCTATCTATCTATCTATCTATCTATCTATCTATCTATCTATCAATCACACACACACACACACACACACACACTTGAAAACAAGGTTCTTCATATTTATGGTCAATATCTAGACAACAAAATACTGCTGTTAATTTCCAACAAAGTTACTTTGTAAATAAATATACTCCTTGTATATGCACTAATGTTGACGGCCCAACTGTCCTACAAAACATAAGACACACCCTCGAATACAAACTAAAAACTTAGTCTATTAATACTCCATTCATTTTGTAAATAGTCCAACAGACCAACAGACAATGATATTTTAATTTATTAATTTATTGGCCAGATATGTTTAAAATAACCATGACTCTGACATCATTTCATCCTCGATCATTTATTGTCAGAATTAATTGACTTTCACTAAATTGTTTATTGGACTCTGGTTTGTCACTCTCAACAGTTTATATTTCATCTGTAGTTGATTGTAATTTATTAATTGGTGGCATATCAAAGAACTCTGGAAATTTATATCTTGTTTCACTTATACTGTCAAATAAAATTGACACCTACTGCAGGGTACAGGTCAAGTACATCGTATTTTTAAATGAAAATATTGTGTCATTATGATGATTGTTCAACATGTGCCTCCCTGTAGCACATGTTGCCCAATGTCCAGTACATGATATATTTATTTGGACTAGCAGCTCTGAGCAGATGATCTCTGATTTCTGCTATTTTTACCATGGTTGTCCACTTGTCTCATGTGGTCATTGGCGAAATAGAGGAATGGTTGAGTACAGGTTACTAATGGTAGACTGACGTCAGTTCAGAGATTCTAGTTCACAAACATATGTTGTTACTGAGAACAAAATTGCCAGAGAATCTTGACTTTTACACAAAATGCCTACTTATTTTGTGTGTAGAATAAGACTATTTCGGTGCACATATTAGTGAATGAGGAATATTATTCTGTCACCTCTGTCATGATTGAGAGAAATCAGATAAATCAGCTCCACACACACAATATTTGTCAGCAGGAGACACATAGTTTTGATTATATTGTACACAGGATTTGTTGACGAGAGGAAAAACTCTCAGGGATATTTAAATGTTTATTAGGAAGCATTTGATACTTGCAAACACATCAGCACATTTCACTCAAAATATACTTACAGTATAATGTTATAGTAACTACTAAACTATCACGTCCTAATTCATATTCTCTCTACTATGTATTCCTGAGCTTAAACCTAAAACCTAAAACCTAAACCAGGAATCTAACAGTAATCCTAAAACCAAGTCTTACATGGCTGCTAGTCCAGTATTGTGGTCACACACACACACACACACACACACACACACACACACACAGCATCAAAGCATACTTGGCCTGCTGGTGTGATGTGTGTATTGGTAAGTGAGCTAACACTAGCCAGTGGACTCCTTCCCCCCTGTGGCCTATTAGTCAGCGGAGCATTAGTGTAATTACACACTCTTCAGTTCCTAACGCTGCTAGGCTGCTCTAGCGTGTCATTACCATAAATATATAGCTTGGAATAGGATTTACATACATAAACACTTTACATGTCATTACATTCTTCATTGAGCTAGTACTGTGGAGTGTGTTTAAATAATTTGCAGGAACAAACGGCTCGTCCACAAGTCAATCAACGCTCTGCTAATGGGTTCACAATTGAACAAAGGCTCTCTCTGCAGTAGCATGAGCTCATGGTGACTTTGGGTTCATCCTCCACTCATTCTTATCATACATCTCATCCTTCAATATGCCCACACTGATGAGCTACATCAGACACTCGACCGTTTATAGCCACATTAATACTTTGTCCCAGAAGTGAAACAGCTGTTGAATGGACTAACCAGAGAAAGTTCAGAGGGGATGATATGTAGCTCTATACACAGTTGAAGTGCAACTCCCCGGAAACTCAACCACAGCAACTTACAGCAGCTCTGTGGAGACCTAGACTGTTTGTGTTTCCTTCAACAGGTTTCTGATGTCAGTGGACGATGTTGGTAGTGAAAATATCATAAAGCAGCTGCTCATTGCTGTCAATATTGCAGCAAATGAAAGACATGTAAATATTGTGACGCCTCCTGTTCAGCAGTGAGACCAAGTGAACCTTCCCACGCAAAATGTAAACACAGTGTTGTTATGATCCATCTATCTACTGTTGCTTTGTTACTGACATAAATCTGATGCTGAACTTTAAATCAAAACCTGAACAGTATGGTATCTACATAAAGAGCAGGATAGTGAGGTACGTGTTATCATATAAGAAAGTAAAGGAAGGTCAAATGCAGGCAGTGCGTTTACTTCAGGGACCCTTCTGCACTGCAGAGAACACAGACGGGGGGCCTTTGTTCTTCTAATTAGCTTTTGTGAAGTAAATGTCAGTTCAGCCCAGTGACCTGTCAGAGGCTACACTGCACAACTTCATCTAGAGATAGAACTGATAGAATATATAACAGATCAGAAGTCTGCTGCTGCTGACACCAGGTTAACTATTCTGATGGATTATCAATGATTCATGGCTGAATTATAATTGAACATGCTGAACATGTTAATAATGCAGATGACTCGTGTTTCCACACACGAGCATCATGATCACCAACTATCATACAGCTATCTACCTCTACAGATGCCCTCTATCTCTGCTTACTAATGCCTCCAGAAAGTGTTCAGTTAGATTGAGATGATCGACAATGAACAGCTTTGTACTTTGGATGCTGCTGCTTCTGGTTCTCAGTCAGTCATAGTCTATTTATTTAGATGTCATGTAAATACAGGTTTAGAATGGCTGGTTAAGATATTTATTACTTACAGTACCTGGAAGTGTTAGTTTGGTTGTTTGGATTTTACATTTGCATATGTGAACCACATTTTCACATTTATCACATTCAGAGAGGATGAGGTTTTAATAAGCAGGATTAGTGTAACACCATTTTTTTCACAAGGGAAATTCTGAATAACACAATAATACTTTTGTTCTGATCATTTGGCTTCAATCCAGATTTTACTTACATTTGAATCATCAGATAACATCCAGATAACATGAGATGACACTATATTCAACATAATTGAGCAAACCCTAAGTCATATTTGCTTACTCATTCACTACTTCACATATAATCTATTTTAACCACTATTAAATATATTTATCTAAACTCTATGTGAATACATATACTTCTTATACATTTCTACGTGCCAGGGTGCTGGCATAATGAGTTGTATGTAGCTTTGAAAACTTTTGCAGAGCATTTTAATTGGCTTAAAGATTTCTCAGGGCATAGCAGAACATGCCCTCTTTTTATTAGCAGCAAATCAGACCAAGACCTGTTTTCAATGTGGTTGGTCAGTTTTCTACAGACCTGTACTGTATATTTGTGGTTCTCACTCTTGCTCATTAAACCTGAGCTTTCCGGTTTAAGGTCTGAGTTCAAGTGGGACAGTGTAGACAGAAATTTGTATTATTTCTTCACGGGAACATCCTTTTTACATGACTACACTGGAGAAACAAAAGAGCATAAAAGAGCTGTCCAATTTAAACATGAAGCAGCAGCAGGTGATGGAGGACGGGCTGACTCTCAGGGTTTCTCCTGCTCTTGTTATACTGAACGGAGCTGGTGTAGAAAATTGCATAATAAGGGACTTTTTAATAATTAATTGTCCGCTCATAGATCTAACTATGATAGGCAATCATAGTTAATGTCATGCATTTTTTTTCACTCTTCCTTTTCTGGCTTCAATCAAGGTATCCCTCATAGTGTGAATATCTCTGAACACAAACTAAATGAAAACTGAAAGCAGTTTTGAATTCCTCAAAAATAAAAATAAAAATCTAACTAAAACTGCATATGCTCTTCTTAAACTAGAGAGAAGTGGAAAAAAATGATACTCAATTATAAAAATACAAGAAAACTATTGTAACTCTGCCCTAACACAGCACCCCCGCTTTCAAAAAAAACATTGAAGCACCAGCCGACACAGACTTCAGTGTTTGTCTTAGATGGGTGAGTCACAGTGTAAATAATAACTCAGTGTTTTGTTTGTGGTTTGTTTTCTTCAGGGGAGGATGAGCTGGAAATATCTCCCTACGATGACACATTCATGGATAATCGCATGGCCTCCTTAGTGGCAGGTAAAACACACAGAGTCACTCATGCAGTCTTTGTTATGATGAGGTCGTTTGAGTCAATATCCATCATTGTCACACATGAAGTATTTAATGGCAGACAGCTCTATAGCTTCATCTTAGGAGAACAGCTCAATGAATCATTAAGGCTTAGACATGACAATCAATATGTATCAGTCAATAAAGATATAGTAAGTAGTGACTGGCTCTGAGGGGACTCTGCTCATTGAGCAGAACAGATCATATATCACCATGAGATCCTTGATGTTGTAGCAAAAACATTATGACAGTGGAGTCTAAAGTGACAGGATGATCATTGTTTGGTGAGTTCAGTTGCAGCAAATTCACAGAAATGTTTGGTAAAAACAGAAACAACAGGATAGTTGCTCCATAAAATTTCCTCCAGGAGAATCATGTTTCCCAAAGATTCCTTTGGCCAAAACATCTGTTTATGTCAACGTACCAAGACAACTTATGGATATTTTTATTTTCATGAGTTTATTCAAGATCCTTGAGGGATTGATTGAAATCCTAATGTTTTTGACAGTATTTCGTGTGCTTCCATTTGGAAAAAAATAACACAAACACTGCTGAGTCTTTTTGTTCCACCTATAAATACTGTGTAAAATGTATCATCACAGTCCTCCACCTCTGTAGCCGCTCACACATTAAAAACTAATATCTGTAAGTTGCAATTTTTAAGCGATTATTTTTGGCAGAAAAATTTCCCTCAGTTTTCTGCACACACAGGTGTTTTTGTGTTTTGCTAATTCAACTCACCTCTTGTCCACTCAGCCTCATCCTTCATGCAGCTGGATGGTGAAAACCAGTGCTTGAAGGCAGCGCAGGACTGTGGCCTGTATGAGAAGTGTGGTGCCCTGCGATCAGAGTATGTTCTGGCCTGCACCAAACGTGTTCCCGGGTCTAACCGATGCAACCAGCACAAGTGCCACCGGGGACTGCGGCGCTTTCTGGAGCGAGTGCCGGAGGAATACAGCCTGGGCATCTTGTTCTGCCCCTGCACCAACACCCTGTGTGGTGAGAGGAGAAGGAAAACCATCGTGCCCTCCTGCTCCTACCAGGAGATGGACGGGCTGCAGCCCAACTGTCTCCACCAGCAGAGTTTCTGTCGAAGAGACGACCTGTGCAGGTAAAGTCAGGAAGCCAGACAGTTTTTACAACCGTAAAACTACATCGACAACAGTGTTTGATTTAATGGTTATTGTAGAATAGATTGCAGTATAAAGTCACATTGCTTGCTTACAGTTGTTATAGTGTGTGCCTGTGATTGCGTGTGTGTGTGTGTGAATGTTGTTTTGCAGTTTGAGTATTTTGTGCTTCTGGGGAAATAAAACAATCAGGAAATGTAGGAAATTGACTTTAAATATTGTTGCTAGTTACACTAACGGCAGCAGAATAAATATATTAGACTGACTACATCCTATTATTTGAATTTTTAACTACAAGGTTAAAGTCACCTCAGCAGCTAAAGTTGTTATTACATTTAATCCATGGTCAGAAAATCTGATGAGGAAATGATGTTGTGTGTTTGCAGGGACACACACACACACATACACACACACATATACAAGCAAATAATTTAGAACTGTAGGAAATAATCCAAAGATTTAATGGTACAATCACTGTATTAACTTTAAGTATATTGTAAACCCTAACCCTTGCTACACTTGATACTCACTTGATATGTTCTACCATACTGAATCTTTACCAGTGGAGTCAGGGAGTAGTTACTGGCAGACATGCAGACCATTAACATGAGGTGTGCCCTAATGGCTCCAGTAACTGCTCTCTCCTTTTAGAAGTACAAGTAGATTCAGATTCACACAGTTTATTTAGGAGACATATGCGAGGACGGTTGGTCCACACAGACATTTCATGTGTTAAAGTTCAACAAAATTGAAATTCCTGTGGATTTATTTTTGCCTCTGTGACAAAACGCTGCATCAACACCTTTCACCAAAATGTGTTTGTTAAATGTTGGTGTGACCTGGATGTTAAACAACCCATTTCTTGTGTTTTCACATTGAGCTGTTGTTTTTATTTCGTTGCTAGGTCCAGACTGGCTGATTTCCTCAATAACTGCCAACCGTCTACTGTGACGGCCAGTGGCTGTCTGAAAGACTCAGCAGGCCTGTGCCTCCGAGCCTACGCTGGACTCATTGGTATGGGACGTGAGGAGGAGGGGGAGGGGAAGGGAGAGGAAAGGTCGGGGAAGGAGGAAAGATGAATAGTTTAAATACGTTCGATATAAGTCTACCTTATACCTCCAGACACAGCCTTCAGGAGACATTGTTTTGGCACGATGCTGAGTTTATCGCTAGTACTCTTTAAAAAATCCTAGTATAGATTTCCTAGAAACTTGGCAGACTCTCTAAGGCTTTGGTGAGTTGAACTGTGGATTATAATAGAAAGAGAGAATAGTAACATATTGTATCTAAAGCCTAAGTGTGAAATTTCATTAAATACGAAAACAAATAAGCAAACACAAAGAAAAAAGTATGGTAGCTGATCTAAAAATCAAGTTATCATCTAAGGGGTCTAAAACAGCATATGTGTGACTTCAAAATAAAAGTGGCTGCATGCAAGTGGATGGATAGAAGGTCAGAGTGAGAGAGTGTGTGTGGACAGGCAGATCAGACAGAGAAAAGGTGGAGAAGGAGAAGCAGGACAGAAAATGAGTGAGTCCTGACAGTGATGGATAACTTTTCTATCAGGCACTACCTAAATAATACACATATTTATACCAGGACAACCAAAGAAAAGCAAACATGCATACGCAGTGCACTGAAAAAAATACAACGGTAGTGGTTTTTCATTTTATTTTGTGTCTCAAGGTGCTATTGTGAAAACAAAATTTAAATATAGTAGCAATTCTAGTGCTGACTGTAATGTAAAATGATGACGTGATATAAACTATCTGGAAAGAAACAAGTATTGTAAAAATGCCAAAGTTACATATTTACTGACATTAACTGTGATTGTGACTGTGACCCTCTGACCTGCAGGAACCATGATGACGCCCAACTACATCAGTAACAGCTCTGCCGAAGTGTCACTGTGGTGCAACTGTGAAGGCAGCGGCAACCAGTGGCAGGACTGTCTGAAACTGCAGCGCATGTTCACTCACAACAACTGCCTACGTGAGTCTGAACATCGACATCATGTGTCACACACTAGACTCTGTCTGGCCGCTGACTGTTGACTGAGGCAGTTGAAAGACAATGAACTGTGTCTGGGCAAAGTGAAACCACAGGAAACTCTTATGAAACCCGTAGTGGTTGTCCAACCAGAGTATAGTTGTTTATAATGTCTATAGGTTCCCTCTAATTTCCTTCAGTATCGCTGGTACTGAGAGTCTTATTAATTGTTTGATTTATATCTGTTGACTCTTGTTTTTTTTTTTTGTTTTTTTTTTTTAGGATCATTGATTTAGTGATGACAAGAATATAAAAGTTCTCTTTCCTGGGCAAATTAAATCCTAATTTCATTACAAATTGTATTACTCTAGTCTGGAGTCCCAGCTTCCACCCAGGACTCAGGACTGTAGTGCCAAGTTTTCAGATTTCAAGTTTTTATTGTCATGTACAGACAACAATAGAACATCATTGCCTGTAATGAAATTTCTTGTGCTCAGAGCCACCCTCAATATTGACGAGAAAACACACATTAATAAAGTACTAGTAAACAAATAAAAATAAAATAATAAAAATAGAATTAAGAGTAAAACAATAGAAATGAGAATAAAAAGTGTCTGTAGTTTAATGAGGGGAGGGGAGGTTGTATCATGAATAGAAATAATAATAATAAAAAAAATACAGTGTTATTAGAACCTATATAAAACAGAAAATAACCTGTATAACAGGTACTGGCATTGAAATGACTGGGAGGAGGGGGTTGTGTGGTGAAAGTGCACAGTGATATTTATTTACAGTGATTGGTATATAACACTAGAGCACAACATCACGTGATTATGTACAAATCTTGTAATGTTCCTCACCAATGAGCCACAACATTATGTCGTAACCCTAGCCCTACTGCCCCATGTTGCCCTGCATGCTGTTGTAATATTAAAAGTAATGTTCACCAAAGAAATTGCAAGTCAAAGGGGATAAATGAGAACATGTCATGGATGATGATGTTCTTTGCTACATGTCAGCCACATGTAAAGTGGCAGCAACATCCATCAGAGCCTTATGAATGTCTGCAGAGTGAAGGTTATGTAGGGCTCAAGAGGTGTAAGGAGAAGAGCCAGAGGCTAAAACCCTCCAGCTGTCACTCAATCACAGCAGCTGTCAATCAAGCTGTCGATACACAGCGAGCCTGTAATGTCCAAACACTAAAGTCTGGGTCGATGCCTCAGTGCACTTCCCATAAAGCTCTGTGATTCATCAAGCTGCCGACAGCTGCAGCAATAAAGCTGCCAAATAGGTATGAATGTTTAAGGTTCACGCCCACTCTGATGCAGCGTGGGAGCATGGACACACACACATACACACACACACACACACGCACACGCACAGACACACACTCAAGCTGTGGCTGTGTCTCCGTGCAGGTAATGCTATCAGTTGGATGGGGATCCCCGGTTCCCTGCCGGACGACATCACCCCCCCTCCTGCTCCCAGACCCTCCCCGTTGGTTCAGGAGGACAATCTGCTGATCAACAACCACCTGCCTGAAAACAACAACATTGTGAGTACACTACAGTTTATATTTTTAGATTTGTAATTACAAAGCCTTTTGTATCATCTCTAAGTCTCTGAATTAGATGTGACCATTTGCCATGCTTTACTGTTGCATTTATTGAACTTTCACATTTTAACAGACCATTGGTTTCTATGAAAGTTAAAAACTGGTTTAGATAGTTGCAGTTCTTCAACCAGCAGACGTATATTTAAAGGGAAAAAATATATTTTTCTGTTATTTTCCAGATTAATTTAAGAGAATCCCCAAAATCATTACAAGTGATCCCTTCACACTGTCACTGTCTAATATTTCACTTAGGAGCCATATTGTTATTAAGGCTAAAAGATACTCATGTCATGTTGACATGTTATTAACACTATTTTAGTCTAAATCTGATTTTAATTACTTAAATTTGTTTACACACTCACATTGTGGGGACCCGTCTACCTTATGGGGACAAAAAGCAGGTCCCCAAAATGTAAAAAACAAACAAAATAAATAAATAAATAAAAAATAAGGAGAACACATGATTCAAGGTTTGGTTAAGGTTAGGATGTCTCGGGTTTCCAGGAAAGTCTCCAGGAAATGAATGCAAGTAAATGAATGACTTTATGGAAACCAGACTGTGTGTGTGTGTGTGTGTGTGTGTGTCTTTTTTCTTTCTTGTTGATGTTCCCGCTGGCAGGTCACTTGAAGTGGCTGAATCCACTTTGCAATCAGTAACCAGTGTGTAAAAGCTGAGTTAGTGGAGATGAAACAGTGCCAGTGGGCCAGGAGGCATCTTCATCGCCGTCTAGTCATGTGCTTTTTTACTCCCTGTGGTGTGAGGGTGTTTTGATCATTGAGTTGAACTGTCCTTGGCATCATTGGAAGATTTAATCATTTCAAATGTTGGCTTCCCTGATTTTCTGGAGCTTGTTTTTTCCAGTGATTTTTTTTGGTTGAGTTTCCTTCTAATAATGTATGATTCACCTCAGCCAGTGTATGTAGGACTATTGAAGTCCAGGTACTGGGAGAGACATGTATACAGGTGGAGGTGTTCTGATGCTCATCTGTAAACGCCTGTGAACACAATGATTTACTGTGATCTAATGTGAACGAGGGACAGCGACTGGAACAAAGTCAGTTCAGGACTGTATTATGATGCAAAAATGAGGATCTTGGATGTCTATGACTAAAGGCCATGTAGTGAGGAGGTCAGTGTGAATGGGTGGGTCAACAAAACTGTCACAGTCAGAATGTGAAAATTTGAAAACCTGTTGATTGTCATCACACATAATCATGACTGTCACACCTAATTTAATGTTGTGTGTTTGTGGTCAGATCTGCACACATCACACATACCAGGGTCACGGTTCAACAATGAGCAAACAAATGTTCAAACCGTCCTGACTTTGTTGTTCAATTAGTCTCTGACAGCCAATCAGGCTTCACACAGTCTGTGGCAGACAGACAAGACTTGGCCCTGAAGTGTTTTGACTTCAGTTGTGTTGGTGTGTGAGTCTGCCAGCTCAGTGCCGAGAGCAGAGCACAGTAACACACACACAGTGACGTTGAGATGTGTGTCGACACATATGCTTTGAGAGCACCACGGCTTCTGGCTGCCCTCGGCCCACACTGACCGTCCAATGTGGTCCAATCCAAATGCGGTCCTGGCCGCTGTAACCTTGGCCAGACCACAATCTGCTGTGGTTGTGGCTCTCTGGCTCCCAGCATGCCTCACTGCCAGAGATAATCTGGGCCTGCAGACAAGAGGGGATTCTCTTCCCCTCTCTTTCTCTCTCTGTGTCTGTGTATGTCTCTCTACCAGTGGACAGATTAGATGCGGTCTTAGTTGGAAGCATTCAGGCTTCATTAGTATGAATTTATTCAGGCCCATATGCCCCCTTCAAGCACACACCCTCAAATACCTGCCTTTCCTCGCTCTCTTCCTTCTATTTTTTCCAAAGTTCCTCCATCCTATGTTTTCTTCTAATTCTCATTCATCATAACTTATTTTCTTGCATCCACAACTCCACCCCTCTGCCTCCATCCCTTCCCTGATCCACATCTCTTCATTTGTCCACCTCTCAGCTGCTTGTTTCACTGAAGTGATTTTTCCCTGAATTTGAAAGGTTTCACTTCAGGAGGATAAATATCTGTCCCAGCGATGGAGGACATGTCACATTTAGAAGCAGAGATAAGTGGTGCTGTCTGCAGCGCCATCACAATGGTACATGTATATATTGTGAGTTTTTTTTTTATATGAACATCCTAAATGCAAGACCCTGTCTTAGTGGGAAGGCTCCCTTTTGGAGTGCAGTTTGAAGTTTGAATACATCCTTAAATCTGAGCCTGCAGAGATCCTGGCAGCAGTTCTGGCAGAGACCATTGGTCATGTGACTCAATTTACACATCATGTTCTTTCCATCGAGAAAACACTGCTCTTTAAATTACTTAGAAGGTTAACCATCAGGTGATGTTTTTGCAAAGAGCTCTGGAAATGACTGCCTCATTAACACACATTTTTTTCATAATTTTCATACATGAATACTGTAGTACAACAGGTTACTTGGACAAGTGCAGGTCCTTAAAGACTCAAGACCCTAGATGCTCCAATTATGGTATTGACAGATCTCCTCGGGCTTTTTCAGTCTCTCCTCAATAATTAATAAAAGCAGCAAGATGAAAGGAAAGGTCACCGTGTCCATGTGACACAATGGTGATAGGAAAGTCTGCACAAAAAGGACAGAAAAACTCAAACAGAAGCTGCTCTTTGCTGATCAGACTTAGTTTTTGTAGCATTTACACTAATTTCACCAAACATTATTTTCACATCAAGATAAAAGTGAGGAGAAGCTAAAACCATGATTGTCGTCTGTGCCCTGAAGGGGAGTGAGATAACGGTGATGTTTACAGCTCATGCAGCTGTCAGACGAAACGAGACAGAGTAAAGAAGGCAGTCAAACAACAGAAAGAGCAATAAAACATGCAGGTATCACAGGAATATTTCAGTGAAACTATTATTAACAGCTGTCTCACAATAACTTAGCATGGGCCTTAGGCTGCTCCATATGTTGATGTGTAAAGTATATTTAGGATGAACAGCTAAATGTCCTCGTAACTCAGCAGCTCTAACTCCACAGTGAATAATATTCATCAACAGCTTTAACGTTTTAAATAGATACTTGTGATCTAACTGCCGGCAGGTATGTGTCGTACTGATTAAACAATAATCTGATTGTGTTTGTGCATGTCTTAAAGCTGAAAAATGTTGTAAAAAATTTCAGTTTCAAAGTTTCATTCTTGAAATTCAACTGAAGAGATTATTCTTAAAGGTTAGGTTATAACCCAGGTCAAAGACAAGATGGTTAATGTCACAGAAAGATCTTTATCTGCAGCATCTGGCACGAAATCACACACCTTCACAACGATTCACCTGGTAAAGAGCCTAATGAATGATAACATGAGGTTGAATCATGTGTAATCATAAGTGGCTCAATCATCAACGATCATCTTAGTGCTTGTGTTTGGTACAGCCCTTAAGACCTTGTACTTGTCACCATTAGTTTATTAAATGTGTGATATAAGCACAATGTCAGTAGCTTAGAAACTTTGAAATTTTATTTTGGGGCGTGTCAAAATGACATTAATTATTTTGAAGTGATCTAATTAAGTTTCTTTTCATGTTGAAAAGGCGACAGAGCATCAGGCATACATATTTTATAAATTGTAAAATTGTAAATAAAGACCCTCATTGACGTCCAAAATACATCAACAAGACAGTGTACATACCACAACTCTTAACAACACAAAACTTCTAGAACAGGTTGAAAAGCTTAACTTAAACCACAGCAAAAAATTGGAGATTGACAGTCTTCTGGTTTCTGTTATTTTTGCAAGTGGTCTCACATTTCAACTGTTTTTAAACACTTTTTTTGAACACTGGTCAGTCACAGTTAAAAGAAGAGATTCATTTCACTGATACTCTGTTGTTAGCGTCCATCCTTCTCTTCCTCAGATATTATGTTGCATTGATTTCATTAAATTAGCTTCTATGAACTACTCCTGTTATTACTACCAACTTATATTCATAGTTGTATAATTCCAGTCAATTGAGAAGTTGACATTGAGATGTTTACTGTCTGAGAATTAGTTTGAATTTCACATTTTGTTAAAATGTGAAAACCATCCGTCACTCACACTGTCTCCTCCTTGTCAGGTGGAGAGTGAGGAAGAAGAGGATCTGTCAGAGAAGGTGGACGAAGAGGAGGGTGACGAAGGTGGCGAGTTTGATGTCATCCCGCTGTACTCAGAGAGAGCCACCGTCTCCAACCTGGGCTCTTCTGGTAATGGGGTGGCCGTGTCCCTCAACACCGGACCTGATAAACCTCTTCTACTGCTTCTTCTGCTGCTCTATGCCTCCCTCAGCTGGGGGTAGAGTCTGGGCTGTACAGACCACACAAATGCACGCGCACACACACACACACACACACACACACACACACACACACATATAAAGGACCCTCTAACAATCCTGGACTGATTGCTGTAAAGTGATAAGAAACATTGTGAAGAAATGGACTTCACCTTTTGTCAGTATCATCCCCTCAATTCTTCACTTTTGTCCTTGCTTCCTTCTGTCCCTCCTTTGAAAATGGCACTTTGGTCAACACAGTCTGACTGCAGCCGCAGTGGTGGATCAACATCCCGGCGGCACTGGAGGCCGAGCTGTGGCAGGGTGTCTGCATGCTGTCGTCAACCAGTCAGCATCGATCACAGGTCAGAAACATGACGTTAGTCTGAGCAGCTGCTCAGCTGTTTGTCTGGACGTATCAACCAGATGGAGGAGTAAGAGCAAATGTATCTCACATGAAATATACTTTTATCAATCAGACCGGCAGATCCAGTATTTCTGAGAAATTAAATCTAAAACTAAACAAACTCAAACAACAAATATCCAGTAAAAGTGTCTTTGAGGATCCTTGCACAAGTAGCAAAGAATAACTTTAACTAACAAATGTCACAATATTAGGCTTTAGCTTCTGAGATGTTGCCAACTGTTTGTATCTTTTATGTCAATTTCAGGTTTATTTTATTAATTTATCAATTAAACCAACAGCTACTTTTTAGATTTAGAAATAATGAACATGCCCAAACTCTGCTGACTTTGCTGGCGACGCTACAAAGAAACATGTGGTGCAAACTGTGTCTTCCTGCTGTGCTTGGATGTGAATACTCCACAAATATAGAAACAGCCTTCGGCTGCAGTCAGACCTTGTTTTTTCAAGAAAAAAATATTTAATTTTGTTTTTAACTTATTGATGGATGATGGCTGGTTAGGTCTTACCTGTGCTGCGGTCATCCTAACAACAACACGACGTCAGGGGGAGGCACATGGATTTATGACGTTTCAGTCAAACTTTATCATGGTGATGAATTGAGTGATTCTCTTCTACCCTGCCACCATTCCTATTCTTGGTCATGGTGAAAGACAAATTACACAATTGTCTCTCATTGTTTAATGAACGTCAAGTGCTGAGTGTGTGATGTGTGTGTTTGTGCACGTTGGTGCAGGGATCAGGTAGAGAGATTGCAAAGAAAATTGGATAAAGCTTTTTGTTGTAATTTAAGTTTTGCACTTCATCGTTGCAATCCATGTCAGCACAGCCACACATAATGTATAATAGACGTCCACACACACATTTGCCTGCTGTGTATTGAGCCAGTGCAGCTCTTTCTTGCTTTATTGCTCGATCCCTGTCCCCAACTCCCTCCCCGACGACTCGGGACCAGGACCCAAGCTGCCACAGGCACCGATATGAATAAAGCCATCATAATGAAAACAACACACCAGAAACAATATGAGCTCTAAAACGGCAGAACAAATCAAATAGCTCCCCAGCAGGCAAAACACGCACGCTGCTTCTGACAGTGACACAGACACAAAATGAAGATTTAGAGAGCGAGTGGGTGAGAGAGATGTATGGAGGAGAAATTTTAGAGGAAAAAAAAAATAAGGCCAAGTCCCTGTGTGGTCTTTGTGCGTTTGATGTTTCACTTGTTTATAGTTGGGGGACTGATAATCAGTCCCTGACAACATCTCTTTATCATCTGACAGCCTGCTTGGGTGGTGGGGTGTTGGGAGAGCTGGTAGGTGGGGTGGGGGGTACGAGGCAGTGATAGAAATAATGCAGTACAGCGAGAACAGAAGGGACCCTGGAGCACAAACACAGCAGTGAGAATCGCCGCCTCTTGATTTTCTATGTCTTATAAATCTTTTGCTGACACTAATTTTTTTCCCTCATTCCCTTTTTCCTATTTCTGGGGAACGTGTAAAATTAATTTCCATCTGCAGGGGCGCCAGCCATGGTGGAGGGCAGCGGTGAGACAGTGGAGGGACAGAGGCAAAGGGGGAGATGACAGGAGAAAGTGATGAGAAGAAAAAAAAAAGAGGGAAAAGAGAAGTGGAATCAGAGGGAAAGGGAGCAGGAGGGGGGGCTGGAGAGCAAAGGAGGGAGAGAAAAATGGATGCATGAAAGAGAAGAGGAAACAAGGAAAATATCAAGGAAAAAAAGGATTAAAGAAGAAAAGAGGACAAGAGGGAAGCAGGGGGACAAATGAGAAAAAACTGGGTTTAAAATAGAAGAGGAAACAGAAATAGGAGGAAAGAAGAAGATGGACAGTCGACAAAGACAGCAGAAAGAGAGAACAGGAAGGGGAGATAGACTGGTAAGGAGGAAGGGAAAGAGAAATTAAGGAAGACGGGATGACAGTGCAAAGATGAGGAGGGGCAGAGGATGAAATAAAATGACAAAAGATAAAGGATGAAGACAGACAGGAGAGGGAAGGGAAGAAGGAGGAGGGCGAGGAGGTCTGCTTCGTGAAGCCACTGAGGAAACAAAGTACAAAAGAAATGAACAGATAGGCAGAGGGATAGAGAGAGAGGTGACAGGTCTGCAGTCTTCTTTAACCTCTCCCTCTTTCCGTAGGCTGTGAACACAGCTCTCAAACAAAGACTGTGTCCGTCACTGAGACGAAGATAAGAGACTGAACGAAGCTCCGAGGCTTTAAACATTCAGCAGTAAACACTGAAGAGTCATAAATAGCAATCAGACGCTGTAATCTATCAGAGGATACTGATTACAATGAAACATTCATTCATTGTAATGGCTGCAGATATCACCATCAAGTGTTTTCATTAGGGAATCAGACAGATACAAGTCACAACAGTGTTGTAATGGTTAAACAACATGTACACCTGAAATCATCAGACTTAAAGGTGCTGTATGTATGTTTTTTTTTTTCCGCTGTTGCTACCTAGATGATGTAAGTATCAACAGCTACAACAGAAATATGAGATCAAGTCAAATCAAATCCTTTACTCAGCAAGAGCAAGAGCTGTCTCCAGCAACACCACAGTTAACTCGTTTTGCTTCTGCTGAAGATAGCATGCTAACCAGCTAGCCCGAGACCGGCTTGTCATCGTGTAGTGTCCGGTCTGTTCAGAGGGCGGATTGTAACTTCCTGTTTTGTAAATGATGGTTTTACCTCTTGGCAGGGAACCATCACCACCACCCACTCCGACAGGAAAACGTACAAATAGCACCTTTGACTAATTTGGTGTCAAATCCATTCTTGAAGAAATGTTTAAAGGAGAAAGTGAAATTCTGTATTTGTCTTATTGTCAATAAATCCCGTGAAAAGACTCAAACTAAGTTGCTAATGAGTTCTGTGTGTTTCTCCAAAGCGTGATACATCTTATGCTTCTGAACGCTCCACTGTCCAACAACTATTAAAAACTCATTGACGAGCCACAGTGTCGAAGTGGGTCACATATTCCTTCATCACTAAGAACACACACACACACACACACACACACACACACACACACACACACACACACACACACACACACACACACACACACTCTACCACCATATGTTAAATTATGTGCCACTGAAAAGAGTCCCTGACTGACAAACTAGTTCCTACCGTTTAATTTTTAAAAAATAGTGAGCAGCTGTTTCAGGACTTTGCTGAGCTTTTTTTTCTTTTTAAAGTTTTACATGAACAGTATAAGAACAGGGACACAATGATCGTCCTTTCATGGGATGACTATAAGACAAGTAATGAGACCATTTGTAATAATAGTAATGATCAGTGCTCAGTGTCTGTGCAGAAACATTACTGGTCTGAAGTTTCAGTGCTCCTTTAGTTTTTTCTTTAATTCAATTGAAATTCCATCTGTTTCTGAAATTATAGCAAAGAACAAACAATTGGAGATAAAACTGACTCACTGAATCTTCTAATTTAATTAAATTTCATTTAAATTTTCATCTTATTCAGCAGCTAAACTTACTGTGACGCTCTTTCTGAATTGGAAACTAAAAATTCCTCAGACAGTTGCAGTTTACTTTTTTCTGTCTAGTTCTTCCTGAAACCGTCTGTTGGGGTTCAGGTCTGGAGACTGGTCTTACATCACATCAAGCCTGGGTTTGGTTCTTTTTCTCTAATGTTTTGGCTCATTTTCTTGTTTTTGGATCAACTGGTCTAACAACTTTTGCTTATGGCCTTTTTCCTCACCATTATGATAAATAATATACAGCACGGCTTTTTCTACTGCAGTACTGTCCAAATACTGCTGTATGAAACTGATCCTGTTCTGTAGATAACCAGTACTCCCTCCCTGGCTGTGTGCCACCCGGACATTAACTGTGCTGACACCATTTAGTCTTAATGGATCTATTTTACCTGGGGAAGGCCAGTGATTCTCACAATTTAACTATTTTTGCTAAAAGCCAATGGTGGTATTACATAAAATGTGTGAATTGGCTGAAATATGATTAATGCCTTTGATGTTGAAGATCAGATATTCCTTGTGAGACTCAATTAAAGAGTAAAAGCGCAGTTTATGCCATCATTTGAAGAGCTGACATTTTGTAAAGCAAGT